>OV281359.1:17500000-18750000 GCA_923062675.1 Marasmarcha lunaedactyla
TTATTTTATATTATGATGTCGATGAAGATTTTCTATTTCAAGTACTTATTTTTGAGTTACTGACCTATAAATTGAAAACATATTCGTGTCATCTAAGAGCGGGAGTTTCACTTGTTTACTTTGTGTCAAAATATGTACGTACTTTTTTTATGTATTTATTGATTTTGACAAAAGAGTGGGGTGAGATGAGGCACCCAGCTTCTTCCTCTCGACCTACCTATAATAGCTTTTAAAAGCCGTGTTGAAGATGAAAAAAAGAAGACTTTCATTAAGTGTCACTTTTTTACTTAAGATGAAAGAAATATTTGAATTTTGAATCATAAGAATGTTGAATTGAACCTATAGGATAAGCTGTAATTTTAAGGCTGAGATCTTCAAATCTTAATTAGTCTTATTTCAGCCTAATGGTCAAATAAAAAGCTACTTTGTTTTATAGCAAATAGTGATGAAAATCAAAGTAAAATCCCTTTAACACGATTGGTGTCACGTGTTTTGAGAATATGTATACTATGCAGTACGAAGCAAAGTTGGTTTTAGTTTGACCACTTAGCTAAGATAATTCTTGTGTTGACTTGGAATAGCCTGGTCTGGACTTGAGTTAAAAAGTATCTCTATCTTTACTTTCAACCTCTATTGAACAGAAAGTGAAAGTAATATAATTTAAAATTAGATACAATAATTTTATTATATTTCGATTACATTTAATTTTGACATCATCACAATTCTTTTAACATTGTATTGATTATTTTTTAGTTTAAATTAGTTTGAATAATAATATTATTTTTAAAAACAGTAAATATTATTTTTTAATTCAATTATTTCTATTGTTTTTGCTTGTCATGTCACATTCTGTAACGGAGTTAAACTATAAATATTATTTTTAAATTGCACATAAAATATTGTTGAGTTGCAACCCAGTTCCTACTATGTACCTATTTCATTTATGTTTTGTATTGATTGTAGCTTGTTTTGTTTATTACAAAATAAAATAAATGTCTTAACTCAGAATTAGCTAGTATCAATTGAGGCAAGTAGACCTAAGGGTTTACTTGCCAAAGAAAAAGATCAGCGTTGTTTATAAATTATTTGAGATCCGGGTCTCTTTAAGATGTTTTAGGAGTCACAGAAACTTGTTAGAGCATTCATCGGAGTTTAACTCAGGACCTCAAGATCAAGAAGCTGGCGCCTTAAATACTGCACCACTGACGCTTTTCACAACACGTTGTTTACTTTGAATTGTCATTTTATTCATTTCACGCATCACGAATAGAAAGATCAGACCTATTAATTATTTTATTAGCTTTAAAAATAGACCTAAATATCTATAATATTTAGTCTATTTTACTTAAACTATTTTACTAAGTTAAGATAATTCGATTGAATATCTGAAGATACGTTGAGTGTGAGTATTTGATGAAGCGTTCAGTTTTCCTTATTACTACGTCTACGTAGCTGGTAAATATTAATACATAAAATATAAATATATGTCACAAAAGACCTTCTGAAGCTATATTATTTTGTTTTAGGAGAAACACGGCGATTAACGCCTAGTTTTCCTGATAAATATTGTCCCCTACAATAAGTAATTAATAGAATTAAGTAATTAAGATTACTTGGGTTTTACAAAATGAAATAGAAAAATAATTAAACATAAGACACAACATCTAAATTACTATGTACATTGATCGAAGTGGCCAAAAATTTGGCAGAATTGCCGCGTTGGTCGCTCTCCAGAAATGTCTTGCAAAATAAGTTCCGAATTTACTCACCAATCGTTGTGAAATTTCACTGAAAAATTTATTAAATTATAATATTGTCTTCGCAATTAAACCTAAATTAATACTTTCACATTCGTAGTTCTAGAATGGAAACAATCGGATATAAAGAAAGACCTGAATTACAATACAAAACGACGACATCAAATATTCTGCATAACTTCAGATTTAATAATCTTGAGATAAAAATGGCTAAAACATATCAAACTTTTGAACAATTAAATTACGACTTCAAAAATTCTGGACCTTACGACTTAGGTAATAAGTTTGATGATAATCAAACTATGAAGGGTTAATGTGTCTCTAACTGTACAAGATCTCTATTCTTTGAAGCTTCTGGACCCTTTCAGAAGAGATAATATTACCCTTTTGAGTTCAAATGTGGGTGTTGGGTACTATTTATGTCTACCTCGGTCGTATCGATTGGTAGATTGGTTTGGATTTCACAAGGAAACTAAACTATAAATGTAAAGGGAGACTCTTTGTTGATACCATTTTGAAATACATAAAAGATCTGATGAAAAAAAAACTGGCATCCATTTCCACGAATTTATCCTATATTATTTTGTTAACTAACTTAAATTTTGTTAAGTTATTTAAGTTTATTTTCTTCTGTTTTTTCAAATTAAATCAAATCATATAATTTACATCCGACATACCTAAATTATTGTACGGTTTAGTAAAGATTAAAAAAAAAAAATATAATTCCTGTTTTTTAAATCTCAAATATAAAACGAAATCAACTGTTTAAAAAAGTGTTAGAAAAGTGTGATTGGATATCTAAGTCTTAGCAAAAAAGATTGGTAACAATTATACTTGCATCTTTTGTAATTCTGACAACCTTGGCAATCCTGGTAATTCAGAAATAATACGATCTAATATTTGATAATGTTATATCTTAGAATTGGTTTTATACCAAATATTCATATTTTCGATTGACTTCCTTAAATGGCTACCTTTTCAACATAGTTGATAATTAAATAAATAAATAAATATTTCTAACAATCACACCACAATATCTAGCCCAAATTAAGTATCATTAAGGACTTGTCTTATGGATATTAGATAACGGATAAATAAACTTAAGAAATATATTAACACAAATTTTTTTTCGTATATAAATATTAGAAATAAACATACATACACATCCATGATTAGAAAGCAAATATCATAAAATATCTGCTTCTACCAGGATTCGAACCCAGGACCTGTGGCGTGGAAGGCAAGGGTACTTACTTCTACACCAAACAAGCAGTCAAAACATAATAAACGTTGATACATAAACAGAATGATAAATTAAATTACATAAAACAATTTAGCAAAATTCAATATAACTGCCAATACTAGGCTTGTCATACCACTCAGAACTCCCATGGCCTATAACAGCAACGAAAATTATCTGGATGTAATCTCAAACACATCACTAATAATGTGTACCTAGTAACTTTATTCTCATCAGCTTAACTTTGATCAAGAAATATAGTACGCTCAAAGTATGCACCAAGAAATGTATTATATTTCTTCTATGCCGTACTCCATGAGAATATTACTATTAGACGCCTCATTTTTAAATTATGCTTTATAAAAGTGTTGTATATGTGTATATATATGTCAATATAGCTATTTGAATATTATTTGTGTATTGAAAATGTGTCAATAAATAAATGATTTGATTTGATTTGTATTTTTGTCTCAGTTTCGTCTAAGTGAGTAAGTTTCGAATTCAAAATATTTTTTTTTATTTACTAAAAAAAAGTATTACAAATCGATTTTTCAATGATTGAAGTGTAAAGACGAACCAGTGGGTAACAGAGTGTTTTTATTTTTACTTTTTTGTAATTTATTCCAAAATAACTATGTGTAATGTATTTTAATGAGCACGAGCTATGTAAATTTTGTTTTAGAATGAGGTGTGATGGGTCTAAACACACCAGTTCACATTCAGTTCGCACGTTCTGAAGTTATAAAAAGTGAGGAAACTGAAAAACTGTTTTTTAATTGAAAATTCATGGATTTAAACATGGAACAAACACAAAGTTTAAGTACATTACTTTATGGTTATTATTTGTTTTTTTTTAAAGTCTCCCTTTATGCTTAAGTTTGTAAATAAATTGTAAGGCATCAGGTGAAGCCGACGCGTGGATAGTGTGAGAGATTATTGAGAAGCTTTCACCATTCGGAAGTGGCTTATATTAGTAATTTACTATATGGCATCACTCACTAGTGAGAACCATATTTTTTTTTATTTAAAAAAAAGTTTCTTACGAATAAAAACCCAGATTCTCTTCCTTAAATTTAATTTTGATGAACTGTGCAAACTTGAAATTAAATGCCCCTTTCAAGGACAGTCGGTCTACATCCAGCAAGACTGATACATTGCTTAAACATCTATTCTTTATTTTTTAATATATGGATTTGAACCTCGTTTCTGGCCGTTAAGTTTGTTTGATCGTTTGATTGTTTGAAAACTAAAATCGAAACAAATTTTAATACAATCTTCTATTCTTCTATTTTGTTATGATTTTCTATATTAATAGTCGGTTACATGTCAAGTTGAAATTTCCCATATCATGTTGACATTTCTTTGGTTAACAAAGGCGTCTAGGAGAAATAGATCGATGCCTTTCACTGTAATACCATGTGACAGGTATTCGATCCTATATATCCGAAGAAAATGAAATATGAAGAAATATGAAGCTGATTTAGATAACGTTATAGACGTGTGAATGAGGAAGTAAATTTGGTTTCCATATTCCTTTATTATTTACATTACGATAATTAAATTTCAAGTATGTATTTCTGTGTTGATAACACCCAGTTTGATTTACGCTCAAATACAGCCCTTTGGCTTTTATCTTGTAGATATATGGACTAATTTACTCTATTGCATCACATGACACTAAAAATATGTACTCTATATAAAGGGCGAAAAACGAATTTTTCAATTGGTGCTTTGACAATTTTTTTATTACATACTTAATAAGTTTATCAACAGTAAAGAAATATTTCAGAAGTAACAGTTTGTTTACCACCAATAGTTTTATATGTTTGAGGAGCTTCTGCTTGTCGCCGAAAAACGCTCCATTCAAAACGGTACCTAGTTGTGACGTCGCAACTTGTAAATCATACTTAAACTTTTAAACTTTTTTGCAATAGCGATAGTCTATCGTGATGGTATCGTGATAATATTGTGGCCATGCAAATTTGTCGCATTATCGTTACTCATATCGAAACTATCATGCTTGATAATACTATTGATACTATAGATGGTATCGATTGGTGAAAATTTGAAATATTATTGCTTAATTTCACTAATATCGATAATATCCATAGTATCAGTATAGGTGATGTCAATACAATCGATAGTATTAATACAATTGAATGTTTACTTCCAATACTATTGATAGTATCGAAAGTTTTGTCATATCGATAGTCGACCATTTCACGATACTTTTGCTTGTTCAGTAAGGGCAACACAGGTGGTGATTATACTGTAAATTTTATAATTCATATGTTATTCTGTTACTGATTTTATTTATTTATTTGGAAAACACAACAGATAACAATCAATTATATACCAGACAGTCAAGATTACAATCATGCAGATCCAAATTGCTATCCTAAAAGTGTTTACACGACAACATTCTTCCATATAAAGTTAATTAAAGTATATTATAGGTTAGTATTGATTGAAGCTAAATATAAAAGAAACAAGGCTTAACGTAAAATTTTGGTTAATCTATAGTTTACATACAGTTTGGAAATATCTTATTAGACTTTCATAAAAAATATTATTAGGTAGTGTCCCTGAGGATACAGATATATATGATTGATATGATTGGCAACCCAGAAAGAAATTATCATCGCGTTAAATAAAGGGCTTCGTTATCCACCTACCTAAAAGTGTGAGATCGTGCGTGAGTTGAATCAAGTTGTGGTAGCCTTTATAAAAGTTAACATGATGGAACAATCTAAAATAAAATCTCAAATACGGTTTCATTTTGAAAAAAAGGAAAAATAAAGGAAAAGTTCGGTGCAAGCTTTGTTTTGGAGAATTAAAATACAGCAATAATACATCTAAAATAAAAGATCATATAATGAAAAAAAAACCAGAAAAATTTAAAGTTCCATCAAGATCAAAAAATGAGACTAACTTCCATATTAGTTTGAGCATGAAAAAACCAGGTTCGTCAGGCGAATTTTATAATGATGGTTCAACAAGAAAAAAGCGTTTAGATTCTGATGATAGCTAGAGATATAGAACCACTACAATTATCTGAACGTGAAGGCTTCACACAGTTTATGAGTGCTCTGTCATAATATCTTATATTTTATAAATAAATGATGACAACTTGCATTTTTAAATGATATAAAATACCCAATTATGTTTGTTGCTCTCATGGAATTGAATACATATTTTGAAAGACAAACTTGGGAAAATCAAAACCAAACCATATAACAAAGTCCCTTTTTAGTTGACCTTTTAGCAGAGATAAATCTCAGTGAGACAAGTGCAAGCACTCTTATTTAACTTTCAAATAAAGAAAACGCATCAAATTCCTTTCATATGTATGAGAGATTTGATGCCATGGATAGACACATATGCACACGTCTATATTATAACACCAATATTTTTGCGTTGGTGGTAAAACAAAAGTGATCTCTATTATTAAGCATACAAAAAGATATTACTGATAAGAATGATCACATTTTATCGAGATTTGGCATAACACAAAAAAGCACTATGAAAATGTAAAACCCGTGTGAAACCAAACAGTGTGGAGCAGTTTTGTTCATGAATTTCAGGCTGCAAATATGGTGCTGCGGATTTTCATGTTGTACTTTTTTATGTTTAACTTATTAACTTGTTTAACGACTGAATCATGTCAGTTAGTACAAAATTATGATGTGACATAAAATTTTTGTTTGTTAAACTTTTCTTGCTAGCCCTTAATGCTATAAAACAAACGAAAACAAAATTGTTGTTAATCGCACAAAATTACTTTTAATTTCTCCCGAATGTACATAATAACTTTAAATTTAATAATAATAATAATGCATAGTTTAGTTTCGCAAGGAATCGTTTTCTAAAAGCAAAATATAATGAAGCAAACTCGTTTGGTATGGTATTGAAATTAAATATCTATTCAATATAGAATACATTTATTTTATCATCGATTTGGATTTTCCGAATTTATTAGTGTACAGGGACGATAACATATGTTTGTGGAAGTTACTCAATCTAAAAACATTTAATAACTGGCCCTTAAATTAAAACTTTCATTAAAATTAAGCAATTATAAAACTAAAACCTTAACATAAAAAAATATAATAAATACCAGAATAAATTAAACAAAAAGATATATTAGGTCTTTACATATGAAATTGCCGTTTTTCACGAAATAAATGAAGCGTAATTTTTTTATATATTTTTTATTTCTAATAATCAAAATAATCACCCATGCAATCAATGCATCTTTGCCAACGCATTGGTAGCTTATTGATGCCTTTCTTGAAGAAATCAGCTGGACGGTAGGCAACAAATTCTTCAAAGGCATTTTGTACTGCCTCTCGGGTATTGAATTTTTTTCCCGCTAAGAAGTTATCCAAATTCTGGAAAAAGTAGAAGTATGTAGGCGCAAGGTCTGGTGAGTACGGCGGATGACGGAGAACTTCCAACCCCAACTCTTGTAGCTTGGAGACCGTCTGCTGTGCAGTATGACGTCGCGCGTTGTCGTGCAGGAGCAGTGGAGCCGAACGATTGACCAAAGCTGGTTGGAGACGTGCGAGCTTCTCCATCATTGTGTTCAGTTCTTCACAGTACACATCTGCAGTAATGCTTGTCCCGTTTGGCAAGAAGCTGTGATGAATTACACCCGCGTTAGACCACCAAACAGTGACCATCACTTTTCTAGGGGTAAGTTTTCGTTTAGGGCATTGTTTGGATGCTGAACCAGGGTCCAACCAACTTGCTGAGCGCTTACGATTGTCAAACAGGATCCATTTCTCGTCACAAGTAACAATGCGGTTCAGAATTCCTTCATTTGTATGCCTGCTGAGCAGTGCAAGGCACGTCTCCACGCGTACTTCGCGCTGGCGGTGATTGAGTTCGTGGGGTACCCATTTGTCAAGCTTTTTTACCTTGCCAATTTGACGCAAATGGACCAATATTGTTTTGATGCTAACGTCGAAAGCTGCTGCTAATTCAGCCGTGGATTGAGTTTCATCAGCTTCCACAATTGCCTTTAATTCGTCATTGTCGACCAAAGTTTTCGGACGACCACGGGGTTCATTTTTCAGGTCAAAATTTCCAGAACGGAAGCGGGTAAAGCAATAACGGGTGGTGCGTTCGTTTGTAGTGTTCGCTCCGTAAACGTCGTTGATCTTGCGTGCCGCTTGTCCCGCTTTGCTGCCACGACGGTACTCATACTCCATAATTATTCGAATTTTTTACTTATTCATGATGACGAAAAATGTTCGAATGCGTTGAAAACAAAACACTAACTATTAAACAAATGACGATTTTAGAAAAAGAATTCTATGTTTGTCAAATAAAATTAATTTGAAATTAGAATTAACTGTCAAAAAAAAATATTTTCATTTGAAATGGCCAGTACGGCAAAACGGCAGTTTCATAGGTAAAGACCTATTATATAAAAGAGTGGATAAATGGAAAAGGGTGTAGCTCAATCAAACAGGCCTTTGCTTAAATACTCCGGAGCAAGAGTCCAAAATACTGGCTGCATTGACCCGTTTGCCAGAAAAAGCCTCTGAAGCAGAAACGGTCCTGAGCAGGGTTCACAATCTCTTTGTCGCAAGCGGCTCCTTACATCCTTGATAAGAGTAGCATTGAATATCTATCTATTCAACGTGTTGACGTAAAACGGTATTGACATCATACTAACGTGAGGTGCAGTGAAAATTCTTTACCACAAGTTAGGAAAATTTGATAAGCATGTAAAATAATTTTAAAGTATGTTTTTCACATGTTTTTTTTTTGGAAAAAATGAGGTATTTTGAAATTATCAATTGAGTATTTCTTATTTCTGTGCAATATTCGATTTTAATTAATGTTTTAAAGATTTCGTATGGATTTCGACGTAACGGAGTTGTCGTCTTTTAAACCTCAGGTATATACATTTCTAAGAATTTTCCGGTTTTGGCTCATTGGTTCATTACCATTAAAATAAGCTCAATCGCATTATTCTGCGAGCTTTTACAAACAAACAAATATTATATAAAATGGTTTTCGACTTAGAAACTGAAATTTCCTCCATTCCGAATTCTGTAGTGATAAACTGTCGTAACACTTCTCGAGAGTTATTCGTTCAAAATTGTCATTATTATTTATCATTATTTTCTCTGTTTATGTAACGCATTGAGTATTTTTCCAATAAATTTTCTTAATATTGTGGTGTCAACAAACACATATTAAAAAACTACATATATTTAGCTATAAGATTAATCTTTATTATACTCGTTTGTCCAGGAAGTGTCAACTTTCAGTAAATTTTAACATCAAAATCCAAAATTCATCCAAAGTTATGGATTATACATCATTGAAATAATTAAATGTTGTTATTCCCAACGAGTTCAAACCGTGTTAAACCCTTGTCAGTGTAATGGGTTCCGTGCATCACAATCTGTATATTCTGATAAACGAAACCTTTTTTTTTGTTTTAACGGCTTTGGGGTTAAGCATAATGAAATTTGAGATTATTTTGTTCATTTACTGTTTAAAACGAATATCAGTAACATACCCAGGTTTGCGTCGTATACATCAGAATTGAAAAAAATATACATTTCAATGACGATAACGCCTTTTCTTCCACATCTATTATCCTCTTGCAAAAGCAATAAAGTTTTTATTTAGGTCTATCAAATCGCATCGTTCCGTAACACTAAAAATATAACAAAAAGTCAAACAAAAATAAAATGCTTGGCTTTCGTAAATTTCAACTTAAAATCACATTTCCGAAGGAATGACTCTTCCATTAACTAAAATAAAATATGTATCTATAAGACCTTTGAATACTTTCAACTCCCCTTTAGGACGAGTTACTCAATTATGCTAACGAGACATCAGCAAACAAATTTAATGGGATATGTCAATCAAATATAAGTGGTCATTGTAGGGATTTGATGTCGTGGGAATCGAAGGATACTGATTGTAAATGCGTTTTTGGGGTACTGGAATGTGAGCTCTGTAATTAATACTGGAACGGTTATCAGATCGGAAATTTTCCGTGTTCAGATCAAGGAGTGTAACGTTTTAAACTGTTTGGATCGGAAAGGAAGACGTATATTTATTTATTTCTATGTTTTATGAAAATAAATCTACTCATATTTATACATATACTACTAATAAACTCATAGGTGTGCTGATGTATATTTTTTTTTTTTTTTATTTTTTATTTTTTTTTTTACTTTATTTGGGTTAACAAACAGTGAACACAATATATATTTGCTATTAAAGTAGTATACAAAACAATTATTATATTGCATGTTATACTGCATTTTACTTTGTTATTTCTCTACAAAAAAGTATGATTTGGATGAAAATAATTACAAAATATCTCGCTATTACCTACTGTGACCTATAACACTTCTAAAGATTTAAGAGAAAAGGAATTATACGAAATTAGCAAGCCAAGCAAAATCACAACTATTATTATTATAAGATAATTTAATAAATAATGTCTCCTTTGTTAGCGGCTGGTACAGAACCTTTTCCATGCGCCGGAGGTCCCGTGTTTGAGTCCTGGTCATTCATTTGTGTGATGAATATAAAAGTTTGTTATTTTTATAAATGTATGTTTATTCTGAATTCACATAGTTCGCTGTATCACCCCACCCAAAAGCCCTGCTTACTTTGGGACCATATATTTGGTGTGATTTTGTCTGGGGATATATTTATTTATTTATTACTTAAAATTGTTTGATTTTATAAAAGAAGACCGTGAGAAAATTATATTAAGGACTACTAGTAAATATGTTGAATAATCAAGTATTTTAATTTTATTGTGTGTAGTAAAGTAGTTGCTAAGGTCTGGCAACGAGTCGTGGCAGTCGAACATGTGTGAATTCTGAATCTGGCAACACTATTTTCAAATGAACTATTAAATAATTAATTTAATTGAATATTTACTTTTTTGATAAATATAATTATCTCACTTGTACGATATCTGGGTTCATTATATTACTCTCTAGTTTTATGAAGACTCATTAAAAATAAACCAAAGTATCAAAATTATTTAAACGGTATTTTCAGTGTTGACTGATTTTTTTTTATTTTCCGCGTTTTTTTTTGCTACGACTCGATGGCCAGACTAAATACTATTTTATACCATCTTCTTTAAGTTTAATTTACGTTGTAAAAACACACTTCGCCTATTTATGACCTAAACCTTACCACCACTTACGAAAGATATGATATCGTTTTCTAAAAAAACAACTATCAAAAAATCCGCTCCTTTTTATGATCAAAATAAACGTACAAAGTAGGATAAAGTCTTTATGTTTCGCAATAAAATATTATGCTCAATGAAACATTTTGGAAAATTATGACGTTTTTTATGGCAATATGCATTAATTTTGGAGATTATAAAGTTAAAATTATCATCGCATAGTGGTATTGGGTTTAGATTTTATTGAAGCGTTTTCGTTTATTTATTTTTAGGTGCACTTATGCGATAGACAGTCGAGAGTAGTTCTCACGGAGCAATGTTTCTATAATTTTTAATATTTATTCTGATTAAAAGTTCAAATAAAATGACTTCAATCAATTCAAACTAATTTAAACATGACGCATTTGTAATTAAAGTAAAGAAATATACTAACTGGGTACCTACATACTTCCTTGATTAAAAATTATTTATTTATTCTGAAAATCAGACCGCTTCATTATAAGAAGTACCTTGTTTTCGGCACATAAACTGTGAATTTTTGTGTTTCTTTATTCTAAATAAATAATTTGGACAAATTGGTTGGTACAAAGGTTTATTTAAAAACCATTACAAATTGCAAGTATCAGCCCCATCATCTCTTGATCATGAAGTATCATCAATTCAATACTTACTCAACAAAACGAAATCTTTTTTCAAAAGCACTTGACTTCCATAAAATGCCGTTAAATTCTCATTCGAAATTGAAAATAAACGCCACGCCACTCGAAACGCTCCCTTGGTTATGAAATTGAAGAAAAAAAATGGCTGATAATTTAATTTTTCCAGCGGGAAATATAAGCCACTGTTCCGAGTACGGAATGGAGGTATTTTTAAGATATTTAAATATTACTTAAGTTGATTGAAATCATGCAATGCGTTTCTTCTTTCGTTTAATTAACTATATAATTTATTTCTAGATATATTTTGGAGTTCTCGAATTGAAAAGGCAAATTTTTTCTTCAATTAACTTGTTTCCGCAAGCCAAGGTTATTTTTGTAAGCGTTAGTCATCCACTGCATGGTCCCATCTGATCGAAAATTTTGAATGCTTTGAAAGTATCAATTGTTTGGAAAAACAAAGGTAAAATTCTTTTTTAGATGAATTTTCTACTGACATACAGCGTTTTTCATCTCTTTATTATAACGAAAGCGGAATGTATTTCGGATTACGGACACACCTTGTGTTTCAAGGAAAGAAATCTATGTTAATTTAACAAGATCTCAAAGTTGACATGCATAGATACGGGTTTGAAAGATATAGGCTTTTCGGTATCTATATGACAGTTTTAATAATCCCACTGCACGGTATCAGCCCCACCCGGTAAGAGATAGTTTCAGGCAAATTTCTTCTATAGCACTCCATTCTGGAGTATGAGTATGCAATATTTTTATATTTATATGTCGACCTTGTACGCAAATATATCAATATAGAATGGTAAATGAGAGAATGATAAATGGAAGGAAAAACAAACAGATCCAACCGGAAATGAAGCACAATGAGGACAAAATATTATTTATTACGTGTCTCGATTCTTTCTGTGTGATTGTGTAAACTATGGCTGTATCGATTTTGTGGTATGACTTATGTTGCAGGCCTAGTCTATTTCAACTTCAGAGTGTTTGTACTATTATTATTATCATTATTGTATTATTATTATTATTGTGGATCACTACGACAACCTCAACAATTCGGGCTATATGGTCCTCGAATTATCTGACTGTAGGAGTATTTTAGGTTAAGACTTACAGTTTAACACACTACAGATCCTCAGATAAACCAAATTTTCTCATTATGTTTGTCTTCACCATTAGAGCAATTTTAAAAGTTAGTATGATTTAGTATGGATTTCTATAATAATCTAGATTAAGGTTCGATAGGACTTGCTTGGTCAGAATTGTGCTGGCTTTAAGACCCTGTAAAAATAAGGAATTAAAAACAATTAATAAACTAATCCATAAGAGGAATTAGCTTTATATAGTACGCTGTAACTTTCACAGTCACCGATTTTGGACATAAAACGTCAGATTGTGAAAGCAGCGCCTAAACAGTTAGTATAGAAAAATCCCGTACAATTTCGTGTTAGTATAAGAAATATCCTGCACAATCTCACAGTGAGTTAACAAATTAACCTAGAATAAGCTTGACCCGGGTTTAGATGTTGCCAGGTCCCTTCACTACAATAGACATGGACAATAATTTTAAATTACAATAGAAGTGAAGGAAGAATTAGTAAGTAAGTACAATTGGACCTTTGCCAATTTCCTTTGCCTTTGGGCCAAGCCTTTGATTGATGTTGAATAGTGTAAGACAGGTGGCGCTCTTACGAAATATGGCTCTGCCACTTCTAAGGATAGATCACACAAACTCTATAGACAAGTATTACTTCCCGGCTTTTATTACATAGAATGATGCAAAACATGGGCTTGCGAGCAAGAAAATAATATTTCTTCTCGGTATTATTTTGATTGTACATAGATCGCGTAGTGACTAAACCATTTGACAAATAAAATCACGCGACCGAGAACAAAAAAATTGAGACCCATAGCTTGTCACATATCTTCCGTTAATTTACTTTAATCAAAGACTTAGAGAAAGCTTATTGGATGCAACGAGCAGAGTGCATTATGTACACTTGGTGATGTAACCTAGGGTTACAGGTTATGACTTACGTCATAAAGCGCGATTTTCATTTGTTTAAACTCAATTTAATTTATTTAAATATAAAAACACATTCATGTTCTAACCGCTTTTCGACATATCTCATGTAAATTTATAATTTATGAATTGTCCCTTTTTATACTAATTAAAATAAATACGAAGTGCTTAAATATTGTTACGAATTTTAAGATTCAAAAGCTCTACAAAACTCTGACTTAAGTTCTTATTCAATTTATAAATGTCGGAATATTAATATTTTGCTATTTTGCTTAGAGTTGGACTATTTGGTTTATTTACTTTGTTTTTACATATATATATATATATATATATATATATTCGATATAAGTCGAATATTAAAGTTATTTAACATTTTTACATAACGATTAAATCACTTGAGTTTGATTTTTTTTAAGATAACAGTAAATATGTATTGTCAATAACAAACACTGTGGTACCGAAGTCATCTGGTGCTATGAATTTTCGAAAAAAATTCCTTTAAGCTACTTCAACTAATTTAAATAATAATTTGAAAGCAAAATTACCTTTTGTTAATTTATACCAATTTTTTTTATTACAAGTATCTAAAAAAATCCTTTTTCACAAACGCAAACTGGCCATTAATTTTTCTACAAGCCTTTTTTTTGTTCTCATTACCAAAACATTTAACAATACTAAATCACTCGTTTCTTACAATAAATAAGAATTGTTTTTTATTACAGTGTAAAAATCTTGTCCCTAATACTGCAACATATTTTGCAAAACGCTTAAGCATAGCGATCCAATACGGCAACTTTCACGGATTTTTTGCCCACTTTGCCCAATAAAGAAAGTTATTTGGGCATTGTATTCTATGTTTTTTTAAACTGTTTATTGATCATTCTAATATGAACATCTGCATGAATACATTACAAGTTACCTGTAAAAACCCAAATATCAAGAATAGTCGTGGAATAATTTTAAACATATATTTATGTATATAAAAAGGCTTTTGACGGCCGGCGTATTGCCAAGTAGCCCTGCCTCATACGCCGGAGGTGCCAGGTTAAGTCCTGGTCGTTAGCATTCATTTGTGTGATGAACACAGATGTTTGTTCTCGGATCATAGTTGTATGTATTTATATATGTATGTTTTTTCTGGGTTCCCCCCAGTTCACTGTATGGTCATCCATAACACAAGCTTTGATTACTTTGGTCGCCATTTAGTTGGTGTGTTTGTCTGAGGATTTATTTATGTATATATTTATAAGCTTCTTTTTGAAAATAACTTACCTTTTAAATTTTATATTTTCGATATCCATAGACAATATACCTCGATATTTAACTGATTCAAAGTTGGATATGAAGCAAAATTTTTGATGAAGCCCCTGATAAAGCGAATTGTACGATTTATTTAACTTAAGCATAGCACAATCTTTATTTTTACTTAAACGAAGATTTACATTGAAATTAAGTCTTATTTGACGAAAAAGGTACAGATTCCAAAATAAGATTTTAGAAAAGTTTGGAAAATGAACATCTATTTGTTTAAATTAATTTTACTACAATTATTTATTTCGTAACCTTCTGTCGATTTTGTTGAATCATGGTTCAAATTTGGGTTCTCACCACGTATATACTGTTTTCAATTTAAACCATTTATTCTGCAGAAGCTATTAAGCCTTTAAATTTGCGGAAATCCTTTTTAAACACCGGTAACATAAGGATACTGTACAAAGTTTCACGTTTCTATGACCACCCCAGGAAGCCGAACTTTACTAATTTTGTGACTTAAAAAAATATATGGGATTGATCAGCGACAGTTTTTTAATTTTATTATAATATAGCTGCCAAACGAGTTTACCTGTCAAATGCCACGTACTTAATGGTAAGTGGGATCCGTACCTACGAACCTTATGAACGGCACACAAATTAAATCTTTATGTAAAATACTTATCAGTGGCTGAACTTTCTTTTTCAATGAAGTGAAAGATATAAAAGATCAGTGGTCAGGAGACCAGCGCCTAAACTAAAGAAGTCGTTTTTTTGTGGTATTGCCCTTAGGCCTTTTTGTGTAGACCTGAGTTTGTTTATTTATTTAAAAAAACTCTTCACTGATGGCAGTTACTTTCAGCAAGTTTATAACTATACAAATATATAATATATATAATAATATAACTAAACATATAAAGACTCTTTAGTCAAAATTAAAAACTACAACAACGCACACCGGAGTGGTGTTCAGTGCGATGTGAAAACTGCCTTAGTAAAACCATTGCAGTCAAAGCTTAACGCAGATTTAAAAAAAAAATAAGACTGAAAATGGCTGCCAAATGGAGGGGGTTTTAGTAATGGTATGAGTTTATATATTGACCCCACATGTCATATATTATTATTGATAAAAATAAGTGCACTACCAGCCCCTAAAGTGTGTACAGTCGTTGCCTAAACACATTTTTAGTGCATATAAGCTAGCGAAGGTAATTTCACTCATTCTATTTAATGTTCGATTTCTCATTAAATATATCTCATACATATTTATTTATGTAGACTTTTGTATTGACTTTTTATATAAATCAAGCAAAAAAGTTTTCTGTCACACCTTTGTTCAATCAAATGTTTTGTTGTTCTAATAACGGAGAGTATTAATACGACGCCTACACATGACCTCCTTGGATTATATCCTATAACAAGGGATTACAACAAATATTGAGATTAGCTTGTAGCATACACGCCCTGTATATATGAAGACAAAAATAAGGCTGCATATAAATTGGCCACACATTCAAGGCTTCGGATTTCTCAAGTCAAGAACAAAGTTTTATTTATTACTTTTAGTTTAAGGGAGGCATTTTCCTAGACAAAAGGACATGGTGGAAATTTATCAATATAAGGAATTATATTTTGATGGAACTAAAAAAGCTCTTTGTATAAACATTTATCTTTGGTCCTTTATTCTCCTTAGAGTTTGTATTTATTTACGGAATTTCTTTCTAAGAAAATACCTAAAGTGATACAGTCTAATGCTTCAAACTGTTTGTTGGTTGATGAATAAAACACGTTTGTCATTTATTTTTATCTTCGTTCAAAAAAAAATAGGTTTAACCACAGATACATCACTCACAAAACGTCAATTATATTGCTTCCTGAAAAAAAAGAATGATGCAAAACATCGATTCCGTTTGTATTCGTGGCGTGTCGCAGACTGTCAGACTCGGTAAACTTCAAGAGAAGAAAAGAAAAAAAGACTTCAAAAAAACAAAAAGATTCAAAAGAGAATGGCAGACTGGGTACCCTGTAATGGGTACCCTGTAATATTTATAAATTATAATCGTATCAAAACCGGGCTATATTTAGTTTATAGGTAAATATTAGACACGTATTTACCAAGCTCAAATATTAGAGAAATATAAATATAAATAGAGATAGCTGTTGGGGATACTTAGAAATATAATAAAATCCAATTATTCCCGTAACAACGCCATTTATTTTTTCATCGACATCTAGAAAATTTATATACTGTCAATTTGTCAAACTTCAAAGACATTGAGCCGCCATTTCAATGAGCCCTTATGTCAATTGTCTTGTCATGGTTCGCTGTTGTATGTACAATGTTGCAGCTTGGTAGATTTTGGATTTTATGTTTTTAAGTATGAGATACAATATTGAGAGAAGCTTCTTGTCATTTTCACGATTGAAATTAGGGTTCTTTTTAATTTCAATAGCTTCATCTGACCATCCTATGAACGTATTATCCTCTAAACGTATTCGTCCTATTAAGTAAACAACGTTTTCACGTCTTTTTCGCGTGTTTTTTGAGGCTAGATTATAATTTCCACTTTTTATTCCCAACTTCTATATAAATCTTATGATTGCATTTCGATTATCCATTATTTAAACAGTCAAACCTACATATTCTATTAGAGATACGTGAATGTTCTTCGAAAATAAAAGCGGTACCGACAATGTATGTGAGTTTGCCAATATTCTTTATACGTTACATTGGTCGCGTCTAAGCATTCTTATAATAAAAGCTTGTTTTAAAATTGATCAATCGGTTATCGCCAAAAATAACTTCGAAATTGGAAATATTTCATTCTATAAAGAGTGGAAATATACATATATTTGCTCGTGCTATAAAAATTAGTAAAGTTTTAAAGATGGATTCGATACCAGAAAATTCTTTATCATAAGTATCTTATCATCATATTTTCATTTTATTTCATTATTTTCTTTCTAAATAAATCTTTAATACGATCTCCCAATTATAATAAATTTAAATGTACAGACGTCATATTTGGTGCTATTCAAATTGAAACCAGCCATTGACACAAAGTTGATAATTGCCTCATAACGAAACTTGTGGACAGTTCCAATGTTATTTGGAATTTCCGTTTGAAACTTAGAATTGGTAACTGTATCGTTAACTACGCCACTTCTCCGTGTATAGCCTTAGGGCTGCATACTTAATTCAGCTTAGTCCGAATAAGGCTGCGATTCCATTCCAAAACTGTGCGAAGGAGGTCGGCGATGTACTAAAAAGGATCCACAAACGTGATTCCTTCGTTTTCCAATAAAATAATTAAACAATAAATGTCAATAGTACAACAGCAGTTAATAGAAACAAAATTCTTAGAAAATAAATATTTCATTTCATTTCAGTGGCTTTTAGCACTTGAGTGTTTGCGTGCTTTGGTGTACGTTAAGCCGTCGGTCCCAGTGGTTGCCTATAAGACAACAGTCGTGAAGACAACGCCAGAGGCATGTGGATTTTTTAGAAAAATGGTCTTCTATCAACACTGACATTTTAAGGTGGTCATTCCTCGCACGATAAGTAGTATTAATGGAATTATAATAAAGGAACATACTAATATTTTCATTTTGAATTCTAGAATACACAACGTAATGTACAATTTCATAGAAATATAAAAAAAACAATTTACTTGTAAAGCTATTTTTTATTCGTTACTAGACGCACAAGATACAAACTAATATGTATGGAAATCATCCTTTGCGTTGCTAACGTGCGTGACAACATCTGTAACATTCATATTTTCGCGAATATCCCAAAAAATTTAAGTTTTATTAAGACCGTATTATTTAATGCTTTTAGTCAAAGGATTGAATCATAGAATCTAACATAACAGCAATAGTAATTTATATATAATATTTGTTGTGTAACCTTATCGATAATGAGTTTAAAGGTATTCTAAATTGTGAGTATTTAAACAACGTATTTGTAAAAGAGTTTTTTAATGTAATAAAAAGATACATTAAAACTTAAACAAAAAGAGAACAATCTTTGTGATTCAATGAAGTTGAAGAAGGTAGTCACTTTTTATTTAATAAGTTCAGTCGAAAAAGTTACAATATAATATGTGTAACAAATTGCAAATAATGAAATAAGATCAATGTCTTCATTTGACACACATAATCTTCAGGAAATCTTTATGGCGTGTGCATATCTAAACCCGTAAAAAAATAGACCACACAAATAACTGATTATACGTAACCAAGTAAAGAATGGAACAAACCTCGTCTTGAGAATAACCTGTTTTTAGAAAATCCACAAAATAAAGTAAAATCCGTCCAGAAATGAAAATGCGTATTAAGTTTAAGTTCCCTTTCTCGCATTTCATTCTTCTAAATCATATTTTCTGATATGAATAAGAAAAAATAAGATAAAAAGTTAAATATCATCATAATTAACATTTAATATGGACCATTTTTCTTAAAAACCAGCAGAATTACTGCATTCCAGATATATTCCAGACAGGTAAGTTCTGCCGCAAGGCCCAATGAACTATCATTTTAAAATTCAAAGCAAAATAAATTCTAAAATACCCACGAAATTGCTTTGATCATGTCAACATTAAGACTTTGTCGTCTGATTTATCGTTTGGCATTAAAGATGATATTTTACTTATACAATTTTCGTCAGACAAGTCCATTGAAGAATATTTATAGATCTTGATATCGATTTCTGAAAACTCTTAGTAGTCGCGAGGTATTGCAGTCCAGAAGTAAACTTTGCAGACGTTAGTTGTTGCCAGTTATCTCTTTTCATTGTATACTTTTTATAACGTTTGATGATCGATTTTCAATTTTTCGACTTAGTTCTTAATGTGAATATAAAGCCCACAGAATAACTATTTACAACCAGTTTTAGAAATTGGACTGTGTTATATAAAAAATAGGTAAAAAAGAACATGAAGTTTCATTTTGTTGCAGATCATAAACGATTTATCGTTTTATTGTAAAATTACGAGACAGATCTCGTCATCCAAAGCTATTTTAATACCAATTCAATATCCACCCATTATAAGTTTAGAATGATTTGCAACCCACGTAAGGTATTTAAGTTATTAAAATAATAACTTTGATTAGTTTTAGAGGTTAATTGCCTAAGTTAAAAACAATTTCGGACGTTTAAGTGCTTTTGATGACAAAAATTTTTATATAACTATAATTGGATTTCGGTGTAAAGATTTCTTCTTACTATAAAAATTTTATATATTTGTGAATTTGCATTCATAGTATTCTAAAATGAAAACCTCTTAAAGGTTTATTTAAAGCTATACTTGAACATATGAATGACTTGAGATCTCAGTGCGGTTTCACAAGGAAGAGATTTTCTGATCGTTACGAGTCGTGGGAGTCATGGTTGTTGAAATTTCGTTTCAATTTGTTTCTCAGTAATTTTTCTTACTGTAAATTGACAGGCGTTTGTCATCCATCTTACCTGACAGTACCTGATCTTAAATAAAGGAATTTTTTGGTGCTAACTAACAAGTGACGTCGTAAGTAACAAGACTCGCAAGACTGACTACCGCTGCTCTCGTGTCGGCTTCACCCACATACCACCTGACTGCATTACATTTTCAAGATAAAGCATATATAACCTTACTAAGAAATAATATACGCTATATTTTACTCTGAAATTTGAAAGCGAAATTTCTACGCAAGTAAAAAAGCGCGATTAGTATCATATTATTTCATCCAAGTAATTTCCCAGTAATTATTTTGAAATTGAGACCCATCGATATCACTCTTGGCTCAATTCGCGGAAATTATTTCTTTAGAGGAGAAACACGTCTTGATATTGTTATAAATTATACAGTAGCACATAATATACTATTGTTGAAGTAAAATGATATATTGAAAATTAAAATGTTTAAAATTCAAAGTGCTGACTAATATTGCACTCACCAATCTTAGCAAACTTTATTGCCTGAATCGATCAAGCCAATCCTGGAAATACCAAAGGAATGTGACGACCCTTCACGAATGTTTAGTTCGCGTGCCCTCTGAAGCACGAAAATGCTCAAATATTACAGCCTATATTACATATAATAAATAAATTCGTATAAAAATTAAAGCAAACTCAACGCTAAAGTCAATTTCAGATTATTTTTTGAATAAAACAAGAAACATTGCTTCCACGTAAGTTAAATCATTTTGAAATATTGCTTTGCCAAATGCAAAACTAGCCGTCGTCCTTTATTGTTTACTAAATATTCGTAGATCACTTTAAGACGATCATAAGTGTTTACCTCTAATTATCTAAAACAAAAGGATCGTTCTCAAAACTGCATTCGATACATTATTTCCTACATAGTCTTTTATTCCCTAACCAATGTTAGTGGCAGAAAAGGACTTGCATCCAACGTTGCTTCACTTTAAAAATCACCAAGCTCAAACGAATATCGTTCGTACGATTAAATGAGTTAAACATTTGTATGCAGCTTCTCTCTTTATAACGTTGTCAAGGGATAAAATATATATAAAACTATACAATATACAAATAATAATAAAACCTTATTTTTTTTTAATTTAAGTACAAAAAATAGTTGTACTTTGTACATTGACCCAATTATTTGGATATACTTTTGGCTCAACAACAATAGTGAAAATCAATGGCCTACTTGAAACAATTGAATAGAAAAATAGTAGGGTTCAACACACTTCTACCTTTTTCTTTTAAATGAAGTCGTAAAAACTACCAAATAATTCCACATGCCGTGGATAGGACATACAAAAAGACGATTTTGTGTAGTGGGTCCCTAAGGGTATGGTTTGAGTGCTGTTAGAAAATGAAAAAGTAAAATAAAAATAAAATCCCTAAGCACACTAATAGTGTGGCCATTTTACTTACCTTGAATAAATATACATACAAAAAAGGTTTTCAATAGAAAAGATTTTTGGATATCAACGTTCATCAAACCGCCACAAGTGCCTGGGTTCGGAAATAGTAAAATGAAACGTAAAGAATTAGTTACTTGCTTTAGACTAAGTTCGGGTCACGTTCCATTGAACAATTTTGGTTACCTCATGCGCAAAACTGAAAGTCCTAATTGTGTCGTTTGTCATTCGAAAGAGGACCTTATGCACCTTCTAGTAGAATGTCAGATTAATGAGTCACTCAGAAATAGACTATGTTGCAACATATCATGTTTATGTTCCACCTAGTATTTAGTTCTAAGTTTGCGAATGTCAATAGTGAACGCGTAATTTGCTTTTATTTACAATCTCTAGAGTTAAGGAAAGAAATGATGTCTGTCTATAGTTTTTTGTAAAATTAAAATTAATAAAAGAATTAACCTTATATAGGTGTATGAATTACAATAAAAGATTTAAAAAAAACGTTCAGCAAATAATGGGTGTATTTTCTTGGAATTTCACATTAATAAAACTAGCATAAATTAACGACACACATTGGGTGGCTACGCAAATTTTCGAGATATACACGAACCTAGAGGGAATCTATCAAGTTTTAAATTGTGATATTCTGGGGATGTCAAGTTCATATTAAACTGGACACTTTACCATGTCTACCAATCGAAATGCAGCGAGTGCTTCTAAGCGATAGGTTTTAAAAAGGTTCATAGACTCTAATTTCACTAAATAAAAATTACCCTAAAGATACACCTTACCACTGAGCAACTGCCACACATTCCATTTCCTCCCTCTTTTTATGTAATAATTTTGAGGTTAGATTTCTTTCTCTATTGCGTATTTTTTGTCTGAAATCACAAATCGTTAAAAAAGGCACCACAACCTTACCTAACTGGACATTCCCTATGGGACTGCGTCGGCGAATTCACTTCTCTCAATTTAGAAGTGTCGCCGAAGATCAAGGGGCCAAAACAGTCATAAAATGGGGTATAAACTTTTATATAAACTGGACAGTGCGTGTAATGACCATTTTTACGGGAGAAAGAAGATGGATGTAGTGTTTTTTTTGGGAATAATGTTTGTTTTAATGGCACGTTGTTAAATTATTTAAATTGTTAAATTAAATTGTCTACGAACTTGTATATCGAATTTGTAAAATAATATGTCACTGAGTGATAATTGTCTTTTCGTGTAAAACTGATAGTGGATATATAATTTAGCAAGTATTTTTTAAAAATATAAATATTTTAAGTAACTAAAGCTTGATGAATAAATAACATAAATATTATGCATAAAACTAACTTTATACGTAACGTAACTTTTTCAGAATAAGATTTTATCTGTGACATTTGTGTTTACGCGTGAATTTTCGTGAGTTTTTTAAGAATCAAAAAGTTTTTATAGGTTATAAACTACCATTGCCCTAATGGTTGTTTAAACCTGTTTAACTTTACACCGAATAGAAGTAACAACCAACTACAAACTTTGTATTTCTAACTCATTGGCGTAAAACAAATGGAGCGTAGGTCTTGTATAAAATTGACGTAACAAGTGTCTTAAGTAAATTTATACATGTACAGAATTGTGAAAAGTTTAAATCGCTTGAAAATTTATTCATTGCTGTTAAGTTATTGCTTGCCACAATTTTTTACCTTATGTACCTGCAACTAGGAAGTCGACTATAAAATCACCTTATGCAGCTTCTTGTACTTCGAGCCATTTAGTTTTAATTACTAAGTATAGACGCGCATCTTACTCTGTTAGCCTAATGCGCAGTGTAGCCAAGCAAACTTAAGACAGGTTTTATACAAATAGGGTTGTTTGCAAACGCTTAGTGTGTTATCGATACATTGAAACAGTTGTGATAATAATATCTTACGAACTTCGTTTTTCAGATTACATTTGATTTTAAGTGTATGTTATTTATTATGTATCATTAACAAATTGTATAAGTATTTTTTGTTAAGTTAAGTATGAAACCTTTAGAATTATATACAAAAATTATAGCATGACTCTATCACCAGTTCGGAAAAACCTTCGTAAAGAAGAACTCGCACAAACTTCACGGGTATATTTTTTTCAAAATAAATTTTCTTAAAATCTTTATATCTATACAAAATTATTCTTATCTGCAGTTAGCTCGGCAAGTCTCCCCTCCCCCCAAATATCCAAACGACGAACACCCTCAACGGCACCCGTTCATGAGTCAACGCGGGATCCAGCTTTCGCCCTCCTCAACATGACTCACGTACAAAGTATTGTATCGTCCTATGTAAGCAAACTACTGCAATGCTGATGGAAGCATCGTGAAGAAAAATGTTTAGAAGTAATCTTCCTAAATATGTAAAGTCTACCAACGAGCAGTTGAAACATTTTTCTTAGTTTGGTAATGCAGGTGTTAAGGCTGTTAGAGTGAAAAGACAAAGAAAATATTTTAAATTATATTTAGGTATTGTAATAATAAAAGTTTCATGGAATAAGCAAACGATTCTTTTAGAAAGAAGCCATCATGAAATATCTCAGATATCAGTAATTTAAGAGTAATCACGGATACTTTAAATAACTAAGGTTTTGCCTATTCTGTCACTTCATCGGTGATATTACAAATTGTATTAAATTATAACTTGAACCGAAATGCTTGACAGCCATCCACTTAAACAAATCAATTGGAGTAAAAATGGAGTAGAAAACACTAAAAAATATTAACAGAATTAATACGAGGGTCAAACTGAAAGTTCTTAGAACTGGCCACTTGTAAACAATATAATAAAAAAACAATTCAAAATTTTGAAAATGGAACAATCTTCCAATATTATTGAGTATGTATTTCATTCATTTGTCATTTGTTTTACAGTTTGGCGGTAAATTGAAATTGTCTGCGTCACGTAAGCATGAATTTAACGCGAGAAAATTTTCGTGCAATGATTTTTTATGATGATGATATGATTATTTTGATGTCATTTAAGTCAACAAGAAAGTTATGATAGACCACGATTGGCATTTCACGATACAGCTCCATCTCGTACCACTGTTTCCAACTGGTTTAATGAGTTTAAACGAGATCACACTAATCTTACAGATGATCTGCGTGAAGGACGGCCTTCTACGGCGACGACCGAAGATAACGAGTGTTGTGCGCCGTATGATAGAGACTGACAAAATAGTGACCTGTCAGCCAATTATTTGGACGAGCTAAGGCATCGGTATGAGTTAAGTGCACAAAATCCTCCGTGAACATTTAGCGGTCAGGATGCTTTATGCCCGGATACCTCATAATTTGAACGAGGGCCAAAAATTCCGCCGTGTTGATTGGTGCCGTGAAATGGTTGAAAAATTTAACGGAGGTGACTCAAACACTGTGTTCGACATACTTACGGGTGATGAAAGCTGGATTTACTGTTATGATTCCGAAACCAAAAGACAGTCTGTTCAGTGCGTGTTTCCTTTTGAGGAGTTGCCAAAGTGAAGAGAGGTCGAAGCGTGGGAAAAAAGATGGTGGCCTCGTTCTTCGGTAGGACAGGTCATTTTGCGACAATTGTTTTAGAGGATCGAAAAACAGTTTCTGTGAATTGGTACCCTTACAATGTTTGCCACTTGTTTTGGAAAAAGTTATCGGGAGAATCGACCTCGCATTAGAATCCTCCTTCACCACACCGCCAGGCGAGCGATCGACAATTTGATGACGTCAAACATGAAATTACTAGGTCACCCACCGTATAGCCCCGACCTCACACCTTGCGATTTTTATTTATTGTCGGAAATAGAATAAGAACTTCGAGTAAAACGTTTTATGGACGCCGCGGAAGCCGTGGCTGCGTTTCAAAAGGCCGTCGAAGAGACCCCTAAGGACGAGTGAGCAAAGTGCTTTTCTCAGTGGTTCCATCGCATGCAGCGATGTATTGACGTGAATGGCTAGAGCTAAAGATAGCTAGCTAGTTTAATCAGTTTTAGATTTTCTAAGAACTTTCAGTTTGACCGTCGAATCCCAATTTATATTGTTTTTATCACCGTGCTAAATTTTTTAGGAACATACATTTTGATCCTAAGCTGTACCCTTCTACCACCAACCTTAATACAATTTTAAAGTGTATAAAATATATAAGGCAGTTATTATGGAATATTGTTGATAGTTGATTTATCTAACAATAAGCTACTAATGGACTTGATCATAAGCCATGATTTTAAGAAAATTATATTTTCTAAGATTTCCCAAGATCCAGACAAAATGTTGACTACACGCAATGAATGGTCCTATCGTAGATTTAGATCGTGCCTACATTCGGTTTTTAAAGTAATGACAATTTCATAACTTATTACCAATTTATACTTATGGATTGCCCATTTTCAGTAGGTAATAACTATGTCGTTTTAAATGACCAGTGGAGTAGTTCTACTTAGCTAGGAATAGGCACCAGGTAAAAATTTTCTTTGCCTTTGCCAGATTCTATCTAAAGAAAACGTGTTTCATCTTCATTTTTTTTATCGGGAGAAGAAATCTTTAGACCTTTTTCTTTTCATTCGTTTATACCTACAATAATTTATTTTCTATAGAAGAATCCAGTGATGTCACTACAATGTTTGAAGCATGGTCTGGGTTATCTAAGACAATCATGTCTCTTCTATAATCTTTACTTAATTTTTCAACTCACTCTTAATATATTGACACATTTACAAACTATTTATTGACAACAAAGAAATTAACTCAAAGAAAATTAGAGCATCATTTAAAGCGCTGTTCTCTCATTTTTAATGTCATTGATATCCCTGCAGTAGAATTATTAAGTGCGTCGAGAAGAAAGACAGATAAAGCAAAATTTTACGCGTGTATCGTAATGTATTGCCATCAAATTGTAAGGCTAAGTATCCACCACAGATGTGCAACCATGCGTAGCAGAGATATGAACGGGTATGACTTGGGGGAAAAGCCACCTAAAACGGGCGAATGAAATCAATGTGCGTGCGCGGATTTCTGGCGGATTCGTTTGACATATATGCTTGCAAGGTTCTAACACAATACCCATAAATGATGGATCTATGCACATTCCAAGAACATTCCTCGGTCGTATTCCTTGGACGCATCCATTACACGCCTCCAAATGACGTCTCCCCTGTCACGACATCATGAATGCGTCGCAGGCGAATTGTGAAATTAGACATTAAACTAAAGAGCTAGCGGTCGGTCGAATGAATGTGTCCAGCTTAATGACTTGCCGTCATGTTAAATAGTTATTAATGAAGGAAAAACATATCGATAAGTTACTATTTTTTATTAAAGCAGTGGGATATTCGATGGCAGGGCGATCAATGTAGGCGTGGTGCAGTAGCACCCGGCGAAGCGCCATCATAATAAATTTAGGTATAAAAGTTCAATCAAACGGCTAGCTGATTAACTGAATGTCCACTTCAACCTAACTACGATGTATGCAAACTCCACTCCCCGAAACCTTTTCCCACCGGAGATAAACGCGGCTATGAAATTAAGTACTTTTATTGGACGATTATTCACTTTCAAACCACTGTGCTTCCACGA
This sequence comes from Marasmarcha lunaedactyla, assembly GCA_923062675.1. Classification (NCBI taxonomy): domain Eukaryota; kingdom Metazoa; phylum Arthropoda; class Insecta; order Lepidoptera; family Pterophoridae; genus Marasmarcha; species Marasmarcha lunaedactyla. Next base: position 17,527,561 of record OV281359.1, read on the forward strand.
ACAGCTTTAGCCGATAAACTGCCTAGTTCTGAAATTATAATATACATTTTACATGTGATCTGACAGCTGTCACCCGCAAAATGCTACGGCGCAAATTGTGTTTCAATAATTGATTGCTTTATGTTCGTATTGATATTACTCGTATGCATATAGCTGTTTTATAACGGTGGTACATTGCTCTTCGGTATTAGAGTTTTTTATTCGGATTTGTTTGTCGGAATAACTTCTTCTTATGGTAGCGTCGGGTGACAGGTCGCTCACTTCCTGCTAATATGGTTGAGGATGGCGATGGCTAGATCCCGCGTTAACTCATGAATGGGTGCCGTTTGAGGGTGTCCGTCGTTTGGATCCTTGGGGGAGGGAGGCTTGGCGAGCTAACAGTTGCAGATAAGAATAATTTTGTACAGATATGTAAATTTATTTTTAAAAATTTACCCGTTAAGTTTCTTGCCAGTTCTTCTTCGCGAAGGTTTTTCCGAACTGGTGGTAGAGTCATGCTTTATTTGACGTCAATAAGAACAAGTAATTGTCAATGTTGAGAAATAAATATTTGAATTAGAATTATCTCGACTAATAATGCCAACCAAAGGCATCAGTTGAAATTGCCTTTATCCCGGTACCTAATTGCACTGGCTGTTCCTTCCTTAAAATAAAATAGGAAGAACTGTAGTTAGTAGGTACTGCTCCAGATCAGATGTTAACGAAGAAACTCTACTAACAGTAAATTAATTAAATTCAAGTTGAATAGACATTCATTCGTAATGTCGCCATGTTAGAATTGTTATCTAATTTTGTTTCATTTAAGAAATTATGTACCCAAAGGTTTATCACAAGGTTGTTAGAACCATTTCTGTTAGCGACGCAACATGAAACGGACTCGGCATAATAGGGACATAGCCATACAAATAGTTTTGTAAATAACGCTAGTCCACGCCCTCACTACTTGCGCCCGTCCTCGGATAGGTGGTTATTTTCGAGTGTTACGTAAGCAAGTACTAATAAGATTCTTATAGGAAATTATGATGTTATAGGAACCTAGGTATAGGTATATTTTGAATTCTATTTTGATAACATTGATTTATGGTTGAATTGATGATGTTTGTGTTTAATAAAGTTCTTAAAGATTTCATTGGTAGATAAGCGTAATATGAGAAACTTTATGTATGTCTTAGATATAGAAATAAGACCTAGGTTATTTGTCAAATACTAATTTATTTAGATTTGTCATAATTATGGTAATTTTATGGTTATTTCTTATCAGATTAGGTAGATAATGGTAGATATAACGTTATTGTATATAGGTTCATATAATAAAGTACTTATTTGAAGTAATAAATGTCGTAATATGGTTAGAGATTTTCTCGTTGAATAACTACGTAATTATAGGGTTTATTGTTATGGTTTTTTGATAATAATGTGTAAATTCCTTTCTTTTGTCGAAAAGTAATAATTATTTTCATGGTGTTTTACATATTTGAAGAGAATAACGAGAAAACCTTTGTTGTTGTATATATTCCTAATTGGTAGTTATATCTTGTTTGATTGTGTTAAAATCTAATTGTAATAAGAATGTTTACATATTTTAATAATGTAAAATGATAAAATTATGTTTGTAACCGTTTCGCCTTAGGTACAATGTTAGGCTAAGTAAATAGTCTGCCGGCGCAAACGGTGTTTTGAGGTAGTCTCTGTTCTAGAAAGTTTTTTGTATTTAATTTTATCTAATTGATATTTATGTAAACATATAGGAATCGTTTCGCTCTATTATTTGAATATAATATTGCAATAGTTTTGCTTAATAGTTTTAAAGATAATTCAATGTAAAGTTTAGAATCTAAGTAAAACTTAAGTGTAATTAGGTGCAAATTGCACAAACGCGCCAGCCAATCAGAGCGCTGGAATTATTTAGGGTGAAATTTGTATAAAAGGCGTTCGCCGAGCTATGGAAGTCATTCTCGCTCCGATCGCCACGCGGTGCGGACGTGCAAGACCCAGTTCTCCGTTGATCGGTCCCTTCCCGCCATTCCGTGGCGCTCAGTCTACTGACGTCACAGTCTAGCGTGTTGGTTCCGTGCTACGGTTTTCAAGGTCTTTCTACTCCGTCTGAGTGCTTTCGAAGTGCGATTTTTCTTTGCGACTAAGCCCCTTAGTCTTCAAAGTGCTGTGCTAAGTAGTGTTGTGCTTGTGCTGAGTGCAGTGTTGTGCCCAGCGTAAGTAGTCTGGTTTCAGTACAAAGGATACTTAACGGTGAAAACGAATTTGTACTGAATCAGTCCTTTTTAATTGTATTTATTTCTCTTCTCTATTTTATTTATTTTTCTCCTATTTTCATATTTATTTTTATCATATTTGTGTGTTTTCGTGTGTATTTGTCCTTTCTGTCGGTAAAGGTTGACCCTAACGCGGTCAACTCTTTACCTGCGCACCCTTTTTTAGGTTTCTAGGTAGCGGCCTTCGGCGTACTACGTACTACGTTAGTTTTAAGTTATTCTCCCCAGCCCCCCTACCGCTGGTAGGAAGGTTTGCCGCTAGGATTTTGCTAGGTTTTTAGGAACTAGGCATCTTTTATTATACTTATATTTATATATATTATTGTCCCAACACTCCCTAATGGATTCGCTAAGCGTTATTAATTTCGCGAACGCGTTCACCCAGGCGCTTGCTGCGGCAGGCGTCTCCATCCCAAAAGACATCCTAACGCAGGCCTTGCAGGCAACAATCGCGTCCCCGGCCCCTCAGGCCCCAACCCCAGCCCCTCAGGCCTCCAACACCCAGACCCCTCAGGTCTATAGCTCTCCCGCGTCTCCCGTTCCATCCGATATGGACTGCGCGTCGGTCTCATCCTCGCGATCATCTCGTAGGAAGCGTACCGCTCCCGGGAGCGATTCAGACTCCGCCGCGTCCGAAGCTTCGTCGGTCGCCGCCACCTTAACCGGCTCTCCTGAGCCCGCCTTCCAATTAGTTACCAAACGCTCCAAGAAGCGTTCGAAAAAAGCCAAAGTGTCTTCAACACCCGAGCCAACCCCGGTGTCTTCTACACCCGCCCCCGCGCCGCTCATGTCACTCGAAGCGACCGCGTCTCCGTCGGTCCCATCGAAGCCAGCGACGCGCTGCGCTCCCGTCCCGCCGAAACCTCAGCTCCCTCCGCCCGTCTTCCTGCGTGAAAAAACGCGTTGGACCGCGGTTTCTAACTTGTGCAAAGAGCACAAAATTAATTACTTTAAAGCCGCCAACGCTGGCGATACAATCAAAATTCAAGTAGCGACCGTCGACGACTTCCGCGCGTTTACCAGGTTACTCGGGTTAAATCAAATCGCGTACCACACCTACGCCCTCCCGGAGGAGCGTAAGATCCGCGCAGTACTACGGGGCGTCCCGTTCGAGCTCGCGAATGAAGAAATCCTCGAGGACCTTAAGTCCCAGGGTTTCCCGGCCGAAGCAGTGCACAAGATGCACTCTAACCGCGGTAGGCGCTTTCCGTTAGCTTTAGTTATCTTGTCGAATACTCCCAACTCGGAGGGAGATCTCAAATATCTCTGTTGAGCGTCCCAACCCCCGCGGTTACCCTGGGCAGTGCCACCGCTGCCAGCTCTACGGCCACGCAGCGGCTAACTGCTCAGCTCCCCCCAGGTGCGTTAAGAACCTGGATCCACATTTTACGAAGGAGTGCACTCGCACTCCCGAATCCACTTCCCCCCCCTGCCTGTGTGCTGTGCGGCCAGTCTGGTCACACAGCTAACTACAGGGGCTGCCCGCGTGCTCCGCGTTCCACCGCCAAGAGGGTCGCGCCTAAACCGGCGCCGCCGCTCACTCACGCTAACTTCCCGCCGCTGCGCAACCGGGGTCCCCCGGAAGCAAAGCCCGCTCAGCCGACGCCTACTCCGGCTCTGTCTTGGAGGCAGCGTCCGGCCATTCCGCCTGCACCTTCGCGACCCATCCCAGCTCCCGTAGCTTCCGTAGGGCCGCGTCCTTCTCCGTCATCCGCACCTCAGTCGTCGTTGGCTGAGGACATGAAGACCGTGTTCGACGTTATTCAAAACGTCGATATTAACGAAATTTCCGTGCTCGCACGCAAACTGCGAGCCGCCCGCTCTCCTCAAGAGCGTTTATTTGCTTTAGCCGAGCATCACTCGCTCCTAAGTTCGTTGTAAATTCTTTTATATTTTATAAATTCGTAAATTATAAATTATAATGTCTAGACCCGCGAATCCCGCGTCCAGTCGTATTAAACCCAAGGGCTTATCCCTAGTATCTTTTAACGCTCATAGCCTTAGCACTTACCTTCCCGAGATTAAACTGTTCCTTCAGAACAAAGAACCTGACTTATTCCTTCTCCAGGAGACATGGCTTACTCCAAACCGCTCCAGGGGATACGCTATTCCTAAGTACGCGTTTACTCGCAACGATAGGCCCAACTCCGACGGTTACGGTGGCACCGCTATATATTACAAAATAGGCTTCCATTGCTGTCCTCTCCCTACCCCTCCTCTCCTCAACATGGAGGCCACTGTGTGTAGATTGGCTATGACTGGTCATCCGACCATCATCATAGCTTCAATCTACATACCTAGTGGTACCAGACCAATCCGCAGCGACTTTGAGGCCATTCTCGCCCTCGGCCATTCAGTCATTATGTTCGGAGACTTTAACTCCAAACATACTGACTGGACGTGCCTATCGACCAACACCAGCGGTATCGCTCTCCTCGACATGACTAACTCCCTTGACTTAGACGTCATATCCCCCATCACTCCCACTCACTATCCCAACAACCCGACCTATTCTCCTGACATCCTCGACTTTGCAATTATCAAGCGAATCAATCTTGATCTCAGGTCCATCGAACCACTCGATGACCTAGGCTCCGACCATCGCCCCGTCTCCCTCGTGCTAGGCGCGCCTAACGATAACGTCACATCTCCTTAGACCTTTACCAACTGGAAAGGCTTTAAAAATACGTTAGTTTCAGCCTTAGAGGCACCGAACTCTCCGCTCGCGATTTCGCCCGACCAATTAGACAGCCCGATTAAAATAGATTCGATAGTCGATAATCTCACTGATGCTATCAACTCAGCCATCAGCGACAACGTAATCATTGCTAAGCAAGGCAAACCCGCGCATCCCTTAGCCGTTAGCAATCTCATTAAAGCTAAGAACGCGGCTCTCCGGAGAGCCAAGAAATATCCCACGCCCGCATATAGAACAGCTGCGAATCAGCTTCAACGTAAAGTTAGGTCTCGCCTCGCGGAACTCCGTGACACTCAGTTTAACGATCTCATGGAGAATATCTCCCCGTCCCACCAAGCGTATTATCGAATGGCCCGAGCTTTACGCGTAGACACCGCCTCCCACGTTCCTCCTCTCACGCGTCCCGACGGCACCATTGCCTTCGAAGTCGAAGAGAAAGCCGAATGCTTCGCCGACAGCATAGCGGCACAATATTCGCCCAGCACGCAACCCGCGGATCCCTCCCACATCCAGGCGGTGGAGGACGAAGTTCTCCGCAGAGAATCTCTCCCTATCACCGACGACCCCGTCACAGTCTCTAATGATGAAATCTTGCTTCTCATTAGAAAGCAAAAGTCCAAAAAGGCTCCGGGTGCGGATGGAATTTCCAACCACGCACTTAAGCACCTGCCACAGCAGGTGCTTACCTTGTTAGCTATCATCTTCAATGCCTGCTTCGACCATAGCTACTTTCCAAAAGCCTGGAAAGAAGCGACAGTCATAGGCATTCCCAAGCCGGGTAAACCTCTGAACATCCCGGCTAATCACAGACCCATCAGCCTCCTCAAGGCAATGTCTAAACTTCTCGAAAGAGTCATACTCTCTTGAATGCGGAACCATCTGTTTCCAACTGATGGCGACCCTCTCATTATTCCCCACCAGTTCGGCTTTCGCGCTAAGCACTCCTGCCCTCAGCAAGTCCATCGAATCGTCGAGTACATTCTCGAAGGATTCTATCCGCATCGTAAAAAATCAATCGCGGTTCTCTTTGACGTAGCCAAGGCATTCGACAAAGTCTGGCACAGCGGTCTCGTTTTTAAACTCTATAAAATAGGCTTACCGGTTCGCCTAGTCAGATTAATCGCGTCGTTTCTTAAAGACCGTACGTTTCGATTCAAACATGAAGGCACGCTCTCCGCGCCTCGTCCCATAAAGGCTGGAGTCCCGCAAGGCTCAGTCCTCGCCCCTCTGCTGTACACCGTGTACACTAATGACATGCCCATCCCGCCGAAAGGCGTCGAACTCGCCCTCTTTGCAGACGATACCGCCCTTTACACTTAAGGTAAAAGGATCCCGTATAACATCACCAGACTCCAAAAGGCCGTAAACGCCCTCGGTGTTTGGTTTCAAAAATGGCGTATCGATGTCAACCCAGAAAAGAGTTCTACCATTCTATTCGACCACAAACGTCGTAATCGCCGCAACGATCCCCACATTCGAATGTTAGGTATTCCCATCCCCTGGAAGCGCAGTATCAAATACTTAGGCGTCACCTTAGATCAGACGCTTTCTTTTAAGCCACACGTCGATAGAGTAACGAAACTCGCGCGTTTCTTCTTAAGCCGCTTAAATAGTATGATAGGTAGAAAAAGTAAAATGTCTTTTAGAAATAAACGTACGCTTTATAAGGTCTGCGTTAGACCCGTCATGTCATATGCTTCGCCAGTCTTTTCCCACGCCAATCCCTCCGTCCTGTATAAGCTACAGGTAGTTCAAAATCTCTTCTGCCGCAGGGCCACAAACGCACCTTGGTACGTGCGTAACGCGGACCTGCACAGAGATCTTGAACTACCTACAGTGCAACAGCACCTCAAAACACTCTCAGAATCGTTCTTCAAACGCGCCGAATCCCATCCCAATCATCTTGTTCGAGATTCAGTCTCATATACTGCTCCTGTGTTAGATTCGAAATTCAAAGTCGCAAGGCCGAGAAACGCGCACACGGGCGAACCTACGCAGTTAACTTTAGCTCTCGAGGCCCTTCAGGCCGCAAATCCTAATTCTAACGTAAATTCTAATTCTAACGTAAATCCGAATTAATGCAATTTTTATTTTTCATTTTTAATGTTTTTATTTTTACTTTTCATTTTTGAGCACCTTCAGTGCTATGTGAATCTCAGCGGGTGACCCCTTAAGGGCCCCGCTGGCGCGGCCTCTTTCTCCAATTGGCCGTCGCTCAGATGAAGGCTGAGTGGCAAAAATGCACGAGCCGACAGGGGTTTTTTTAGTGGGTATGGTTCTGGTAGGCGTCGGGACGAGTCCCACATAACTCCGATCGCGCGCGCGGAGTATGCGTCAGAGCATTTTTTATGTCCTCCTGCCCTTCCCGTGGAGGGGAACCAAAAAAAAAAAATATGGAAGTCAGTTCGGTGCCTGCAGCGAAGAAAACAACAACTAACAAGAAGAAAGAAAAAGTCTAATAAGAAGAAAGAAAAAGTCTAAGAAGAAAAGTTCAGAAGAATCCAACTAGAAGAAAGAAAGTGCTGTTCGGTGAATCTGGAGGCCAGTGAAGACCCAAGAAGACGTAAGGGCTGTTCGGTGTATCCAGTGAAGAGATCTGAAGAAAGAAACTAAACTACAGGAACGATTGCGGTTTATAGGCTTGTTTAAACTTAAGGTTTATTTCGTATCCGCAATAAACGTTCATACTTTGAAGACGTGTTGTTTTCACTGCGCTCCAACCTGCACTCGATCAAGTCGGGTGTCACTCCGTGGTTCGTCAGGTCGTGGTGTCTTCGGGGCTTCGAAGGTACATACTACGGCGGCATCTTCCCAGCCGGCGCAATACATCCGCAACAATTTCAGTACTGACGAGATATGTTTGCAAATATTATACAGTTACAATAATAATTTTTACTTAGATACGTTGTAATATTTTCAGTCTATTCGAATAACCCCTTGCTATCATTCACAAAATCAATGTAACATACCTGTATATTCTCATTCTCGAAGTTAAATCATATTAATTCTGAATATTTCAATAGTATTTATTGGCGTGTCCTTATTGCCATGCGAGTGTTCGACAATGGAATTGGATATCAATAGATATTGCCAATGTAGTTTTGTGACCCGCAAATAGAAATAGATGCTATATATATGCCAAAGCCTTACACATTTCTTGAAGAGTCAAAACCAACAAACTTTCTTGAATAGTTTTCATCATGTTGCATGTACAGCTTAAGGCAATGATTTAACTTTAACGATAAGATGATAAGATAGTTCAAGAAACTTTGTACAAAAATATAAGCCGTGTCCGCGATTTGGGACACATCAATTTAACCGGATGTGGTTTATTGACTTAGCTACTTGAAACCTTCGATGATTATGTAAAAGTAATTCTTTGAATTTGTATGATTAAAATTATTTTTGAAATAAAACTTTGCTCCCGGATGTTCTTGCTTTTTCCGCGAAGTTTCAAATTATTTCATGATGAAACGTACAAAGTAAACAGTAAAAGCAAACACTGAAAGATCAAATGAGAAGTTTTATTAAATGTCATGCTTTCAATTCAAATTCATAACAATTTGACTACGAAAATAAACTTGTCGTACCTTTTACGATTTATGATTTATCCAGATGAAATTTTTTCTGTTTTAGGATCCGAAAACCCCTACACGTCACCTTTTTTTTTCTTCACTGCCTGACGTACGCAAAGGTTTCGTTGTTTAATTTAGGAAACACGATGTGGCACGATGTAATTCGACAAATCGTTTTTTGGTTTCGGTTTCAAAGGCGTTTAATTAATATCTGTCCTCGGTTTTCCAGACAAACGTTAAAAATAGAGTGGGTTTGTAAAGTTGGTCGCATTTGCAAAACTTTCGACGTGGTTCCCAACACGTGGCTTCTTTGCAATATTTTTTTTATACTAAAGTTGCGATATGTATTGCACTACAGGTAACATGGAAGACAAATCGAAAAGCTTACTTAAGCTTACGAAACCCGGTATCATCTCGTATGATACCGTAAATTGCTTCTTTATGTATGTAATAAAAATCTTATATATTTCATATCATGTTGGTGTCGCAAAGCACAACCGTTACACCACATCGGAGGTCTCAACTCTAACACTAGAGGCTAATTCCTAACGCGATGAGAATAAGAGTTGACTAAGGACCGTTTAGTTATTATTAAATAATAATAGTAAAGTATATATTTGTTTAATTCTCATAGTTAAATTATTAAATGTATTTGATGCTACTCCCTTTAGGTTATAATATTCAAAGAAGCAATGGCCGGGAATCTTTTGTGAAAGGGACTGATTCCAAAATATTTCTTTCTTCAATTCCTAACACATCAGCACAAAAAGGTCAAATATTTTGAACCGCAGATTGCTTTTCACGATAGGTAAGAATCACTAAAAGCAAATATATACCAATTTGTTTTTGTTATATAAAGCTTTTGACCGTTTGAATGATTTATCAAACAAAATATTATTATAGGTCCCTATCATCTAAATACATAATTTTGTTGTGCTAGCTGAACAAATTTTGAAAGTAAACGTTCGGTGAAACTTCGATAATTTATGCATAAAGAATATCAGAAAGGAAAATATTTGGGTAAATAGTTTGTTGGTTGGGTCTCTCTACTAAATGTTCTTCTTATAGGTAAAAGCCTTTAAAACATATCCTTTTTATGAATCGAGTTTCATATATATGCTTGGTTTTCAAACATTACTCAAACTGGGGTACCTTAGAATTAAAATCATAGACACATATAAGCCTTCATAAACTTCACTAAAATCATGTGTAATTTCAAGATGTCGTAATAATTTTTTTGTATACATAAAAGAGACATACATAGCAAGTTTATTTTGAAAAAAAACGATCAATTTACTTTTGATCGCCACAGTTACGCTACAGCCAAACACAAAATTGATTATACAAAAAACAAAAAAAAAGAATAGGTGGAACATGAATCACAAGTTACGAATTCAGCTATATTTTGATTGTACAATACCATTATTATAGGAAAAAGGATTATTCCTTTTCAATTTTTGAAGAAATTTTTCTTTTCTTTTTCTTTTCTTTTTAAACTCAAACTTAAAAACTGTTATCAGAAAAACCAGACAGCGTGTCGAAGATTTCACTTTTAAATCTCTGCAAAATTGAGTTAAATAAGTCTACAGAACTAAGCCTCTTATTGAATGTAGAGCAAACACGGAATAAGGGGGCGCGGTGACCTTGGTTAGAGTTATGCACGTCTAAGTAAAATATTGGGCTACGTCGCGTTCTGCGCTTTGGGGCATTAAAATAGATTTGATGTAACAACTCAGGGCAGTTTACTTCATTTCTAAGGATTTTGAAAAGTATGAACGCATCAGCCGCTGTTCTTCTCTTCTTGAGTGACAAAAGTTTATATCTATTTAGTAGTGTATTATAGGATAGTCTTTGTTTCGTCAGACGACAGTGCACAGCCCTCACAAATCTTTTTTGAATAATTTCTATTTTTTTAATGTACACTTCATAGCGAGGGTTCCAGATGGTAGAGGCGTACTTAGGGCAAGGACGAACGAGAGCTTTATAGTGTGAGGTATGTAGAGGCACTTTTAAATGCTTTTGCACAACGGAGAACAAATCCTTACATTTTATATGCTGTATTGTTTATGTTTTCAATATGTTGGTTAAATCTAAATTTGTTATCAATTAAGATTCCCAAGTCTTTTACGCGTTGAGATTTAGCAATTTGGTCGTCTCCTATTTTAAAGCAAAGTTAATTAAATTACGTTTTCTTCCAAATTTTATGTGAAGACATTTGTCATAGGCAAGTTAGAGCTTGACAGGAACTTAGATATTATTATTTATAATATAATAATAATATAATGTTTTAGTTTTAATGATCTGACATACTGCATAAATACTTATAAATATTAATTAAGATTTCTGTGTTTTGCCATTGAATACCCTTTTGTAGTTTCAATTTTTTTTTTGTTACTTTGTCTTTGCAAGGTCTAACTTATAATAAACGACAGGGCATGTTAAATAACTGTACGTATGGTGGAAATAGCTAACTATAAATAAATTATTTTCTATTATTGCTTAAATAGGACCTGCAATTTAAAAACGAGTTTCTATCCGAATGCCTATTCTACTCAGCATGTGATTTCAAAGCCATAATTGTGCAACTCACAGTCATGTCAAGCATTTACGGCTTTATGTCTGTCTGCCTTTCTGTGTATTCGTATTGTCGGTGAATGTGGAAGTTCGTATGAACAGATTGGACTGTAAAGCAAATTGTTAGGCAGAATTTGCTAATTACATCTATGTATTTTTTGAATAAACAATATGGCTAACTGCAGAACACGTCAATTATAATTAAAAAGTAGTAGTTCAGTTTTTTCTGTTAAGAATTCTTCTGGATACTACAGTTTTCTTATTTTGAAAGCCATAATAAAGACGTTTAAGTGGTTGGATGATTAAAGGAAAGAGACAGTCGGTGTTTTTACTGGAAAACAGGCAACTCCAGCATCGCTATTGATCAATTTTGATAAATAAAACGTTTACGAAGTTGTATATCCATCGGCATGGACATACCTCCAACCCATCCTAATTACCAACGTGTGGGTTGGGTGTCTGTTTGTCGGACATAAAAATAAAACATAAATATCATCATTTCACGTATGAAATTGGCGTTTTGTAAGGGAGGAACATAAAGTCAATTTTTTTTAAATATAATATATTTATTTTATCAAAGTATGTACCATTGTTATCATTGCTACCATTTCATATGTAAGGACCTAATACTGTCATAAACTTGACATTGGGTTAAATTCAGCCGACGGCCTGACGGTTACCGTTGGGAAGTTGGGAAGACAAATACCGGAAGACAAGACCACAACCCTGAGCAACTTTCGCAAAGAAACCAGTAAGCGAATATAAAAAAAATCTACTATTTCTACAATATTGGCATATAGCGCGTAGTAGTAATTTGTATTATCGTGACTGATTGAATGCATTAATTATACATTTCCCAGGTTTAGTTTCACAAAAATTATGGATCTTTATGCTACACAAATCTGGAACCCTCAAAATCAAACTTACATTTCTCACGTGGAGCGTATCCAAGGTAGGTTTTTCAGATATCTGGGTTTTAAAACTAGACAGCGTTTGTTTGACTCCCATCACAGGTGCAGAAAATATCACTTTGTACCAATCGAAATTAGAAGGAAAATCAGTGATATCTGTTTTTATCTGTTATTCTTATAATTGCTCAGATCAGGTTGATTGTAAAGAATTATTGTCTAGAATCAACTTAGAGGCCAATACCCTACGTTTAAGACAGCGTTCAGTACTGGATAGCCCTCATGTCCAAACCAGATACAAGGCTAACACATTTATGTTGCGCGCTTTTGTCTTATTTAATAAACTGCCGCATAACGTGGACTTGCTTTGCTCAAGCATAGCATCGGTGAGAACACTGATAACCAGCTCTTATTTTGAGAATGACAATTAAACAGGATGCACTTTTAATTATAAATTGTTTTTATGTGTATCTATTTTATAATTAAATGAGAGTGTGAACCAAATGTTAGTGTCACCTAGCACTAATAATCTGATCTTATTGTAAACCTTTGTTTAAGCTACTTGTAGTTTACTAATGGAATATAATTTTACGTTCCATTTTTAATAATAAATACGGAGATTTGTCTGCAAATCTTCCTAAAAATTAACAAATAAAATAAAATAAATAAATCTTATCTAAGAAAATCGTATTGTTACAACGTTATGTTTCAACTTAGAATAAACAAAAACATATATATGTAAAAAACATAATTGACTCGGGTAAAAACTTTTAGAAAAAAATCTTCCAAAAACATAGTATCGAATAAGTTCTTCATGTATGAAAAAACATTAGCAAGACATTAATAAACATTACATAATAACATTTTACAAAATTACGAAACGCTGAAGATAATTTACAAGATTGTCATAACATAATTTGCCAAACAGCCATGTTTTCGTAGTCTAATTTGATGAGTCATTCGAAAACTGTTTTCTCCTGCTTTCTGGAGTTTGCGTCTGCAAAAACAAGCGATGTGACGTATTTGTTGCTCTGGATAAGTAGGATTTTTGGTAAACCATGTAATTTCTATTCTACTCGTTTTTGTAAATATTTGTGTTGTGGATTCTGTGTGGTGTACATTATCTTCATGGAACGTTAAATGTTTGAATATTTAGAGGTGTTGTTAGATCTATATTTTGTACAAAGGCGAATTATTTATTATTCATCATCATATATTCTTGGGCCAAAGAAGGTTATATATTTCTTAAAGGCACTGCGCCATCGTGGACATTTTTTGTTGCTAACACAGCAGGCAATCACAGGAACCATGTTACTGAGTCCAGTGGCGGCAACCGGACACAGTCTCCCACCGGTTGCCTGTTTCCGGCACGGAATACCACAGGATACGTAGTCTGCGAAGATAATTGACAATTTTTAGTTTCCGGTGGCCTAGACCAAAGCTTTCTTCAAAATAAAGGTTTGTGGGCTCAAATAGTTTCTACGTCTGCGTGGGGAGTGATTGATTTCAAATTGATTGTATGAAAATAAAATATTTTCTGGTGTGTTGTCTCCGACACATAATACAACAGTGTCCAGTTTTACGCAGCGCCTAAAAGTGTCTTAGTACGGGCGGCGCCCTACACTTTATTTATTTCAAAGTTTCCTTACGCAAAAAAAGAAAATAAGCAGTTTATGTTTCCTTTTACAAAAAATATTTCCTGTCTTATTTGTTTTGTACTTATTTTCTTTTACGATTCTACCCTACACAATTTTTGCTTAACGGGATTGCACTTATAATTATTTAACTTCAAAATAGTAGAAAAATACATCCTTTTTATTTAGAAACTGAAACGCAGCATTAACAAAGAAGCCAAATAGTGACATAAATGAAAAAAATATTTCAGGTAAGCATTGACTTTTTTTTTTTGTTCCCCTCCACGGAGAGGGCATGGGGATAAAAAATGCTCTGACAAATACTAAGCGCGCGCGATCGGAGTTATGTGGGACTCGCTCTGAGCCTACCAAAACCACTACCCACTAAAAAACCACTAAAAAATATTAATATTATTTTTCATTTTCAGGTAAGCATTGACATCGATGTCTTATAAGTCGTATAAGATACCCCGATGAAGATATACGATTGAACTTCACGAATAAGGTAATCTGAAATTAAATACCTAAAATACATGCCAATCTTTATACACATATAATATTTAATGTAAATAGTATTATAAATACTTACTGAATAATCGGATATTTTAACTTGTTATATAGATTTTCTCTCATTTTTTAATTATTTAAATTTATTTTAATGAATATTTAAATATTTATTAACTTATTTCACAATGGAAATCCGTACATATAATTAAAAAAAAGAGCTAACAGAGGGATAAAAAATAACCCAGACGTCCTTAGTTCAAAGTTTAAAAACGCCAGGACAATGAATTGAAAAAGGAAATGATTTTAAGTTGACACACAATAAGGCAAACGCAAAGCGTTACAGGGGTATGCTGAGACTTCGAGTATGTAGGAGTTAACTAACACTGAAATTGTATAAGTGAAAGTCAAATGGTTAAATAATAATAATAATGATAATAAATTTTTTAAAGCCTACTAAACTCCTACTATCCAACCAACATAATCCTGACCACAATTTTAACACTACATAACACATCAAATAGTACACTACATATAATTAAAGACTGATATACATCTCAACAAACAAACTTATACTTCGTCAAAGGTTACTTGGCATTTGCCCATACCTAGGCACGTAAAACCGACGATTGTCGAATAAAAAATAATTAACCAAAATAATAATAATAATATTTATAATAACTCACAACCACAATCACAAAAAGAAACACAAAAAGAACACTCACCACAACATTAATAGTGAATACTTTGGGGACTAACTTAGGGGCTTAATATCTTTTTTCCTGAGGGTCTAGGGACGGGATATTTAGAAAAAAAACTGGTCATCGTGTACAAGCTTTGAAACTACAAATAATAATAATAAAAAATTTCTTTATTGTGGCCACTAGGCCCACTTGTTAATATTACAAAGCTTAAAAACTATGTCAGTGGTTCAAAAAATTTCAGCAAATCCTAAGCTAAATCAAAATCTGCAGGAGTTATGATCCATCAATAGGTAAAATTACAGTTAATCAAATTTATCATAAATTATTCGGTATAAAATTAGAAAAAGTGTGCTTTCCAAGTAATGACACTTTTTTTTAAACTTTTATCTGCTAGTGTTAAATATTTATCTTTATAACCTTTGCTTGAAATGTATATTAAAACGACAGTCTTTTACCACATACGAAGTTGTGGCCATCAATATAGTGGAATTTTCCTTGAGTCCGTGGATTTTTCTAAGTGAACAAAGAGTTTTGGATAACTTGAAGCGTAGGTTGACATGTTTTGATCGATCGGGCAAAGAAACTGTGCGAAAAAAATACGCTACTTCTTAAGGACTATTACAAAAAATATTTTGATATTTCGGTAAACAGAAGCTTTTATTACGAGTAAATATGTGTTATTTTTATTTGCTTCGACTTCATTCAGTGGCTTCTTCAGTGTAAGGAATTATAACTATTCATTATACAAAATGTTTTTGTACGGTTTTACGAAAACCTTTATGAATTTCCTATATTTTAATTTAAAGATAAATTTATTAATGAAAGCTTCATTTTACCACATTAAAACAATAAAATAAATATTTTAGGATTATAATCTCTTCGTCTATACACTTTTTTTAGGAGCTAAATTCTGCAGTGTTACCATAAAACATGTGATGGAATTCCGATATCATTTATAGGACATAGCATAAATAAAAAACGTGATTTAAGCAAGTTCTGTAAGGATTTTGTGGAGGTGTACTGACATTATTGATCAAAACTTATCCAGGACGTAATTTTAATAAGAACCCTAAGGTTCCCTTTTAAGATCTCACTTCACTTCCCTATAATATGGTTGAGGAGGGCGATGGCTGGATCCCGCGTTAACTCGTGAACGGGTGCCGTTTGAGGGTGTTCGTCGTTTGGATACTTGGGGGGAGGGAGACTTGCCGAGCTCACAGATGCCGATAAGAATTATTTTGTATAGACATAAAGAGACTCTGTAAATTTATTTTGAAAAAAATATACCCATGAAGTTTCTTGTCAGTTCTTCTTCACGAAGGCTTTTCCGAACTGGTGGTAGAGTCATGTTTTATTTGACGTCAATAAGAACAAGTAATTGTCAATGTTGAGAAATAAATATTTCATTTAATTTTAAGATCATCCTACAACTTAGTAATTAACATTCTTATTTGAAGTTGCCAATGAAATCAATAACGCAGTTGTCGTGTTTGTCCGGGGATTTATTTTTCTTATTACTATTGCAGAAACTTTCAAAACATTTACAAAGATATAACTTGAATAAGTATAGGTCTTTGCACAAAACTTTGTATTTTCCACACATTAATCCTCAAAATGTATGGTGTTATCCGTCATCCCGTGATACCCAGCTGAAATATTTCATACATTATTAAAAACGTAGGCGGTTTGATACTGTGGTTGCGGGTATGTTACAGATAAAAGTAAGAAATACATACATACGTCAGAGATATCGATTTTTATTTTCAGATATATTTTTTTAAGGTTATTTGAAATAAACAAATAAAAAGGTTAAATCATGTTAAATAAAGCTCAGAGATTTACTATACATTTATATAGCTCATTTAGGGGCTCATTGCATGTATACATTCTTGTTTTAGCTACAGGGACAAGGACAACACTTACCATTACGCGTATATGTTCTTGTATATGCTCTTTTCATAGCCGTCAAAGGAGCATGCGTTTCACTACTTCTATCTATCTTTATCGTAGATATTGGTGAATGATTATATTTATTGAGTATCGATTAAGTAGCGATGCCGACATTGCCTTTGTTGCAGTGATTACACTTACCGTTCCTTGTCATTATCTAGAACACAACCTCGTTAACTTCTTTATTGTGGCGGTTAAAAAAGGAAGGACTGTAGTGATGCCCCAGACGAAACCTTAACATAAGAAACTCTACTATACCAATGTTTTTCAACTATGAAACTAGTGAAAATTACAATAGGGTTGAAATTTGTTTACTTCAACAGAACAAAATACATTCAAAACACCTTTACAAATCAAAAAATATTGTATGTTAGTAACATAATATTAGAAACGTTTACATAGTTTAATTATTATTCTATATTTATACGTTAAAACTTAATGAATTTTCACGTGAAATCACTAAAGTGAAATATTATAAATCTATCCAATATCTGCTAAAATGTAAATTTGGCATACTGATCAACCTGTGTTAATCAATTTCGTTTTGTACCACTTCGCCTGAAATTTCGTATTTCAAGAAAACAATTATATTGAATGAAAATAAACGGACTGGTATTTAAAATTCCGGAAAGAGAAAACAGAAATTTAGTTAATTGTATGTTCTGTTTTTGAAAATAAAGTTTGAAAAAGTGAGAGTTTGATTCGAGTTTTGTTTAAAAATACAACAGTACTGATTTTTTTATTTTTTTTAAATCATAAATTGGCATGTGTTCTTTTTCCATCACAACTAGTGGAAAGTTATGGTGAAAAAGAGGTTGGTATAGATGTTGCAAGGCATACATGCGCGTGGCCCCAAATAGTGCGCTAAGCGAAACGAAACTTGTTTGTGCGTAACTGATTTAACTTAACGATATACTGATGTAACCTGCTCACCAAAGCGGCGAGAATACGTGTTGACAAGATGATGGCAGACCCGTCACTGCCACACATAATCAAGTTGAATATTTACAAGAACACGCAATCATAGGACCGTGCAGAAAGTTCAAATATCTATACACACCTGTCATCAAACAGCTCCAGAGTTATATTTGTCTGGAAAAACAGACGTCGTCGATATCATTCAAAATTTTGGCGACACGAGCGAAAAACAAGTTCACGAATCCGTTTTTTAAATCAAAATTCATACTCGCATATTAAAAAGTCTGAATATTCTTTTGGTTAATCGACTCGCTAAGATATAAAAATTATTAGAAATTAAAAAACTTTAACTATTTATTTCATCAGAGATAAATAGTGTGTACTCTTAATAATTGTCTTCTTTTACTTCATCTGCATAATCATATTCATCTTTATCGACCTAGCATAAAAACAACTTAATTTCGGGGTTTAAAAGCTGTTATAGCTAACCGAGCCGGTGAAAAATGTCTTAGCTTTTATTTTTTTCAATTCCTAATTGCCTCAAATAGTATATATTTATTTATTAACAGTATATACAACTCGACTTGACTACGATATGAGATAATATTTGATCGGCTGCGTTTGTAACATTATGATTGATGATATGATTAGATACGAGCACTAGGTTTGCTTCAATTTTGGTAGACTATTTAACAAAAGGAAAGCGGCAAAGGCCTTGGGGTCACATAAGCGTTTATGACGATGTTGAACCTTGAATATTTTAGGATAGAATCCTTGATTTCAGGCCTCAATAGGGGTTAGAAATAGCTTTTAGAGGGATGGATCGTCACCGAACTTGGGTGTAACTTAAATGAATATGCGTCTTATGATATTCGTCTAAAGAATAAATGTAATTTTGGGGTGTCTTTTTCGGTTCTCTGTAAATAACCTTTATAACCAAAAGTAAATCAAATACAATTCTTATTATAGTTTCTAAATCATTTTGATGTAATTGGACAACAAGAGTCGCAAGACTTCGAAGCCTAAGGTTTGCGAAACATAAAAAATGAGAAATATTGATCAGGCATTATACATACATTATTATCCATTCACACTTATATATATACAGTCACACTATTATATATATTCGTACATTCATTTAGTTTAGTAAAGCTTCTATTGAAGTTATAATAAAACTGTCGTAAGTGTTTATCACTTAAATGTGATCATAGAAAATGAAAAAAAAAAATACTTTTACTTACACTTACAGAACTTGTTACTCGTAGCAAAGTGTAACATTTAGTACAGTAATAACACACGACGCACACAAAGTAGAATTACAACAAGCAAAAGGATAAAATAAAACATAAAATCAGACAAAAAGACCTTTATAATAATTGTATCTCGTGCTAATAAAATAGTTGGAAATCTATTCAATGTATAATTTTATATTTGTTAATGTATTTATGGACTTATTTCTATTGGACTTAATTCCATTTTTTATTGCTGTTTGGTAATGTATAATAATGCAATGTGTGTGTTATTTATTTTTTGTTATAACTCTTTGTTAATTATTACTTCTAGGTAGTCTGTACATATTATTGGAATTGCGGTCAGCAAATATTTCCACGTTATTAAAATCATTCCTGTTTTTCCAGTTTTTAGCAAATAAAAAAATATTCACTGATCATATGCATCTTATGTATCACAAAGACGGAGAACAAGGTTACTCCCATCGCACGTGCTACATGTTTACATCAATAATGTATGCTTTCAAATCAAATTACCAACGTTGTCGCTGCTTGTGTACGTACTGAAAAATTGAGAGATTATTATTTTTGTTTCATTTAATTTGATAAAACACTGTTCTATTTATAAAATGTAAATTATTTAATAGTACCGTTTCTTTGTTAAGATCTCGTCTGGGTGGTACGTCAGTCTTCCGCCATAATAACTACGTCTACGTGATCGTGTATCGGTCAATAGTAAGGAAAAGGGCAATTATTCGTACAAAGGAGATTTCAACTGAAGCTTACGGTCGGAAACGCATCAATAGTTGAGACAATAATCACAATCACGATTATTAAATAAAAACTACGACTAATGATGGACATGGGTGCAGATGCCACATATCTTTGAGATATGAGCGTGCTAGTTTGCCGGCTATGAATTCAGTAAAAAAATATATTAAGAATATTTATTTACTACCCGGTAATTTGTTGGGTTGTAAGTGTCTTTTGAGAACATTATTTAAGCTACAATGTATACTTTTCATGCTTCTTTTTTGGTTCTGTCGATAACCTTAATTTATCTGTTATAGATTTTGTTTGAGTAACATTGCTTCAAAAGAAGCTGCAAACATCAGCGACGTCCCATGTTGATGATAAAAAACTGGTAAAATGCTCTTTAATTTTACAATCCTTCTTAATTATGTTTACATATGCTGATTTGATTATTAATACACTGTTCACTCTCACGTCCAAAGTGTAAAAAATATCTTAACGAAAATTCAAGTTACGTCTCATATCACAAACCTAACATAACCTAAAGAACTTAAAAAGCAAATTCTCAGAAGGAACTTTTAAGCTTCTTATCAGAAAGTAATTTATTTAACGACTAACGTTATCTTGAGTTAATACTTTTTTATTTCGGCCCTCTTAATAAAATATATCTGCGAAGATGTTCCGAATTTATGACCCAATAAAGCTGTTACTTGTCACCTAACAAATTTAATCAGACTGTATTTGATAGGCTCCATGGTATAACGTGTGGATATAAACCAATAGATTTATCGTATTTGGATGACAAAACTGATTCTGAGATTTGAAAAAAGAAATCATGGTTATTTAAGTGCTTGAGAAATTTGGGCTTCCTTGCTACGTTAGTGGTAGCTAAACTTGATTTTTGCGCGATTTTTACCTGCTAAGGACATCAGCTTTTCTTATGATAAATGTTAAACCCCCATCACCTAAGCGGTAATTTAATTTTAAGGAAACCTAAAGAGTTTTTAATTTTTAATAATTAACGTTATTTAAAGAAATTTGCTGATATTTTTATACTTAATTAGTATTTTGTCACCGGAAGAGATTCTTCTCTCTGTCTGTTTAACAAGACTTTATTTAAAAATTTATCAGAAAGACGAGTCCTCTACAAGCAGTATTAGTTTACGAATTCAACAAAAAAGCCAGCTTTACTGAATAGGGGCATATTCATTGCATTCCTTTGTTAGAAAAACGTGTACTTTAAGACAAACTCCTTTTTGAGGGATCTCCATTCCACTGTATCTTGAGCAGTTTTCCACTATTGTTTATCGGAATTTAGACCAGGTTGTCATTCCATCTTGGTGTTCAGGGTGGTGGTCGCCATTAGTCACTGTC
This sequence comes from Marasmarcha lunaedactyla, assembly GCA_923062675.1. Classification (NCBI taxonomy): domain Eukaryota; kingdom Metazoa; phylum Arthropoda; class Insecta; order Lepidoptera; family Pterophoridae; genus Marasmarcha; species Marasmarcha lunaedactyla. The sequence continues at coordinate 17,548,652 of OV281359.1, forward strand.
ACAAAGGATACTCTCTTCGAGCTATGAGCCCATCCTATTATCACCCCCTTATTGCTATCGCTTATATACCAGGTAAATAATTATACAAGTGCCACCCTCTTAGCCCTTCTACTTTTTGTTTCGTTGTTACAACAAGGTCCGAAAGCTAAAACGGTTTTTCGAAAAGGTCTACAGTTTTAACAATATTTTATTGAAATATAAGAATGTCTTTCTGACTGGGCCTTCCGAGATAATTCTCGTTATTTTCTTATTGAACGTTTACAACTTCTTGCTTTTTCTTCTATGAAATAAAACCTTTAAATTCACTCACTGATTATCATGTTATTTCGATTCTGTCGAAAGTGAAGGGGAAGTGAAAGAGTCTTTTTTATTGTTATTAATTTTCATTGCGAGAAAATTAAGGTTACATTTAGTGTTACGTTTTGTTGTGTAAAAAATACGTTTTATGTTTGAAGCAAATACAACAAAAAAGCCGACTTGTTCGTGAGCTTAAAGCTTCTATAATAGTAATATAACGTATACAAATCTTATTTACAAACTTTTAGTTTCTCATCCGCTTTTAAGGTAAAAAGATTTATATAAAAATAAAAATATTCGTAACTTTGATATTAAAACTCTGTTTAACGATCGCAAAAGATTGAACTGTCAATTAATGTCCTATACTCGTAAAACAAAAGACGACTATTTTGTCCGAAGCAATCTATAAAAACAGTAACTAGGCCACTAGTATAACAACCTGATTTCGAACAACATAACCTTTATACAAAAACTTGGTCTATTAACACACAAATAGCCCACTTTTACACAGATTTTACAACCCTATAAAACTCAGGGTATGTATACAGGGAGATGATACAACCAAGGGTTTATTTCTTGTAGAGAAAAACAAGTTGGCTTATACAATTATAAGAGCGTAAAAGCAATTATACATATTATTTAAAAATATGTAAAGGTTCACCTTTTGAAAAACAAAAACATATTCCAGGTATCTGTTTATACAATTCCATACAAATCCTACGGGTTAGCATCCAGTATTGCATGTATAGGCGATTTATTGTTTATATTTTCTATATGAAGTCTTTTGGAAAGCTAATCAGAATCGTGGTATGAACCTATGAAACATTTTTCTAAACAGCATAATGACTTTATGCTGTATAGAAAAATGAATAAACTTTATAAACCCGGTATAAACTTTAAATAGTTTAGTCGGATGACGGGTCACTCGCTCCCCTCTAATATGGTTGAGTAGGGCGATGGCTGGATCCCACGTTAACTTGTAAACGGGTGCCGTTTGAGGTTCGTTTAGATAATTGGTAGGAGGCAGACTCTCCGAGCTATACTATTTCCATTTCTTTATTTTTTGATGACAGTTCTAATTTTAAATAATGTATTGTTGTGACCAAATAAGTAATGATATAGATCGCATATATTTATTATATTTTGAACAAAAACAAATACAACAAAAACATTCAAATATATTTTTTCAAGGTGGGAACACTCAATGGCCCACCGCCATTTTGTTGTGAAAAGGCAGGCAAGAGAACTGGTGCTCAAGGTTCGTAATTACTTTGAAGCAGAGTATCACAATGGTGGCCCGCTATCACCACTATCACAAGTGCGAAAGCGTGTTGCGGCCGAATTAGAAATTAGAATTACAACATTAAAATTACTACCGAAGCTTACGGTACAAGCGGCATGCATGCAAATAAGCTTCGTACGCCGAAGAAAAAACTCGGACAAACGTAAAATATTGATGGAGCGTCACGACGTTGCTATGACTTGCTGCGAATTTTTGAGCGAAGCCAAAAAGATATCATATTGGTCAAATGTTATTTTCACTGATGAGACTTGGTTAAATGCAAACCACACAGTATCTAAGAACTGGACTGACGGTACCGCCGCTTCCACTAGTTCAGTGCCAATGGGAAAAGGTGAACGCCTTATCATATGCCATGCAGGGTCTACGAAAGGATTCGTGTCAGATGCTTTACTGGCCTTTAAATCCAAGAAAACAGTGGACTAACACGAAGAAATGATCGCGGGGATTTACAAAGGATGGTTTAAAGAAATGGTGCAATCTATGGAAGAACTGTCCATAATTATTATGGACAACGCTACGTATCACTCCAGACAAATTGATAAAATGCCGACGCAGGCCAATAAAAAACAATTGATAATTGACTGGCTCCAGCGTCATGGCGAAAATGTAGATAGTACTTTATTAAAAGTACAATTAGTGAATATTTTAAAATCGAAAAAAAGCCTCCCTAAATGATATGTTATCGACGAAATAGCTGCAGAATGTGGTCATTGGTTTCTTAGACTTCCGCCGTATCATTGCCTGTACAATGGTATAAAACTAATATGGGCACAAATCAAAAGACACGCCGCTCGAAACAATACCCTTTCACGGCAAACAAGATGTTCGATTTACTAAAAAATGCATGTGCGGAAGTAACTGCCGAAAACTGGGAAAAAATTGTGAGAAGGACCCAAAACATTATAGCGTCGGTTTGGGAAATTCATGTGGCATTCGATAATATACAAGCACAGGAACTTATAATAAATGTTGGGGAGAGCTCATCGAGTGACAGTGACGATTCATCAGATTTTGATTAAAATAAATAAATAAAGTTTACCTGTCGTTATTATTATTTCGTTTCATTGTCGAGTACCTACCTATACCTACTTATTTTACAACAGCTTCGAAAATTTTAGAGAAGTTGGCATTATCAGTCAAGAATTAATACGTGTAACATCTTGTAATGAAATATAATATTAGTTAATAAATTTGTACAAAAGTATCCGGCAGTAGTTTAGTTTCTTACATTTTGTAAAAAAATATCGGGTCTGTGATCGTGTTACGTTTATCGATATAGCTCCATCCCCATCAGTTTCTCCGATTCAGGTATTATATAACCTTGTACGTGTGTAAACGTCATATTTTTATAAAATAATGCATACATAATGTAAAAAAAAAACGCTCGCACAAGTTTTCACAGGAGCTGTCATCGAGAAAATAAAGAAATGGAAATAGTATAATAGATGCATATAAGAATATTTTTGTAGAGAAATAAAGAGAAATTAATTATTTTGAGAAAATTATACCGTTATTAGTTAGAAAATTTTACCGATAATTATAAAGTTTCTTACCAGTTCTTCTTCACGAAGGTTTCTCCGAACTGGTGGTAGATTCATGCTTTATTTCACATCAATAAGAACAAGTAATTGTCAATGTACAGAATTAAATATTTGAATTTGAATTTAGAAATAAACTTTTAATTAGTTTTCGTGTACCAGAAAACGTGAAAATTAAGATTAAACTGTACTGGGATTGAATTATGTACAGAGTGATTTGTTGCAACACAATTTCCTAATTTAATGTCAAGATAATAGTCTTTTTCCTTGTGCCTTTATATACTTTTATATTATAAATAGTTCGTAGGTGACAAGGTCTAAACATATGAATCTTATTAAAAAATAAATTTTTATATTATTAGATTTAGGATCCATTTTTCAATGCACAGATAACTTTTATGTATTATGTGTTATGGATGGATACAGCTAACTGGGGGGAAACCCAAAAAAAAAAAACAAACATATATATACAGGTAAATAACTTTCGAGACCTTTTTGGATTTGTATATTTACAGGAATTCTAAACTTGAAATTGAAATTTCCTTGTACAGTCGAAAAAAAAGGTTCGTTACATTTTGAAGAAGGAAATATAGTGGCAATCAAAAGTCAATGGTGAATATAATTATTATTTATGTCAAATAAATAATTTTAAACATTTCTAATTGTTGTGAGATCTGACTATTTGGTTTTAGTTAATAAATGTATGAATTGATTTTATTCCTAGCTTATTCTTATGGATTATACATTAATTGTTCAGTGTTATTATTGTAAAGTAGTTAATTAAAAATGGATCTGTTGTTGAAACATGGTCGAGGTAAGCCTTTGACTTCATAAACTAAAGACGTTTTGTATAATTTCTACAAAAATTTCTAAAATGAATGCAGCAGCAATCCGAGCAGTATTGTGACTCTCGCTCAATAAGTGTTTTTATCAAACCGAAATATCATTGACTTCCATCAGAAATGTCATATCAGAAAGCAAATGTCATTCTTCAGAACAGGTACGAACCTTTAAATCACCTAAAAAGTAACCAAATTGGAAGCCTAGGATTATTTATTTATTTTTTTTAATAAATGCATTTGATCAACAAGTAATCCGGAGAACGATTTACAACTTTCTCATTACAAATAAAGAAATTCTAACGACGAAAATATTACACGCGTATTTTTGAGAAGACATAGATTATAAAGGATGTTTCAGCACGTTAGTTTCAAATGGAATCCAACGAAAGATAACCGAAAACTGCTAATGGAAAAGCATGAAATTCGATACTTGCGAATTAAATATCTCAATAAAATGCAGAATATCGTGAAATAATCTACCAATTGCTTTTACCAACGAAATTTATATACATACATCACAAACCCCCTCAAAGTCTTGGTCAGATGGAAGCACGTCAAGCAACATGTATCAAAGGGCAACCGCTTGATCATCGTCCATGCCCGTGCAATAGATGGTTTTGTATCGAATGCCTTGCTTATATATATCACCCTCAGTTTTATCCTACTGAAATAAATGGGAGATAGTGAAAAATGTCGAAACAAAAAAAAATTACAACATGAACATGAGTGCTATAATGACATTAGCTGAGGAAAAATTTAATAGCTAGCAGTTGTAGAGGAATGGAAGAATGTTTGTCTACATTCTATTAAAGAGGAAACTAAATTTTAAGGCACGTTTCAGATAAAATATCAGAGCAAATTATTGTTAACACAAATGATTCATCGGATAAAAGTGAGGATGAGGATGAGTGCGAATGTCGGGAATGAAGTAATTGAGAATAAAAATTATGTTTAATATTAATTAATATTCACTATTTTAATATAGTTTTATATTATTAGATGCATATGAAGTACTTACCTGGCTGTAAAAATTATAAAAAAAATATAAGTAATAGTATTGGTTTATTTATTTATGTGCTGACCGTACACAACTTAAAATGTGAAACATCTTGAAAGTAGTTTACCTGTAAATATCAACAACCATTACCCGGGGCAAACATTTGGAATCATCACACAAATGAATGGCCCGACCAGGATTCAAACATGGGATCTCCAATGCACATGGTAAGAATCCCGTTGATTCCTTAAAAACCTGTATAAATAAATGCGATAGTCGACCACAATCACTTAAAATTGACACTCTGTAATGCTGTAAAATTTATAGAGCCACATATTTAGATTTTATTTTAAAGTGTCTCTTTTTCACTTACAGTTAAAGTCATAGCCGCTACACTTATTAAATTTCCAGATTAGTGGATGTAAATTATTTGTTAAATATAATACTTTTGCTCATCACAGAACAAAAACAACGTAAATAAGACAAAATAATAATTTTAATCCATTACTACTCGCATCAAAATATAAATTATGATCATATTCACAATTTAATTAATCCAATCCACCATTGTTTTCTTGATGATTCGATCGTATATAACAGAAAATCCATTTAAATTCATTATAATATAAATAAATCATGGTATAAAGGGCCCAAATCATTTGTATTGCACACACGCACACGTGTGCGCGTGTGCTTGTAAATATATTTAATAATAAAATAAAATCCCGAGCACACGAAAAAACGAATATACCCAAATTTATGCCACACCCTGTGTGGCAGCCACCATTTTAAATCCCAACGCGAAAACAAGGGTGTGGGTGTCTGTCTGTGGCATCACAGCACCCAAATTAGTGAACCGATTTTTATAATAATTTTTTTGTTTACAAGTTGAATGAATCGAGAGTGTTCTTAGCCATGTTTCATGAAAATCGATTCAACCATTCATAAGTTATGCGTCTACAATCAGTTCACTTCTGTAACGTCTTTTTTTTCGATATGGACAGTTTATTTATGGCCCAATTGGCCTTTAAAATTTCACCGGACCTTGTGGCCTAGCGCTGAGGGCGCTTAGCCGGAACCTAAACTACTCTTTCATACGATACGCCTAAGGGAACCCGAAAGGGCACGGATCTCGGGTTAGAACGTCGTATATTGAAACTAGCACTGGTTCAGAAGGGAGTTTTTGTAACGCACACACAATTGCTACATATAATATAAGTTGTTATACATATATCACGCACACACAAATTGCGCACAAGTGCCTTGTACCATCTATACTATGACAACCTATGGCATCTATCTAAAATTTTTAAAGATTTGTATCAAATTGATAATAATGTCTCTGCGCGGATACCTAAAATAATGATCCGTTCTCCTATTACGTAGCTTATACTTTAACTACAGAAGCTGCGTGACGAAACGCGACTGTCTACGAGGAAAATATCGACCAATCGGATTGTAAATTCACTTTTGAGTTTTTTAGTAGGCAAATGAAGTATTGTTATGTCCATAAGACACCGCCAAGCTTCTTGAACATTGGTGAGCGTGCAGCATTATTTTTGATTATATTTTTAGTTAAAATCAACCTCTTCTTTTCCTCAGCTTCTTTGAAACCTCAATTCTAGAACCGTTTACTTAACTTCTTTTTCTATTTAAAGGGACTAAGATCAAATTACTTAATTTTCATATTTGAACTGGCGAAGAGTGTACTTTGTTACATAACTGACTTGTTTGTCTCTTTCCCCTTGTTTTTGCGGAGGCTTCGCGACCCATTTACACGTTTAGATCGATCATTGATCAGAAAGATAAATAGTAACTCTGTGTTCAGCAAATCAAAGCTTGGTTAGATATATATTTGTTTGACTTTCTTAATCATATTTTTAATGCGTGGATTGAATTTAATGAAATGCTTGGCGTTTGACTTCTATCATATATGTCTTAAACTTTATTAATAGACTTCAGTTTATTGCATGTAAAAAAACCAGCTGATTACAAAAATAAACAGTATCTAAAGAAAAAGCGTGATCGAGTAATGGTGTCTAGTATTCAAACAAGTAATTTTTTTATTAATTTACCGCTAACTTTTAAAAAAACACAAATATGTTATGAAAGTAAATTATTTAACAGAATAGCATTAATCATCTCAAATATTGATTTATGTATCTTATGAATTCTGAGATAATTGACAATATAAAAATTCTAAAAACAATTACAAGCATTTTAACATTTTGCTTCACAAATTGTTACGCACAATAACACAATAACGGGAACTTGAGGAAAGAAGCTGCCACTTGTACACACGCCTTTTACGTACAAAATGGGATGCAATAATACGAGTATAGTGTGTTCGTAATAAAAGAGGAAACAGACAAAAAAATAAGATTTGCTAGTAGTGTTTGCAAAAATATATGAAAATAACGAATGTTTGCTGTTTGTTTATTGACAATTTAAAACACACTATTAGCTTTTTAGTTTTTTCATGCATTTACTTTTTTGCTGAAATCGCATAAAAAGCAGCCAATAGCGTTCAACAGACGTGCTAGCTAATAATAATAATATTAACAATCCCCAGATAAACACACCAACAGTATGGCCCCAAATTAATCAGAGCTTGTGTTATGGATGACCATAAAGCGAACTGGGAGGGGACCCAGAATAAACATACATATGTAAATATCAACAAACATGACCCGAGAACAAACATCTGTGTTCAGCACACAAATGAATGCCCCGGCCAAGACTCGAACCTGGGACCTCCGGCGTACAAAACAGGACTACTGACCACTACGCCACTCGGCTGTCAAAAGCCGTTTGCAAGCTGTTTAGTTAGTTTCACCATCCAGCTGCGACATACGTCTTTTTTTTATTTGTCATAGTCAGCAAACCAGCAAGTCATAGTGGCATCCGTGCCTCGTTAATCGTAAACAATATTGATTCGTTTTTTTTTGTTATTTGTTTATAATCGATTAATGACGCGTTGCCGACTGCAGGCTTGTGTTGGAATTGCCTGCGTTCCAGGATTGACGCTGGCTAATCGTTCTTTTTATGCGGACCGCGTAAATGTTGTTTTTATTGTAGTTAAAATAGTTATACTGTTTCCATTTATTTATTTTGTCGATGACAGCTCCTGTGAAAACTTGTGCGAGGGTTTTTTCACATTATGTATGCATTATTTTATAAAAATGTGACGTTTACACACGTACAAGGTTATATAATACCAGAGTTGGAGAAACTGATAGGGATGGAGCTATACCGATAAACGTAACGAACGATAACTGTCATCGAGTAAATAAAGAAATGGAAATAGTATAAGACTGGAGTACCGCCCCAAAAGATCATATGAAACTGTAGTACCGCTGAACCTACTTTTGTTGATGAAATTGACAATTATACTTACAAAGGACATTTGTTTATTTATTTGTAAGTAAGGACTTGTTTGATTTCAAAGTTTAAGTTTTATTTTTAAAAAAAAAGTGTAGCATCACTTCGTTTTATTTCATCATTTTTTAGAAGTCGAGGAAAATGAAGAACCCGGCAGCTCATTTACAATATTTCTGAGAAATTTAATGAATTTACGGGGAATTTGCCACGATTTTCGATCTTTATTTCGCGCGTCCGATATTTCGATCATATTCGAAGCAGATTAAAATGAACGAGAACGAGGGTAAATTGATTTATCTGCCTCTAACTGTCATCGCGACCTACCTACATCTACCAGTCCACGATCATGGTGCTTGCAACACCACAGAAATATCGGACGCGCGAAATAAAAATTGAAAATCGTGGTAAGAATCCCGTAAATTCATTAAATTATAGTGAAAATAACCGCGATAGTTTAAAACAGTTTTTATTTCTAAGTAAAGTCGTACGTATTTTATTGTGTACCTTAAATTAATTATAATCAATAAGCTCTTAAACAAAGTCATTAGAGTTTATTTATTTTCAAAGAAAATTAAGAAGTTGCCAAAATTTGGTTATTTATAATTACATCAGCAAATAGTAGTTTCAATAAAAGTAGTTTATTTGTTACAACAATAAATAAATAATGTCCCCAGACAAATACACCAACTGTAAGCCTAAAGTAAGCAAAGCTTGTTTTATGGACCATACACCAAACTCGGGGAAAACCCATAATAAACATACATATATAAATATAAACGACCATAACCTGAGAACCAATATCCGTGTTCATCATACAAATTAATTCCCAGACCAGGATTCGAACCTGGGTCCTTTAGCGTATGAGGCAGGACTACTACTCACTACGCCACTCGCCTCTCATAATAAATCATCCATCCATTCTAGAAGTTTCATTTCATTCATTTCCATTAATAGTATTCACATTCCGTTACTAAATCAAATTTATTTTTCCAAAAAAAAAAAACATAAAACATCTAAAAATTTATCTAAAACCCCGAACATCTAAGATTCTTTGAAAAATTATCCACAAACTAAAATACGTTTTTTAAGCGCAAGAACGTGACTTTTCAGGATCTTAAAAAATATGAGCGTGTATTCAAAATATCTTGGAGTATCCATTTTGAATATCTTCGGTGCTTTTTTAATATTTTAATACTTGACCCAAACAATATTTTGTTTGTTCGAGAACTTTTGGTCATAATTTATGAAGTCAGGCATGAATAATGTGAGCGTCATTTGTTATTAGTATACTTTATAAGGTTATTCTTTGGGAATATTTTTATATTTTTATGGATTTAAAAGTATGGGGTACTGTATTATTAATAGCTTCAATTTTCGTTCAAAATAAAAAAGTCATTACGTTTTTTTTTTGTATTATGCGTTCGTGCTTTTTTTATGACTTTTATAATATTTTCAAGATTAGATTCACGAGTTTCACTCATCAATCGCCATCTTTCCAAATCTGCCAGCCTGTTGGCAATGTTGCCCCCAGAAAACTCGGGGTTTGAATAGTTTCCCTATAATGTTTTTGTTTTCTTTATTGTACTTTTTTTTTGTAAATTTCAGTTTTAAAAACCCTGTCGTTTCTTATTAATTCCACGTAGGTTTTATATGTCATCTTAAAGAGAGACTAACGGGCACACAAAGTCAAGTTTATTTTAATAGTACAGGTTACAGTTGGCACCGTTTACTCGTACCTAGAGATCTTAACTCAAATAATTCGCCAGAAGGTACAGTGAGCTGCAATATTTGAAGGCAGTGATTTCTGTGCATCATTTTTGATAACGTGGCAATTTCAGGTGCTTACTAGATACTGGATAATGTATCTTTCTACAATGAGATAAATTTCAAATAGGGCCAAGGTTTCATCCATTCACTAATGTGCGGGTGCGCGTGAAATGTAACCGAGTTCGTATATTGAGTTCTCTGGAGTAAAAGACTCAGAGTTTCACAGCTTCGTTACGCATCCTTGCAAATAATAACTTCTTGGTATATCTCTGGGTCAGGGCCCTAGCCATGTTGCAATCTACAGTCACCTACGCGTGTTTATCCTTATATTACGTAATATAGATTTGCTTCATATTATTGACGAGTTTCTCTCGCGTAAGCGATTCTAGATTGCAACTTGGCTGGGGCCAAGTTAGTAAGAATTCTCAATTAGAACACTGATCTGGTCGAGGTTGCCGTAATAGAATGGACGCACTCCTTACTAGATCTTGTTTTGTCGAAATTGTGATTTATATGTATCACTCTTTTTTTCCACTATTACTCTAAATTAAATATTACAAACGAAACCTTTTATTATAAAATTTAACCTACCAAATGACCTGTAGGATATTTTTTCTTATCTAATCAAGTTAATTGTTTGTTTCTTGTTTATTAGGATCTAAATGGCACGCTTAATTTTTACCGAGTGACTCAAAATTGTGGTCTAAGCCCATGTATATGCTCTTTTTCCAAACGATAACAAGTCACCTTGTGTAATCGCTCGGTAAGCTCATGGCTTTGCCCGTATATTCCACGTATTTGCAACGTTCAGGCGAGGAAGGTGCATTTATAATACTGGTTAGGATATAAATAGGTAATAATAAAATGTGCTTAGACAAAAAAATATGCCTTTACAACCTATATCTTATTAAAACTGTTATCAAAATTTTAGATTTTATGAAATAGAACGGAGTAAATCAGCGACATGTGAAATTTTCACTTATTTGCGGAAATTGCAATTTATATTTACAACCGCCTATTCGATCTTTATCAAATAAAATCATACAATCATACAATTGACATCATAATTTTTTTATGCAGAACCGTATTTTGCGAGGCGTCAATTTTTATTACTTTTTTATTTGAAGCTATGACATTATTATCAGAAAAAATTGCATGACAGTTTTAAAAATTGCTATCGCTGTGCTTTCATGGTACGTTTGTCGTTTCATGTTAACAAGCTGAAGTTTCATTGACACGTGGTCATGATGTATAACAATCAAATTGATAGCACTTATCAGATGTTGCTGGTTTTTCAAAACAGTCGAAAGTGCTTTATGCCTTTGGTGGATATATTAAAAATTTGTGAAAATGGTTTGAAGTGCGTAAACTTTGTTCCAAAATTTTATTAAAAAAATTAAATTACAAGTCACCTAGGTCGCGGACAATGTTTCTCTTTGACTTCAAAGTACGACCACAAGATAGACAAAATGTAAAATAATAAATTAAACAAAAAGAAAAAAGAAAACATTATCCAAAATTTGATAAGGAACATTTTGGCTAATCTCAAAAATTTTATTTACTTTAAAAATTTGTCACCCATTACAATCTTAATTACCTTAGTTAGTAATACCAAGAAAGTTTTGAAATGTGGTAACAATTTGAATTGTGTTAGAAGTTCTGGAGACCACTTATGGCCAGTATTTGTGTCACATTACGTGCCACTCCATTTTTATGTAAAATCTCAACCATCAGCTCCAAATTTAAACTTTGAGATAATTTCCTTTTCGTTTAATCGAAATATATTTTTACTTAAGCTCTTTAATTCTTTATAAGCAATTTATGCCAAGCTTTCTTTCTAAAAATAGTCAAAGTTCATCACGCATATTTGCAATTAAGCATTAACATATTTTAGGACCATATTTGTGACCAAAGTCAAAAAAGCAGCACGCGATCTTCACATGTCTTAGTTTTATTTATTTTAGAGCTTTTAAAGTAGAAGCAACTTAATACTGGGCTTTTTTTTAAGTTCTCATCTTGGGATAACCCAAGGGATAATACATAAATCTATGGCGATACTGTTCCGGTCCACGGGACAAAAAACAGGGGAAATATTATTAAAGGAATAAAAGAAACTTTGACGATTTATTTAGGGATTCCCAAAATATTTAATCAATTCTTTAATTACTTTCAATATAGTCTTTACCAACGATGATCAATTGATGTACAAATTGATGATCGAAATACAGGCACGATTGCCACTTACTCAGGTAGTGCTCATTACTCTGCAAAGGTAAAATATTTACACACGCAAATATCAAAACACATATACCATCATGCTCTCACTGTACACAGCTTGAAACTTACTCAGAATTAATGAGATCCTGCTCTGAACCCTTTTGGGAACCTCAAGTTTGCAAGATGACATCATTGCAGTTTGTCCAACTTGATTATTGGCTGAGCGAGATTATAATCACCCTCTGAGTTTCATCTGAATGTGTTCGTCTTTAACTTTGTTAACATTTGATTAAGTTAGATTCGTAACCCATGAAAATAAAACAAGACATAATTTTGAAATAAATATAAAAAAAATTGTAAGCAAATAAATCCCCATACAAACGGCCTAAGGTGCAGGCTATAGGTTCAGATCTTGCGTTATGGATGATCATAAAGAGAGAAGAAACATACATATATAAATACAAACAACCATGACCCGATAACCGTGTGCTTCTGCTGTGACTAGAAACTCTACCGCATGAGGCAGGTCTACAAGCACAGACGCCACTCAGGCAACTAAGGTAGTACTCAGATATCATTTTATCGAACAAAAATTTATTTACTATTATATTAGTGTTATTTCAAACCAATTATTGAAGCAATTCCTTTTTACGATATCAGTTCAAAACTGTGTAATTTAAACAAAATAAATAACAATTGTTGAGATTTAAGCCATCGAGTTGGTCTCATAATCTTTTTGTACTATCCTGAAAAAGCAGATCATTGCTTTTTCATAAAAGATGAAACTAATATAGAAACTAAGCAGCACCAAGCGTAGAGTGGATTGATACTCAGAAAACTATTTCTTTATGAAATAAGTTATACCTTTATGCAAACACTTCTTAGATCTCATTGTATTTTGGTTTTTGTGTATGAAAAAGTTGTAAAACAAAGAATAAATATATTTTGTATATGCATATACTCGTACCATCCGCATCTTCCTCATCCCTTTCCTTCAGGTGATATGCAAGACAAACGCCGCTTCCCGAAGAATCCGATTGAGGCTATTTCTCAAACAAAGCATTTGCATATAAATGAATGTTATGAGCCTTTAAATGGTACTCATTTTGAGTCTTATATAAGTTGATTTCGTCTCTGTAGAATGATCTGAGCGGCGGAATCAGGAAGTTTAGTTTCAAACATAAATGATGCTATTTTGTTTGAGATCAAGTTTTGATATCTGTAATGTATTCGTGGATAATAATCAGAAATTTTCGGGAGTTAAGAGCCATATTGATTTCAAGCAATTTTGAATAATTTTTTGATATTAATTATTATAATAATTGCTTGTTATGTAATCAGTTCTATAAGGAAATGATGTTGGGTATGTTTTTAAATAAATATGAGGAAAGTTATCAAAATTTGCAAAAATTTTTCAAGATATATGAACTATCGTATGATGTAAATTATTATTGATCCTTTAAAAATTAAACTGATTTAGTCAATTACTTATAAATGTATCTGTCAGGACCTAAGCATTGACCGTAATATGATCTTTATGAAACCAACGCCAGAAACTGACGAACTATCTATTAAATTGTGTATTCAAGAAAATGTATTATTTACTTTATTTTGTTTAGTCAAACAGGCAGAAAAATGAGCCACGAAATTGGGAAATTTCGTGCAAAATAGAAGCAAGGTGATATACAAAACAAACTTCCCACATATTTTGTGGGGTATTATTTACATGTGGTTTGAACTTATTTCCGAGAATGTCACAAGTGACACAACCTTTTAGTATCAATGGAAGAAGTGTAGATGTCTATCTATGTATGCCTATCTTTGTGTGAAACGGTATTTTTGTAAAACTAGTTAAATTTTCACATACATTGGTAGTTCTAAACTCTGAAGTTCTAAACACTTGAAACAGGTAACCTACAATTATTTGCTAAGCCTAGACTTACATTACCTGTATCTATTAGTGCGACAAGACCCCTTCCCGTAAACTGTCCGAATGACGGGAGGCCCCCTCTTACATTAGTTCACCAGTCTTGGAATGAGTCTTAAGCGGTAAAACGGGTCAAAAGTATGACTCAATCTCTTGCTGTGACTTAGGTTGTGTTGCCATGTTAAAAATTTATGGATAAATAAAAGCGATCATATAAGCCTAATTATGAGATAATCATTAAATAAGTATTGTCTTGGTGCGCCATGATACGGGTGCAGCCGTCGCCCTCTTCAAATGTATGGGAAAGAAATAAGTGATTTAGCTGTCTATAAGAACCTACTTTTATTGCAAAAAATTTGTAAATTGTATTTAAAATTTTACACATCACTGGTTCATAAAAAATCTCTTATTACAGAATTAAACATAACAGGAGAGTTTGATAAAATATGGAAAAACATAAAATAAATTGCCTCCAAAAAGTAATTTGATTTTTAATTTTGAACCTTATTATCTAGGGTGTTTGGGTATACAAAGACTGTTTTATTTATGTCAATTTATAATTTATCCCGACTGCTTACTAAAGTTTGATACGGGATTATGATACGGCTAACGGACTTTGGCATAGGACGTCGTGTATTGAGGGAGGTGACGACGGAGTGTCACCATTGCGATGCGGCCGACGACACAGCCGAGCACACTCTGGAGGAGCGCCCGGCGGCGTGAATTCGGCAGCGGCACAAACTGACCTCTATCGTCGGGAGGGGGACCTCTCACTTCCCAGCGTGGAAAGAGCCATTCTTGGAAGCATAGAGGCCTAAGCGGTCATGATCTCCTTCTGCAAAAAGGTAATGTCGCAGAAAGGCGGCGTAGGGAGGATGGTCCCGTATAACGGACCATCCCCTGATTGAGGAGCTGGGCTCCTGCGGCTGGGCTTAGTCACCGGGGCTCGCGGGTAATAACAATAATAATAACAAAAAATGGGCCTAGTTGCCACAATAAATAAATTTATCACTATTATTATTTCGGTGTTCCTTTTCCCCGCGATACCAAAAAAAAGGACGTAGTGTATTAAAACTACCACTGGTTCGGAAAGGCTATTTAATTTGACAATGAAAACATCAAGTTATTAAATTTATGAATTTTTCAAATAAAAATATATAATAATTGAATATCAGCAGGGCATATATCAATAAAGTTCAGAATTTTTTTTGTATTTTATTAAAATAAATAATTGAGATTGAAATATAATTTGGAGATAATAAGTTTGTATTTTATAGGGAAAAAGGTATGTCCCGTGAGAGTTTACAGATAAATATTTCATCTTTGATACTTCTGGGTAATGCAATTTTCAAAGTGTGAAAGAATTTTAAAATCGGTTCGCTAGTTTAAAAGTTCGTTGTAAATATATCAACTATTAATTAAATTTTAAGTAAAATATTTAATTAATACAAAATTAGCAAATACTGTCCTTATTTACGACAATGTTCGTAAATCTATAGTTAAATAAATAGTGATAATAGAGTTTTTTTTTATGATCTCTTATTTGTCGGTTCTAAGGACCTTCCTATATTGAACGCCATTATAATCACGTTGTAGTGTTTTCGTAATACGTTCTTGTGTTTAAGTCAAACGGAAGAAACGGCTGGTGCAATTACTGGAACAATTACTGTACTTTACTCGAAATAATAAACAAAACACTAACGACTCCTGAGGTCCATGGGTCACGTGCTAAAAACAATTGTCGGCCGTCGTATAATATTAAATTTTAATGCTATATAATTATCTACTTAGTATAAATCAAGTAAGGGTTATTTATAACACCATGAAGCAGAAACAAAAACATTTCTGGAAACACACAAATAACCTTTTGAAAGCAGTGTAGAATTACTGTATACTTTTGTATACTGATGAAATGTTACACAAAAATCAGGGATTTCCTTTTGCTGTAATAACTTTAATCACCTCATCAATTAAATCGTAGATTACTAGTCAAATAACAAATGTAACATGTTCCTAAGAGCAACAGCATGGGTTATATGGTAAAGATCATATGTTACTGTATGAACTTTCGATGTTTTCGGGAAGGAAATAAATCGCCTTTATTATTTGGTCGGGATTTTCATTTTACTATTTTCGCAGCCCGCAAATAAGTATGCGACCCACCTGGTTTCGTTCATCCTAGGTCTTTTATTTGCTAACATTTATTGTTATTCTTATATTGGATATATTGCCGAGAAACGGCGCGTTGCCGACCGTAAGCTTTAGTTGGAGTAGCCCAACCACGCAACGTCATTATGTTGCGGTCGAAATAGAAAGTACTGCGGGTAGTTATTAACGAGACGAGATATTAACAAAACAAATTATACCACCACTCAAACATGGACCCCAAACAAATAAACATACAATCAGAAGAAGTAAAGCAATTTTAGTTTTTTTTTTTTTTTTTTTTGTTCCCCTCCGCGGGAAGGGCAGGAGGATAAAAATGCTCTGACGCATACTCCGGCGCGATTCCGAAGTTATGTGGGACTCGTCCCGACGCCTACCAGAACCATACCCACTAAAAACCCCCTGTCGGCTCGTGCATTTTTGCCACTCAGCCTTCATCGGAGCGACGGCCAATTGGAGAAAGAGGCCGCGCTAGCGGGGCCCTTAAGGGGTCACCCGCTGGGATTTACATAGCACTGAAGGTGCTCAAAAATTAAAAGTAAAATAAAACATTAAAAATGAAAAGTAAATAATGAAAACATTAAAAATTGAAAAGTTAAATTTGCATTAATTAGAATTAGAATTTACGTTAGAATTAGAATTAGCGGCCTGAAGGGCCTCGAGATCTACGGTTATCTTCGAAGGTTCGCTCGTGTGCACGTTTCTCGGTCTAGCGATTTTGTATGCCGAATCTAGGACAGGAGCAGTATATGAGACTGATTTTCGAACAAGAGGATTGGGATGGGATTCGGCGCGTATGAAGAACGATTCTGAGAGTGTTTTCAGATACTGTTGAACTGTAGGCAGTTCAAGATCTCTGTGCAGGTCCGCGTTGCGCACGTACCAAGGTGCGTTTGTGGCCCTGCGGCAGAAGAGGTTTTGAACTACCTGCAGTTTGTGCAGGACGGAGGGTTTGGCGTGAGCAAAGACTGGCGAAGCATATGACATGACTGGTCTAACGCAGACCTTATAAAGCGTTCGTTTATTTCTGAAGGACATTTTACTTTTTCTACCTAACATACTGTAAAGCCGGCCTAGGTAAAAACGTGCGAGTTTCGTTACTCTATCGACGTGAGGATTGAATGAAAGCGTCTGGTCTAATGTGACGCCTAAATATTTAGTACTGCGCTTCCAGGGGATGGGAGTGCCTTGCATTCTCAATTGGAGATTGTTGGGGATACGACTGCGTCTGTAGTCGAAGTAAACCGCAGAGCTTTTCTCTGGGTTCACTTCGATACGCCATTTTTTGAACCAAGCACCGAGGGTGTTAATAGCCTTTTGAAGTCTGGTGACGAGACCTGAGGCTCTGCGGCCTTTGGTGTAAAGGGCAGTGTCGTCGGCAAAGAGAGCGAGGTCGACGATTTTAGCTGGGATGGGAATGTCGTTAGTGTATACGGTATACAAAAGAGGGGCGAGGACTGAGCCTTGAGGGACTCCAGCCTTTATGGGGCGAGGCGCGGAGAGCGTGCCTTCATGTTTGAAACGAAACGTGCGGTCTTGGAGAAACGACGCGATTATCCTAACTAGGCGAGCCGGTAAGCCTATTTTATAGAGTTTATAAACGAGACCGCTGTGCCAGACTTTGTCGAAAGCCTTGGCTACGTCAAAGAAAACTGCGATCGTTTTCTTTCGTTTCGGATAGAAGCCGTCGAGTATGTACTCGACGATTCGATGGACTTGCTGAGGGCAGGAGTGCTTAGCGCGAAAGCCGAACTGGTGGGGAATTATGAGAGGATCGCCGTCCGTTGGAAACAGATGGTTCCGCATTCGAGAGAGTATGACTCTCTCGAGAAGTTTAGACATTGCCTTGAGGAGGCTGATGGGTCTGTGATTAGCCGGGACATTAAGAGGTTTACCCGGCTTGGGTATGCCTATGACTGTCGCTTCTTTCCAAGCTTTTGGAAAGTAGCTAAGGTCGAAGCAGGCATTGAAAATGATAGCTAACAAGGTAAGCACCTGTTGAGGCAGGTGCTTAAGTGCGTGGTTGGAAATACCATCCGCACCCGGAGCCTTTCTGGACTTTTGACTTTTGATGTGAAGCGAGATTTCATCATTAGAGACTGTGACGGGGTCGTCGGTGATGGGGAGAGAGTTTCTACGGAGGACTTCGGCCTCCACCGCTTTGATGTGATTGGGATTCGCGGGTTGCGTGCTGGGCGAGCATTGAGACGCAACGCTGTCAGCGAAGCATTCGGCTTTCTCTTCGTCTTCGAAGGCGATAGAGCCATCGGGACGAGTGAGAGGAGGGACGTGAGAGGCGGCGTCTACGCGTAGGGCTCGGGCCATTCGATAATACGCTTGGTGGGACGGGGAGATATTCGCCATGAGATCGTTCATCTGGGCGTCTCGGAGTTCCGCGAGGCGAGATCTAACTTTACGTTGCAGCTGATTCGCAGCTGTTCTATAGGCGGGCGTGGGATATTTCTTGGCTCTCCGGAGAGCCGCGTTCTTAGCTTTAATAAGATTGCTAATGGCTAAGGGAAGCGTGGGTTTGCCTTTCTTAGCAACCTTTTCGTTTACACTGATGGCTGAGTTGATAGCATCAGTGAGAGAATTTACTAACGAGTCTATTTTATCCGGGCTATCTAATTGATCGGGCGAGATCGCGAGCGGAGAGTTTGGGGCCTCTAAGGCAGAAACTATCGTGTTTTTAAAACCTTTCCAGTCTGTAAAGGTCTTAGGAGAAGTGACGTTAACGTTAGGCGGTCCTAGCACGAGGGAGACGGGGCGGTGGTCAGAACCTAGGTCATCGAGCGGTTCGATAGACCTGAGGTCGAGGTTGGTATGCTTGACGATTGCAAAGTCGAGGATGTCCGGAGAGTGGTTCGGATTGTCGGGATAGTGAGTGGGAGTGATAGGGGAGACGACGTCTAAGTCGAGTAAGTTGGTGATGTCGAGGAGAGCTATACCGCTTTGGTTGGTTGATAGGCACGTCCAGTCAGTATGTTTGGAGTTAAAGTCTCCGAACATAATGACTGAACGGCCGAGGGCGAGAATGGTGTCAAAGTCGCTGCGGATAGGTTTGGTGCCACAAGGTATGTAGACTGAGGCTATGATGATGGTCGGATGACCAGTCATAGCCAATCTACACACGGTGGCTTCCATGTTAAGGAGAGGAGGAGTAGGGAGTGGACAGCAATGGAATCCTCTTTTGTAGTAGATAGCAGTGCCGCCGAAACCGTCGCAGTTAGGCCTATCGTTACGTCTAAACGCGTACTTGGGAATCGCGAATCCCCTGGAGCGATTAGGAGTGAGCCATGTCTCCTGGAGAAGAAAAAGATCTGGTTCGTTGTTCTGAAGGAACAGTTTAATCTCGGGAAGGTTAGAGCTAAGGCTGCGAGCGTTAAAAGATACTAGGGATAAGCCCTTAGGTTTAATACGACTGGACGCAAGATTCGCGGGTCTAGACATTAAAATTTATTTATTTAAAATTTACAAAAATAAAAGAATTTACAATGAACTTAGGAGCGAGTGATGCTCGGCTAACGCGAATAAACGCTCTTGAGGAGAGCGGGCGGCTCGCAGTTTGCGTGCGAGTACGGAAATTTCGTTAATGTCGACGTTTTGGATGACGTCGAACACGGTCTTCATGTCCTCAGCCAACGACGACTGAGGGGAAGATGACAACGCGGGACGCGGCCCTACGGGAGCTACGGGAGCTGGGATGGGTCGGGAAGGTGCAGGCGGGACGACCGGACGCTGCCTCCAAGACAGAGCCGGAGTAGGCGTCGGCTGAACGGGCTTTGCTTCCGGGGGACCCCGGTTGCGCAGCGGCGGGAAGTTGGCAGGAGTGAGTGGCGGCGCCGGTTTAGGCGCGACCCTCTTGGTGGTGGAGCGCGGAGCGCGCGGGCAACCCCTGTAGTTTGCTGTGTGGCCGGACTGGCCACACAGCACACAGGCAGGGGGGGAAGTGGATTCGGGAGTGCGAGTGCACTCCTTAGTGAAGTGAGGATCCAGGCACTTTACGCACCTGGGGGGAGCTGAACAGTTAGCCGCTGCGTGGCCATATAGCTGGCAGCGGTGGCACTGCCCAGGGTGACCACGGGGGTTGGGACGCTCGACGGAGATGTTCGAGAGTCCGCAGATTGTGCGAGCCTCTTTGAAAATCTCCTTCGAGTCGGGGGTATTGGACAGGATTACTAGCGCTAACGGAAAACGCCTACCGCGGTTGGAGTGCATCTTGTGCACTGCTGTGACCGGGAAACCCTGAGACTTAAGGTCATCGAGAATGTCTTCGTTGCTGAGTTCGAACGGGACGCCCCGTAGTACTGCGCGGATCTTACAATCCTCCGGGAGGGCGTAGGTGTGATATGGGATTTGGTTTAATCCGAGTAGCCTGGTAAACTCGCGGAAGTCGACGACGGTCGCTAATTGGACTTTGATTGTATCGCCAGCGTTGGCGGCTTTCAAGTAATTAATTTTGTGCAATTTTAGATTAAATTCTGATATGTATTTGTTCTACGTCATGTTTTTATTCAAATCCCCAAAATAACTTCACTGAAATTTTTGTCATTAGTTTTTTTGCGTGATGCTTTGACAGTAATTTATGCTAATGTATTATAGTTTAGCTACTCATCAAATTGAACAATGTTATTTATTAATTCTAAAATCAACGATGTCAATAGGGCCATATTTCGTTTACAAAGTTTAATAAAAGTCTACTCCAACAGATAAGATGTAATACAAACGTGTGTACAACTTCCAATCCGCACACATCACAAAATGTGCCAATATTATAGGAAAATTTTTTGTTGAATCCCGAAATATATACTTTATAAATATATTGGTACAGTAAGGGACCTTAAATTATGAATGTGAAAAACTTTTCTTCGTAAGGTTATTTATAATTGATCCTGGCCGAAGTTCTTTTAACTTTAAAAAGCTGATTTTCGATACCTATGATTCTTTAAAACTTTGTAGGTACATTAATATTTGGAACTCTCGAACGGGAAAGGTCGAAAGTTCAAAGATATATCGACCTTGTTGTAACTTACTGGATGGAATATACTGAAAATACGTTTTAGAAAAAGACAAGTGGACTGTTGGAATATTTATTTTATTTTATTTTATTCTCAACGGAAAACTTAATACAGATAATGATTATTATATAAATATTTAAGGCATATCTTGGAATATCCAAATGAAATGAAATGAAATGTTTATTTCTCAACATTGACAATTGTTGAACAACTTGTTCTTATTGACGTAAAATAAAACATGATTCTACCACCAGTTCGAAAAAACCTTCGTGAAGAAGAACTGGCAAGAAACTTCACGGGTAAAATTTTTTTCAAAATGAATTTACAGAGTTTCTTTATGTCTATACAAAATTATTCTATTCTGCATCTGTTAGCTCGGCAAGTCTCCCTCCCCCAAGTATCCAAACGACGAACACCCTCAAACGGCAAAGAGAACAAGTTAGTGGTGCTTCCATTCGGGCCAGAATTCATCGGCACTACTAGCTAGCGATGGCGACTAGGTGTAGATGAACGTTCGGAAAGAATGCCGCCCGGCTAAAGTTGGTTGAGGAGGGCGATGGCTGGATCCCGCGTTAACTCGTGTACGGGTGCTGTTTGAGGGTTTCGTCGTTTGGATGAGGGAGACTTGCCGAGCTAACAGATGCAGATAAGAATAATTTTGTATAGACGTAAAGAGACTCTGTAAATTTATTTTGAAAATATTTTGAAATATTTTGAAAATATTTTGAAATATTTTGAAAATACCCGTGAAGTTTCTAGAGAAGAAAACACAAAGGTTTTTTCAATCTGGCGGTAGAGTCATATTTTATTTGACATCAATAAGAACAAGTGATTGTCAATGTTGAGAAATACATATTTTAATTTGAATTTGGTATACCATTTGTATACGCTACTGTTCAATATCGTTGTTATTAAATAAAGGATGCTAATTAACGGACTTCTATTTAATAGCATTATACGCCACAAAAAATATATCTTGCCATCTTAATTAATTACTTAACCACAACCGACGAGCGTCTAAATAATACTTTCTTAGCCACTAGTTACCTATCTTCGCCACTAAAAATATGTTGTTTCTGCTATAAAGTTTTGAGATGTCATCTAATTTCGATGACGGCGTTTCGCCGGGTGCTGCGGCACCGAGCTCGCTTCGCTCGCTAGGCTCGCGCATGCGATAAATGCACCGTAACATTAACCTAGCCCAAACATACTATTTAGTAGGCGTTGCAAAAAAGTGAATTTGTGAATTAGAGGCTATCTTATTTTCTCGTGGATAAGTTATGAAATTTGAAGCTTGGTCACCTGGCCAATAAAGAAATCTGTGGCTTGACTTATAATTTCCCTTTGATAAATTGTTTTGACACAATTTATTTATTTAAGTTAATGTACAATTTATATTAAATCCCTATAAGCCATTTAAGTAGAACCTTTAGTAATATTTATTTATTTATTTACTCTTTATTGTTTACCATAATACATTTAGCGACACAAGGGTACAATGTTTGAACAGTAATATTAGCAAAAGCTATAAAGATAAGCATATCATTTGGGCGTTAAGTAAAATTAAAGACAGGCACTTAGACGGATTTCACTCCCTAAAAGCGACAAAAGACAAAACAAATGATAAATGTTACATCACAAACATGAAACAAAGCATGTCCCAGAAAAAAATACGTTTCTTAATCTCCGTACAAAACCCCTAAAATCACAACACGGAATGAAAGCAATTGAAGGAGCAAAGTTATCTGGCAACTTTCCAAAATGATAGTATTTCTTTTAAGATCGTAAATTATTATGGCACTTTTCATGACAGGTCTTAATAAGCTTTATCATGTTTCAGGCATATTTAAACTGAATATTTTGTTCGGAGTTTGATGAATATACGTTGTTTATGTTTTTAGCCAAGACTGTAATTAGAGAAATTTTATCTAAAATACGTGTTTGAAGCAGAAATCATATACGTTGTTTGTTCTGGCTGTTTACTGTTAAGCTCAATAAAAGTAGATATTTTATTACGGTTTCAGCAGCAACAATAATACTTCTACTTTTAGTTTGTTCTAGTAAATATGTTTTCACTATTTCGTAGTGTTAATTAACTGATGTGCTGAATCACGGTCTCGGTAAGTACAGAATATACGTGCATGGAAAATACTTAAAAAATATATAAAATAACCTATTTAAAAATTTGAATTTAAAACTTGAAACCAATTTAAGTACTTGCATTCACCAACATACATCCTTCTTACTTGTATATGATTAAGTGTTAAATTATCATAAGAGACTCCAGTTGGCCGTATGCAGATATAAATAATCTTCAAGCGTGTATTACATATTTCACTTCAAACACTTGAACAAGTTTCCATTTGTATATATGAATCTAGTTGACATGAAAATAAATAACCTTTCTAAAGTAAATAGTTCAGATACTTAGACTAGAATTAGGCTTTACGTTCACTTAGAAGTGTCTCTAAGACGCTCAGGCACCTGATCACGTCACTGAGTCAAACTGCTGTTTACACAGTCAAGCCATTAGCATAAAGTTAATTTACTACGTAGCCAGATCTTGTAGTGCCTATTTTGGAGAAGAAGGCTTCATTAAGTATCGTTCAAGTAGGTTGTGTTGGTTCAATTCTTTTTATGACTAATCCTTTTTCTTATTTTCTGTAATTACCTTGCAAAAACCAATTACATTACGGCTTTTAAATGTGTTTTTAACTATTGTTCTAGTTTTGGCGTTTTTGTTTAAGAACAAAAAAGGAAAATATAAATAAATAAATCGATTTGCCTTATCTTTCACTTCTAGCACTACCTGAGCAATTTCCCCACATTTGCCGCGCGAAAACAAGCACAGATTTTTGAAAACAATTCAGTGTGTAAAGTTATTTTAAAATATATATATTTTTTTTAAATTCTAGCTATTTTGGGTACACTATTTGAATAATTCCTATTTCTATGCAGTATTTAATTTTAAATGTTTTTTTAAAGCAATTGATTTAGTGACTTTACGGAGTAGTTATCTGTTTAAAACGCATTTTAGAGTTTGTTATATTACCTGGAATAAACCACTCTGAAATTATTGATGACAGATATTTATTGAATTTAAATTAATAAAAACTTGTAATTAAGTCAAATTATTAATAAAAACAAGCTAAATCCCTTTTAACTGCGAGCTTTTATTGAAAAAATATTCGATAAAGAAAAGATATATCTCCGAAATGGTTTTTAAATTAAAATTAGGTGCTTTTTCTTTAAATACAGAATTTTTAACAAATCCAATTTTGTTATTTGAAAATATGTTAACTTGCGAATTGTTCATAATTAAGTTACCCGTCCATAAAGTTTAGTCCCAAAATGAAACAATGCTTACTTTGAGATGAAATGCTTCTGTTGTAAAGAGCTTTATTAAACATTTACTTATTTAATATTTGGAGTATTTTATTTAGGTCGATACGTTTTTAAAAAAATAAGTACATAACTGCTAAATTCAAGACCAAAAAGGCCTAGCTCGACCACGCGTCTTAATGAAATATACTCCGTTATTACTGACGAGCTTCGTAAAGCAAAACTGAGTTTAATTTTCTTTTAACTTGGTATTTTCTCACGTCGTCTTGTGAAGTGATACTGATGATCGAGATATTGCTCTTAGTTCAAGCAGTACTAATCCACTCCGCTTTTACAAAATCAAATAAACTTTCTTTAAAAGTTCAGTTACTAACTAAATTTTGTTGAATACTGTATGGAACTTCACCGCAATGATCACAAGGAGAAGTTAGTTATAGCGACTACACAAACAATAGACGGTGTTAACGTAGGTGATGCAAGACGTATGTGTATATATATGCAAGACGTAATACGTTAGGAAAAACAATTTTATTTAATGTTACACTTTATATTTGTATAAAATCTAAAAATCTTTATAGATGAATTTTCCAAGATTGTGTATCTAAACATTCTGGATTGTTTTGCCTAGATATAATTTAGTTTGTCTACCATTATTTAAGAGACAATATGGTGTTAATTTAGTCAAAATACTTTAATGTTTTTTATATTTTAGTAATAAAATAAAAATTACTTTTACTAACGATTTAATTAATTACCAAAAATGTTTATTATTATGTCAGCCAAGTAAATCGTTAAAAACTATTTACTTAAAAAATAAGCATTATTGACATACATTACATTTATATATAACCACCACTCTTGCCTGCTGGTTGGTAGACTTTATCCGCACCTTCAAAATAATTTCTTAGGCTCGAGGTGGTTTGCTCACGATCTTTTACGTCACCGTAAGCATATGATAAAACATATGAAAAGCCAAAGCCTTTTTTATACTTTCCTAACCTTTAATACTTACCCTCAGGTGCTTGACACAAATCCATTAGGAACAAAAAATAGAATAAAGGTCGTCTAGTGTTTGACCCGTCGTGGGTCCGTTATGAAATGTCAACAGGAATACTTGCAACTTAACTCTCTATGTAGGTTAATATTTAGAGATATTCGAGATTCATTCTAACTAAAAATATTTTGATTGTACCAATTTGTTTGCTTTCAAAGTAATTATTAAAAGTTGTTTTAAAATGTTAAAGAAAAATATAAAAATTTGCTGTATGTTACTTTTAAAGAAAAATATAAAAATGTTCTGTAAGATACATTTTTTTTTCATCTTTTCAAAGAATTCTAGGCCTTCTCATACGCAGTAAACACATTTCTCGTGATGAAAACTGCGTCCTCTTGAGCTGGTTCAAAATTTTAGCGAACAAGCAGAAGTCACACGGTACCAAATCAGAGCTGCAAGGTTGTTTAAGAAGTCCCTTGTCTGACTACTTTGGTTTCTTAAGGCAAATTATAATAAATACCCCGTTCAAGAAAAGAAACGGGTGATCAAAATTATTATTTCGTAGGCGCTGGACCGTTTTGAAGCAGCCATACTGTGGACTGGAGCTTTGTTTTTGGATCATATTGATAAATCCAAGATTCGTCATCTGTTATGGTATCGCAAACATGGCAGGAAAAACCTGCTTTGAATTTGTCAATCGTATCATAGCAGCATTCCACGCGCGCATTCTTCTGAGCATCGGTGAGGTCGTAGGGTAGCCAGTGCGAAACAACCTTACGCAAAGGTGGTTGTGTAGAACATCATGAACACTTCCTGATCCAATGTGTAGATTGTTTTAAATCTCTTCGTATGTGATTTGCCGACTTTCTGAGTGGCCTGATATTACAGTTCTTAATATCTGAGATTATTACCAATTATTAAGATTAGGGTCGCTTCCAAATATAGGTAAAACTAACTACCAAACTACCCTATATGTTATTCCAGGTATAAGTATATTCCACAAGTCAATAATCATTCAAATTTGTTCAGCCGTCTTTGATTTATTGAGATTAACACATTTATAATTTTAGTGCAATAGAATTAAAACGATTCACAACTCTTAAGACTACTACAACTAAAGACTCATTGGACAGTTACACATTTTATGAGGCAATATAGAGTTCCTGTGGTAGGCAAAGACATCACCTAGGCTTGTCAGCACCGTGTGATACATTTGTCTGTCATATTTTCATCAACCAACAGTGTTTTTAAGACACAGAAGATTCATAAATTTAGCCATATCAGAAAACAGTATTTTCAAAATTTTTTTACATGATAATGAACACACGTTAAAATACAAACACTAGGTCTCTTCGAAAATGTCATAAAATCATTAAAGTAATATCCTGTTTAGACAAATCGTCAGATATTGCGCTAGAAGGGTTATTCCAATATTGCCTCAAGAACGTTACAATCGCTTTATCATGCGAGAATTATAAAGCAACTTAATTCAGCAAGCATGCAATTCCCAACTCCACCATCAGTTTGAGCATGAAAACAGTGTAATCTTCAGAACAAAAATTAATCCAAGTTTCAACATGAAGTGATATTACAACAGTTAAAAACGTCTTATTAATATTAATATTAATATTCGCGCGTATTAATGACTTCATATTAAGATTAGGGTGTTCAGCGTCAAGAGCTTAACACTATACAGTATACTCGCTTGTTCATAATAGGCAACTATTGTGAGCTGTTATAAACATTTTGACACCTAGTCTAGTCTTAGGCAGCTGTTGCTTTTGAATCTAAAATCTATATCTAAAGCCCTTTTACCCTTTCGCGTATAAGCTGCAAAATGTTGACTAGTTGTCTTTGAACTGAAACCTTTCGTGTTAAAAGCTTCTTATATTAGTAATATTACATTATTACCTATTGTGATTAAACTTTTTTAAAAAAGAAAAAAATATATATATACTTATAAATTGTGCCATTGTATCTAAAAAAGCAATGCACTATTTTTTCTTTTAAAATATTATAAAATGTGGGAATAATAAAAATTATGCATGCGGAAAAAATTTACTTCTCCAAGATAAAATGATATACCTTTTAAGCGTTTGAAGTCTACAACAACCAAGAAGGCACGTACAAAGTCTTTAAAAATCAGCTCCTTAATATTAAAAGCAAGTCCAAAATATTTTCTACTCATTCTAAATCTCAGGAATCCTGGAGCCTAGGAAACTTAATATTTGAAATGTAGGTTGCGGAGAAGATATTTTTGGAAATATACCCGTTATAGAGATGTAGAGGTAGGAATTTATTTGAAATATTAAAATATCTTTGAGCTTTAGTGAAATGCCGACTTTGAATTGAAAGTTATTGTAACAGAACCGAGTTTGGGTTGAAGCACAGTTTGGAAAACGTTCAAATATTATTTGTGTATATTTTTATTAAGTTTTGGCCTTTGGTTTGACTGCCATCTCACTTGGTGGAAATAATTATAATGACATATATGTTACGAGCCATGACTATCCAAAAAATTGTAATAATTTTATTTTATAAAAAATTATTTTCGGACCAACGCGAGAACGGTATGCTCTATACGAATAACAGGTAACGTTTTACAAGATAAAATATGTTGCTATTATGAAGGGCCATGCCACTTTTCTTCACAGCTATTGTTTTCAAAACTTTGAACTTTTTTTACTTCGTTCCACGCGTTTCGTAAATTATAAATGAACTTTTTCGCCCTTCTTTCTGCACCTCGTTTTTAGTATATTTCCCGACTTTATAAAAAAAGGTTTAATTGTAGTTGTTCAAATAAATTTTTCGTACGTTCTGGTAGACCAAAGCTTATTTCACCAGCTAAATCCGAAAAATGCAAATGTACTGTCTATTATATTAGGTCTTTACCTATGAAATTGCCGTTTTTCACGAAATAAATGAAGCGTACTTTTTTTATATATTTTTTATTTCTATTAATCAAAATAATCATCCATGCAATCAATGCATCTTTGCCAACGCATTGGTAGCTTATTGATGCCTTTCCTGAAGAAATCAGCTGGACGGGAGGCAACAAATTCTTCAGAGGCATTTTGTACTGCCTCTCGGGTATTGAATTTTTTTCCCGCCAAGAAGTTATCCAAATTCTGGAAAAAGTAGAAGTCTCTAGGCGCAAGGTCTGGTGAGTACGGCGGATGACGGAGAACTTCCAACCCCAACTCTTGTAGCTTGGAGACCGTCTGCTGTGCAGTATGAGGTCGCGCGTTGTCGTGCAGGAGCAGTGGAGCCGAACGATTGACCAAAGCTGGTTGGAGACGTGCGAGCTTCTCCATCATTGTGTTCAGTTCTTCACAGTACACATCTGCAGTAATGCTTGTCCCGTTTGGCAAGAAGCTGTGATGAATTACACCCGTGTTAGACCACCAAACAGTGACCATCACTTTTCTAGGGATAAGTTTTCGTTTAGGGCATTGTTTGGGTGCTGAACTAGGGTCCAACCAACTTGCTGAGCGCTTACGATTGTCAAACAGGATCCATTTCTCGTCACAAGTAACAATGTGGTTCAGAATTCCTTCATTTGTATGCCTGCTGAGCAGTGCAAGGCACGTCTCCACGCGTACTTCGCGCTGGCGGTCATTGAGTTCGTGGGGTACCCATTTGTCAAGCTTTTTTACCTTGCCAATTTGACGCAAATGGACCAATATCGTTTTGATGCTAACGTCGAAAGCTGCTGCTAATTCAGCCGTGGATTGAGTTTCATCAGCTTCCACAATTGCCTTTAATTCGTTATTGTCGACCAAAGTTTTCAGACGGCCACGGGGTTCATTTTTCAGGTCAAAAGTTCCAGAACGGAAGTGGGTAAACCAATAAATGGTGGTGCGTTCGTTTGTAGTGTTCGCTTCGGAAACGTCGTTGATGTTGCGTGCCACTTGTGCCGCTTTGCTGCCACGACGGTACTCATACTCCATGATTACTCGAATTTTTAACTTATCCATGATGACGAAAAATGTTCGAATGCGTTGAAAACAAAACACTAACTATTAAACAAATGACGATTTTAGAAAAAGAATTCCATGTTTGTCAAATAAAATTAATTTGAAATTAGAATTATCAGTCAAAAAAAAATATTTTCATTTGAAATGGCCAGTACGGCAAAACGGCAGTTTCATAGGTAAAGACCTATTATTATTATAAGATTTGGCAGCCGAGTGACGTCAAAGGTAGTGCCCTGCCTCATAAGCCGGAGGTCCCTGGTTCGAGTCCTGATCGAAGCATTAATATGTGTGATGTACACAGATGGTTGTTTTGGGGTCATGGTTGTTAATATGTATATCCGTATGTTTATTCTGCCCCCCACAAGCTCTGCTTACTGCGGGGCCGTACAGTTGGCATGTTAGCCTGGGGATTTGTTTGGCTATATTAAAAATAAATTTGAATCCTTTGGTTGATACGCGAGCACAGCAACGCCCCAGCGTTGTACAAAATTATAGACCTTCCTTTTATCAAAACTATTAACCAAACGATATTCAGAAGGCACCTAAAGGGCCTTAAAGATAAGGGCCCATTAATCCAATTTCAAAGATACCTAGTGCCACCATTAGTTTGAACTTAGTTTACGGACCTGCCCCTTAAGTTTCGGGAATTTCGTTAATGGCAACTTCTACATTGGATCCTGGTGATAGTTTTCTCTGTCCTTGCGTCTAAGTTACAGTTAAATTAAATAGACAAATGTTCTAGTCAAACTATGTTGTTTACGTTTTATAGTTGGGCTGTGGAGTTGGCAGTTCTTTTGGAGATATCATATAATTTTTAGATGAATTCGAAATATTCTAATTTAATTGAAAGTATTTTCAATATAAAGATCACATTGGAACGCTTTTCAGATTTTTCTTTTTTTAAAGGATTTTATATCTTTTATGATATGTATATGAACCCTTTGAAAAATGTTTAGGCGATTAACTAAGTATGTGATCAGCCAAATCACAAACCTTACTTTGTTTGGGATTTTAATAAGTTGTAATTGTAGTGTGATTTGTGATTTATTGTTAATTAGTTATGTAACTACATTTTTGTTTCAGTCATATTTTCTGTGATACCTCCAAGTTTTGAATATTTTTGTAAATAATACATAAAAAAACGAGACTCTGATCAAACCCAGCTATCTGAAAATACAATTTGCCAACGCTCATCCACGCCTACAAGACTTTCATAACACCCTGCCTGTTACAAGCTATAGCAAAACCTAATAAAATTAACCGGCTCCCTATTCTTGCGCCAAGAACACGACACACAGATGTACTGATACACTAAATCCAACTTTATTTTCAAGACCATAATGGTCAAAATAAATTAAAAAAACAACACCATAATGCCTAGATTCGTCCAAACTTGGCTAAGAACTTGGCCTAGTTGGCAACGTATGGACATTCATGTTTTATTTTTATATTTATTTCTGTCTTGGTTTTATGATGCTTCAATGAGCTTTCCACTTTCGTAGATAAAAAAAATAGAACAAGATATTATGTTGTTTGTGTAGGATTTTGCAACGGTCGTCTAGATAGATACCAGTTAGATTTTGGCTTTATTTAGATAATAAATTTTAAGATTTGATTTTTTTATCATGCCACCTGGAACATGAAACTGGTACGACTCGTCTTCTGTACAATAAACGTGTATCCATAGATGCAAAATATCAAAAAACTAAAACATATGAGGTTTCTAAAGCAGAGTGAATGGAGACGGATTGTAGAGGGAGAGTTGATGAAGAAAGGTGCAAAATAAGTTTAAAAGTGACAGTGTATTTAATATCCATATATATTTACTCCTTGCATAACATTTACAATAAGCAAATTAACAATAAGCAAATACTTTACTTTGTGCAATGGCTTTTACAAAATTTTATAATTGAAATGTTTGAAAACAATAAATACAAAAAGAATAATATAAGGTTGAAAATTAAAAAAAGAAATTAAAAACTCTGGCGATGGAAAAATGCGATTCATTTTCGAACTACTATTTCAAATTTAGTTCTAATCAATACCTTTTATTAACAATCTCAAAGTTTTAGCAAAATATTTTAACAGCGTTCCGACTATGATTTGGTTGAAAACTTTAAGCCAAATTATTGATTAACTTTAATTGACCAATTAAACTAATAATTCCTGAAACTTTACACAACTTTTAATCAAAATTTAATTAGTAATAATGAATTTTTCCCATGTTACATAAAGCCGATATCGGCATAAAATACGTTACATTTTTTAAAAATATTTTTACATTGGACTTCTAGTAAAATTGCGATATGTTCTTAATTAAAGCAAAGGGGTACGTTTTTACTGATACTGCATCCAACGAAAAAAAAATTTAAAACCATTTGATAACTTTACAAACATAATATTTACCATATAACAATAGAAAAAGAAAAACGAGTTATTTATCAAATTCAATTTTTTTTATCAGATACATCGTCTAATTACATATAAATAAAAATTGATTTCGATTCCCTTTTCGAAAGGAATTTTTTTGAAGGACCACCCAAGAAGTTATCTCGTCTTAGGTTTCGATGCTGGTAGCCGTCCGTGCCGATCAAGCATGGTGTATGATGTACTCGTATTTTATAATATGGCAACTAGCAAATTATTTTATTTCACTGATAGCTGATATTGCTCTACACGAAAACGACAATAGCAATAACATACTAACATAACATATCATTTTTATCTAGTAGTATAAAACTATTGTTTTACAATCACGGCTTAATATTTCGGCTGTGCTCTCCGTATTAGAGTCATATACATTCGTATTAGTTTATGTAATAAATTAAGTTACTACGTCAAATTTTAAAATCAACAATTAAAATTATATTAAAAGATATTGTATGCGCTCAAGGAAATGCCATTATTATTCTGACAGCTGTCACCTTCATAGTTTTACTTCGCATGGCGTATCGTATAGGAGCAGACGTTTGTGTGATTAAAACATACATTTCATTCATTAGTTATTACTGGTTATTACTAAATCATAATTAGTATATGTTTATTTTGTTATAATTAAGATTTTTTTACAATATGTTTTTAAACAAGTGACGTTACAATTACATAATATTTATTTCAGGGTATATTTGGTCTTTTTATTTGTCTCTGTCTTTATTTATCATTTACTCTAGCTTACTTCTTGGTACAAGTTATTCTGATAAAATAAAAACACTTATTGAGATACTTTGGTACCGTTATGATAAAAGCGTCTTTTTGATTTATTACCGAGAAAATTCTATTTCTGAAAACAATGATATTCCAACATTTCACATTATAAAGGTATCAGGTAACAAAATTTCCTTAAAAACGGAAGAGGCGTTCCCATGATCTGAGATACCATAAATTCGACTCGCACCAAGTCACAAGAATGGCCTGTAATCTATAAATAAATTTCGACTTTGTTGAGATTTGTATAGAGTTTATTATAGCCGAACAATTTTGCCATCATTATATTGGTTCCTTTTGTCGTGCACGTGCGAGGATGTAGCTATTGTTGTTAAGAGAAGAACAATCTTAAAAAGCGATTTATTTGATTATAAAACGAAATTTAAATTTTAGATAAAAATATTCATGGTAAGATATAAAAAAGAATTTAATTATATGCCTTTATGATACAGCGGCTGAAATAAGTTTAAATTCTTAGATTGAATGTGATTTGGAACTTTTCTTCTGCGTGTATTCCTTATGTTTTATTGCAGAATATTAAGTAGTAGTTTATTTTGTTTAGATCTCGTTTAGGGTGGTTCTTCCTATTTTGACCGCTATAACGATCACCTTAACGTGGTTGTGTTCCGGGTAAAGGGAACAACTTGAAACTGTGTAACAAAGGCAATTCCAACTGAAGTCGGTTGTCAACGCATTATTAGTCTTTATAATTAGCACAGTTCGTATTAATAAATAACACACTTACGACTTATGATATACATGGGTGGTGATGCCATTAGGCAGGTGGCGTGCTCCTTTACTGGCTCAGAAAAAAGTAAAAATAAACATACATATAGTTTCATTGATGCTTATTACAGCACGTTAAAAGTATTTTTTGGTGATCTTTTCTTTTAAACTTTTCCTAAGTTTCTATAAATAATAAATAAATCCCCAGACAAACACACCAACTGTACGGCCCCAAAGTAAGCAGAGCTTGTGTTGTGGATGACCGTACAGCGAACTGCGGGGATGCCAGAATAAACATACATATCTATATAAATACAAACAACCATGACCCGAGAAGAAACATCTGTGTTCATCACACAAATGAATGCCCCGGCCAGGACTCGAACCTGGGACCTTCGGCGTAAGAGGCAGGGCTACTTACCACTACACCACTCGGTCGTCAAATTAACAATAAACATATATATATATTTTTTTAATCAAAATAATAACAACAGACATCTCATAGAAAACGTAACTGATTACTTCTTTTTCAATCAACCCCATATGCAAATCTACGTCTTGAAATCGTAGTAAAACATTTTAGTTAACTAAAGAAAAATTTCATAAATTATATTTTTACATGTTCTGACTAAAATTGAAACCTGTGCCGTAAATAAATATCCTTACATAAATAACAATCGCCGAAAATTAAAACTTCTTTACAAATTTATTAAACCACGGGTATTTGATAGCACATTGGGTCTTAATGGCTTTTATGAAGAGGGCCCAAACTATATATTTGACGATTTACACGCAAAGACATAGTGTGGGTGTTTAATATGGCAGGGTTTCTAAGTTATTTCGGCCTAAAGCATATAATATGGTTACAGAGGTGTAGATAATATATGTTTCATATAATTTATATTCAATGAGTGTATAGTCACCATTTTTAATGCTTCCAAGTGTGTGGTCATTTCTTAATAAGCTTTATTTAAGTTGCAATAAAAAAACATTCGTTTAGTTTTCATCTAATTTTGCATGATTTAAGGATGTAAGGGACATTATATTGCTTTTGGTAACTTCAAAAGTAAGAAATGATCTACCTCAAGCCTGGTAAAGGATTATTCCAGTATTGCATTTCAGTGGGGCTAGAATCACAAAGCAGGAATCGTCGCTAAAAGCAGAGATCCACAACGCCGTAACACCTATCCATTCCTTTATTTGCAACTTTTTTATTTTCCGCCCGTAACTCTGGAAACCCGTAATGGAAATTTCGGGATACAATAAATTCGTTGTTCTTCTGGATAATGTGTTTTTTTATAACAGAGAAGAATGTTTCAAGTCAGCCTAGTAATTTCCTAGTTAATTGATTACATACAAACAGACAAACAAACAAATAATTATTATAATTGTATAGATATACATATATGTTTTGAATTTTGCTAATCCATCTCAAAAGCGACTTTTTCGCTCGTTTTTCGTTTTGCAATGTGAATTAAACATCAAAAATACCTTAAGTCCACCGGGTCTCAATTTGAGTTTCGGTAGTCAAATAGTTAAACAAGGATAAATATTTCTCTTGCCTATGAAATTGGCTCCGAAATTGTGAATTGGTTTATTCAGGCCGATGTACAAGGCTCAAACTAAATTATACTTAATACAGCATAATTTAGTTAAACCCTTCTAAGGGTGAGAACCTTTCTTGATAATTCTGTATCAAATTAAACTAAAATATCACGTTTACCGTTTTACATATGTGAAGTACCTACGTAATTTTGTAATGAAATCAGTTTAAGTCATTATTGGGTGTATCATTTTTATATCAGTGTAATGAATTTTATATTTTTTGTATCTTTTATATTCAAAGTTGTCACTGCAAATGTGTAAAGATCGAGTCTCAAGACTATACGAAATATGAAAACACTCATACAAAAATGTTTAAAAAAAGTTGAAGTAAACAGAGGTGCGAGAAGCCTCGTCAGGCTTGTGGGGTTCACACTCTTATACTATGCCATTTTTCCATTCCTTCACATGATAACTGTGACTAGTATTAGTAAAGCTAGTCGAAGTGATTTGTGCGCGACAAAAAATTTACTGATTGTATACGGACACCAAAGCGACGAGAACACGACTTGACAAGAAGGCGGTTGCCACACAAAATTAAGTTGAATATTTACAAGCATTTACAAGTTTTGATGACATCTCTGTCGTCCCTTTCCATTAGATGAGATGTATAACAATTCCCTATCCAAAATAAGTTACTAAAATTTTTTATGTGATATTATATGACATTTAACGCTATTCATTTTCATTCATTCAAAATAATTTCTGTACAGAGTTGTTGCGTTATTAATTACATGGCTTCTCAACACAATATCTCCAAGACGATTAGTGCGTATTGCAATGAGCCTACGGCAAAAAATTGTTTGATAAGAAATTTACCCAAAATATGATATTTCGGGTCTGAAGTAAAATCCCTATACAATGACATCAACTCAAAGCAAGCAAAGATAATGTTAATGAGGAGCGACGGAACAAAAATAGTTAAGTACTAAATGTCTAGATTTGGGTAAAATGGAAAAAACTATTTATTACATACCATAATAATAATCAGCTTAACTTTTTGACAGGAAAAATAGTAGAAAAAAAATTTTTTATAAGATGCTCTCAAAAAAAATATAGCTATTTAAATATACTATACATAGAGTTTTTTAAAATTCAGTTAACCGATTTTGATCCAACTCAGTGTAATTAACCAATTTTGTTACGAACAAACATGAACTTAACTAATTTTGTTCTAACATTTAGTACTTTACTAGTTTTGATAGACTTTCAAATAAACACTATTTTATAGAAAATATGTTATTTATTTCAAAGAAAGATGCAAAAAATTACAATTTCATTATACTCTAATAGCGTCCGATTCTGGCTCAAGACACTCGCAATCATTCATCACATTATCTTCTTCACTGTCATTGTTCAGTACATCGCCTTCAGTCCTGCCCAAGATTTCTTTGAACCAGTGTAGCTTCTGTAGTTCAGTCCAATCATGTCTTGCTTTTGCTTAGTCTGATTCTTGAAGAAACTTCTTCAGCAGTAAATTGTCTACATTTTAGCTTCTGACCCCTGTGTTTGCATGTGGCTTGGAATCCAATACATAAAGGGTTTTTGTCCTTATACCTGTAAAAACAACGTCTTAACATCTTCCAACGTGCCAGATTATAAACATTGTAAAATTCTCTAGAAAAAGATAGAAAAATCGTATTTAACCATTTTTGTTCCGTCAAGTCGGTTTTGAAGTAAATTTTGTATCGAAAAAAACTGTTTTTGTTCGGATTTAATATCAGCATCGGGTAGGATTTAAAAAAATAAGGCCTTAACATGTGTAATGTCATTTTCTGCCTCATGAGTAGTTAACTATTTTTGTTCCGTCGTTCCTCGTTTTATCTTTCAAATAGAATACTTCCAAGACTCTTAAGGATCATTTGCAAGTTCTTACCAAAACTATTATGAACATTTATCGTTCTGCAAGGGTAACGAGTCCCTCCTAAAGCTAAGGAGGATCTAATAATGAGGGATCATTTGAACCATGACAAAGCATAACTACTGCAATAAAAAATAAAGATGTGTTATTTTATGTAAGCGATGACCTCGAAAGCTAGTTAACCAGTTTTAAAACTTCTAGCTAACCAGTTTTCAAATTCCTACGGGATCATGAGGAACGAAAGTTCAACGACTCGTATACCTCTAGTCACAAATATGTTCTTTTTCTCGATACAAATGAGATACCTACCCAGCCGCTGATAGCATCATGCGAACTGCCCTTTTAGCAGCAATATCCCAATGTGGTTTTTAATTTTGTAGAGACTCGATGACCGCCGCCACAAGTGGTAAGTCACGAAAACTGCTTTAGAAATTACCAAAAATGACGGCAAAATGGCGTCAGTGGTAATTGCACTGCCTCATACGCCGGAAGTCCTGTAAGGTCCTGTAAGTAAGGTGATTAAAGCAGCGTTTGTTCTCGGGTCGAGGTTGATTACATTTATATATGTTTGTTTATTCTGAGTTCCCCCCGGTTCGTTTTGTGTGGTCATCCATAACGCAAGCACTGCTTACTTTGGGAAAAATTCAGTTGGTGTGCTTGTCTGGGAATATACATTATTATTATTAGATCCTTACATACAAAATTGGCGTTTTGTCGTACTGGCCATTTTGATCTGTAATATCTCGTCTTAGCATAAGAATTCCAATTTCAAATTTATGCAACTACTTACGCATTTTGTGTTTTGAAAACCGTAATTCATTTGGTTTTTTCCTCTTTTGGTTTTTTCTTTGCGTCACTATGTTTACAAAATAAAAAACTTGAAATATCGCGTTATTTACGAGTACGAGTTCCACCGTGGCACCAGTGTTGCAGAAACGGCTCAAAGTATTAATGCTGTGTATGGCGGCGGTGTCACAAAAGAAAACAAAAAAAAATAAATAAATAAATTGTTTATATCAAAAAACTGTTTAAAGACATTTACACCAGTAAAAGTTTTATATACTTTAATCTTAAAGCTAATATTATTGTAAGGCTTTACGGCTTTTGTAGCCCTGTTAGCTTAGGATAAGTAAATTGCTCAACCCTAAAATGTTTTTTACATTAGTTAATTAGTTTTAAAGTGTGAAATAAAATAAAATATACAGTATAAAAAGAACAAATATCAGTCAGTAAAGTTTTGGTGAAAAATATAACCTAGTTTACAATTTTGAGATTTACTAAATAGATTTTAAGCGCAAAGGGGTTCGTGTGGTTTGATTATTGTAGGAGGAAGTGTATGTGTGAACTTGGTATCTGTGTGTGACGATTTGTAAGTGTGTTGTGTAGTTGTTGTTATGAGTTATTCTAATGGCGACAGCTTGGATTCAGTATATTCATAGTTTTTAGACAGAAGCCTGGATAAAACCTTTTATTTGCAATCAAAGCTAGATAAGGTGTGTAAATGTAAAGACTTATTAATATTATTATAAAGATACGGGCCAAGGAATGGGTAAAATTTATTGATAAATTTGGTGTTAAAATTCACTTTACTACACACAATGTCTACTCTACGTTTGCGAAGCAGATTTGGATTGAAAGTTGTATTTTCGTGGTGGAGTAGACGTAGTAGGACGGCCGGAGACCGAAGTTGATAATGCTGGATTGAATACTATTGTGGAAGCGCATGCAGTGCAAACCAATTGGGAAGGTGAAAAAGCTTGAGAGGTGGGTACCTCATGAATTAAGTGCAGCAAACCGAGAAACACGCGTCGACTGCTGCTAAACATTACTGAACTAGCACAATAAAGAAAGGAAATAGCTGCAGCAATTACTTGTGATGAAAAGTGGATCGTGTACGACAATCGGAAACGCTCATCGCAATGGTTGAACCCTGGTAAACCAGCCAAATCCTGCCCCAAGCGAAAGTTGACTCAAAAAAATTACGGCAGATGTGTATTGTCAGCAACTGCAAACCATGATGGAAAAGCTAGCTGCTAAACAACCGAGGCTGGTCAATCGCTTTAGGCCACTGCTGCTTCAGGACAACGCTAGACCACACACTGCACAACAGACGGCTTCTAAATTAGAGGAGCTTCAATTGGAATTTCTAAGACATCCACCGTACTCCCCCGACCTTGCTCCAACAGATTACCATTTTTTTCGAAATTTGGATAAGTTCTTGCAACGGAAAAAATTCAACTCCGATGGGGCAGTCTAAAGCGCCTTCAAAGATTTTATCGATTCCCGTCCGAATGGTTTTTTTTAGTAAAGGGATCAATGAACTACCTATGAGATGGCAAAATTGCATAGATAGCAATGGTACATACTTTGATAAAATACATATATTAATTATATTTTTAAAAATTTACTTTATGTTCCTCCCTTACCAAGCGCCAATTTGACCTTTAAATATTTTAGCGATACCTAAATAATGTTTTTTTTAATGTTTAAATTTTAACTGACAGAAAACTTTCTTCCATCTCTCCTGGTGACGATGGCACGCCTGTTTATTTGCGTCGGGGCTTACAATAAATTGATAAATACTTTAAAAATATGTATT
Source organism: Marasmarcha lunaedactyla (assembly GCA_923062675.1). Classification (NCBI taxonomy): domain Eukaryota; kingdom Metazoa; phylum Arthropoda; class Insecta; order Lepidoptera; family Pterophoridae; genus Marasmarcha; species Marasmarcha lunaedactyla. Next base: position 17,588,410 of record OV281359.1, read on the forward strand.
TCATTTGTAATAAAACTGTGGCTATCAAAATATATTTGATGATGAGATTGTCATAGATCTTATGAGTTTTAAGATTATTATAAGTACTATTAGACAATTATGTAGAAATATTGTTATAAAACTTTTGTTATTTTGTGAATATTAATATAAATTTATAACTAATTCTAAACTTTCTTGGGTGTTTAGTTTTAAGTTTTAGGTATTTTAGTTCATAAAAAAACATAATAATAATAAATCCACTGACCAATTCGCCAACTGTATGGCACCAAAATTGTGTTATGGATAGTCATATAGCGAACTTGTTAGAAACCCAGAATAAACATACTTATATAAATATATATCTACAAATGTAACACAAAAACAAACAACAAAAAAAAGATTTTAATCATTGATAACAGAAATCCGAATTCATCTCTTTTAAAATCAAAAAAATATTTGGGAATAATTTTCTTTGTTATTCAATCCCTTCTCGTATAAAATGACTATAAGAACAAACCAAAATTGATTGTCTCATGAATGATTAAACATTAACAATAAAATACAGAACAAATACAAAACGAAACTCCAGCAGTACTTAACGGGTTGCCTATCTAACAAAGGCAAGGTTTGCAGACATTCAAATTATCATCATTACATTCGTCCTCATATCTGCGAGTAACACGCTTTTGGTATAATTCACAACCATGCAGCATATTACACCATTTTGGAGTGATATATGGTACTATAATGAAACTTTGTTACGCATTAGTCTTATAACGCTTATAAATCAATAAAGTAGCTAATGATAATATACAAATATATTTAGATATTGTTGACGTAACATTTTCAACATTAATCGAGAGTGTGCAGTATTTTAACAACTATAGTAACTAACGGCCGTAAGTAACTCAGACACGTCAAATGGTTTCAAATTAGGGTTAAGGCTCTCTTAATAAATTTTTACTAACCAAATATTCATATAAACAAAGGTTAAATTGAACAATGTCTCCTGAGCAAGGGAAACCTGTATGACAGGAGACGGCTCTTCATTGTTTACTTACACATGAATTTGGCAATGCAGACTAAGCAAGACAAGTAGGTATTTATTATTTTTCAATAGTTTTTTATAACGTTACTATGTATAGATAGATTTTTATCGTAAAGACCAATAAATGTTTTTTTACTTTTCTTCTAAAATTAAAATACAAAAAAAATTTCTCTCTAGATTTAGTGAATTCATAAGAAAGAAGTGAGTAAAGAGTTGGAAGTAGTGTTTAAGTGTGTGTGCATGAGTGTGTGTGTGTGTGTACGTGTGTGTGTGTGTGTGTGTTTGTAGTTACTAAAGAGTTGATGGGTGTTTGGCTGAGTGTTGTTTAAAGTTTTATACAAGTATAATATTATCTTAAGTATAGATTTTGCTTAGCAAATATAGAATAAATTCCGCAAGCAAAATGTATACTTGGGAGCGCTTTACGTAACCATTAATCAACTTTAAATGCAGCCGTTAGTGTAAGATTTTAAGTATTTTTAGATAATTTTACTAAAAGAAACAGATGAGTGCTTAACTAATTTCTCGATGGGCATCAATGAGAATAAAAATAACAATGCTTTTATTTTTACTGTAGTTCAATAGCAAATAAAGTTAAACCTAATCGTAAATTTAAACTGTATCGGGCGAAAAGGGTAGACTTAAATATGTTTCTTACTAAAAATCTGGAACCTATTCTAGTAAAAAGAAATAAAACGTACGCTTTAACTGTAAAAACAGAAAATATAGATTTACGTACCTAACGAACATGCGTTCTCCATATGTTAGAAGCTCGTTTGCAAACAACTTTAATAATTAATACGGAACCAAACTTACGTTAAACTCAAGACAAATGGCGTTCTAGAATCTTGATACTTACTCGTACAAGTGAAAAATAGCATGTAGTTTGAAATCTGCAATTTGGTCTCATATTTCTCACTTAAATATAGTTTTAGTTCAGAAACTTAGCAGTGACTTTAAACGTAGGAAATTAGTTGAAAAATTCAAGCTTTTGTCAAATTCAATTTCATATATATAATGACATTTTTATATGAATAGGAGAATATTTTACTATATATTACTATACAATTTTTTTTTTATCTTACCATTCAATATAGAATTCAATTCGACTTTAATAATTTATGTTGACGGACAATAAACAATACCACAATATACACAATGAATAAACATTTTGTTCCTTTGATAGCTGCTATTGTGATCATTTTAATTGCCATAACGACTATGTTAAATACGACTATAAACTTAACCTGTTTTTATAATAATAAGCCTTGCTAAAGAAATAAAAATAACAGAACTTTTACTAAATTATATATCTATCACCAAAATAAATTAGAAGTCGCATTAAAAGTGTTAATCTTAACAGAAACTGTCGTATTTTCTATTCGAATTGAAATAATTGCGAAGACGCAGCGAAACAAAACAGAACCCGGAAAAAATATCTGTCCAATACCTACCAAGCAAACGTCGGTTGCTTAAGAAAGTTTTCTTACCGACCAATTTTTTAGACTGTTTCTTTAATGTAAATAAAACAAATAATTTTGGAACTAAGGTTGAATTTTGGAGAAGTTCTTTTTAAGTAGATCAGTGGAATTTTTAATTTTTTTTATGTATGTATTGTTTATGGATTGTTAGTTGGAAAATACCTGAAGGTCATTAGAATGTATGGTAAGCCTTCGTATGGTAAATTTTGATTGCTGGTAATCCTCCTAATATAAAAATGTTTACTAGGATACGCAAACAAGCTGAATGTATTTTAATTTTGAAACAGATGTGGCAATTTACTCCATTGAACCAAATATGTGGAAGAGGCATTCTTGCACATTTTAGAAAACAATACAAAATTAAAAAGGTACAAAAAACTTATTTGCAATATTAATGCAAAAGCATTTTATCAATCGGATTTACTAATAAATGGTTACATTTACGAGTAATAATGTGCTATTTTATGTGGGGCGGCGGAACTTACACAAGGAAATTTACTTTAATAATCACCTTTTATTGAAAGAACTACTAAAAGAATGCATTCTATTGGAGTATGACGATTAGATACCAATGTGAACGAAACAAAGGAGCTATAAGAAAAATAGAAACTATTTTAAAAGCAGCACGTTTTGTTTCTCTTCCAATCGACTGGAGTATCTATTGTGCGAATGAAAACAGAGAAAACATGAAAATACATCAGAATTTAAAAGCATTCGTCGTGAAATCAATGTTTTACTTGTTCTTGAGATTTCTTTATAACATGCTTTTCAGGAGAGCTAAATAGAGATTTTTTAGTAGGTTTTGGATTTGGACATTATAAAAAACGCCAAATATACTTGAAATATAAGAACAAGTCTAATATATTTAAAGAGTCTTGGTGGATGATTTTGGTGATGATACATTTAACCTTTTTTCCGGGTGATTTGTGAAATAACAGTTGCTTTTTAAGGAGATTTTTCTATTCAAGTTTCACTATTGTCTAGTGAAATAACATTCAGTATAAGACCAGACTATGATTTAAAGTGGATGTAAGGTACAATAAATCAAACTGGCAAAGTGTTTAATGCTTTTTTGTATTAACATATTCATCGACAGGAGATTGAAACAGATTTCAGGTGACATAATATACATTATTCGCATCCAAATTTAGTAGGATCAGGATTTTGCTAAAGAAATGAATCAACAAGCAAACAAATGTAGTTATTACAAACATTAATCATATTCCATTTGATTCTAGAAAATCGCACAGAAAAATACGTCTAAAATAAAAATAAAACCCTCACAATTCACAAATAAGTTTGGATTGCGTTCAAAATTACGTGTTTTCTTATTGCAAAACAATTCTACTTTTTTTTGTTAAGCGTAATGTTTTTTTTTGTTTGTAAAGAATGCCGAAATATAACGAAACGGCGATTTTTTCTGGCCCATAAAACTTTACCGCAAATAGGACGAGGTAGAAAAGAGCGAACGACAATAACAAGCTATTTGGCGTCCTACAGTACCAGTTGTTTTGTTGTGAAAATGTCACTTTTTCTTCATATTTTTTATGTTTTCGCAAAAAAGGAGTGTCTGCCTTGATTTAATAAAGTAATTTAGTATATAAATGCGTGAAAAATAACTTGTTTTATGTGTGAAGATCTGGAATAAAAATTTTGGAGGAGTTTGATTTTTAATTTAATATATCTTAAATATAAAATAAACATTTTTATTCGCATCATCTATACTTTTTTTCGCACAAAGTATACTTGCAGTTAAATTACTTTTATCCTCTTTGCTTCGTTTTTAACTAAAGGTTTTGAATTATTGGTATAAAAACTCAATTTTTAAACATTTATTATTATGACTACTTAGAAGGCTAAGTTACACCCGTGAAGTTTTTTCTTTAGGAAATTCTTCAAAATTCCTCAAATTGTTTGTACAGCCATGCTTTATCTATCGGCAACAAGAACAAGCAACTGTCAATGTTGAACAACGATTTTGAATTTCAAATTAGAAATTTTTTATAAGGTGTTTTGTTTTACCCCTCACCTATTACAATATTCTTTACTGCTTGCCCGAATTTGTGTGAGTAAGGGTTGTTTATACCCTTACTAATATAGTCTGAGTATGAGGTATCCATCCCTCTTGAAGATTTGAGCAAGCTAAGCAATCTTATGCTAAACCCCAATTATAGTGAGTACCACCCATAAAGATGCGCCTCAGTATTTGAAATGAAATATGTTTTTCTCAGCATTGACAAAATTACTTGTTCTTATTGATGTCAAATAAAACATGACTCTACCACCAGTTCGGACCACTTTCCACTTACCAGTTTCTTGGTATATTCACCGTAGTGTGCAACCTCGACCAAAAAGTGTGCATATCATTACAGGATATCATATCAGCAACAGGTTTCGGATATACTTTAGGATAAACTAAAAGAGAAAAAAAACTTACCATTTAATTTGATGCCTCTTAAAACTTGCAGGGAATTTATAACTTTGTAATATAATTATTATTATTATTTTATATTAAAATACCTTTATTTGTTTTGTTTTGTAATTTGAGTTTTCAAGGAAAGTTCACCTAATTGAGTTTTACCGATAAATTTCTTTCAATCAAGAAGAAAAGAAAGAAAAGAGTTTATCTGAGCGGAATCAACAAAACCTTTTTTCTTTATGTTTGATTTATTTGATTTCTAGAATCCTTGTTAAAATTTTTCGCTTATTAGTCAAAGATCGATAGTCTAAGAACCTTTTTTAGAATAAGTTATATAAAGAATATGTTTTAATGTGCGGTCCACACACACAGTAGCCTATTAAGGCTGGGATAATTATATCCCACTTCAGGAACAATCATGAGTCTCAACCAACCTGCAATTGGTTTCAGGTAAATTATACTCCTTGAATACTGCGGCTTTGATGACTTACCTTCAAATTCATTTCTTACGTATGTGAGATTCCCCACAATATTTTCCCTCGCCGTTAGAGCAGTCGGCTTTAAGTACTTAAGTTGTAAGCACTGATTGGTACATTTGGCAGTGACGGGGATAGAACCCAGAACAGAAGCCAACGCATGAACCCTGCGCCACCGATGCTCTTAGTAATGTTCTCCGAAATCAATCCAATTAAAAATAATAATCCGCTACAAGAGAAGTCTTGTTGTCTTCTGACGCATATTGTCTAATAGCCTTAGTTTCAACGATAGACTTTCTGGGTTCGAAGACTTCAAGAAGTTATAAGTTATGGTTATCAATAATGGGCTGAAATACTGGTTTTCGATTTTAAGAAATGTTTTTTCTGTAATTATAGCATATGTCTATTTTAAGCCATTGATATTTTTTATCCAGATTTGTATGGATAAAATTATTTTGAGTTTTCCAGTGCATATAATGGTGCACTTTAATAAAAGAATTGCTGGCGTTGGTTTGTTTGATATTGTTTTTTATTTATGTTTATAAATGCCAGTTTTAACTATATCATATGCCAGGCGCTTATTTTCTCCCTTGAATTATCCTTCTTTACTCGAACCATCGAAACTATTGCGTGACGATTGGTGAGTGAAACTCGTGACCCTAAGGCTGAAACTTATTTTACACATCGTATATAGTCAGCGATCTTTTTGCAATTCTGTCAGCCTTTTGGCCAGTTTGCCCTCTGTAGAAACGAATTTAAACGAGGTATTCTATAATGTTTTCCTATTGTTTATTTGTGAATATTTTTGTTTACTAAGTCACTTTAATACAGAAATTCTCAAAGCCCCATCGTAATTTTAAATAGAAATTCACAATGTACTGACAAAAATTCAAGGAATTCTGCGTTTCATAATTCAGTTGCTCTTGAGGAAATCCATACGAACATCTTCATTCCCCGCCGTAAACATTGTTTACATAAATATCGTGTAAACAACTGTATACGAGGAACATGGCACAAAGCTTGGCTCAGTAATTATGATATAATCAGAGGATACACGTACGATGTAACATCAATATTAATTTACAAGTCGACACAAGGATTCCAGGAAGTTATTGGTCATTAAGTTGTATAACGCCAATTAGCTCTCAGTTTAATTAATGTTAGTGTTCTGCGTGTCGAATTCAACATTTGAAGGTAATTCATTCCACAAATCCTTTTTTATGAGGAAATCATTTGCAAAGTATGTTATCTGCTGCTGTGTGTTATCAATTAGTCAACATTAGTGAATTTGTTATTAAATGGATATGAAAGTTTATCTTAGATTACAATCACAAAATCTTGGAATTTTTAATTAATTACTGGAAGACGTCTTACATCTGACCTTGTGCAACGAGATTATGGGATGGTTCACAACCGTTCCTCCTCCCGCTTTCCCTATTCTTATATTTTTTTACGTTTACCATACATACCGCATCCGTGACATTTAATTGGTATGTTTGTCAGATATTACAGGATCATTCGTAATGGAAATATCCTTAACTAGTAATAGATATATTCAACTTGTGCAACGATGAACACCATACAGTTGTAGTCACAATGAAAATGTAGCTTCAAATTTCACATATTAATCCACTTTCTAACTGGAACATAATGAAACCGTTATACACTGACTTAACATATTTAAATTTTAATCTTGTCAAATCAAATCTACTTAAATTTCGCGAAGGCAACGCCGCTCTTTATTATGCTTACACACTGAGGATTGAATCTAAATCTTGTCTGAATCGATATTAGCAATTGTCTGAAAATGTCGGGTTATGTCTAGACGATGTGGAACGATAAGCGTATTGTGTTTGCAGATTTTTGGAGTCGATGTAATGATGTACGATGCAATAAAAACAGAACCTATGGATAAAGGTGTGTCTCAAACTTACGGAGTCCTTATTTGATTTATTTATATGATGACACGGCAATCACAGATATGGTCTATTTTAAAGAATCACTTATTGTTTCGAATGTTTTGTCATATTTGTATATACCACCTAATTCTTATGAAAACAATTGAAAAATGCATAAGTAATAACACAATAAAGACTAACGATTTATTTCTTAGTAAAATGAATATTTTAAAGCAATTTTAATAGTAATTTAAGTTATACTTAGCTATTTTACTAAAACCAGGCCATCCATGACATGGCTAGTATTTTAGCTACAACAAAAAGTTTCGTTCTGAAATAAAGTTGATTCGGTAAAACAATGAGCAGATGGCTCTTAAACGATCAACATACTATACTTTTTCTTAAACGTGTAACTAAAGCTGTTTTGTCCAATCAAAACTTTTATTTAATACTAGATGTTGTTGCCTCATCACAATCAAGTCAGCTCAGTTCTTAATATTATAACTGACGTCCCAATAAACTTTCTTCTGAAAGCAAAAATAACACAATATCAAAGAATAAATTCTCCCAATACATAATAAAACTACAACACCTTACGCTCCACATATATATCAAATTAAATCTTTATATAAAAAAAAAATCTTTATTCTCCCAAAGCAATAAGTTCGTGTTCCTGTATCAAATTAATTCCCAAAAAGGGGTTTCTTCCAAACCTTTTAACTTCCATTTAATACGAAATGTCATCCGATCATATGAACATCTATTCATTCGTGAATTTAGGCTTCGAACGGAACACCGTATCTACAAATTTTATTGAATTTTCTTTGATTCCGAATACCTCTTTCGCATTATTAGTTTATCCTTTATTTGAAAAGTAGGGCACCTTTCATCTTGTACGTGTAAATTAATTCTTTTGGCTTATATTAAAACAAGAGGTAAGCTTAGCTGTTCGAAATTTACATTCCGATAAGGCCATATCTTTTGGAATTGAGGAGTGGTTGGTGACAATTTGTAATTTGGGTTACTTATATCTATGAATTGTGAATAATTTGTATTCAACAGATTTGTCACAATTTCGTCCTGTTCATATTTACGGTATGTAATTCATAACTCTAATAACAGTTCGGAAAGACCTTTGTGAAGGAGAACTGGCAAGGAACAAGTCATGTTTTTTGAAGTGGCTTTTACACCTACACTCAAATTCAAACATTTGCCGCTTTGAGATAAATCGGCAAGTGACTAAAACGATTGTTAATTTCAATTAAGGAGCAGGCAATGTTCGTAGCGCCACGATTAAGGTGCTGGATTCTCAATCTGACATCCCGATAACCGGATACAGATGTGTTTTTACAACTTAACATTACGCAGGGCTTAAATTGCCTAATATTAGAATTATTATACCTGGTATGTCCTTGTACTTCAATTTTTATGATATTTGTCACTTAGAATAATAATGGTTGATTTTCTGTAGAAATAAACTTTAAGCCAAAATTTCTTCTTTTCCTTCGGTTTCATATGACAAACAGACACACGAGAGACAAATGGACAGTGTAGGGTTATTAAAAAATCCGTTACTAAAGACCATTACTTGTTTTTCTCTTTCAACGAGAATCAACCATAGATGATGAAAATTCAACAAATTTCCAGTAATGTATATTCAACAGACTGTTTATTTGTCTTTGAAATGTGCGCTTTGTTTTGAATTCATTATACAATCTGGAGCATATAAATAATAGAGTAGCTCCACTCCATTTGATGTGTGTAAGTGTTAGTTTTAATTCTCTGTTTCTATCTGGAACTTACTCCATATTTATAAGTTAATTGACTTTCGGGCGCAGTTTCTTTCCGGTACTCCATATTTAAAAAATTATCTTACTAAATAATGCATGAGGATAATATGTGTTTGGTTGGTCAGTTATATACTTTACTAAAACTGAAGGATAGGCATTCAAATTTTTGAGAAAATGTCGAAGTTAAAATCTTGAATCTAGATACTTTTCGCCAGTGATTTTAAAGTTGAGATTGTGAAAATGTCCAACTCGACATTTTACGAGGTTTACCGATTTAGACGCAGCAAGTGCTTGTCAGCGCTAGAGATGAAAATGTCGATAGACTTGCAGTCGAGATGAAATGACACTGAATGAGAATCGCCCTAAAGGTCAGCACAACGAATGTCTTGCGAACTGGTTTGCTAAAATACCACATTGCAAAGAGAGAACAACCTTCCGAGAGACAAACGTCTCATCCTTTTTCCATAAAAAAAATATTGCATTACTATAATAAGTATGATTGTGTGTCCAACAAAACTGTGTTGTAACAATATCTGTAGCAGACTTTTTTATATTTAACCTTCTTAGGTTTTAACTCGCTACACTACTTCGCATGCATCTACTCAGATTTTGTGCGTGCAAAAACTTGGCTCCACTGAACTCTTGTCTACTAGAGATGAGCTAAGCCAAGAAAATGCTATTGAGGTTTTTTTTTAAATAATTTAAATAGACACTGTCAATAATTGAGTTTTTACTTATGGAGGTAATTTTCACTTGTCAATTTAAATCCAAATCCCTTAACCGCCATCATTACCTTTAATTTAATATTTGATTGTCAAATTTTGGTTGACATAATATTGAAATTAAGGTGCAATGGATTTTGTGTTTAATTTTATTATCGTGTGTCAACAAATATTGTCCGTAATATATTGCTTAGATTGTGATGTTGACATATGAGTGAATTTTGATGATTTAGGATTTGTAGAACACTAATATAGTTTTCAAGCTTTGTAATATGCACAAGTGGGCCTAGTTGCCACAATAAAGCAGGCAAGAATTCTATTAATATTATTGCCGGATTTTGTCTGATCGGACCGCTGATCGTCGTCGCGCAGTTTTGGGTAATTTTCAGCCTGTTCCTTTAAAAAATAAAAATAAACTAAATAGGTAACATTTATAAACAAAATAAAAACTCTACCACCAGTTCAGGAAATCAACACATACAATTAGCTTACTGCGCCTAAAGAAAAAAGGCATTCCTCAGTTAGTAACACACTCTTGTTTTATTTACTTAGTGTCGACCACTGACTTTCAGTCTACACCACGACAAAAGGATCGATTTAATTATCTCCACTAAAGGATCGGCTACTGTTGCTTCGTATTTTATTTGCATGGTGATCTAATTGTATTACTAGTTAATGATTTTGGTTCAGGTCCATTCTTTAAAATTATATCCAGTATCAAATATCCCGAGGATGCCACTCACCAGTGAGTGGCATAGCCATAAACATCATTAGCCGTTTGTGTTTTATTTTCCAATAAATATTGATTGTAATTATCAAATCGACTAATGATGCGTTTCCGACCTTAGGCTTCAGTTGAACTTACCTTTTCCAGTAAAGGCTCTTCCCTTCCCTTTCCCCGGAACATAATAACATAAACAGGAAGGGCTGTAGTGCCGCCCCAGACGACATCTTTACATGGTAACTTTACTACCGCTAAATTTATATCCAATGTCATCTTACACAGAGTCAGTTCAACATACCGTTATGTCCTGTGTTTAGAATCTGGTTTAGTTTTAAAGTTAAAAAATGAAATAAAAACAGAAATAAACCACAAAATATCCATTTTGTTATCAATCTTGGTGGAATATCTTACACATACACTTCTACAAAGAAACTATGAAGCGATGTTGAAAAAATAATCTACTATTCATACAACATTATTTTTATAAAATTGTATCGAATTTCAATTTTTTTTTTCATAAGCGTCTTCGCTTGATTTATAAGCTTAAACGGGATCAAGCATTAAAACACAAGAAGCTCGTAATTTGAATTGTTCTTGAAAGTTCCTGCGTTGGGTTGTAGTACTACGCTCTTCTATACTGTTAAGTTGTGAAAATCAACAAAACTTTCAACATAGACTATTGAAAAAATCAATGACTCGGGATCAGATAAGTATCCATGTTTAGCATACAATTATAATTTTTCCATGTTAACTGGTAAACAATGTAACACAAAATCGTTTACGTCAAAATAAAAAAAAAGGTATCTAACGTTAAACGCTAACGCTTAAGAAGACAAGATAGGCTCTGTGACAAAATACATTTATAACAATTGACAGACTTCCTCTTCCTACTTCACTACCACTTCGCAGAATATCAAAAAAAGACGTTGTATTCCCCATAGCAGTCCGCCAAACCGTTTTAGATTTTGAAAAATTACAAAATGGCGTAGTGATTGATGTTTTTCCGATTGGTCCGTTTAAAAAACGATTTGGTTGCATAATTTTGCTGTCGTTAAATGTATATAACGTCACTAAAGATGGATGGTTCAAAAGAATAAAGTTTGACATATTTATGTACTCCAAAGGAAAGGTTCTGTGTCACAAAAAATTACTGTTCGCCGACATGACGCCTGGAGTGAAATTCGATTTTTTTTAGGAGTTTCTATTTTGACAGGGCTTTTAAGAGACTTTTTTGTAGGAACACTATATTAGATGATTAAATAGTTTTTAGAAAACAGATGTAGTACGTATTATACTTATGTCTAGATTTATTGCGAGGAAAATCTTTAGTCCACAAAGATTATCACGATATCAGATTAACTTACTTAGCAGTAGATCGTCTCTGTGTTGTTAATCCCAGCGTGGTTAATATCCTTTATTTTCTGATCCCTATGTTATTAAGTATACACAAAATATAGCCATGTTATTCCCGGATAAGACACCCTTTTTTAGGTTCAGTTTTTTTGATCACATATCAACAAACAAACAATTTCCTCTTAGAGATGTCGTTTAACTTTTTACTTAATAAAAATAAATAATATACATATAGAGGGGAACATAGATGGTTCAACTAATTGTGCTGGTAATATGTTCGTGATGGTGTGCGTGTCTTGTAAATATGCAATTTAATTTTGTGTGGCAGCCGCCATCTTGTCGAAACCGTGTTTTCGTCGCTTCGGTGTATCGTATAACCAGTTCATGTACGTCTTGCATACACATTTCCGGTATACACACACAAGCATAAGCCAAAGCCCATGTAAGCCGCGTGCACAAAATCCTTGAACTATCCTCATATATATATATAACTATACCTATCTCTTTTTTAACACAAACATTTTAAAAAATCATAATATGCGCTAATAATTTCTGAAATTTTCATTTCAACAAAGTCTAAAAATAAAATGATAAAGCCTCTGCAAGCCCTGTCTCGCTGGCAGTAAAGAAAAGTGTTCTTTTTCAAATGAAAGGGGGATAGCATTTTTAAATCCGGAAGGCGCCTCTAATCCCCTTGTTGCAGAGTTCCTGTGCGGTCTCATAAATCTATAAATCGATTTATAAGTTGCATCCACTGCCTTTATTAAGCTTGGAATAAAGAAGGATAAAGTGTATTAGAAAATGTAGTTGCTGTTATTTGTTATCGCTTATACATATTTTTATATACATATAATATATACATGCTGATATTTTATTCACATAACGGTAAGTTTGTCAGCCTTTTGTCATTAAGTATGGACCCAATAGCAACAAAACTCAAAATTAGTCACAAATACGTATACAGTATTCAAGATACTTTACAAAAATATATAAAACTATACGTGAAACACAATATGTATGTTAATATTTCTACACGCCTCCAAATGTCGTACGAAAATAACGGTACGGAGCGCGGCTATAAATAAAAAAGGCGACTCAAAAACCTATTTGGAACGCATCCAAAATATGAATAAATAAGCAACAAAAATATAGTAAAATAGTTTAGTGGACACATAAATAAATATTCGCTACTTTGACAAGTTTCAAGTGAAAACATGTGATTTATATTTCCAGGAGAAATGCCTTATTGCCTTCGAAACGAAGCATGAAAAAATACAAACACAACCGGTATTTGTTATAGGAAAATATTTATATAAAATATTGTTTAGGTTTCACGGAAATATGTTTTTAAACTAACAAAATGTCTACGTGTTTTAATTAATTATAGAAATCAGGATCGAAAAATAGTTACATTTTGTGCTCGGTATCTTGTATCGGTATTCAACTTTGTTATAAAAGATAGACAAAGCTTTTTATATATTTTGAACTATTAGGATAATAAACAGAAACTCGATTAATATGATAGTTATTATAGATAAACTGGAATTAGTTATTTTATTGGTCATAATTCTGCAAAATGAGTTAATATTGAAAGAATTTGCTGCTGATGCATTTTCACACAGTTTTACTCGTATAGCTATAATGCCGTACTATATATATTGTTCAAGTCATTATTGTCCGCAGCCCTATATGTACCTGTGATTGTAAACATGCAACTTAACTTTGTGTGGCAGCCGCCATCTTGTCAAACCGTCGTCGTCTTGTTTTCTCGTTGCGTGAGTGTGCGTGTACAATTAGAAACGCACACACATTTGATAGTAGAAGTATATACAAGCACATATAGGGCCGTGTGAACATGCCTAAACCATCTTTACCTGTTCTTAATATTACACATTTAAGCAATGTAGCTTTTTAATTTGTGATAAAATGGTAAAGTATGGATTACGTTGGTAGTTTTCTGTTTATCAATTACAAACAGATGAAAAAATAAAGCTTTGTTTTAATTCCTCAGATAAGTCTTATGTCTACTTAATAAAGAACAATTCGTTTATACATCGTTCCTCCAACCATGCTTACGGCTGTATGAAGGTAATAGATATCTTTGATAAGAACTCGTCTGGGGCGGTACTACGGTCCTTCCCATTTTGACCGCCATAATTGTCACGTTTACGTGGTTCTGTTCCGCTCAGAGGGAAGGACCAGCCGGTGCGATTACTGAAACAAGGGAAAATTCAACTGAAGCTTTCAATTAATAATGCAGATGACCCTTACCGATATATATTCCTATACCGTATAGATTTCGTGTTTTTGTATAAAATATGACTGCAAATTTTTAATACCCAACGTTAAAACAAGCAAGACCAAGTATGCCTCACAATATTTTTTTAAAGACCACAAAATACCAGCCAAATAGCGGCAATCGGTCCCAATATTTGAATAATATGTTAGTTTATAAGAATTCATGAATAAAACATGTCAGTCGATACGATGTATGGAAATACAGGCTTCCGAAAGGTTGGCTCAAATGCCTTTTATCCCATGTCCATCACTGAGCAAAAAGGATTCTTGAGGCATCATGAATAAATTCTTGTGGTGAAAGCTGATGGAATGTGTCTTCGAATAGTGTTTCGTTGAAAGATCTTGTTCAATATACTTACTAGGCATCAAAGCTAGGTATCAAAGTTAGCTTGACTGTCAAAAATAAAAAATAAAGTTATAGGAGTGGCGAATTATACATTCACGCTTTACGTTTATTAGGTAGGAGATTTTTTATAGCTTTTAAAATAAAATAATAAGTTATATGTATATATAAGTAGCCTTGCCTCATACGCCGAAGGTTTCTGGTTCGAGAAAATAATATTAACAGTATCCAGTCATAAATGTCTCACCGTTTTAGGGGCTCCGCCTTCCACATTAGGGTTTGAGCCGCCATATTGGGGTCAGCTGTATTTGTAGAATGACGTAAATTACACTTGAATATTGTAAAACATATTTTTGATGACCGAGTGGTGTAGTGGTTAGTAGCCCTGCCTCATACGCCTTAGATCCCAGATTCGTATCCTGGCCGGGGCATTCATTTGTGTGATGAACATTAATGTTTATTCTCGGGTCATGGATAGTTGATATTTACATATGTTCCCCAGTTCTGCATGGATACTTGGGGGGAGGGAGACTTGCCGAGCTAACAGACGCAGAAAAGAATAATTTTGTATAGACATAAAGAGACTGTAAATTTATTTTGAAAAAATATACCCGTGAAGTTTCTTGCCAGTTCTTCTTCACGAAGGTTTTTTCGAACTGGTGGTAGAATCATGTTTTATTTGACGTCAATAAGAACAAGTAATTGTCAATGTTGAGAAACAAAATTTCAACGTCGTGCGGTAGTTTGCAGTACGATATATCAGCTCTCGTAAATATTCATTTTAAAAATACGTTAAAGCGTAATTTTCCTTTTAGTAATATTTAATGTAGTTGTGATAATTACGACAAGCAAGTTCAATAAGTTGTTACGCGGAATAACATCAAATTCATGAAGTAATCTCAATAATTGTGTCATCACTGTATTCGGATCATCCAACCGCAAGAAACATTATTATTGTCTCCTTAACATTGCAAAAGAAAGCACATCAGAAGTATTTATCAGCGTTATCACGTCCTGCTAAAACTGCAAGTACAAATTATTTTAATTAGAGTGCTAATTGTGTTGTGTGTGTCTGGTGTTAGTGCTAAATCAATAACATTATTTATTTTTACTACCCACACGATATACCATAACGGTTTTGTTGTAACTTAACTCTTATTTCGCCATAAACAATACGGCGTTAGTGGAGCAGTGGCGAGTATAGACGGATATCTTCAGCAGATAGATCTCCTGGTCCCGAGTTCAAATCTCGTATGAACTATAAGAGTATTTTACTTTACTTTTATTTGATTTTTTTTATATATTTTAAATGTCATTATTCAATAGTTATAATAAAGTTCGTTTTTATTATTGTTATTAAAAAATAATAATTTTGTTATTTTATTAATGAAATTATAATTCTACTAGATTGACAATTTTATAAAGTAGATACCTATGTTTTAATACTGATTTTTAATATTTTTATTCATTTTAACACTAATACTGTTCATATAAACTTATTCCTGAATTTACTTGGCCTGAAATAATAAGCAATTAAGTATATATTTCCAGTTTTTATGGCATATGGTAAAAAGATTATACTTATTAAGTAAATTGTTATACAGTAATTTTATAGTGGAGAGTTTTTATAGTTAGATTTTTAACACTGAAGTTTATTTCGGTTAATTTTGTTTTTCTAATCAAATTTATTAGTTTCAAAATGAAATTTGCTTGCTGTAAAGTAACTGTAGATGGCTCTTCCTCAAATTACTTGACTTGTGTGAGGTGCAAACAAAATTTTCATACATCATGCCTGCATCCTAGTGGTAAAAATAAAGACCTGACAGGAGATTCCATACAGTCTTGGATATGTCCAGAATGCTCCTTGAAAAAGCCTAGAGTGCTTAACAAAGACAACACACCTATCAGAGGCAGCAGTAATCAACAACAGACAGTGAGCCCTGACAATGTAACACTGCGCAGAGGAAATCAGAGTGTAGCAGCTCAAAGCTTTGCCCAACACAACTGCAACTGCACAGAGACACTGAAAGAGCTCTTCACCTCAGAAATGCAAAATTTTAAATTAAATATGGAGTTGGCTGTCAAACAAGCAGTGGCTTCTGAGTTGGGGGCCCTGAAATGTGAAATTTCTAGCTTAAAGGAAGCACTAACTTTTATTAATTCTGATTTTGAGGATATGAAGAAAAGGTTATCATCACTGGAGAAAAACTCAAAAATATTGTCATCAGTATCTTCAAACCTTGGTGAAATTGAGAAACGCTTTAATAATTTAGCAGTTGGAAATAACAATAGAGAGCAGTGGGCAAGGCGTTCAAATATAGAAATCTATGGTGTGCCTGAAAGAAAAGATGAGAACTTAGTTCTAATGCTTCAGAATATTGCTGATCAAACCGGATTTAAATTGAACAATTCCACAGACGTTGATTTTGTCACTAGAGTTGCTCCAAAAGGCCGCAGTGATAATAATAATAAGCGCATAAAACCTATTGTCGTCAAATTCCTTGCTCGTTATAAAAAAGATGATTTCCTTTCACATATAAGAAGACAAAAGTTGAGAGCTTGTGATATTGGTTTTACAGGTTCAACTGGTAATATTTATTTCAATGATCATCTCACAGCCATAAATAAAGAACTTTTGAAGAAAGCTAAAATGATAGCAAAGGAGAAAAAGTATTTATTTGTCTGGGTAAAGAATTGTTCAATCATGCTTAGGCAGTCTGCTACTAGCCCTGTTATACATGTTTCTAACGAGCAAGATTTAAACAAAATAAAATAAGAGTCATCTCATTACTTGTAAACTATACTGTGTATTTATATTGTTTGATAAAATCACATTACAAATTAGAATTCTTAAATTTACTACATTTGTATAATTGGTACAATTACTCTATTATGTCACTTAATCACAATGTCATTTGTCCTTCTCCGGGAACACCTTCTAACTTACCTGTTAAATCATATTTTCAATACTTGTCAAATTTTGTACAAATATATAACAATTACATTTACTTAATTGAGTCACATAAATATAATTTCAGTTCTTTGGGAACACAATTGAATTTATTTTTTTCTGTAGATAACATTATCTGGTCTCTTTCAATACAAATACGCATTTTCATTAGATTGGGATTCTTAGATTTTCTATCCAAGAATAATGGCAATATGAATTTTAGTACAAATTTCAACAAAAATGGCTCAATTTGAAGATTTAAAGGTTTATTACCAGAATGTTCGCGGTTTACGTACAAAAACGAACACCTTCATACGCGGATTAATAATCGCAGACTACGATATCATATGCCTAACCGAAACTTGGCTTTTACCAGGAATATATGATGCCGAGCTCTTTGATGTTAGATACACTGTTTATAGATGTGACCGTGAATATACGTCTCGTGGCGATACAGTAGGTGGTGGTGTGCTCATTGCCGTGCATCAACGTTTAACAGTTCAAAGATCTTCTGTTGTTGCTATACCAAACTGGGCAGCCGAAGTTATATCAGTCTCGGTGCGTATTGACAAACATAGTTCACTTCATATCTTTTGTGGTTACTTTCCTCACTGTCGCTTACAATGTGAAGCATTGGATTGCTTCTTTGAAGAGATATCCAATTGTCTGTTAGAACGGCCTTCGGATAAATACCTTGTTGTTGGCGATTTCAACATATCTCAGGCTCTGTGGGTTTCGGCGGAACTGGAAGATAGCCTTAGGCTGAAAGAAATAAGCGTCAATGATAAAATAATACAGTTGGTCCGTAATTTCCTAAGCTATACTGACTTTAAACAACATAATGGGGTTTTTAATAACAATGCTCGCCTCTTAGATTTAATTTTCACTAACTCTACTTGCCTTGTAACTAGATGTAAAGAACCGCTAGTTTCTGAAGATGCCCACCATCCTGCCTTGCATTGTAGTTATCGAATATTGAACCTTGAATGTTTAAAGCCAGGGCCACGCTTTGTGAAATTGTTTCGTAAGGCTGACTATAACATAATAAATGATGCCTTACTGGCTTATGACTGGTCCAAGATGTACGGTTGTGGAAATATTGAACTGGCTTTGGATGAATTTTACAGCATTGTTAACGACGTAATATGTAAGTTCGTGCCTTCATTCGAAGTAAAGGATGATTCGAGATATCCCCCGTGGTTTTCCAGGGCACTCATCAAAATAATAAAAGAAAAACTTAAATTTCATAAGCGTTGGAAACGTTACGGTAGAATGAGTGACTTTGACACTTTCAGTGTCCTACGCAAACGTCAAAAAAATGTTCAACTTGAATGCTATAATAAATATATCCAAACTGCGGAAGATAACATAAATAAAAATAGTAAACAGTTCTGGACTTTTGTGAAGTCTAAAAAAAGCTCAAATGAGTTGCCTAAGTCGTTATTTTTGGATGGAATCATATGTACAGAGGGTAATGAAATATGTAATTTATTTAATTCTTACTTTCAGTATGTATTTGAACCTCGAATTACTTTTGCTTTCCCATCAGACAGTAATACTTATAATTTACCATGTTACTCTGGAAATATATCAATAGGATCTGTTGATATTTCAACACATATCGTAGGAAAACATATGAAAGATATTGACGAAGCGAAGGGGGGGGGGGGACCGGACGGCATACCAGCTATATTTTTAAAAAATTGCTGGAAGACTCTTTCTGGTCCACTGTGTTATCTTTTTCAGCTATCATTGAGAACAAGTTCATTTCCTACTGCCTGGAAACGTTCTTACATAGTCCCAATTCACAAAGCTGGAGACAAACATAATGTTCTTAACTATCGAGGTATTTCCAAGATTAGTATTATTCCTAAATTATTTGAAAAGTGTGTTTTTGATATAATCTATCCCAAACTTAGCTATGTAATTTTTGGGCAACAGCATGGTTTTGTCAAGAGAAAATCCACTGAGACGAATCTTTGTGAATTTACTCATAATGTTGCTACTTCAATGGATAAAGGTAGTCAGGTCGATGCGGTGTATACCGATTACTCCAAAGCCTTTGACAAAATTCCTCATAATCTACTTCTTCGCAAGCTTGAAGTTATCGGTATACATGGTGATTTGCTTAGGTGGCTTGCGTCATATTTGCGGGATCGAAGCCAGGCAGTGGTTATTAAGGGCTTTTGTTCAAATTTTATTCCAGTTACATCCGGTGTGCCTCAGGGTTCACACCTTGGTCCCTTATTATTTAATTTATTCATCAATGACATTTATTCTGTATTTCAACATTCAAATTGTTTACTTTATGCTGACGATATGAAAATTTATAAAAATGTAGAAAATTACTCAGAGTGTTTGTTACTACAAAACGATTTAAATAATTTGTATAGCTATTGCGAAAAAAACTGCCTACATTTAAATATTAAAAAATGTTGTGTTATTACATTTACAAGAAAAAAGAAGAAAAATATATTTTTCGATTATAAGATTAACCACACATCCTTGACGCGGGTTACTGAGGTGAGGGACTTGGGAGTAATTCTTGATGCTCAATTGTCTTTCAAAACTCATATTGAATTCATCACTTCTAGGGCTTTCCAGATGTTGGGCTTTATTCTTCGAATAGGTAAAGAATTTAAACGTTGCTCTAGTGTCACTCTTCTGTTCAACAGTTTCGTTAGGTCGATCCTGGAATATGCATCAACTATCTGGAATCCTCACTATAATTCACATACTGATAGTATAGAAAGAATTTATTCAAAATTTGTTAAGCATCTTTCATTTAGGTGTTCGCATTGCAAAAACAATTGTGATGTTAACAATCAAAATTCCTTGTGTAATCGTCGCCGAGTAAGAGACCAGATCTTTTTGTACAAAATTATTCACAACATCATAGATTCCCCGTTTCTTATGAGTAACATTTTCTTTAGGTGTCCCCGGATAAGTTCTAGATGTAAGAATTTGTTCTCTGTTCCTCCTGCTAAAACCAACTATACTGCGAATATGTTTTTAAACAGAGCTTGTAATGATTATAACAAGAAATTTAATTCTGTAGATATGTTTCAGTCCAGTGTGATTGTTTATAAAAGGAAAATTAGGGAGGAGCTTATTATACATTAATCTCTATTCTTATATTTTTGTTTATTTTGATTAAATTGTAATAATGTAATGTTTATTTTTATGTATTAATAATGATTTAACTTTGTATTGCTGTAACTACCTTAATTGAGTTAGTTATTGGTGGAAACTTTATTGATTTGTTATATTATTTATATTAATTTATATAACTGTATTAAAATATTGTATGTTTCCCAAATAAATAAATAAATAAATATTTCATTTCAAATATTTCATTTCATTTCAATTCATTTCATTTCATGGTCATCCATAACACAAGCTCTGCTTACTTTGGGGCCTTCCAGTTTGTGTGTTTGTATGGGAATGTATTATTATTAATGATTTATTTTGTAAATAGATGAGATACAAATCTATGTTAGTAAATAACTGTGGCATAAGTAACATTCATGGTTACGAATACTATTAACATGAATTTAGTGAAGTTAGCTTTCAAGTATAAGGTAAGATAAAATAACAGTTTAAGCTTTTATGTCTCATTGGTGTTGTAGTCAAATTGTATATCTAGTAATATTTCGCGTGTATAACAATTTTGACTAAACAGTGTCAAGAGGTTTTATATCCACTGGCTTTTATCCGCATGGTCTAAAAGCCAACGTTAAAGTATATCATTATAATGATGAAAATTAAGTAAAAGAACACATTCATTAGTTTAAAAGATATTTACTTATGATAAAATAAAAATTGCGTTTATTTCAGTAATCTTGGTTACAGCATATTTATAGGACTTCCCAGTGAGTAATCAGAGGATACTCGTATAGGGAAAAATGCTTTAAACTTGTAAATCGAATCTGCTTTGTCTTTAATGTGAATGGACAAGAAAACATTTTCGTCCTCTTCAAAATTCAGTTGGTTCATCCTCATGATTCTTGCAAGATGAGCCAGCTCACGTACGAATACGCTACGGGTTTCTATCAAACGAGGCATAAAGCTTTTGCTTGAAATTGAAGAACTCTCTAAAGACTTCGATAGTTTTTCGGCTCTAATGTTTCTAGAGAATGTAATGTTTGACCTGTCAGACTAATTTATTTTACAAACCTTTCTTTAGTTCAAACTTAGCGGACAGTTTTAGTATCGACTTTACTGAAATACGACTAGAAGATGTAGTCTAGCTATTGCTTTCGCATTTGCTAAAGTAGGAATTCAAATTCAAATATTTATTTCTCAACGTTGACAATTACTTGTTCTTATTGACGTCAAATGAGACATGACTCTACCACCAGTTCGAAAAAACCTTCGTGAAGAAGACTGGCAAGAAATTTCTCGGATAAGTGGTGTATTGCATAAAGCAATATACAGAGGGATTTTTATGTGTTATTTCAACTACTTTCTTGAAAATTGGAGGGGGAAATTAAATACAATTTAACGTTTGTAGTTTCATGTTAGTAGAGTTCCATATTTTAAGATCTTGTCTGGGGTCTACAGGGACTCTAGTCGTTCATATTTTTAACCACATAATCATCACATTTACGTGATTGTGTTCCGGTCAAGGTCAAGGTCAAAAGGGCAAGAACAGTCATTGAAATCACAAGAACAGCGCGAAATTCAACTGAAGTTTGCGGTTAGCAACGCATCATTAGTCGGTATAGTAGCATTCAGTATTGACAAATGCAAAACACCTACCTTTGACTAATTATGTTCATAAATTTGGGTGTCAATTACCATAGACGGCTCTTCTGCTCATTTGCCAGTTATGAATACAGGGGAAAATAGTGACTATTAAAATATTTCTTCATAAAACAACGTTAAGTGTTATATAGATACTGATTTTTTTAGTTCATGATGTTAGCATTAGATAAGCAGTGTCTTATAAATCCAATTAGAGGTGACTAGTCCTAAATATAACGAAAGATAGATTTTAAAGTACTTATGACCTATTTACGGTGTAAAAATTCCTTATTTATGATATATTTTAAAAAAATTCCAGTAACAAACAAGCAATTCGAAAAGTCAGTTAAACAAAACTTTTACCTTTCTCAAAATGTAGTCTTGAATATTTTCCCGCGAACTTATTTCCCTTTGGTATTTTAAAATGTTAGTAACAAGAATAAAATACTTTTTGTCGAAAAGCTTCGCTAATGTTTTTCCTAGAAATAAAGAGTTTCTTGGATTTGGATTTAAAGTTAAGGAGGTGAGTTAAAGACTAAAACGGAGTTTTAATTAGTTGATAGATATTACCAAATATTTCTCAGCGTATAATAAATACTGCATTTTCATTTGAAGTCTCGGAATAGTTTCCTAGTTCAGTAGAATTTTTAGTATAAAATATAGGTTTGTTGCTTCTAGATACTGTATCGTTAACAGCTCATCAGACTTCCAAAAAATGTAATATTTTCTTAATCAGTTTACAACAGAGTTCAAAATTAATTGAGAAAAGCAGGTAGTACAAAAGACGACCTACTAATAGTCAGTATATTAAATTAAAGGCCAATAAATATAGATTATCATCATTTTGTTTGAATTTTCCTTCCTACTATTGTAAGATCTTTTTTTAAATATATCTTTTCCCCGATATTTTAGGGTTCACTCTAGGTAATTTATGTGAAAAAAAAACTGACAGATTGTTGATTGACTGTCAAAACTAATCCGCCAATAATGTCCATTTCTTGTGGGTTCATTCGACATCGTTTTGTTACTTTTTTTGTCATTGACATTGATACATTCAAAAGAAAACAACATGGTAACTTATGATTGATTTTTTTACAAATTATTTATTATTTTTTATTTAAAATTAGGGAAGTTTACATATACTTTTCTTTCTTCTTTCTTATAGCGAAATAATGTTTTATAAGGTTAATAGTTTCAGACAGTTTTATAACAATAGCAAAGCAGTTGATTACACCCGCCATGAACCGATTCAAATTGAAACATAATTTTCGTAGTAAACTGTATAAGAAAACCGAAAAAAATCAGACCGCCCTTTTTTCACACGATATAATCAGTGACCTGCTAAAGAATTGCAAACGACAGAAATCGATCAAACGGTTTTAGGCCCTTTATTTTTGCACCCATTTTTCAATACCTTTGTTCGTCACTTAACTCTTTCACTCCCCTTTATATCTCTATGAGAGTGATAGATTGATCACTCGCCTTCCCTAAGTGTAAGTAAAGGTTGCGGAAAGGTGGGTACCTGCAATTTATTACGTAGAATCCGATCAATTCATCTGTTCAGTACAGGGTGGCGCAGCGTTCTATGCGTAAATGAACTTTAATGTTTAGTCACGTTACAAATGTTTAAGTTCCAGTTTTTGATACGGCGAACATAAGTTAGTTGCACTGTACTTCAGTTCTTTTGTGTTTTGGTCCTTTTATGTCATCATTACAGTACTGATATATCCAACAATGGTTCGAAATATGATATTTTTTACTTCTGTTGAAAGGTATGATTTGTAAATGATGGCATTGGCATATTTGGGTATTCAATAAAGGTAATTTTTCCGGCTCCACATATCATCCGCCTTAAAAACTGTATGGCATAAAAGTTGCCTTAATGGCCTCTTAAAATACAAAATATTTATTTAGGAACGGACATAGGCATGTCGTTAGGGAGCCCACCGCTGTTCGAGCAGCGTACGACCCACGTTGGTCTAGGATCTGGGCCAAGGACCCACTAAAATGGTTATATATTTTTGGTGCCTCCTCACACTAGCGGTATGCGAGTGCTCAATCACTTGCCAGCTTCTGCCTAACTGATCGATCCCAGGGTTCAAATCTTATCAAGTTGTAGCTTTCATTTTTAATTTGTAAGGGAATTATGTAAGGAAAATGAATAAACACATGATATTTAACTAAGCGATGTATTAATCGTCAATATTTCTCACAAACACATCGTTTAAAAAGAAAAACCCAGAGATAACACAGAAACTATAGCGAGACTATAAATGCCTTCCCTGACAAACCTTAGGCTGACTTTACACATTATCTTTATTTTTTTTTTTTTGCTGCCGAGGCACCCTCGCGGGAGGGAGGTGGAAGATGCGTCATGCATACCGCCCGCAGGTAAATTCCTCTGCGGGGGGTTATGTGGGACTCACCAGAATGGCATCTACCCACTAAAAACCACCTGTTGGCTGTAGTAAACGTATACTTTTAGCCTTCATCGGAAGCGACACCCGTCGGGAAGTTGGGCGCGCTGGCGGAGACCCGCTAGCGGGTCCTCCGCCTGTAGTGAAAGTTGCACTGAAGGTGCTCAAAGGGACATGAGTTGGTGGCCGTTCGGGGCAGCCTCCGGTGAAGCCGGGGCTGCGCGGAGGTCGGCCGAAGCATGATTTAGGGATCAATTCATTTAAATGAACCTATAATGAATTGAGAAGGGAACTATGTTCCGCCAGAGCTAGCAAACGCTCTTTCGGAGTACGTGAAGCCCTAAATTTACGGGCTAAGACTGCAATCTCCTTAACATCAACACTTTTGATAGCGTCGCAGACGATACGCATATCGTCTGCTACGGAGGGTTGTGGAGTGGTATTGGATGGGCTAGGAGCCAGGATGGGATTCGCTAGTGCAGCGGGGCGGTGCCTCCAGTTCTCTGGAGCAGGCTTGGGCTGGGTAGGCTTTGCAGCCAGAGGAACCCGGCTACGCAGCGGCGGAAAGTTTTCCTGAGAAAGGGGCGGGGCCTGTTTGGGTGCCGCCCTCTTAGAATCAGTACGCATACAACGGGGTGCACGGGGGCAGCCCCTGTAGTTTGCGGTGTGGCCAGACTGGCCACAAAGCACGCAATCGGGAGGAGAGGGAGTTTCAGGAGTGTGATTGCACTCCTTTGTGAAATGAGGGACCAGGCACTTGACGCACCTGGGCGGAGCGGTGCAGTTGGCCGCCGCGTGCCCGTACAACTGGCACCGGTGGCACTGGCCGGGATGACCGCGGCGATGAGGCGCCTCGATCGAGATCCCAGAGAGGCCGCATATGGTGCTAACCCCTTTGAGAATCTCCCTGGACCTGGTGACGTTGGTGAGAACCACCAAGGCGAGAGGGTGACGCCTCCCGTACTTGCTGTGCATTTTATGCACGGCGAGTGCCGGGAAGCCTTGGGACTGCAGATCCTCCAGGATAGCCTCGTTCGATAATTCGAACGGGACTCCCCTGAGTACCGCTCTGAACTTACGCTCTTCTGCCAGAGCATAATAATTTATGTACGTTTAAAGTAGGGACGCACTACTTTGTTATAAACTAATCTCTTCTCTCAAAGGTCGGCTGGAAGCGATTTCTTTTAGAAATAATCCGTACCTTTGTACATATTAAGTCTATAAGGTATTCTATATTGTTTTCATATGTGTTCTAAAACTGTCAAATATAAAAATAAAAAATTATATAGGTACCAAAATATTGTTAAAGACGTGAAATAATTAGGGTTCTTACATAAAGCCTAACTAAACATGCTTGTTTAGCATTTAAAACTGACCTAGATAAATATCAAGGGAAACTTCATACGCAAGGGTCTAATGTGTTAGGGATATGTAAGGTCAAAAGGGCCAACCACAATCCGATTGGTCTCATTTGAATTTCTTGCCCATTCGACATTCCCAAATGGATGTTAATTGAACTAAATAAACAAACGTGAGTGCGAGTCAGAAGCATAATTTTGAAATGTTAAAAGGGCTGTTGATTTATCTTTTAAATCCCGGAAGCAAAAATAATGGTGATATTAGCTTTCTCTACGTATGTGAATATCTGCGTATGTGTCTGTGGGCATCGTAGCTCCGTAACAAACTAACTGATTGTTATCCACTTTTTTAAATCTCAGTTAATCGAAAGTATTCAAAAATATGCCATCTTTTTACCGTGAGTCGGTATTTTTTACTAAAAAATAACTTGTTAATTATATGTAAAATTTCTTGAAAATATAAAAATCATAGAAAAGAAAAAATTAAAAGTTGCAATAACTGAGATCCTAAAAGTTCTTATACCTTCTAAAATTGTTCGCAGAGAACAATTGTGAACTTAAATACTAAAAAAATTACCAAGTAAATCTTAATGAAACCTAAATAACTACATACTTTTTAATAAAACTGATCTTTAAAAGGAACAATACTGTGCTTTTATACACCTAACTAAACGAGTAAAATCACACCTATTAGTCCATAAATCTTTTAAACTCTTTTTAAACCACAATAAGAGACCATGATAAAGTGATTAACGATTTTATTCTGTCTAGACAAAATAAAAATAAGTCTGTTTCGTTCAAAGGTTCTACCGAACTCTTTTAAGCAGATACCCACAAATCCAGTTTGATTATAATCAGACGTTGTTTAGATAAAACGCCTTCAGAGAATTCAGCTAAGCTAAAAAGAATACAAGGTGGAACAGGGTATTATTTCTGGTTAATTTTATAATGAAATTGGGTGTTCGTTTTAAAAGTTCGTTGAAAAGTTTTTGGCAGTTGGTCTTAACTTATATTTAATTTGAATCGAGGGGTATATTTAATTTGAATGTAAATTTTTTTAATAAACTTAATTGAGTAGTTTTAATGTGGAATTGCCGATTTAAGTAATCCGCCATTTTTAATAGATTTTATACCTTCCTGGGTCAGTTTTAATTTTTTTAACATAATTTTTTTTAAAGGGAAACTATAATAATCGTAATTAAAAGAAGAACAAGACCTTTGATGTTTGTCTCTCAAATGTTTTTACTTTCAGCTTTAAAAGGTGCTTCCAAATTTCTTTGCAAAATGTTTTCATATGATTACATTGACATAAACGTCATAAAATTGTTTTTAATGTGTAGTAAAACTTCAAATATTTCTGGTTTTATTAATCTAGTAGTAGTATCAAAGTCAGTCAGTGAGTGGAGGAATAAGTAATTTAAAATCTAGTCTTATTTATTTAGATGTAGGTCTGAAAGTCTTCGTTATATCTGTATAATTGTGTTGAACTCACAATTAGAATTTAAAAAAAAACTTTTTACCACAACAATAGGGTACGCTTATTTTGCACAGTTATCAGAATTATTATAATTTCGTAGTCATTTATATTTAAAAATAATAAACTTTTTCACCGTTCGGAAATAGCCGCAGAGTAGAATTGAAAACCACTTTCCCAAACAGACCATATTTTCATTCATTATTTGAAAAAAATATAAAAATTTCCTACAAACCCGAGTTACGTAGTGGGTAGTAGCTCTGCCTCATACGCTGGAGGTCCCAGGTTGGAGTCCTGGTTGGTGTTTTTATTTGTGTGATGAACAAGATATAGATATATATATTATGTATCCACATCCACTTCCAGGTTATCCATAATAAAAGCTCTGCTCACTTTGGGGTAATGCAGTTAATGTGTTTGTCTAGTGATTTATTATTTAGTTATCCTATGGGTCAACAGGCAATTTATACCAATAATGTAATTGGTTTTTTAAAATTTCGAGTTTCGTTGTGTCTTCGGGAAAGTTGCCTTAAATATTGAAGCCAATGTGCTAATTTTCGAAATCGTAAAAGTAGTCCCCAGGTTCGTTAAGCCCATGAAAGAAATATCCGTGCTCGTTTGCTGGCGATGAAAAAGGTTAAATAATAAAAATATTTGTGCATGACGTTGTTAAAAAGACGGTAGTCTCACGCTGCACCGCTCCGGTGTAGTTTTCAACTTTCACTGCAGATTCTGGACTTGCATAGCACACTGACGCCCCATCTCCATGCGGAGTTGCGGTATGACTAAGAATACACCGCCTATTATGTACCCTCTTTGGTATAAACTATAGTTTTATTGCGGATACAGAAAAATAGTTCCCTTCCATAATCCATAATGTTATGTAAAATTAACAAATATTTTTAAGAGTATTTTCTAAATCGGCTCGGTCAATTTACGGTTATTGATAACATGTTAACATTTTACTTTTCCTTTTTTATAATAATATAGTGTAATATTTAAGATAAAGTACAATAAAACAAAAAAATATAAAGCTTACCTTAGCCAACACAATTAAAGTTTTTTAAATTATTTAGAAAGTTGGTCCTTTCACATATAAATTGATGAATATCCTAGTTTTTTAAAAGGCACTGCATAATTATGCATAATTTCATTTGACAGCAGTTTAAAAATAAATATAGTCCTGCCAAGCTGTCAGTAAAATGGCAATATAAAACTGTCATAAAATTTCAAATTTAATTGCCATTTCTACATTAAAAAGGTCTTTATAGATTTTCCAAAATTAGTATACCTAAATTTTATTTAAAACAATGCTAGCGACTCGTTCAGAGATATAAGTTGTTACGGCTACAATTTTCATGTTTAAATTTATTCTTGTTTATCACCAAGTATGGGCACAAAAGAAAATTTTACAGCGACCCGAAAATACGTTTAAACTTATCCTTAGAGTGTAAATGTAAGGGTGGCAGCATATTGAACGCTATAATTTAGAATTTAGCTTACTTAGATGATATTTGAAGGGACTCTTTATATAAATGAGAAGCGATTTCAGTAATTCTGTTTGGAAAATTACTTTTGGGCAAGTTTATATTCAATTTGTTTTAACGTCTTAAGGTTAATAGTATTTATTTGGTGTAGATTTATTTGAAATTGAAATTTAGAAAGATAAAGCTAAATTTTGGCTTCATTGCAAAGTTTAATGAAACTTTTTATAATATTATATATTTAACACCTATTAAATATTGTGGAAATATTCTCTTCATATTCATAATTTTTAAACAAAGTTATATATAAACAAATATGTTTATATTTTAACCACCGATTTTTTTTGAAATTTTTGTTAAATGTTACTAAGGTGTAAATCAGTATTTTCAGAAATCATAAAGGAACAAACGAAAAAGCTGTTTTTTTAATACAAGAAAAAACATAGTTATCATTTTTTTATCCCTGATTTTAATTTAATTATTCATGAACACTTACTATAGGGAATACTAGAGGGGAAAATTCAAAACTTCAAAAAGGCTAAAGCTAAAGCTTAATTTTATTGAGATTGAGAAAAAACTATTCCTTGAATGTGAAAACGTGAAACTTTGTCTTTAACACGCACATTTTTCTATCGGAATTAGAACTTTGTACTAAGAACAGGTGTGTGTGGTGGAATGGGTGGTCCATTTACAATAATAGAACATAAGAAAGGGTCTGTTAGTAAAGATTTTATATTACAAGATACGGATTGAAAATCATACCTACATACAGATTTAAATTTCCATGAAAATACATGTAACTATGGTATTAAACATTTTCAGTGGTAGGGTCATGGTTAAGGTTAAGGTCTAGGGAGCTAATGCAGGTTACAATTACGTTGAATTGGTTATCATCCGGTTAAAGGACGTGGCAGTAAAACAAATGAACAAAGGCAAGTTCGATTTGCCAACATGGCGTTAATTACGCCATTAGAAGAAGTTTTTGTGGTAAAACATTTAAAAAAAAAAAGTAATATGCCAACAGGCAGGTGAATTTGATACATTGGCTGCTTTAGGTTAAAGGACTATGGAAGATTGCAACCCCCACCCCTTCTACTCCCTTTAAAACATGAATATTGAATGATGTACGTGTATATGAATTTGAAAAGTCAATGATTGCGAACTTAGTTAGTGTTAACTAAGTTCGCTGTTAACTTAGTAAAATGTTAGCATGGGATCCATTGCCCGTCCGTCATGTAACACCGTTACCTATCTCACACAATTCAAATTTAATCAAAGGTTTGATAACCTAAATCTTAAGAAAACGTTATCTCCATATGTGTAATTTTTCGAGCGATGCTGTCCCTACTAGAGAGGTGGGTAAAAATGCTATGACGCACACCCCGCCGTCATTGCGGGGTGATGTGGAACTCAACTCGAGCCTTCTAGAGCCACTCCCTACTAAAAACCACCTGTATGACTCTGGCAATCTATTGCGGAAAATCACAAAAAATAAGCATACCAAATTCTAGCCGATCCCCTTAATTTTCCCGCCCTAGGCTCTGACTTAATGAGCCTAAGGGAAAATCTGTCAATCGCATGGTTTCAAATACCTGCATATTTGGCAGGTACAAAAATAAAAACAACTTTAAACATATCACCTAGCAACACCACATATCAACATCGGACATAAAACGTACAGCAAACAGTGCGTCACAAACTTTATTTCTTAGAAAACGACGTTGGTGAATCTAAAGAAGCCTTTAATGGCGCCAAAGTTAGGCCAAGTTCCTTTTGTAAGCAGTAAACTTGTTAATTGCAAAGTTTATTGGGTAAGAGGAGCGGAACGAATAGGTATTCTAGACACCTATTTTTTTCTGTATATTTTTCAGTTAGGTTTTTAGTTGAGATTAGTCTCATTTGTTTTTATAGATTATGTCCTTCCTATTTAAGGCCATAAGAACCACGTTTATTTGGTTGAGTTCCAGATGAAGGGCAAAGACAGACATTGTAATTCAGTTATTTCTTCAATAATACGGAAATTAAGAAAACTAACCTTGTTCGTGATTTGGGGGTTTTCCTCGATGCAAAACTTAGTTTTAACGAGCTTTGTACCACGATCTACAGCCCCTTTTTCAGATATAATCTGTGTGAGGATACTGTATTATTCCTTGGTTCGTAGCATACTAGAGTATTGCAGCACTGTATGGAACACCCAATATATTGTATACGGTCATGCTATTGAGTCAATTCAAAGAAAATTTCTGAAGCACCTGAGCTATAGACAATCACAGCCCCATAAGTTATACCCGGATGATTGCAAACCACACCATGTGCTGTCCCTAGAATCCAGACGTACTTTGCTCGATGTGCTTTTCTTATACAATATCTTTAACGGTAATATAGACTGCAATGACCTCATTAATCTCACCCTCAATCTGCGCACTCCTTCCACAAGAACAAGACACACTTTCCTTTTTTATCCGCAGCACACGGAAATAAACTACACTCGGAACTCAACTATGAATAGGATTCAAAACACATGTAATAAAAAATTCGCACAAGTCACTGACATATTTTATGACAACAAGGCTAAATTTAAGCAAAGTATATTAAAGTTACTGAATAGAGGTTGATATTAACATGGCTTTATATTATTACGTTCAAATATATACACACATGCACACGTACACACACACACACTCCCTCATATACACACACAAACACACTCACGCACTGCTATTGACCTATAAAAATAAAAAATAATTCTTATATATATATATATATTTTTTTTTTTTGTAATAACTGTTTAAAAACTGTTTTAATTAATTATTCCTAACATTTGTTTTACTTGCTGTCTGCTAAAATCATAAAAAAAATGTAAATCCATAACTGGCTGTCAGTTTTATATAGATATTATTTAATTAATGTATTATTTTAAGAGCTGTGGATGTTTGTTATAATTAAATAAATCAATAAATAAATTCCTGGAACAAAGGCAGTATCAACTTGTCACCTACGGTCAGCAACGCATCATTAATCGATTATCGAGAAATAACAAAAAAGACTAATCAATAACATGTACGATGAATATTTCTATGGACACAGATGCCAGTTCGAAGTTAGACATATCGAGTGACTTTTACATCTTTCGAAAAATCGGAACATGCTCTGACCTACGACTCTGAGCAAGTTTACCGAAGAAACTCTTTCCTTACAGATCCATACAAATCAATTTTGTATAAAGAGTTGCATTTAATTTATGATTTTAATTTAGGAAAGCTGCTCAAAGTTCTTTTTGGTCAGAGCTTATTTTCCGAATGGAGAAAAAAGTTGCCGACCCATTTGTTATAAGTTAAAAATTCAGTAAAGAAAATTATTGCACACATACATATAAATATATCTGCAATAACGATTACTTCTTGGCTTCAGATGCTATTGCTTCGATCTTTGGCTTTAACCGGGTCCTTCTAATATGGTTGAAGAGGGCGATGGCTGGATCCAGCGTTAACTCGTGAAAGGGTGCCGTTTAACTTTTCAACATAGATAAATAAACTATGATGTAAAAACATATGGAAATTGGATCTATTAAAAAAATATAAGTAGAAATTGTCCCAAATTAACCCACACAGAATTATGAATGAATTAAATCACTTGAAATATAACTCGTTTATCTTTGCATTACAGCTGATTATTGCTTCCAACAATTATTCACCTTAGCTGAATTTAGGAAGTTGACAATATAAAAATATCTCATGCAGCTACTTCGAGCGCATGACATTTTGACAGTTTTCACGAAGCAATACGTCATTATAGACTTGTCATCGGCCGGTCGATCAAATCAAGACTGGTATGATATTCAATTACAATATAAACCTTCTTTGTGTATTCATTTCGTTTTTGCCCAGATGCTTTTAAACGAAAACCCAAAGTTAATTTGTATTTAAGTCAACGTGAATAAACAAATAAAGTTGATTCCACTCCACACTACAAAGAAAACTCTAAATAAATATTTTCATTATATCCAAACCAATTAATTTTAACGTAAACAGGTCTTTATGAGCTAACTTTCAAAGAGCTTTTCATGTTTTAGAGAAGATTTTTTCATTGAAAATAAACTTCTTAACAGTTCTTAACTTTGCCCGTAAACAGGTGTTTTTGTTAAGTTTTCTTTCTTAATTTTTAAAAAATTTGGAGTGTTTAATAACGGCGGGAAAGTGCTTGTTTAAATAACAATGCCCTTCAAATATTAGGCTCCTTTATAATTTATTTATATTATTTATTATATATATATATTATTTATTATTTAAGATCTCAGTGCTTCCTATTTCAACTGCTATAATAATCACTTTTACGTGGTTGTCTTAAAGGGAAGAAACAGCCAGTGCATTTACTGGAACCAATAAGCAGTTTCGCAACATTTCTAAGTATTCACGAAATAAAACACTTTTTAAGATGTCATACGAAGCACTGTAAAGACACCGAAACTTGAATGAATGAATGAATGATGAATGAATGACAATTTATTGACATAAACACAAAACAAAAAATTAGAAAATTACTAAATAGATTTACAAAGAAGAGATATTGTATACAAGTAATAGGTAAACATTTGCTATCTTTCTGCCGTGCCCGTCAAAAGGCTCCGGCTCAGCATAGTGTTCCAATAAAATTTGCAACGCTGGTATTCTGCCGTCTCCCACACAGAGACGCGCGGCATTAACGACTAGCGCAGCGTCTCGCAACTGAGTTAATATTTTCAAGACAAATAAGATAGTGCTTATATATTAGTACTTAGACGTAAAGGTAAATAATAACTAAATTATAAATTATTATATTTAGGATAATATAAATAAATAAATTGGTATGAAGGAGGCCATTGAATATGTAAAATTATAGAAATTGGATAGATAATTCGTCGTTATTGTTGTACCCTCTGTTGCTATAAAAGCTATTTTTTTTCTATTAAAGGCAATTGTGGAAGCTGATGAAACTCAATCCACGGCTGAATTAGCAGCAGCTTTCGACGTTAGCATCAAAACAATATTGGTCCATTTGCGTCAAATTGGCAAGGTAAAACAGTTTGACAAATGGGTACCCCACGTACTCAATGACCGCCAGCGCGAAGTACGCATGGAGACGTGCCTTGCACTGCTCAGCAAGCATACAAATGAAGGAATTCTGAACCGCATTGTTACTTTTGACGAGAAATGGATCCTGTTTGACAATCGTAAGCGCTCAGCAAGTTGGTTGGACCCTGGTTCAGCACCCAAACAATGCCCTAAACGAAAACTTACCCCTAGAAAAGTGATGGTCACTGTTTGGTGGTCTAACGCGGGTGTAATTCATCACAGCTTCTTGCCAAACGGGACAAGCATTACTGCAGATGTGTACTGTGAAGAACTAAACACAATGATGGAGAAGCTCGCACGTCTCCAACCAGCTTTGGTCAATCGTTCGGCTCCACTGCTCCTGCACGACAACGCGCGACCTCATATTGCACAGCAGACGGTCTCCAAGCTACAAGAGTTGGGGTTGGAAGTTCTCCGTCATCCGCCGTACTCACCAGACCTTGCGCCTACAGACTTCTACTTTTTCCAGAATTTGGATAACTTCTTGGCGGGAAAAAAATTCAATACCCGAGAGGCAGTACAAAATGCCTTTGAAGAATTTGTTGCCTCCCGTCCAGCTGATTTCTTCAAGAAAGGCATCAATAAGCTACCAATGCGTTGGCAAAGATGCATTGATTGCATTAGGTGGTTATTTTGATTAATAGAAAAAAAAATGTATAAAAAAATTACGCTTCATTTATTTCGTGAAAAACGGCAATTTCATAGGTATTGACCTAATAGTAAAAAATAATCAGAAGTTTTCCTAACTACCAATTTGACTTAGAATTAGAATTAGAATTTTGATGTTTGTCCTCGGGTCATGGTTGTTTGTATGTTTATTCTGGGTTCCCCCCCCCACTTCGCTGTATGGTCATCCATACCACAAGCTTGCTTTGGGGACATACAGTTGGTGTGTTTGTCTGGGGATTTATTCATAATTAGTATCGAAAGACAGATGTTTATTTTAATATCAGATCATTATCTACGATGTACGCTGATAAACTTGGGTATCTTAGGGATATTTAGGCTGCATTTGCAAAGCCAGTTGAAATTCAAGTTAAAAGTATTAAATTTTTTTTTTTTTGCTGCCGAGGCACCCTCGCAGGAGGGAGGTGGAAGATGCGTCATGCATACCGCCCGCAGGTAAAGTCCTCTGCGGGGGGTTATGTGGGACTCACCAGAATGGCACCTACCCACTAAAAACCACCTGTTGGCTGTAGTTATTACCGTTAGCCTTCATCGGAAGCGACACCCGTCGGGA
Organism: Marasmarcha lunaedactyla; assembly: GCA_923062675.1. Lineage (NCBI taxonomy): Eukaryota > Metazoa > Arthropoda > Insecta > Lepidoptera > Pterophoridae > Marasmarcha > Marasmarcha lunaedactyla. The sequence continues at coordinate 17,623,721 of OV281359.1, forward strand.
AGTTGGGCGCGCTGGCGGAGAGAAAAGGGCGGGGCCTGTTTGGGTGCCGCTCTCTTGGAATTGGAACGCATACAACGGGGTGCACGAGGGCAGCCCCTGTAATTTGCGGTGTGGCCGGACTGGCCACAAAGCACGCAATCGGGAGGAGAGGGAGTTTCAAGAGTGCGATTGCACTCCTTAGTGAAATGAGGGACCAGGCACTTGACGCACCTGGGCGGTGCGCGGCAGTTGGCTGCCGGCAACTGGCACCGATGGCACTGGCCGGGATGGCCGCGGCGATGAGGCGCCTCGATCGAGATCCCAGAGAGGCCGCATATAGTGCTAACCCCTTTGAGGATCTCCCTGGACTTGGGGACGTTGGCGAGAACCACCAAAGCGAGAGGGTGTTGCCTCCCGTACTTGCTGTGCATTTTATGCACCGCGAGTGCTGGGAAGCCTTGGGACTGCAGATCCTCCAGGATAGCCTCGTTCGATAATTCGAACGGGACTCCCCTGAGTACCGCTCTGATCTTACGCTCTTCTGAAAGAGCATAAGTATGATAAACATATTGCTTATCGGTGAGGAGCTTTGTTAAAGCACGAAAGTCGTCTATCGACGAGACTAAGATTTTAATAGATTCACCCGAGTTGGCCGCTCGGGTGTAATGGATCTTGTGCTCATTGCACAATGTCGAGACCTCAGTCCATTTACCCTTTTCCCGAAGGAAAACGGGTGGTGGGACCGAGGGCGCCGGGTCTTGTTTCGAACGCTTTTTAGAGCGCTTCTTAACAAGCGTAAAAGAGGGAGACTCAGGGCCAGTTGGGGTGGCGTCCGAGGATGACTCGGTCGCGGGTGCGCCCTTGCGACGCGGAGGGGCGTCTACTTCGCACTCCATGTCACTGGAGGAAGGGGACGCTGGAGAGCCTAAGACCAGAGGGGTCTGGGGGACTGGGGTGGCCTGAGGGGCCATTGGTGGAATTAACGCCATGATATGCGGGATAAGAGAATCAAGGAAACGAAACTTATCAGCATTTATAAACATGCCTTCAGCATCGGTACTTTCAAGTACCTTCTTCCTAATCTCATCAGAGCTTAGGGAAGCCATTGCGGAGGGGTTGGCGAGGGACAATATATGAACCTAACAACGATGACTAACTTGGCATTCTCGCTCCGATCGCCACGCGGTGCGGACGTGCAAGACCCAGCTCTCCGTTGATCGGTCCCTTCCCGCCATTCCGCGGCGCTCAGTTTACTGACGTCACAGTCTAGCGTGTTGGCTCCGTACTACGGTTTCCTAAGTCTTTCTACTCCGTCTGAGTGCTTTCGAAGTGCGATTTTTCTTTGCGACTAAGCCTCTTAGTCTTCAAAGTGCTGTGCTAAGTTGTGTTGTGCTTGTGCTGAGTGCAGTGTTGTGCCCGGCGTAAGTAGTCTGGTTTCAGTGCAAAGGATACTTAACGGTGACAACGAATTTGTACTGAACCAGTCCTTTTTATTTTTATTTATTTCTCTTCTCTATTTTATTTATTTTTCTCCTATTTTCATATTTATTTCTATCATATTTGTGTGTTTTCGTGTGTATTTGTCCTTTTTGTCGGTAAAGGTTGACCCTAACGCGGTCAACTCTTTACCTGCGTACCCTTTTTAGGTTTCTAGGTAGCGGCCTTCGGCGTACTACTGTTAGTTTTAAGTTTTTCCTCCCCAGCCCCCCTACCGCTGGTAGGGAGGTTAGCCGCTAGGATTTTGCTAGGTTTTTTTTAGGTACTAGGCATCTTTTATTATACATTTATTTATTAATACTAGTGCCCAACCCTCCCTAATGGATCCGCTAAGCGCTATTAACGCGTTCACCCAGGCGCTTGCTGCGATAGGCGTCTACATCCCGAATGACATCATAACGCAGGCCTTGCAGGCATCAATCGCGTCCCCGGCCCCTCAGGCCTCAACCCCGGCCCCTCAGGCCTCAACCCCGGCCCCTCAGGCCTCCGACGTCGAGACCCCTCAGGTCTTAAGCTCTCCCGCGTCTCCCGCCTCGTCCGAGATGGACTGCGAATCGGTCGCATCCTCTCACGCGTCGCGTCGTAAGCGTACCGCTCCCGGGAGCGACTCCGAACCCGCGTCTGATACGTCGTCAGATGCCGTCACCTTAACCGGCTCTCCTGAGCCCGCGTTTCAACTCGTCGCCAAGCGCTCCAAGAAGCGCTCTAAGAAAGCTTCGGTATCTTCAATACCCGAGCCCTCCCCGGTGTCTTCAACACCAGCCCCCGCGCCGTTAAAATCGCTCGTAGTAACCGCGTCTCCGTCGGTCACATCGAAGCCAGCGACGCGCTGCGCTCCCGTCCCGCCGAAGCCTCAGCTCCCTCCGCCCGTCTTCCTGCGTGAAAAAGCGCGCTGGACCGCGGTTTCAAACTTGTGCAAAGTGCACAAAATTAATTACTTGAAAGCCGCCAACGCTGGCGATACAATCAAAATACAATTAGCGACCGTCGTCGACTTCCGCGAGTTTACCAGGTTACTCAGTTTAAACAAAATCGCGTATCACACCTACGCCCTCCCGGAGGAGCGTAAGATCCGCGCAGTACTACGGGGCGTCCCGTTCGAACTCAGCAACGAAGAAATCCTTGAGGACCTTAAGTCTCAGGGTTTCCCGGTCACAGCAGTGCACAAGATGCACTCCAACCGCGGTAGGCGTTTTCCTTTAGCATTAGTAATTCTTGCAAATACTCCCAACTCGAAGGAGATTTTCAGAGAGGCTCGCACAATCTGCGGACTCTCGAACATCTCCGTCGAGCGTCCCAACCCCCGCGGTCATCCTGGGCAGTGCCACCGCTGCCAGCTCTATGGCCACGCAGCGGCTAACTGTTCAGCTCCCCCCAGGTGCGTAAAGTGCCTGGATCCTCACTTCACTAAGGAGTGCACTCGCACTCCCGAATCCACTTCCCCCCCTGCCTGTGTGCTGTGCGGCCAGTCCGGCCACACAGCAAACTACAGGGGCTGCCCGCGCGCTCCGCGCTCCACCGTCAAGAGGGTCGCGCCTAAACCGGCGCCACCGCTCACCTCCGCTAACTTCCCGCCGCTGCGCAACCGGGGTCCCCCGGAAGCAAAGCCCGTTCAGCCGACGCCTACTCCGGCTCTGTCTTGGAGGCAGCGTCCGGCCGTCCCGCCTGCACCTTCCCGACCCATCCCAGCTCCCGTAGCTCCCGTAGGGCCGCGTCCCGCGTTGTCATCTTCCCCTCAGTCGTCGTTGGCTGAGGACATGAAGACCGTGTTCGACGTCATCCAAAACGTCGACATTAACGAAATCTCCGTACTCGCACGCAAACTGCGAGCCGCCCGCTCTCCTCAAGAGCGTTTATTCGCGTTAGCCGAGCATCACTCGCTCCTAAGTTCGTTATAAATTCTTTTTTTTTTTTTTTTTTTTTTTTTTTTTTGTATAAATTCATAAATAAATTAATTTAATGTCTAGACCCGCGAATCCCGCGTCCAGTCGTATTAAACCTAAGGGCTTATCCCTAGTATCTTTTAACGCTTGTAGCCTTAATACCAACCTTCCCGAGATTAAACTGTTCCTTCAGAACAAAGAACCTGACTTATTCCTTCTCCAGGAGACATGGCTTACTCCAAACCGCTCCAGGGGATTCGCTATACCTAAGTACGCGCTTACTCGCAACGATAGGCCCAACTCCGACGGTTACGGCGGCACCGCGATATATTACAAAAGAGGCTTCCATTGCTGTCCTCTCCCTACCCCTTCTCTCCTCAACATGGAGGCCACTGTGTGTAGATTGGCTATGACTGGTCATCCGACCATCATCATAGCTTCAGTCTACATACCTAGTGGTACCAGACCAATCCGCAGCGACTTTGAGGCCATTCTCGCCCTCGGCCATTCAGTCATTATGTTCGGAGACTTTAACTCCAAACATACTGACTGGACGTGCCTATCGACCAACACCAGCGGTATCGCTCTCCTCGACATCACTAACTCCCTTGACTTAGACGTCATATCCCCCATCACTCCCACTCACTATCCCAAAAACCCGACCTATTCTCCTGACATCCTCGACTTTGCAATAATCAAGCGAATCAATCTTGATCTCAGGTCCATCGAACCGCTCGATGACCTAGGCTCCGACCATCGCCCCGTCTCCCTCGTGCTAGGCGCGCCTAACGTTAACGTCACACCGCCAAAGACCTTTACCAACTGGAAAGGCTTTAAAAATACGTTAGTTTCAGCCTTAGAGGCACCGGACTCTCCGCTCGCGATTTCGCCCGACCAATTAGACAGCCCGATTAAAATAGATTCGATAGTCGATAATCTCACTGATGCTATCAAATCAGCCATCAGCGACAACGTAATCATTGCTAAGCAAGGCAAACCCGCGCTTCCCTTAGCCATTAGCAATCTCATTAAAGCTAAGAACGCGGCTCTCCGGAGAGCCAAGAAATATCCCACGCCCGCATATAGAACAGCTGCGAATCAGCTTCAACGGAAAGTTAGGTCTCGCCTCGCGGAACTCCGTGACACTCAGTTTAACGATCTCATGGAGAATATCTCCCCGTCCCACCAAGCGTATTATCGAATGGCCCGAGCATTACGCGTAGACACCGCCTCTCACGTTCCTCCTCTCACTCGCCCCGACGGCACCATTGCCTTCGAAGTCGAAGAGAAAGCCGAATGCTTCGCCGACAGCATAGCGGCACAATGTTCGCCCAGCACGCAACCCGCGGATCCCTCCCACATCCAGGCGGTGGAGGACGAAGTTCTCCGCAGAGAATCTCTCCCTATCACCGACGACCCCGTCACAGTCTCTAATGATGAAATCTTGCTTCTCATTAGAAAACAAAAGTCCAAAAAGGCTCCGGGTGCGGATGGAATTTCCAACCACGCACTTAAGCACCTGCCACAGCAGGTGCTTACCTTGTTAGCTATCATCTTCAATGCCTGCTTCGACCATAGCTACTTTCCAAAAGCCTGGAAAGAAGCGACAGTCATAGGCATTCCCAAGCCGGGTAAACCTCTGAACATCCCGGCTAATCACAGACCCATCAGCCTCCTCAAGGCAATGTCTAAACTTCTCGAAAGAGTCATACTCTCTCGAATGCGGAACCATCTGTTTCCAACGGATGGCGACCCGCTCATTATTCCCCATCAGTTCGGCTTTCGCGCTAAGCACTCCTGCCCTCAGCAAGTTCATCGAATCGTCGAGTACATTCTCGAAGGATTCTATCCGCATCGTAAAAAATCAATCGCGGTTCTCTTTGACGTAGCCAAGGCTTTCGACAAAGTCTGGCACAGCGGTCTCGTTTTTAAACTCTATAAAATAGGCTTACCGGTTCGCCTAGTCAGATTAATCGCGTCGTTTCTTAAAGACCGTACGTTTCGATTCAAACATGAAGGCACGCTCTCCGCGCCTCGTCCCATAAAGGCTGGAGTCCCGCAAGGCTCAGTCCTCGCCCCTCTGCTGTACACCGTGTACACTAATGACATGCCCATCCCGCCGAAAGGCGTCGAACTCGCCCTCTTTGCAGACGATACCGCCCTTTACACTAAAGGTAAAATAATCCCGTATAACATCACCAGACTCCAAAAGGCCGTAAACGCCCTCGGTGTTTGGTTTCAAAAATGGCGTATCGATGTCAACCCAGAAAAGAGTTCTGCCATTCTATTCGACCACAAACGTCGTAATCGCCGCAACGATCCCCACATTCGAATGTTAGGTATTCCCATCCCCTGGAAGCGCAGTATCAAATACTTAGGCGTCACCTTAGATCAGACGCTTTCTTTTAAGCCACACGTCGATAGAGTAACGAAACTCGCGCGTTTCTACTTAAGCCGCTTAAATAGTATGATAGGTAGGAAAAGTAAAATGTCTTTTAGAAATAAACGTACGCTTTACAAGGTCTGCGTTAGACCCGTCATGTCATATGCTTCGCCAGCCTTTGCCCATGCCAATCCCTCCGTCCTGTATAAGCTGCAGGTAGTTCAAAATCTCTTCTGCCGCAGGGCCACAGACGCACCTTGGTATGTGCGCAACGCGGACCTGCACAGAGATCTTGAACTGCCTACAGTGCAACAGCACTTCAAAACACTCTCAGAATCGTTCTTCAAACGCGCCGAATCCCATCCCAATCATCTTGTTCGAGATTCAGTCTCATATACTGCTCCTGTGTTAGATTCGAAATTCAAAGTAGCTAGGCCGAGAAACGCGCACACGGGCGAACCTTCGCAGTTAACTTTAGCTCTCGAGGCCCTTCAGGCCGCAAATCCTAATTCTAACGTAAATTCTAATTCTAACGTAAATCCGAATTAATGCTATTTTTATTTTTCATTTTTAATGTTTTTATTTTTACTTTTCTTTTTTGAGCACCTTCAGTGCTATGTGAATCTCAGCGGGTGACCCCTTAAGGGCCCCGCTGGCGCGGCCTCTTTCTCCAATTGGCCGTCGTTCAGATGAAGGCTGAGTGGCAAAAATGCACGAGCCGACAGGGGGTTTTTTAGTGGGTATGGTTCTGGTAGGCGTCGGGACGAGTCCCACATAACTCCGATCGCGCGCGCGGAGTATGCGTCAGAGCATTTTTTATGTCCTCCTGCCCTTCCCGTGGAGGGGAACCAAAAAAAAAAAAAAAAAAATGACTAACTTCCTAAAAACCCCCCCTACACGCAGTAGGGCGGTTGAGGACGACGCGGATAACTTACTCGAACACGGAACTTGAAGTCCTGAAACGACGAGACCCCGTCGACGAAGCTCACGTTCCACGAAGTACGGTTAGAAACTTATTAGAAGTACGGTTAAAAGCCCACTTTCCGCCGTGAAAACGGCGTTAGAAACTTATTACGGTATACAACTATGAAATTTATTATTACGACAACAACCAGTGAAATTTGGGTGCACGATTAGCGCGGGGGCTAATGGAGCGGGAAGGGGTCTACGATCGACGTGCGCTCGAGAACGCACGCAGACCGAGACTGAAGTATTAAAGGAATACGGGGTCTTTTTTGACATGATGCGCAAAGCACCATGCTTCAGTGATTATTTTATTTTCTGTTTAAATATTTTAAGTAAAATTATTTCACTGTTAGGAAAAGTTCAACTTTTTATTTTTGTTTAAGTCAATTATTTTTCATTGCGTCAGTCTACATTTTTTTATAATACACACATCAAAAAAACTTTGAGATCACTAGCTAAAGATGGATTTTTTTTTATTTTACATTTTAAAATAAATTTTTTGAAATTAAAAAATTAAAATTATTTTTTATTAACAAATATTTAATTATAAGTCCTAATACAATTTCGACTTATGAATAATTAAAAGAAAAAGAGAATTTAACTAAATGCCATCAACATTTATTATGAAATTGTTTTTATTTAGTACAAGATAACTCTTCCCCTGGCTCGAACACATGCGGCAATCCTTCTGGGCACGCTGAGAATTAAGTTATCCAGCATTTCTTGCGGTAACCTGTCCCATTCTCGAATAACGGCTTCCCTGATCTCTGGCACTGTCTGGAAAGGTGGCAGACGGTTTCAAACAGCTTGCTTGATAGCATCCCACGCGTGCTCGCTCGGGTTTAAGTGAGGTGATCCGGCAGGCCAGTCTAACCTGATAATGTCGTATTCACACAGAATAGCGTTGATACGTTGAACTCGATGTGCGGGTACATTATCGTCAACCAATACGAATCGAGGGCCATGGTTTATTCTAAATGACCTGACAAATCCATCAATAACAATGGTTTGGTACGTAGCTGCAGTCATAGTCAGGATCAACGGCGTTCTAGCACCAATCATTATACCACCCCAAAAGGATGCCTATTCACGCCTTTTTGTACGGTTCCGGTGGCAGTTCTTTGTCTTTCAGCGTTCCCACGTCTTCTCCAAACACGGAGACGTCGGTTGTCCGGATGAATGCTGATTCTGGACTCAATTAGCAATTCCTGATGGTCTGAATGCTGATTTCTAGTCCAGTAGCAGCCCGCAACTCAGCTTTTATTTTAGTGGCATTCATTGTTGGGTCTCGGGCAGGCAGAAATCCGATGATGTAACACTTCTGAGCAGCAGTAAGAACAGTTGGCCAACCATTGCGAGGTCCATCAGCAAAGTTATCCACGCCGCGATACCTCCGTAACGTATTCACGACACAGTATTGGCCGCGCTGCGTACTATTTCTCTCGTAGACTGTTTTTCGTTAGAATTTGTCGTTAGAATGTTCTTCTTCGAAAAGTCAGAAAAAACGCTTAAATCAAGTTGGTCTGATTTCTGAATGAGCGTATACAAAGTTTTGATCTCTTTTTATACCGAAAAACAATTGATATTTTAAAATCTTTTGTTACTAAAAGATTTGATTTTTAAATGAAGAATCTTAGAAGAAAAAGAAAAAAAAGTTTTATTAACAAAAAAGATTTTGTATTTTCAAAGTGATCTCAAACTTTTTTTGATGTGTGTATGTAAAAACAATGTTTTCTTCTGTGAGACTGTTGTGCAGTGATATAGCTGAGTAACTATATATCGAAAAATTGATTTAGTGTGTAAAGAGCGCGCAAATGGTAAACACGTTCTCCTAAAGGAATAGACATCGTTTCGTACAACAGTAATATTGTGAAAATAACAAGAAATCGAATTTTATGCAACACAGAGTCGTGTTAAAAATTTGTGTTTACAACTTAAGCATAACAAATATTTAACTCAATATATTAATATAACAAACACAAAATAAGTACATGTTTCATTAACAAAGGGTCACGGTTAAGGCACTGTGCTGGCCTAATCACACATTATCTCCTCCAAGCAATTATGTGTTTCTATGATTATCTCCAATCTCAATATAGCGCTGTGACACAGCATTTTTCAAAAGTGTCTAGTAATTATGCCAGAACCAACCATACCTAATCGATATGCCATGACTTGTAGTAACAGAAACTGACTACACATTTTTTGAAATTGTCGGAAATTACGTGGATCATTGGCAGTCATGAAATAAGTATGGATAATCCATCAACAAATATAACTGTTTTATCTATTCTGCATATTTACCCGAATAAAAAAATCACTATACATAAGTACGTATTTCACAAATCCAAACATAAATACAACAAAACGTAAGTAAACATAAACCTTTTGAAGGAAACAATGGTATTATATCTATCAAACTAGCGTAAAACGGAATTTGATTGGCTAGTCAAATTCGAATGGCCAATCATATTTCATGGAGCACATTTTGATGTTCCATTTTGATTTGATGAACAACAGGTTATTACAAAATAGTTCAATATCAGTAAAATATGAAGATTGGTTTATTTTTAAGATATTATTTGGAATGTATACCTTTACAAATGTAAAATTAATAAAAACAATTATTCTTCTCAAATATAATCTCAATACATATTAATGTTACTACTTATTCAAATTGTAATTTTTAATCCTCTTTTTACGTTGCAAACAAAGTTTTATTAACTAAATATGGTTAAAATTGTAGTCTGGTCTAATTAAGGGTTGGCTTGCCTGGTAGAAACCACTTTAAGCGATAAGGCCGCCCAAATTGTCAGTTTCTTTAATAAATTGTTTTTTTATTATATTTTGTTTTTGTTTTGTTAATGGAAATAAAGAGTTTTTATTATTATTATTATCAAAATCACTCTTTTCTAAAACAATGATCTTATCAATATAGTGTTTTTTTTTCTTAAATTGATTTTTTCCATAGTAACTCACGTTTATATGAAAAACAACCTCATACAACGAAACCCTTATAAACCGAGTTTAAATGGCACACTCATTTGCTTTATACGAAACTCTCCAGTCACAGGTCTGCTGGAAGAAATTTCCTAGGAAATAAACAGTACCTTTGTACTTATAATTCTGTATTTTTCTTCTTTCTTTTATTGTTACTTATATGTGTGCATAAATTGTTAAATAAATAAATAATTCGTCTCGCCTTTGTTACAGAACATGACACCAAGACGCTTCAACCAAGGATGTCAACTGTATAACGACTGGATGAGACAGAGCTGAAGTCATGGCTCTGTTCAAAGTTTTGAGGATGCAGCCCTACTGCATGAACTTTCACGTCGGCGTGTTGAGCATTGTTATGGTGCTTACTGTCTTCAATGGGAGTCACGGTATATTTTTTTTTTCAAAAACATATATTTTAGGAATAAAACTCATTAACTGACTTATTTTTACAACACCGTCGTGATAAATCTAGACATAAATACTATTGGCAGTGTTGACTAGCAATTAAGATATCCAAAATGACCACAAAATGTCCTCTCCTAATACCTAAACTAGGTGCATAATTTTACTTTTATAAAATGCAGAATTTATTGTAAATAAAACAATTTTTTTTAATTGAAAAAGGGCTAGACGTTTGTCTTCTATCTCACCTGATGGAAAGTGACGATGAAGACGAAAGTTTTACACGTCTATTCACGCAATACCTGTTCACTCGACGCTTGAAAGAACTAGGACTATAGTTTTCTGGAAAAACAGATAGAGGCAATTCATTCCACACCTTGGCAACCCGCACCAAAAAGGAACTATCGAAGCGTTCGGTTAAAGGGATGGAAGACCTGGCTGCGTCTAGTAGTCCGTGTAAGACGGGTGTGGGTTTAACTTGATCAAAAATAGCATTCGCGCACTCTCCAAAATGTTCTGTAGAAGACTGCTAAACTGGCAACTGTCCGACGATGGTCGAAGCTCTGCTGTTTTTTGGTGGTGAGGTCGAAGTTGTGGATAATTTTTCGGGCTCTTCGGTCAACTGCGTCCATCGCTTCTAGTTGGTACTTTGCAGAACCATCCCAAAGGTGGCTACAGTACTCCATACAAGATCGAGCTTGAACTGTGTACGAATTAAGTAGCTGTTCAGGGCTGAAGTACCGTCGGACCTTCGAGATGATTCCCAACTTCTTTGAAGCAGGTTAAGCTATGGACACAATTTGTTGCCCGAAGTTTAGTTGGGACGATATAATTATGCCCAGAAGCCCTAGGTGGTCGGTTAAGGGTACAGAAACATTTTGGAAAGTGGGCGTTAGGTCGAAATTGCTCTTTTTCGCGGAGAATAAACACACCTGTATTTTTGACGGGTTTAGTTTGACCAAGTTGGACTCACCCCAATCGGACACCTTCTTTAAGGCCAAATCCATCCGCTCAATCATGGACTTTCTCAAAGCCCAGATTTCTTGAGGACTCGCTCGCTCGCGCATTGGACATCGGTTGGATATCTCTCTACAACGGTGCTGTCACCAGCGTAACTAATAATCCCTGGGGTTAGCAGGTCATTAATTTTTGTATAAACAATACCACCTGTGCAATTATGAAAATAATGAAATATTGAGTGTTGAGTAAGAGAGTAGCCATGTTTTACCCCTAGGTACCTATGTTTCAGGTTTTATTATAACAAGATATGAAGCATATCATATCGTGTTAGCAAAATGTTTGATTTTACACAGATTTTTTTACATGAGTATTCTAATATATGTCTTTCTTCTATACGTGTACTACTGGATTATGCAATGTAGAAGAATGGGTGGAATGCGGCTGCACCTTTCAACCCTTTACTATTAAAAAACAAATCAAGCACTGCAAAAAAAGTAAATTCACACTCAATTCTTTGGTAATTAACTCATTGACTTAAAAAATAATGTAACGCAACGCTTTACAGTTGTCGTCTTCCCCTTGCGGTGCCATCATCTACCAGAGGTCAGCTATCAGCTATGCTATTTTAATATTGGACACTACTGCATGGAATAAGGGTTTGTTGCTCATGTAGAACCATGTTGTAAGGTTTTTGAGTCGAAAGGTTCGTCTCCTTCCAGCTATTCGGTTGCCTTGGTTTTGCCCTGAATTTTGAGCAGTTAGTTTTTGCTATTACGCATTACATGACCTAAATATCGTAGTTTAGGTCTCTTGATGGTGTTAAAGATCTCTGCTTGTTTTTTTTTAAGTTTGGCAAAACCCTCTTATTTGAAACCTTATCTGCCCACTGTAGCGGGTAGTAAGCCTGCCTCGTTTGCTGAAGGTCGTGGCCGGGATATACATTGGTATGATCAACACAAATGTCTGTTCTCGAGTAATAGTTGTTAATAATTATAAACGAGTATGGTTCATTATTCTGGGTTCCCCCCAGTTCACTGTATGGTCATCCAAACATATGATAAGCAGGCAGCCTCCGCGGATCCCTACCCGCGGAGGGTGCCTGCTTCATGTCGTAAATGCGTCATGCGTACCCCGCAGCCGGTCTGCAGGGTGATGTGGGATTCACCAGAGCGGCACCTACCCACTAAAAACCACCTTCACGGCTATGGCAAGGGATTGCTAAGCAGCCTTCATCGGAGTGACATTGAATTAGGGAAGGGGGTGCGCGAGCGGAGACGCGCTAGCGGGTCAGTCACTGTGAATCAAACATAACTTATGGTGCTAGTGTAGGGTTGGGGGTTGATTCTGCCTGGGCAGCCGGAAGCCGGTCCAGATTTGCCGAGAGCTGATTGGGAATAGTTTCTGATGTTTGAACCTCATATCTTCGTCGTCTGATTAAACTAACTACACAAAAGGAATTGTACAAGTACACAACAAGAGTATGAACAAGTTCTATTCCATCTTGCGCGGAATGTCGATCATTCTGTTTCCATTTCAGTTTCATTAGATTTGAAACTTAAAATACCTTAACAACGTAAAATATGCTTAAGTTTGCGTGAGCACCAGATCCATTGCTTAGGCACATCATGTAGGAACGTCACCTATTTGTGACAAGTTTCATTTTAATCAAAGACTTTAAATGAGTTACCCCGTAGTAAGCCACGACTTTATTGGATTTTGAAATGTTCAATTCATTTTTGTCGAAACTTACTACCAAAAATCCTTGTTCTATTTTACATACACCTAGCTATTGTTAATTTTCGGTATTTAATCCGAATATTTGCTTATCCATCAACGTCGAAAATCGCATTTGGTTGTCAAATAAATGCATATGTATAAATATAGGCACTTGAATAAATAAATTGTGGTTGATGTTTGCACAACTAATGTGATTATTTCGAGCAAATAGGTCTGAGTATTACTAATATTTGCTTTTTTTCGTGACGGTATTAAAGGGGTTGATCGTTGTAGGGTTCAACCATAAAGTAAGTTGGGATCACATCACAAGGAATAGGTTTAGTATGTTGTCGAAGTTAAAGTAAAACATTTAAAAAAATTTTGCGTAGATAGCTTAGTGAAGCCCTGTTTTGACGCCCGACACAGAAAGAGTGATATTTTAAGTTTAACTTGTATACTTGTGTGTCTGTCTTTCTTCGTCTTGTCTAGCTTCGATCTTTCATGTAAAGGGAACTGATTTTGGAGAGTTTTATTTGCTTTGATTAAAGCTGATATGTTATTCAAACATTTTTCATGCCTATGTTTTAATCTGTGTTTATAACTATTCCAAATAAGTGTTTATAACATTTTTTTGGAGTGGCTAAGGTCAACGCACTGCTTCGTTAACTTTAGGGTTTAAACTTGTCTAAATTTCTGTTTCAATCTATTCGCAACGACATAAACTCCAGTAAAACTCATAGTACATTTTTTATTTATAAACTAAGCGGTATTTGCCAACATTCTACGAGGACTACTTGGGACTGAATCTATTATGAGATTATTTACTCAAGACTTACCCCAGGGGCGGTATAAATGGATAAAGCGATAACTTTAATTGAGAACATGTTTGCTCGTACCAACAGTTGTTACATTAGTAATAAAATGAGTTATTTTTAGTTGGGCTTGTAGATATGATTTTTCTCCTGAATGATTCAAATTGTATTTAGGTTAATATTTGAAAATTAACCGAAATTGTAGTATGATTTGTATTTTATTTATGAAACCAAAGTGAAAGGCTGGACCTTTGATAAAGATAAAAGATTTGTTATTTGTATAATGGTTTAATATAATATTATAATTGTAAAATACAGTGAAGCTTTCGTTACTGTTGCCCGGTAAAATTTATGAACTGTTATTTGGCTGCTTTTGGTAACGATTTTAATTTAGCATATTTTTGGTAAAATACAATAATATAAAAATGCTGACTACTCCAATAGGTTGGGTAAAGTAATTACAAATAAGTGTACAAATAAGAGATCCACTTAGAATTATTTTAGTATTCTTTTTTCAATTCTGAAATAAAATTAAACAAAAACTACTTTATAAAAACAAAATCGAATTCATTCCAATACAACTTACATCTGTCAATTTTAAATAGACTCAATTTGATGTGTTGTGTCCACACAACTTTTCGTTGTATTTGCAAAACAAAATTTTCGTTTATATTTTGTGCTATACTTTCCACAACCTGCTCACACATTATATTTTCTAAACAAAAGTAAAATGGAGGACCTTAACAGTATAATGAAACGAAGAATGTACACTCGTCGGAGGTCGTAGGATAAAGGCGAAAATCGCTTGCGCGTAGTTCTCTCTTTTGTAGGCGCTTCGCATACTAAGGGACGACTACACTACAAGCGATTCGAATGCGAATATGAGCCTGGACCAACGTTCATGACTGTACACGACACAGATGTTATTAATGTATTTCATTAACTCTACTTCTGTTGAAAATAGTTGTTACTTTAAACTAGAAATGTTACTAAGGGGTCAAATTAAGTTGTTTTTGTGTTAAAAGTATAGTAAAATAGTCAAGAAAAACTTAATTTTTTAATCTTTTGGGAGTTTTTATAATTGTTTGGTCATAAGAGGATTTAAAGCGAAAAATTTTGTGTTTTTTAATTTGGTTTAAGAAATTAAAAACATTTTATGTTAAGACAATTTTATATCTAATGTGATATTTTTGATGAATCTAGTTTAAGTATCATCGGCTTATGATTTAAGTAGGTATCTGCATTTTTTACGCTGTTTATTTACGACATACAGATACAAAGCATTATATAATTTACAAGGTGATTCATTGAAATGAGTAAATATTTGAAAGACCGAGACTCGAAAAGCCAAATTATGTTTGCTGCATTACAAAATATGTCTTCGATTTAAGAGACAAGAAAAATTGCATTTAAAAATTCTAAAACCAATTTACAAAGGGCATAACCCTGGTGATTGACCAGAAAAAAGTATGTGACTTTATTGCAATGTGTACGTTAAAATAAAACTAAAATACTACGGACTCTTATTACCAATATCTCTGTCTTTTACAGTTTCGGACTTTTTCATACTGACCTATTTTGATCAATACAGGATGTATTTTGTAGCTAATAATATATTTAACGTGGAATTTTATTTAAGTACATACATGTTATTATTTACTAAAAAAGGAAGACAAAGTTTGAAAGAAATCTAATTCTTGTTTATCGAATGAAAAGTAAACAAAAGGGGAAACAAGGTCTGTTCAGAGTTTGGTCTGATTTATAGTGATAATTAATTTTTTCTGCGATATAAGTGGTTTTCTCAGTAAAACGGTCTTTATAGTTAATACAATGGAAAGATTTTTAGATTGCTGGGTACCTATCACACTGTTTGTATTTGCTTTTGGGTTACATTTATTAAAACGTTTTCATATTATATTCTTCGTTTTTAAAATAAAATTAGGCAAATTGGCACCAGATCCTTTGTCACTATAATATTATGATATTTAACAATTTTAGAGTTCAATTAGACTAAAAAAATAAAATTTTCTTTTTCGAAGACCTACAAAACCTCAAAGTTTTATAATGATAACGAACATTCGGACGACCGAGTGGTGTAGTGGTAAAGCCCTGCCTCATACTCCAAAGGTTCTAGATTCGAGTGCTCGCCCGGGCACTCATTTTTGTTGTGAACACAGATGTATTTTCCCGGGTCATGGTTGTTGGTATTTATATATGTACGTTTATTTTGGTTTCCCCCCCCCCTTTTCGCTGTATGGTCATCTATAACACAAGCTCTGCTTACTTTGGGGCCATACAGTTGGTGTGTTTGTCTGGGGACTTATAATTATTCTGACGCTGTCAGCCACTCAATTTTGAAACAATAATTCCAGATTAAGCTTATTTTATATTAATGGTTGTAACTTCAAATAAACACAAATATCGCAATCGGGATGTTGAAAAAGGGGCCTGACTCCGAAATGTTTCCATACCAAACGTTTTTACAAGGAATGTTAATTCAAAATCACGACTAAATTAGTGCGCTGCGTTATCCGCCATCTTGGTTTTAAGGTGGAAGCAGTTTTCTTAATATCTCTCAACCATGCGATCTAATTTAATCATTATTTTATTGTTTTCATTTTTTTTTCATGCAAATATTTTTGTTTCTTTTTTTAAGTTAAGGAAACCAACGGAGAGAAATATAATAATTGAAATATTTAAGTTATTTTAAATTTATAATTATACGTTTTAAGGACCTGAATAAATGGAACAAATTTGTGTGGAATTAGAAACCATAAAATTTTATCTATTCCACTTTTTCATTGACTAAATATTATGGGGTTCTAGGCCAGTGGCAACCCTAGCGCAACTTAAGGACCTGACAATATACATTTACATTGTCTCGAAAAAGGTCAAAGAGAACAGTCAGGATGCTAATTAATAATAATATATAATAATCCCCAGACAAACACACCAACTATATGGCCCCAGCAGAGCTTGTGTCATGAATGACCATACAGCGAACTGGGGGGAACCTAGAATAAACAAACATATAAATATCAACAACCATGCCCCGAGAACAAACATCTGTGTTCATCACACACTCCGAGTACGAGGAACCACTACGCTACGCGGCCGTCAAATTCGACCGCTGCTGTAGCTGCGATCTTGATTGTATTATTTTTCCACTACACCTCGGCCATTCTCAACTACTCGTGAAAAATTATCACGAGAAAGTTGTTTATTATTGAATCCTTTACATTCAAGATATTTCAAGATATTTTTTTATGCAATTGATACTTCTCGAGGAAAAGCGGGCAGAAATAAAATAAATTATTTATGTTTTTTATAATCAGTTTGTACTGAGAAGTATAGTTAAATTGATGTATGAACATTCCGTTACTCGACACAAATAACTTTGCCATCATCATAGAGGCTGACTGTTCCCGGTATTTCTTTTTTATTTTGTTGTTATTTTGTTGGTTCTGCTTCCATTTCTGGGAATATGAAATGATTGGCGTGGGCTTTTGGCCAAACGGTAAGACAGAGAGTTAATACTAACATTAGTTTAAGATTCGTGTTTTTCGAAACTGCCTTAGATAAAAATTGGGATTATGTACGAAAAAAAACATATTGCACAAGTCACCTCTTTATTTACTATCATAATGGCGATGTTTTAAATTTCCTTATAAACATTAATATACTGTGCATATACGTAGGTATACCTATATTAAACAAAAAATAAAACTAAATAAAAATTCTGTTTGTCGTTTTTTTTGTCGCTTATAGATAAATGAGCATTTCAAAAAGTAATACTTACAAATTACAGTCAACAAAGAGACAGTTACGGCCCCGTATCTACAAAATTATATTTGTTTGACATTAAGTACCTACATAAATTTAACCATAGGGGGCATGACCAATACCCATAGCGAGGTAGAAATTTTTGTCATTATCGAATTAGTATGAATTTACTTCTCATATTATCCAAATTGTAACTGTAATGAGATAATGGCTTGTTTCCTTGACAATTCTTAATAAAAAATGAACATTAATATCAGTCTGTCCTAAGGCTTCCTGTTTATATGCCATCAACGAAAATTTAGATGGGTAAAGATACATCTATACACGAAAAATATATGTCTTAATATGTTTTTTTCCTATAATGCCCTTTTCACCTGGTCTAAGGATTGTATCCTGGTAGTTACTAGAAACAACTTAAATAGTTTGAATATTTGACACATACGCAGTAGGTTAAAATTTAACTTTTTTTTTCGAAATGGACAGTCTATTTATGGCCCTATTAGCCTTTTAAATTTCACCGGACTTTGTGGCCTAGCGCTGAGGGCGCTTAGCCGGAACTAAAACTACTCAACTACTCCTACATACGATACGCCTAAGGGCACCCGAGAGGGCACGGACCTCGGCTTAGGACGTCGTATATTGAAACTACCACTGGTTCGGAAAGGTTATCTACTGCCAAAGAACCAGCAAGAAACTCAGTATGAATGCGTTCGCCGCGTTAGCCTAGTCCGGTGGGTTAGGCGATTCGAATGCCGATTAATATTACACAAAATCACGTAGTAATTCTGTTATTTACTAATTACAATATACCTTATTTTTCTTTTCCTAAATATTCCTTTCGAAGTGTCAACATTGTGTCTTAACTAAATTGATAGATCCCCCAGTGTTTTAGTGTCAGAAACTTGCGACTGAAAGATATTGCGTACTAAAACAATACTCTATACTCAATCGAACACATCCACAAACAATTGGTTCCAAAACCATTATTGAAATAATCAAATCACTTTCTATAAATTTCTACAGCTTTCCGTATCTGAAAAAAACTATGTTGCCAGTTCGAAAACGTGAAAACGAATAATCCAATATTGTACTTTAAGATGGTGCCAACAGTTCATTGTTCAACAATTGTCACATTATACCGAGTGTGCTGGCCCAAACATATGCGTAACGCACTTTACCGATGCCAAACAATGATTTTACTGTGAAATATGCAAACATGAATACCACATTTTACAACATTAAAAAAAAACATTTCATTATACCTTGTATCTTTTTTGTACCTTTGAGTTTTTTTTCCAAGCGTTAAGCGAGGGCTTATGCAGTTAGGTCAAGTGGTCTCGTATGAGGCTTCTGTTCTAAGCCAGTTACATTAATAATAACTTTAACGTCTTGAACCAAGCCCCAGTTAGGTAAGGTTTAATCCTAGTTAGATATAACTGAGTAAGTTATGATCTTTGAAATGGAATTTGAAGTAAGTTCATATTAGGTTATGTACGTTAATAGTGAGGAGTTAATTTTAACTGCAGTAAATAAGTTCTTAATAGTGAATGATCTTTACAAATTACGCTACGTTAAATCAAGACATTAGACGCTGATTGGGTAGTAACCCTGCCTTATGTTAGAGGTTCGAGTCCCGGTTGGCGCATTTATTTGTCTGGTTAACAAAGATTTTTCTCGGGCCATGGTTGTTGATATTTATATATGTATATTTATTCTGGTTCCCCCCTAGTTCACTATGCGATGTATGGTAATCCATAACACAAGCTTACCTTTTGGCTTTTGGGACCATACAGTTTGTGTGCCTTTCAGGGGATTTATTATTGTTATATTATAAAATACATAAAAGGTACTTGACAAAGTACTGAATTATCTGTTTGGACTCTGTTTGCACTTAAGAATTAACACGGTTCATAATTGACACATTGTAATCTTTTCTATATTTATAATCTAATAAATTTGTCCTTGTAATATTTGACAAGGGAAACTCTAGCTGTATTCTAATCATTAACAAACAATTAAACTATTAGTACCAGAATAAATAACGTACTAAGTATGGAGCACAACTGAAACTGTTTTTATAAAACAAAATCACGAAAACCAGTTCAAACCGAAAATCTATTTAGATCCAAACTTCTAGAAACACCCGAATCCTAATACTTTGAATAACACTGTTCCTCGCTATTACTGATCCGTATTCCTTGGTGTAATTTTATATACCTACTAAATTCAAAAAGACCCTTCAGTTTGGAGATCTTTTATAACACCTATCATACTTAAGTGAAAGAGAGCATTCGAGAAGAAATCCTCCTTGAATACAGATTACCTTTTTTGGTCCAAAGGGATGGGATATGACAGGGCGCGCTAAAATATGCAACGAGGTTGATTTAGACGTACTACAGCTGTGTTTGGACTGTTTCTTTTGTTTTGGAATATTTTATTAGTAGACAAGGCTTCAGGTAGAAATAAAAACAAAAGAACGAATTATTCGTTTTATTTCCATCCTAAAAATCTTTAGTGGTGCTGGTACATACATATAAAGTAAAAGTTAAAACACGTTCTTCTGAACAGTAGCATAGCGATCAGTAGCCCTGTCTCATACGTCGGAGGTCCCAGGTTCGAGTCGTGTGATGAATACAAATATTTGTTCTCGGGTCATGGTTTTTGATATTTATATATGTATGTTTATCCTGGGTTCCCCCCCGGTTCGCTGTATGGTCATCCATAACACAAGCTCTGCTTACTTTGGGGCCATACTGTTGGTGTGTCTATCTGGGGATATATTATATTATATATTATTATTATTAATTTAAGTTACAAATTAATCTTAACTAATCGATGTCAATGTTATGTGAATGACAGCCGTTCCTCACAGAAGCCTCTGGTTTTTTTGTATAAAAAGCTATAGTTTTCAAATTATATTTATTTACAGTATTTTGGTTTGGTTCCGTACCCTAAATGAGCCCTACCTATTACGAATCAAATCATTGACATATTAGTTTTCTCTTTCTCGGTCTCTTTAGTGTAGCTGATGACTGTTTAATTGCTGTGTGTTGATAAACATCCCAAAATTACTCCTTTTTACCAACTGAAATCTTAATTCGTGGCAAAAATAAACAGAACTCGTAGAAGTCACTGAATTTTTACAATTAATCATATATCTTGAACTTTAATAACTTGTTTTAAGGTGCTGCATCAAAATGATCCATACGCATTAGGCGGGCAAGTTAGAAAGTTCATCAAAATTTACGTTATTAGGAAAGCACGCTATATATCAAGATAATAAACTTCCCAAATTAATATTGCTTTTGTTTTGAACTCTATGCAAAGAGATTTTTTTATTAAGACATTTTTATAATAGTTAAATTTAAACAAGGTTTAGTGAGAAATATCATGAGAATTGCGCTAGCAGAGAATGATGTGACCTGGTGAAATTATCCTTGTTAACACTGTTTGGAGTTAACACTTGTTAACTCCAAATGCTTTGAGCACTTTCATGTTTTGCCAATTAAATAAGTTTTTAGTGTGACTACAATGTGTCAAGACTTAGTCAATTAAATCAACTTTGAAAAGGGCGCATAACAAAAGCTTGGTAGACTTAAATTATCCAAGGCAAGCTATATTTTTTTAAAAATGTCAAAGTTTGCTTTTTTATCTCAAGATCTTTGAAGTCCAATACCATACTAAAAATTGATTGTTTAATACATGTTTTAACATTTGCCTCTGTATTTTGCGGTTAGTTTTTCTACCGGATGTTGGGCATTTTAAAGTTCAATAGTTGCTCAAAACACATTTTAATTGTGGGTTACTCGAGTGGTTTTCTTTTTTGGAAACTATAGCTATGCTATTTTGTTTCCTTCGTTTATGTTACGGTTACAAACGAATGATAGAAGTTATCGGTATCATAAAGTTGGCACTTGATAATATCGTTATACAATGAACGTAAAACTGGGTGAACTGCTGCACAATTCAATTGCTCTTGAAATAACAAAATTAAAATTGATTAATCCTATGTGCTTATGATAGCCGCCTTTATTACTTTTCTAATCAAATCTTTAATATTATATCCACGAAAAAGTGTTCAATGCTTAGTTTGCTGAATAAATAATACCCCATACAAACACACCTACTGTATGACTTCAAAGTAAGCTGAGCTTGTTTTATGACCATATAGCGAACCTGGGGGGGGAGTTACCGAGAATAAACATAAATATAAACAACCAAATATGTCAACCGCATGAGGCAGTGGCCTTTTAAATTCGGGACTTAAATACTAAGCAAGAATTGATTTCAAATCACTTAAAGTTTCAAGATAACAAGGAAACGGTTATTCCAATCTAAAACGCACCATCGTAGACAGCGCCTAGCTTAGGTACCTAACATTGATTGTAATATCGTAACAAAGAAAAAACATTATAATTTCAAAATATTCAAAATAGCATAACATTTGATTGCACACAAAAGCAATAACAATTTATTCAAACAGTATTATTACAACGTGAATTCTAAACGTAAATCAAAATAAAAACTCTCTGCTATCTTTTGTTTTTTTGGCATAGACTCTCAAATGCTAGCAGATTTGTGCCATGTTCTACTGCGATTATTTCTGCCAAAATTTCAAACCCCTTGCGTTTTACGGATAATAAGCGAAATGTGAGCTACGTTTAATATTAATCCGGCTTTTGAAGTTCATTTTGGGAACCCTAGAACGACTTTGTGGGTATAAACACGATGTTAAGCTGGAAAAGACTTAACTAAGTTCAGTTTTACTTATTAAACGAACATTACTGTGTGTAAAGAGTGAGTATCAATTATATTTACAGGCGGCTAGGATTCGTTATACTTTTTTTTAAGCCAAGATTCAAGGCAAAATCTGCGCTATAAAAATACAGACGATAGATACAGAAAACCTCCTCCTTAATTGTAAAAATTACTTGATAATACTACATACATACAACACTAATACGTGATATAAAAACGGAATTATTTATGTTAACAGATTACGCAAAAACGTGTAATAAAAATTGACTATGTATCACTAGATATCTTTTTCTGGCATTAGTTATCTTTTTGAATAATAATTAATATTTTTGATTTCAAGATATTGTTCGACGACAAAATGAAATTAAACATGGTAATCAAACAACATCGCTACCGTTACAATCATGAACAAACATTAATGACTACAGCTGCTTCTTAGATTTTGTAATTAATTTCTTTGGAAAAAAATTTACTGGAATTGTTAATAAATACGTTGTACATAACTGAAAATTACTTAATATCCATGCTGATATTCCTATCTACAATCATCAATCTGACATCTTTTTTAAGTTTTATAAATTGGAATCAACTGGAAGTCTGTCTAACTTGCAGTTGGTGTTACCATTTTTAGAAAATTTCATTTTGTATAACTCTGTGAATAAATAAATACGTAAATATTTCAGATTTTTCCTTAAATCTGTATTATTAACTGTACCTAGATATTATGAGAATCATTATAAAATTTTCGTATTTTTACTATGAGATAATGACAAATGTCATTTCTACCCCATCCATTTTTTTGGCTTTTTTATTTTTTAAACATCCACAACTATGTGTATATTATTATTTATAAAAATAAAGGCATATTTAAAAACCGAACATTTTTCGTAGTACTTTCATTATAAAAAAAGGTCACTTTTAACCCTTCCAGGTGTATCCGAGTAGGTACTTGTTTGAAATAAACACTTCATTTATTCAATTGTTTAAGGCTCTTCGTAGATATGTGTATATTTCATAACTTAAAATAGATTTTAGAATATATATATTACATACCTACAACTACAATTTAAAGAACACATGACTAATTTATTTAAACAATTAGGTACCTTAACAACTTTTTTAGTACTTTTAGTAAACTTGGAAATAACTAATTATAAGATTAAAATTATACTAAAAAAGCTAAGTTTCGGAAATAGCTTATGATTTCTAGCTGTTGTTTAATATTCAATATTTATTCTTGTTTACTATTTCCTCACCTAACCCCATCAATATTGTAAGCATTTTTTATATGCTTGTGTTTACATTCACAATGACAGTCGTATCTCTCTGTCATTTTAAATTTTTAAAGTATTGCCATATTTGTCTTTTTGAATTGTGAGGTTAACTACTGTTAATTTACCAACACCTTCTACTGAAGGTGTTGTTAAATTTACTGTGAGCAACCAACGCTTAATATCTGCCTGTCTGGTGACAGCGAGACTTCCGATAAAATGCATTGTGCTTCATAAAAATATCAATAACACAAGTCTGTTTTGTGTGATTTATTTTTTTACACATATGTTTTGAAGTATTTGTAAATTAAAGTATTTGTTTGATTTCACTATAAAAAAATGATAAGTGTCATTCCTCCGTTGTCTAACTGAACATTCAAGGTGTCTTGTCGAAGTTTAACAACTGAAAAAAAATGTTCAATAAAATCCACAGTTCATTACTTAAAACTATTCATCCATACGTCATTGTGTACACAGCTTGGCGACATCACATTAGCAAGGACGATTAGCTGTATCGTGTTTCTTTCAAGTTCTAATCAAAATCTCTACTAATTTGACTTGGTCGGTTCAGAAACTTGAAAGATTTTTGACTAGAAGTACCTATATTTGCTAAAAAGCTTTACAAAAGCATTAAAAAAAAGAAAAAGAAAACAAACAACAGGTATTTTTACTTTTACAACAGGTTTTTTGGCCATTAATTCTTAGCTACAAATATTAACAAAAGACCAAGTCTTTGAAACACAGATAAAAGGTAGTTTATTGACCACGATTAGACATTTTATTTATTGGGTTTTTGTGACCGTAATTCATTTTAAAGGGTTAACCTTCCCATTTAAACCTGATTCAGTCTGTTTGATTACACGAAATATTACCTTTTGGTTTTCTTAAGGTTTTCTTGGGAAATTACTTTTAAAACATTTTATCACAAACATACTTAGACTTGGGTTTTTATACAGGGTGTTAACATTACTGTTAATCCTGAAACACCTTTTTCTACATTATTCGTACATACATATACATACATCGTGACGTACCTAGCTAGGTACATAGGCAAATGGCACCCATGCAGAACATTCGTCGTAGGCGTTTTATTTATTAATAGCGATTGTGATTATCATCTGGACTAAAGATGCGTTGCAGACTATGGTTTCCGATAATATTGTCTTTGTTCCATTAATTACACTGGCTGTTCTTTCTCTGTGACCGGAAAAAACTACGTTAACTTGATATTGTGGCGGTTAAAATAGAAAGGACTTTACTACTGCCCCAGACGAGATCTTAACAAAGAAACTCTCCTACTACATTTTAAACTAAACAATTTTCCTAAAGAAACATCACTTCCCTCTAATATGGTTGAGGAGGGCGATGGCTGGATCCCGCGTTAACTCGTGAACGGGTGCCGTTTGAGGGTGTTCGTCGTTTGGATACTTGGGGGGAGGGAGACTTGCCGGGCTAACAGATGCAGAAAAGAATAATTTTGTATAGACATAAAGAGACTCTGTAAATTTATTTTGAAAAAAAATATACCCGTGAAGTTTCTTGCCAGTTCTTCTTCACGAAGGTTTTTTTCGAACTGGTGGTAGAATCATGTTTTATTTGACGTCAATAAGAACAAGTAATTGTCAATGTTGAGAAAAATAAATATTTCATTTCATTTCATTTCATTTCAACATAGCTTCCAAAATGTATAAAAAAATCACAATGAGAAAAAACAATGCTAACGTCACTTTCCATCAGGTGAAACAGAAGACAAACGTCTCATCCTTTTTCAATAAAAAAAAACAATGTATCGCAATACGTTTTTGACACGTGCAACGAAAACGTGCGGTCTCCACACGTTTCACGTTTACACGTAGTAAGTAAATAGGCAGTAATTAAATTTTAAGTAACTTTATTTAAAATGAGTGTCTAAACGCATTAATTACTTGAATATGGATGGTCAAAACTTAAAATGTTGTTAATTCTGTTCTTATATTTGTGATTAGCAGGACTTCGTACAAGGTCAGACAAGAATTAGTTTCGGAAATTTAAATCTCTAGAAGCATAGTGCTGATTTCTGTATTAGTTACTTCGTATTACCACAAGCAGATTTGTTCAAAATATTTTTCAACAAATTTAAAGTAGAGTCTAAAGTCTACTGAGGCATAAAGCAATGCCTGAAATGCGAAATAAGTACGAGCTCTTGCCGCCAACCGCTTTTTCCACTTTTGCACTTTTTTTAACACTGTGTCAACACGTGTTAAATAAAAAATATTCTAATTTTCTCTTTCTTTAAATAAAAACAATCCTAATCTACTTAATGACTTGCGTACTAAATTTTAACTTACCACTTATCACTTTATCAAAAAATTCACTTAAAATTTACTTAACAACCTAACTACCTATACTATTTCCATTTCTTTATTTTCTCGATGACAGTTGTCGTTTGTTACGTTTGTCGATATAGCTCCATCCTTATCAGTTTCTCCGACTCTGGTATTATATATCCTTGTACGTGTGTAAACGTCATACTTTTATAAAATAATGCATACATAATTTGAAAAAAACGCTCGCACAAGTTCGTCACATGAGCTGTCATCGAGAAATTAAAGACATGGAAATAGTATAAGTGTAAACCAGGCATAAGTGCATTAGCGCTGCAGCTAACGATTCCAACAGATTCTTTAAAAAAAAACCTTTTTTTAATGCATAAGCGATGCTTCTATTGTTGGACACTAAATAAGCCAGAGATTAAAAAAATTAAGTAATTGAAATTTTTACGACTTCAACCTCTGTATCCGGGCAGTTGGTTAAATTGTAGAAACTTTTTTACCTGTTTCAAGATTCACAGCACCTTAGTTACAGGTTTTCAGAATCAAAGAATACGAAGTATCATAACAGATGGTACCACCTGAAACTAATATGTCAATTGTCATTGCTCATGTAGGGTGAGGAACTAAACCAAAATACTTGAGATAATCAAATAAAGAATCAACAAAAATACATTTTTAAAATACATTTAAAAAACTCTTGTTTTATATTTAAAAATACTGTGGGTTCAGTGAGTTACAGTTGTCATTCGCATGACATTGACATTGATATTAGTTTACAACAGGTTGATAGGTTACAGCGCCCACTGTCAAGATTACTTATTAACTTCTTTTTATTTTATGGAACACTGCGTTGTACTCGATGTCATAAGAATATTTTAATAAATATAGATTTTTCAAAATATTTGCTTGGTTTCATCTACATAACTCTAGTCGAATATTAAACAAAAACGAGTACCCCTTTTTATGTTTAACATATTTAAAGATAATAATCTAATTTACAGGCAAGTGCTATAATAAAAAGCCTTAGGACCCTGTCCTTTTATATAAAAAGTTTCGAAAGGCAAAAATTTTACCCCGGCAAAGTAATTAAACTTTTAATTTAAAGTTTTAAGAAACAAGCGCTCTTTGTATACAGCGTTGCAGTGTTGCCAGTACTTGGGAGCAGTAAGGTATTGATCAATGATTATATTTCGTTTATTTAACTATTTAAGTAAGTTGGCTATTTTGTTCAAAATATAAGTTTGGAGTTATAGATTTCTCCCTTACGTGTTTTTAATTAGCGAAATCAGCTGTCCATGAAATGGTTGAAGTGCATCGACAAAAATGTGTCCTTGGATTTGTTAACATACTTATCGTTCAATAAATGAAAATTGATTGGACTTGATTCATACGAACGGCAGTTGTTTTAAATATAAAACTTAATGTTACGACGTATAAGATACATCTGATAGTTAACTTGAAGTTGCAAAGGTTTAGAAAACTTAAAACATAACCTTTGTAAAATCAATATAATTGGTGACTTTTTTTATAAAATCTTTTAATTTAAATCTTCGTTAAAATACGCTTCTTCATTTAATTTTTGAGCAATTTTTATGCTTAGATAACATCATGAAGACTCAATCATTTTGAGGACCTTTTTTGATTTAATCAAACAGAATTCTGAACAAACTTGTTTCTCAAATATTCTCGGCTCGGCGTCCCGATGATTCCGCTTTCATTTAATAGTTTTAAGTTTATGGAATAAATTTGCCTATAATTGAACAAATTATGCTGTACCAAAAACCTCAAATTTTTATTGACAAGTAATTAGGCTAAAGATATTTAAGTAGCGTTTACCTCAAACTGCGTAAATCCGGTCGAAATTATGGTACAAAAACCTTTATGTTATTCCAGGTAAATAAATATATAATTAACCGTGCTTTTTGCAAACTAGCAGCTGTGTAGCTAATTTATTAATTGCCTTTCTTTCTTTCTTTCTTTATTTGGGAAACAAACAGTTATGTACAATTCTTGTATACTAAAGATACAATAGCTACAACACAAACCAGTGTAGTTTCCACCGCTAGGTTTAACAAATTATATAATATTTTGTAAAAGTACATACATGTGAAACATTTGAAGCAGAGCTTGTGTTATGGATGACCATACAGCAAAGTGAGGGGGAAACCCAGGATAAACATACATATATAAATACAAATAACCATGACCCGAAAACTCATCATTCTCGCTCCGATCGCCACGCGGTGCGGACGTGCAAGACCCAGTTCTCCGTTGATCGGTTCCTTCCCGATATTCCGTGGCGCTCAGTCTACTGACGTCACAGTATAGCGTGTTGGTTCCGTGCTACGGTTTTCAAGGTTTTTCTACTCCGTCTGAGTGCTTTCGAAGTGCGATTTTTCTTTGCGACTAAGCCCCTTAGTCTTCAAAGTGCTGTGCTAAGTTGTGTTGTGCTTGTGCTGAGTGCAGTGTTGTGCCCAGCGTAAGTAGTCTGGTTTCAGTGCAAAGGATACTTAACGGTGACAACGAATTTGTACTGAACCAGTCCTTTTTATTTTTATTTCTCTTCTCTATTTTATTTATTTTTCTCCTATTTTCATATTTATTTTTATCACATTTGTGTGTTTTCGTATGTATTTGTCCTTTCTGTCGGTAAAGGTTGACCCTAACGCGGTCAACTCTTTACCTGCGTACCCTTTTTTAGGTTTCTAGGTAGCGGCCTTCGGCGTACTACGGTTAGTTTTTAAGTTATTCTCCCCAGCCCCCCTACCGCTGGTAGGGAGGTTTGCCGCTAGGATTTTGCTAGGTTTTTAGGAACTAGGCATCTTTTATTATACTTATATTTTTACATATTATTGTCCCAAGCCCTTCCCAAATGGATGAGCAAATCGTCATTAACATTGCGAAGGCGTTCGCCCAAGCACTCGCCGCGTCGGGTGTTTCAATTTCTGACGACATATTTACGCAAGCTGTACTAGCGCTTAACGCGTCCCCGGCCCCTCAGGCCCCAACCCCAGCCTCTCAGGCCTCTAACGTCCAGACCCCTCAGGTCTATAGCTCCCCCGCGTCTCCCGTTCCATCCGATATGGACTGCGCGTCGGTCTCATCCTCGCGCTCATCTCGTAGGAAGCGTACCGCTCCCGGGAGCGATTCAGACTCCGCCGCGTCCGTAGCTTCGTCGGTCGCCGCCACCCTAACCGGCTCTCCAGAGCCCGAGTTCCAATTAGTTGCCAAACGCTCTAAGAAGCGTTCGAAAAAAGCCGCGGTGTCTTCAACACCCGAGCCAACCCCGGTGTCTTAAACACCAGCCCCCGCGCCGTTAAAATCGCTCGAAGTAACCGCGTCTCCGTCGGTCCCATCGAAGCCAGCGACGCGCTGCGCTCCCGTCCCGCCGAAACCTCAGCTCCCTCCGCCCGTCTTCTTGCGTGAAAAAACGCGCTGGACCGCGGTTTCAAACTTGTGCAAAGAGCACAAAATTAATTACTTAAAAGCCGCCAACGCTGGCGATACAATCAAAATTAAAGTAGCGACCGTCGACGACTTCCGCGCGTTTACCAGGTTGCTCTCGTTAAATCAAATCGCGTATCACACCTACGCCCTCCCGGAGGAGCGTAAGATCCGCGCAGTACTACGAGGCGTCCCGTTCGAGCTCGCGAATGAAGAAATCCTCGAGGACCTAAAGTCCCAGGGTTTCCCGGTCGAAGCAGTGCACAAGATGCACTCTAACCGCGGTAGGCGCTTTCCGTTAGCTTTAGTTATCTTGTCGAATACTCCCAACTCGAGGGAGATCTTTAGGGAGGCTCGCACAATTTGCGGACTCTCAAATATCTCTGTTGAGCGTCCCAACCCCCGCGGTCACCCTGGGCAGTGCCACCGCTGCCAGCTCTACGGCCACGCAGCGGCTAACTGCTCAGCCCCCCCAGGTGCGTTAAGTGCCTGGATCCACATTTTACGAAGGAGTGCACTCGCACTCCCGAATCCACTTCCCCCCCTGCCTGTGTGCTGTGCGGCCAGTCTGGTCACACAGCTAACTACAGGGGCTGCCCGCGTGCTCCGCGCTCCACCGCCAAGAGGGTCGCGCCTAAACCGGCGCCGCCGCTCACTCCCGCTAACTTCCCGCCGCTGCGCAACCGGGGTCCCCCGGAAGCAAAGCCCGTTCAGCCGACGCCTACTCCGGCTCTGTCTTGGAAGCAGCGTCCGGCCGTTCCGCCTGCACCTTCCCGACCCATCCCAGCTCCCGTAGCTTCCGTAGGGCCGCGTCCTTCTCCGTCATCCGCACCTCAGTCGTCGTTGGCTGAGGACATGAAGACCGTGTTCGACGTTATTCAAAACGTCGATATTAACGAAATTTCCGTGCTCGCACGCAAACTGCGAGCCGCCCACTCTCCTCAAGAGCGTTTATTTGCTTTAGCCGAGCATCACTCGCTCCTAAGTTCGTTGTAAATTCTTTTATATTTGTACAAAATTCGTAAATAATAAATTATAATGTCTAGACCCGCGAATCCCGCGTCCAGTCGTATTAAACTCAAGGGCTTATCCCTAGTATCTTTTAACGCTCGTAGCCTTAACACCAACCTTCCCGAAATTAAACTGTTCCTTCAGAACAAAGAACCTGACTCATACCTTCTCCAGGAGACATGGCTTACTCCAAACCGCTCCAGGGGATTCGCTATACCTAAGTACGCGTTTATTCGTAACGATAGGCCCAACTCCGACGGTTTCGGCGGCACCGCTATATATTACAAAAGAGGCTTCCACTGCTGTCCTCTCCCTACCCCTCCTCTCCTCAACATGGAAGCCACTGTGTGTAGATTGGCTATGACTGGTCACCCGACCATCATCATAGCTTCAATCTACATACCTAGTGGTATCAGACCAATCCGCAGCGACTTTGAGGCCATTCTCGCCCTCGGCCATTCAGTCGTTATGTTCGGAGACTTTAACTCCAAACATACTGACTGGACGTGCCTATCGACTAACACCAGCGGTATCGCTCTCCTCGACATCACTAACTCCCTTGACCTAGACGTCATATCCCCCATCACTCCCACTCACTATCCCAACAACCCGTCCTACTCTCCTGACATCCTCGACTTTGCAATTATCAAGCGAATCAATCTTGATCTAAGGTCTATCGAACCGCTCGATGACCTAGGCTCCGACCATCGCCCCGTTTCCCTCGTGCTAGGACCGCCGAACGATAACGTCTCATCTCCTAAGACCTTTACCAACTGGAAAGGTTTTAAAAATACGTTAGTTTCAGCCTTAGAGGCTCCGAACTCTCCACTCGCAATCTCTCCCGAACAATTAGATAGCCCGGATGAAATCGATTCATTAGTAAATTCTCTCACTGATGCTATCAACTCAGCCATCAGTGACAACGAAAAGGTTGCTAAGCAAGGCAAACCCACGCTTCCCTTAGCCGTTAGCAATCTTATTAAAGCTAAAAACGCGGCTCTCCGGAGAGCCAAGAAATATCCCACGCCCACCTATAGAACAGCTGCGAATCAGCTTCAACGTAAAGTTAGGTCTTGCCTCGCGGAACTCCGAGACGCTCAGATGAACGATCTCATGGCGAATATCTCTCCGTCCCACCAAGCGTACTATAGCATGGCCCGAGCCTTACGCGTAGACACCGCCTCTCACGTTCCTCCTCTCACTCGTCCCGATGGCACTACTGCCTTTGAAGTCGAAGAGAAAGCCGAATGCTTCGCCGACAGCATTGCCGCACAATGCTCGCCCAGCACGCAACCTGCTGATCCCTCACACATCCAGGCGGTGGAGGACGAAGTCCTTCGCAGAGACTCTCTCCCCATCACCGCCGACCCTGTCACAGTCTCTAATGACGAAATCTTGCTTCTCATTAGAAATCAAAAGTCCAAAAAGGCTCCGGGTGCGGATGGAATTTCCAACCACGCACTTAAGCACCTACCTCAACAGATGCTTACCTTGTTAGCTATCATTTTCAATGCCTGCTTCGACCGTAGCTACTTTCCAAAAGCTTGGAAAGAAGCGACAGTCATAGGCATTCCCAAGCCGGGCAAACCTCTGAACGTCCCGGCTAATCACAGACCCATCAGCCTCCTCAAGGCAATGTCTAAACTTCTCGAGAGAGTCATACTCTCTTGAATGAGGAACCATCTGTTTCCAACGGATGGCGATCCTCTCATTATTCCCCATCAGTTCGGCTTTCGCGCTAAACACTCCTGCCCTCAGCAAGTCCATCGAATCGTTGAGTATATACTTGACGGTTTCTATCCGCGTCGTTATAAAACAGTCGCGGTTTTCTTTGACGTAGCCAAGGCTTTCGATAAAGTCTGGCACAGCGGTCTCGTTTATAAACTCTACAAGATAGGCTTACCGGATCGCCTAGTCAGGTTAATAGCGTCATTTCTCAAAGACCGTACTTTTCGATTTAAACACGAAGGCACGCTTTCTGCGCCTCGTCCCATAAAGGCTGGAGTCCCTCAAGGCTCAGTCCTCGCCCCTCTGCTGTACACCGTGTACACCAACGACATTCCCATCCCGCCAAAAGGCGTCGAACTCGCCCTCTTTGCTGACGACACCGCACTCTATACCAAAGGCCATAGTGTTCGGCACCTTGTAACCAGACTCCAAAAGGCCGTAAACGCCCTAGGTGTATGGTTTCAAAAATGGCGCATCGATGTGAACCCTGAAAAGAGTTCTGCGATGCGCTTCGACCACAAACGCCGTCGTACCGATGGCGATCCCCATGTTCGAATGTTAGGCATTCCCATCCCCTGGAAGCGCAGTACTAAATACTTAGGCGTCACATTAGATCCGACGCTTTCTTTCAAGCAACACGTCGAAAGAGTTTCGAAACTCGCTCGTCACTATTTAGGCCGCCTAAATAGCATGTTAGGTAGAAAAAGTAAAATGTCTTTCAGAAACAAACGTACACTTTACAAGGTCTGCGTTAGACCCGTCATGACGTATGCCTCGCCAATCTTTGCCCACGCCAAACCCTCCCTCCTGCACAAACTGCAGGTAGTTCAAAACCTCTTTTGCCGCCGGGCCACAAACGCACCGTGGTACGTGCGCAACGCGGATGCCTGCAGTACAACAACATCTCAAATCACTATCTGAAGCGTTCTTCAAACGCTCCGAAACCCATCCCAATCCTCTAGTTCGTGATTCAGTCTCATATACTACTCCTGTGTTAGACTCGAAGTTCAAAGTCGCTAGGCCTAGGAATGCGCAAACGTACTCATCCACCAGACTGTCACGCGATCTCGAAGCCCTTCTGGGCGCAAATTCTAACGTAAATTTTAACTCTAACGTAAATCCTAATTCTAACGTAAATGCGAGTTAATTCAATTTTATTTAGCAATTTTTTAATTTTTGTTTTAATTTTTGATTTCATTTTGAGCACCTTCAGTGCTACGTATTACTTTCAGTGCTTTGAGCACCTTCAGTGCTATGTAATCCCAGCGGTTGACCCCTTCTGGGCCCCGCTAGCGCGGCCTCTTTCTCCAATTGGCCGTCGCTCAGATGAAGGCTGAGTGGCAAAATTGCACGAGCCCACAGGGGGTTTTTAGTGGGTATGGTCCTGGTAGGCGTCGGGACGAGTCCCACATAACTTTGGAATCGCGCCAGAGTATGCGTCAGGGCATTTTTATCCTCCTGCCCTTCCCGCGGAGGGGAACAAAAAAAAAAAAAGACCCGAAAACTCGCATTCTCGCTCCGATCGGCACGCGGTGCGGACGTGCAAGACCCAGTTCTCCGTTGATCGGTCCCTTCCCGCCATTCCGTGGCGCTCAGTCTACTGACGTCACAGTCTAGCGTGTTGGTTCCGTGCTACGGTTTTCAAGGTTTTTCTACTCCGTCTGAGTGCTTTCGAAGTGCGATTTTTCTTTGCGACTAAGCCCCTTAGTCTTCAAAGTGCTGTGCTAAGTTTTGTTGTGCTTGTGCTGAGTGCAGTGTTGTGCCCAGCGTAAGTAGTCTGGTTTCAGTGCAAAGGATACTTAACGGTGACAACGAATTTGTACTGAACCAGTCCTTTTTATTTTTATTTATTTCTCTTCTCTATTTTATTTATTTTTCTCCTATTTTCATATTTATTTTAATCATATCTGTGTGTTCTTCGTGTGTATTTGTCCTTTCTGTCGGTAAAGGTTGACCCTAACGCGGTCAACTCTTTACCTGCGTACCCTTTTTTAGGTTTCTAGGTAGCGGCCTTCGGCGTACTACGGTTAGTTTTTAAGTTATTCTCCCCAGCCCCCCTACCGCTGGTAGGGAGGTTTGCCGCTAGGATTTTGCTAGGTTTTTAGGAACTAGGCATCTTTTATTATACTTATATTTTTACATATTATTGTCCCAACCCTCCCTAATGGATCCGCTAATCATTATTAACGCGTTCACCCAGGCGCTTGCTGCGGCAGGCGTCTCCATCCCAAAAGACATCCTAACGCAGGCCTTGCAGGCATCAATCGCGTCCCCGGCCCCTCAGGCCCCAACCCCAGCCCCTCAGGCCTCCAACACCCAGACCCCTCAGGTCTATAGCTCTCCCGCGTCTCCCGTTCCATCCGATATGGACTGTGCGTCGGTCTCATCCTCGCGATCATCTCGTAGGAAGCGTACCGCTCCCGGGAGCGATTCAGACTCCGCCGCGTCCGAAGCTTCGTCGGTCGCCGCCACCTTAACCGGCTCTCCTGAGCCCGCCTTCCAATTAGTTACCAAACGCTCTAAGAAGCGTTCGAAAAAAGCCGCGGTGTCTTACACACCCGAGCCAACCCCGGTGTCTTCTACACCCGCCCCCGCGCCGCTCATGTCACTCGAAGTGACCGCGTCTCCGTCGGTCCCATCGAAGTCAGCGACGCGCTGCGCTCCCGTCCCGCCGAAACCTCAGCTCCCTCCGCCTGTCTTCCTGCGGGAAAAAGCGCGCTGGACCGCGGTTTCTAACTTGTGCAAAGAGCACAAAATTAATTACTTAAAAGCCGCCAACGCTGGCGATACAATTAAAATTCAAGTCGCGACCGTCGACGACTTCCGCGCGTTCACCAGGTTACTTTCCTTAAAACAAATCGCGTATCACACCTACGCCCTCCCGGAGGATCGTAAGATCCGCGCAGTACTACGGGGCGTCCCGTTCGAGCTCGCGAATGAAGAAATCCTCGAGGACCTTAAGTCCCAGGGTTTCCCGGCCGAAGCAGTGCATAAGATGCACTCCAACCGCGGTAGGCGCTTTCCTTTAGCTTTAGTAATCCTGTCAAATACTCCCAACTCGAGGGAGATCTTTAGAGAGGCTCGCACAATTTGCGGACTCTCAAATATCTCCGTCGAGCGTCCCAACCCCCGCGGTCACCCTGGGCAGTGCCACCGCTGCCAACTCTACGGCCACGCAGCGGCTAACTGCTCAGCGGCTAACGCCCCCAGGTGCGTTAAGTGCCTGGATCCACATTTTACGAAGGAGTGCACTCGCACTCCCGAATCCACTTCCCCCCCTGCCTGTGTGCTGTGCGGCCAGTCCGGTCACACAGCTAACTACAGGGGTTGCCCGCGCGCTCCGCGCTCCACCGCCAAGAGGGTCGCGCCTAAACCGGCGCCGCCGCTCACTCCCGCTAACTTCCCGCCGCTGCGCAACCGGGGTCCCCCGGAAATAAAGCCCGTTCAGCCGACGCCTACTCCGGCTCTGTCTTGGAGGCAGCGTCCGGCTGTCCCACCTGCACCTTCCCGACCCATCCCAGCTCCCGTAGCTTCAGTAGGGCCGCGTCCTGCTTTGTCATCTTCACCTCAGTCGTCGCAGGCTGAGGACATGAAGACCGTGTTCGACGTCATTCAAAACGTCGACATTACGGAAATTTCTGTTCTCGCACGCAAACTGCGAGCCGCCCGCTCTCCTCAAGAGCGTTTATTTGCTTTAGCCGAGCATCACTCGCTTCTAAGTTCATTATAAATTTATTCTTTTTTTTTTATTTTTATATAAAATCGTAAATAAGTAAATTATAATGTCTAGACCCGCGAATCCCGCGTCCAGTCGTATTAAACCCAAGGGCTTATCCCTAGTATCTTTTAACGCTCGTAGCCTTAACACCAAACTTCCCGAAATTAAACTGTTCCTTCAGAACAAAGAACCTGACTTATTCCTTCTCCAGGAGACATGGCTTACTCCAAACCGCTCCAGGGGATTCGCTATACCTAAGTACGCGTTTATTCGTAACGATAGGCCCAACTCCGACGGTTTCGGCGGCACCGCTATATATTACAAAAGAGGCTTCCATTGCTGTCCTCTCCCTACCCCTCCTCTCCTCAACATGGAAGCCACTGTGTGTAGATTGGCTATGACTGGTCATCCGACCATCATCATAGCTTCAATCTACATACCTAGTGGTACCAGACCAATCCGCAGCGACTTTGAGACCATTCTCGCCCTCGGCCATTCAGTCATTATGTTCGGAGACTTTAACTCCAAACATACTGACTGGACGTGCCTATCGACTAACACCAGCGGTATCGCTCTCCTCGACATCACTAACTTCCTTGACCTAGACGTCATATCCCCCATCACTCCCACTCACTATCCCAACAACCCGTCCTACTCTCCTGACATCCTCGACTTTGCAATTATCAAGCGAATCAATCTTGATCTAAGGTCTATCGAACCGCTCGATGACCTAGGCTCCGACAATCGCCCCGTCTCCCTCGTGCTAGGACCGCCGAACGATAACGTCTCATCTCCTAAGACCTTTACCAACTGGAAAGGCTTTAAAAATACGTTAGTTTCAGCCTTAGAGTCCCCGAACTCTCCACTCGCGATCTCACCCGAACAATTAGATACCCCGGATAAAATTGATTCATTAGTAAATTCTCTCACTGATGCTATCAACTCAGCCATCAGTGACAACGAAAGGGTTGCTAAGCAAGGCAAACCCACGCTTCCCTTAGCCGTTAGCAATCTTATTAAAGCTAAAAACGCGGCTCTCCGGAGAGCCAAGAAATACCCCACGCCCGCCTATAGAACAGCTGCGAATCAGCTTCAACGTAAAGTTAGGTCTTGCCTCGCGGAACTCCGAGACGCTCAGATGAACGATCTCATGGCGAATATCTCTCCGTCCCACCAAGCGTACTATAGCATGGCCCGAGCCTTACGCGTAGACACCGCCTCTCACGTTCCTCTTCTCACTCGTCCCGATGGCACTACTGCCTTTGAAGTCGAAGAGAAAGCTGAATGCTTCGCTGACAGCATTGCCGCACAATGCTCGCCCAGCACGCAACCTGCTGATCCCTCACACATCCAGGCGGTGGAGGACGAAGTCCTTCGCAGAGACTCTCTCCCCACTACCGCCGACCCTGTCACAGTCTCTAATGACGAAATCTTGCTTCTCATTAGAAATCAAAAGTCCAAAATGGCTCCGGGTGTGGATGGAATTTCCAACCACGCACTTAAGCACCTACCTCAACAGATGCTTACCTTGTTAGCTATCATTTTCAATGCCTGCTTCGACCGTAGCTACTTTCCAAAAGCTTGGAAAGAAGCGACAGTCATAGGCATTCCCAAGCCGGGCAAACCTCTGAACGTCCCGGCTAATCACAGACCCATCAGCCTCCTCAAGGCAATGTCTAAACTTCTTGAGAGAGTCATACTCTCTCGAATGCGGAACCATCTATTTCCAACGGATGGCGATCCTCTCATTATTCCCCATCAGTTCGGCTTTCGCGCTAAACACTCCTGCCCTCAGCAAGTCCACCGAATCGTCGAGTATATACTTGACGGTTTCTATCCGCGTCGTTATAAAACAGTCGCGGTTTTCTTTGACGTAGCCAAGGCTTTCGATAAAGTCTGGCACAGCGATCTCGTTTATAAACTCTACAAGATAGGCTTACCGGATCGTCTAGTCAGGTTAATAGCGTCGTTTCTCAAAGACCGTACGTTTCGATTTAAACACGAAGGCACGCTTTCTGCGCCTCGTCCCATAAAGGCTGGAGTCCCTTAAGGCTCAGTCCTCGCCCCTCTGCTGTACACCGTGTACACCAACGACATTCCCATCCCGCCGAAAGGCGTCGAACTCGCCCTCTTTGCTGACGACACCGCACTCTATACCAAAGGCCACAGTGTTCGGCACCTTGTAGCCAGACTCCAAAAGGCCGTAAACGCCCTTGGTGTATGGTTTCAAAAATGGCGCATCGATGTGAACCCTGAAAAGAGTTCTGCGATGCGCTTCGACCACAAACGCCGTCGTCCCGATGGCGATCCCCACGTCCGAATGTTAGGCATTCCCATCCCCTGGAAGCGCAGTACTAAATACTTAGGCGTCACATTAGATCCGACGCTTTCTTTCAAGCCACACGTCGAAAGAGTTTCGAAACTCGCTCGTCACTATTTAGGCCGCCTAAATAGCATGTTAGGTAGAAAAAGTAAAATGTCCTTCAGAAACAAACAGACACTTTACAAGGTCTGCGTTAGACCCGTTATGACGTATGCCTCGCCTATCTTTGCCCACTCCAAACCCTCCCTCCTGCACAAACTGCAGGTAGT
Source organism: Marasmarcha lunaedactyla (assembly GCA_923062675.1). NCBI lineage: Eukaryota > Metazoa > Arthropoda > Insecta > Lepidoptera > Pterophoridae > Marasmarcha > Marasmarcha lunaedactyla. The sequence continues at coordinate 17,661,936 of OV281359.1, forward strand.
TCAAAACCTCTTTTGCCGCCGGGCCACAAACGCACCATGGTACGTGCGTAACGCGGACTTGCATAGAGATCTTGAACTGCCTACAGTACAACAACATCTCAAAACACTCTCTGAAGCGTTTTTCAAACGCTCCGAAACCCATCCCAATCCTCTAGTTCGTGATTCAGTCTCATATACTACTCCTGTGTTAGACTCGAAGTTCAAAGTCGCTAGGCCTAGGAATGCGCAAGCGTACTCATCCACCAGACAGTCCGCCGATCTCGAGGCCCTTCTGGCCGCAAATTCTAATTCTAACGTAAATTCTAATTCTAACGTAAATCCAAATTCTAACGTAAATGCGAATTAATTAAATTTTATTTAGCAATTTTTTAATTTTTGTTTAAATTATTGATTTTCATTTTGAGCACCTTCAGTGCTATTTATTCACCTTCAGTGCTTTGAGCACCTTCAGTGCTATGTAATCCCAGCGGGTGACCCCTTCTGGGCCCCGCTAGCGCGGCCTTTTTCTCCAATTGGCCGTCGCTCAGATGAAGGCTGAGTGGCAAACATGTACGAGCCGACAGGGGGTTTTTAGTGGGTATGGTCCTGGTAGGCGTCGGGACGAGTCCCACATAACTTTGGAATCGCGCCAGAGTATGCGTCAGGGCATTTTTATCCTCCTGCCCTTCCCGCGGAGGGGAACAAAAAAAAAAAGACCCGGAAACAAATATCTATGTTTATCGCACAAATGAATGCCCCAGCCAGGACTCGAACTTGGGACCTCCGGCGTATGAGGCATGGCTCATATACTCATAACTAACCACTACGACACTTGGTCGTTCTTTACTGTACATTTGTTTATAAGTGTAATTTTGTAATTTTCATGCACTGTACATGAAAATGCTCCAATTCACAGAGGTTTTTGTTGTTAAATCTCGCGCTCTCTTTCTCAATATGTTGCTAGCATAATTTGTTTTGCTTGAAGTAGTGTAAAACAAGTATTTTCTTTTTGAACTAAACTACATTCAAAGTTAAAATTACATAGTAAATATTGGGAACCATTTTAGTTATTTAGTAATTTATATAAAAATAATTGATACTTTTAAATTCTTCTACATTTAAGGGGCAGAATCTTTAAACTATCACTTTCAATACTATGGAATCTATATTTTAAACATTTAATAAATTTATTTTGTATGTTTTGTAAGTGATGAATTTATATAATGTATTTATATTATATTACTTACCGATTTCGGCATCTTTAACAAATGGTTTATTACGGTGCTCTTAATTGTAGATTATGCAAAGCAAATCTAAACCTAGAAACAGTATTAATAAATAATAGATTCGCTTATCTTTACTTTAGAACACCCTTAGTCTGCATATCCACCAAAAGCGGGGCTGAGTAGCGAGATAGAGCTTATAAGCTAAAGATTCCGCAAGCCCTCCGCTACCTCGTGCATTTACTTGGATGTACAGGGATTGTATTTTTACTTCTGTATTCCTATTGTTCATCGCAAAGAGGATCTACATTTTAAATTTCAGCTTTCTAGATTTAGCTGTCAGGTCTTATGTCGGTTTTTAAACACGAGACGAAATACCGCCGTTTCTCGCTAAACCTATGAATAGGATTAATAAATCGATCCCTTATAAATACATCGTATTTAATGGCATAAGTAGTACTAAGTTGTACTTATTAATAGTAGTTAAAAGAAAAATTTTAGCTACATTAGAAAATGTCTTATTTTCAGTAAATTTCTACGTACAGACTCATTATCTTTATTTTGATATTCTGTTTGACGTCACGTAAAAAATAATATAAAATGATGTGGCATGTGTAAGCAAATGGGTTCCTTATATTATAAAAGTGCCTGGAATTGGCCTTGTGTTGCTATTTGAATGTTAATATTGTTTTAACTTAATAGAGTTCGTTACCGAAAGCATATTATTTTTATGTTAAATATGTAGCTGATTTTTGCACATGGCTTTTAATGTGGGTAGTTTTATTAAAAGTAATAAAAAATATACTCCTGGGTTTTATTTGGCCGCAATAGTTTCATCTTGTACCAAGTATCTATATGTCACTGTTTAAAACGTAATAATTAAAGTGATCAATATCAGAACGCTTGTTCTATGATTACATAATTTTCAAGGCCAGACCTGAGTAACAAATGTAATTCGGAGTAAGACTTAACACTTAAAAATATCCTTTAGTCAGTGTTGATTATTATTGCTTTGAAAAAGACAATAACTATATTTTAACTCAAGGAGACCATAGTCTTAATCTGTAAGTCGTCTGCGTCTGTGGCCTAGAAGATTAGAAAAGTACTTAAAATATATAAAACATTAATTTTATTTCAAAATGTCACTAATAATTAACAGTGACAGTTTGTTCATTTGAAAATATCCTTCCTTTAACGGCTAAAGGTATCGGAATGGAATTAATGCAGAAGGATGACTAGTTATAACTAATTTGCTACGTTACGCCCCAGATTTATATCAAATAATTAATCTGCAAAACTGTTTTTATTTATATTATCCCAATCGTATAAACATCCAACTGCTTTGTTACAGGCACAGCTCACTACGGGGAAGACAGCGTGGGATCATTCCCTTTCTTCGAGTACAATGTTCCTCGAAATGTGACCACCGTTGTTGGTCAGACGGCTTTCCTGCACTGTAGGGTGGAACAACTTGGAGATAAAGCTGTAAGTGCTATAATATTATTTATTTATTTTATTTATTTATTTATTTGGGAAACATACAATATTTTAATACAGTTATATAAATTAATATAAATAATATAACAAATCAATAAAGTTTCCACCAATAACTAACTCAGTTAAGGTAGTTACAGCAATACAAAGTTAAATCATTATTAATACATAAAAATAAACATTACATTATTACGATTTAATCAAAATAAACAAAAATATAAGAATAGAGATTAATGGATAATGAGCTCCTCCCTAATTTTCCTTTTATAAACAATCACACTGGAATGAAACATATCTACAGAATCAAATTTCATGTTATAATCATTACAAGCTCTGTTTATAAACATATTATGGACTTGATTCGATTACACAGTCATAAAAAAGACTCTGAAGATCTTGGCTTTATCTCCGATCACCTTTGCTATTTTCTTTATTAAAATGCTGGAGGCAAAATGTAACGTGCTTATAGGGAATAATAATCCCCAGACATACACACCAACTGTGTAGCCCCAAAGTAAGCAAAACTTGTGTCATGGATCGAACTGGGGGGGAACCCAGAATAAACATACGTATATAAATATCAACAACCATAACCCGAGAACAAACATTTGGGTTCATCACACAAATCAATGCCCCGGCCAGTACACGAACCTGGGACCTCCAGCGCATGAGACAGGGCTACGAACCACGAAGCTACTTGGCCGTCAAACAAGGTATACCAATTGGGGTACAGCCTACTGCAAGGAGCTAACGGACATATAGATAAATAGTGATGTTGAACAAGCAATGCAAACCCCATATAATCTCGCTCAAGAGTGTTCAAATAAATATTTATTTAAGTAACATTAAAAAATTAAGAGCATCTCTAGTATGGTACTAGAAACTACGACCCTTACTATTTGTAGCTTGTTATTACTCTCGTTCTCAAGATTAAGTTTTTGTACACAAACAACAGCCAGTAAAGTTACAGGAGTTCAGGCAATTCCGGTTATGATGCCGCCTAAGGTGCACTTGACGGAGGCCCAGTCTAAGGGCGAGAATTGCTTGCTACTTGTTTGGCATTATGTAAGCCCCAGAGGCGACGACAATACATGGCGTTCGAATGGAAATCTGACCCTGCATCAACGCTCTTGGCTGTACTGACGTCCATGGAAACGGATAACTTTCGATTACATGGGTTGCGTGCTGGTATTCTGGGTTTGAAATACTTTGACATAATCGATATGAAGTATTTAATTTAGTAATATGTTTTTATCACGCCAGTGTTGGTTCCGGACTTTCAGTACGCTTGCGCTTTGATCAAAGTTTATCTTCAAATATTTTGTTAGTATACATTGTTATCGTTTTTAAAAATGTAGATTAGCTATTTGGTGTACCTTATTGTAAAATAATAAAGTTCAAATTTTAAAAGGGTGCTCTTAATATTTACAATTTAAGTAACATGAATGAGATACCTGTGTACGAATATAGGCATTAAATACTACGTAATATATTAGTAAGGACTATTTTCTCCTGTCACTTTTGTGTAATCAATATTGCTTTAACGAAGTCATGAAAAACAAGAAACATATTTTTATTACTTTCAAGTTCATATCCCGCCGTAATTGAAATACCTTGAGACGCGTGTTTCACATATTTTTTGTAAGCATGTCGACATGTGTAATTCAGACGGGTGTGTTGTACGAAATTCTTAATAAATTTTAATGCGTTGAGACCAGAAATGATGTCATTTTATTTTTACAGGTATCTTGGATCAGAAAAAGGGACCTCCATATATTGACGGCGGGTATTTTAACTTATACTTCTGATCAACGATTTCAGGTTTGTACTTTTTCTTTTTTGAGTTTTGTACAGTCGTTATATGTAGCTGTCTCTGTAAAAAAATTATCTTTTAAAATTGTATGCAATTTCAGATATTTTTATTGATAAAAACACAGGGTAACCTTGGAATCAAAGCTGGCACCGGGTCAAAGGCCATGTCGTGACAGCTATCAGAAAAATATTAAAAAATTGGTGGTCATGTACTTTTGAAATTATAACTGTCAAAAAATAATTCAGAAATCCAGACACCTTGTGATCTTTCAAGTCCATTGACTACAAATATTACTTTTCTTCGACTTTTTTTATATAATATATAATGTAAAGATTTTTGTATAATAATACTAAATTTCAAAATACTTACATCACCCAACTTTAACCAAATGTACTGTAAAAATATTACGCTAATTTGGCAAGTGACTTTAAAGATGGCTCGTGGAGTCTGGATAACAAAAGGAAATTACATTATTTAATTAAGGAAACTACAGGTCTTTTGTTGTAAACCTATTGTTTATTGTAAAAGGTTTTGTGTGACCGTTTGTTTCTAAAATAAATAAATAAATAAATAAATAACAAAATCGTATAACACATGCTAGATTACTTTTTAATTTAGGGAAATAATTTTTTTGATGAAAGCTGATTCCCTGCCTATTCTGTTTCATTACTACGTTAAAATGTTGGTAAGCAGTCTGGGCTTCTTTAAGTCCACAATTAAAAGATACTATACACACCATTTCGATAAAAAGAGATAGAGACACCACATTGGTCAAAGGGTACCAAGGGTTAACTAGAAATTTGTTATTGTAGGTGCAAGTTTGAAATAAGTTTAAATAAAATAAAATTCAATTATTGGATTCTTCAGTTATAATTTTCATTTAATAAAATTTACAAGTTTATTTTAAAGTAAATAATTGAACTCTTTCCCTTCGGTTGCAATAAAGCCTCTAATTGCCTTGAAATATTGCCACTAGTATATAATAATAATCATAATAATAAATTTCATTTATTGTGGCAACTTGGCCCACTTGTTAGTAAAACAACTTAAATAGATAACTATCTTAGTAAGACATTCATGTTAATTAATAATTAGACTAAAACAGACATAAAATGCTTCCATATTGATAGCTCCAGCATATCAGCAAACACCCTCAGCGGATCAATTTTGATTGAGCAAAGATTGTTATACTGCACCCTAAGCGCATTCAGTGCTGTTTTCGAGCCATGCTCGTGTGACCACAGTCTCGCCATATAAAAGGATTGACCAAAGGCCTTGAATAATGTTGTTTTAGCTTCCTCACTGCAATGTGCGAACCTGTGTGCCATATTGGATCTTGCTGCCAGCGCTTTGCGCTCTCTCTCTATATCTAGCTGATATTGAAGGTCCTCTGTCAAATAGTGACCCAGATATTTAAATTTGCCAACTTTTGCTAGTATAGAGCCATTAAGTTTTATAGTGGGCTCATATTTAATTGATTTTCCTGAGCCGTAAAAATCACGTATACATTTTTTTAACATTGTACACAAGGCCGTGTAGACTTGCATACTCCTCACAACTATGTAAGAGTTTCCTAATTGATCCAACCGTTGGGCCCAGCAGCATCATATCATCAGCATAGCTAATATTGTTAAAGCATACACCGACTATCTTGCAGCCTACTGGTATTTTGCTGAGCTCAACAATCAGATCATTTATGTACAGGTTGAACAAACTTGGCGAAGCAACACCACCCTGCACTCCACAATCAAGCCCATACTCCCTTGTATGGGCCATATTACAAGCCATAATACAAGTCCATACACCTTAAACAGTTTGTCTGACTATCATACCAATGACTGAGAAGTTTCACAATCTCCCGTGGTACGCCCGCCTCCTCAAGCTTTTGCCAGAGTTCGTCATACACTACTATATCACATGCCTAAGGCCTACCATCAAGACTCTCCAAATGCCAACCTCACCTGCCCGTGGTGCACCCTGCCGGACAGCGGACGAGACTCTGGCGACCGATGAATGGCGGGATAACCATTTTGCAGGTGGTAGGTTTCGACTGCGGCTTGCAACCACCTTGGCTTGGCTTTGGCCACCATGGTTTGCATAAGCCATGCCGCCAAGTGACCTAGTCACGTTCCGGCATGATGTCTTGAGTAGCCATTGGAGGAGAATAGGTCCAAGTAATTGCGCAACGTATGAGAGCCGTTTGAACTCGAAGGAATATGATGCACCAGGTGGCTCATTCTGGAGGGCAGCGGGATCCAAAGAAACGGTGCACCGCTGGCCGACCGCAGGTTGTAGGGGGCCCAACTAACGTTCTAACCATACGTGAAAGGCTGCCCCACCGCCTGTGTAAAATCCCGGGATTGCTCCATCGTGCCGGTAGCAAACCGGATGGAGAGGGCCCAATGGCGATCCCTGGGGGGTTTTTAGGCGTCCCCGCGGTCTTCATGTGAGTCCCCCACCAGTGGGTCTGACCACTCGAGTTGCTTGGTTCCAAACGTTGCGCTTCAGTCAACTTCTATTCTTCTCCCCTATTCACCCTAACAACAACGTAATGGAAAAGTTCAAAAAGAAAAATAAGTGCCGAAAGTACCCTAGTACTAGCCCTAAAAGTACACTTCTCTAACATCCAAGGAGTGCAATCAAATCTCCACGATATCCACCAACACCTTGAGACAGAGAGGCCGCACTTATTTTTTCTGACAGAGACGCAGATCTGCGATCGTTTGGATCTGGCATACCTGCATTTCCCAGGTTATATCCTGGAGACCAAATTTCCCCAATGCGGGCGTGTGCTTGTATGTCAGAGACGAGATCTGTTGTCGGCGGCTCCGATACTTGAAAGTTCCGGATTTTCTGTTTAATGGGTCTATGTAGATACTGGTTTAGACCGAATTGTATACGCTAGTATTTACCGATCACACACGGGAGCTCAGACAACTCGATTTATTGAATATCTTAGTGATACTGCAGATAAGGTCCAACGACGCTATCCCTCTTGCGTTGGTGTTCCTTGGGGACTTTAATGCCCACCATGGAGAGTGGCTGTAACCGTTCAAGAAAACCGACCACGCTGGCAGAGAAACCTATCGGTTCGCAGTAACTCATGGTCTCTCCCAGCTCGTTCACGAACCGACGCGCATTCCTGACGTTGTTGACCATACTGCGTATTGCTTGGACCTTCTGCTGACAACCGATCCAGACAGATACTCGGTGTCCGTATCTCCACCATTAGGGACATCCGACCACTGTCTGGTGAAATCTTTGTTGCAATACTCGCCAACCGATACCAGCTCAAAAGGCAATAGGCGAGTATGACGGTTCAAGTCAGCAGATTGGGATGAGATGCGTCACTTTTTCGCCTCTTATCCTTGGCGGCAAGCATGTTTTACTTCCGATGATCCATCATTCTGTGCTGATGCTGTCTCCAGCGTGATATGTCAAGGTATGGAATACTTTATACCGTTCTCTGAGGTATCTCTGGAGTCCAAAGCCCATGGTTTAATGCTGATTGCCTCCTAGCTGAAAAGCGTAAGCATGCAGCATACCAAGCCTGGGCTAGCGCTCGCAGAAGCAAAGCTATGGATCTCCCAGCTGAGAAGCGGGCGTACAATGCTGCTGCCAAGTCCTGCAAAAAGGTGATCAGAAGCGCTCGTTTCGACCGTATCGGAGACAAGTTAGCATCCTATCCCACGGGGAGTAAAGCTTTCTGGTTCCTTGCCAAGTCAGTTGAGATGAACTTCTGTCGCCCATCACTGCCACCACTGCAAAGGCCTGACGGGTCTTTGGCCCACAGCGCAAAAGAGAAGGCAGACTTGTTCGCAAATCTCTTCGCGAAATGTTCGCGTCTAGATTCTAAAGGTAAAAGTCCACCCACGTTACCCCCATTCGGCCCCAAGATGGAGGCCGTCCAAATTCACCAGAAAGAGGTACTCAAATGCTTACTAAATTTAGACGTGAACAAAGCCAGTGGTCCAAATGGCATTCCCGCAGTAGTTCTAAAGCACTGTGCAGCCGAGTTGTCTCCTGTTTTGACACGCCTTTATCGACTCTCTCTAAGGACTGGAAAAGTTCCAAAATCATGGAAGTTTGCAAACGTACAGCCCGTACCAAAAAAGGGCAGTCGAGCCGACTCAGTCAACTATAGACCTATTGCAATCACTTCCATAATTTGCAAAATTATAGAACGAGTATTGAACCATCATCTCCTGACGTACCTAGAGACCAATGAGATCCTCAGTGACAACCAATATGGTTTCCACGAAGGACGCTCAACAGGAGACCTTCTAGTGTACGTCACGCATCTATGGAGCATGGCCTTGGAAGGGCACGGAGAGGCTATACCCGTATCCTTAGATATCTCCAAGGCCTTTGACCGGGTATGGCACGAAGCTTGTGCAAGCTTCCTGCGTATGGCATACCATCTGGAATCTGCGACTGGATTTCTGATTTTCTGAGGGAACGGTCAATTCGAGTTGTCGTCGATGGCTTCTCATCGGACCTAATGGCGATCAACGCCGGCGTACTTCAGAGATCTGTTCTCTCTGCAACATTATTCCTGCTGCACATTAATTACCTTCTTTTATCGGAAGGCATGATTGGTTACGCCGATGTCAGCACTATTGTAGAGAGATATGTGTCCAATGCGCGAGCGAGTCCAAACCAATGCAATTTCAGAGAGAGTTGATGATTGAACGGGTTGATTTGACACTATGCAGACTTTTCGATTGGGGTGAAGCCAACCTTGTCAAGTCCAAAACCCAGGCGTGTCTCTTCTCCGGTAACAAGAGCACATTCAACTTGACGCCCACTTTCCAAGGTGTATATGTACCAATTACAAACCATCTTGGGCTTCTAGGCATGACCATCACGTCGAAACTTAATTTCGGTCAACAGAACGAAACCATGGCACAGACAGCTTCCAAAAAATTGGGAGTCATCGCAAAGGTCCGGTGGTACTTCAACTCCGAACAGTTGCTCAACCTGTACACAGCTCAGGTTCAATTCTGTATGGAGTACTGCAGCCATCTTTAGCATGATTCCGCTAAGTACCATCTTGAAGCGTTGGATTCTGTCAACCGAAGGGCCCGTAGACTCATAAGTGACGACAAACTTACTTCTTCGAGACTGCAAAGTCTCGAACATCGTCGAAAAGTTACTAGTCTATCGGTTTTTTACAGATTGCTCTTTGGAGAGTGTGCGAATGCTCTTTTTCAGCTAATTGAACCTTCTCCCTTTCTCCACCGGTCAACCAGACGCAGACAGAAGTTTCACCTGTTTGTGGTTAGCGTGTCAAAGAGCCGAACTAAACGGTTTGATAGCTCATTTTTGGTTCGTGTTGCCAAAAAGTGGAACGATTTACCTGCGTCTGTTTTTCCAGACAAATATAACCCTGGAGCTTTCAAGTGTAGAGTTGATAGGTACCTCTTTCCATCAGGTGAGATGGAAGACAAACGCCTGCTAATTATTAATAAAAAAAATCGACAAGGCAGGCATACACAGAAAAGTGTCTGTCTGTGTAGTAGCGGACTGTTTGTTTCAGAAAAAGAATTGCACTCTCATTACCCACCCCAGACCTAAATCCAAACTGTGCATCGTGAAGCTCAACAAACTTTTCCAATTCCTTGTCCATCATCCTATCTAAAACGTACGCCGCAAACGTTGCCAAAGAAATTGGCCAATAGTTGGTATGGTCGGCTAAGTTTCCAGTTAAATTTTTTACTATGGGGACCACTACAGGTTTGAGCATATCCTTTGGAAGATAGGAGTGACTAAGGCACAAGGAGTAGAACATGCCGAGGACTCGTGGAAGGTGAACACCTGTGCATTTCAGGTGCTCGACACTATACCTTAATTATTTTCATTATGTCTACCACTTTCAAATTAATAAATGCCAAAATCAAGTTTTGGGGTAAGATTTTACATCTTTTTTTTTTAGTTTAACGTTTTTATACATAAACATACATTAACATGTATTTTACAAATTTTATAAAAAGTAGATGAGGATACCTTATAATAGACACACAAAACAAATCTTAATGACAAAACATTTGAAATTATTGATGGTTAAACTTAGCTGTTTAATACAGTAAAATTACTCACTCATTGTTATCACTCAGTTTAAAGCTAAGTGACTTTACATTGAGTGTGAGAGAAATAAAATCTCATAAGCCATGACTTCGACGTTTATACCATAGGTGGTTTTCACACTATATCACACAATCTGCGGTATTGGCACGTGTACTATGCGTTTCGAGTAACAGTAGGACCGACTTAGCGCCATATTGTGACGTCATAGCTGTCAATTCGAACTGGCTATATAGCGTGAGCAAAAAAAGATTTTTTTAAATAGAATTTATTTACACAAGCGATTGCTTCTAGCGTCAAACTCTCAATTTGGCTATCTAATTTTTGACGTTTTTGTCATACCATTGGATTTAAATCAGAATTATAAGGTGGTATCAATACCGTGAGAGCTGAAAATTTTATTTTTGACATAGTTTGGTGGTTTTGGTGGTTTGTGCCTTTTTATTAACTTATAACATTTCTCTTTTGAAAACAGCTTTATTTTGAAAAAAATTGTTTTCGATATAATACTCTAATAAATAAAGTAAATTAAATCATTATTTTTATGCAAAAAGTTTTCTTTTCGGACCATAATATTCAAGTGAAATTCGACAGATAGAGGTCATTGACGTTCCTATTCTCATTTGAATCGCATAGTACTGAATGTTTTATCCTGTGGCTTGTATACAAATAAAGACACTTCAGTCAAAATTAAAAACCACAACACCGTATACCAGAGCAGTGTCCAGTGCAATGTGAAAACTGCCTTAGATAAAATATCGGAGTCGAATCTTATGTGTTTCTATCTCTATCTCACTCAATATTAAGTACAATATTAAATTATTACCTTGCTTTAAAATAAGTGCTAACAGAGGAAGAGTTATTTCACTTTATCGAAAAGCAAAGTTCAGCTACTAATAATGTCAAAGGTATTTAACATGAAGATTTGTTTTGTATGTATATTGAAGTAGAGTCAAGTCATCAACTATCCGTTAAATTTGTAAAAAAAGCATGTTAATAAGGTTCTATATGTAAAAAAATCGTTCAAACTGAAAAAGTATGGAAAATTTAATCACGAAACTGGGTTTTGGCATTTTTTATTTGAAAGTGGTAGAACTCGTGATAATAATTTAGACTTATGGGCAATACTTGAAAGTGTCCATTACATTTTTTTTAATTAAGATCACTCTGCTATTTTAAGTAAATAAATATTAAAATCTTATGCTATATGGCAGTGTTTAAGTTGTTACCCAACATGTCATTTATTTTTACATTAACGCGGTAAAATAGGGGTACTACTAGCCCTTAAAGTACAAACACCCTCTATATTCTTGGAAGTTACGAAAAATGCAAAAATTGAGCATGTTTATTATCCGAAAAGGACTAATGGTATTCTTTATCCTGGAAAAACGTACTGTACTAGAGAAACCCTTGAGCGATACCACGAGAAAAATCTGGGCTAGCAAATGTTTTATGAGTAACCAATTGTGAAATAAAACATGTATTAAACGTTGAAATAAAACATGCTTATATGTTTAACATCTATCAATGAACGGATGCTCAAATGCTGTAGTAATAAATTTAAGCCGACATACTTTAAGATACATCACGGTATCTGTTGTTTCAGTTACTTTTGTTCATTGCCACAAAAGCCTTTAAAAAATCCACTGCTGGGCCAATAGCCACACCAACTCAGTGAATGGTTACAGGCATTTTACAGCTGGTAGACTATGTTTTAACAAAAATTTGAATAATCCTTTATTAATTCATAAAATAAATATGCTTCAAAAAGTAAAATAACGTTGAATTATAGTAAAATAAAATGATCACAAAATTAAATACTTACCTCCTTTGCTAAGCCTCTTTTCTTATTTGCTTAGGTCCCTTAGGTTCATGTTTGAGGAGAACTCGTTTAATTGCGGTTATAATCATTTCAAAGAGTTAAATAAATTACTCGGCAAAAATCAAATATGGAACAAATTATGTACCCTTTGGTAAGGAAAGCATTATAATAAGTTTCGGTAATAACTGTAAAGTAATGTTAGTGGTATCAAAGAAGTACAAAGTACTTTTTTGGTGGGAAGTTGTGCGTCAGTTTGAATATTGAATATTGAGAATTTAATTATACATTTTTATATATAAAAATGTTCTACAATCACAAATTAAATTAAATAATGAAATGCTCAGGCAAATGAAATATCGTTTCGTTCCTTAGTGGTTTCAATGTCTTTACATTTAGAAGGTAGATCAAACAACTTGTGTAATGGTCTTTATATTTAGAAGGTAGGTCAAGCTCGAAGTACCAGCCGTCACTAAAGTCAACTCCGGTAATAAGCTTACTCTTGCGTTCCCACAAACTAGAGGCCGGTAACGTTTCTACATTTTCTGTATATTATATCTTTATTACTAACAGTAACAATATAGTAAACTTTTTCTTAATCTTACTTTTCACGTGATTCCTTAGTTCCATTGAAATAAATTTCAACAATGTCAAACAAATGAAAATCATGTAACATAATCACAAGCAGTAATCAAAAATTCATTTTCCAAAACTTTACTGAAATTGCCAAAGGAAATAAATCACATTTTAATATGCCAGTATCAATAATTCACAAGGGAAAATCATTAGCCTTTCAAATGTTACCAGTTCACAGTCTCGCGTGCATGCCAAATGGTATTTAGATGTTTTAGTGCGTACGCAAAAACATTAAAAACGTATCAAAATTCGATCAAGTGTCTTTGGTGCAATTTAGAAAAATGATGAAAAGATAAATAATATATATATATATAAATATATATGAAAAGATAAATAATAAATATATATATATATAAATTTGAAAATATAATAATGTTAATGTTTATAGCTGTTTGCGCGCGATAAAAAGGATTTTATTTTAATTTTAAATGACGTGTGTCTATCTGTGGCATCGTATCTTCAATAGGAATGGACCTATTTAAATGTGATTTTTTGTTTAAAAGCTGAATAACTCGAGAGTTCTTAGCCACGTGCAAACTACACTAGTTTGCGTTGTAGCTATAACCTTTACTAAATAAAAATTGTACATAACTGTTTGTTTCCAAAATAAAGAGAAAAAGAAGTCGGCTGTTTAAAATGTATACGGGCATGTTGCCGTTAGTCGAGGGTCTCTTTCATCAATTAGGTTCAATTGCCGCATTTATACCTAATATACAATTGTTTTATATCGTAAAAACAAATTTCTCAATTTTATTTTACAAATATTAAGTAACATTATTAAATCAGCTAAGTTATAATAGAAAAGTCACTCTAATATTACCAAAACTGGTCTTTTGATTTTCCTCATAAATATTCTTGAATAACTATAATTATTATGGTTTGTAAGGTAACATAATTCTTGCTAAAAAATATACCCACGCCTTAAGCTATGTAGCATTGTGCAGGTGGCATAAGACTTTTTACTCTTGAACGTTGCTGGGATTTACAAACATGAAGTGATTTTTCTCCAAACCGTATAGTACCAGAATGTTGTTTTTATAATATTGAAAGAACTATACAGCGTTATCGTAACACCATGTTCAGAGAATAAATGTTTTGTAACGATAGATATTCGAAATTTTTAGAGAACAAGCAGAAAAAAAATTATCGATTATAATGCGTTGTCGCTAAAATTTAATTGCATAATGTCATTTTCCTAATCGCATTATAATGACAGATGTCATCTGCATAATGCTCCAGAAAATAAAGTACTAGCTATTAAAATATTTATACTCTTCACAATAAATGAGGCGAAACACTATATATATACACATTATACTCGTAAGATAAAATACGAGTAGTATAAGTAACTCAACTTTTGTTTTTCTCAAGCAGTATTACCAAGCTTCTTAAAACTGAATTTTGTAGTTCGACTACGCCATAAGTAGTGTGAGGTTAGCTTTATAAAATATTCAAAATTGTGCCCTTCATCCAAAGTTTCTTTGTAAACTCATTATAATATTTTTTGTTCCGAAGCCAGTAAACTGATTTGAAAGGAAAAACTTATTTTTCATTTACTGTTTGTTAGCTGTTTAAATGGAATATTCGATAAAATCTTTAGTTTTTGGTAACTGACTGTTTTGAGTAATAATGTTTTTGTAAAAAGATTGATCAAACATTTTTATGATGGAAACCAATGTGTAAATAGTAAAATCGTTTTACGATCGAGAAGCTTAATGGTTAGTTAGCCTGCCTCATACGCCAGAGGTCCCAGGTTAGATTCCTCTTCATTTGTGTGATAAACATAGATATTTTTGGGACATGATTGTTACAACCTAAAAAATCTCTTTTAGACCCTACGCGAATCACAGCGAATTCAGTCACATGCCTTAAAACATTTTTACAAATTTAATGCCATTCACAAAGTCAGTAATTAATAACAACAATCAGATTATAGTGGGTAGTTGACCACTTTTGATATAAGGCAAAAAAACACTCTAAAAACAGATATTACCTTTATGCCCATGAATGAGAGACGGCTTGAAACATTTAAAAGTAATGTATTTGAAAAAACATCCTGCGGGCGGTATGCATGACGCATCTTCCACCTCCCTCCCGCGAGGGTGCCTCGGCAGCAAAAAAATTAGATTACTGTGGCGGTATAAATATAACTCTGTTCATAATATAAATAAAAAATGAATATGACTCTGTTTCAACAAAAAAGAAAATATGTGCAAATAATAATTCATTTAAGTTTAGTGACTGGGCAACAGTGGGAATATGCAGAAACAGAAATAAATTATATGAATTGTACAATACAAGAACTTATAATCATAATAAGACATTTTATGAATATGTTAAAAAATATTCAAAATTAATTAAAAGAATATGCAGTGTAGCTAAATATAATAATAATTATAATAAAATTATATAAAGTACTAACATTTCAAAAACCTCATGGAATATAATTAATCAGGGAACTAGGAAACCAAACGACCCCCACACCATATAATTTAAAAATAAATGATAAATTGTTGTCAACTGACAGAGAAGTTGCTGAAGCATTTGAACATTTTATTACTGCCATCCCTGTGTCAACTACTTTGAGATTTATTTTCATGTTCCACTCTTGCACATTCACTGCTAATGAAAAATGTAAATTTATGGGACATTGATTTCAACTTTAAACATATTACTGTTCCACATTTAGATGATGATAGATGATAAGATGATTCCAGATTTAGATGGAATTTCTGTTAACATTATTCAATCTGTCATTGATGGTATAGCCCCGCACTTAGGCAGTATATTTAATGACTGTGTTGATAATGGTGAATATCCTGATTTAATGAAATTAAGTAAGGTCATTCTAAGATTCAAAGCAAGTACTATGTCTGACCCTAATAATTTTAGACCTATATCTTTACTACCAACGCACAGTAAGATTTTGAAACATTAATTTTAAATTAAATATTTTCTCATTTTTATGGTAATAGTTTAATGAATTTTAGGAAATTTGGTTTCACGCGGGGTCGCTTAACAACCGATGTTGAGTGTTGAGCCGGTGTTGAGCTCATAAAACACGTATTCAGCGCCTGGGAGGTGTCGTGTGATGCTGGTGTCTTTTGTGACTTGTCAAAGGCGTACGACTGTGTAGATCATACTACTCTACTCATTAAACTGCACCATTACGGCTTAAAAAACTGAGCGCTTGCCTTGATTAAATCATATATTTCTAAAAGACAATACAAAGTTGCAAAAAATGGGGAACAGTCATCAGGATCGGTAGTGGTAATGGGTGTACACCAGGGCTCAGTCCTTGGTCCTTTTCTATTTTTAGTATATGTGAATGATCTGCCATCGGTCGTTTAGAATCAATGCGAGGTCATATTGTTTGCTGACGATACTTCCTTTTTATTTAAAATCAAAAGACAAGAAACTGACTCTCGAGCAGTAAACCAATGCATCTCCAATACAGAGAAGTAGTTCTCAGCTAATAATTTTCTCCTTAATGAAAACAAAACTAAATTTGTTAAGTTTACGTTGCCAAATGTCTAATAGGTAAACACAAACATTGTAGTTAAGAGCCAGGAACTGACTCCTGTAAATTTAACTGTATTTCTGGGCATAAACTTAGACGCCAAACTCTAGTGGGAACCACATGTTGATGGTTTAGCGAAAAGGCTTGGCTCTGCCGCATATGCTGTTAAAAAATGAGACAAATTTCAAATGAAACAACTCCTCGTTTTGTCTATTTCGGTTACTTTCACAGCCTCATGACATATAGCATTCTGTTTTGAGCGAAGGCTGCCGACATCGATACTATATTTATTCTGTAGAAAAGGGCTGTTCGCGCAATCTATCAGCTTGGTCCAAGGGTGTCATTTAGAAAAAAGTTTAAGGAAATAAATATTCTTACGTTAGATTCACGATATATCTTAGGAAATTTTATTTATTTATTTAACAATTTATGCACACATATATGTTACAATAACGAAAGGAGAAAAGAAACAAAAAAGAAAAAAAAGATCTGCACAATGTTAACACAAGAGGAAAAAATATGCCGGCAGCTCATAATGGTAGGCTTTATAAAGTCACTTACTCATTCACGGGTCAATGTATACGCTTTTATAATAAGGTTTCTGAGGACATCCAAGTACTCTCTATTGACAAATTCAAAGAAACTATAAAGCAGAAGTTATGTGCTCAAGCATATTATAAGCTTTCCGATTATTTGGATGATAAAAACCCTTGGGTATAATCCCCTCATTAATAGAGTTTTAACTAGGTTGAGTTCTTCGTCCCGATGACGTAGCATCAGGTGACGGGTCGCTCACTTCCCTCTTATATGGTTGAGGAGGGCGTTAGCTGGATCCCGCGTTAACGCGTGAACGGGTGCCGTTTGAGGGTGTTCGTCGTTTGGATAGTATTTGTTAAAAAACATTTGTAATGTGTCTGTTTGCTCGTTTAGATCTTCGTCCCGATGAATATCTAAAGCGTCATTATCAGTAAAGTACCTCTTCTTATGGTAGCGTCGGGTGACGGGTCGCTCACTTTCCTCTAATTTGGTTAAGGGACTTGCCGAGCTGACGAATGCAGATAAGAATAACTTTGTATGGACACAGAGAGACATTGTAAATTGTAGAAATATAATATATAATAATAAATTGTAGACAATTGTAAAAATATACCCGTGAAGTTTCTGGCCAGTTCTTCTTCACGAAGGTTTTTCCAAACTGGTGGTAGAGTCATGTTTTATTTGACATCAATAAGAACAAGTAATTGTCAAGTTGAGAAAAAAAAATTATATACTCGTATTATATACTATTCTTCTGGGTTAATTTTCCCCTCGTTCGTTGTATGTTATCCATAACAAAAGCTTACTTTGAGGCAATACCGTTGGTGTATTTCTATGCAGATTTATTTACTATTGATTAAATATGCGCCACAATATATCTATATCAAAGGGAAATTATTATTATTTTACAATTAAGGGCCTCAAATTTTAACGATAAGGCGTAAAATAATGCTTTTTTTTTAGCTTTATTTTACTCAAACCTTTTGTAATGCACGAGGGGGCCAGCTTGGTGTCACCTGCAAAACTCCTGAACCCAGCAAAATTTCTAAAAATAAATTTACTTAGTTACATTTACACAAAGTATCGTTCTTTTGGTGAATTAATGGTTTAAGTTGGTTCAGTGTTTTTAGTGTTAATCGACTACATACAAGTAAACTAGTTAGCTACAAAGCGATTCATCTCTTGATATTGATGAACACACGTATGTATTTATAGTATTTATAAACTCTAAATTGAGTAATTGACACATGCATCTTGCCTTATTTAATTTTATAAATTTAAAAATAAATAAATAAGTTGTAAAAATTGTATATATATTTTTGCTTTATTATGTCAGTACAAGTCCTCTTCCCCGAACCCTTCCAGTTTCCAACTGAAAACCAGCATCGTGGTTCACTCGCAAGCCCCACGAATTACTGCTGAGTTATTTTCGTTTTTTCTTGAGCAACACATGGTTTTTTATAGTTACTTTTTTTTATTGTGTTAGTTTTAAGTTACATGTACTAGTTTTTTTAATAAATAATGTTCTTTCTTTCAAACAAACTTACAGGCACACAACCAAAACTTTCCTCGTTACAATTCAACAATGTGAAAGGTTTTCAGGTTAAGTTATAGTATAGAGCCGCTTTTGTTACTTACAATATTTATCTTTACAGGTAATAAGGCCTGATAAGTCCGAAAACTGGACACTACAGATCAAATTTCCGCAAGAACGGGACGCTGGCATCTATGAATGTCAAGTTAATACGGAGCCGAAAATGTCACTGGCATTCCAGCTTAACGTCGTAGGTGAGTAGTTCAAACTAATTCAATTTGAAACATTTGAATTTACTTTTAATGTTGAATTATATATGCCGAAAGTAAAAAGGTAGTAAGGACTTATTAAAATTTAAAATGTATATCGTGCGTGGCGTGCGTATCGTGCTGAATATTGTGCGATAAGATAACCTTTTAGAAATATTTTATTAGTTTCTCTTAGGATTCAAGATAACTTTTTTACGGGATTAAGTATCTCTACGGTGTTTAATTTGATTCTTATGGTGAAAGAACTATATCTTCATTTTAATTCATTTGGAATTTTTACAACACAATGAGCAGTGTTATAATAATAATAATAATAATAAAAAGGTTTATTTTTACACCAATAAGAAAACAAAATTACATAATGGTTAAAAAAATGGCATACATGAAGGTGTTAAAAAAAGGCCTCCTTCTCAGCATCAAGCTAACGGACACTCTAAAAAAGTGCACTTTAGCGCTGATTTTCAGAAGGAGCCCGAGCAAAATATCATAACTAAACAAAGCAAAGCAAGCAATACAAGCATAATAAAATAACACGAATAACAGATAATACATTTTGAATCAAAATACATGCAATAGAAAAAGAATAGGACAAAAAACAAACATAAATAATAAATATTTAACAAAAAGAAAAGAAGAGAAAAATATGCAAAGCCACAATGAACATATTAATTTAAATCACACTAGCCAATCATCATAAAATACAAGCATAATAAAATAACACGAATAACAAGTTTTGAATCATCATTGAATAAGCAATAAAAATATAATAGGACAAATAAAACACAACATACAATCATAAAATAACACAAATTTTTCAAAAAGAAAAATTTCAAATTAATAATAATAATAATTATATAAGCAAAATATGCCTACGCAGCCAAATATCTCTGTGTCATCAAATAATGTGCCTTTATCTTCGTCACAAAACTGAGTTTACTACTACATGCACGAATTGGCGGTGATAAGTCATTCCAACAGTTACTAGCTGCGAACTTAAAACTGCCACAAAAAGCTGCTGATTTATGGCGTGGACATTGTATGCAATACGCTGATGCACGCGTTTTATACAAATTATAATGAGCAGCCCAGCTTAACTTTTCATATAAGTATTTTGATGTTTTGTACTTCACCACGCCAAACAGCAGAGAAGCAAAGTGTATTCTCCTACGTGCTTCCATTTTTAGACAGTTTGCTTTGTCTAAAAAGGGGCTTATATGTGACCGTTTAGGAACCTGAAAACAAAAACGTGCACAAGCATTCTGCACGCGCTGTGTAAGCCTTTTTGACCGACTGAGAATGCAGTTTCCGTAAACAGTATCTGCATAATTGAGTCTAGATAGTACAGTGGACTCGCATAATGTCAATCTCACAGCTGTGCTTGAGTATGGCCTTATTTTATAAAGCAACTTCAGTCTGTAAAAGCAACCTCATGCAGACTCAACAATATGGTTTTCAAACATAAGACTGTTATCAAACAGCAATCCCGAATTCCGAGTTTCAGTAACATATTGAATCGGTTTGTCCACAATTACCGGTACAGGCCTTAATCTCTGTACTTCTTGAACCTGTTTTGTTTTGCCGATAATCATAAACTTACATTTGTTAGGATTAAGCGTAAGACAATTCCTACTTGACCACTCAGCAATTCTATTTAAGACGTCATTATGCGCAGTTATGGCTTCCAGAGTATCGCAGGGATTAAAATGTTGCAATATTTGTATATCGTCCGCATAAATGTGGTAACTGGAGTTTTCAATGCATGTTGTAATATCAGCAGAATAGAGCGCAAATAGTAAGGGGCCTAATATTGAGCCTTGAGGTACACCACGTAAGACAGCAGTCAGATCAGACACTAGTATTTCACCATCAGATTTCACAACTTTGACATACTGAAATCTGTTAGTTAGGTAACTATGGAACCAGCGAACTGTATCTGGCTCGAACCCATAGTACACCATTTTGGCTAAAAGTATTGACACATTGATAGTATCAAAAAATCTGGAGAAATCAAGCAGTGTGAGAACCGTTGTCTTGCCCTGATCTTGAGAGGTAAGAAGATTATCCACCACATCCAATAGAGCAGTTGATGTGCTGTGACCCTTGCGAAATCCAGATTATAAAGCACTGTCTAATGACATGATGTATCTGTAAATAAAATAACACAAAATTAAACCTTTGGTTTTCATGATAATAATAAAAAATTTCAAATCTTACAAGAAAAAACAATGCAAAAACGCAAAAAGCGCAAAACTCCTACAAAACATAAGTCAAAAAGTAGCAAAACCCCAACATTGAGTTATGCCCTTAGTTCTGTAGATACTTTTCCCCAAGTTTGGACCCTTTTCACGTTATATCAATACTTGGGCTAGATCTTGATTAATATTTCGAAGTTTCTTAGTAACAATGCAAGCTAAGCTGTCAGTAAGTTTTGGTTGCAATTTGGAAGATCTCGGGTAAAGTTTGAAATGTCCTTAACGGGCTTAGCGACTCGATGTTCCTTTGAAGTTTAGTAAACTTGATTGTTGAGAAATTCTTTCAGAGTAATTTGGTTTTTAATTAACATATTACTTATTAGTATAAGGATTGTATGATCTTAAAGTGTTAACGGTGATGCAGTTGACAAAATTATGTGTTCGTTACCATAAACTGTACACATTGAACATCAGCTAATGTTTATAATCAGTTTATTAAGTATCGAGGAAAATATATGTTCTTTTTTAACTTCTTTTCTTTTCTGATACTAAACTATTCAATGCAAGCAAAAGTTAAATTTTTTATTAGTCGTACTTATAATATTACGAAATGGGAGACAAATACCTAAAATCCATGGAAATTCAGTTAGATGATGATTAATTCTCTTGTCTTATCAGTGAAATTAAAAAAGTACAAGACTTGTTATTAGTCCATTGAGTAAAATAGTATAAACTAATAAAATACTAATTAAAACTAACAAACTAAGAAAATTCCATCGCAATACTAAAAAAACAAACTAATAGCCATTTCAATTTATCTAAAAATATAGAAAAATGAATCAAACATTACTTTAATGGACCGATAATTTGGATAATATCGGTTCATGTAACCTAGTTTTCAAAATTACCTTCACAAATACAATCATTATTTCAAGTTTTTTATACTGATTATATTTGCCTAGTTAGACATTTTAGCTCCATTATCTAAATCAACATCAAAGCGGTCCATTGAAAGTCTGACCTAAATGTCACTCGAAATTTTTATAAAGTGTAATTTTTCAAGCGCCATTGCCGAAGATTAAATCGGCCAATAGACGTCCAAAATTGGGTTTTAGGGAAACTCGTAAGGTTATCTTATCCTGAAATTTATAGAAGTGTGAAGAAATTGAGGTAAATTTTTAAAATTTTGTTTTCAAGGGATAATAATTACTTTTTTAAGTTAGTTGGTTTAATCTGCAACAGCTCGGAAGCAATAAAAATTTCAATAGTTTGTGCGTGACAGTTGCGTGTTAGAAAAACTATATTAATAAAAAAAAGAATGCAAGGTAAAACGAGCTACTGGCATCAAATTGTTGCATAAAAATAAATTTTATTCTTTAAGGACGTGGGTGCCCACGTTTACCAGGACCCTGGAACCTTATATCCCAAAAGCTAACGTGTTCTCGTCTCCATTTACTACAAGGAGAAGGAATACAAACGCCAACGATACATTGTTATATATTTTGATCTGTGGTGAAGTTTAATTTAAGTTTCACAAACGATTTTGCAAGATTTCACCTAAGTGACCTTTTGGGTATTGTTATCAAATATATCCAATTAATTAACATTAATAAATCCATATTATTCAGAATGCAGCTTTCAAAAGATAATATCATTATACAAATCTCCTCTTCCTCTCGGATACCAATCTAAGCGGACGTGTTTGTGCAAATAATTTAGTAAATTAAAAATAATTAACAAATATTAGTTCAAAGTGAACCCAATAGTTAAGACACTTAGTCATACTATTCCAACGAGTGATATCAATATACTCAGAAGATCTTATTATAGTGGACGGAAAAATTTTTGTACCAAATCCTCGCGACCCGTCCATTCTACGAGACCCCTGGGTACGCATACAGAAGACTACTTCGACACAGAGTAAAACAATAGTTACATCGTGATCTTAGTCGCTACTTTCAAATCACAAGCGACAGCGGTTAATATAAATAACTGAATTATGGAGCATACACCTGAAAAAGCTAATTCTTCACATGATTTTACCCTAACCGACGAAGACCATGTATCACTTAGGTCAAAGAGGAAAAGATTGACCAACACCACAAGTGAAGACTTATACGAGTTCAAGATAGAAATGAGGGAGTTGTTCCGAGAATGGGCTACTCAAAATGATGCACAAATGAAAAAAATATACTCTATACTACACGGGATTCAAAAAAGGAATGCAAAGATAGAAACATCCATAGCATTCCTAGCTCAACAAAATGAAAACCTCAAAAAAAAAATAGATACCTTAGAAAAGGAAATAAAACAAAAAGACGAACATATTATTATTCTTGAAGACAAAATGGAAGATTTATTGAGGAGAAATCGAAATATTAGTATTGAAATTAAAAACCTTCATTTGGATCCGAATGAAAACAAGGAAGGCTTATTAAAAATGGTGGAAACCCTGGCGAAGGAAATTAAAATAGACATAAATAGAGGACATATAAACGATATATACAAATCAAAGACAAATAATAATAATAAAACTATAATGGTTACATTTATCTCGAATATAAATAAATAACTATTTTTAAAGAATGCAAAGATGTACAATCGGAAAAATAATCAACACAAGTTAAGTGCAAAACATTTAGGAAATGTAAAGAACCAAGATGAACCTATCTATATTGCTGAACACCTTACGCAAAAATCTTCAAGACTATATTTTCTGGCCAGAGATATTAAACGTGTGAAGGACTTCAAATATTGCTGGACTTCATACGGTCGGGTATACCTACGGAAAGATGACAACTCTCCGATTATGATGGTAACAAATGAAAATCAAAAACAGAAGCTTAAAAGTTACTGACTATATAAAAAATTTAACTGCATGTTCCTGGAATATAGCCTTTTAGTATAATTGCTTCTCAATTATGTGTATTTTATTTTGTATTATTTTATATTTTAATAACTACCTATTTCATTATATATACTAACATCTTATAAAATAGATATTTCCTTATTATAGTTCCTTTGGTAATTCACCACACAATATTTAACTCTCGTCAAGATTATTTTAACTGTTTCAAAAAAACACTCAATGATTTTAAATTAATTACTTATATAATTAAAAATATTACAGAAAAATAATATAATAACACCTATCTTTCTTCAAATCTAACATGGATAGCATTAATACTGTAATAAAAGATTTAGATAGCTCAAGTAACGTAACTGCTCAATAATGCACTGTTGACTCATTTAATAAAAACGTTTTATCGGCATTAACAGGTACCATTATAGTTACACAAAACATTAGGAGTGTCCATAAAGAACCAAACATTGATGACCTTGATATAAATATTGCTGCAATTGATACTGATTTAGATGTTATCGTATTAACCGAATGTAGAATAGATTCATATAAGCCAATTCCACAAAAATGTTATTACCTAACCTATTGCACAACCAAAAAGATTAACCAAAACGATGGTTTCGTGGGTTATGTGAAAGAGTCATTAAAACATACTGTAAAAGAAATATTATAAGAAGGGGCCTCATGTCTTGAAATCAGTTTTGTAAACTCCTCTGGACCTTACACATTAATATGTATATATCGTCCACCGTCACGAATTAACACGGAAAGCTTTATAGAATCTTTAGAAAAATATTTAAAAACACCTAATTTAAAGACAAATGTTATAATTACAGGAGATATTAATATCAATATACTGGAGGGAAATAAAGACAAATACTCCGACAACTACCTAGATATGTTGGCACAATTCAAACTCCTTCCTGGACATAGATTTGATACTAGAATCAATAGTTGCTTGGATCATATTATAACTAACTTAGACTGCTCTCGATTTTATGCTAATATTTCTGTTCTCGACACTACTGTCACCAATCATAAAATGACATTAATAAATGTACGCACTAGAAAAAAAACAACATTCGGCACCGAAAACTAAATCTTTTACTAATTACGAAGAAGCACTTAAAGATCTTAACAATAACATAGATCCTCTCTTGTTGACTATTGAAGACCCTGATATTCTTACTAATGCTCTTATAAATTTTATTACAAATATTTTAGAAAAACATACAAAAATTTTCAAAATTATTTGCAGTAAACGACTTATCAAGCCTTGGATAACTCCGGGTGTATTAAAATGTATAAAAAATAGAAATAATCTTCAAAGAAAATCATGTCTCGATTAAACCACTGTTGTGTTAAAAATTACTTACCGACGCTACCGAAATCACTGTAATCAGCTTATTAAAAATCTTAAACACCAATATGAAATGCAGTTACTTAATAATTCGAAATCTAACAACACATCCCTATGAATTGTATAAAAGCTATACAGACTTTACTAAAACAAAACATACTAACGTGGAACTCCTAAATTTAAAATCTACACCTAAAGAATCAGTGGATCACATTAACCATTGCTTCAATAATGTAGGAAAACAATTAGCCAAAGATATAAATATTGATGCACAGTCTATTAAAATTATTTATATAAATTATTTAATACACTTCCATCACAACCAAACTCAATAGGAATTATAGAACCAGATATCATTGAAATAGAAAATATAATTAATAATTTAAAGTCAGGATCAGCTACAGATACGATAATATCCCAACAAAATTTATTAAAATAGCTAAAAAATTTATTATACCTATAATAACTAAAATTTGTATTCTATCATTCAGACAAGGTATTTTTCCCGGAGCTCTAAAACGTTCCATTATTCATCCAGTGCATAAGGGTGGGGCCAGAGACGATATAAACAATTATAGACCAATGTCTATGTTAACAGTAATATCTAAAATTCTTGAGAAATCTATAAACTATCGCCTTTTAAAATATCTTAATAAATATGACTTACTATCAAAATCCCAATACGGTTTCCGAGTAGGTGTTAGCACAGAGGATGCAATTCATGATTTAACACGTAATATTACAGAACTTATTGATAAGAAGAAAAAACCTGTTTGTATATTTTTAGATCTCAAAAAAGCTTTTGACACCGTCTCAGTCCCCATTCTTCTGTGCAAGCTTGAAAAAATGGGAATCCGAGATAAATTCTTGCAATTAATTACAGACTACCTACAAAACCGTGATCAATGCGTTAAAATCGGTGACATATTTAGTTCCTATAAATGTACCACAAACTACGGAATCCCTCAGGGCAGTGTGCTCGGTCCGACGCTTTTTTTGATTTACGTCAACGATTTGACTAATCTGAAACTCTTTAAAGGCCAAGTGTTTTCGTACGCGGACGACACTGCTTTGTTATTCCACGGTAATAGCTGGAAAACTGTTTTCAACGACGCTGAAACAGGTTTGAAGTCAGTGATGAGTTGGCTCATCATATCTGTGATAAAAATCTGTTACGGTACATTTATATTACTTTAATACAATCGGTTCTTCTCTATTGCATAAGTATTTGGGGGGGAACTTTAAACCTAAAAAAATTTTAAAAATAGTACTATGACAAAATAAATTATACAGTACAATTTTAACCTACATCAATACTGACCTTCTCACGGTAAGACAGCTATACATACTGCATTGTGTATTAAAATTGCATAAACAAAAATTAATTGACCCAGCATTATTGCGTAAAAGAAACACTAATACTGTTATAAAAATAAAAAAAGTAAAAACTGAGTTTGCCTCAAAGCAATTCTGTGTACAATCCGCTAAATTGTATAATAAAATCAATAGAAATCTACAAATTTATGAAAGGACTATTAAAAATGTAAAATCACCGTAACTAATTGGTAAAAAACACTAAATTATGAACAAACAGAAGATTTTCTAAAAACCGTTACTTAATAGTCAATTATTTAATATTTAAACAATATACATATATAGTTCAATATTATGTAATATACTAATATAGACATAGTTATAAAAGAGTTATATAAGAAATTGAGTGTGTGTATGTAAATGCGTGCAATTTATTTATTTTAAATAAGAGTAAAATGTTAAGTAATCTACAATGTAAAATACTAATATATAAATATTATTCTAATTATATAAAGAGGAAACTATGTACCAATTTAATTCTATACTTGAAACGTCATTCCACATTGAACTCAACATTTTCGTTTCAATTAACATACTTACTTGTATAAATAATTATTAAAATTAAAATACAAAACGCCATAAGCTTATAACGTGTACATTACTTAACATTAGTTCGGAGCGTATCATACTGCGTGACGCCAAACTAACCTGAAAAATATTGTAATAAGAATCAAATTCAAATAATACTTTGGTTCCTGTCCTTTTTTGATATTGTTACCCACAGTTTGTCGCTAGTCGCGGTATTTAATATTTGTCATTTCGTATTATATCTACCCTACAAAAAATAATAGATAAAATAAATGTGTATACTTACTATTTTTTACGAGAAAGACGTGCGATAATCGATTTTTCAGTGTATAACTACTTGAATTGTATAACGATTGGAAGAGTGGACACCCTTAATACAGGTCTGCGTGCTTAACAAGGGTGTCCCACAACATTGTTAAAAATTGTTTTGTTCATAAATAAAAGTATTTAAAAAAAAAGTATTAAAATCTGTATTGTAGTTGAAGATTTTATCTGATACAATTATCTGAATCGAATGCTGATTCTAACAGCTACAGCATTAACACATATTCTACAACATAATTTACTAAATGTATAAACGTGCAACTTAGACAGGTTTGCACCACACGCAAAATGAAACAGAAACAATATTAACAAAACATTATCATAGTCCAATTCGATTTTCTTTTGCGATATATGAAAGTCAGGCAAAAATTTGAAGTCACATTAAATAATAATAAAAACATACTTAACTGGGGTAGCGCTAATTTGAAATAGAAAATGGAAAAACAAAAGAATCATAAAAAAAACTACGACACAAAAAAAAATTATAATAATGAAATATGATCAATTTCAGGTCAATATTGAAAATGATTAAAACTAAAATAAAATTACATTAAAATTAAATTAGAAAAAGTATTTAGAAGTAATAACAATAATAATTTATAATATTGATACTGCGTGGTGTAGGGGGTAGTAGCCCTGCCTCATAAGGCAGAGGTGTCAGGTTGGAGTCCTGGTCCTCGGATCATGGTTGTTTATATTTATATATGTACGTTTACTCCTGTATGGCCATCCATAATACAAGCTTTGCTTTCTTTGGGACCATACAGTTGGTGTGTTTGTCTGGGGTCTTATTATTATTTTTTCTTATTATTATTATTACGAGGATTACTTTTTGGCTCAAATCTATAAAGCAAGCTAAGACTTATTTTAGCTATGTGGTCAAATAAAAAGCGACTTTATTTTGCAAGATATAGTCGTCTCAAATAATCTAAAAAATATAGAAAAATGAATCAAACATTACTTTAATGGACCGATAATTTGGTTAATATCGGTTTATGCAGCCCAGTTTTCAAAATTAACTTTACAAATACAATCATTATTTAAAATTCTGAAAACATGTGATACTAATCTTGTCAAATGAAAGCCATATATTTTTACTGTAATTTCATATCTTCTTTGAAAAAAACAAAGTCGCATTTTAATTGGCCATTTATCAGATATAAGTATATGATATGAGATATTATTATGTCTTAGTATGCTTTATAGATCCCAGCGTCAAACAGAAAAATTTTGCCTCTTTAAAAAAAGGACAAGCATTTTTGACACGCATTTTGTTGGTACGAAATCTACTGGTTGATTAATTTTGACGAAGCTTTTTAGGTTTCTGTATATTCTCGTTTTGGTCCACCTTTTGAACCAGACTGGCACGATATAATGCTGTCATATTTCAGAAACAAGTACCAATAATTTTTCGAAGGACACATTTAATTTGATTCTCTTGTTTGACAGGGTCGTAAATTTTGTAGGATATTCCAAGGACGTGTAATTTTATATGGATTTGATTTGTTGAGAGCGAGTTTATATACAAAATGTACATTGTTTTGTGACTTGTATTTTAATCTAATTTTGTGAGTTGAGCTTTTTAAAAAGCACTGAATATTTTTGATGGCGTTAAATATTACTGCAAATTATTTTATTGTTACTTTTTTAAGGTATAAATCGTTTGTGATTCAGGAATAAAGGCAGAATATCAGAAAATATAATTGGGTATCCGACACGATTTGAAAGTTTTATCATTAATTTTATCATTTTTGTCACATATATGGAAAGTATAAGTTATTTTAACTTGTTTAATTGTTTTGGAATATATTTTTTTGGATTTTATATCGAAATTATAAAGATTTAAAAACTTTAATAAAAACATACTGGACAGGTTTTTGTTTGAGTTGTTCTCTTTTGATCTATGATTGTAATTTCTATTATCATTGGGATAAGAAAGAGTAGGTAATAAAAACATGTTTGTAATCTAGAACGAATGGCTTAAAAAACATGATTTTAGGGTAGTAATTTAGTAGTAGTTTAAAAGCATTAAAAACTAAATTTGTACCTTGTATTTGTATTTGATACTTTAATAAATGTAATTTCAAATTTATTAATTATATTTATTAAAAATAAATAAATATAATTTAGGGAAAAACGTAGTATAAAAGATGTTTTTTTAAAAATATTATTAGCTTACTAACAGTGAATAAAACATATTTTAAATGCATTATCTACGTAGCTACTACGTATTTTGTACAAACACCTATACAGTTTTTTGTAGGATTTACATGTTGTGACGTCACAACTCGGTACCGTTTTGTATGTAGCATTTTTGGGAAACTCGATGCAGCTCCTTAAAAACATCGCTGTATCTACAAAACGATTGATTGTAAACATACTGTTACTTCTGAAATAATTCTTTATTGTTGATTAACTATTTTAATATGTAATAATTAAATTAAGTCAATTACCAAATTTTGACTTAATTGTTATGCAGGTTAAACTATATTTTAGCCAATCCCGTGGGAAATTAAGGATAAAGTTAACCCAGTGTTACTTCTGCATAATATATATTGCTAATAGATACAATTTTATGAAATGCCGTTTGATAGTTCCAAAGCTTTAAAATGAGGTAGATAACAGCATTCCTATACGTAAGATACTGAAATTTGGTTTTCAAAATACTCCTTAGTATCCTAAAAGTATCTTGAAAAATAAAATAGTTGTGACGAAAATACATGGTTTGAAAAATTGGAAATACAAAAAAAATTTCATAATTTGAGAAAAATATCAATGCGAATACATCAGGAACTTCTGAAATAAGAACATTTACTGTGATAATGGGACACAACAAATATTTTAAGCTTGTATTAATATTGTTCCCATTATCATACGTTCAAAATCTTTGTTACCTGGTTGTGACGTCACAACTCAGTACCCATTTGTATGAAGTGGGCTTTTACAAAGGCTTAATAATTTCCAAATGTTTTATTTGTTGTTTTATCATCGGTAAAGGTATCCTGTTATCTATTGATTGTAGATATATGATTCTTTGGGCAAAATTTATGCATCACTATAATATACTAATTTGAATTAATAATATTTAGTCATCTACCCAATTGCACACAAACGAACTTTCGGTTTATAAAATAGTTTATATAAACGTTAATGGCAACCTAATTCATCGTTATTGCTTTGATTACTAATGTGTTGCCGAACGTAAGTTTCTTTTGAATTCGTTTATATGATCTATTCAAGATGTGTTTTATTTTATTTATTTATTTTGGTTCATCAACAGATACTTACACTAAAACATACAGTAAATACATAATATCTAGGAACATAGCAAAATGCAGAATCTACTAAAAGATAGACTCCGCATGCATATTATATTTTAAAAATTTCAAAAATGACAGGTAAGTAAGTTCTTAACAGGGTGGGACAATCGATTTTAAAGTTAAGCATTTTGTAAATTAACAATGCATGCAACACATCCCTACGTTTTTTTAATGAGTCTTTTTTAAAGTATTGGACTGATAAGATTAAATTTTTTTTTGACATTCCAATAGAGAAAGAAAGGTGCCAAAGAAATCGTTTTTGGATACGCTCAGTACGCATATTCGATATTCTAGGGTACTCCTGATTAAATTATTATAAAGCATTATTTTAGTTTTGATATGAAATTGCTTTTAACTTCGTAAGACGAATCCTAATGTGTGAGAGGCTTTTTTTGTAAAAGCTTCCATGTGTGGTTTAAATGTAAGTGTACTATCAAACAACACCCACTAGATCTCTTATTGTCTTCATACCTTGAATATTATTTTCATGAATTTTGTAGGCGAAAGCAAATATGTTGTGTTTCCGTGAAAAATTCATATGATAACATTTATTAACATTTAAAATCACATTATTAATAAGGCACCAATTTGCTAGGCGGTCTAAATCACCCTACATAAGCTTACAGTTCTCAGTTGACTCTATGGTTCGTGCGAATTTTAGATCATCTGCGTACATAAATACGTCAGAGAACTGGAAACATTCATGGATGTCGTTCATACAAAAATTTAACAGCACAGGGTCGAAATATGAGCCCTGGAGAACACTTGATATGATAGAGCGATTCTTCGAGTGGAAACCATTTAAAATTACATAAAACGACCTGTCTTCTAAGTGGGATGCTGATCAGTTAAGTAGAGACCCCGAGAACCCGTACAAAGATAGCTTTTCAACATTTTACATATTTGTGGTCCTTCTGATGAACTATTAATGGGTTTATACTATTTCCATTTCTATATTTTCTCGATGACAGTTCTATCTATCTCGTTTATCGATATAGCTCCATCCCTATCAGTTTCTCCGACTCTGGTATTATATAACCTTGTACGTGTGTAAACGTCATATTTTTATAAAATAGTGCATACATAGGGTAAAAAAACGATCGCACGAATTTCGCACAGGAGCTGTCATCGAGAAAATAAAGAAATGGAAATAGTTTAGTACTAGAACCACCACGCATCCCTTGTTATGTGCCCAAAAGACCTTAGGGTTTTTGAGGAGATTTTCTTCCAGTTCTTTTTTATATTTGTTAGAGCATTCCTTAGCTAATTTTTAACAACGTGCTTCATCATTTCTAATTTTATTTTATCTAAAAGGTTTGAATATAAATTATATCGTTGCTACAACCTAATTTTCTTATTAGAGAATTTTATCAGTTCGCGACTAAACCAAGGAGGAAATTTTTTATTTTTATTTAGTTTAAGCGAAACAAATTTTTTATGGATGAATTTAATATTAAATAGAAAACTGCAAGCATATCATGAACATAATCCAAATCCTTGAAAAGTTCGTCCCAGTCTTGCTTATTTAAATAGTTACAAATTGACTTATAATCAGCTTTAAAGTAGTGAAGTCTCTTTTGGTCAGTATTGTAAGGTAAATTTGGCTTTTCTTTAAGTGAGAAAACAATATCTAGTGGGGAGTAAGCTTGTCTACGACAGTAAGAGGTGCACAACTGCCTGTTGCTTTACCAGAATGCATTGATGTTAATACAAGAGCTAGTATACCATTTGATGTGTTGGGTACAGTGTTGAGTTGTTCTAGGTTATTAATATTCATGAAATCAATTAGTTTTTCACCTGTACTAGGTAGTAAATAATCTGTAGACTGTTTAACAATGTTCCAATCTATCATACCCACATTAAAATCTGCAACAACACATACATCTACACCTATGTTCTGTTCGAACACTTTATTGCAATTGTCCCTTCTGTTATCTGCATATCTATTGTTCGAACAGCTCTCCGTTCAACACTGACTCATTTAACCAGGTTTCTGTTAAGACAATGATATCATAATTACTACAACTCATATTACTAAAAAACCTCTAGAATTTTGGTAGAACATTTGTAGACAGTTGAATTTTGGTTTGATTAATTGTACAAAACAAAATATATTTGGCAAAACAATGTACAAACAAAACAAGCTTAAATGATTTTATTCAAACACTCTGCTTTGAATATAAATAACATCAAAGTCTTTAGTTTTCCTAACAAATATTTTTCCTCCCCTTACCCAAACATATTTATATTTCTTTTATCTAACTAGGGCCATTGTGGCTGTAAGAAGGTCCTTGTTAAAAACAGCTACTGTTTAGTTTGTCTTTCGAGTTGTTTTGTGTATTGAATGACTGAGGCCAGCAGTTGATCAGGCACTCTAGGTGAGGCAAAGCTGTACTACGATTGAATGAGGACGCTTATTAGTATTATTGCGCTTGGCTACACTTGTTGCATGCAAGATGTCATTTTCCTTTAAATCACATTCCACAGTGTGACCTAATTGGTTAATAATTGTGTATAGATTCCGCTATAGTCTATTTTTGGGAACGCGTTGGAATTCAAGGTTGTTTGATCACGCACGTTGTTCCTCATTATGAAGTCGGGAAGTCAGGTCAAAAATAATTAATCTCCGTCTTGGCCCCCATTCGTTCCGCCCGCATCTCTTCATACTGCGTATGTCATGGATTCGCAAAATTCACTCATTTCTAGTTTTCCAGCTCTTCTTTCAAAATGCGACGTACATCATCTGAAGTGGTTTGTTGAGCTGATGGAGGTGATTGTAATGCTGGGGTCTTATAAACCCTTTTCTGTGAAACGTTCGAAGTAGGGGAATTGTTTAAGTAATATGATCTAGGTTTTAGCGCTTAACAGGATAAGCAAGTCTAATCATCAGCCACTTTAGAGTCAAATGAGTAGGCAAGACATGCAAAATGGTACCTTTTTCCCCATTGTTATCTGGTCCCGCTTCGCCCTCGCAACAACCCCACACTTTCTAAATGGAGCTCATTATAATGATAAGTACTTAATACTTTTCTTGCCAAAACAATAAAATAAAAAAATAAAGTTAATGAAGTTAATGTTAATTTAGTTGTAAACTAAACAATATTAACGTAGCAACTCAAATAGACTTGCAAAACTACGTTTCTTGACTCCTCGTCGTATAATTTCGTAGGTAAGTTCGTCGTAAGGCGTATGCGCCATATATTTTACGGCGCATACGCGTTTTGTTGTATCGCCTCTCACTAAACCAGAGTCAATATAAGTTTTGATATTTTTTTGTTAAAAACACATTAAATTCACTGTAATTATTTAAAGTAACTTTAGGTTTTATTCGGATATTATTAGACTATTATCACTATTGTGATAAAGTGATATTATTACACTATTTTCACTTTTTAAATTCGTATTGGGCACTTTTAAGTGGTATAAACATTAAAATATGACGAGCACTTACTGTTCAGCGAACAGTTACAACTTTATTATGTATGTGTTTGTCAACCATTGAGCTGATCAACCATCTTTAACTTTATATTATAATTTTTCTTATATTTTGATTCGTTTTATCATCCACAGAAGCAAAAGCCCACATCCCCGGACCTGCAGACCTGTACGTCAAAACGGGCAGCTCGTTAAAACTTACCTGTATATTGAGTCAGGGCCCTCACGATTTAGGCACCATATTTTGGTATAAGGGTGAGTAAAAGTTTGATATTTTTTTCGTTTATATTATTCATATTATTAGTTTATTAAGCGTATTATAAAAATTAAAAATGGAAAATGTTTATTATACTGAATAATAAAATATACAAACACAAAGAATTGCAGATGACAGTAATTAACAACAACGTTTTAAATTGGCCAGCAACTAATATTAGAGTCGGGGTTTTTATTCATAGTAGTCAAAGCTACAAAACACAACTTTATATAAATAGGTAACATAGCCAAATCCACTTTGTTTACAATTGTTTACATTAGCAGCTAGTTTTACATCAAAACTGAGCATTTAAATGATTTTGAAATATAAATAGCTATAGTTATTATATTTAATTTAATTTAATTTTATTTTATTTTATCGTTTTTGTAACTACAATAAAAAATACATAATAAAACTTATAGATATTGTAGAAAGGTACAGCTTATTTCTAACAGAAATCTCTTCCAGCAGACCTGAGACTGGAAAGTGTGTAAAAAGAGCAAATTTAGTGTACTAGTAGTACTAAATAAAAATACACATATAAAACAAAAACAATAAATACATACACATAGGAAATAAATCCATATAAAATACAATAAACATACATACATACATACATAAATATATACATACCTACATAAATATAAAACGATAACTTGTAAATAAACTAGTGAAATAGTGACAGAAACTTAAATATTCGACAAGTAATGTTCTCTTACTCGTTTCTTGAATGAGGATAGAGTTTTGGATTCCCGAATTTCGTAGGGTAATGAGTTCCACAACCTTACCGCATGTATTGTGAAAGAGTAGGAAAAAAAGTCTGTTTTATGTAATTTTAAATTTAATAAAGTTCGCTTATTCACTCTGCAATGCTCATCTTCATTGTGCGCAAAGGAAAAACGGTCACTCAGGTAACGTGGAGAGCATGGGTTATACAGGACGTTAAAGAGTCCATTTAGGATGCGGGCGTTTCTACGATGTCTTATGGGAAGCCATCGGAGTCTTCTACGGTATTCAGAGACATGATCAAATTTCTTGAGACCAAAGATAAATCGAATACACAGATTCTGTAATCGTTCTAGTTTATTTAGGAGATCCTCAGTAATATCCAAGTAACAGACGTCTGCGTATTCGATAATTGATTGGATGAGGGTTTGAGCAAGAGAAATCTTGGTCTGAAACGGCAGAAAACTGCGAAGGCACTTGAGCTTGTGATAAGAATAATATACTTTTCTACTGATTTCACTGACATTTGCATTCCAAGTGAGACAAGAATCAAATGTAACCCCTAAGTTTTTAGCCGTGTCAGTGAACTCAATAGGAGTACTATCAAGGACAACAGAGGGCAAGTTGGTCAAATCGATGCAGCCACGCATATGCCGACTGCCAATAATCATGGCTTTTGATTTGCTCGGATTTACACACAAGCCGTATGACTTAGCCCAGTTACTGATGCAACTAAGATCTTTATTTATAGCAGCAATAGTTGCTGAACAATCTGGGACAGCAAAATGGCGGTAAATCTGCAAATCATCAGCGTAAAGCT
Source organism: Marasmarcha lunaedactyla (assembly GCA_923062675.1). Taxonomy (NCBI): domain Eukaryota; kingdom Metazoa; phylum Arthropoda; class Insecta; order Lepidoptera; family Pterophoridae; genus Marasmarcha; species Marasmarcha lunaedactyla. Next base: position 17,698,042 of record OV281359.1, read on the forward strand.
GGAAATTACACGAAAGAACTGTGGTAATAGAGTCAATAAATACTAAGAAGAGCAGAGGGGAGAGAACGCCACCCTGAGGCACGCCCGCTACAAGATCACACCAGTTAGAGTGAGACTCACCATGGCGAACCCGCTGCGACCGGCCTCGATGATAAGAGTTGAACCAGGCCACTGCAGAAGGAGAGACGTTTAGAGATGTTAAAGTGCCAAGGAGAATGTCAAAGTCGACAGAATTGAATGCACTACTAAAGTCTAGTAGTACTAATAGTGTAAGGGATTTATTTTCCATGGCCCATCGAATGTCATCGGTGACATTTATAAGCGCAGAAGTTGTACTGTGCCCTGGTCGGAAGCCGGATTGAAAGCTACTAATAAGGTTATTGTCTACAAGGAACTTTGAAAGTTGAGCGTGTACGATATGCTCAAGCACTTTGGAGAGAAAAGGTAGGATGGATATTGGACGAAAATGGGAAAGAGAACTAGGGTTAGGAATCTTGGGTAACGGAATAACATGAGCATGTTTCCAGGAAGTAGGGAAAGAGCTCGTTGTAAGGGAGAAATTAAAAATATGTGTGAGTACTGGTAGCAGAATCGGTAATATCAAAGTAATCATTTTTGAACACAGCTTATCCTCACCGATAGCTGGAGATGTTATGGAGAGAATGGACTTCTTAACGTTATCTTCTGTTACAGTTTTTAACACAAAAGCAGAATGAGTCGAAGGAATATTCGATAACGATACTAAAGTATTATCTTTAATGGCAGAACTAACAACAACAGGAGGTTGGGAAAACAGTTGGTTCAGTGAATCTAAATTGAAGTTGTGAAGTTCAGTAGATGGAGATCTGCCAATGCCTACGGTCTTGAGAAATTTCCAGACTTCTGCAGGGCTACGGTTTATAAGAGAATCATGGAAGTGGCGCTTTTTGGCATCGCGACATAGACGGCTGCATCGGTTTCTTAGATTTTTATAAGAAATCAAGTTATGTTCAGTTGGAGTGCGTTTGTATCTGCGTTTGGTCTTATCTCTGAGACACATAGCGTCTTTAATAGTCACTGGCAACCAGGGAGCTGGATTATGCTTAATTTTAACTCTTTTAAGCGGGGCATGTCTATCATACAATTCCAAAATTAGCAAGTTAAAGTTTTCGACTTTGCCATCGATGTCGTTGCATAATACCACTGGCGACCAATCTATGGTTTCAGCGTCAAGCTGTAGGGATTCAATATTGATGTTATTAAAGCTCCGGAGTAGTAAGGACGGTGGTTTCTGTTTGGGGAGACGTACACGAAAAGATAAATAAATTAAATCATGGTAAGAGAAAGGTGCATTGAGTTGCCCGTGGTTCACTATATAATGTGGGGATGATACTAGCATGAGGTCTATAAGAGAGGGAACACAACCAGGGAAATGATGGGTGGGAGATAAAGGTAACATGGATAGATTATAAGAAGAGAGGATTTGTTACTAATATTGAGAATAAACGATAAAGAAGTACGATAAAGAACCACAATACATATTTTTGTCCAATCGATTTATATTTTAGTAAAGATTATTCGTAAACACAGATTAAAAGACCAAACTTAACGGACAACCGATTTCCATTAAACTTCAAACCCTCATTAAGCTTTGCAAACAAAAACGGCATCTTTTTTTTTTTTTGTTCCCCTCCGGGGGAAGGGCAGGAGGATAAAAATGCCCTGACGCATACTCTGGCGCGATTCCAGAGTTATGTGGGACTCGTCCCGACGCCTACCAGAACCATACCCACTAAAAACCCCTTGTCGGCTCGTGCATTTTTTGCCACTCAGCCTTCATCTGAGCGACGGCCAATTGGAGAAAGAGGCCGCGCTAGCGGGGCCCAGAAGGGGTCGCCCGCTGGGATTACATAGCACTGAAGGTGCTCAAAGCACTGAAGGTGAATACATAGCACTGAAGGTGCTCAAAATGAAAAGTAAATAATTAAAAAAAATCAAAAATTGCAAAATAAAATTGAATTAATTCGCATTTACGTTAGAATTAGGATTTACGTTACAATAAGATTTTCGTTAGAATTAGAATTTGCGGCCAGAAGGTCTTCAAAATCCGCTGACAGTCTGGTGGAAGAGTACGTTTGCGCATTCCTAGGACTAGCGACTTTGAACTTCGAATCTAAGACAGGACTAGTATATGAGACTGAATCACGAACAAGAGGATTGGTATGAGTTTCGGAGCGTTTGAAGAACGCTTCAGAGAGTGTTTTGAGATGTTGTTGTACTGTAGGCAGTTCAAGATCTCTATGCAAGTCCACGTTACGCACGTACCACGGTGCGTTTGTGGCCCTGCGGCAAAAGAGGTTTTGAACTACCTGCAGTTTGTGCAGGAGGAAGGGTTTGGCGTGGGCAAAGATTGGCGAGGCATATGTCATGACGGGTCTAACGCAGACCTTGTAAAGTGTACGTTTGTTTCTGAAAGACATTTTACTTTTTCTACCTAACATGCTATTTAGGCGGCCTAAGTAGTGACGAGCGAGTTTCGAAACTCTTTCGACATGTGGCTTGAAAGAAAGCGTCGGATCTAATGTGACGCCTAAGTATTTAGTACTGCGCTTCCAGGGGATGGGAATGCCTAACATTCGAACGTGGGGATCGCCAGCGGGACGACGGCGTTTGTGGTCGAAGCGCATCGCCGAACTCTTTTCAGGGTTCACATCGATGCGCCATTTTTGAAACCATACACCAAGGGCGTTTACGGCCTTTTGGAGTCTGGTTACAAGGTGCGGAACACTGTGGCCTTTGGTATAGAGTGCGGTGTCGTCGGCAAAGAGGGCAAGTTCAACGCCTTTCGGTGGGATGGGAATGTCGTTGGTGTACACGGTGTACAGCAGAGGGGCGAGGACTGAGCCTTGAGGGACTCCAGCCTTTATGGGACGAGGCGCAGAAAGCGTGCCTTCGTGTTTAAATCGAAACGTACGGTCTTTGAGAAACGACGCTATTAACCTGACTAGGCGATCCGGTAAGCCTATCTTGTAGAGTTTATAAACTAGACCGCTGTGCCAGACTTTATCGAAAGCCTTGGCTACGTCAAAGAAAACCGCGACTGTTTTATAACGACGCGGATAGAAACCGTCAAGTATATACTCGACGATTGGATGGACTTGCTGAGGGCAGGAGTGCTTAGCGCGAAAGCCGAACTGGTGGGGAATAATGAGAGGATCGCCATCCGTTGGAAACAGATGGTTCCGCATTCGAGAGAGTATGACTCTCTCGAGAAGTTTAGACATTGCCTTGAGGAGGCTGATGGGTCTGTGATTAGCCGGGACGTTCAGAGGTTTGCCCGGCTTGGGAATGCCTATGACTGTCGCTTATTTCCAAGCTTTTCGAAAGTACCAATGGTCGAAGCAGGCATTGAAAATGATAGCTAACAAGGTAAGCATCTGGTGAGGTAGGTGCTTAAGTGCGTGGTTGGAAATTCCATCCGCACCCGGAGCCTTTTTGGACTTTTCATTTCTAATGAGAAGCATGAGATGGGGACAAGATGGGGAGAGAGTCTCTGCGAAGGACTTCGTCCTCCACCGCCTGGATGTGTGAGGGATCAGCAGGTTGCGTGCTGGACGAGCATTGTGCGGCAATGCTGTCAGCGAAGCATTCGGCTTTCTCTTCGACTTCAAAGGCAGTAGTGCCATCGGGACGAGTGAGAGGAGGAACGTGAGAGGCGGTGTCTACGCGTAAGGCTCGGGCCATGCTATAGTACGCTTGGTGGGACGGAGAGATATTCGCCATGAGATCGTTCATCTGAGCGTCTCGGAGTTCCGCGACTTTACGTTGAAGCTGATTCGCAGCTGTTCTATAGGCGGGCGTGGGATATTTCTTGGCTCTCCGGAGAGCCGCGTTCTTAGCTTTAATAAGATTGCTAACGGCTAAGAGAAGCGTGGGTTTGCCTTGCTTAGCAACCTTTTCGTTGTCACTGATGGCTGAGTTGATAGCATCAGTGAGAGAATTTACTAATGAATCAATTTTATCCGGGCTATCTAATTGTTCGGGAGAGATCGCGAGTAAGGCTCTAAGGCTGAAACTAACGTATTTTTAAAGCCTTTCCAGTTGGTAAAGGTCTTAGGAGATGTGACGTTATCGTTAGGCGCACCTAGCACGAGGGAGACGGGGCGATGGTCGGAGCCTAGGTCATCGAGCGGTTCGATGGACCTGAGATCAAGATTGATTCGCTTGATAATTGCAAAGTCGAGGATGTCAGGAAAGTAGGTCAGGTTGTTGGGATAGTGAGTGGGAGTGATGGGGAATAGTGATGTTAAGGGAGTTAGTGATGTCGAGGAGAGCGATACCGCTGGTGTTGGTTGATAGGCACGTCCAGTCAGTATGTTTGGAGTTAAAGTCTCCGAACTTAATGACTGAATGGCCGAGGGCGAGAATGGCCTCAAAGTCGCTGCGGATTGGTCTGGTACCACTAGGTATGTAGACTGAAGCTATGATGATGGTTGGATGACCAGTCATAGCCAATCTACGCACAGTGGCTTCCATGTTGAGGAGAGGAGGGGTAGGGAGAGGGCAGCAATGGAATCCTCTTTTGTAATAAATAGCAGTGCCGCCGAAACCGTCGGAGTTGGGCCTGTCGTTACGAATAAACGCGTACTTAGGTATAGCGCATCCCCTGGAGCGGTTTGGAGTTAGCCACGTCTCTTGAAGAAGCAATAAGTCTGGCTCGTTGTTCTGAAGGAACAGTTTGAGCTCAGGAAGGTTAGTATTAAGGCTACGAGCGTTAAAAGATACTAGGGATAAGCTCTTGGATTTAATACGACTGGACGTGGGATTCGCGGGTCTAGACATTATAATATACTTATTTACGAATTTATGCAAAAAAAAAAATTATAACGAACTTAGAAGCGAGTGATGCTCGGCTAACGCAAATAAACGCTCTTGAGGAGAGCGGGTGGCTCGCAGTTTGCTTGCGAGAACAGAAATTTCCGTAATGTCAACGTTTTGAATGACGTCGAACACGGTCTTCATGTCCTCAGCCAACGACGACTGAGGTGAAGATGACAAAGCAGGACGCGGCCCTACGGAAGCTACGGGAGCTGGGATGGGTCGGGAAGGTGCAGGCGGGACAGCCGGACGCTGCCTCCAAGACAGAGCTGGAGTAGGCGTCGGCTGAACGGGCTTTGCTTTGGGCGGGAAGTTAGCGGTGTAGTTAGCTGTATGACCGGACTGGCCGCACAGCACACAGGCAGGGGGGGAAGTTGATTCGGGAGTGCGAGGGCACTCCTTCGTTATGTGTGGATCCAGGCACTTAACGCACCTGGGGGGAGCTGAGCAGTTAGCCGCTGCGTGGCCATAGAGCTGGCAGCGGTGGCACTGCCCAGGGTGACCGCGGGGGTTGGGACGCTCGACGGAGATATTCGAGAGTCCGCAGATTGTGTGAGCAAAAACGGCATCAACATATAGGTCCATTTATGCCAGAGATGTGATACTACACACAGATACACTGATACCCAGACAAACATTCGTTTAACCTACAAATGTACCTACACCTCCTTTTGCATTGGGGGTAAAAATTCATTAAATACACGATGATATATGACGAAATATATGATCTTAGATCGATCATACTAAAATTTATCTAATCATACTAGTAAATATTTTTAAAACAATTTTGCATGTTGCCGATATATGTCAATATGTTTTTATAGAAATATACCATACAAGTGACTCACATCTTCGCAAAATCTTCGCCTTCTGAAGCCACAGCCAAAGGAAAACTACATAAGTACAAAAAACTCCAAAAGATAATGTCCAATTGTATCAGCAAAATATAATTAAAGTTTGAAATGAATAAATCCTACATGTTTTTAATTAAAACGTGGAAGGTATAATTTTTGATAGCTAATGAAAAAGAAAAGTGGAAGTAGAAAAAACGCCCTTGATACGAGTGTGTTGAAAGGTCAAAGTTTAAGTTACATATGCGCATCACATATTGTACAAGATAGGAAATATGATATTTAAAATAACTTAGACCCATAATTAATAATTAGCTCTCAACTGAGGAGCTTGTAACAGTATATAGAATTATCCTTGAACGATATAATTGTACATAGAAATCACTATTCGCCGGACATCGGTAGAAAGAAAAAATGTTCGGCCGATACTTTGTTATATCGACAGCTCGGTTCGCCGAAAGAACGTTAAAAATATAAATGTTTCGCCGATATCACGATTTGCAGATAAGGCGATTCGCCGAAAGCTCGACTAAGCAAATTAGCCTTTTATCGATAGAAAGTATTGCAGAAAGCACTGTAATAAATCAGCAATAGTTTGAGCTTAGAAGTAAGAACTCGTGAACTTGTTTGTTCAAGATATTAAGTAAGTTTCTTATAAAACAATTATCTACCGACGATGTCCGTTTATAAGTGATGTTCGGTAAAACTTTATTAAGTTTATGTTACATTGTTTTAAGCATAGAAATAAGTATTTGTTTTTATAATAAATTGATTAATTAAACTTAATACTTACTAACCTTTAGCTGTAGATAAGTCATAAGTAGTCATAAAAATAAGTAAAACTAATATAATTTGCAAAATAATCCTTTAATATTAATTTTGGATTATTCGTATCACCAAAAATAAAAAAAAATTAAATTTCAGAAAAAAATATAGCGAAACAATATAAACTTTCAATGCTATATAAATATTTTTTTTCTTAAAATACAAAATGTGAGCTAAGCCCACAATAAATGCATCTAAGTTCCTCACACTTTTTTGATCTAAATGCTTTAGCAGTCTTTCTTCGTACACAATCTACGTAGAGCGCCATCGCTTTTGCACTGGATCAGCGAAATTGCGCGTATCAAACGCTCAATTTCGCACTCGCTGTGTTTCTGCTCCTAACTCCATGATCGTCTTATAGACATTCCACTTTTTCGATTTAGAAGAGTGGCCCAACGTTCATGTCACGACTCCAATGCATTTTGTGTCTTCGGTACAGAATAATTACCATCTACCACTGACCACATCCTTAAAATATAAAGAAAGGTTTATCTTAAAATTCAATTTCGTATCACCGTCAATTTCCTCGCATGTGTCCCGGTCACGTAATATTTGCTAAACTATTGTGTTAACCATCTGCATCAGCGGGCAATACTCTGCTTTAAAATACTTTGTGAGATAGAACAAACACAGTCTAGGTTCACAATGTGTAAAATGATGAACAATTAATGTTTCACGGCATTTATCACCACTACCTTGAGAAATTGGTTTCAAAATTATTGACTGCATATCTTTTCAATATTTTAAATATAATTTTATAGCACCTTTCGATCTTATGCTATAATAACGCAAACACTATAGGTAAGCATTTATTTGATCCGCTTTCCGTCCCGATTAAACAAAGTATCGGCTGAAGATTTTTTCTTTCTACCAATGGACGGCAAACAGTGACGGCAAACATGTACAATTGGGTAGATGACACAATTTAAAAATGTAAGTTTTAATAATTTATTTATAAAATATTAGTTATTTTGACAGGTACAATATTTTGAAAAATATAGTTTTGAATTTAATATCGAAATTATATAGATTTGAAAACTTAAAAAAAGAAGCAAAAACTTATTATAGTATATGTTACATTTTTAAATATCATTAGCTTACTGACATTAAATATAACAATTTTTACTATTACAGTATGCATGTAAACGCATTATCTACGTAGCTATTATACATTTTATCCAAACGCCCATACAATTTTAGTATGATTCACAAGTCGTGACGTCACAGCTCAGTACCGTTTTGTATGGAGCGTTTTTCGGCGACTCGCAGTGGCTCCTCGAACACATCGCTGTATCTAGAAAACTATTGATTGCAAACATACTGTTACTTTTGCAATATTTATTTACTGTTGATAAATTATTAAAATATAAAATAAAATAAAATTTGTCATGTACCCAATTATATCGTTCAAGGGTAATTCTATGTACTGTTGCAAGCTCAGAACTGAGTTATAAAACTACTGGGATTTAGGCGGTTAATTAGCTTAAATTTTCCCCCATCAATGTCAATTACTACTGAACTCAGAGTGACATGTAGAATGGTTGTAACCCGTCAGTATTTTTATTGGAAATTTGACACGCGTTTGCCTTCCATTTCACTTTACAAAAGCGATGACGCAGACAAGCTTGGTATACTGGTATTTGAAGATTCTGAGAATATATATATATATATATATATATATATATATATATATATATATAGGAACAATATATGCTATTAGCTTATTCCATAAAGTGGAAACTTAGGTACATGAAAGAAAGCCATAGTTAACTAAATACATCCCACATCACACATACATTTATTCAGATTACATAATTCATTTTTCAATTGTTCGTACACAAGTTAAGCCCTCGGGAACACTCACACAATGTTACATGTCAAATGAAAAACATTCAATCCTTTTAAAGTTTTTAAAAATATAAAAACATGTTAAATGTTCCAGCAAAATGTCTGTATTCCAAATGAAAAAGTTCGTGAGTCCCAGTAGGAAAATGTATGGCATTAAAAATATTTAAAATTGCACTCCGTTTTCCCGCTTGTATGACTTTTGATAAACTTTTTAATTTGACTTGTTTATCTTTTACTACATGTATTGTTTGGTGTCAAAGGTTTTGTGTTTGTCCTCTTTGACATGGGTAAATTGGTGGATAAATATTGTCATTTTCTTTTTTTGTTTCTTCCTGACAAGTGATATCATCTTGAAGACAAATTTTTAAATAAGAATACCATTAAAGAATTTTACAGACGCCCAAGAAAGTAGTCTACTATTTTTTTACTTTGTCGTAGTGGGCAAACGAACACGCGATCCACCTGATGTTAAACGGCACTCGTGCCCCATTTACTTCATTATTCGTAGATGTTACTGATTAATTATATTTTTATTCATACATTATTGATTCAAGATGCGCTGCCTACCGTAAGCTTAAGTTAGAATTAATTTTTTTCCAGTAATTAAACTGGTCTTCGCTTTATCCGCAACATATATCCTTTATCCGGATATATTAGGAAGGACTGTAGTAACGCCAGAGACGAGATATTAATATGAGACTTTCTACTACCAGTAAACAAAACAGCTGTTATGTTGCCTATAAATGACAGAATATTATTACAAAGGAAATTCAATTGTTGTTGTATGCGTGCTAATAAACACAACAATGAGTTTGTTTGTTTGTTACGCGTTCACGCCTGAATTACGCCAATGTTCATCATGAAAGGACGTGGTTCAGACAGGACAGGTACAAAAAAATTACACAGGGTACCTTCCTTTAAGGATACTCGTACCCTCGACGGGTACGCGAGCCGTAGTCAATAACTAGTAGGTAGATGTATAAATAGACAACGTTTTACATTATGCATTCTCGAAACTTCCAATTAATGTTTTAAACTCTCGGTATTACTGTGGGCATAAATGAAAGTACACTTCACTTTAACATGTTAGGTGGTAGTACAGAGTGGCCTGACACCGGATATAGGCGTTACACTGTCAGTTTGCACGATAATCCAGAACGTATCAGAAAACTTTTATAGCGTTCAGTAATTATTATTATTATATTTATATCACAAATATGAATTGATGCTTTTAGTTTAAGGTTTTGCGCAGAATAAAATGAAATACATCAAAAGTATTTTATATCATAACATAAATATAAATAATCACACAAATACACAAAAATTACGGTTTTATTGTTTGTTTTAACTTTATCCTATAAAAAGTTTCTTGAGAAACACTTGTCTTGGTTCTTCAGTTTGCCTCTAACATTTGAACACGATATAAAATTCCGGCTTAATACCGACAATAGCCGTATTCGTATTTGTATATGATCTAAAAAAAATTTTAAGGTTAATTTTTAAAGTAAGATTTACTGTGCCCCAGAATGGTGGTATGATGATGTGTCATAATAATCCTTCTTAAATATGACGGATCCTACCGAAACTTACTTTTAGGGCTGTTTAGAATTTTAAGGCATAATCAGTAATATTAAAGATTAGTTAGTAACAAAGATTAGTTCCCTGGCGCCCAACGTGTTAAAAAGTGCTTAAAGCCAAATTAACTAAATATTAAAGTACCTAATTATCTGGACAATTAATTCGACAATCGCATAATGAGATTGTTACCACGATTTTTATTCTTTACTGCGTGTTTCCGACATTTCTGCTTTGTTAATTTGTTAATGTTAAGTTGATCAATTATGGCATTGTTTTAAAAATACCCCCATTCCTAGCATTTTTAGCATCGATAACATTTAGCTATTGATTTCTCCTCACTAATGATTTATTTTTAGAAACAACACAATACTATTATAATTATGTCTCTTTGACAGGATCAAAAATCATAGAGTATAAGGAATTAGAAGAAAATGAAGTAAATGTCGATACTAGATTGAGATTGAAAACAGAATGGACTGAGCAGTTGACATCAATATTGACGATTGACAAATTATTACCGGGTGACAGCGGAAATTATAGCTGCGTTCCTACTATGGCTGAGCCGACATCTGTCAACGTACATGTTATAAATGGTAAGTTAATAATGTTTTACTATTGTTTAGTGATATAATTGTTTTTTTTTTCTATGAAAATGTGTTTAATGTATATGATTTGTTTTTTATTTGTTTAGAATTGTTTTGTGTTATGTTGTATTTTATATGAAAGTTAGAAGTACTTGTACGGTTGTACACGCGTAGTTCTGGATTCCGTAGAAAAAAGGCAGGCATCTTGCCATACATTAAAAAACTTGTGGAATATTATTCTTATTCAATGTCGTAAAATTTGTCCCAGACAAAAATATATAACAGGAAATATAATTAAAGGTAATGTTAGAAAAACAACACTCTGTGTATTTTATCAAATACAGTTGGTACCGTACGGTGAGCAAAATAAGCAGTTACGTGTTTTTGAAAATGTTAAAAATATAAATAATACAACGATAGATATTGTAATAAAAATTTTGACAACCAATGTCATTATTTCTCATCCGAATTCATAAAGTACTATTTTTATAATTATTTACATGTATTTTGATTGTATTATTTCTTAAAATATTACTCTACAACTTTATTTGTAGTTGATGCTGCCTTATCATGTTATTCGGATTACGTTATATAAAAAACAAGTTAAGATTATGGCTGTGTTCATGAAATTATTTCTTGTAAATATTTGAAGCAATAAATATGCTTCTTTATGATGTATACCATGAACCAGACGGACTAGGCGACTATCAATCTGCTATCAATCAATGACAGGTTCTACATGATCTTCCTTCTTTCGAACTCAGTATATAGTCTATGATACTTCTGGATTTCTACACTTTTTTCACGGTAATTTAATAAGTTATTTAGCAAAGGTGGACTTATCTCTAAAATAGATCTCTTCCAGCCAACCCAAGTAATTGAAGATAATTACACAATGACAAAAGTGGGTAACAAAAGTGCAAGTAATAGTCTAAAGAAACCAAAAAGTTACAAGATATACATAATTTTTTTTCTTCTTAATACTAAATACACACATACTTATAATGAGAAAGAAAAACCTACTGATACATACATATATTACATACAGATTATACATACATATGATATGTATATACTTAATACATTATAATGTACAGAGATGACGTGGAGATTGTTAACTTGAGATGATTTAATATTTTCAGAAGTTATTGATTAGAAATAAACAAACAAACAAAACGTTCTTCTGTTAATAGTATAGATTGGTATATTTAATGTATTTCAATGTAAGAGTCTGAAGATTTTAATATCTATTCACAGTACTAATCTTAAATCAAGAATTTTTTTCCTATAAGTGATCTAACATAGAATTTACATTAATTTATACAGAATAATCGTACATTTTAGTAATAAAAAATATAAATAAACTTTTATATAAATAACAAAGAAAAAAAACCATTAATTATTCTCCATTGTAGAATTTGAATCTGAAACCACTATTGTATATAAGGGCCTCCTATCTTTAGTTTACGATACTTTCACCATGATGTCATAAATAATAATAATTCTATGCTTACTTGAATAGGCGTTATTGCTTGTTTGTGTGTTTGCATTCACATGTAAATATTTAATTTCATTTTATGTGGCAGTGACGTGGCAGCCGATTTATGAAGTTTGACATTTAAGATCTTTTTACCTATCTTCCTCAATTTTACTTAAATGAAAGTTTTTTTATTTTCTTATTTCTTGATCTTTCCTTGTTTATTTTTTGCTTTTGTTTATATGTAAATATTTTTGCTTGGAACGGAAGTAATTACGGTCTTTCAAGCACAAGAATCCGATTTCATTAATTAATTATTTCTGTATCCAAGATATCCTTTAAACTAGATAACGTCGTATCACAGCTCGGACTATTTATTATTTTTAGTCCCAAAATAGGTATTTTAAAGGAAAAGTTTTTTTAGATATTATTTTGATGAAATAGAACTAATTAGATCTTAAATATGCAACCCAAACTACATGGTTGATATTATTACCGATACTATCACTATATAACCAAATGAAATTTCAAAAATAAATTTTATCTGAGCTTATTTCACGATAAAATATGCAAAGAAAAAAATAACTTCACTCAAATACTTAATTATTTTTAAATGGCAAAACTCATTAGTCTAATGAAGTTTGAAATAAATGCTTTTTGTATAATACAGTGAATTTACTCTGTGGGCTCTTTTCTTTTATTTCTAATATGTTGAAAAGTGTACCTGTTTTTTAACATTTTGAATGTAAAACGTGCAAGACCTTTTGTAAAAATACTCTTAATGAAAATACTGAAATTAGTAGGTATTTTTTGTTCTTAAAAAAAACGTTGATACAATTTATGAAACATGAGTATTTCTATGTAAATAAATATCTTTTAATGAAATATGTTTGCATGTAAAATCATGGACATGAGTATTTATAGCACTTCGATAGGAGGACACACTACACACTAAATAGTAAAAAATGTTCACTCAAAATTAACTTTCGTAATGTATCATTCTAATTACAGGCAATTTCATTAAGTGAAGTTTAACGTCAATATACAAAAAAAATTTGAAGTCTTCTTCGCTATAGCATAAAAATCACATCATCTATTTCCAAATAACTTTCAGTTTCATATGACTCTTTACTTAAAACATTCAAGCTTTTTTATCAATTATTTAAAAACATGGCCAGGCTACCGCAGGCTAGTGTAAAGTTTTCCATAGGGTTAATTGAAAGAAAGAGTTCTAAATGTAGTAGCTATAATAATCTGAATAAGGATATTATAATAACTAAAACTTTTTATTTTTTGCCAGGTGAGCACCCAGCAGCTATGCAGCATGGCAACGCGAATACTGCTTCGCCATGCGCATTGTCAGTCAACCTACTCATATCTCTGTATTGCACCATGGCAACATTATACAGCGGAGTTGATGGCGTCAGATGAAGACAGCAAATTTGTAGAGTGTAATGTAAAGTCTGACCAGCTTATCTGTTCAGTAAAGGATAGCGCTGCGTTCTACGTGGCAATGAAGTTTGATATTCAGTCATGTAACGAATGCTTTAGTTCCAGTTTTTGCTACTAAACGGATAAGTTGGTAATGTTTCTACGTGACCATGCTAAGGAGTATTTATTGTGCGGATTGAATTAAAACTGCTTTTATTTGACACTGGCCGTTTCTTTTCTTTTTTTATTTGAATTTCAGGAGTTTCAATTGTTTGAATTTTAGAAAGTCAATAGTTTTAATGATTTTGGAGTTGAACCTGACCAATACAATAAGTATATACGGTGTGGCAATAAAAAAAAGACGATTGTGTGTTTCAAGAGGCCACTCTTTCTATGTCATTGGCCAGGTTTTAAAGGCAGATTAAATAATTGTTTTTGAGTACTACGAATAGTACAAATATTTCAAGGCATTAGTGCGCGTTAAGCTCGTCTATATACAGTGTCCGTGTGTGACAAAATGTACATGAGCGCACGTGTTGACAAGATGACGGCAGCTGGATCACTGCCACACAAATAAATTTTGCATGTTTACAAACACACTTAAACGTAGGCCCGCGTGCAAAGATGAGTTGAAGTATCTGTACATATGTTAAAATAAAATTTGACAATTTATTTGTCAGATATGAATATGCATAAATTCAATATGATTAGGGACTTTCTGTTTCCTTATATACTATTATTGGAATTTAAACAAATTGTGAAAACAATCACGTATTTCTAATATTTTCTCCACTATATGCTTTAAAGAAATTTAAGTTTTTAATATAGATACTCCTTGGTAAAATAGATGTAAATTTTTCACTGTGACTCTATCGAAGTGTTTTTGTTGTGCCTCTAATCATTGGAAATTGTGTAAAATGTAGATATAAACTTTAAGGTTATTTATTGTCACCTTGTAATATAAGTCATAAAAATTTTATGCATTTAAAATGTTACAGGTATAAAAAAACAATGTACGTTTGAAGCAATAGATGTAGAAAATAAACTCGATATTAATTTTTTTCATGGCAATGTAATTGTCACATTTGTATCACTTATTTTTTTCTTAAGAACTGAAAGGGACGGTAAACTTAGTTTCCTATTAAACTGTATGTTTTCAATGTGCTACTAATACATGTATTAGTATTATGTATTTTAAATAATACTTCACAGTTTTATCGATATCGAAACTGGCGTGATAACAAAGAAAGTGCAACATATCGATATTGACGCGCATCACTACATTACTGTCTTTACTATGAAGTTTCAAAGGGGTTCTGGTATAAGCTTTTTTTTAAATAATATGCTTTTTGTTAAGAACAAAGACTTAAATTATTATTCAGACAATTATTTTATTCGTTTTTTGTTCAAAGGTGGCTCAATTTCATATTGCATAAATATCTACCATCGGTCTAGTACAGATTATTGCCGATCTCACATCATCAATATTATAATTGATCAGCAGATCATTACAGTCAACATCAAACTATTTTAAAATTCACTATTGCCTTTTAAGTCCAAACAAACAACTAAGAGGTTGGTTTCCTGTAATTTGTACTCCACCGCGCTTCTGTTTGTGCATATATATAAGGTGTAAAAACTCCTTACAACAGCCCGACCATATTGTCTCTTCAGTTTAGTATGGCGCAGCATAGTACGCGTAATAAAAGTTTAACATTAAGTTACCTAACTGACGTTTTAGTTCCAGCCCCCCTAGATAAGTGGCTTTTGACGATAGAATAGAAACGTTCAGTCAACGTTTATATCGATTCCGTACATTTGACTTTCTATTAACATTTATATTCTATTGCCAAAAGCTACTTGTCTAGGCCATCAATTCACAGCTATTTAACAAATACATGATGGCATTGTATATTTGACAGTCAGGGAGTCCAGCCAAGTTGCAATCTACAATAGCTAACGCTATCAAAAACGAGTAAACTGTATGCAATATCTGGTAGTGAAATGCCCCTTATAGTTTCTTTAAGCGTTTTCTGTAGCGTTAGCCATCATAGATTGCAACTTGGCTAGACTCCCTAAAATGTTCAATGCGTCACAGTCGTTGCCATTACTTTAAAATGTTTTACATTACGTCAACCTCGGAATAAAAACAGTTTCATAAAAATAAAACACTTTTTGTCATGATTTGGCAATGAAATCTCGTATAATCCGATATTAAGCTTTTGAAAAATTTGATCACGCATCGTTTCATCGCCTTTTAAAGAGAACAGCTGATGCTTTTCAATTTATGTGTTCATATCTATATTCAAATCTGTTGAAAATCGGTTTTGAAATTTAAGTAACACTTGACTTTTTTAATAAGAAATATAGCTAATATAATATTTTATTACATAATTTATAAGGTTCATTATTATTTATAAAATGAATAACTTTTCAATCTTTTTTTTTATTAAGAATTTTAATACAGTTATTTAGAACGATTAACAGAAAAAACTTTTGCTTAAAAAGACAGCATTGCGTAGCTAAACAAGACTTATATCACGGATTATATCACAATTTGGTAAATAAAGTCGATATAATCGCAATAATTTGTTAATATTTATATCACGCCAAGAAAGCCTAAGTCACAGCAAGAGATCAAGTCGACTTGTAAATATTTTCTCTTGTGACACCCGTGTCATGCTTGCAAATCGACATAATATACCATATGCATGACGAGAGCAACTTTTGACAGGTGAAATTTAGCTGCCAAGATGGCGTCTATGTCACTCATCATAAAGTGCCGCGAACCAACCTTTAATTGAATACTATGGCTATAAAAACTTCTAAACTTCCAAAAAGAGCACGATTATTAAAATATTGAATTTCGAAAAGTGTTGAAAAAATTGGTTTACCTATGCTTTATATTGCAGACGCTTTTCGAACCTTATGTTAGTATAAAAGTATGTACCATAAATATAAACATACAATTTTATTATAACGAATTTGAGTACAGAAATTTTCCCTGAATTTTTTTCTGAAAAGTTGTACAGAGATTTAATTAAGAAAATTCCTTCACTTATTATTAAAGAAGTAAATGTATGTTTGAACAGTCAAAGAATCTCTTTGACGAAAAATGGTAAAGATAGTAAAACAAACACTAATTAATTCCGAAAAAAATGTCTGATTTTTATTTTCTGACATTCAAAATGTTGAGTAAGTTAATTTAAATTAAAACATAGTTTAAATATTAAATCCATGTTTAATTTGAATAATACTTGTATAGATAAAAAAATGTACATCATCTTGTAAATACATAGGTATATAATGTTTTGTAAATAAAAAAATCGTTTAAAAATATTTGTAACAAAGCAAAAAAACTTGAATCTTTTTTTTTGGTTAGATCATATTTTTTTGAAACAATGCAATAGAAATTTCTACTTATATGTAAGATCACTATATAATTTATTTTATAAATTTAGGGAAGAAATATAGATAAATCTTTAGAAAACAAATGGAACTATACGATAAAATATTATTTAAGGCAAACTTTGACAAATAAATTATAGTAACACTTAAATTAGTGGTTTCATTTCAATAGTCTTATAGTTATGATGAGATGTTATAATAATAATAATAAATCCCCTGGCAAATACACAAAACTACATGGCCCCAAAATAAGCAGAGCATGTGTTATAAATGATTATAGAGCGAACTAGGATAAACATACATATATAAATATAAACAATTATGAAACACTTATATGTCCATCACACAAATGAAAGCCTCGACCTGGACTCGAACCCGGGACCTACGGCGTTTACTCCTTTTCCGCAGGCTTACTACCACTGACACCAACTAGTTGTCTTAATAATCAAAGTTTGTGCGTAGCTAGTTTTTCAGGCTCATATGGCTGCAAAGATTAATATGATGTTCTGATCTTAGCTTATGACCTGGGCATTAAAATATTGGCAACATTATGCGCTAAAAAGTTGCCACCCGAATAGTGAAAACTAACTTTAAATAAAGTAACTAAATGGCTATGGAATGAACACGCCTTTTTGCATTTTTTAATTAAAACGATTTTTCACCCAATTGCTAGTGTCTGTAATAGATAATTGTTTTAGCGGTAAACACATAACAAACACGCAAATTGGTTATTGGTCTTTATTTATAAGAAAAAGGATTCCTTCTTCTGTGAAATTTAAGCAACTAAGTATTTTTGGGGATTTACTATTTGCGTAGAGAGATGACAGCGCAGACACATTGTTGCTGCCTACTTAAAAAATACCTGCCTAATACGTTCCGCGCACTCTTTTTATCCATTCACCATATCCGTATGACAATGGACACACAACCCAAAGCTGGCATTGGTCATGGTTTTCGATCACAATCAATTTCAGATATACAGTTTCGGAAATAACCCTACTCGCGTACCGTATTATGGAATTTGAAAAGCCAACAACAAATATTAATTAATACTTCAGTACATGCTTTGATACCGTAGTTTCAAAAAAATAAGCACAAATGGTACTTACTCTACAACAGTTCGTCCGTTCTCAACTAGAATTTGTATCTACTGCTAGGAACCCGGTTCATGTCATATCTTCCCAGCGCGTAAAAAGTATTCAATGTGCTTTTACAAGGAATCTGGCCTTCAATTTCACGGCGTTTCTCATAGACATTCATATGACCTAAGGCTGAAATATTTTAATATGCGTCCTTTAAACAGACGTCGTACCGCAGCTGATCTTTTATTTCTACATAATATTGTAAATGGCAAAATTTCATGTATACCAAAAAAGAAAGAAAAAAAAAGTTAGATTTTTTTTGTTCCCCTTCACGGAGAGGGCAGGAGGATAAAAAATGCTCTGTTACTCCGCGCGCGCGATCTGAGTTATGTAGGACTCGCTCCTACCAGAGCCCCTACCCACTAAAAAACCCCCTGAATCACTCGTGCAATTTTTTCCACACAGCCTTCATCTGAGCGACGACCAATTGGAGAAAGAGGCCGCGCTAGCGGGGCCCAGAAGGGGTCACTCGCTGGGATTACATAGCACTGAAGGTGCTCAAAATGAATTAGAAGTTGCGGCCTGAAGGGCTTCGAGATCTAGTGTTAGTTGCGTGGGTTCGCTGGCGTGCGCGTTTCTCGGTCTAGCGACTTTGAACTTCAAATCTATGACAGGGGTAGTATACGAGACTGAATCTCGAACTAAGGGATTGGGGTAGGTTTCGAAACGTTTGAAGAACGATTCTGAGAGTGTTTTGAGGTGAAATGAAATGAAATGAAATGAAATGAAATGAAATTTGAACTACCTGCAGTTTGTGCAGGACGGAGGGTTGGGCGTGGGCAAAAATTGGCGAGGCATATGTCATGACGGGTCTAACGCAGACCTTGTAAAGCGTACGTTTGTTTCTGGAAGACATTTACATATAACACACTATATAGGCAGCCTAAGTAAAAACGGGCGAGTTTCGTTACTCTATCGAGTATAGCTTGAAAGAAAGCGTCTGGTCTAAAGTGACGCCTAAATATTTGGTAGTGCGCTTCCAGGGGATGGGAATACCTAACATTCGAATGTGGGGATCGTTGTAGCGATTACGGAGTTTGTGGTCGAATTGAAACGCAGAACTCTTGTCTGGGTTCACATCGATACGCCATTTTTGAAACCATACACCAAGGGCGTTTACGGCCTTTTGGATTCTAGTGATGTTCTTCGGGACCTCGCGGCCTTTGGTGTAAAGGGCAGTGTCGTAAGCAAAGAGGGCGAGTTCATAGCCTTTTGGCGGGATGGGAATATCGTTAGTGTACACGGTGTACAACAGAGGGCCGAGGATTGAGCCTTGTGGGACTCCAGCCTTTATGGGACGAGGCGCGAAAAGCGTACCTTCATGTTTGAAACGAAACCTGCGATCTAATTCTGACATCGAAACATGTATAATTATTTTTTACAATATTCTTCATGGTTTAATAGACAAATACGTTCCTCAAGCTCTAGTGTCTGGCAATCACAGGTATCCAGTGTGGTATAGCCAGGCTCTTATTCGTGTGACAAAGGAGAAAGCTAAATATCATAAATTATGGAAACGTTATAATAATCCGAATGATTATAATTCGTTTTCAACTTTAAGAACACGTCAAAAGCGTCTGAAAAATGAATGCTATAAAAACTATATCAATTGGTCACAACAAATAATAAAAACATCCACTAAATTCTTCTGGAAATACGTAAATCAAAAAAAAAAGGTATCTCGACTTATCCAGGATGCATGGACTATGGGGGTACCAGTGTAAGTGGTTCACATATTTGCTCAGCGTTTAATGATTTCTTTTAAAAAAATTTTAGCTTGCCTCTTGACACATATGATGACTCACATATATTGCCAAGTTTTCTTCAAACTGATAGTCTGGGAACTCTTAATATTAATACAGAATAGTGTGATAAATTATTAAGAGGATTGGATACCTCTAAGGGCCCTGGCAGTGATGGTTTGCCGCCTATTCTGTTCGTGAATTGTTCTAAAGCCCTGTCTTACCCCGTTACTTACATTTTTTATCTATGTTTCGCAGAAGGCTATTTTCCAACACGTTGGAAAATAGCGCATGTCACGCCAGTGCACAAAAAAGGGCCTAAAACGTCGATTGAAAATTATCGTCCTATCTCAAAACTTAATATTCTAAGTAAAGTTGCTGAAAGAATTGTATATGATCATATTTACCCCCTTGTCTATAAAATGATCCCTACTCAACAGCATGGCTTCATGAGAAACCGCTCCACTAGCTCAAACCGTGTTTACCAGTAGAGTCCTACACGATATGGAGGGGGGAGGACAAGTTGACGTGATCTACACAGACTTCGAAAAAGCTTTTGATCGTGTGGATCACGTTATACTGCTGCGGAAACTTCAAGAGGTAGGAATATGCGGTAACCTAGTAAGATGGCTGGAATTTTATCTGCGTTATCGAAGTCAGGCTGTTGAGGTGGGTGGCTTTCGATCAGACTATATATCTGTGTCCTCAGGCGTGCTTCAGGGCTCAATCTTGGGGCCATTATTATACTCTATTTATCTCTATGACATTGGGCAATCCATTCAACACTCTAATGTTATATTGTATGCTGACGACACAAAAATATTTTTAAGTATTAAAAACGCCCGTGACCGCCTCAAGCTACAGGATGACTTAAACCGTTTATCTATTTATTATTTAAAAAATCGTATTAATATTAATATTGACAAGTGCTTACACATCACGTTCACTCGGAAGGGGAACCCTTTTTTAACCAAATACTCATTTAATGACACGGTTATTCGTAAAACTAATCTTGTTCGTGACCTGGGCGTGCTCCTTGACTCGAAGTTTAATTATAATGAACATGTTTCTAACATCGTTACAAAATCGTCCAAAAATCTGGGCTTTGTATTAAGGACAGCTGCACCATTTTCAGATTTAACGTGTTTAAAAGTTCTGTATTACTCGTATGTTCGTAGCATGCTGGAATATTGTAGTGTTATATGGAATGCCCAGTAAGTTGTCTACAAACATGCCATCGAATCTATCCAAAAAAAATTCTTAAAACATCTAAACTATAGACAACAACTACCTCACATGCCTTATCCTGAAGCCTGTAAACATAACCAAATGTTGGACATGGAAAGTCGCCGTAGCTTACTTGACATGCTTTTCTTATATAATATATGTAATGGTTCTGTGGATTGTATTGACTTGACACAACTTACCCTTAATCTACACACTCCCTCCACCAGAACAAGGCACACTCAACTATTCAACACACAACTCGCAAAAACAAACTACAACCAAAACTCACTCATTATCAGAATGCACAATACTTACAATAAGCAGTTCTCACATGTCTCAGATATATTTAATGATAGCAAACCAAAGTTCAGGTACGAGATACTAAGTTCCCTCCCTACTGGCAAGTGACAAACAGTCATAGACACACACACACACACACACACACACACACTCACGCACAAATACATACAACACAAACTTTACACTAAACACCCTCATTGTGTTAATTATTATATATAATTTTTTTTTTGTTGTACTTAAACCTGCTAAACGCAAGGTTTCTTATCGTCCAATTTTTTTTTCATTCTTCTTTTTATAAAGTAATTGTCTTTTTTGTGCCTTTGTTGAATTAAGATAGTATTTTTGTATTGTATTGTATTTTTTTTTGGTATATTGCTATTTTTTTTTTGTGTAAGTCTGATTAAGGTTAATATAAAAATTGTAAGTCCATAAATGGCTGTCAGTATTTTCACAATTGTTATTCTACTTATGTCTAAGGGCTGTGGATTTTGTAATAAATAAATAAAATCTTTGAGAAACGACGCAATTATCCTAACTAGGCAATCCAGTTTGAGCTGGGATAGGACGGGAAGGTGCAGGTGGAGCGGCCGGACGCTGTCTCCAGGACAGAGCCGGAGTAGGCGTCAGCTGCTTGGGCTTTGCTTCCGGGGGAGCCCGGTTGCGCAGCGACGGGAAGTTAGCGGGAGTGAGCGGCGGCGCCGGTTTAGGCGCGGCCCTCTTAGCTGAGGAGCGCGGAGCGCGCGTGCAACCCCTGTAGTTAGCTGTGTGGCCGGACTGGCCGCACAGCACACAGGCAGGGGGGGAGGTGGATTCGGAAGTGCAAGTATACTCCTTTGTTATGTGTCCAGGATCCAGGCACTTGACGCACCTCGGGGGAGCTGAGCAGTTAGCCGCTGCGTGGCCATAGAGCTGCCCAGGGTGACCACGGGGATAGGGATGCTCGACGGAGATATTCGAAAGTCCGCAGATTGTTCGAGCCTCTCTGAAGGTCTCCCTCGAGTTGGGAGTGTTAGTTAGGATTACTAGAGCAAGTGGGAATGCCTACTGTGGTTGGAGTCCTTCTTGTGCACTGTCGTCGTTACTGAGTTCAAACGGGATGCCCCGTAATACCGCGCGAACCTTGCGCTCCTCCGGGAGGACGTAAGTATGATACGCAATTTGTTTGATTGGTAAAAGCCTAGTAAAAGACCGAAAGTCGTCGATAGTTGCGACCTGAAATTTAATTGATTCGCCTGCGTTGGCGGCTTTTAAGTAATTAATTTTGTGCTCTTTGCACAAGTTAGAAACCGCGATCCAGCGCGCTTTTTCGCGGAGAAAGACGGGTGGAGGGAGCTGAGGCT
This sequence comes from Marasmarcha lunaedactyla, assembly GCA_923062675.1. Taxonomy (NCBI): domain Eukaryota; kingdom Metazoa; phylum Arthropoda; class Insecta; order Lepidoptera; family Pterophoridae; genus Marasmarcha; species Marasmarcha lunaedactyla. Next base: position 17,720,652 of record OV281359.1, read on the forward strand.
TCGGTGGGACGGGATCACAGCGCGTCGCTAGCTTCGACGGGATTGACGGAGATGCGGTCACTTCGAGTGACATTAACGGGGCAGGGGTGGGGCTTGAAGACACCGGGGTGGGCTCGGGTGTTGAAGACACCGAGGCTTTCTTCGAGCGCTTCCTAGAGCGTTTGGCGACTAACTGAAACGTGGGCTCAGAAGAGCCGGTTAAGGTAACGGCATCTGATGACGCATCAGACGCGGATTCGGAGTCACTCCCGGGAGCGGTACGCTTGCGACGCGACGCGCGAGAGGATGTGACCGATTCACAGTCTATCGGACGGGACGGGAGTCGCGGGAGAGCTGTAGACCTGAGGGGTCTGGACGTTGAAGGCCTAAGGGGTCGGGGCTTAGGCCTGAGGGGTCGGAGACGCGATAGTTGCCTGTAAGGCCTGTGTTAAGAAATCGTCGGATATGCTTACGCCAGACGCAACGAGCGCCTGGGCGAACGACCTAGCAAAGTTTACCAAGCTTTGCTGCTCCATTGGAGGGCTTGGGACTACAATATATAATAAATAAATATAAAAAAATGCCTAGGTTCCTTAAAAAACCTAGCACCTAAACCTACCTACTCGCGGTAGGGGGGCTGGGAAAGACGCGAAGTGGTGCCCCTAATTCGGACAGCACTGTACCGTCACCCTTGGGAAAGACCCAAGTGCAATGGGCTCGGTTCAGCCGGTTTCTCCTTAGCCTGAAATGCCTTGGAAGCGCACCAAGGTAACGCTATCAGGCTCAGTTGGCACCGTTAAGTATCCACCTGAACAAACGCGAGTCTACTACGGAGTGTGTTGTCAACAAATTGACGAGTCGTCGAGAACGAAGCGAGATATTGTACGAATCTCAGCGTATAAGTATTGCTACGAGTTGTCGTCGTGAGACGACAATCGTGACTCAACGGCTGGTGCGACCGTGAACACGTCCGAACGGGGCCGGACGCAGATCAGGTCTGTGGGTAAAGTTAGTTTTTTTTTTGTTTCCCTCCACGGGATGGCCAGGAGGATAAAAAATGCTCTGACACATACACTGGCGCGCGCAATCCAGGCTATGTGGGATTCGTTCCGACGCCTATTAGAACCACTACCCACTTAAAAAACCCCTGTCGGCTCGTGCAATTTTTTGCCACTCAGCCTTCATCTGAGCGACGGCCAATTGGAAAAAAAGGCCGCGCTAGCGTGGCCTAGAAGGGATCACCCGCTGCAATTTACATAGCACTGAAGGTGCTCAAAGCACTGAAGGTGAATTCATAGCACTGAAGGTGCTCAAAATTGTAAAGAGAAATTAAATTAAAATACATTAAAAGAAGTTAAGTTAATTCTGATTTACGTTAGAATTAGAATTTACGTTACAATTAGAATTTGCGGCTTCGAGATCGGCTGACAGTCTGGTGGAAGAGTACGCTTGCGCGTTCCTAGGCCTAGCGACTTTGAACTTCGAATCTAAGACAGGAGTAGTATAAGAGACTGAAACTCGAACTAGAGGATTGGGATGGGTTTCGGAGCATTTGAAGAACGCTTCAGACAGTGTTTTGAGGTGTTGTTGTATTGTAGGCAGTTCAAAATCTCCGTGCAGGTCCGCGTTACGCACGTACCACGGTGCGTTTGTGGCCCTGCGGCAAAAGAGATTTTGAAGTACCTGCAGTTTGTGCAGGAGGGAGGGTTTGGCATGGGCAAAGATTGGCGAGGCATATGTCATGACGGGTCTAACGCAGACTTTGTAAAGTGTTCGTTTGTTTCTGGAAGACATTTTACTTTTTCTACCTAACATGCTATTTAGGCGGCCTAAGTAGTGACGGGCGAGTTTCGAAACTCTTTCGACGTGTGGCTTGAAAGAAAGCGTTGGATCTAACGGGACGCCTAAGTATTTAGTACTGCGCTTCCAGGGGATGGAATTCCCTAACATTCGATCGTGGGGATCGCCAGCGGGACGACGGCGTTTGAGGTTGAGGCGAATCGCAGAACGCTTGTCTGGATTCACATCGATGCGCCATTTTTGAAACCATACACCAAGGGCGTTTACGGCCTTTTGGAGTCTGGTTACAAGCTGCGCAACACTGTGACCTTTGGTAAAGAGTGCGGTGTCGTCGGCAAAGAGGGCGAGTTCGACACCTTTTGGCGGGATGGGAATATCTTTGGTGTACACGGTGTACAACAGAGGGGCGGGGACTGAGCCTTGAGGGATTCCAGCCTTTATGGGACGAGGAGCGGAAAGCGTACCTTCATGTTTAAATCAAAACGTACGGTCTTTGAGAAACGACGCGATTAACACGTGGAAGCGTTAAAGGAACTTGGGAAGCGGCGTCTACGCGTAAAGCTCTGGCCATTTTATAATACGGTTGGTGGGACGGGGCGATATTCAGCATGAGATCGTTCATCTAAGCGTCTCGGAGTTCCGTGAGGCAAGACCTAACTTTACGTTGCAGCTGATTCACAGCTGTTCTATATTATCTGAAACCTTTCCAGTTGGTAAAGCGTTAGGAGAGGTGTCGTTAACGTTAGGCGATCCTAGCACGAGGGAAACGGGACGGTGGTCAGAGCCTAGGTCATCGAGTGGTTCATTGGACCTTAGATCGAGGTTGATATGCTTACGCAAAATTGAGGATGTCAGGAAGGAGGTTAGGGTTGTCGGGATAATGAGTGGGAGTGACGATAAAGATGACGTCTAAGTCGAGTGAGTTAAAGATATTAAGGAGAGCGATACCGCTGGTGTGGGTGGTGGCACGTCCAGGCAGTATGTGTGGAGTTGAAGTCCCCGAACATAAAGACTGAATGGCCGAGGGCAAGAAAGGCCTCAAAATCCCTAAGGATAGGTCTGGTATTGCAAGTTGAAGCTATGATGATGGTCGGATGACCAGTCATAGCCAACCTACACACAGTGGCTTCTATGTTGAGCAGAGGAGGGGTAGGGAGAGTAGAGCAATGGAAACCTCTTTTGTAGTAAATAGCTGTACCACTGAAACCGTCGGTATTGGGCCTATCGTTACGATTGAATGCGTATTTGGGAATAGTGAATCTGGAACAAGGTGGAGTGAGCCACGTCTCTTCGAGGAGCAGTAAGTCTGGTTCGTTGTTCTGAAGGAACAGTTTGAGCTCAGGAAAGTTAGTACTAAGGCTACGAGCGTTAAATGAAACTAGGGATAAGCCCTTGGGTTTGATATGACTGGATGCGGGATTTAAAGGTCTAGACATTAGGCAATTAAGGAGAGCGGGAGGCTCGCAGTTTGCGTGCGAGTACGGCGATTTCCCTAATATTGACGTGTTTGATGACGTTGAACACAGTCTTCATGTTCTCAGCCAACGCCGGCGCCGGTTTTGGCACGGCCCTCTTAGCGGAGGAGCGCGGTTTGCATGTGTGCTGTGTGGCCAGTCCGGCCACACAGCACACATGCAGGGGCGAAGTGGGTTCGGGAGTGCGAGTGCACTTCTTCGTGATGTGAGCATCTAGGCACTTAACGCACCTGGGAGGAGCTTAGCTTTTAGCTTAGCGATTAGCCGCGGCGTGGCCGAAAAGCTGGCATCGGTGGCATTGCCCTTGGTGGCCGCGACGGTGAGGAGCCTCGACGGAGATATTCGAGAGACCGCAGAAAAGTGCGAGCCTCTCTGAAGATCTCCCTCGATTTGGGAGTGTTAGATACGATAACTAAAGCGAGAGGGAAATGTCTGTCGCGGTTAGAGTACATTTTATCCACGGCTTTAGCCAGAAAGCACTGGGCCTTAAGGTCCTCAAGCCGAGCGCTAATGTGGCCGTATTTCTAGGACTTGGCACACGTGCAGGTGCTTACAATTTTTAGGCTAAGGGTTGAAATTACAATCGTGACGGTAATAATTAACGTAAAATTACGAGTACAATTATTTTACATCGCAATAAACTCAACAACACAATAAAACAACACAACTGTGTGCCCACAGTCACAGAGCCCTTTCGCGTTCCCTCCCCGACCGGTTGTCCGCGTTCCCCACGTTCTTCGCATGTGGTTAAGATCTTAAATACAATCAAATTATACATATATAATGCAAATGAGGTTCACATAGAATGCGGGGTGCGTTCGATTTGACCGGACCGCAAGAAGTACAACGCATCTGGTGTCTCAAATCTTTATAAAATCATAATTATTATCCATCAAATTAATAAATAAAATTTGTTTGGTACTGTTTATTAAAATTAACAGCTATCAGTATTTTTAAAAGCACCGGTTCGTATTTAGAACAATAAAGGACGCAATTTTTTTCATAAATCAATTAAGCAAGAAATTACCGTACGTACTTAAAATAATGATTAATTACGTAAGTATTGGCTAGGTACGTCTAGTTTAAAACTGTTAAGTCCTTAAGCATCAACAAGTTATTTTATTAAAAAAATATCCAAGCTAATAAGCTTACCTTACAATAGACTTCATTGAAAATATCTGAAAGTACTTGATGAGGCGTAACGAACTTCGGAAAGATTGTTATTGAAAATGTAACATAAACTTGTTAGTAAATATTGATGCCGCCATGAAGGACTAATTGAATTTGTGTAGGTAGAGCTTAGAATATTCTCCATTATTTAACGTCTTATATTTTATACCTGCCCATTTATTTTTCTTCTGTATCACTTTTCTCTGCGCCATTTTTTCCTCTCTGCCTAACTATAATACCAATGTACCAATATCTATAAAAAAATTGAATTTAAATTTTGTTAAAGATTAAAATGTCTTTTATTTTTTTTCGAAACCGTAACTAGTCAATCACTTTTTTTTTCTAAAATTATGACTAGTCGATCCGGTAAGCCTATTTTGTAGAGTTTATAAACGAGACCGCTGTGCCAGACTTTATCGAAAGCCTTGGGCTACGTCAAAGAAAACCGCGACTGTTTTATAACGACGTGGATAGAAACCGTCAAGTATGTACTCGACGATTCGATGGACTTGCTGATGGCAGGAGTGCTTAGCGTGAAAGCCGAACTGATGGGGAATAATGAAAGGACCGCCATCCGTTGGAAACAGATGATTCCGCATTCGAGAGAGTATGACTCTCTCGAGAAGTATAGACATTGCCTTGAGGAGGCTGGTGGGTCTGTGATTAGCCGGGACGTTCAGAGGTTTGCCCGGCTTGGGAATGCCTATGACTGTCGCTTCTTTCAAAGCTTTTGGAAAGTAGCTAAGGTCGTAATTTAGCAGCTAACAAGGTAAGCACCTTTTGAGGCAGGTGCTTAAATGCGTGGTTGGAAATACCATCCGCACCCGGAGCCTTTTTGGACTTTTGACTTCTAATGAGAAGCGAGATTTCGTCGTTAGAGACTGTGACGGGGTCGTCGGTGATGGGGAGAGATTCTCTGCGGAGAACTTCAGCGACGCAAGACCTAACTTTACGTTGAAGCTGATTCGCAGCTGTTCTATAGGCGGGCGTGGGATATTTCCTGGCTCTCCAGAGAGCCACGTTCTTAGCTTTAATAAGATTGCTAACGGCTTAGGGAAGCGTGGGTTTGCCTTGCTTAGCAACCTTTCCGTTATTGCTGATGACTGAGTTGATAGCATCAGTGAGATAATTTACTAATGAATCAATTTATCTGGGCTATCTAATTGATCGGGCGAGATCGCGAGCCCAGAGTTCGGGGCCTCTAAGGCTGAAACGAACGTATTTTTAAAGCTTTTCCAAATGGTAAAGGTCCTAGGAGAGGTGACGTTATCGTTAGGCGGTCCTAGCACGAGGGAGACGGGGCGATGGTCGGAGCCTAGGTCATCGAGCGGTTCGATAGACCTTAGATCAAGATTGATTCGCTTGATAATTGCAAAGTCGAGGATGTCAGGACAGTGGTTTGGGTTGTCGGGATAGTGAGTGGGACTGATGGGAGAGATGACATCAAAGTCGAGTGAGTTTGTGATGTCGAGGAGAGCGATACCACTGGTGTTGGTTGATAGGCACGTCCAGTCAGTATGTTTGGAATTAAAGTTTCCGAACATAATGACTGAATGGCCTCAAATTCGCTGCGGATTGGTCTGGTACCACTAAGTATGTAGATTGAAGCTATGATGATGGTCGGATGACCAGTCATAGCCAATCCAATCCTCTTTTGTAGTATATAGCAGTGCCGCCGAAACCGTCGGAGTTGGGCCTATCATGACGAGTAAACGCGTACTTGGGAATAGCGAATCCCCTGGAGCGGTTTGGAGTTAGCCAAGTCTTTTGAAGAAGCAATAAGTCTAATTCGATGTTTTGAAGGAACAGTTTGAGCTCAGGAAGGTTAGTATTAAGGCTACGAACTTTAAAGGAAACTAGGGATAAGCCCTTGGGTTTGATACGACAGGACGCGGGATTTGCGGGTCTAGACATTCTATGTATTTATTTAATTTATACGAAAAATGGGATTTATAAAGAGCTTAGTAGCAAGTGATGCTCGGCTAACGCAAATAGACGCTCTTGAGGAGAGCGGGCGGCTCGCAGCTTGCGTGCGAGTACGGAGATTTCCTTAATGTCGACGTTTTGAATGATGTCAAACACGGTCTTCATGTCTTCAGCCAACGGCGACTGAGGTGGAGAGGACGGAGAGGGACGCGAGCTACGGGAGCTACGGGAGCTGGGATAGGACGGGAAGGTGCAGGTGGAGCGGCCTGACGCTGTCTCTAGTAGGAGTAGGTGTCGGCTGCACGGGCTTTGCTTCTGGGGGACCCCGGTTGCGCAGCGGCGGGAAGTTGGCAAGAGTGAATGCGGCGCCGGTTTAGGCGCGACCCTCTTTGAAGCGGAGCACTGAGCCCATGGACAACCCTTGTAGTTAGCTGTGTGGCCAGACTGGCCAAAGAGAAATAAATTAAAAATAAAAGGACTGGTTCAGTACAAATTCGTTGTCACCGTTAAGTATCCTTTGTACTGAAACCAGACTACTTACGCTGGGCACAACACTGCACTCAGCACAAGCACAACACAACTTAGCACAGCACTTTGAAGACTAAGGGCTTAGTCGCAAAGAAAAATCACTACGATAGCGCTCAGAGGGAGTAAGAAAACCCAGAAAAACCGTATAACGGAACCAACACGCTATACTGTGACGTCAGTAAACTGAGCGCCACGGAATATCGGGAAGGGACCGATCAATCAGAGTGGTCTTGGAACGTCCGTACCGGGCGGCGATCGGAGCGATAATGATAAAGTTAGTTATTTTTTTTTTTGCTGCCTAGGTACCCTCGCGGGAGGGAGGTGGAAGATGCGTCATGCATACCGCCCGCAGGAAAATACCGTCTTCTCCGGGGGGTTATGTGGGACTCACCAGAATGGCACCTATCCACTAAAAACCACCTGTTGGCTGTGGTAAAATTTTACCGTTAGCCTTTATCGGAAGCGACACCCGTCGGGAAGTTGGGCGCGCTGGCAGAGACCTCGCCTTCCGCCTGGAGTGAAAGTTGCACTGAAGGTGCTCAAAGGGACATGAGTTGGTGGCCGTTCTGGGCAGCCTCCAGTGAAGCCGGGGCTGCGAAGAGGTCAGCCTAAGCTTGACTTAGGGATCAATTCATTTAATGAACCTATAATTAATTGAGAAGGGAACTATGCTGAAGAAGGTGAAGCCCTAAGTTTACGGGCTAAAACTGCGATTTCACTAACATCGATATTTTTCATAGCGTCGCAGACGATACGCATATCGTCTGCTACGGAGGATTGAGGAGTGGGTTTGTATGGGCGAGGAGCCCATACAAACCTGGATGGGATTCGATGCGGGGTGCTGCCTCCAGTTTTCTGGAGCAGGCTTTGCAGCCGGAGGAACCTGGCTACGCAGCGGCGGAAAGTTTTCATGAGAAAGGGGCGGGGCCTGTTTGGGTGCCGCCCTCTTGGAAGTGGAACGCATACAACGGGGTGCACGAGGGCAGCCCCTGTAATTTGCGGTGTGGCCGGACTGGCCACAAAGCACGCAATCGGGAGGAGAGGGAGTTCCAGGAGTGTGATTGCACTCCGTAGTGAAGTGAGGGACCAGGCACTTGACGCACCTGGGCGGGGCGGCGCAGTTGGCCGCCGCGTGCCCGTACAACTAGCACCGATGGCACTCGCCGGGATGACCGCGGCGATGAGGTGCCTCGATCGAGATCCCAGAGAGGCCGCATATAGTGCTAACCCCTTTCGGGATCTCCCTGGACTTGGGGACGTTGGCGAGAACCACCAAAGCGAGAAGGTGACGCCTCCCGTACTTGCTGTGCATTTTATGCATCGCGAGTGCCGGGAAGCCTTGGAACTGCAGATCCTCCAGGATAGCCTCGTTCAATAATTTGAACGGGACTCCCCTGAGTACCGCTCTGATCTTACGCTTTTCTGACAGAGCATAAGTGTGATAAGCATATTGCTTATCGGTGAGGAGCTTTGTTAAAGCGCGAAAGTCGTCTGTCGACGAGACTATGATTTTAATAGATTCACCCGAGTTGGCCGCTCGGGTGTAATGGATCTTGTGCTCATTGCAGAATGTCAAAACCTCAGTCCATTTACCCTTTTCCCGAAGGAAAACGGGTGGTGGGACCTTGGCCTTGACAGAAGTTGGGGCCGAAGCGGGTGTTGAAGGCACCGGAGCAGCTGGCGTTGAAGACGCCGCAGGGGGTGTAGGACACACCGGGACGGGCGTCGAGGGCGCCAGGGCTTGTTTCGAGCGCTTCTTAGAGCGCTTCTTAACAAGCGTAAAAGAGGGAGACTCGGGGCCAGTTGGGGTGACGTCCGAGGATTTTTTTTTGTTCCCCTCCGCGGGAAGGGCAGGAGGATAAAAATGCCCTGACGCATACTCTGGCGCGATTCCAGAGTTATGTGGGACTCGTCCCGACGCCTACCAGGACCATACCCACTAAAAACCCCCTGTCGGCTCGTGCATTTTTGCCACTCAGCCTTCATCTGAGCGACGGCCAACTGGAGAAAGAGGCCGCGCTAGCGGGGCCCAGAAGGGGTCACCCGCTGGGATTACATAGCACTGAAGGTGCTCAAAGCACTGAAGGTGAATACATAGCACTGAAGGTGCTCAAAAATGAAAATCAATAATTAAAACAAAAATAAAAAATTGCAAGATAAAATTGAGTTAATTCGCATTAACGTTAGAATTAGGAAATACGTTAGAATTAGAATTTACGTTAGAATTAGAATTTGCGGCCAGAAGGGCTTCGAGATCGGCTGACAGTCTGGTGGATGAGTACGCTTGTGCATTCCTGGGCCTAGCGACTTTGAACTTCGAATCTAAGACAGGAGTAGTATATGAGACTGAATCACGAACTAGAGGATTGGGATGGGTTTCGGAGCGTTTGAAGAACACTTCAGAGAGTGTTTTGAGGTTTTGTTGTACTGTAGGCAGTTCAAGATCTCTATGCAAGTCCGCGTTACGCACGTACCACGGTGCGTTTGTGGCCCTGCAGAAAAGAGGTTTTGAACTACCTGCAGTTTGTGCAGGAGGGAGGGTTTGGCGTGGGCAAAGATTAGCGAGGCATACGTCATGACGGGTCTAACGCAGACCTTGTAAAGTGTACGTTTGTCTCTGAAAGACATTTTACTTTTTCTACCTAACATGCTATTTAGGCGGCCTAAGTAGTGACGAGCGAGTTTCGAAACTCTTTCGACGTGTGGCTTGAAAGAAAGCGTCGGATCTTATGTGACGCCTAAGTATTTAGTACTGCGCTTCCAGGGGATGGGAATGCCTAGCATTCGAACGTGGGGATCGCCATCGGGACGACGGCGTTTGTGGTCGAAGCGCATCGCAGAACTCTTTTCAGGGTTCACATCGATGCGCCATTTTTGAAACCATACACCAAGGGCGGTTACTGCCTTTTGGAGTCTGGTTACAAGGTGCCGAACACTGTGGCCTTTGGTATAGAGTGCGGTGTCATCGGCAAAGAGGGCGAGTTCGACGCCTTTCGGCGGGATGGGAATGTCGTTGGTGTACACGGTGTACAGCAGAGGGGCGAGGACTGAGCCTTGAGGGACTCCAGCCTTTATGGGACGAGGCGCAGAAAGCGTGCCTTCGTGTTTAAATCGAAACGTACGGTCTTTGAGAAACGACGCTATTAACCTGACTAGGCGATCCGGTAAGCCTATCTTGAAGAGTTTATAAACGAGACCGCTGTGCCAGACTTTATCGAAAGCCTTGGCTACGTCAAAGAAAACCGCGACTGTTTTATAACGACGCGGATAGAAACCGTCAAGTATAAACTCTACGATTCGATGGACTTGCTGAGGGCAGGAGTATTTCGCGCGAAAGCCGAACTGATGGGGAATAATGAGAGGATCGCCATCCGTTGGAAACAGATGGTTCCGCATTCGAGAGAGTATGACTCTCTCTCCGGAGAGCCGCGTTCTTAGCTTTAATATGATTGCTAACGGCTAAGGGAAGCGTGGGTTTGCCTTGCTTAGCAACCTTTTCGTTGTCACTGATGGCTGAGTTGATCGCATCAGTGAGAGAATTTACTAAAGAATCAATTTTATCCGGGCTATCTAATTGTTCGGGAGAGATCGCGAGTGGAGAGTTCGGGGCCTCTAAGGCTGAAACTAACGTATTTTTAAAGCCTTTCCAGTTGGTAAAAGTCTTAGGAGATGAGACGTTATCGTTCGGTGGTCCTAGCACGAGGGAGACGGGGCGATGGTCGGAGCCTAGTTCATCGAGCGGTTCGATAGACCTTAGATCAAGATTGATTCGCTTGATAATTGCTAAGTCGAGGATGTCAGGAGAGTAGGTCGGGTTGTTGGGATAGTGAGTGGGAGTGATGGGGGATATGACGTCTAAGTCAAGAGAGTTAGTGATGTCGAGGAGAGCGATACCGCTGGTGTTAGTCGATAGGCACGTCCAGTCAGTATGTTTGGAGTTAAAGTCTCCGAACATAATGACTGAATGGCCGAGGGCGAGAATGGCCTCAAAGTCGCTGCGGATTGGTTTGGTACCTCTAGGTATGTAGATTGAAGCTATGATGATGGTCGGATGACCAGTCATAGCCAACCTACACACAGTAGCTTCCATGTTGAGGAGAGGAGGGGTAGGGAGAGGATAGCAATGGAAACCTCTTTTGTAATATATAGCGGTGCCGCCGAAACCGTCGGAGTTGGGCCTATCGTTACGAATAAACGCGTACTTAGGTATAACGAATCTCCTGGAGCGGTTTGGAGTAAGCCATGTCTCCTGGAGAAGGAATAAGTCAGGTTCTTTGTTCTGAAGGAACAGTTTAATCTCGGGAAGGTTGATGTTAAGGCTACGAGCGTTAAAAGATACTAGGGATAAGCCCTTGGGTTTAATACGACTGGACGCGGGATTCGCGGGTCTAGACATTATAATTTACTAATTTACGATTTAATACAAAAATAAAAAAAATAAAAAATAAATTTACAATGAACTTAGGAGCGAGTGATGCTCGGCTAACGCAGTGTGCGTGCGAGAACAGAAATTTCCGTAATGTCGACGTTTTGAATGACGTCGAACACGGTCTTCATGTCCTCAGCCAGCGACGACTGAGGTAAAGATGACAAAGCAGGACGCGGCCCTACGGAAGCTACGGGAGCTGGGATGGGTCGGGAAGGTGCAGGCGGGACGGCCGGACGCTGCCTCCAAGACAGAGCCGGAGTAGGCGTCGGCTGAACGGGCTTTGCTTCCGGGGGACCCCGGTTACGCTGCGGCGGGAAGTTAGCGGGAGTGAGCGGCGGCGCCGGTTTAGGCGCGACCCTCTTGGCGGTGGAGCGCGGAGCGTGCGGGCAACCCCTGTAGTTAGCTGTGTGACCGGACTGGCCGCACAGCACACAGGCAGGGGGGAAGTGGATTCGGGAGTGCGAGTGCACTCCTTCGTAAAATGTGGATCCAGGCACTTAACGCACCTGGGGGGAGCTGAGCAGTTAGCCGCTGCGTGGCCGTAGAGTTGGCAGCGGTGGCACTGCCCAGGGTGACCACGGGGGTTGGGACGCTCGACAGAGATATTTGAGAGTCCGCAAATTGTGCGAGCCTCTCTAAAGATCTCCCTCGAGTTGGGAGTATTTGACAGGATTACTAAAGCTAAAGGAAAACGCCTACCGCGGTTGGAGTGCATCTTATGCACTGCTTCGGCCGGGAAACCCTGGGACTTAAGGTCCTCGAGGATTTCTTCATTCGCGAGCTTGAACGGGACACCCCGTAGTACTGCCCGGATCTTACGCTCCTCCGGGAGGGCCTAGGTGTGATACGCGATTTGTTTTAAGGAAAGTAATCTGGTGAACGCGCGGAAGTCGTCGACGGTCGCGACTTGAATTTTAATTGTATCGCCAGCGTTGGCGGCTTTTAAGTAATTAATTTTGTGCTCTTTGCACAAGTTAGAAACCGCGGTCCAGCGCGCTTTTTCCCGCAGGAAGACGGGCGGAGGGAGCTGAGGTTTCGGCGGGACGGGAGCGCAGCGCGTCGCTGGCTTCGATGGGACCGACGGAGACGCGGTCACTTCGAGTGACATGAGCGGCGCGGGGGCGGGTGTAGAAGACACCGGGGTTGGCTCGGGTGTTGAAGACACCGCGGCTTTTTTCGAACGCTTCTTAGAGCGTTTGGTAACTAATTGGAAGGCGGGCTAAGGAGAGCCGGTTAAGGTGGCGGCGACCGACGAAGCTTCGGATGCGGCGGAGTCTGAATCGCTCCCGGGAGCGGTACGCTTCCTACGAGATGATCGCGAAGATGAGACCGACGCGCAGTCCATATCGGATGGAACGGGAGACGCGGGAGAGCTATAGACCTGAGGGGTCTGGGCGTTGGAGGCCTGAGGGGCTGGGGTTGGGGCCTGAGGGGCCGGGGACGCGATTGATGCCTGCAAGGCCTGCGTTAGGATGTCTTTTGGGATGGAGACGCCTGCCGCAGCAAGCGCCTGGGTGAACGCGTTAATAACGATTAGCGGATCCATTAGGGAGGGTTGGGACAGTAATATATATAAATATAAGTATAATAAAAGATGCCTAGTTCCTAAAAACCTAGCAAAATCCTAGCGGCTTCCTCCCTACCAGCGGTAGGGGGGCTGGGGAGAATAACTTATAACTAACCGTAGTACGCTGAAGGCTGCTACCTAGAAACCTAAAAAAAGGGTACGCAGGTAAAGAGTTGACCGCGTTAGGGTCAACCTTTACCGACAGAAACGACAAAATACACATGAAGAACACACAGATATGATAAAAATAAATATAAAAATAGGAGAAAAATAAATAAAATAGAGAAGAGAAATAAAATAAAAATAAAAAGGATTGGTTCAGTACAAATTCGTTGTCACCGTTAAGTATCCTTTGTTCTGAAACCAGACTACTTACGCTGGGCACAACACTGCACTCAGCACAAGCACAACACAACTTAGCACAGCACTTTGAAGACTAAGGGGCTTAGTCGCAAAGAAAAATCGCACTTCGATAGCACTCAGAGGGAGTAGAAAAACCTTGGAAACCGTAGCACGGAACCAACACGCTAAACTGTGACGTCAGTAGACTGAGCGCCACGGAATATCGGGAAGGGACCGATCAACGGAGAACGGGGTCTTGCACGTCCGCACCGCGTGGCGATCGGAGCGAGAATCTGGCGTCCGAAGATGACTCGGTCGCCTTTAAATACCCCAGATCACGTATATCCAAACTATTCCATATCCTCCCCCCCCTCGTACTTACTTAAGCCTTACTCGATCCTTTCAAAAAAAAAATTGGCTACAGCTATATTTAGTTGAATAGTTAAGTTTTTCATTTATATATTAAGTAATATTATTCCACATTACTTTACTTCGCTTATGTTTTTATAACAGTGCTGTGTGTACCTGTAATAGGCTTACCTGTAATACGTAAGAATTATGTAGTATGTACATGACCAATGTTATCCAATATTATGTATAATGCTGTTGGTATACCTTTTTTTAATAAATAAATACCGATTGTATATGAAGTTTTAATTTGTGATCTTAGGTCTAAAAAGTTTTTCTTATGTAACATTTCGAGAAATATTATTCACTTGTAGGTCCGATATGAGTACTCTTCTCTATTTCTTTTCTTTCAAAGAGGTAGAGAACTACTATCTTAGCAAACCTGATGAACGGGCTTATCCTTTCAATCCACATATACTTTCAATATAAAAGTGCTACGAAAAAGTACATTCTCATTTCTTTGGTATAAATCTGGAATTAAATACCGAAATACACAATAATAGCACTGTTGTCTATATCAAAAATACATGGTGTCACGTTTGACAGTCGCCTCGTTGGCTTGGTCAAAACAAATTACGTGGCACATGATTGTAGAAAGATGTCTTTACTTGGTTGTCAAATTGCCTATGTCTTCGCTTTGTCTAGAGCTTCATGTTATATGGACGGCACAAATTTGTCCACTTATTCGTTTCTTTTTATTAAGTGTAGTATCTCCCCCGGAGTACCAAACAATGTTTTTTGAATCATGGTATTGGCTATGTTAATAATAAAGTCGAATGCATGTTCCGATATATTAGTTCAGTTTGCACATGAAACTGAAAAAATACTAGATTCTGTCCCATGTGAAAAGGTTTTTTTGACTAAACTTTTGCACCATAAGCCTATTTTTATATGGTTATTCCTGATAACATGTTTGCAAGATATTATATAATTACTGCATTAGTTAAGTTAAAAAAGTTTTCTGTATTTGTAAATTTATATAAAGTCTGATCTATCCTCTCATAAAAAATCTTTGTGCTGTACATTGATATGCATACAGGTCTATAGTTTATCAAAAAAGCTACCAAAAATCAGGATTTCAGGAGTTGCTAAGTTAAGAAAGAAAAATAAACGCTTTGATCACTGAGATTTTTTACAGCCAGCATAGTAAGTAACACATGGTCGGAGAGGGCGATGGCTGGCTCCCGCGTCATGCACGTGAACAGGTGCAGGTTGCAGAGGTTTATCGTTTGGATAGATTGTGGAACGCAGTTCAGCCGAGCTAACAGATGTTGATAAGAATTATTTGGTACAAATATAAGAGCCATAGTAAAACTTATTTTCGATGAATGACTCCTGTGAATTTCTTTGTCTATTCTTCTTCACAAATTTTTTTCCGAACTGGGGAGTAGAGCTTTGAATTACATAACTATCGTTTACAAAAATATGATTGTCAATATTGAATAAAGATCTTTTAGATAAAGTTTTAATTTATCTTATCTTAAATTATACTTTTGAGTGTACGTCGCAACGCAAATGATATGGAAAATAATCTGAATAATATATATACTTCTTATTATAAGAACATTGTTTTTATTCAAAATTAAATTCGTGAAAAGCCATAGATGGGTACTTGCATACGCAAGAGTGTAAGTGAAGTTAAGAAAAAAAATCTTCATATAAAAGTGCATGAATTTGCGACGTCTTTTTCTGCTTTTGATTTTGTAAAGATTTTTGTAGAAAGAGAAAGCCAGTAAATAAATCTGATTATTCACTGTTTTGCTAGCTTTCACAGTATAGCAGTTGTGGTTACTGGTTGCGGTATTCAGGGGTGATGAATGTAACACATTCAGATGCATTAAAATTAAAATCATATTTTTGCACAATACATAATTACACTTAAAGGAGTGTAACGTCGACTTAAAATATTGTGGAGAATAAATCGAAGTATTTAAATTTCAAATTTAATCCCAAAACGATCAAACGTTTTCACATGATTAAGTAAAAAACCTCCAAAGTTACAAATTTTGCACTACTAATATTTTTTTCAACTTCTTGTTAAATAGTCTTGTATGTTATTTAAGTTCGGCAGCAGATTTTCGATACAATTGAAAGCTACGAGTAAGACTTATTGTCAGTAACAAGTTAAACTGTATATAATAAAAGTAATTAACAAATACAGAAAAATTAAATCAATCTTTCAAATTTACAATAGGCATCCGATTTGAACCCGTACTCAGAAATCTGCAAAAAAATTTAATATTGACAAAAGTCCCTCCGTGCTCCCAATTTGGGCAAGTAATTTTGCCTTTCGAGTTTTGTTCTTTTGTGCTCATTGTGCCGAATTTCAAATTTTATTTTCAACATTCAATTATTAGGATTTAAAAGGGACAGCAAATATTTAGAATGGTATGCCTCTTAGCAGTCAAAGTTTTATTTGTTTTTGCAGTGGAATATTCAATGTATGGGGCTTAATTTTCCTTGTTTAGCTCCTTTTGAAGAATGACAAAGCTTTAAACTTTTTTTATAGAAAGCTAAAATAGAAAACAACTTTCATACTTTTAGAACTAAAAGTAGATAGTCATGCGTTGACATAAGTTACATTGCATCCTGTCACGGCACACAAAAGCGATCAATATTAGTAATAAGTTATTCCTCTAATATTATAATTGAATGTAAATATCTTGGGCACGTTATTAATTCCCACTTAACGGATGACGATGACATTAAAAGTGCTCGTAGAGCTCTCTCTGTACGTACCAATATGCTGGCTCGAAGGTTTGCACGTTGTACACCGCAAGTTAAATTTTAATCAAATTTGAAAATCACCCACTCAACTATACAAATCAAATTTTCAAGCTCTGATCAAACACTTAAACGTCTATACTCTTAAACACCTATATTATATAATCTATGATTTATATTATCCAATTTGTAAAAATTCTTTAATAATTAAGTTAACTTTTGTCGCAGTTTCTAATTGATGCACGTTGTGGCAGCCTTAAATAGAGTGTACATTTATCTCTTTTTTACTATATGTATATGTTGTAAGTCTTCATGTATTACTCACTGGTTGTCCTATTATATAATAAATAAATAAATAAACTTTATTTAGAGCCTATTGTCAATATTTTTTACACGTGCAGCCTTTGGGTTTTTTATAAAAAGAAAGACTACTCAGTTCTACGTGTACAATATAACAACGGTTTTAGAACACTGCTGGGGCTGCCGCGGTACTGCAGCGCGTCAGGCGTGTTCGCGGAGGTACGAGTAGACGATTTTTTCGCGATTACAAGGAAAATGGTCGCCTCACTGATGCGCTGGACCTGCCACAGCTCTAACAGTATTCTACTAGTATTAAAGGAAAAGGTAGATAGCTCTCTATTAAAACATTGGAATAGTTGCCACCTACAATGTAATGTCAAAAAAAATCAATAAATTGTGATTACTAACATTAATATATAATTTTAAAATTGTTAGTTACTATTTATATTGATCAAGTGCCCGAAATAAATTATTATTATTAATATTCAAAAGACTGTTAATGAACTATTGACTTTGGTCCAAACGTGTTAAACAAATAAAATAAGTATTTTCTCAAAGTCGTAAACAAAGAAACAATCTTGTTAATTAATGTAATCCAGTGCCAACTGTGCGGACTGCAAGTTATCATATTTCACTACAATGGATCTCACTACAGAGAGACAGAACAAATATATGTACACATATATATAAATATACCAGTTATTTCTAAACTAACTAAAACCTTCCGAGTAACAGGAAAAACAACATATCTGCAACTTTTGAATAGTGAAGATATTAATTAAACATGGCTAAGAGCTCTCGATGTGTAAAGTATATGTAGCGCTGACACGCTACTCAACCGATGAATCACGACGCGTGATCCACATCGCAATATCAACTTTACTTAAGCGATTAGTATATACCAGGCCACTCAGAAAGTTTTGCGAAAAAAAGGTTTTATGTAATTGTTATTATTATTATTTTTTTTTTTTGAAAATTCGATTATATCAAAGTAAAAATATATTTTAGCATTAGAAAACTATTGTGACATAGAAAAATGTATCTGCGTCGAGAACATTTTCGTGCAATAGCCCAGTCGAATTAGGATATAGAAAAAAATTATATGTAGCATGTTTGTAAAACAAATAATTTCAGTAAGAGCATTAGAATACGAGGCCTAGTTTTTCTTCTTATTTCGACAATAGGGCTTAGAAAAATATCACTAAGCCTGACTTGCGCGGATCTGAGTTAAAATATTGCTGCATGTCTCTTTCAGTCCAAAATTCATTAACAGGGATGAAAGATTATTTAAGCCAGCCAGCTAAATCCGAGTTAAATAGTTAACCCAGGTCCACGCGTACAAAAATGAATTTATATATCTTATTGGTCGATATTCTCTCTCACACAGCTGTGGTGGATACGAAAATTTTGTTGCTGCTGCCATTAATGCTGAAAGAGCGTGAAGGGTTCTTCCTAGAAAGTCTTTAGTGTCTTCATACGTACCGCATTGATAGCATTAGGCTCAGCTCCATTATGTCAATACTTCATAAGATATGGTTTAGCGAAGAATCATCTCAAGTCGGTAATACTATCTTCATCAACTAGCTAAGTAAATAAATCCATCTTGTATGCTGTTCATTGGCGTTTATTTGGGAAGGTTAAATAATCTTAACTATATTTTTACAATGAAAATTAAAATGGTAAATGATACGATATGAAAAATGTCATGTAAAAAACAAATTTTTTACAACGTTAGGAAAGTACTTGAATTGGCAAAATGCCTTGACAACAAAAATAAGGCGAAACCGAAAGCGTGAGAAGTAATTCACTCAGTGACTTGTGTATTGTAGTTAATTTAAATCGTATAAAAAACCAGTAAAAGTAAAAATAAAATATAAATTTTAACATTCCATACAAAAAAGATAAATCATTATTAAAATGGGTTTAAAAGTAATTTGAACCCTTACCGATTAATCGGATTTGCTTTTATTTTTCCTATCTATTTCATAGGCTTCTGACACCTTTTTATATTTGACAACAATACAATTTTCACATGAATTTAGTGGTAAGATCCGGTTGTCAAGGATCCACTAGAAAAGTTAAAATGGTATTGAAAATAAACAAAAAGGATATGAAAAAAAACGCATCCGTCTAAAGTTCAACGTTTTAAAAGTATGACACAATGTGCCAGGACAGCGAAATGAAAAGGAAAAGGTCTTAAATAAACAACTAAAAAATAAGGTCATTCATTCTCGCTCCGATCGCCGCCCGGTAAGAACGTGCAAGACCCCGTTCTCCGCTAATCGGTCCCTTCCCGATATTCCGTGGCGCTCAGTCTACTGACGTCACAGTTTAGCGTGTTGGTTCCGTGCTACGGTTTTCAAGGTTTTTCTACTCCCTTTGAGTTTTATCGAAGTGCGATTTTTCATGTGACTAAGCCCCTTAGTCTTCGAAATGCTGTGCTAAGTTGTGTTGTGCTTGTGCTGAGTGCAGTGTTGTGCCCAGCGTAAGTAGTCTGGTCTCAGTAAAAAGGATACTTAACGGTGACAACGAATTTGTACTGAACCAGTCCCTTTATTTTTATTTTATTTCTCTTCTCTATTTTATTTATTTTTCTCCTATTTTCATATTTATTCATTTTTATTTTTATCATATCTGTGTGTTTTCGTGTGTATTTGTCCTTTCTGTCGGTAAAGGTTGACTATAACGCGGTCAACTCTTTACCTGCGTACCCTTTTTTAGGTTTCTAGGTAGCGGTGACAACGAATTTGTACTGAACCAGTCCTTTTATTTTTATTTTATTTCTCTTCTCTATTTTATTTATTTTTCTCCTATTTTTATGTTTATTTTTTATCATATCTGTGTGTTTTCGTGTGTACTTGTCCTTTCTGTCGGTAAAGGTCGACCCTAACGCGGTCAACTCTTTACCTGCGTACGCTTTTTTTAAGTTTCTAGGTAGCGGCCTTTGGCGAACTACGGTTAGTTTTAAGTCAGTTTCCCCAGCCCCCCTACCACTGGTAGGGAGGTTAGCCGCTAGGGTTTTGCTAGGTTTTTAGGAACTAGGCATCTTTTGGTATACTTATTTAAACATATAATTGTCCCAACCATCCCTAATGGATTCGCTAAGCGTTATTAACTTCGCGAACGCGTTCACCCAGGCGCTTGCTGCGGCAGGCGTCTCCATCCCGAAAGACATACTAACGCAGGCCTTGCAGGCATCAATCGCGTCCCCGGCCCCTCAGGCCTCCAACGTCCAGACCCCTCAGGTCTACAGCTCTCCCGCGTCTCCCGTCTCGTCCGAGATGGACTGCGAATCGGTCGCATCCTCTCACGCGTCGCGTCGCAAGCGTACCGCTCCCGGGAGCGACTCCGAACCCGCGTCTGATATGTCGTCAGATGCCGTCACCTTAACCGGCTCTCCTGAGCCCGCGTTTCAGCTAGTCACCAAGCGCTCCAAGAAGCGCTCAAAGAAAGCCTCGGTATCCTCAATACCCGAGCCCTCCCCGGTGTCTTCAACACCAGCCCCCGCGCCATTAAAATCGCTCGAAGTAACCGCGTCTCCGTCGGTCCCATCGAAGCCAGTGGCACGCTGCGCTCCCGTCCCACTGAAGCCTCAGTCCGTCTTTCTCTGCGAAAAAGCGCGATGGACCGCAGTATCTAATCTTTGCAAAGAACAAAAAATAAACTATGTCAAAGCAACCATCGCAGGCGATTCAATTAAAATCCAGGTCGCGACCATCGACGACTTGCGCGCGTTCACTAGGTTACTTTCATTAAAACAAATCGCATATCACACCTACGCCCTCCCGGAGGAACGTAAGATCCGCGTAGTACTACGGGGCGTCCCGTTCGAACTCGCGAACGATGAAATCCTCGAGGACCTTAAGTCCCAGGGTTTCCCGGCCGAAGCAGTGCACAAGATGCACTCCAACCGCGGTAGGCGTTTTCTTTTAGCTCTAGTTATCCTGTCCAATACTCCCAAATTGAAGGAGATCTTCAGAGAGGCTCGCACAATTTGCGGACTCTCGAATATCTCCGTCGAGCGTCCCAACCCCCGCGGTCACCCTGGGCAGTGCTACCGCTACCAGCTCTATGGCCACGCAGCGGCTAACTGTTCAGCTCCCCCCAGGTGCGTTAAGTGCCTGGATCCCCACATAACGAATGAGTGCACTCGCACTCCCGAATCCACTTCCCCCCCTGCCTGTGTGCTCTGCGGCCAGTCCGGCCACGCAACTAACTACAGGGGTTGCCCGCGCGCTCCGCGCTCCACCACCAAGAGGGTCGCGCCTAAACCGGCGCCACCGCTCACTCCCGCTAACTTCCCGCCGCTGCGCAACCGGGGTCCCCCGGAAGCAAAGCCCGTTCAGCCGACGCCTACTCCGGCTCTGTCTTGGAGGCAGCGTCCGGCCGTTCCGCCTGCACCTTCCCGGCCTATCTCAGCTCCCGTAGCTTCCGTAGGGCCGCGTCCTGCTCCGCCATCTTCACCTCAGTCGTCTATGGCTAAGGACTTGAAGACCGTGTTCAACGTCATTCAAAACGTCGAAATTAACGAAATTTCCGTACTCGCACGCAAACTGCGAGCCGCCCGATCTCCTCAAGAGCGTTTATTTGCGTTAGCCGAGCATCACTCGCTTCTAAGTTCGTTATAAATTTTATTTTTTGTATAAATTCGTAAATAAGTAAATTATAATGTCTAGACCAGCAAATCCCGCGTCCGGTCGTATTAAACGAAAGGGCTTATCCCTAGTAGCTTTTAACGCTCGTAGCCTTAGCACCAACCTTCCTGAGCTCAAACTGTTCCTTCAGAACAAAGAGCCAGACTTATTGCTTCTCCAGGAGACATGGCTTACTCCAAACCGCACCAGGGGATTCGCTGTTCCCAATGACGTGTTCCTTCGTAACGATAGGCCCGACGGTTACGGCGGCACAGCTATTTATCACAAAAGAGGTTACCACTGCACTCCTCTCCCTAACCCTCCTCTCCTCAACATGGAGGCCACTGTGTGTAGATTGGCTATGACTGGTCATCCAACCGTCATCATAGCTTCAGTCTACATACCTAGTGACATCCATCGTACCAGACCTATCCTTAGCGACTTCGAGGCCATTCTCGCCCTCGGCCATTCAGTCATTAGGTTTGGAGATTTTAACTCCAAACATACTAACTGGAAGTGCCTATCGACCAACCAAAGCGGTAGAGAACTCCTTAAAATCACTCAGCAACTCGACTTAGACGTCATCTCTCCCGTCATTCCCACTCACTATCCCGGCAACCCTAACTACTCTCCTGACATCCTCGATTTTGCGATCTTCAAACAAATCAACCTCGATCTCAGGTCTATCGAACCACTCGATGACCTTGACTCTGATCACCACCCCGTCTCCCTCGTGCTAGGACCGCCTAACAATCACGTCACTCCTCCTTAGACCTTTACCAACTGGAAAGGTTTTAAAAATACGTTAGCTTCAGCCTTAGAGGCCCCAAACTCTCCGCTCGCGATCTCGCCCGACCAATTAGATAGCCCGGACAAAATAGATTCATTAGTCGACTCCCTCACTGATGCTATCATCTCAGCCATCAGTGTAAACAAAAAGGTTGCTAAGCGAAGTATACCCAATCTACACTTAGCCGTTAGCAATCTCATTAAAGCTAAGAACGCGGCTCTCCGGAGAGCCAAGAAATATCCCACGCCCGTCTATAGATCAGCTGCGAACAAACTACAACGTAAAGTTAGGTCTCGCCTCGCGGAACTCCGAGACGCTCAGTTTAACGATCTCATGGAGAATATCTCCCCGTCCCACCAAGCCTACTGTAGTATGGCCCGAGCCTTAAGTGTAGACGCTGCCACTCGTCCCGACGGCACTATTGCCTTTGAAGCCGAAGAGAAAGCCGAATGCTTTGCCGACAACATAGCGGCACAATGTTCGCCCAGCACGCAACCCGCGGATCCCTCCCACATCCAGGCGGTGGAGGACGAAGTTCTCCGCAGAGAATTTCTCCCCATCACCGACGACCCCGTCACAGTCTCTAATGATGAAATTTTGCTTCTCATCAGAAGTCAAAAGTCCAAAAAGGGTACGGGTGCGGAAGGTATTTCTAACCTCGCACTCAAACACCTGCCTCAACAGGTTCTTACCTTGTTAGCCATCATCTTCAATGCCTGCTTCGACCACAGCTACTTTCCAAAAGCCTGGAACGAAGCGACAGTCATAGGCATTCCCAAGCTGGGTAAACCTCTGAATATCCCGGCTAATCACAGACCCATCAGCCTTCCCAAAGCCATGTCTAAACTTCTCGAAAGAGTCATACTCTTTCGAATGCGGAACCATCTGTTTCCAACGGATGGCGATCCTCTCATTATACCCCACCAGTTCGGCTTCCGCGCTAAGCACTCCTGCCCTCAGCAAGTCCATCGAATCGTCGAGTACATACTCGACGGCTTCTATCCGAAACGAAAAAAAACGATCGCAGTTTTCTTTGACGTAGCCAAGGCTTTCGACAAAGTCTGGCACAGCGGTCTCGTTTATAAACTCTACAGAATAGGCTTACCGGCTCGCCTAGTTAGGATACTCGCGTCGTTTCTCAAAGACCGCACGTTTCGTTTCAAACATGAAGGCATGCTTTCCGCGCCTCGTCCCATGAAGGCTGGTATCCCTCAAGGCTCAGTCCTCGCCCCTCTGTTGTATACCGTGTACACTAACGACATTCCCATTCCGCCGAAAGACGTCGAACTCGCCCTCTTTGCCGACGACACAGCCCTTTACACCAAAGGCCAAAGTGTCCCGGGTCTCACCACCAGACTCCAAAAAGCTATAGACGCCCTCGGTGCATGGTTTCAAAAATGGCGTATCGATGTGAACCCAGACAAGAGTTCTGCGGTTTACTTCGACTGCAAACAACGTGATGTCGCGGACAATCTGCACGTTCGAATGTTAGGTACTCCCATCCCCTGGAAGCGCACTACCAAATACTTAGGCGTCACCTTAGACCAGACGCTTTCTTTCAAGCCTCACGTCGATAGAGTAACGAAACTTGCCCGTTTTTACTTAGGCCGCTTATATAGTATGTTAAGTAGAAAAAGTAAAATGTCGTTCAGAAACAAACGTACGCTTTATAAGGTCTGCGTTAGGCCAGTCATGACATATGCCTCGCCAGTCTTTGCCCACGCCAAACCCTCCGTCCTGCAAAAATTGCAGGTAGTTCAAAATCTCTTCTGCCGCAGGGCCACAGACGCACCGTGGTACGTGCGTAACGCGGACCTGCACAGAGATCTTGAACTACCTACAGAGCAACAGCACCTCAAAACACTCTCGGAATCGTTCTTCAAACGCGCCGAATCCCATCCTAATCCTCTAGTTCGAGATTCAGTCTCATATACTGCTCCTGTCTTAGATTCGAAATTCAAAGTCGCTAGACCGAGAAACGTGCACACGAATGTAGCGACGCAGCTGACGCTAGATCTCTTAGCCCTTCAGGCCGCAACTTCTAATTTTATTTTTCAATTTTTAATGTTTTTAATTATTTACTTTTCATTTTGAGCACCTTCAGTGCTGTGTATTCACCTTCAGTGCTTTGAGCACCTTCAGTGCTATGTAAATCCCAGCGGGTGACCCCTTGTGGGCCCCGCTAGCGCGGGCTCTTTCTCCAATTGGCCGTCGCTCAGATAAAGGCTGAGTAGCAAAAAATTGCACGAGCCGACAGGGGGTTTTGAAGTGGGTATGGTTCTGGTAGGCGTCGGGACGAGTCCCACATAACTTAGATCGCGCGCGGAGTATGCGTCAGAGCATTTTTTATCCTCCTGCCCTTCCCGTGGAGGGGACAAAAAAAAATAAGGTCATAATATAGTCTAGGTTATAATAAGATTTCTCAAATAAACTACTCTATAAGTATTAGTAGAGAAACTGATATTGCAAGGTTCGAAATTAGGTTACTGGAACAATAGTCATCTAAAAAAATACTAAACCAATTTTAGGATTACCTAAAAAGGCGCTACCGGGTTAAAAATACCCACCTAGAAAATGTCGTATATTATGTATATGAATAACAATGATTTTTTTGACTGTTTGATTTTTTTGTGGTGTATAGATAACTAGTGATATTATATTTTAATAAAACCAAGTTTTGCTCAGAAATCACCACTATTACAAAGATATAAAAAAAAAGAAATTTTTGATTCTAAGTATTTTTTATGAAAAATACAATATTAATACTACTAATTTACATATTACATTAACATATTACTTAATTTACATATTACGTTAAACATCAAAATAGCCTCTTGGCAACAAAACGGACAAAACAAAACCGTTAGAACTTAGGGTATAAAAAGTCGTCTTAAAATTATATCACTTTTTTTTTTTTTTTTTTGTTCCCCTCCGCGGGAAGGGCAGGAGGATAAAAATGCCCTGACGCATACTCTGGCGCGATTCCAAAGTTATGTGGGACTCGTCCCGACGCCTATCAGGACCATACCCACTAAAAACCCCCTGTCGGCTCGTGCATTTTTGCCACTCAGCCTTCATCGGAGCGACGGCCAATTGGAGAAAGAGGCCGCGCTAGCGGGGCCCAGAAGGGGTCACCCGCTGGGATTACATAGCACTGAAGGTGCTCAAAAATTAAAAGTAAAATAAAAACATTAAAAATGAAAAGTAAATAATGAAAACATTAAAAATTGAAAAATTAAATATGCATTAATTCGGATTTACGTTAGAATTAGAATTTACGTTAGAATTAGAATTTGCGGCCAGAAGGGCCTCGAGATCGCGTGACAGTCTGGTGGATGAGTACGTGTGCGCATTTCTAGGCCTAGCGACTTTGAACTTCGAGTCTAACACAGGAGTAGCATATGAGACAGAATCACGAACTAGAGGATTGGGATGGGTTTCGGAGCGTTTGAAGAACGCTTCAGAGAGTGTTTTGAGATATTGTTGTAATGTAGGCAGTTCAAGATCTCTATGCAAGTCCGCGTTACGCACGTACCACGGTGCGCCTGTGGCCCGGCGGCAAAAGAGGTTTTGAACTACCTGCAGTTTGTACAGGAGGGAGGGTTTGGCGTGGGCAAAGATTGGCGAGGCATACGTCATGACGGGTCTAACGCAGACCTTGTAAAGTGTACGTTTGTTTCTGAAGGACATTTTACTTTTTCTACCTAACATGCTATTTAGGCGGACTAAATAGTGACGAGCGAGTTTCGAAACTCTTTCGACGTGTGGCTTGAAAGAAAGCGTCGGATCTAATGTGACGCCTAAGTATTTAGTACTGCGCTTCCAGGGGATGGGAATGCCTAACATTCGAACGTGGGGATCGCCATCGGGACGACGGCGTTTGTGGTCGAAGCGCATCGCAGAACTCTTTTCAGGGTTCACATCGATGCGCCATTCTTGAAACCATGCACCAAGGGCGTTTACGGCCTTTTGGAGTCTGGTTACAAGGCGCCGAACACCGTGGCCTTTGGTATAGAGTGCGGTGTCGTCAGCGAAGAGGGCGAGTTCGACGCCTTTCGGCGGGATGGGAATGTCGTTGGTGTACACGGTGTACAGCAGAGGGGCGAGGACTGAGCCTTGAGGGACTCCAGCCTTTATGGGACGAGGTGCAGAAAGCGTGCCTTCGTGTTTAAATCGAAACGTACGGTCTTTGAGAAACGACGCTATTATCCTGACTAGGCGATCCGGTAAGCCTATCTTGTAGAGTTTATAAACGAGACCGCTGTGCCAGACTTTGTCGAAAGCCTTGGCTACGTCAAAGAAAACCGCGACTGTTTTATAACGACGCGGATAGAAACCGTCAAGTATATACTCGACGATTCGATGGACTTGCTGAGGGCAGGAGTGTTTAGCGCGAAAGCCGAACTGATGGGGAATAATGAGAGGATCGCCATCCGTTGGAAACAGATGGTTCTGCATTCGAGAAAGTATGACTCTCTCGAGAAGTTTAGACATTGCCTTGAGGAGGCTGATGGGTCTGTGATTAGCCGGGACGTTCAGAGGTTTGCCCGGCTTGGGAATGCCTATGACTGTCGCTTCTTTCCAAGCTTTTGGAAAGTAGCTATGGTCGAAGCAGGCATTGAAAATGATAGCTAACAAGGTAAGCATCTGTTGTGGTAGGTGCTTAAGTGCGTGGTTGGAAATTCCATCCACACCCGGAGCCTTTTTGGACTTTTGATTTCTAATGAGAAGCAAGATTTCATCATTAGAGACTGTGACAGGGTCGGCGGTGATGGGGAGAGAGTCTCTGCGAAGGACTTCGTCCTCCACCGCTTTGATGTGTGTGGGATTCGCGGGTTGCGTGCTGGGCGAGCATTGTGCGGCAATGCTGTCGGCGAAGCATTCGGCTTTCTCTTCGACTTCGAAGGCAGTAGTGCCATCGGGACGAGTGAGAGGAGGAACGTGAGAGACGGTGTCTACGCGTAAGGCTCGGGCCATGCTATAGTACGCTTGGTGGGACGGAGAGATATTCGCCATGAGATCGTTCATCTGAGCGTCTCGGAGTTCCGCGAGGCAAGACCTAACTTTACGTTGGAGCTGATTCGCAGCTGTTCTATAGGCGGGCGTGGGATATTTTTTGGCTCTCCGGAGAGCCGCGTTTTTAGCTTTAATAAGATTGCTAACGGCTAAGGGAAGCGTGGGTTTGCCTTGCTTAGCAACCTTTTCGTTGTCACTGATGGCTGAGTTGATAGCATCAGTGAGAGAATTTACTAATGAATCGATTTTATCCGGGCTATCTAATTGCTCGGGAGAGATCGCGAGTGGAGAGTTCGGAGCCTCTAAGGCTGAAACTAACGTATTTTTAAAACCTTTCCAGTTGGTAAAGGTCTTAGGAGATGAGGAGTTATCGTTCGGCGGTCCTAGCACGAGGGAAACGGGGCGATGGTCGGAGCCTAGGTCATCGAGCGGTTCGATAGACCTTAGGTCAAGATTGATACGCTTGATAATTGCAAAGTCGAGGATGTCAGGAGAGTAGGACGGGTTGTTGGGATAGTGAGTGGGAGTGACGGGGGATATGACATCTAGATCAAGGGAGTTAGTGATGTCGAGGAGAGCGATACCGCTGGTGTTAGTCGATAGGCACGTCCAGTCAGTATGTTTGGAGTTAAAGTCTCCGAACATAATGACTGAATGGCCGAGGGCGAGAATGGCCTCAAAGTCGCTGCGGATTGGTCTGGTACCACTAGGTATGTAGATTGAAGCTATGATGATGGTCGGATGACCAGTCATAGCCAATCTACACACAGTGGCTTCCATGTTGAGGAGAGGAGGGGTAGGGAGAGGACAGCAGTGGAAGCCTCTTTTGTAATATATAGCGGTGCCGCCGAAACCGTCAGAGTTGGGCCTATCGTTACGAATAAACGCGTACTTAGGTATAGCGAATCCCCTGGAGCGGTTTGGAGTAAGCCATGTCTCCTGGAGAAGGAATAAGTCAGGTTCTTTGTTCTGAAGGAACAGTTTAATCTCGGGAAGGTTGGTATTAAGGCTACGAGCGTTAAAAGATACTAGGGATAAGCCCTTGGGTTTAATACGACTGGACGCGGGATTCGCGGGTCTAGACATTATAATTTATTATTTACGAATTTATAAATTATAAAAGAATTTACAAAGAACTTAGGAGCGAGTGATGCTCGGCTAAAGCAAATAAACGCTCTTGAGGAGAGCGGGCGGCTCGCAGTTTGCGTGCGAGCACGGAAATTTCGTTAATATCGACGTTTTGGATAACGTCGAACACGGTCTTCATGTCCTCAGCCAACGACGACTGAGGTGCGGATGACGGAGAAGGACGCGGCCCTACGGAAGCTACTGGAGCTGGGATGGGTCGGGAAGGTGCAGGCGGAACGGCCGGACGCTGCCTCCAAGACAGAGCCGGAGTAGGCGTCGGCTGAACGGGCTTTGCTTCCGGGGGACCCCGGTTGCGCAGCGGCGGGAAGTTAGCGTGAGTGAGCGGCGGCGCCGGTTTAGGTATGACCCTCTTGGCGGTGGAACGCGGAGCACGCGGGCAGCCCCTGTAGTTAGCTGTGTGACCAGACTGGCCGCACAGCACACAGGCAGGGGGGGAAGTGGATTCGGGAGTGCGAGTGCACTCCTTTGTGAAATGTGGATCCAGGCACTTAACGCACCTGGGGGGAGCTGAGCAGTTAGCCGCTGCGTGGCCGTAGAGCTGGCAGCGGTGGCACTGCCCAGGGTGACCGCGGGGGTTGGGACGCTCAACAGAGATATTTGAGAGTCCGCAAATTGTGCGAGCCTCTCTAAAGATCTCCCTCGAGTTAGGAGTATTCGACAAGATTACCAACGCTAAGGGAAAACGCCTACCGCGGTTGGAGTGCATCTTGTGCACTGCTGTGACCGGGAAACCCTGGGACTTAAGGTCCTCGAGAATATCTTCGTTGCTGAGTTCGAACGGGACGCCCCGTAGTACTGCGCGGATCTTACGCTCCTCCGGGAGGGCGTAGGTGTGATACGCGATTTGGTTTAAACCGAGTAACCTGGTAAACGCGCGGAAGTCGTCGACGGTCGCTATTTGAATCTTGATTGTGTCGCCAGCGTTGGCGGCTTTTAAGTAATTAATTTTGTGCACTTTGCACAAGTTTGAAACCGCGGTCCAGCGCGCTTTTTCACGCAGGAAGACGGGCGGAGGGAGCTGAGGCTTCGGCGGGACGGGAGCGCAGCGCGTCGCTGGCTTCGATGTGACCGACGGAATCGCGGTCACTTCGAGTGACATGAGCGGCGCGGGGGCGGGTGTAGAGGACACCGGGGTTGGCTCGGGTGTTGAAGACACCGCGGCCTTTTTCGAACGCTTCTTAGAGCGTTTGGCAACTAATTGGAACTCGGGCTCTGGAGAGCCGGTTAGGGTGGCGGCGACCGACGAAGCTACGGACGCGGCGGAGTCTGAATCGCTCCCGGGAGCGGTACGCTTCCTACGAGATGAGCGCGAGGATGAGACCGACGCGCAGTCCATATCGGATGGAACGGGAGACGCGGGAGAGCTATAGACCTGAGGGGTCTGGATGTTGGAGGCCTGAGGGGCTGGGGGTGGGGCCTGAGGGGCCGGGGACGCGTTAAGCGCTAGTACAGCTTGCGTAAATATGTCGTCAGAAATTGAAACACCCGACGCGGCGAGTGCTTGGGCGAACGCCTTTGCAATGTTAATGACGATTTGCTTATCCATTTGGGAAGGGGTTGGGACAATAAAATGTAAAAATATAAGTATAATAAAAGATGCCTAGATCCTAAAAACCTAGCAAAATCCTAGCGGCAAACCTCCCTACCAGCGGTAGGGGGGCTGGGGAGAATAAATTAAAACTAACAATAGTACGCCGAAGGCCGCTACCTAGAAACCTAAAAAGGATGCGCAGGTAAAGAGTTGACCGCGTTAGGGTCAACCTTTACCGACAGAAAGGACAAATACACACGAAAACACACAAATATGATAGAAATAAATATGAAAATAGGAGAAAAATAAATAAAATAGAGAAGAGAAATAAATAAAAATAAAAAGGACTGGTTCAGTACAAATTCGTTGTCACCGTTAAGTATCCTTTGCACTGAAACCAGACTACTTACGCCGGGCACAACACTGCACTCAGCACAAGCACAACACAACTTAGCACAGCACTTTGAAGACTAAGAGGCTTAGTCGCAAAGAAAAATCGCACTTCGAAAGCACTCAGACGGAGTAGAAAGACTTAGGAAACCGTAGCACGGAGCCAACACGCTAGACTGTGACGTCAGTAAACTGAGCGCCGCGGAATGGCGGGAAGGGACCGATCAACGGAGAGCTGGGTCTTGCACGTCCGCACCGCGTGGCGATCGGAGCGAGAATGATATATCACTTAGTAGGTACTATGAAGATAAACATTTTTATTTGCATTCTTGGTAACACTTGTCACATATTAGTACTGTGTGTTCTTTACATATCTTTGTAAAACAAAATTTGCAAGACATTTTAGTCTTGCGGTATTTCTTCCAAGTGCAAACTGAGCAACGCGGAGATGAAGAAGTTGATGGTGCATTTTGTACCTATAGCCTCAGTCACTGTTTCTAAATTCCAACTACTAACTCTATGTTTTTTTTTATTTCTTTTGGCAAGTTTGTGACTCCTAGCCTTTGCTTGACTAGTGGTAAAATAAGTGCCAAGGCCAGTTCTTTCAGGCAGTCTTGAAGAGGGTCACAGATTTGACCAGAATTCTCTTTGTTTTCTTTAGCAATTATGTACGCATTGATGCCTTCGATATTCATGAAGCCATAAAATATCACTAAAGGCCTTTTGTGATCTTTGAAACAGAATACGTACCGCAAAGCTCGTCTACTACATCAACTCCACATTGGTTTTTTTCTTTTGGCCTGCTTCTATGTTTTCATCATGGTGCATAGTAGATACTAAGAGACTTTGTTTTTTCTAGGCACGTAGGAAACCAATGTACAATCATCTTGAAGACCAAATATAGAATATATGTCTTCTCTTCTCTAGGTAGCAGAAAATATTACAAAATAAACGTGAACGTGACACATTTAGCCTAAAATAAATAAAAAAGCACGAAAAAATAATTCTCATGGCACAAAAATAAGTGTTACACAAAAAGTCGCTACCGGGTAAAAAATACCCATACTCACTTTACAAGTCCGTCCCGGTCAAGCCGCTTGGGTAAACTGATCGACAATCTGCGCCCGCCTAGCTGCATACCCTGTCGAGAGGTACCTAGACCGCCGAGAACCTGCAGCGACTTCTCGAAGAAATATTGACCTTAGAAACACACTGTGGGTATTTTTTACCCAGTAGCGCCTCCTCCCGGGTTAAATCTGCCTCTTCGTAAAAATCTTAAAGAGGATTATATGACTAAGCCATTTTTTTTAAATTTAATAGGATAATTCCAATATACTTAATTCAAGTACTTAAAGAAGAGATTAATGTGTGATTACTACATTTCATCTAGATGGTGCTGATACTCCGGGGGCTGAAAAAATCCTCCATATGCAAAGGTGGTTGTGTAGAATATCATGAACACTTATCCATCTGTCTATAAATTATTCAAAATTTTCCCGTTTGTGATTCGCCGGTTTTGTTGAATCAAATTTTTCACTTGCTGCAGATTTTCTTCAGTAACAATAGTCAAAACACGAACACTTCTTTCTTCGTAATTCAAATTTAAACGACCGCACTTAAACTCGTTATACCAGCGGTACACTGTTGCTTTAGAAGGTAATTCTAGTCGATTTATCGATTCATCAGGTTTTAAATTTGACTTGAGTTCGTAAAAAATTATTGCATGAAAATGTTTCAGACGCAGATCCATTTTTCTATGACACACAATAGTTCCTTAATGCATTCAGGGAAATCGAAATGTGGAACGAATATAATATACTTTTAAATATCAAATTTCCAAAAAATTATATTAACTCGCCAGCGTTCCATAAGTGAAAACTTTTTTCGCAAAACTTTTTGAGTGACCTGGTATCAACTGAGTATTGATTATTATACTATTTCCATTTCTTTATTTTCTCGATGACAGTTCTAATTTAATAAAATGTAGTGTTGTGGCCAAATAAAAAAAGATATCGATCGCATATATTTATTATATTTTGAACAAAGACAAATACAACAAACGTGTTGATTGCTGCCACGGAGGAACACAAAATACACAACGTAACGTATGGATAATGTGAAAAAACTCTGCGAACAGAAATGTAGTGACTAGCACGACCGTCTTGTTGCGAGTACAGATTAAAACAAACACAAAATGGTGGTGGGCCTTTGAGTGTTCCCACCTTGAAAAATTACATCAAAATGCCGAAAGGATTTGTTTTGAAAAGGCAGGCGAGAGAACTGGTGATCAAGTTTCGTAATTACTTTGAAGCAGAGTATCAAAATGATGGCCCGCTATTACCACTGTCGCAAGTGCGAGAGCGTGTTGCGGCCGCCGGCGATTAGTGGATAAAATACCGACGCAGGCCAATAAAAAATAAAAATATAATAAAATAAAAAAAAACACAGTTTCGGTTTGCGTGCGTTCTCGAGCGCACGTCGATCGCAGACGCCTCCCGCTCCATTAGCCCCCGCGCTAATCGAGCACCCAAATTTCACTGGTTGTTACCGTAATAAGTATTTTACGCCGTTTTCACGGCGGATAGTGGGTTGTTAACCGTACTTCGTGGAACGTGAGCTTCGTCGACGGGGATTCGTCGTTCCAGGTGCCTCGAATCTTCGTGTTCGAGTAGGTTATCCGCGTCGTCCTCAACCCCCCTACCGCGTGTAGGGTGGTTTCAGGTTCAGTCTTCGTTGTTAGGTTCATAGAATATATATTTATATATTGTTGTCCCTCCCCAACCCCTCCGCAATGGCTTCCCTAAGCTTTGACGAGATTAGGAACAAGTTACTTGAAAGTACTGAGGGCATGACTATAAATGCTAATAAGTATCGTTTCATGGATTCTCTTATCCCGCATTTCATGGCGTTAATTTCCTTTAATGGCCCCTCAGGCCACCCCAGTTCCCCAGACCCCTCTGGTCTTAGGCTCTCCAGCGTCCACTTCCTCCAGTGACATGGAGTGCGAAGTAGACGCCCCTCCGCGTTGCAAGCGCGCACCCGCGACCGAGTCATCTTCGGACGCCACCCCAACTGGCCCTGAGTCTCCCTCTTTTACGCTTGTTAAGAAGCGCTCTAAGAAGCGCTCGAAGCAAGCCCCGGCGCCCTCGACGCCCGTCCTGGTGTGTCCTACATCTCCTGCGGCGTCTTCAACGCCAGCTGCCCCGGTGCCTTCAACACCCGCTCCGGCCCCAACTTCTGTCAAGGCCAAGGTCCCACCACCCGTTTTCCTTCTGGAAAAGGGTAAATGGACTGAGGTTTTGACATTGTGCAATGAGCACAAGATCCATTACACCCGAGTGGCCAACTCGAGTGAATCTATTAAAATCATAGTCTCGTCGACAGACGACTTTCGTGCTTTAACAAAGCTCCTCACCGATAAGCAATATGCTTATCACACTTATGCTCTGTCAGAAGAGCGTAAGATCAGAGCGGTACTCAGGGGAGTCCCGTTCGAATTATCGAACGAGGCTATCCTGGAGGATCTGCAGTCCCAAGGCTTCCTGGCACTCGCGGTGCATAAAATGCACAGCAAGTACGGGAGGCGTCACCCTCTCGCTTTGGTGGTTCTCGCCAACGACCCCAAGTCCAGGGAGATCCTGAAAGGGGTTAGCACTATATGCGGCCTCTCTGGGATCTCGATCGAGGCGCCTCATCGCCGCGGTCATCCCGGCCAGTGCCATCGGTGCCAGTTGTACGGGCACGCGGCGGCCAACTGCCGCGCCCCGCCCAGGTGCGTCAAGTGCCTGGTCCCTCACTTCACCAAGGAGTGCAATCGCACTCCTGGAACTCCCTCTCCTCCCAATTGCGTGCTTTGTGGTCAGTCCAGCCACACCGCAAATTACAGGGGCTGCCCACATGCACCCCGTTGTATGTGTTCCAATTCCAAGAGGGCGGAACCCAAACAGGCCCCGCCCCTTTCTCAGAAAAACTTTCCGCCGCTGCGTAGCCAGGTTCCTCCGGCTGCAAAGCCTGCTCCAGAAAACTGGAGGCAGCGCGCCGCATCGAATCCCATCCCGGCTCCTCGCCCATACAAACCCACTCCTCAATCTTCCGTAGCAGACGATATGCGTATCGTCTGCGACGCTATGAAAAATATCGATGTTAGTGAAATCGCAGTCTTAGCCCGTAAACTTAGGGCTTCACGTTCTCCGACAGAGCGTTTGCTAGCTCTGGCGGAGCATAGTTCCCTTCTCAATTCATTATAGGTTCATTTAAATGAATTGATACCTAAATCATGCTTCGGCCGACCTCTGCGCAGCCCCGGCTTCACCGGAGGCTGCCCAGAACGGCCACCAACTCATGTCCCTTTGAGCACCTTCAGTGCAACTTTCAGTACAGGCGGAAGACCCGCTAGCGGGTCTCCGCCAGCGCGCCCAACTTCCCGACGGGTGTCGCTTCCGATGAAGGCTAACGGTAAAATTTTACCACAGCCAACAGGTGGTTTTTAGTGGGTAGGTGCCATTCTGGTGAGTCCCACATAGCCCCCCGCAGAGGACGGTATTTTCCTGCGGGCGGTATGCATGACGCATCTTCCACCTCCCTCCCGCGAGGGTGCCTCGGCAGCAAAAAAAAAAAAAAAAAAACTATAAAATACAAGAGATAATTGACTGGCTCCAACGTCATGGCGAAAATTTGGATAGTACTATATTAAAAATACAATTAGTGAATATTTTAAAATCGAAAAAAAACATTCGATAATTTACAAGTACAGGAACTTATGATAAATGTTGGGGAGAGCTCATCGAGTGACAGTGACGATTCATCAGATTTTGATTAAAATAAATAAATAAAGATAACCTGCCGTTATAATTAATTTGTTTCACTGTCGAGTACCTACCTATACCTACTTATTTTACAACAGCTTCGAAAATTTTAAAGAAGTTTGCATTATCAATCAAGTATTAATATTTGTAACATCTTGTAATGAAACATAATATTAGTTAGTAAATTTGTACAAAAGTATCTGGCAGTAGTTTAGTTTCTTACATTTTGTAAAAAAATATCGGATCTGTTATCGTGTTACGTTTATCGATATAGCTCCATCCCTATCAGTTTCTCCGACTCTGGTATTATATAAACTTGTACGTGTGTAAACGTCATATTTTTATAAAATAATGCATACATAATGTAAAAAACGCTCGCACAAGTTTTCACAGGAGCTGTCATCGAGAAAATAAAGAAGTGGAAATAGTATAGTAATGAAAATAAGTACGTAGTGTAAAATAAATGGCTTAATTTGTTCCTCTACATGTTCTGGCGGTTTCTTTTTCTTTTAACCGAATCACAACCACGATAATATTGTTTGTTTATGAATTTAAATAACTAGCAATATCCTAACGTCAAGAAGAATTCAAATAAATAACGCATAGTGCCACTCATTATTGTATTTATTATTTCTTACAAAAAAAGCTCAGCAACATTCAAAAATCTTGACTAAAAGGCTAAATGCAACTTAATTACGTTTTACTAGGTTACATTGCCATATTAACCCATACGTAATTTATTTAAGTTGATATTTTAGTGTATTCATTTATCTATGATATTTCGTTTTGTAGTCTTCACACGTTGATAGAGTCATTGTCTTTTTTTTTTTCGTAATAAAAAATAACTAATATTTATTCAGAAGTAACAGCATATTTTTAAGCTATTACCACGAGATTTACGTCAGTGAATCCGATCCAAACTTGAGTTGATAAGAAAAGTTAGTACATTTGATCACTACTAATGATGCAGTAGGTTTGTATCAAAGGTCGATAATAACCTCAAAATGTTGATAAAACGTCTTTATATCCGTGTTCAGATACCGAGATTTTACTTTCAATTTATGCTGTGTTTATTTTTCCGTTGTCCTATATTATGTTAATTATTCTATGTAATTTGAACTACAACTTTGTTTGTTACCAACTTTGTTTCACATAAAAATCAAATCCTTTCACCGCTCAAATTGGAGGTGAAAAATCGGCTTACAGGTTCTGCGATGCAACGCGCAATTCGACTCTTTTATTTTGAACTACAAGTCTCGTCGTGTATTCCCTGATTTCATAGGGCTTTGGAATAAAGTAATGTGTATATAAGTTCCGAATACAGAACCTAAAGAAAGGGTGTATGGTGTATGGAAATACCTTTTAAATGGTGAAATTGGTTAGTAGTTTCATCTGTAACTTTTTCATATAAATGAACAAACAAAAATAATAAAAGCATATTAAAAATACTTATACATCGGGAGACCTTACATTACATCCAACCTTTTTTATTCATTACAAATGGAACAATGTTAATCAAAATTTATTCAAGTCTACAAAATATAACGTAACACGACTTTAAAGATACGCCAGACCAGCTCAATTATGCACAAAAGGTAAAGTATGAACTGAGGTTAGACCAGCGTCATAATACATGAAGCATTTTGTGAAAATTTGTGTGAATAAAAAGGAATTATTCTCTTTGTAAAATATCTCTGTTACTCCTTTGTTTTAAATGGTATGACGTACATTGGTTATTTTAATATTTATTTTGTTTTGGTTCGTATTCGATCTAATTGACAAAGGGAATATAAATGTCGATGCTTAAATGAAACTATTTCACATTTAACTCGAAATATTTGAATAAATTAATAAAAGAAGCGTAGCGAGCTACACTCAGAGATGATAGTTGGTGTAGATAGATGATAGCTGCTGCCGATGCTGATGCTTATAGATGTTGATAGATTCTTCGGATGCTGATACTGATAGGCGATGATAATAGGGATGTCAAATGAAACCCGTTGAGTGCGTAATGATCACTGTTTATATTGTAAAAATGTCGAATTTATATAGTTCTAACACTGCTTACTTAGGCAAACGCGGTGAACGAGTGCAAAGACACATTAGCTCGTACAGAAGCCATTAATTTAGTTTTAACGTGACTATCTTTAAGTCTATCTGTGGTTTTGTTACTCTTACCAGAACAGACCGATTCCGAAGCAGATTTTTTCGTTTGAAGTAATTGAATTGAAAATTTTCTCAGTTTATTTTATGAAAAGGTTTTTTGACAATTAGGTGAAGGTTTTTTTTAATTTGAGTTTACAAATAACTTGTTACGAAGATACTGCCAATTAAGGAGCCAAAAGCAGATACTTGAACGCCCACACGTCTATCGCATATTTTGCTCAATTTGGTGATCACGTAAAAAATATCATCGATTTGTCTCAATACTGTTATATAGTATTTGATGCTTAAAAGATATTTTCATTTATCCAAAATTGTGGCTCCTAGGTATAGTCCATATTCAATCACCTGTAAGAGAACCCAGGAAATAATATTCAAACGACATTCTGGCATTAACACGACAATGTATGCATATGCATACGACATTAAGGAATATTATTCATAACTAATATTTAGGAGATACGATTAGATCAATCATCTCTGCCCTAACGCAACAGAGTATTTATCAGCAGTCACCCACACTTTCCCCTCTTCATATTTTACTTACAGCAATTTTGAGCTTTATTGCTTAGCTCAGTTTTTACGATAACATTGAAATAAAACCCGTGTTAACTTTATAGGCCAAAATAATTATTGATAGGACTGTAACATTTCATTCATAAGTTCCTTTATTTCGTAATCTTAAAAGTTGATAATTTATAATCAAAATAATGTATAAAAATACATATCGCAATAAGATGTCATAGTTAAAAAATTTTAAACTCATAGACCCTTTTGATGTCGTTCGTTGGGAAAGATACCGTTACAGGAATGAAAGTAAGTGAATCTTGGAATGTACTTTGATTAAAATAAGATAAGAATTATGTAACACGCGATTCTTTATTCCCCTATAATTATTTTTATAACCTAAAAATAATATCATATAAAATTTTAAACTAAATAAAATAAAATATTATTTGAACACGCTAATTTTAACCTCCGAAACGCACCCTTAATGGTTAGCTTTACTTTTCGCAGTTTTAAAATAATAGGTTTAATAAATTATGGTTTCACTCAGTTTACATAAAATTATATATTCACATAAATGACCAAGGTACATCGAAACGCTTTTATTAATAACTAACATAACAGTTTTTTTTAAGTATTTTGTTATTAACAAAAATATACTAAAATATATATTTTTTTAAACTTTACTACAAGTTATTTAGAACGATGAAAAATTCTCGACTCTTAGTAAAAAACTTGTAGACAGGTTCCATTTATTAGAGCTTATTGAGTTATCTTACAAATGTGATTCTGAACTCTGTATTTGAAAGTATTAATCTTATTATTTCAACAAAACTCTTGCTCACTGGTTCTGATTAAAAAAATCACATTAACGTGTTAACATTTTAATATGTAAAAAGCAAAGAGTGCTTGACTTATCTATCAACGCAAAGCTTGAAAATTAAGTCTGCTATTCCACCAAAACAGTGCAAGGAAGCTTGGCTGTGTTTGAGGAAAAATCGACCAATTTGATTACTTAATTTTATTAGTTTCACTAAGCTTAATTTTGGTGGGAAAGAGCTTAGCGGAGCGAGGTTTTTGTACATATAAACTACGAGGATGCAAGCTAAGGGTGCGAGCTAAGGATGTGTTCTATGAATACGAGCTAAGGACACGTGCGATTCATATATGTTTAAAGTGGTGATCTAAAGAAGAATGGGCCTAACTGTAACGAATCCGTCCCAACCCTTGTAAAAAGTTAGGAATCGTATTTTGCATCTCTTGTACAAAAAAATATTTAAATTTTGTACGAGAGATGCAAAATTATTTAGGTAAATAACCTCTACCTATTTTTATAATATTGAGCACAGATCATTCCCAATAAAAACGCCATGTTGATCGCTTTGTTCAAAATCAAAGTCACCAAAACTACAAATATACGCGGGTGGCGGGAAGCGATCTATGTAAATGTGTTCTAGTTTCCACTGGAAGTTTAACCCAAATTATTTAGTCAAACCTAAATGATCTCAATGTTATTGACATTGTCTTCCCGTGATTCTCACTGCGGAAGATTTTAATAAGATTTTCTTTAATAATTTTTTCCAAAAATTACATGGTCATTTCTAGTTTTAAACTTTTAGAACTCACCTCGATCATTCAAATCTCTACATCACTCTCTAAAACAGGCTTAATCTTTGACATTTATCTCGATGAATTATTTGGATTCGTCAGTATTCTTTCTGGAAATATTTGTTTCGCAGGTAATTATATATTTCAACTTTTTGCGCATCGTAGTTAATATAGTTTTAACTAAACCATACTTTTCACCTTCATAAAAATGATTGTTAATATATTTTTTGCTGAAACTTATAGAACAATTTGTTGTGCATTTGAATACATTTTTTTTATTGCAGCCTTGAAAATATGTTTTCATTTAACATAGCCACTATCAATCTATCAAACAGAGTAGAGTAGAGCCTTTATGAATTCTCCAATTAATAGCCAAAGAGGGCCGGTCAGATATGTCAACTGATTGATAGCCAGAAGACGCGTCTTGGTTACCAAATATATCATTAAAAAAAAAAGAATGTTTTCTGACTTTAAAGCAATTAAAACTGTGATAAGACAGTCTAAGAAAAAAAAGAAAATCTTTTTTAAATATTTACGAGAAATGTTTTTTTTAATGCAGCCAATATATTGTAAGTTTTACAGAAAGCAACCTAATGGAGGACCGAAACTAAAAATTACATTAGAGCAAAGCTCATATTAATAAAAATACTATTATGCCAGTAAATACATACTTATAATGATTATTATAAAATATTAAAGCTGAACGTAACTATTATGATATGAGATGCTGGTTTTGTCATTCACACACATCAATCAGACCTCAACGTCAGATGTGATTGATATGTATTCATTTTCTTCATTTCTTGCAGTCCATCGTGTGCTAATGCGTCGTTATGTACTGTGACTGTTCGATCTCGTTTGTGTTTCTCTATCTTTGTGACCTTTTTATGTTTATATTCTAATTGAAAGTAAACGGAAGAGAAGGAATAAAAGATTATTGTTGGTATTTGTATTGTTTGCCGTCGCACAGTAGGATGTAACTCATGTTATGACAATGGTGTGGTACCTTGGTTGGGCTAGATTTCAGAGTAATATTGATGCACCAGCAGAATTTTTTAGACCATGTTGTAGTTAGGGAGGATTATTGTTGTATATGTGTGTAATGGCAGGCAACACTTGTCACATGTGAAGTGACAGTTTTCTAATATTGGAATGTTTATATAATTGTCAAAATTACTTCTAATCTAGACACGAACCATTAAACATCTTATTGTAAATAATATCAGTGTTTTAAAATAGATACACACTTCCAGATTCCAGTTCCCTAAAAATAGAACCCTCCAATAGGTTATGGGCAGCACAATTTTTGAAAGATAAAATTAGGCTTGAAGACGAACAGAAAATTATAAGAGCAAGAGATGTAAGAACTTATGAAAGGGAGAACACTAACAGAAGTAACACAAATGAATATAAGTAATTGTGAAGATGAAGTCAGAGAAGTTCGAGAAGGTGATATTGGGATAATAATAGTAATGGAGTAATCGAGAAGGTGATACAGAGAAGAAATATATTTAGTAAAACAAATAAAGATGAAACAAAATGCCAATGAAACAAATGAAAATGGAACTTACTAATACTTTAATACTTTAAGAAGTAATTATGATATGGATGAAAGAGAAGAATATATTGATAGTGAAAATACTGAATTTTAGAAAATACAAGAACTGAAAGACTGCAGCGGAACAAAGATAAGAATGTGTTTATTTTCAAAAGTGAACTTATTGTGTCTCGGGGGAAATGTTTAACACAATAGATAGAACTGAAAACAGACAAGGATAATTCAACAATTAAGGGGGTGATCATAAAAATATAATTGTTTATTAATTAAACTATAAAACTCTTAAGCCCTGCAAGAAGTACTCATTTATTTTGATACAAAAATATTTTCAGTTGTTTTTTAAAATCCTTTTACATCTCTTTTATAGTTTTGTTTTATTGTTGTTTTGTTTTAATAGTTATTTGGTGTTTTGGTTTTATAATAAAATAATTGAACGGTTAATATGTAGAAAAAGTGAGAAAATTTAAGAAATGGAAGAAAATAAAAGATAATGTAAGGTTGTGTGTGTTTTTAGAATTCAAGTGTAAAGTCTAAAGTTATGTGAAGTTGTTGTGTTTGTTATGAGTTATGTTGTGGTTTATGAGTTGAGTTGAGTTTGACTAATTTGAGTAAGACTGGCAATACTTTTAGAGTATTGGTTCCTATGTTGTGAATAGTCGAGAAGGAGTTTAAGGTTTTTAAATAAACTTAGAGAAGTTTATGCATTGAGTAGTCGAGACGGAGTTTAAGGTTATTATAGTTATAGAGGTTTTTATTAATTAAATAGTCGAGAAGGAGATAAAGTTTTTTTAAATAAAATTCAAGAGTTTATGTAGGGAGTTTATGATTATTATAGTTAATAATGTTTTATGTAGTGAGTCAAGAGGGAGGTTAAGGTTCTTAACATTATATAGTTGAATGAAAGTACATATTTAGTCGAGTAGGAGTTGGATAAGTGAGAAAGGATTAAAGGTAGCGACATTAAGGTTGGTATTAAGTTTGAAAGGTTGAATTAATAGTTGTTGGATGAATTGAGACGGAATATTTTTTTGTTAAATAGATGGAGTTAAGCGGAAGTAATTGAATGTAAGTGGTTGTGAGATTTTAATGTATAATTAGGTATGTATGGAAGGTAATGTTTAATTTATGAAAGCGAGTTATTTGTTTTTGGTATATTGTATTAAATTATATACAGGGGGTTAAATGTGTGCAAGTGTTGAAGGGTTGTGTTGGAGGTTGTATATGTGTTTAATGGCAGGCAACACTTGTCACATGTGAAGTGACAGTTTTCTAATATTGGCATGTTTATTTAATTGTCAAAATTACTTTTAATCTAGACACGAACCATGAAACATCTAATTGTTATAAAAATATAAAATACCTATTGTAAATGTGAAACAGTATTAATGTTTATAATATAAAATATAATAACAATAATATCAGTGTTTTAAAATAGCTCTACACCTCCAGAACCCAGTTCCCTAAAATAGAACCTTCTAACAATTATGAATAAACAAAATTAATATTAGAAATGTTGTTTTAATTAAACCCTTGACAAATGCAAAACAATATCTTAAGAAGCTGATTTTAAATGATGTAGGTAAGTAAATAATGTAAAATCAACCAATCGCTTGTTAATATGTTGACAAACTGTAAAGGAACCTGAACCGTCATCGAGGAAATAAATAGGTAGTGTATAATATGACCACTTCTGTGAAGATCTCTAGTTCTAAACCATGCAGGATCTCTAATATTTTATCTCATGATATTGACGGTGGTCTCAAAACTAGGCGAAGAAAACAATTACGTAAGTTACTCTCGTAACAGATTATGAAAAATAACTAATTTATTAAGATAATTCGCCACAACATTTAATAAAGTAGTATCACTATGATATGTTATGTTAATACTTGTTACATTACAGCAGGCCACTTATTGTTACGCAAGGATTAAGCAATTTGTTCATTATTTTCATTGTTGATATCCTGATATATTTGCGTCCATTTGGCTGCGACATCTATACAATTGTTATTTTTGTAAGTTATTGACGCCTGACATTGACGCTTTGAGGTTATGTATGAATTTTATGAAATAATTTTATTTCTGCATCGAATTTTAAGATATTGATAATGGATTTGGATATTTAATACAATAAACAACTGTTAAGAGCACTAACGAATTCAAGACGGGATCAATTAAAGAATTTAAGTGACAGGTTTTTGAATGTATGGAGCGTGACCGGCCCTCTTTCTACTACGTAACGTCAGGCCCAAAGATGTATGAAGATTGCGTTTGTTTCTTTGTGTATTTTGCTATGTCCACTTGTCAAAATTGTAAACGAACACATATTGTTATATATTATTAAGTACAAGTTATATACTTAAGTAAAATAAGTGCTGACATGAGGTCTACCAGACGACCTGTGTCTCTATGGAAAACTGACTACTCGTAATACCTTTGTATTTCGTTCTTTTTTTAAATAACCCTTATGGTTTCTTAGACTTTTAATAATATACGAGTATAAATTAAGTAAAAAATAAAGTTAAAGCTTTATTATTACTGTATATACAATAACATCATAATTGGAGGGCATAATAAACAGTTACTTATTGCCATAATTTTACCCTGGTTTAAGTGATTTAAAAAATATTTTTGTCACAAAAATATACATGTAGTTATTAGAGAGTAAATTATAACAAAACAATAAATATTAATATTCATTCATTTTTTAAATCACAAATCATTTTAATTTATCTATTTAGGAATTGGCTTTATACAAAGAGACGTTATAATATTTTTGCTGATTGGGTTTGAAAAATCTTTACTTCACTTCACATTTTTCAATTTCAGATGACTCAAAATCTCTTTTTATAATCTGTATCAACTTTAAAAAGTCTTGCTAGTGACGTATACTTATGACTTGATTTTAAAATAAAACTCAACACAAACTTAGATATTATGGCGCTCAAACGACTCTAAGGGTTTAAAAGTTTAATATTCATTAATTTCTTAC
Organism: Marasmarcha lunaedactyla; assembly: GCA_923062675.1. Classification (NCBI taxonomy): domain Eukaryota; kingdom Metazoa; phylum Arthropoda; class Insecta; order Lepidoptera; family Pterophoridae; genus Marasmarcha; species Marasmarcha lunaedactyla. Next base: position 17,764,443 of record OV281359.1, read on the forward strand.
AAAATTTTCACAAAGCCTCTAAAACTACAAGTGTTACCAGTTTGAAAATTTTCCCAAGTACCCTTAGATCAAAATACTTAGAAAATTACACCCTCGGGAAATAACATTCAACTTACTGGCAGGATTCGAATCCTAAAGAGATCCCGAGATCTCTCGGAGACAACAACTTGAACTTATGCTTATTAATTACTTACCGTTACTTACCGTTACTTAATATCGTGATATTTCGCAAGACAAAACTAGATTCAATAGAAAAACGAATATTACATTGAATCAATAATAAGCTTTACGTAATATGCTTACGACAGATTTTTTGGGATTTCGCAATATTATTTCACTCATATCACTACGTATTTTTTTGGTTCATTCTTTGGAAAGATTCTCTATGACGTTTTATATTATCTATTGTTATATTTGAAGGATCAGAACCATAACTTGGGCCAAATTTTAGTACCGCATATTAAGATCTAGAATAAGTTTAATAGATCCTATTTGTTTAGACAACGGACGCCTCGCCTTTTGAAGAAAGCTAAAAGATTTCTCATAAACAAAAATCATAAACATTTCTGGTATATGATAGACAAAGGCATACCTGCAATAAAATAAATCGTATGAGAATTTATATAAAATTTAGATCCCACTTATCTTCCGTTATCAACATATTTCGATGCTCCAAAATTTCCGTCGAATTATTCCATTCAAACCTGTTCCATTCAACATACAACAAACAAGTGTAAAGTGATAAAAGGAAAAACCACAATTGCTTGTACCAGTGAAAATATAAAGTTGCTGATATAACAGAACTCCGTCTGGCTTTTAGTGACGACGCGACGCGGGATGATGCGATGCGACACGTTGCAATAAAACGTCACCGTTACGTTATGTTATTCGAGTCTGATGTGTTCCGTTGTGAAATTGTTTTAGGAGTATTCAAGAGATTTCAAGAAATGTGGTGGCATTGTGTCAAATGAGACGGTGGCATGCTTGGAGAGAGAAAATTTGTGCTCAAAAACTTAAAAATTTTGAATAAAGATTATGAAAGGTATTATCTGTAAGAATGTAGTTCTTGGAAGCCTTGAATGTGTTCTATGGACTAATTTTAAAGTGTCTGTTATCTCTTCATTTTGCAAGGAAGGAATAAAGTAAACGTTTTTACCTAAAATCCACACGCAGAAGTCTTCATTTCCACAGTCAAGCGTTCAGTTTCATTGTTTTTTTTTTTGCATAAGCATGTGTAAGTGGGGTGTGACCCTCTTGACCTTCACACAGTTGCCTAGTATCTTCGTTGTATGGATGAGCTAAACGAGGCTAGGAAATGCAAGCAAAATCCTTTTAGTTGATAATTTTACTCTACTAAGTATTACGCACATCTCCGGCAATGGTTCTTAGTTATAAAACATGTTTTTGGCGCTAGAGAAGAAAAAACTTACAGTATGCACATTTACTTCGATATAACTTTACTTGGGTACGTGTTAAGTCCTTGCATTTTATAATGTAATTAAATGCAGTAATACGAAAATATTTATTTGTTGTAGGAGTATTTGCTTTACTTCGTTTCAGTACGCTCAATATGTCGGTATGACATATATATGTATACATAGTATGTCAAAGACATATGATATGAACATTTTCATCGATATTATGAACTAAATATCAATTCTGGTGTTTGGAATGTCAGCATTTATTGTTCCACTTACAGCGATCCTAGAGTCCCTGATTTGTACTAATTAACTGAAGTTGCAGGCGTTATTTAAGGGCTGTTGGGTCGGTGTTTTATTGGTTTTACTATTGGTATTTTGTTTGTCAGGATACCACGAAAAGCTGGCTAATTCTATTGCCAGGTTCCATTCTCACCCAACCAATCCAACTTAAGCAGTTTATTTTCCACCACACTTACCTACTGCGGTTCGGTTCACACCTTTCTTCGAAATAACTTCTCAGGTATCTGTGTCGTCTCATCTTCAAAGCAGTCGTCTTAATGTTCTTAGTTTAGTAAAAATTCTTGGTGCATTTGACATAAACCAGGATCGAACTCGTAATCTTAAGATTCAGAAGCCAGCACCTTAACATCTACCCCAAAACTGGTGGTTATCAGTCTTCCTTCAGATTCCTCTACAATCATTGATTTAACTAGTGACATTTCAATGAGTGCAAACACTGCATTAGAATCTTTGGGAACTGTACATAATGAAAACAATAAAATTCACCATAGTAATATAAAATTTAGTAAAACTAAGAGTAAGGAAATTGTAAAACTCAATAAATCTATCCAGAGTAGCTCTAAATTAATCAAAAAGCAAAGCATTTCAAGTAAAACTATTTCAAGTAAAAATCAATGTTCAAAACTAATGAATGAACTGATATTCTGTAAAAGTAACTTGGAGCAGAATAGGTTAACCTATGAAAGCGACACAAGGAAATTAAATGTAGAAATACAGAGACTTCATGAAGAGCATCTAATTCTAAAAAATAAGTATAAAATTTCTCAAAAAGAAATAAAGGAACACTCTCTGGCTATGGACAAATTGATTGAACTGTCTAAATATAATCATGACCGGTTTGAGTCCCTTACCAATTACTATGAAAGGCATTCAAATAATACTACATCAAATTGTCCTCTACCAATATCCATCCAAGCTGAGGAGCCATATGTCACTGAGCATACAGTATCAATTACATCTTGTACATTTAACCCTAATATGATGTAAGCAACTAAGAAGAAAAACCATGACAGCTTGTTTTGCTAGATTGAATTGCAAGCAGAATCTTAGTTAAATTATTTTGTTTGCATTTCCACTTATATTCCCAGAACCCGTCAGAAAATAATATGAAGCATCGACTAAATATAGATATACAAAATATGACATGTTGTCATAGCGAAAAATTTCAAATAAATTTATAACTAAGCCTTATATGACCAATGATAGGTACAATTTGTACAACTATGACCAGTGACAGATAACATACTCGCTATCATATATTTTATACATAACAGTCAATTCGTTGACTACAACCGCTGCTTCTATTGAGCAGTCACTTTACACTTTTGACCCACTGGTATGTAATATCCAAAAATATAGTATTAGGAATAATTTAAACATAAGTTAGTGACAACAGATAATACATCTAGCACCAATATTCTAAGTAGAAGTTTAAGGATTCAAAATGTAAAAGATAATAATATAAACATGGTCCATCAAAATATGCAGGGCATTGATGGTAAGAAATTACAGATTAAGCTATTTATAAACTGTGAAAATATTCATGTACTATGTATTACAGAACACAGACTCAGACGGTGTCAAATTATGTCTTCATATAAAAATAATGTAATTGCTAGTTCATTCAGAAGAGAACAAATAACTTGTGGTGGCTCAATGGTCATCACTCATAAGAGCTTTACATTTAAAGAACGCTCTGATATTGTAAGACTGTCTGTTGAGCGATCTGTTGAAATAGACTGTATTGAGTTAGGGAATATTGTTATAATAAGGGTGTACAGACCCCCATCCTCACCGTTTGAAGTGTTTGAGAGCACTATGGATGAGGTATTACATAGAGTAAATAACAAAAACAAAGAAATAATTATTTGTAGCGATTTTAATATTGATTTATTAGTTGAGACATCACACAGTAAACGATTCCTGAATCTTTTAAATTGTTACAACCTAAAAATTTCTCTTTTTAGAGCCTACGCAAAACACAGTGACTTCAGCCACATGCCTTGAAAACATTTTAACAAATTAAATGCCATATACAAAGTCACTAATTAATAAACTACAATCAGATCAAAGTGGAGGTTGGCCACTTTTGACCATGGACAAAAAACACTCTAAAAAGAGAAACTATCTTTATACCCATGAACAAAGATGGCTTGAAACATTTAGAAATAATGTATTTAAAAAGCATTTAAATTAAACTACCAAGGCGATACTGTTACTCAATATAACTCTATTCATAATATAATTAAAAATGAATATGACTCTGTTTTAACAAAAAAGAAAATATGTGCAAATAATAATTCATTTAGGTTAAGTGATTGGGCAACAGTGAGAATATGCCGAATCAGAAATAAATTATATGAATTGTACAGTAAAATAACTCATTATCATAATAAGACATTTTATGAATATGTTAAAAAATATTCAAAATTAATTAAAAGAGTATGCAGTGTAGCTAAATCTAATAACATTAATAATAAAATTAAATAAAGTACTAACATTTCAAAAACTAAATGGAATATAATTAATCAGGAAACTAGGACACCAGAAGACGCCCACACCAAATATAATTTAATAGTAAATGATAAAGTGTTCTCAACTGACAGAGAAGTTGCTGAAGCATTTTAACATTCTTTTACTGCCATTCCTGTGTCAACTACTTCGAGTATTAATTCATGTTCCACTCTTGCAGTCACTGCTAATGGAAAATGTGAATTCATGCGATATTGATTTCAACTTTAAACATGTTACTGTTCCACAAGTTTTAAATGCATTTAAAAGCATTAAAGTAAAAAATACTGTCGATTTAGATGGAATTTCTATTAAAATTATTCAATCTGTCATTGATGGTATAGCCCCGCACTTAGCCAGTATATTTAAAGACTGTGTTGAAAATGGTGTATTTCCTGATTTAATGAAATTAAGTAAGGTCATTCCAATATTCAAAGAAAGTAGTGTGTCTGACCCTAATAATTTTAGACCTATATCTTTACTACCAACGCTCAGTAAGATTTTTGAACAATTAATTTTAAATTAATTACTTTCTCATTTTCATGGTAATAGTTTAATGAATTTTTAGCAATTTGGTTTCACGCGGGGTCGCTCAACAACCGATGCTAGTGTTGAGCTCATAAATCACGTATTCAGTGCCTGGGAGGAGTCGTGTGATGCTATTGGTGCCTTTTGTGACTTGTCCAAGGCATTTATTTAACTGTGCGGATCATACTCCTCTACTCACAAAACTGCACCATTACGGCTTAAAAAACCGAGCGCTTGCCTTGATTAAATCATATATTGTAAATAGAAAACAGAAAGTTGCAAAAAATGGGGAAAAGTCATCAGGATCGGCAGTAACAATGGGTGTGCCCCAGGGCTCAGTTCTTGGTCCTTTCCTATTTTTAGTATACATCAATGATTTGCCATAGGTCGTTAAGAATCAATGCGAGGTCAAAGATCATAATTAATCTTCACCGATCTGGATATAACTGGTGTTCAAAAAGGTTTTACATGAGTGACTCTAAACCGGTAAACTCACCTATGCAAACAGACGCAAAGCTGGAACATGGACAAGATAATAAATAAAATAAGATCTGTAAGTATGATTATAAAAACCTCATCGGTTGTCTTATGTATATTTCAGTTTACACACAACCAAATATCACACATGCTGTAAGTGTACTTAGTAAGTTCCAAAACGCATTGGAAAGCAGCCTTCCTTAATGACGTAATCAATTACTGTCTTTGTTTTTGATGCAGATTTTGATTTCAGAACCCCACAAAGGTTTTGTTTTCAAATTGAGTAATACTGTAATGTCATGGGAAAGTCGGAAACTGATACAGCATCAGTCGGACTCAATTAAAGATGCTTCGTATATTTATTATTTTCTTTACGACATATTATCATTGCTGTACCTCGTCCCATTCCTAGGCAAAGGGTTAATAAAATATTGTATGTACCTGCATGCAGAACAAATGTACGAGCGAATTCCCCTCGGTTCAATTCAAGAGCGCATTCAATCGTTTGGTTTTATATTTATTTTGTTTAGTTATTATTATTTTTTTTTAAATTCTAAATTTCTATATTTTATTTTGTAACATTTTATGAATTGCGGTGTTTTTTTTATAACAAACATAATATGTTAAACATAATTATTGTTATATTGTATTATAAGACATTAAATATTACATTAATACAGAATTATTATTAGGACATGGTTTAATGTTTTTTTTTTTTTTGACTTTACAATTTTCTTTATATATTGTTTTTTAAAGCTGGAACATGGACAAGATAATAAATAAAATAAGATCTGTAAGTATGATTATAAAAACCTCATCGGTTGTCTTATGTATATTTCAGTTTACACACAACCAAATATCACACATGCTGTAAGTGTACTTAGTAAGTTCCAAAACGCATTGGAAAGCAGCCTTCCTTAATGACGTAATCAATTACTGTCTTTGTTTTTGATGCAGATTTTGATTTCAGAACCCCACAAAGGTTTTGTTTTCAAATTGAGTAATACTGTAATGTCATGGGAAAGTCGGAAACTGATACAGCATCAGTCGGACTCAATTAAAGATGCTTCGTATATTTATTATTTTCTTTACGACATATTATCATTGCTGTACCTCGTCCCATTCCTAGGCAAAGGGTTAATAAAATATTGTATGTACCTGCATGCAGAACAAATGTACGAGCGAATTCCCCTCGGTTCAATTCAAGAGCGCATTCAATTGTTTGGTTTTATATTTATTTTGTTTAGTTATTATTATTTTTTTTTAAATTCTAAATTTCTATATTTTATTTTGTAACATTTTATGAATTGCGGTGTTTTTTTTATAACAAACATAATATGTTAAACATAATTATTGTTATATTGTATTATAAGACATTAAATATTACATTAATACAGAATTATTATTAGGACATGGTTTAATGTTTTTTTTTTTTTGACTTTACAATTTTCTTTATATATTGTTTTTTATTTGAAATTTGTTCAATATGCACCCGGACACTTATCTCAAACCCTATTATTATCACTATTTTGATTCTTGACATTGTATTTTTGTAACGTAATATTAAATTTTTTGTAATAATTAAATTTTAGGTAATTTTTATTTTATTTCCATTTTGTAGTGTGAGTGACTTAGGAACGCTGTATGTGCCTATAATTGACATATTATATTAGAAATTAGTTTTTTAATTGTTATTACGATATTTTTGTATATAGGTATGTTGCTGGTATGTCTCTTTCAAATAAACAAATATAATGACCAGTCAACTCAAAAACTACGTACTAACTCTATGCAAGAAGAAAACATATAGATGTAAATAGACTGTCAGCAGATATTTTAACAAAACCTTTGTCAGTCAAAAAACATTGTATATTTGTTTAAGTAGGTAAACATTTTGTCTTTTACGTACTATTTTTTAAATGAAACTTATAATTGCTACATTTATTTGTCATGATGTTTACAATTTTTTATTCGAATGAACTGTTGAGTATTTGTAAACGTCTTGCTTAAGAGATCCTAAAAGTGACATCTGTCACTTTCTTGCTGCCGCTATTATACTGTATCTTACCTATAGAGAAAATACAAAGAAGAGATGTTCTAAGCTAGAGGCACTGGCATCTGCGACAGTCATGGTTTAGAGGCATTCGGAAAAATGTCGGTTGAAATGTAGGTTTAATTTGTTTCTCAGTACAAATAATGCGTTGCATTATTTCATTTCTAAGTGTCATTATAAAAATTAAATTCAAGGAAGAGAATGTGTTTTTTCACTCGTAAGAATTGATAAAGCCGTCTTGTAAATAAGTAAAAATGTTTGGTGCTAAAAAGCAAGTAATGCCATCCAGTAAACATACCTGAACTTTTTAAAAAATCCATCAAAAGCTTCTAATTTAAGCCACTTCCGAGTTGTGCTGGCATCGCAAAACATATTCCCATTACCTGTGCGTATGCTTCACCTGATTCCCTAAGGAATGACACATACAGCATCTCCTCTTTATAGTTGCTCCGTGATCTTACCTTATAAAACTAAATTCGCTTGAATCTAAGATCTATTATTTCTTTTATCACCTATAATTCATCAGAACTCACATCGGTCTTCTAGGTTAACAAAGCTTATGTTTCTTAGGCTTATATTTTAAAACAAATTCACTTGTTACCGATTGTATGCCATGTAAAATAAAAGTTAACTTAAAAACTAGGATTCCTGGCATATTAAGAAAAAGCTAATACATTCAAAAAGCTATGAAAAGTCTCCGTTTGGAACATTCTTAGCGATAACTTTTACGTTTTAAATAGAATAACAAATGATTAACTGTGATAAGTCTTTAAAACCGTCGTACACACTAAACGATATTAATTAAAAAATACAACAGCTTTAGGACCCACAAACTCACAAATATGTAATTTAAAAAATATTCCAATGTAAACAAGTTAATGTCAACGTTTCACTAATTTCAACTGGCAAGACAAGATTCTTCGGTTAACAAATTGAGTATAATTTGTTAAAAAATTACATTTAAAATGTTTTCTGTGCTATTTTCTAGCTTTAACTGATATTTGCATTTATTTCGTATGAGATATGAAAAAAAGGGTTTGGTTTGAATTATGTATATAACTAATATCATGAGTAGTTTACAATCAATATGTTTGAGGAGATGCTACGATTTGAATTATGGATATAAGTAATGTTGTTATAAATAATATGTTTGTGTTAATTTGCGTTCCTAAGTTTGTTAGTTTTATATTTTATGTTTTGGTTTGAATTATGGATAAAAGAAATATTGTTATAAATAATAATATGGTTGTGGTAATTTGTGTTCCTAAGTTTGGTAGTTTTACACGTCCAAACGGTCGAGTCGATTAAGGAGAAAGAAACTTGAACAGTTTATAAACTGATTAACACAAAAGTTACAGAATTCTTACAGTCATGAGTAGTTTACAATCAATATGTTTGAGGAGATGCTACGAGTTGCCAAAAAACGCTCCATACAAAACGGTTCCGAGTTGTGACGTCACAAGCAGTAAATTTACAAAAAAATTAATGGGCGTTTGGATAAAATATATAATAACTTCGCAAATAATGCATTTACCTGCTATAATAAGAATTGTTATATTTAATGGCAACAGTAAGCTAATAATATGTACAAACTTAACATGTTTTTAAAGTTTTCTAATCTATATAATTTCGATATTAAACTCAAAACTTTTAAATTTAAATAAGTTATATTTTTAAATAAATGATAAAACACTTATATTTTCAAATGGTATCAAATACCAAATTATAATTTAATGAAATTACGGGATTCTTACCACTATTATCGATTTTTATTTCGCGCGTCCAATATTTCGATGCTGTTGCAAGCAACGTGATCGCAGATCTGAAATCTGGTCTGAAATTCATTAAATTATAGTGAAAATAACCGCGATAGTTTAAAACAGTTATTAAATACCAAATTGTATTTCTTTCTTAGTTAGTAAATAACATTTTAACTAACGCTGTCAATAGCTACTGTAAACACATCTATATTAAAACCCTAACGACAAATCCATATAAACTGAAAACCTCCATTACCATTAATCATTAGAACACGTGACAACCCAAAAATTACAAACAATTACAAACATTACCTTGACGTCAAACTTTTTTCCATATAACAAATTGCCTAAAAAGTAGGACGTTTTCGTTTTAAAAATTTAGTTAAAATTACCCTTTCATGTTACGTAGCATACATTTAAATTGATTCCGCTGCTTAACTTAGGCGCGACCAACTTATGTTTTCAATAGCAAAAACATGAACTAATGCATTTGTTGCGTGACTAAACGTCTAACTTAATTTTGGCGTAGAACGCAGCACCAACCTTGACAGAACAAATAAGCTGGTAGGGATGAAGGTAGAATGGCGTATTCTGTTAAACTCTCGACAGCTGCTCTTAGGAAATTGGCAGGTGGTGTTTCGGTTTTGAACGAATGTTATTTGTGATTCTTCTGGGGAAAATTTATAGATACTTGGCATTGGTTTTTGTGTGTTTAGTAGAAATAAAGATAGGTAAAAATTATGATGAAAATCTTTCAATTTTTTGGAAGTAGGTAGTTATAACTTTTTATGTTATGTTTAAATTTATTTATTAAATAATAATTTGGTACAAAGAAAATAAGTGAGAAACTTAAATTACAGTCAGGATGGTACATAGGTGCAGCTTACTTCTAGTAGAAATGTCTTCCAGCCGACCTGTGACTGGAAATAGTGATGCTGATCAAAGGTAGTGAATAGAAAAATGAACATCAACAATAATAAATCAAACATTTTTTTTATACTTTGTGAGCATTTGTTCTTTAAAGTTGTTATTAGAAGCCAACTATTGATTTCAGACCACCTTAACCCTAGAGTAATAACCATCGCCAGAGTGGCCGCGCTCAGTTGATTTTTTGAGAATATTTTTAAATTAGGCCTATATATCGCGGCGAGCGTTCGCGCCAAAACGGTGCACCACGTGACGCAGTGGAAAGCGGTCGCGCGTCCAGTGGGAAGTACTTCGGTATCAAGTTATTGACCTCACAATCGCCTGGCAGGCCATAATTAGTATTAAAGGTAAGTTTTTGACACATGCCTAATAATTTTTTGAAATTATCACTTTATTTATTAGTAACAATAAGTTTCATTTAATTGAAAGTTGAATATTTTATTTTATAGATGAATCTTGACGAGCACCAGATAATAAATTATTTGGAAAACGATGACTCGGGCAGTGAAACTGAAGATTTATTAGAAGTTGAGGAGTACGATTCAGATGAAAGTATGGCCGACGCTACTTTTATACCCTCGCACCAGCTAGAAGATGATCTTCAAAATATTGCTCCGAACAGTCTTGAGCTACATGATCGAACATCTCCAATACAAGCGAGCACAAGCACTGCGTTAGTGGCAGCTCTACAAACCCATTCAACATCTAAGACAGAGATAACGGAACAACTCGTGTTACTGCCTTCTTTGTCTGTTATGAGAGGTAAGAACAATTATATTTGGAACTAAAATACTTCTGAAAGACCAAGGTCAAATCGTACGGCTGTTAGAAATTAGTTCACATTTTTCCTGGTCCAAAACAAGATGGGAAAAATGTTATAAAACCGACAGAATGTTTTTACGTCTGATATGCTGTTCATCTGTTCATGCTGTTGTTCATCTATTGCCAGTAATAAAAACTACATGATTGTCAATACATATTAACGCCATCTGTTTCTCAGTCTTCTCGCATAACGTCCCGGATTGACACAAAAGGCACTGACTGTGTCCTGAGTTTGCAGTCTAACAGTTTGCTGGTTTTTCATTTTGATGTTTTTAAGTATTGGATCCCATGTTGATGAAAGTTTCCAACCATCTTCTCTATTGAAATTTGGATGTTTTTTAATTTCAATAGTTTCTCTGACCATCCTAGGTATAAAATGTTTCTCTTTTGCTAGGATCTTCACGGTATCAAATCTTAAATAATGGTTGGGCTTGTCTATGGAATGTTCACAAACTGCAGATTTTGAGGTTCGTTTATTTTTAACATCAGAGATGTGTTCTTTAATGCGAGTTGACACATTTCGTTTGGTTTGACCGATATAAGAGAGCCCGCAGTCACAGTCGATTTTATAAACGCCTGGATCTTGTAAAGGGATGCTTGATTTTATTGGACGAAGATGCTGGCTTATCTTTGAGTGCGGCTTGTAGATAGTTTTGATTGAAGCTCGCCGAAGAATGCCTCCTATCTTGTCAGTAACACCCTTTATATAAGGCAGGAATGCTGGTCTTCGTTCAACTGTGAGTGGCTTTACGCGGTTTCTGCGACGGCGACGCGGTGTTTTTAAATCGTTATCCCGCAGCACTTTAACCAGGTGGTTGAGTTCCTCATTAATGTGTTGGGGATCGCAGATTCCATGTGCTCTCTGAAACAAAGAGTTGCCTACGGCAGATAATTGGCTCGGGTGGTAATGGGATTTCCCATTTAGATATCGGTCAGTGTGGGTGGGTTTCCTATAAACAGTATGGCTAAGTGTACCATCAGGATTTCTTTGTATTAAGACATCTAAGAAAGCTAATTTGTTCTCCTGCTCCAATTCTATAGTGAATTTAATTTTAGAATTAAGGGAATTGAGGTGGTTTAGGAATGCAGTCACTTCATGCTTAGGTAATATAGTGTAGGTGTCGTCAACGTACCTCTTGTATATCTTCGGCACAACAGGTGCCCTTCGGAGTGCTTGCTCCTCGAAGTTCTCCATGTAAATGTCAGCTACAACAGGTGACACCGGAGACCCCATGGCAACACCATCAATTTGAATGTAGTAATTGTTATTCCACATGAAGTAGCCAGATGTTAAACATAGCTCTAATAGTTCTGCATATTCCTCGGGCAAGTTTGACTCACTTAGCTTCCTTTTTACTATATCAATGCAGTCTCTAACAGGTAGTGAGGTGAATAGAGACGACACATCAAAGCTAACCATAGTTTCATTGTTAGTTAACTTGAGATTTTTAAGGTCACTAACAAAATGGTAAGAATCCTTTACATATGTACTTGTATTTCCTCGCAGTTGTGAGAGCACAATTGCTAAGTGCTGGGCCAGCTTGTAAGTTGGTGTGTCTAGCTGGCTCACAATAGGTCTCAAAGGTACTTTAGCTTTGTGTATTTTTGGTAACCCATACAATTTTGGTGGTTTTGCACTTGCTGGTGTTAACTTTTTCACATCTAAATGTAACAAATCTTTGTGTTTTTGTATTAAAGTGGATGTTTTCTTCATAATCCTGTTGGTGGGGTCGTAATTCACCATTTTGTATGTGTTTTCATCCGCTAACAACTCCAAGATTTTTTTCGTTATATTCAGATATATCCATCACTACGGTAGCATTTCCTTTATCTGCACGGAGAACTGTTAACTCGTCATTATTGCGTAAGGTCTTCAATGCAAGGCGTTCTTCTCTGGAAAGATTCGATTTCGGTAGACTATTGCGTCTTAATACGCCGGAGATATCTTGCCGTATACTTTCAGAATCTTCCTTTGAAAGTTTGTTTGTGAAAAGACAGTCTTCTACGCGACAGATTATGTCTTCTACCGGTATTCTAGACGGAGTTGGTGCAAAATTTAAGCCCTTCGATAAAACTTTTATAACATTTGTTTCCAATGTTTGTTTTGACACATTGACAACTGTACGTTCAAGCGAAAAAGTTGATTGATTCTCTGTGGTTGAGCTGATTGAAGGCTGAAAGGGTTCATGAGTCATCCTTTTGTTATTGAGTTTTTGAAATTTGCTAATTTGTTTATTTTTATAGATGTTGTAGACATAGTACGCCCTTTTATTCGTAAAATCTTCAACTTTCGCGAAATCCGAATGGGACAGAGTCAATGCAAGATCGTTTTTTGAATTTTGAATAATTTCGTCTGTTCGAAATATGTCATACCGATGTTGTATGGGCAAAAAGGGCGTACAAATGTTATAAAAGTTTTATCGAAGGGCTTAAATTTTGCACCAACTCCGTCTAGAATACCGGTAGAAGACATAATCTGTCGCGTAGAAGACTGTCTTTTCACAAACAAACTTTCAAAGGAAGATTCTGAAAGTATACGGCGAGATATCTCCGGCGTATTAAGACGCAATAGTCTACCGAAATCGAATCTTTCCAGAGAAGAACGCCTTGCATTGAAGACCTTACGCAATAATGACGAGTTAACAGTTCTCCGTGCAGATAAAGGAAATGCTACCGTAGTGATGGATACATCTGAATATAACGAAAAAAATCTTGGAGTTGTTAGCGGATGAAAACACATACAAAATGGTGAATTACGACCCCACCAACAGGATTATGAAGAAAACATCCACTTTTATACAAAAACACAAAGATTTGTTACATTTAGATGTGAAAAAGTTAACACCAGCAAGTGCAAAACCACCAAAATTGTATGGGTTACCAAAAATACACAAAGCTAAAGTACCTTTGAGACCTATTGTGAGCCAGCTAGACACACCAACTTACAAGCTGGCCCAGCACTTAGCAATTGTGCTCTCACAACTGCGAGGAAAGACAAGTGCATATGTAAAGGATTCTTACCATTTTGTTAGTGACCTTAAAAATCTCAAGTTAACTAACAATGAAACTATGGTTAGCTTTGATGTGTCGTCTCTATTCACCTCACTACCTGTTAGAGACTGCATTGATATAGTAAAAAGGAAGCTAAGTGAGTCAAACTTGCCCGAGGAATATGCAGAACTATTAGAGCTATGTTTAACATCTGGCTACTTCATGTGGAATAACAATTACTACATTCAAATTGATGGTGTTGCCATGGGGTCTCCGGTGTCACCTGTTGTAGCTGACATTTACATGGAGAACTTCGAGGAGCAAGCACTCCGAAGGGCACCTGTTGTGCCGAAGATATACAAGAGGTACGTTGACGACACCTACACTATATTACCTAAGCATGAAGTGACTGCATTCCTAAACCACCTCAATTCCCTTAATTCTAAAATTAAATTCACTATGGAATTGGAGCAGGAGAACAAATTAGCTTTCTTAGATGTCTTAATACAAAGAAATCCTGATGGTACACTTAGCCATACTGTTTATAGGAAACCCACCCACACTGACCGATATCTAAATGGGAAATCCCATCACCACCCGAGCCAATTATCTGCCGTAGGCAACTCTTTGTTTCAGAGAGCACATGGAATCTGCGATCCCCAACACATTAATGAGGAACTCAACCACCTGGTTAAAGTGCAGCGGGATAACGATTTAAAAACACCGCGTCGCCGTCGCAGAAACCGCGTAAAGCCACTCACAGTTGAACGAAGACCAGCATTCCTGCCTTATATAAAGGGTGTTACTGACAAGATAGGAGGCATTCTTCGGCGAGCTTCAATCAAAACTATCTACAAGCCGCACTCAAAGATAAGCCAGCATCTTCGTCCAATAAAATCAAGCATCCCTTTACAAGATCCAGGCGTTTATAAAATCGACTGTGACTGCGGGCTCTCTTATATCGGTCAAGCCAAACGAAATGTGTCAACTCGCATTAAAGAACACATCTCTGATGTTAAAAATAAACGAACCTCAAAATCTGCAGTTTGTGAACATTCCTTAGACAAGCCCAACCATTATTTAAGATTTGATACCGTGAAGATCCTAGCAAAAGAGAAACATTTTATACCTAGGATGATCAGAGAAACTATTGAAATTAAAAAACATCCAAATTTCAATAGAGAAGATGGTTGGAAACTTTCATCAACATGGGATCCAATACTTAAAAACATCAAAATGAAAAACCAGCAAACTGTTAGACTGCAAACTCAGGACACAGTCAGTGCCTTTTGTGTCAATCCGGGACGTTATGCGAGAAGACTGAGAAACAGATGGCGTTAATATGTATTGACAATCATGTAGTTTTTATTACTGGCAATAGATGAACAACACCTTAGTCTATCGTGACCACGGCAACTGCAAAGATGCCGAAACGTCGAAATAATTTTAAAATTAACTAAAATATACGCGATAATATCCGGTAAAAAGTGTTTTATTTAATAGATGAACAATTACTCGCTTTTAGGGGACGTTGCCCTTTCACGATGTATATTCCTAATAAGCCCGCCAAATATGGAGTTAAAATCATTTTGATTTGTGATGTAAACAGTAAATATATGTTTGATGCGTGTCCATACTTGGGAAAATACGGATCAAACGTCCCTATTGAACCTCTAGGTAGTCATTATTGTAAACTATTATACCAACAATACATGGAAGCAATCGTAACGTCACTGCAGATAACTGATTGACTTCTGTACCTTTAGCTGAGCAACTTCTTTCAGAATCCTATAAATTAACATTTCTTGGAACTATAAAGGCTAATAAAAAAAAATACCGCCTGAACTAAAACACAATCCATCACGACGTGCAGGAACATCAATGTTTGGATTTCACGATAAGTTAACACTCGTGAGCTATAAACCCAAGCCACAAAAAACAGTTTTGTTAATATCTACTATGCATGAGGAACCAGTTGTTGGCCCTATAAAGAAAAAGCCTGAAATTATGTCTCATGATAAAACTAAAGGTGCTGTGGATACATTTGACCAAATGTGTAGTCATTTGAGTTGTAGTCGCAAGACTAGACGCTGGCCGCTTTGTTTATTTTATGGGACGATAAACATGGCTGTACTGAATAGCTATGTATTGCATGTATCTAATTCAAAAACTCGTGGACTAAAGCCAATGGACAGAAGGACTTTTATGAGAGAATTAAGTGATGAGCTGTGTAAACCATGGTGTGCGATAAGAGCTACTGAGAGACCGACAATGATAAAACGAGTTAAAGAAGCTATCCAGGAGGTGTTAGAAGATAAAAATAGTGCAAATAGTGAGGAGCCTACTATAAAAAAAGGCAAAAGAAGTATGTGCAGCTTTTGTCTGTCCAAAAAAGACGAATGAGTGTCTATTACTGTGCCAAGTGTTCAAAAAACTATTGCTTAGAACATCGATCTCCAAACTGCTATAATTGTGATAGAAAAATATAGGCTGATTTTAAACATTTTATAGTTAGAATAGTATTTTTATGTTTATGTGATAATACACGTTAATACTACTTAATTTCTATAGCAAATTAGAAGCTACATGCGATTTTTTTATTTTTTATTATTATAATCCCAAAAGTTGTTCAAACAAGGGTAATATTAGATTTAAGGTTGATTTAAAGACTGAATTATAATTTTAAGGAAAATGTGCCATTAAATTTAATGAAAAGCTCGTTTTGTTATTTTGTTAAATTTTATTCAATTTAAAAAAAAAAGAAAACTTTATAAAATCTTCTAACATTTATGAAGTAGCCTCCCAAGCGATCGTTAGTATATAGCTGTTAAAAAATAAGGTAAGTACTCTAGGATTAATATCAATTCGTATTTGTGCGCCTATAAATGGGAAATATTTTGGGGAGATATGTGGTTTGGAAAATGCGCAGCTTTAATAGCTCCACCACATATAAAATAAATAAATAAAATACCAATACCTGATGAGTGCAATAAAAAAATCTAATTACATGCATTGGTCAGTGCATATTTCGTAATTAAAAGAACTCTATAGACAACAAACAAACTATTAAGGTTCATACTACAAGATTTAAATAACTTAAGAATCCTTTTAATTTTTCACTGTCATTTTGCAACCGAACACAATTTCACCGCATTGCATTTTAATGAAGTCATCAAGTTTGAATTAAAAGTAAATTAGGTGCCTGCTTGTAGCTATAGGTAGATTGCAGAGATTAGCTTAGCTCATGTGGTGAGAGGTGGTAAGTTGTGTGCAAATTAGTATCATATTACTGTTATTTGTTTGTAAATTTCACAGTACATTGTTAGTGCAATTGATGGTTGTAATGTTTTGCGGAAAAGTTTGGACCGAACTTAGGTACCTAGGTATGACAACGCTGTTTGGTCACGGTGATTGCTAAATATAGCAAAAACTTTACACAACGTACGTAGGTATGTTAAACTGACGGCTTTGATGGTGAAGGAAAACAAACCTAAAGCAGGTAGTAAATAAGATGACTTACTAATAGTCAGTATATCAAATTAAAGGGCAATAAATATAGATTATCATACATTCATTAGTTTGAATATTAAGTTCTTCCTACCATTGTAAGATATTTTTTTAAATATATCTTTTCCCCGATTTTTTATGATTCACTTTCGTCATGTGGAAAAAAGAACTGACTGATTGTTGATTGTCTGTCAAAACTAATCCGTCAATAACGTCAATGACTTGTGGGTTCATTTGATAACGTTTTTTCGACTTAATTATGTATAATTTTTATGTAGGTTGGTTACTTTTTTTGACTTTGACATTGATGTACTCAAAAGAAAAAAAATGGTAACTTATGATTGATTTTTCGCAAGTTATTTGATATTTTTTTACAAGATTTTTAGATTTAAAGTTAGGGAAGTTTAAGGGGAAAAGTATTACTCATGAGTTAATCTTTCATGTGTACTACTGACCATTAGCAGGTCAAATTCCCATATTTAGTTTGACCATATCAGCTTGCTAAGCCGTCCAAACTCGGATGGAAATAGCTCCTAATTTAACTGTATCCAAATCATGCAGGAAGTATATTCTATGTTTTGAATCTAATACCTCCTAAAGCATTTTACGTAACAATTAATTAACAAAAGCTGCCAATATCTCGATAAAACTACTGACCTAAGATGTTGGTTTTTTTTGTTAATACTACCTATCTAAGCAGTAGATTGAATCAAATCGAAAGAAAGTAATTCAATACCTCCTATCTTAAATGAACTCCTAAATAATAATAGTTAATACCTAACTTAGCTCCAGTTGTGTTTGTGTTCTCTTAACAGTACCACCATATCCCTGTTATGCATAAGTATCTAATAATCTATACATATAATAAAACTGAAAAACAGGCTCTTTGTACATTGAAAAAAATAAAAAAAAATTGCAGGGTGCCGAACCCAAAAATGTTATAATTTTTTTTTTCTGTTTGTCGGTGTGTTTGTGAACGCTAATCTCAGAAACGGCTTATCCGATTAATATGGGGTTCATAAATATATTGTGGTAAGTTTCATTTAATATTAAGTGTTTGTTTCATATCAATCGGTTCAGAAATAGAAAAGGTATGTCAGTTTAAAGAATCACGTCGAACATTTCTTTAACTATTCTGTATCTCTCTTCCATCTTTTCTTCTCTGTTCATCTGTCTGTCTTGTCAGTCTGCATTGACTAAAACTTTACTAAACTTTATATTATAAATAGAAGTTAAAAATGATCAGTTTCGGAAATACGTTTCATTTTAGGATGGACGTTTGTAGGTTGTACACCGTAAATACATATAAGTTAGGTTATTTTTCTTGATTTTCTTGATTTTTATTTTTTTCTATATAAAAATCAGGAAGTATCAGATTGCTTTGTTTGTATCAAGTAGCAAACTGCTAGCTCAGGTTAGTAATAATTAAAAAAATATATATCTGTTACACATTTCTTTAGTTTGAGATAGTTAATAGGTAAGGTTTACACGTTTTAATACTTATTACCTAACTGTGTAATAATCCATAAGTATTTATAATTTAATTGTTTATGGTAGTACGTGTTTACTAAATAAGGTTGTGTAAAGTAGTAGGTACGATTTATTGTAAGAATGCCACGAAAAAGATCCAACCGATTTACCTTAACCGATTTATGTGACTTATAAACGTAACCCATAATTTATTATCTCTAGTTAGGTAGCTTTCTAATAATTTTAGAAATTGCGGTAGTGTTGATACAAAAAATAGTTCGATTAAACACTGAATTATAGCATATTTCATTTATTTATATTGTAGCGTTTGTAAATATATAATAAAATAAATATATATAAAAAAATATTGTGTGTATTTTTATTTATACAGTTATAATTAAGGCAACCTCCTGCGGAAGAACATTTCGTCAGACTCTCCCTGTAATACCACGTGGCACAAGGGCTGACGAAGATTAAGCCTGGCTAAAGAGTTCCAAACTGTGGAATTACATTATCCCTTTGCATTTAACAATAAATATGCGAGCTCAAATCGGTGGCAACAAAAATGCTCAAGAGTTTTTAGATTTGCTACTTATCGGTAACGGTGTGTAGCCACAGGAACAAGGAAAAGTTGTTCTTGATAAAAACCTATGCTGCAAAGTTTCATTAATGCGAGACCTCATATCATCTGTGTATGAAAACGCAAATACAAACTTGCGAAAATTCCTGACTTTGCGAAAGAGCTATTTTGACTCCATGAGACGACCAAGCAGCAGCAATAAACGCTGAAAGTTTGAGCTTTGTTCCGGAGAATAAGGTAGAGTATATCTCCATTAACAAAATTATGGAAGAAGAAGAATCTACCAGCTACCCAGTAGATTAAAAATTCTCCAGCGCTAGTGGACTACCAGCTCACAAAATAAAATTAAAAGTCGGCGTACCCATAATGCTGCTTAGAAATTTAAGCCCGCCAAAATTTTGCAACGTTACCAGTTTAAAAGTGACCAATTTACAACGAAATTTGATAGGAGCAGAGATTTTAACAGATTGCGGAATAGCTGAAAGTGTTTTTATTCCACGGATTCCTCTCATTCCAAACAATTTTGCTTATAGTTTTGCAAGGTCAGACGCTAAAAGTTGTGGGTGTGGATCTAAGCATTAGCTGTTTTTCGCATGGTCAGTTATATGTGGCTCTGTCACGTGTAATAATCCAAAGCCAGTACGCTTTCATCCCCGATGGCCATACGTCTTATATCGTGTACAGAGAAGCATTACTGTAAAGCAGATTTTTTTAGCTACCTAAAACGACGGTGTTTATGATAAAATATTAACTAAAAGTTATATCCAAAAAATGCTACCCAAAGTCAGTAATCCACGCGAACGAAGTCACAGGCACAGCTAGTTGATAAATAATTTCTGTAACGTTAATGAGAGTGTGTTTTTTTGTCTCCTGTATAATTGCATTTATTTAGATAGAAATTATTCGTACTTCATCGTCGACATGCAAAACTGATACAACTAAAAAACTTAAAGAAACCAGATTTATTTTCTGATATATGACAGCAAAGCGCCATCAATATCTACGACAACCTTAATAATCCCACTACAGGACATCAGCCATAACCCGACTAAGGGGTGGTATTAGGCAATTTGTAGTCCACCTCGCTTGCCTGATGGGTTGGCAGTCACACATACCTTCTAAATAATTTCTTAGGTATGTGGGTTTCCTCACAGTGTTTTCCTTCACACTTAGAGCAGTCGGCTTTATGTACTTAAGTTGTAAAAACTCATTGGTACATTTGACAGTCACGGGGATTGAACCCGCGAATTCAAGTTTGATTAGCCAGCGCCGTAACCACTGCCCTATCGACGCTCTACAATCCCATTTATATCCTACAACTTAAAACCAACTAAATGCTGAAATGTTAAACCTTTTATATGGCGAATCAAACTGAAAAACTTGTCACTTGGTTTTGACTATCATTCGAATTTACCAACTAAATTGAGCCTTATGACTTGGAGATAGAGAATGTGTAAGTGAAAAGGACATAATGGTTGTACTCATGGCCCTCAAAGATTTTACGGAAAAAGTGTCCTTTCAGACAGTCCTTTTTAACCTGAAGGCGCAATTATAGTTAGCGTACCCTATGGCAGTTATTTTTTAGGGGTTCGTATAGTTTTTGTTGTGAGGAACCTTTTTATGGCATATGTAATTGAAAAACTTGAATTAGTTTTATGACGGCTTACTTGTATGACGGCCTGTTTGGTGTGGAGGTAAGTAGCCTTGCCTTGCATGCCAGAGATCCCAGGTTCGAATCCTGGTAGGGGCAGATATATTATTATATTTGCTTTCTAGTCATGGATGTGTATTTACGTTTATTTAAGTTTATTTGTAATATTTATATATTAAAAAAATATCTATGTGTGTTAATATATTTCTTAAGTTTATTTATCCGTTATCTAGTATCCATAACACAAGTTCTTAATGATACTTAACTTGGGCTAGATAATGTGGTATGATTGTTAAAAAAAAAGGAGAAAAGTTTTGTTTCTTGTTGGTCTATAGTAGATTTTAAAAATTTGTTTATTTTCTATAATAGTTAGAATCTGAAACTTATGATACTTAGTATTGCGATTACTGTCTCAATTAGAAAGCTTAATTATCTAGCTGCAATTTTAAAAATTTCATTCAACGTCATGTGAAGTTTCAGAAAATTATGAAATGTAATATGAAACACACAAGTAACAGTTTTTTCAATTTTAAAAGCAGAATTGCACTGTTTAGTAGGTTTAATGCTACTTTGAATAGCTCAGTATTTAAGTCACTTTGTTTTTTTAGAAGTTGTGACTGGTTACCGCTATGATGAAAATCCAAGCTTCGAAACCTGGAAGCATAATCACAAATAAAGGTTATGTCAAAGATTTAAATTACTTCAATAAATAAATGAAGAAATGCCGTACGCAACTGCTGGCTAGTTTTGGTTCATAGAAGCAATGCGTGCAAATGTTGCAAATGTGCGTTCATACCGTGAATTTGAAGAAAAAAAAAAAGAAACTTAGGCACATGTTTACGTATTGTTTGTCACATCTAGCTTTCCAAATCAAATAAGACAAGCATAAATTAAATAATCCCATTTGTCGAGTTTTTCTCGCACATCACCGCCTTTTCTCGTACAGCTAAATGTAGAAATTTGAGTGGTGCAACATCGCTAAGTTGTTTATATAGATAACTGGTAACGCCATCTAGTTATCTATTAAGAAAACAATTTTTTTTATGCTACCTCACCTTCCACACTTACACTTTTATATTCCCTCGCATTACATTACATTTCGACTATGTTGAACGTTTGACAATAAGTCAGTCTCTCGAAGATTCTTCCTTTGATCGCTGCGACTACCGTTCCTGTCGTTCTAAGCGCACCGCCGGGTGTTGATTTCAGCACCTCGTCTCCCGCGCCGGTATTCTTACAAAATATTGGATACACATTAATCAAACTAGATATTTGGACAAAACCAAATCAACGCGGAAAAGCGAAGCAACCTGGATAGCGTGGCGCCACGGTCCAAGTCCACCGACCACCCCAGGATAAGCCGACCATCTGAGCTGTGTTCCAGGACCGACCAGCAGAAGTCAGGTTAGTGCAAGGCTTCCTTTTTTCTCTTCCTTATATGCTCCTTTATTTTACGGAATCCAAATTTTGCATTTGGCGTGTCCAATAACCTTAAACTAAATTTTGAAATCACTCAGTTACCGATGTATTTTCTAACTGATCTTGAATATGAGAAAACAAATATTTCCGTTACAGAACCCTCTTCAACTGAAAAAACGTTACCAGGAGCTGTGAATTTTTAAGAAAGATTTTTCACCTTTTGTGCCTTTATGTAAGTCTTGCTTCAGATTGCTAACAAAAAATCCTACTTTATTTTTTGTTTCGTTTTTTTATTCTCGCCTTTGGAAAAATAATGCGAGGAGATACTTATGTAATTGTGGGCGAAAGAGGGCATTTTTGAAAATACTCTGGGTTGGGTAATAACAATTTTGTGGAATTGAGTCAAGTGGCAACATTTTTAAGGTAGTTTTCGTAATGATATTGCCCTTTTTGAGCAAATAGACCTAGTATACTCCAGGGTGTAGTAATTTGCGCGAAGAATAGACTTAATTATACGGTTTTGTAAAATGAAGCTGTGAAAATGAATAAACTGCTTGATTTTGAATAATGTATGAGATTTTGTTAATTGAATTCTTGAACAGAAAATTCGTGGCCATTTCTTAGTTTCACGAAAACTTCAGAGTCTAAAATTGTATTTTATTTGACAAACACCTGCTTAATTATAATTATATTAAAACATCTGCTTAATTATAATAAATATAATTTTATTTTTGGGTTTTTCTAGGCTATATTTTAACGAATGAAGAATAAATAGTTTTTGATGGAAATGTCCACTTCAAGTTCTCCACATTTTACCTATCTCCGAGGTTTTTCTGATTCAATAGTATCTCTTGATTGAAGTGCACTCGTGCAAACCCAATGTAGGAAAATGTGGACCCAAGTAGTATCTACATAATAAAAAAGTTCTTTTTGGTGTAATTCGTGTGAAAATTTGGAAGTTTTGATATAACTTTTTTTATATTACACCAGAAAGAAAGTGTTATTTTGATTGTTTATTTGCTAGAGTTCAAATCGAGGAAGTTATATGAAGATATTCATGAGGGATGATGCAACGAGATTTTTTAAAGCTGTAATCAGCTAAAATGAAATAAATCAAACAAGTTTTATAAATGTATCGGTAAAATATCCTCGCGATATAGATATATTAGACAGCCAAGTGGCGAGACGGCCAGATACGCTGGAGGTCCCAGGTTCGAGTATTGGGCCCCACCACTCATTCATTTGATGAACACACATGTTTGTTCTCGGGCGGTGGTTGTTAATATTGATATATATATATATATATATATATATATATATATGTTGATTCTGGGTTTTCCCCAGTTCGCTGTATGTTCATCCATAACAAAAGCTCTGCTTAATTTGGGTCAATACAGTTGGTGTTTTAGGCTGGGGAATTATTCTTATAAATATTTTAAAATATCACTCGCTTTTCTACAAAACAACAGATTTCTTCAGAGCTTTTTATTTTTTAAATGCTTATATGTTATACAATTATTGCATAATAAAAAGATAATTTGATTTGAATAATTTTGGTAATATTTATAAATTAGGGCTTAAGTTTTTGAAGTAAAAGTAAGATTTCATGGGAAGATCCCAAAATACCATCAGCGTAGCGATATATTATAATGACACCATTTCAAAGATAGGCATAAAAAATCTCGTATCTCGACCTAATAATATATTCCACAAGAAATGTGGACACATGGGTAATATAAAACGCTCTGAAACACAGGATCTGAGACGACGGCTCAGCAAATAGCGAGCGGCCTCAATAATTGATCCCTAAGGCGGAATACTTCAAAGGACCCACTGATACTAAGTGATACCCCAAAGCGGAATGGCTAAATGTCTAGTATACGGAGGCAGAGTGTTTTTATTTATTTTTATTACTGTACTTTGACAAAATATGTGTTGGAGTGATTCATTGGTATTGATATTAGACTGGAATATTATGTGATCGATTTAATGCCTGTCCGTTTTTTAGTTGGCACACTAAGATTACAAGAAAGGCCATTCCTACTGAATCCGAAGGATAGTATCGCATTACTTATGATCATCCATCAATACCGATATGGTTAGTCAAAAATATTTATCTACCTGTAGGTTCATATTTATAAAATGTATCTTTAGACAATAAAACCTTAGGGTAAACAAGTATGAGAGACAACCTGGTATTGAACAAGCTCAACCTAGTTCAGATGCTACCGTCACGGCTAAGCCTTAGAGAGCACGTCAGAACGCCGCGACATTTGAGTAAAGAGGTTAATATGAATTATTATGAATTAAGAATAAAGGATATTTAAATATACTGTTGACAGAACAGAAAGAAATGAAGCGATACATTCTGACTTGCTCCGTCATCGGAGCAAGATGTACTAATAAAACTATTAAAAAATAAATTTATTAAATTGATTTGATTCGTATTGATTTATACCACGAGAGTGGTCAGTCGCGTGTAGGCGTAGTGCACCATTCTACTAATACAAATATTTCAGAACATGTTTTAAACAAAATCCCTTTCTGTTAACAAAACATTACAAGGTCAAACATTAAAACAAGGTCTCGCATTAATGAAACTTTGCAGCATAGGTTTTCATTAAGAACAACTTTTCCTTCTTCCTGTGTCTACATACCGTTACCGAATTGAAGTAGCAAATCTGAAAACTCTTGAGCACTTTCGTTACCTCCTATTTGAATTTGCATATTTAATGTCAAATGCAAAGGGATAATGTAATGTCACAGTTGAGATCTCTTTAACCCGCTCTATCAGCCCTTGTTCCACGTAGTATTACAGGGAGAGTCTGACGAAATGTTCTTCCGCAGCACGTCTATCTGCCTTAATTATAACTATATAATTCAAAATACACACAATATGTATATGCCAACAGTCACTGTTGAATCGAACAATTTTTCGAATCAACACTACCGCAATTTCTAAAATTATTAGAAAGCTACATAACCAGAGACAATAAGTTACAGGTTACGTTTATAAGTCACATAAGTACCTACGGGATTTCGCGCTACACAGGAAAATCGGTTGGATCTTTTTCGTGGCATTCTTACAATAAATCGTACCTACTACTTTACACAACCTTATGTAGTAAACACGTACTACCATAAACAATTAAATTATAAATACTCATGGATTATTACACAGTTAAGTAATAAGTATTAAAACGTGTAAACCTTACCTATTAACTATCTCAAACTAAAGAAATGTGTAACAGATATATATTTTTTTAATTATTACTAACCTGAGCTAGCAGTTTGCTACTTGATACAAACAAAGGAATCTGATACTTCCTGATTTTTATATAGAAATAAATAAAAATGAAGAAAATCAAGAAAAATAACCTAACTTATATGTATTTACGTTGTGCAACCTACAAGCGTCCATCCTAAACTGAAACGTATTTCCGAAACTGATAATTTATAACTTCTATTCGTAATATAAAGTTAAGTAAAGTTTTAGTCAATGCAGACTGACAAGACAGACAGACGAACAGAGAAGAAAAGATGGAAGAGAGATACAGAATAGTTTAAACAAATGTCTATTTCTGAACCGATTGATATAAAACAAACACTTAATAAATGTCTATTTCTGAACCGATTGATATAAAACAAACACTTAATATTAAATGAAACTTACCACAATATATTTATGAACCGCATAATAATCAGATAAGCCGTTTTTGAGATTAGCGTGCACAAACACACAGACAAACAGACAAAAAAAATTATGACATTTTTGGGTTCGGCATCGATATAACAACAACTCCTGCAATTTTTTTTTATTTTTTTTAATGTACAGAAAACCTGTTTTTCAATTTATTTATATATATAGATAACAAGTGTTTTCTGCATCTTTTCCACAAATTATGGTTTTTAGATACCCGCGATCACTTATGAAAAAACATAAACTGCTGAGTGGAAAGTTTTTGAATAAGTCAAATGACATACTCTTAAACTGTGCGAAGTTGCCTAGTACCTTAAAATGACTACCTGTTTAATTATATACTATCTAAAGAGTGAAGCGACGAAATTTAATAAATGTATTTTCTTTCTTTCTTTATTTCTTCAAACAGACCATCCACCGAATGATTGTGCCTCACTGACCGGGTGAGAGATACTGGAAGTCGGCTTGGAGCCGCTCTCAAAGTCATAGTAAAAGTGCTACCCGGAAAGGCAAGGAAATGGGCAGGTCACGTAGGTCGTCAATACACGGGGTTGGGGAGAAAGTTGATTGAATGGAGACCACGCACAGGACTGATAGGAGTGGGAGCGGGCCAGATGGCCCGACGACCTGAGCAAATAGGGGGGAAAAAGTGGCTCAAAAAAGACACTCAACCGCCAGAAGTGCAGAGATTTGAAAGAGACCTAATTAGAATCGGGTGGCAGAGTAGTGAAAAGAAAAACAAAAGATTTTTGTGGTATATTAAATTACACTGATAATGTTCATGTAAAAATTTGTTAGCTTGGCAATGTAGAAATTTGGAACTACGTAGCTTATGGTTTG
The DNA here is from genome assembly GCA_923062675.1 of Marasmarcha lunaedactyla. NCBI lineage: Eukaryota > Metazoa > Arthropoda > Insecta > Lepidoptera > Pterophoridae > Marasmarcha > Marasmarcha lunaedactyla. The sequence goes on from OV281359.1 coordinate 17,791,400, forward strand.
GATAAAAATAGTAAGTTTTAAAAGTCAAGTCTATGAATTCAAGATTTACTTACCACGTTCACACAACAGTTTTAAAATTTTTATTTAATTTTATTAATATTTATTAGATTAGATTTAAAACAAAATTTCAAATGCAATCTATGACCAAACGTAACGTTAAAAGCAAAACTAATTTTCAACAAACTCCCATCAAGACTCTTTGATTTTGTTACACCTAGCAGAAATATAAATTCCACCCGCCATGTCAAAATAATTAATAATCCCATTCAAATGTTTCGCATTCCTCATATTTTAATAAAAAGGTAATACATACATTGAAAAAGAAGATTACTGCGGAAACGTCAGAAAGGCAAATAAAAGGCTCAAAGAGATTGTGGGGTAACCATCGCTCTATTTTCGTGGTAATGAAGTATTCATCACTTGCCGTATAAATGTGTGGTCCAAGTGTTGGACTTACCCAGTTAATAATAATATATTATTAAAAAAGTAGTAGTAACTTGTTAAAGAAAGAAAGAATAACCACTGTTTTGTCTGTGGCACTTTCCCAGATACACCATATAGAGGAAACAAAATAAAAACTGGATTCTTCATTCAAAACTGGCAGCTGATTCGTAGGATTTGTACTCGAATTTTCGTTCATTGGGGAAGTTGATCAGAATTGTCGTTTGAGGCCATGTGCTCTTTTTCGAATGGTAAAAAGAGACAGCAGTAAATTGAAATCAAAATTAAGTAATACAGTGTTAACTCAATGTGAAACGAAAGTTATAAATCTATCTATCTATCGATAACTATCCAATTAAACAATTTGGATATATTAATTTAAGTTGATTTATAATTTTGTTTTATTGACCTTGATATAATATGTTTGATTTAAATGTAAAACCGACGACATAATTTAAATTTGTTTTTGACTTACTTTGATTTCAATGTTTTCAATTCAATTAATTTCTTAAATTGGCACTAATTTTGATTTGGGACTTTTCAGTATATTTTTTGTTCTATAAATGTTACATGAAATGTATCTATATGCCTTATTGTCAAGGCTATAAGTAAAATAAATAAAATAAAATAAGAATACAATAATACCCATACTATTTTTATAAAGAAGAAATATTTTTTGCATATTTGTCTGTTTCTACGTAATTGTTACTTTTTGACATTACTAGAATTTTAAAGATAGCTTCATAATAGCGTCCAGGAGTAACACAAGCGCCGGAAAAATTTCTTTTATTAACATTCTAGAGACATGTTAATAAAAGAAATGTTGGACACCTTACTTTGACTTCACCAGTTTATCTCTAAATTATGACGGTCGAGTGGCATAGTGGCCCTGATTTATACGCCGGAGGTCCCAGGTTCAAGTCCTGGCCGGAGCTTTTGTGATGAATAAAGATTTTTGCTCTCGGGTCATGGTTGTTTATTATTTACAATGCTTGTTTATTCTGGATTCACCCAGTTCGCTGTGTGGTCATCCATTGCACTGGCTCTCCTTACTTTGGGGCCATACAGTTGGAGTGTTGGTCTTGGGGATAATTATAATATTACTTTTATTTTATTTTCCCTTAAATTTTGAGTTTCCAGAATTGGTAGCTGGGCTTTTGTAATTTATAGCACAAGGTCACCTTTTGTGCACCACATAAAATAATCTATTTACTAAAGTTGAGAAGTAAAATCAATTAGTGTTACTAAGATACATTTTTTCTTTTAAATAGAAAGTGACAGTCATATGAACAAATCAATTTGTCAAGATTATTTAATTTATCTCGGTATCCGAACTGTCTTGTCGGGACTATGAATCTAGAACCTTGGAAAATGGATAGGCCATTGTTCTGGAATCTAATCCGCAATGCTCGCGACCCCACTTTTTCTTGACGATAGTTCAAGCTGGTTCGTCTGCCAACGACGCAGAAAGTGTGAAGCATAAAAAATATCAACATTTAGGCAATGGTTATGTTTCTGAGGCTTTTCGCATTGAGACTATGGGGTCCTGGTTTAAGGGGCATAGAGTCATCGGTGAAATTTCATAGCGACTGGTGAGTGCAAATCAAGAAGACTTATTTTTTATCAATAGCGATCAAACGCGACAATTCTAGCAGACTTTAACTCATTTTGCCCCCTTTACAAAGTAATTTAGGCGTTGTGTATTGTCTTAAATTATAATTTTTCTTTGTATGTCGTTCTCCTGTTGTTAATTTGTAAGTATTCTGGTTTGTAAATAAAAATAATATTAACTTAACGAAAATTGATGAGCGTTGTAATTAATCAATTTTGAATGAGTTTAACATTGTTTAATAGTATGTTTGACGTAATATTATAGCTTCTATTAAAAAATTTTATGTTATTATTAACCAACACGCATCGATACATTCTATCAATATATTTTTCTTCAGTGTTTAAAACGACAATTATTTTGAAAACAAAGCAATTCATGGTTCTATCAGAAAACCATATTCTTGTTCTTGATTTTCATGAATCAGAATTCTATGCCTATTATATTACATGATATTTTGAGAAATATTATAAACGTCGATTGACTCATCTTTTTCATCTATTTTAACTCATATCTTAGAATGTATGTAATTTTAATGTCATTAATAACAATAATAATAAATATATTTTCTTAAATTTTCACGATACATACTTTAAATAAAACACTTTTTACCGGATATTATCGCGTATATTTTAGATAATTTGACAATTTTATACTGACAATTTTATATTGACAATCATGTAGTTTTTATTACTGGCAATAGATGAACAACACCTTAGTCTATCGTGACCACGGCAACTGCAAAGATGCCGAAACGTCGAAATAATTTTAAAATTATCTAAAATATACGCGATAATATCCGGTAAAAAGTGTTTTATTTATAATAATAATAAATCCCTAGACAAACACACCAACTGTATGACCTCAAACTAAGCATAGCTTGTGTTATGGATGACCATACAGCGCACTGGTGGGAACCCAGAATAATACGGTTGTTGATATTTATATATGTATAACCAAGACCCGAAAACAAACATCTATATTTATCACACAAATGAATGCCCCGGCCAGAACTCGAACCTGGAACCTACGGCATAACCACTACATTACTCGGTCGTCATTGTTTTCACTTTTTAAATATATCTGTATGCTTTTCTAGGCGGAGTGTATAAATCAGGACTATTTAAGTTTGTTCATTTTTTACTATACCGTTTCTCTAAGTCGAGATGTAATCAATTCAATGTCTTATCTGTAATTTACCACTGAATAATATTGTTGAAAACAAAATTTCAAAACTCTTTTCGCTTGGACCACACAATTTTGCGGCATTTGAGCTTTTAATGAAACGCCGTTCACTGTACTAATAGAAGCTAATTATACAAATGTCAGCTCTTTTCATTCATGTGTCATACTGTGTACGCCTGATGGTGAGTGTATTGATCAGCAGCTTAAAAGCCCAACGTAATGCTCAAGGCTTCACTGGTGTAAAACTTTGATGAATGGTACCTGAGTAGTTGACATTTTTTGCTTTACTTTAACTTTTACCTCTCGATTAAGTGCAATCACGAAAACTACCGACAAAAAAAAAACAATTTGTGTTATTAGTGAAAAATTTAATTTTTTACTTTCACTATGGAATCTTTGAACAAAAAAGCCAACTTTCTGAGTTCCTAGCAAGCAAGCAACTTTTTTTTTCGAAATGGACTGTTTATTTATGGCTCTATGGGCTTTGAAAATTTCACCGGACTTTGTAGCTTAGCGCTGACGGTGCTTAGCCGGAACTTAAACTACTCCTACATACGACACGCCTAAGGGCACCCGAGAGGGCACGGAGCTCGGCTTAGGACGTCGTACATTGGAACTACCACTGGTTCGGAAGGGTCATCTACTGCAAACAAGCAAGCAGCGCAAGGCATATCTTGGACAATATTTAAATTATTTGAAAATATTGCCAAAATGAATGAATTATTTTTTTACAAAACGCGGAGTTAAAATTGTGGAAATCACTTTTTTGTGGGTCTTTTATATTTCATCCTGATTAGCAAGTGTTTGGCATAGTTATTTTCTTTAACCATAATCAACCCATTCTTTGAATGAAATTGAAGCTTTTGTACACATAGTCCATAAAAAAAAAAAACTTGGAAAAAAAAATGTTCTATGTTTTTGTATATAATCGTAACCCCCTTTCGGGATTGCACATTTTTAAGGAACAGACTCTATAATTTCTTCTGCTCGAATTTATTGAAATAATTTTTTTATTATTTATTTACTTGAAACCACAAGATAAGCACAATTTATACAAATTCCTTTATTAGTATTTTGTATTTTGGAACTGTATTTCAGTTGTTCTCTTTTAGGTTTATTACGTATAGCTAAATTGTTTTGTTATGTTACTGTTACACAAGTTACACGGCAGAGGCATTATAAAAAGAAATACGGAACTTTTTCATTTTTTTTTTTTTTTTTTTTTTTGCTGCCGAGGCACCCTCACGGGAGGGAGGTGGAAGATGCGTCATGCATACCCGCCCGCAGGTAAATTCCTCTGCGGGGGGGTTATGTGGGACTCACCAGGATGGCACCTACCCACTAAAAACCACCTGTTGGCTGTGGTAAGCGTATACCTTTAGCCTTCATCGGAAGCGACACCCGTCGGGAAGTTGGGCGCGCTGGCGGAGACCCGCTAGCGGGTCTTCCGCCTGTAGTGAAAGTTGCACTGAGGGTGCTCAAAGGGACATGAGTTGGTGGCCGTTCTGGGCAGCCTCCGGTGAAGCCGGGGCTGGGCAGAGGTCGGCCGAAGCATGATTTAGGGATCAATTCATTTAAATGAACCTACAATGAATTGAGAAGGGAACTATGCTCCGCCAGATCTAGCAAACGCTCTGTCGGAGTACGTGAAGCCCTAAGTTTACGGGCTAAGACTGGGATTTCACTAACATCGACATTTTTAATAGCGTCGCAGACGATACGCATATCGTCTGCTACGGAGGATTGAGGAGTGGGTTTGTATGGGCGAGGAGCCGGGATGGGATTCGATGCGGGACGCTGCCTCCAGTTTTCTGGAGCAGGCTTGGGCTGAGTAGGCTTTGCAGCCGGAGGAACCCGGCTACGCAGCGGCGGAAAGTTTTCTTGAGAAAGGCGCGGGGCCTGTTTGGGAGCCGCCCTTTTGAAATTGGAGCGCATACAACGGGGTGCACGAGGGCAGCCCCTGTAGTTTGCGGTGTGGCCGGACTGGCCACAAAGCACGCAATCGGGAGGAGAGGGAGTTTCAGGAGTGCGATTGCACTCCTTAGTGAAGTGCGGGACCAGGCACTTGACGCACCTGGGCGGTGCGCGGCAGTTGGCCGCCGCGTGCCCGTACAACTGGCACCGATGGCACTGGCCGGGATGACCGCGGCGATGAGGCGCCACGATCGAGATCCCAGAGAGGCCGCAAATAGAGCTAACCCCTTTCAGGATCTCTCTGGACTTGGGGACGTTGGCGAGAATCACCAAAGCGAGAGGGTGTTGCCTCCCGTACTTGCTGTGCATTTTATGCACCGCGAGTGCCGGGAAGCCTTGGGACTGCAGATCCTCCAGGATAGCCTCGTTCGATAATTTGAACGGGACTCCCCTGAGTACCGCTCTGATCTTACGCTCTTCTGACAGAGCATAAGTGTGATAAGCATATTGCTTATCGGTGAGGAGCTTTGTTAAAGCTCGAAAGTCGTCTATCGACGAGACTAAGATTTTAATAGATTCACCCGAGTTGGCTGCTCGGATGTAATGGATTTTGTGCTCATTGCACAATGTCGAGACCTCGGTCCATTTACCCTTTTCCCGAAGGAAAACGGGTGGTGGGACCTTGGCCTTGACAGAAGTTGGGGCCGGAGCGGGTGTTGAAGACACCGGGGCAGCTGGCGTTGAAGACGCCGCAAGAAGTGTAGGGACGGGCGTCGAGGGCACCGGGTCTTGTTTCGAACGCTTCTTAGAGCGCTTCTTAACAAGCGTAAAGGAGGGAGACTCAGGGCCAGTTGGGGTGGCGTCCGAGGATGACTCGGTCGCGGGTGCGCGCTTGCGTCGCGGAGGGGCGTCTACTTCGCACTCCATGTCACTGGAGGAAGGGGACGCTGGAGAGCCTAAGACCAGAGGGGTCTGGGGGAATGGGGTGGCCTGAGGGGCCATTGGTGGATTTAACGCCATGATATGCGGGATGAGAGAATCAAGGAAACGGAACTTGTCAGCATTTATATATATGCCTTCAGCACCGATGCTATCAACTAACTTCTTCCTAATCTCATCAGAGCTTAGGGAAGCCATTGCGGAGGGGTTGGGGAGGGACAATATATGAACCTAACAACGATGACTAACTTCCTAAAACCACCCTACACGCAGTAGGGCGGTTGAGAACGACGCGGATAACTTACTCGAACACGGCACTTGAAGTCCTGGAACAACGAATTCCCGTCGACGAAGCTCACGTTCCACGAAGTACGGTTAACAAGCCACTGTCCGCCGTGAAAACGGCGTTAGAAACTTATTAGAAGTACGGTTAACGAGCCACTGTCCGCCGTGAAAACGGCGTTAGAAACTTAATACGGTAAACTATGAAATTTGGGTGCTCAATTAGCGCGGGGGCTAAAGAGCGGGAAGGCGTCTGCGATCGACGTGCGCTCGAGAACGCACGCAGACCGAGACTGAACTTTTTCAATTGTGACTGTTACTTTTATTTGATAGCCTTATTAAATTACAGTGTTAAGTAACGTTTTAAAGTTATATACGAGTAGTTTCAAAGTTTTGGTGTGTAATGTAAGATTATGTACTTTTATTTACTTTTATTAAAGAACAACGCAAAGATACTTAAATTTCTGAGTGCTTGTAAATATGACGCAACTTAATGTTGTGTGGTAAATGATACGGCAGCCGTCCTCTTGTATTTAAACGTGACCACGCGAGTCCTAGTCGCTTTGGTGTGGGTGTAAAGCCAGTACATTTGGTCGGGTACCATCTGTTACTGTAAATATACAAATATAAGGCACACACAGAGCTGCGTGCAAAATTTAGTTGAACGATCTAAGCCTCTAATTATTTGCGTGCCAAAAATGTTCGTCATATTAGAAATTATAGGAAAATGTTCGCTCCAACTTAATGTGTACTCAAAATGTCAGATTGTAGAAATTTCTGCTTAGCAACTTAATTAGGCCGTAATTATGATCTGGCGTGACAGGTAAAAAACCAGGTATTCGTAGCTTTTTAGGGGTGTGAAAAGCAGAATACATGTGAAGAATGCTTTATTTTTGCTTTATCTTGCTTTATTTGTTTGTTCAAGCGTAATTCGTGACACATTCGTGATATTTGGTTACTTGTAGACATCTACGCATAAAATTGAAGTCTTAACACAAGTCTCTGATAGTATAATACCCAATTTCGTGTTTTTAACTTAATATTTTTTAAAGATATTTTACACCCAGTGTGTTATTTTTATATTTTAGTTAATTTAAAGATACCTATTAGTTTAGTTACAACACAGTTTAAGTTAAAGTCTGTAAAGTTAAATGCGTCAGTTGAATATTTAATGAAACGCTTGACAAGTTTTCAGTAGGTAAAGAAAAATGTCATTCAAAACAAATTTCGAAATACCACTTCTCTGTAATACATTTTGTAAGTAACAGCTCGCAGATAGGTTCGATTAAGCTTTTTGAAATGAAAATGCGTAAAATAATTTGACTCTTCCATTCAGTCCATCTATACATCATATAATAGATTCATATTGTTACCGCTTATAACTTTGATTAAGCTGTCACGTCAATGTTTGCAATAAATATCTGTCATTAAGAATCCATAGAAAGATGTACAGTTGTTCGATCTAGGAACTACAACAAACTCTGTAGTCCTATTGTATTAAGATTACTACTCCGTAGCGGCATATCACGAATATTCTCAAAAAATAAATTACATAGAAATTAAAAATATTCAAATTGTTTTAACCCTATTCTTTCAGGAATACCTCAAAATTACCGATTTGGTATTTGAGCAACTTTATTTCCATACTATGAATGCAACTAGTGATGAACGGTGAACTAAGACGCTCTTTAATATATATTTCGCAGCCGAGTGGCTTAATGAATAGTAGCCCTGGATCATATGACAGAGATCCCAGGTTCGAGTCCTGGTATCGGGGCATTCATTTGTGTGATGATCACAGATGTTTGTTCTTTTTTTTTTTTTGTTCCCCTCCGCGGGAAGGGCAGGAGGATAAAAATGCCCTGACGCATACTCTGGCGCGATTCCAGAGTTATATGGGACTCGTCCCGACGCCTACTAGAACCATACCCACTAAAAACCCCTGTCGGCTCGTGCATTTTTGCCACGCTAGCGGGGCCCAGAAGGGGTCACCCGCTGGGATTTACATAGCACTGAAGGTGCTCAAAATTGAAAAGTAAATAATAAAAACATTAAAAATTTAAAAATAAAATGGCATTAATTCGGATTTACGTTAGAATTAGAATTTACGTTAGGATTAGAATTTGCGGCCTGAAGGGCCTCGAGATCTTAAGTTAATTGCGTGCGTTCGCTCGTGTGCGCGTTTCTCGGTCTAGCGACTTTGTATGCCGAATCTAATACAGGAGCACTATATGAGACTGACTTTCGAACAAGTGGATTGGGATGGGATTCGGCGCGTTTGAAGAACGATTCTGAGAGTGTTTTTAGATGCTATTGTACTGTAGGTAGTTCAAGATCTCTGTGCAGGTCCGCGTTGCGCACGTACCATGGTGCGTTTGTGGCCCTGCGGCAGAAGAGGTTTTAAACTACCTGCAGTTTGTGCAGGACGGAGGGTTTGGCGTGGGCAAAGACTGGCGAGGCATATGACATGACTGGTCTAACGCAGACCTTATAAAGCGTACGTTTGTTTCTGAAGGACATTTTACTTTTTCTACCTAACACACTGTAAAGCCGGCCTAGGTAAAAACGTGCGAGTTTCGTTACTCAATCGACGTGAGGGTTGAAAGAAAGCGTCTGGTCTAAGATGACGCCTTAATATTTGGTACTGCGCTTCCAGGGGAAGGGAGTGCCTTGCATTCTCACTTGGAGATTGTCGGCGATACGACGGCGTCTGTAGTCAAAGTAAACCGCAAAGCTCTTCTCTGGGTTTACATCGATACGCCATTTTTGAAACCAAGCACCGAGGGCGTTTACAGCCTTTTGGAGTCTGGTGACGAGACCCGGGACTCTGCGGCCTTTGGTGTACAGGGCAGTGTCGTCGGCAAAGAGAGCGAGTTCGACGCGTTTCGACGGGATGGGGATATCGTTAGTGTACACGGTGTAGAATAGAGGGGCGAGGACTGAGCCTTGAGGGACTCCAGCCTTTATGTGACGGGGCGCGGAAATCGTGCCTCCGTGTTTATAACGATACGTACGGTCTTTAAGAAACGACGCGATTAATCTAACTAGTCGATCCGGTAAGCCTATTTTGTATAGTTTATAAACGAAGCCGCTGTGCCAGACTTTATCGAAAGCCTTGGCTACGTCAAAGAAAACTGCGACCGTTTTAAAACGCCGCGGGTAGAAACCTTCGAGTATGTACTCGACGATTCGATGGCCGCCGCGTGCCCGTACAACTGGCACCGATGGCACTGGCCGGGATGACCGCGGCGATGAGGCGCCTCGATCGAGATCCCAGAGAGGCCGCATATAGTGCTAACCCCTTTGAGGATCTCCCTGGACTTGGGGACGTTGGCGAGAACCACCAAAGCGAGAGGGTGTTGCCTCCCGTACTTGCTGTGCATTTTATGCACCGCGAGTGCCGGGAAGCCTTGGGACTGCAGATCCTCCAGGATAGCCTCGTTCGATAATTCGAACGGGACTCCCCTGAGTACCGCTCTGATCTTACGCTCTTCTGACAGAGCATAAGTGTGATAAGCATATTGCTTATCGGTGAGGAGCTTTGTTAAAGCACGAAAGTCGTCTATCGACGAGACTAAGATTTTAATAGATACACCCGAGTTGGCCACTCGGGTGTAATGAATATTGTGCTCATTGCACAATGTCGAAACCTCAGTCCATTCACCCTTTTACCGAAGGAAAACGGGTGGTGGGACCTTGGCCTTGACAGAAGTTGGGGCCGGAGCGGGTGTTGAAGACACCGGGGCAGCTGGCGTTGAAGACGCCGCAGGGGGTGTAGGGACGGGCGTCGAGGGCGCTGGGTCTTGTTTCGAGCACTTCTTAGAGCGCTTCTTAGCAAGGGTGAAAAAGGGAGGCTCCAGTTGGGGTGGCGTCCGAGGATGACTCGGTCGCGGGTACGCGCTTGCGGCGCGGAGGGGCGTCTACTTCGCACTCCATGTCACTGGAGGAAGGGGACGCGGGAGGGCCTAAGACCTGAGGGGTCTGGGGAACTGGGGTGGCCTGAGGGGCCATTGTGGACATTAACGTCATGAGATGAGGGATAAGAGAATCTAAGAAACGGTACTTATCAGCATTTATAGACATGCCTTCAGTACTTTCGAGTTACTTTTCCCTAAACTCGTTAAAGCTTAGGGAAGTCATTGCAGAGGGGTTGGGGAGGGACAACAGTATAAAAATATATATACTATCAACCTAACAACGATGACTAACTTCCTAAAACCGCCCTACATGCAACGCCATGCATGCAACGACGCGGATAACTTACTCGAACACGAAGACTCGAGGCACTTGGAACGACGAATTCCCGTCGACGAAGCTCACGTTCCACGAAGTACGGATAACAGCCCACTAGCCGCCGTGAAAACGGCGTTAGAAACTTATTAGAAGTACGGGTAACAGCCCACTTTCCGCCGTGAAAACGGCGTTAGAAACTTATTACGGTATACAACTATGAAATTTATATTACGACAACAACCAGTGAAATTTGGGTGCTCGATTAGCGCGATTAGTTGGTAAAGGTCATAGGAGAAGTGACGTTAACGTTATGCAGTCCTAGCACGAGGGAGACGGGGCGGTGGTCAGAACCTAGGTCATCGAGCGGTTCGATAGACCTGAGGTCGAGGTTGATATGCTTGACGATTGCAAAGTCGAGGATGTCAGGAGAGTGGTTCGGGTCGTCGGGATAGTGAGTGGGAGTGATGGGGGAGACGACGTCTAAGTCCAGTGAGTTGGTGATGTCGAGGAGAGCGATACCGCTGGTGTTGGTTGATAGGCACGTCCAGTCAGTATGTTTGGAGTTAAAGTCTCCGAACATAATGACTGAACGGCCGAGGGCGAGAATGGTCTCAAAGTCGCTGCGGGTAGGTTTGGTGCCACAAGGTATGTAGACTGAAGCTATGATGATGGTCGGATGACCAGTCATAGCCAAACTACATACAGTGGCTTCCACGTTGAGGAGAGGAGGGGTAGGGAGAGGACAGCAATCGAATCCTCTTTTGTAGTAGATAGCAGTGCCGCCGAAACCGTCGCAGTTAGGCCTATCATTACGTGTAAACGCGTACTTAGGAATAGCGAATCCCCTGGAGCGATTAGGAGTGAGCCATGTCTCCTGGAGAAGTAAAAGGTCTGGGTCGTTGTTCTGAAGGAACAGTTTGAGTTCGGGAAGGTTGTTGCTAAGGCTACGAACGTTAAAAGATACTAGGGATAAGCCCTTGGGTTTAATACGACTGGACGCGGGATTCGCGGGTCAAGACATAATAATTTACTTATTTACGAATTTATACAAAAATAACAATTTATAATGAACTTAAAAGCGAGTGATGCTCGGCTAACGCAAATAAACGCTCTCGCAGTTTGCGTGCGAGTACGGAAATTTCATTAATGTCGACGTTTTGGATGACGTCGAACACGGTCTTCATGTCCTCAGCCAACGACGACTGAGGTGAAGATGACAAAGCGGGACGCGGCCCTACGGAAGCTACGGGAGCTAAGATAGGTCGGGAAGGTGCAGGCGGGACGGCCGGACGCTGTCTCCAAGACAGAGCCGGAGTAGGCGTCGGCTGAACGGGCTTTGCTTCTGGGGGACCCCAGTTGAGCAGCGGCGGGAAGTTAGCGGGAGTGAGCGGCGGCGCCGGTTTAGGCGCGACCCTCTTGGCGGTGGAGCGGATTCGGGAGTGCGAGTGCACTCCTTAGTGATATGAGGATCCAGGCACTAAACGCACCTTGAGGGAGCTGAACAGTAAGCCGCTGCGTGGCCATATAGCTGGCAGCGGTGGCACTGCCCAGGGTGACCGCGGGGGTTGGGACGCTCGACGGAGATATTCGCTAGTCCGCAAATTGTGCGAGCCTCTCTGAATATCTCCTTCGAGTTGGGAGTGTTGGTAAGGGTTATAAGAGCTAAGGGAAAACGCCTACCGCGGTTGGAGTGCATCTTGTGCACTGCTTCGGCCGGGAAACCCTGAGACTTAAGGTCCTCGAGAATGTCTTCATTACTGAGTTCAAACGAGACGCCCCGTAGTACTGCGCGGAACTTACGCTCCTCCGGGAGGGCGTAGGTGTGATACGCGATTTGATTGATCGACAGAAGCCTAGTGAAATACCGGAAGTCGTCGATGGTCGCTAACTGAATTTTGATTGAATCGCCAGCGTTGGCAGCTTTTAAGTAATTAATTTTGTGCTCTTTGCACAAGTTAGACACCGCGGTCCACCGCGCTTTTTCACGGAGGAATACGGGTGGAGGGAGCTGAGGCTTCGGCGGGACGGGAGCGCAACGCGTCGCTGGCTTCGATGGGACTGACGGAGACGCGGTTACTACGAGCGATTTAAACGGCGCGGGGGCTGGTGTTGAAAACACCGGGGAGGGCTCGGGTATTGATGATACCGAAGCTTTCTTCGAGCGCTTCTTGGAGCGCTTGGCGACAAGTTGAAACGCGGGCTCAGGAGAGCCGGTTAAGGTGACGGCATCTGACGACGTATCAGACGCGGGTTCGGAGTCGCTCCCGGGAGCGGTACGCTTACGACGCGACGCGTGAGAGGATGCGACCGATTCGCAGTCCATCTCGGACGAGGCGGGAGACGCGGGAGAGCTGTGGACCTGAGGGGTCTGAACGTTGGAGGCCTGAGGGGCCGGGGACGCGATAGATGCCTGTAAGGCCTGCGTTAGTACGTCATCTGGGACGGGGATGCCGGAGGCAGCGAGCGCCTGGACGAGTGACCTAGCAAAGTTTACCAAGCTTTGCTGGTCCATTGGAGGGCTTGGTCCTACAATATATAATATATAAATATGCCTAGGTTCCCTAGCAAACCTAGCACCTAAACCTCCCTACCCGCGGTAGGGGGGCTAGGGACGACGCGAAGTGGTGCCCCTAATTCGGACAGCACTGTACCGTCACCCTGGGAAAGGCCCAAGTGCAATGGGATCGGGTCAGCCGGTTTCTCCTTGGCCTGAAGGGCCTTGGAAGCGCACCGGGGCATCGCTATCAGGCTAAGTTGTCACCGTTAAGTATCCACCTGATCAAACGCGAGTCTACTACGGAGTGTGTCGTCAATAAATTGACAACAAAAACAAGTACGCAGCCAGAAGGACAGCCCGAGTCTTGGGAACCACTATCGAATTTAATCGACCGCGTTAAGCTCAACCCTGTTGTTGCTGCACTCACCGAGGTGAGGTTTTTAATGCTATGGTGCACAGAGTGCGGGATTGACTACGTTACGACCGGCCGGGGCCGGCCGCTGAGCGAGTCTCTGACTACGTAGCAGGCGCCAAGCGTCAAGTACGCAGCCAGAAAAACAGCCCGAGCCTTGCGAACCACTATCGAATTTAATCGACCGCGGTAAGCTCAGCTCTGTTGTTGCTGTGCGAGAGACCGACTTACTTGCAGCCGATCGAAACCGGCCGCAGCGTAAGCCCTGAAGAGGCTAACAGCGTATGAGTGTTGCGAACGAGTTGATGTCGTGAGACGACAATCGTGACTCAACTGCTGGAGCGACTGCGAACGCGTCCGAGCGGGGCCGGACGCAGATCGGATCTGAGATTGGCGTTTGAGTATTGATACGAGAGAAGTCGTGAGACAAAAATCGTGACTCGGCAGCCGGGAGCGACCTTCAACACGTCCGAACGGGTCCAAACGCAGATCAGGTCTGATGTTTGTTCTTTTTTTTTTTTTGCTGCAGAGGCACCCTCGTAGGAGGGAGGTGGAAGATGCGTCATGCATACCGCCCGCAGGTAAAGTCCTCTTCGGGGGGTTATGTGGGAATCACCAGAATGGCACCTACCCACTAAAAACCACCTGTTGGCTGTGGTAAAATTTACCGTTAGCCTTCATCGGAAGCGACACCCGTCGGGAAGTTGGGCGCGCTGGCGGAGACCCGCTAGTGGGTCTTCCGCCTTTAGTGAAAGTTGCACTGAAGGTGCTCAAAGGGACATGAGTTGGTGGCCGTTCTGGGCAGCCTTCGGTGAAGCCGGGGCTGCGCAGAGGTCGGCCGAAGCATGATTTAGGGATCAATTCATTTAAATGAACCTATAACGAATTGAGAAGGGAACTATGCTCCGCCAGAGCTAGCAAACGCTCTGTCGGAGAACGTGAAGCCCTAAGTTTACGGGCTAAGACTGCGATTTCATTAACATCGATATTTTTCATAGCGTCGCAGACGATACGCATATCGTCTGCTACGGAGGATTGGGGAGTGGGTTTGTATGGGCGAGGAGCCGGGATGGGATTCGATGCGGGGCGCTGCCTCCAGTTTTCTGGAGCAGGCCTGGACTGTGTAGGCTTTGCAGCCGGAGGAACCCGACTACGCAGCGGCGGAAAGTTTTCCTGAGAAAGGCGCGTGGCCTGTTTGGGTGCCGCCCTCTTGGAATTGGAACGCATACAACGGGGTGCACGAGGGCAGCCCCTGTAATTTGCGGTGTGGCCGGACTGGCCACAAAGCACGCAATTGGGAGGAGAGGGAGTTTCAGGAGTGCGATTGCACTCCTTAGTGAAGTAAGGGACCAGGCACTTGACGCATCTGGGCGGTGCGCGGCAGTTGGCCGCCGCGTGCCCGTACAACTGGCACCGATGGCACTGGCCGGGATGACCGCGGCGATGAGGCGCCTCGATCGAGATCCCAGAGAGGCCGCATATAGTGCTAACCCCTTTGAGGATCTCCCTGGACTTGGGGACGTTGGCGAGAACCACCAAAGCGAGAGGGTGTTGCCTCCCGTACTTGCTGTGCATTTTATGCACCGCGAGTGCCGGGAAGCCTTGGGACTGCAGATCCTCCAGGATAGCCTCGTTCGATAATTCGAACGGGACTCCCCTGAGTACCGCTCTGATCTTACGCTCTTCTGACAGAGCATAAGTGTGATAAGCATATTGCTTATCGGTGAGGAGCTTTGTTAAAGCACGAAAGTCGTCTATCGACGAGACTAAGATTTTAATAGATTCACCCGAGTTGGCCGTTCGGGTGTAATGGATTTTGTGCTCATTGCACAATGTCGAAACCTCAGTTCATTTACCCTTTTCCCGAAGGAAAACGGGTGGTGGGACCTTGGCCTTGACAGAAGTTGTGGCCGGAGCGGGTGTTGAAGACACCGGGGCAGCTGGCGTTGAAGACGCCGCAGGGGGTGTAGGGACGGGCATCGAGGGCGCCAGGGCTTGTTTCGAGCGCTTCTTAGAGCGCTTCTTAACAAGCTTAAAAGAGGGAAACTCAGGGCCAGTTGGGGTGGCGTCCGAGAATGACTCGGTCGCGGGTGCGCGCTTGCGGCACGGAGGGGCGTCTACTTCGCACTCCATGTCACTGGAGGAAGGGGACGCGGGAGGGCCTAAGACCAGAGGGGTCTGGGGAACTGGGGTGGCCTGAGGGGCCATTAAGGGTATTAACGCCATGATATGCGGGATAAGAGAATCCATGAAACGATACTTATCAGCATTTATAGACATGCCTTCAGCACCGGTACTTTCAAGTAACTTCTTCCTAATCTCATCAGAGCTTAGGGAAGCCATTGCGGAGGGATTGGGGAGGGACAACAATATATATATGCCTAGAGTTCCTAAATAAAACTTAGCGAACCCTAGCGGCTAACCTCCCTACCAGCGGTAGGGGGGCTGGGGAGAATAACTTAAAACTAACCGTAGTACGCCGAAGGCCGCTACCTAGAAACCTAAAAAATGGGTACGCAGGTAAAGAGTTGACCGCGTTAGGGTCAACCTTTACCGACAGAAAGGACAAATACACACGAAGAACACACAGATATGATAAAAATAAATATGAAAATAGGAGAAAAAAAAATAAAAGAGAGAAGAGAAATAAAATAGAAATAAAAGGACTGGTTCAGTACAAATTCGTTGTCACCGTTAATTATCCTTTGTACTGAAACCAGACTACTTACGCTGGGCACAACACTGCACTCAGCACAAGCACAACACAACTTAGCACAGCACTTTGAAGACTAAGGGGCTTAGTCGCAAAGAAAAATCGCACCTCGATAGCACTCAAAGGGAGTAGAAAAACCTTGGAAACCGTAGCACGGAACCAACACGCTAAACTGTGACGTCAGTAGACTGAGCGCCACGGAATATCGGGAAGGGACCGATCAACGGAGAACGGGGTCTTGCACGTCCGCACCGCGTGGCGATCGGAGCGAGAATGTTGTGGATGTTTGTTCTCTAGTCATGGCATATTTATATATTATGTACGTTTATTCTGGATTTTCCCCTCCCCAGATCACTATAACACTATAAAATCCATAACAAAGCTGTGTTTTTCTGGGAATTTATTTAATATTTATTAATTTTGCTAAGTAATTATAAAGTACAGATTCGCATAGCACAAATATTTGACGCCGCTGAGTCCAGCCATTCCTAAAAAGAGACAAAAATAAATGCGGTTATCATATTGGTCGATATTAACCACGCACAGCTTTTGGTGGAGCACCTTAAGGTTAATTATTAACTTAGACGCCCCTACGAGTATACACGTCAATGTTGTCTCTTTGAATGTCAACTAGGACTAAAATCTGTGCTAAAAAACCTATTTTTGCGCTTTCTGCGAGAACAACGAAATGTGTTAAAAAAAAAACTTGGAAGTACTTTTTTTGTTTATTTTGACTGTATTCGTGAATAATTTTAGTCTTTTGTGTTGAGTGACCGAAAATATAGTTTGGTTCACGCAGTTTGGCGTTTGATTTACGTATTGTTCAATTTTGTGCTTTTGTATACGTGCGTTTGATTCGAAGTTTTTGCTTTAAAATTTTTACGGCCTGGATTCATTGGAATGCATTTTACTGTAATTGTACGAATTTATTCTTCAAAACTTATCAGGCATACGAGGAAGGTATTGATCATTTTAAATTATAAATAAAATAAAATCTCCAGACAAACACCCCAAAGTTTTAAGAGCTTGTGTTATGGATAACCATATAGCAAACTGGGGCGAACCCAGAATAAACATACATACATAAATATAAACAACCCGAGAACAAACATCCATGTTCATTACACAAATGAAGACCACTTGAACGTCAATCTTAAATTACTATTATAATTATAAACAGTAATTTTTTTTTAATGTAAACAATAAATTCTGAAATTTCCAAACTGACTTAAAAAGTATTTACGACCAAAAAGCTAAATTATCGTAGGCTATACTTAACTTACATTGACACAAGCGACATTATTTACAAAAATTGTCATACCATTAAACATTTTGTAATCAGTATTAATGTTAATTTTGACATCTATATCTGCCTTCAAATTCAAAGAGGTTAAAATGACTCTACAGAATTGAACGATGAATTGCAAGTTGTTAACACCCAGTAATTATTGTAGAAGTAGAAAGCACAAGCTGGTAGAACCTTCTGCCGAACAGTATGTCAGGCGCAGTCGTCTAGTTGCGGATGATTGGAGGGATCCTTTGTCAGCCAGTCAGAGTTTCTGTGAAGCTTTTGACTCATGGCTAATATTGATCACAAAATGTGTAATGGAAAGGAAATTATCGTGAACAAATCCGCTTATGTTTGTTGTAACTATAATATAATTAAATTATTGTACCTTATATTAACCGTTATAATTAAATAAAATAGAAATAAATAATTCCAGCGCTTAATTGTTTTAACTAGCTTTCTCATTATAAGTATGTTAATTTTTTAAGAAGGATGATATTAACGATGTTTGTTCAAAATTTTTTTGAACTTTACTTAGTTATACGGGGAAACATTAAAAGGCTGAGCAGGGCTCGGCCCGAGAAGTAGTGTCGGGAATAAAAATCATCGATTGTACAATTAAAGTATTTGCATGTCTTCATCTTCTAAATATAATGACTACAGTTATAAAAAAATAATTATACCTACCTGTCATTATTTCACTGGTTTATTTGTGTTATTCATCTATAAGAAACCTGTGTAAGTCAGACATTCTTAATAAGTTATTAATATATTTGTTTGTATGTACCTATGTTTATTTTATTTAATGAGGATGTAATTTTTTATGTGTACGTAGTGTATGTGTTTTTTGTTTTACATATGTACACTCATTTACTATTAATCACACTTTGCGGTCTCATGTGTACTGTAAGAGATTGCTTTTAGAAGTAAGCAGGTACCTTTGTACAATATTATAAGCTCTATTATGTGCTTAACATTGTGTGTACAAAAATGGTTAAATAAATTAAATACAAAAATATTGTGGTAAAATTTAGACATCATCAATCACTAGTTTTTGCACACAGCTTTGCTCACTATCTATCTGGAATATCTTATTTTTCTGCATAAAAGCTATCCTTTATCCCTTCTACATCCCTGATTACGTACATTCAACATTTTGTAGTATTTGTTTTACTCGAAACAACTCACAAACAATCTCTCTTATGCATTTTTAAAATTAGGATACGTTTTCACTACGCATTATTAACAAAACCTACGGCTGAAGTAAGAGATCTTAAATGGCTCTACTAAATATGGTTGTGGTAATCTTCGAGCGGCCACAGATGGAGCTATAATACAAATTATAGCTAGTCATATTTCATACACTTTTACAGTAATCGTTGTACCACCACATACGGACCTATAATATATATTTCTATTTCGTTTCTAAAATATGTGCACAGTTATAGCAATACATATTAATATAAATAACGGAATAACATACCATATTTATATATATTATAGCTACGTATATTAATATATATTATAGCTACGTATGTGTCGGGCTTAAGTCAAAGTCTAGAATTGCGAAATCTATAATTAAGTAACTATTGTACTAAACTTATCTATAATAATATCAAGAGAAAACGTTTGCTTTTCTATGTGATTTGTACAGTAAATAAGGAAAAGAGGATGAAAAAGACCTAGAAGGAGCTTTTGTACACGGACCGAGCGACGTATGTGCGAGTAGTTTAGGTTCCAGCTAAACGTGGTCAACGCTTGGCTACAACGTCCGGTGAAATTAAAAGGTTATTAACTATCCATTTCAAAAAAAATTAAAAAAAAAAAGTGAAAGAAAAATCAAACAGTAGATCGTAGAGGGAAATAAAAGTAAAAGTAGAGCATAGAATTGCATGGCACTTACACCGCCGACAGGAGCGGGGCTCTTAAATTGAAATTAAACTATCAGTTCGATTTAAGCTTTACATTAACTTTTTGAGCTAAGTTATTCCAAAGTAATATAGGCTGTATATTATGAGATAAATCCTCCGGACCTACGTAAGTAAAACGACGCAAAACCGCATAATTTTTTTATCGATAATACTAAACATAGTTTTATCGATACCATATTTAGATGCATAACACGACACTCATATTATTATAGAAACCGCCAAATAGCGGGCTAATGAAAATAGACGACCTCCATCCGACCTTGAACTAAAGTTGAAGTAAACTAAAACTTCTAAATTAATTAATCCGTTCTCCAATGATAGGAATAGATAAATTAATTTACACTTGCGGGATCCAATCTTCCCAGGGGTGTCATTAGATGTGTTGTGTGTTTAAGGATGAAAAGCTTTAACCAATTATGACTAACTGGAGTTTCTGGCACGGTTTTTATTCCTTATCCCGTGGGAATTACAGGATGAATATAGCCTAGGTTACTTTGGGAGTGTGTAAAAATATTTATTAAATCGGTTTATGGTTTCCAAGTTTTAACAAAAAAACAAAATTGACTCTTAACAATAATAATACAGGTGAAATGTTTTATAATGAGTAATGAACTTAAATCTTTCTTCTTAATACCGTTGGTAGTATAAATTTAAAAATGTAAATGAATATCGAGAAAATTTAAAGTTCACTAAAACGATCTTAAATAGACATTGAAAAAAATAGTAATAACTTAAGCTCTATGAACCTTAGTTTTCTGTTTTAGAAATAAAACGTCTTTTGCATCAACTGTACTTAGGTCTTTAAATTTGAACCTTGCGTCACTGACTTATACTATTTTTAAGTACAAAAACAAATTTATTAAACCCCAAAATCACATTTTGAGCCCCGAAATATACATAAATCCACCGCGTTTGTCTTTCAATGTTAATCCCTACGTGGAAATGTAAATCATTCTTTTTAATACCCATTCTCGGACACGAAAACACAGATTTATCTCAATTCAAATGTATGTGGGAACAATGAACAGGGGCGTATAAATCTTCCTTCGGCAAGTAGAATTCAGAACTAGACTAAACCTATCAACTATAAGCTTTTGCGAGCTTTAAAGATAGACAAACACTACTTTGAACTTTATTTGGCTTGCGTTAACGATCGTCATTGGCATAGACACCTAATTTAGGGCTTGTAATGGATGTCATTGATTTATAGTTAATAGGTAATACCTGCGTAATTTAATAAGTGATGTGAATACGTGCATTTACTATATAAAACGAATTTTAAGAATATAAATGTAAGATACAATGCGTATGTTTAAAATAATTATCCTTATGTACATGGCAATTCATTTGAGAAAATACATTACAATTTCACTAATATAACTGCCAATTTCATTTTTTTATTCTATAAACTGACTACCAATTTGTATTGCCAGTCATTACGTTCAGTTCCTAGACTGGAAAAAATAACTACAGGCCTTTATTTTTTACAGGAGGAGTTTACAGGAGGAGCGTACAGGAGATCACCTACGACATCAAATCAGAAATAAGGAGATTCTAAGCGAGCCAAGGATGACATAGCCCGGAGAATTGCAGGGCAGGGCACATAACTGGAAGAACAGATGGACGTTGGGGTGGTAAAATTTTAGAGTGTCGACCACGATCTCGAAGACGCAGTATAAGTGGGGTCCTAAGAAGATAGACCGCACATCACACATCAGACCCGATCTGCGTCCGGACCCGTTCGGACGTGTTGAAAGTCGCTCCCGGCTGCCGAGTCACGATTGTTGTCTCACGACTTCTCTCGTAGCAATACTCAAACGCCATTCTCAGATCCGTTCTTCGCTCCAGCTGTTGAGTCACGATTGTCGTCTCACGACGACAACTCGTTAGCAATACTCATACGCCGGATTCGTACAAATCTCGCTTCGTCCTCGACGAATTGAGATAGCCTCTGTAGGGCTTACGCTGCGGCCAGTTTCGATCGGCTGCAACTAAGTCGGCCTCGCACAGCAACAACAGAGCTGAGCTTACCGCGGTCGATTGAATTCGATAGTGGTTCGCGAGGCTCGGGCTGTTTTTCTGGCTGCGTTCTTGACGCTTGGCGCCTGCTACCAAGGCCAAGTGCGCTTCCAAGGCCCTTCAGGCCAAAGAGAAACCGGCTGACCCGATCCCATTGCACTTGGGCCTTTCCCAGGGTGACGGTACAGTGCTGTCCGAATTAGGGGCACCACTTCGCGTCGTCCCCAGCCCCCCTACTGCGGGTAGGGAGGTTTAGGTGCTAGGTTTGCTAGGGAACCTATGCATACATTATATATTTATATATTACATATTGTAGTTCCAAGCCCTCCAATAGACCTTGTAAACTTTCTTAGGTCGTTCGCACAGGCGCTCGTTGCGTCCGGCGCCAACTTATCAGATGACGTAATAACGCAGGCTTTACAGGCATCTATCGCGTACCCGGCCCCTCAGGCCTCAACCCCGGCCCCTCAGTCCTTCAACGTCCAGACCCCTCAGGTCTACAGCTCTCCCGCGTCTCCCGCCTCGTCCGAGATGGATTGCGAATCGGTCGCATCCTCTCACGCGTCGCGTCGCAAGCGTACCGCTCCCGGGAGCGACTCCGAACCCGCGTCTGATACGTCGTCAGATACCGTCACCTTAACCGGAGCCCTTACTCCTGAGCCCGTGTTTCAGCTAGTCGCAAAGCGCTCCAAGAAGCGCTCGAAGAAAGCCTCGGTATCCTCAATACCTGAGCCCTCCCCGGTGTCTTCAACACCAGCCCCCGCGCCATTAAAATCGCTCGAAGTAACCGCGTCTCCGTCGGTCCCATCGAAGCCAGCGACGCGCTGCGCTCCCGTCCCGCCGAAGCCTCAGCTCCCTTCGCCCGTCTTTCTCCGCGAAAAAGCGCGATGGACCGTAGTATCAAATGTTTGCAAAGAGCAAAAAATCAAATATCTTAAAGAAACCAACGCAGGCGATTCAATTAAAATCCAGGTCGCGACCATCGACAACTTTCACGCGTTCACCAGGTCACTCTCGTTAAAACAAATCGCATATCACACCTACGCCCTCACGGAGGAGCGTAAGATCCGCGCAGTACTACGGGGCATCCCGTTCAAGCTCGCGAACGAAGAAATCCTCGAGGACCTTAAGTCTCTGGGTTGCACTCCAACTGCGGTAGGCGTTTTCCTTTAGCTCTAGTCATCCTGTCCAATACTCCCAACTCGAAGGAGATTTTCAGAGAGACTCGCACAATTTGCGGACTTTCGAACATCTCCGTCGAGCGCCCCAACCCCCGCGGTCACCCTGTGCAGTGCCACCGCTGCCAGCTCTATGGCCACGCAGCGGCTAACTGCTCAGCTCCCCCTAGGTGCGTTAAGTGCCTGGATCCTCATATAACAAAGGAGTGCACTCGCACTCCTGAATCCACTTCCCGCCTGTCTGTGTGCTTTGCGGCCAGTCCGGCCACACAGCTAACTACAGGGGTTGCCCGCGCGCTCCGCACTCCACCGCCAAGAGGGCCGCGCCTAAACCGGCGCCGCCGCTCTCTCCCGCTAACTTCCCGCCACTGCGTAACCGGGGTCCCCCAGAAGCAAAAGCTGTCTTGGAGGCAGCGTCCGGCCATCCCGCCTGCACCTTCCCGACCCTTAGCACCTCCCACCTCCCGTAGCTTCCGTAGGGCCGCGTCCCGCTCCGTCATCTGCACCTCAGTCGTCGTTGGCTGAGGACATGAAGACCGTGTTTGACGTCATCCGAAACGTAGACATTCACGAAATTTCCGTACTCGCACGCAAACTGCGAGCCGCCCGCTCTCCTCAAGAGCGTTTATTTGCGTTACCCGAGCATCACTCGCTTCTAAATTCGTTTTAGTTTTTCTTATTTTTGTATAAATTTGTAAAAAAGTAAATTATAATGTCTAGACCCGCAAATCCCGCGTCCGGTCGTATTAAACCCAAGGGCTTATCCCTAGTATCTTTTAACGCTCGTAGCCTTAGCACCAACCTTCCTGAGATTAAACTGTTCCTTCAGAACAAAGAACCTGACTTATTGCTTCTCCAGGAGACATGGCTTACTCCAAACCGCTCCAGGGGATACGCTTTTCCTAAGTACGGGTTTACTCGCAACGATAGGCCCAACTCCGATGGTTTCGGTGGCACCGCTATATATAACAAAAGAGGCTTCCATTGCTGTCCTCTCCCTACCCCTCCTCTCCTCAACATGGAAGTCACTGTGTGTATATTGGCTATGACTGGTCATCCGACCATCATCATAGCTTCAGCCTACATACCATGTGGCTCCAGACCAACCCGCAGTGGCTTTGAGGCCATTCTCGCCCTCGGACATTCAGTCATTATGTTCGGAGACTTTTACTCCAAACATACTGACTGGACGTGCCTATCGACCAACACCAGCGGTATCGCTCTCCTCGACATCACTAACTCCCTTGACTTAGACGTCATATCCCCCATCACTCCCACCCACTATCCCAACAACTCGACCTACTCTCCTGACGTCCTCAACTTTGCAATTATCAAGCGAATCAATCTTGATCTCAGGTCCATCGAACCACTCGATGACCTAGGCTCCGACCATCGCCCCGTCTCCCTCGTGCTAGGTGCGCCTAACAATAACGTCACATCTCCTAAGACCTTTACCAACTGGAAAGGCTTTAAAAATACGTCAGTTTCCGCCTTAGAGGCCCCGAACTCTCCGCTCGCGATTTCGCCCGACCAATCAGATAGCCCGGTTAAAATAGATTCATTAGTCAACACTCTCACTGATGCTATTAACTCAGCCATCAGCGACAACGTAATTATTGCTAAGCAAGGCAAACCCGCGCTTCCCTTAGCCGTTAGCAATCTCATTAAAGCCAAAAACGCGGCTCTCCGGAGAGCCAAGAAATATCCCACGCCCGCATACAGAACAGCTGCAAATCAGCTTCAACATAGTTAGGTCTTGCCTCGCGGAACTCCGAGACACTCAGTTTAACGATCTCATGGAGAATATCTCCCCGTCCCACAAAGCGTATTATCGAATAGCCCGAACCTTACGCGTAGACACCGCCTCTCACGTTCCTCCTCTCACTCGTCTCGACGGCACTATTGCCTTCAAAGTCGAAGAGAAAGCCGAATGCTTCGCCAACAGCATAGCGGCACAATGTTCGCCCAGCACGCAACCCGCGGATCCCTCCCACATCCAGGCGGTGGAGGACGAAGTTCTCCGCAGAGAATCTCTCCCCATCACCGACGACCCCGTCACAGTCTCTAATGATGAAATCTTGCTCCTCATTAGAAATCAAAAGTCCAAAAAGGCTCCGGGTGCGGATGGAATTTCCAACCACGCACTTAAGCACCTGCCCCAGCAGGTGCTTACCTTGTTAGCTATTATCTTCAATGCCTGCTTCGACCATAGCTACTTTCCAAAAGCCTGGAAAGAAGCGACAGTCATAGGCATTCCCAAGCCGGGTAAATCTCTGAATGTCCCGGCTAATCACAGACCCATCAGCCTCCTCAAGGCAATGTCTAAACTTCTCGAAAGAGTCATACTCTCGGAATGCGGAACCATCTGTTTCCAACGGGTGGCGACCCTCACATTATTCCCCACCAGTTCGGCTTTCGCACTAAGCACTCCTGCCCTCAGCAAGTCCATGGAATCGTTGAGTACATACTCGAAGGTTTCTATCCGCGTCGTATATAATGAAAGAAAACGATCGCGGTTCTCTTTGACGTAGCCAAGGCTTTCGACAAAGTCTGGCACAGCGGCCTCGTTTTTAAACTCTATAAAATAGGCTTACCAGTTCGCCTAGTCAGATTAATCGCGTCGTTTCTTAAAGACCGTACGTTTCAATTTAAACATGAAGGCATGCTCTCCGCACCTTGTCCCATAAAGGCTGGAGTCCCGCAAGGCTCAGTCCTCGCCCCTCTGCTGTACACTGTGTACACTAACGACATCCCCATCCCGCCGAAAGGCGTCGAACTCGCCCTCTTTGCAGACGATACCGCCCTTTACACTTAATGTCAAGCGATCCCGTATAACATCACCAGACTCCAAAAGGCCGTAAACGCCCTCGGTGTTTGGTTTCAAAAATGGCGTATCGATGTCAACCCAGAAAAGAGTTCTGCTATTCAATTCGACCTCTAACGTCATAATCGCTACAACGATCCCCACATTCGAATGTTAGGTATTCCCATCCCCTGGAAGCGCAGTATTAAATACTTAGGCGTCACCTTAGATCAGACGCTTTCTTTCAAGCCACACGTCGATAGAGTTACGAAACTCGCGCGTTTTTACTTAAGCTGCCTATATAGTATGATAAGAAGAAAAAGTAAAATGTCTTTTAGAAATAAACGTACGCTTTATAAGGTCTGCGTTAGACCCGTCATGTCATATGCTTCGCCAGTCTTAGCCCACGCTAAACCCTCCGTCCTGTATAAACTGCAGGTAGTTCAAAATCTCTTCTGCCGCAGGGCCACAAACGCACCTTGGTACGTGCGTAACGCGGACCTGCACAGGGATTTTGAACTACCTACAGTGCAACAGCACCTTAAAACACTCTCAGAATCGTTCTTAAAACGCGCCGAATCCCATCCCAATCATCTTGTTCGAGATTCAGTCTCGTATACTGCTCCTTTGTTAGATTCGAAATTCAAAGTCGCTAAACCGAGAAACGCGC
This sequence comes from Marasmarcha lunaedactyla, assembly GCA_923062675.1. Taxonomy (NCBI): domain Eukaryota; kingdom Metazoa; phylum Arthropoda; class Insecta; order Lepidoptera; family Pterophoridae; genus Marasmarcha; species Marasmarcha lunaedactyla. The sequence goes on from OV281359.1 coordinate 17,817,514, forward strand.
ACACTGGCGAGCCCACGCAGTTAACTTTAGATCTCGAGGCCCTTCAGGCCGTAAATTCTAATTCTAACGTAAATTCTAATTCTAACGTAAATCCGAATTAATGCAATTTTATTTTTCAATTTTTTATGTTTTTAATTATTTACTTTTCATTTTGAGCACCTTCAGTGCTATGTAAATTCCAGCGGGTGACCCCTTAAGGGCCCCGCTAGCGCGGCCTCTTTCTCCAATGGGCCGTCGCTCAGATGAAGGCTGAGTGGCAAAAATGCACGAGCCGACAGGGGTTTTTTTAGTGGGTATGGTTCTGGTAGGCGTCGGGACGAGTCCCACATAACTCCGATCGCGCGTGCGGAGTATGCGTCAGAGCATTTTTTATATCCTCCTGCCCTTTCCATGGAGGGGAACCAAAAATAAAAAATAAAAGATAGACCGACGATCTGTTAAGTTTGCCAGAAGACACTATGCGGGCCGCACAGGACGTGCGTTGTATGTCTTTCGGCTGAAAGAAGTAAGGAGCGAAATTGACGAAATAATAGTGTCGAGAAATCCTAAGAATAAAAACAATTCCTCCTTTATGCAAAGCAATGCAATGGTAATTATTATAGATATCTAATAAATACAAATTTCAACAGAAAATCTTATAATTCAAATACACCATATAGACAATCCAGTTATAAAAATTTCAAAAACTACTTGGTAGTTTTTCTACCAAATAGTTTTTATTGTTAAGCTCAAACTAAAAATATTATTTTGTCGGCCTTACACTGAAAAGAGAAACTCTTCCAAGTAATATGAGGCGTCTAGTGATAAAATCGTCGGTATCTTCTACTGAGCTTGATTCATACGTAGCTTTTTACTTTTGCACTGAAACGCTGCTGTTTTATTATTGCAAGGTTTGCTTCTGTTTTAAGTTTAAGTAGTCATAGCTTTTATTTTTGTTTGTTTAAAGCTGAATAGAAAGTGATGCTATAATAGGGTGGAGGCCTATCTTCATAAAGCTTTGTGTGGTTTTAAATAATGTAGTGTAATTTCCATGGAATAAGAATGAATTTTTGTTTTTTTAAATTCATGTATGGACATTAAACATTTTTGAAATCATATACTTTTTTACATGGATTTCATGACATTTGTTCGTGGTAGTAAAGTACAGTACTACAGTAACTTTCTATGTTGACCGCCATAATGATAACATTTATTTTTATGTTCCGGTTAAGGGTAGGACGGCCTGTGCCATTACTGGGCTATTCCAACTGACGCTTACGGCTGCTAATAATGAGCGCATCATTTGTTGTTAGAATACATTTAATATTGATAAATAAACACTTATGACTGAAGATGGGATTGGTTGCAACTTACCATCGGTTTGGTGCAATCGTTTGCTGACAACGAAAACAGTTTAAAAAAATTTACCTTCCACAAAAATTCTAAAATCAATTGCTATTGTTTTCAAATCGTAAATTACATGCAAATTACATGATTTTGAATTTTATCTTAATCATGTTATGTCTTTTGACAAAAGCTTCAGTGACGAAGTTTAAGAAGCATTTTGTTCTCGTTCAGAGTAAATTGCCTTATGTAAATGTTTTCAAACAAAAATTCGAATATTCTTATAGCGAAGGAAAACACCATAAGGAGACGCACAAACCTAAGAAGTAATTCAAAGTTATTCGTGAAATTTGCCATCAATATCCATGTGGTGGAGTGGGTGCAATAGACTACGAATAACCTGCAACTACCCTATGATTAGGTATATTATTGTATATTAGAATTGGACGATTTCAAAATTTTAGTTCCTTTTTTAAATAGTAATACATGGAAAAAGTAAAAAACTTATTATTCTGAATATAATCCAATAATTCCATGTCCATTGTTACCTATGGATCATTGTCAATTACAGGCCTAACAAAAGAAGCTAGGGACTGATTAATTTGCCTAGATGGAGTCTACTGCCGATATTAATACATATCACTTAAGCATGAAACGCTGTGCGTTGGCCTTTATCTTTTCCCAGCTTATTTTTTGTATAATTCTTATCATGTTTTTATTTTAATATATAAACGATTAAGGAAAATCAGTAAATACTTATATATTGATTCCAACATTATAACAATCAGGTCATGCTAGTTTATCCAGACAAATAGAAAAGGAACAGCCAATTAGATCTGAAACAGGATGAAAACTGTTTTGTGATCTCGGTGTGTGTTTTGGTAATAAATATGTATCTTGACCACCGAGTAGCGTAGAGGTTAGTTTACCTGCCTCATACGCTGGAGGTCCCAGGTTTGAGTGTTGAACATAGATGTTTGTTCTCCGGTCGTAGTTGTTGATATTGATATGTATGTTTATTTGGAGTTCCCCCTCCCCCCCAGTTCGCTGTATGGTCATCCATAACACTAGCTCTGTTTACTTTGGAGCCATACAGTTGGTGTGGTTGTCAGGGTATTTGTTAATATTATTATCAGCTTTCTTACTTTTGAGATGACACATGATTTGAGTGAGATTTCTAAAAAGGAGTTTTGTTCCTTGTGACCAACTGCCATGAGCCAAAAAAAAATGTCTAAATATGTGGCAACCAGCATTCATCATGAACATTGAAATCACAAATGTAAAGTCCCAAAATTAAACGAGATTCATAAACATTTCTTCACCTTACTTAATTCGGCCTTGTTCTTTCTCATAACCTGAAGGAGGGTAATGTAATTACAACATTTATCTTGCATAGCTTATCACTGTTTTAGGGGACTCGTTAAGTCGTGTTCTTTACGACATTTCCGTTCTGGGTGCTTATTCTGAATCTACATATATATTTTTGAAAATTATCAGGTTCCGTGTTGGTAGTGTAGAAAATTCATCTCAATTTTTTTTTTCAGTTTTCTTTTTTTTTTTTTTTTTTTTTTGCTGCCGAGGCACCCTCGCGGGAGGGAGGTGGAAGATGCGTCATGCATACCCGCCCGCAGGTAAATTCCTCTGCGGGGGGGTTATGTGGGACTCACCAGAATGGCACCTACCCACTAAAAACCACCTGTTGGCTGTGGTAAGCGTATACCTTTAGCCTTCATCGGAAGCGACACCCGTCGGGAAGTTGGGCGCGCTGGCGGAGACCCGCTAGCGGGTCTTCCGCCTGTAGTGAAAGTTGCACTGAAGGTGCTCAAAGGGACATGAGTTGGTGGCCGTTCTGGGCAGCCTCCGGTGAAGCCGGGGCTGGGCAGAGGTCGGCCGAAGCATGATTTAGGGATCAATTCATTTAAATGAACCTACAATGAATTGAGAAGGGAACTATGCTCCGCCAGAGCTAGCAAACGCTCTGTCGGAGTACGTGAAGCCCTAAGTTTACGGGCTAAGACTGCGATTTCACTAACATCGACATTTTTAATAGCGTCGCAGACGATACGCATATCGTCTGCTACGGAGGATTGAGGAGTGGGTTTGTATGGGCGAGGAGCCGGGATGGGATTCGATGCGGGACGCTGCCTCCAGTTTTCTGGAGCAGGCTTGGGCTGAGTAGGCTTTGCAGCCGGAGGATTCCGGCTACGCAGCGGTGGAAAGTTTTCTTGAGAAAGGCGCGGGGCCTGTTTGGGAGCCGCCCTTTTGAAATTGGAGCGCATACAACGGGGTGCACGAGGGCAGCCCCTGTAGTTTGCGGTGTGGCCGGACTGGCCACAAAGCACGCAATCGGGAGGAGAGGGAGTTTCAGGAGTGCGATTGCACTCCTTAGTGAAGTGCGGGACCAGTCACTTGACGCACCTGGGCGGTGCGCGGCAGTTGGCTGCCGCGTGCCCGTACAACTGGCACCGATGGCACTGGCCGGGATGACCGCGGCGATGAGGCGCCTCGATTGAGATCCCAGAGAGGCCGCAAATAGAGCTAACCCCTTTCAGGATCTCTCTGGACTTGGGGACGTTGGCGAGAATCACCAAAGCGAGAGGGTGTTGCCTCCCGTACTTGCTGTGCATTTTATGCACCGCGAGTGCCGGGAAGCCTTGGGACTGCAGATCCTCCAGGATGGCCTCGTTCGATAATTCGAACGGGATTCCCCTGAGTACCGCTCTGATCTTACGCTCTTCTGACAGAGCATAGGTGTGATAAGCATATTGCTTATCGGTGAGGAGCTTTGTTAAAGCTCGAAAGTCGTCTATCGACGAGACTAAGATTTTAATAGATTCACCCGAGTTGGCTGCTCGGATGTAATGGATTTTGTGCTCATTGCACAATGTCGAGACCTCGGTCCATTTACCCTTTTCCCGAAGGAAAACGGGTGGTGGGACCTTGGCCTTGACAGAAGTTGGGGCCGGAGCGGGTGTTGAAGACACCGGGGCAGCTGGCGTTGAAGACGCCGCAGGGGGTGTAGGGACGGGCGTGGAGGGCGCCGGGTCTTGTTTCGAGCGCTTCTTAGAGCGCTTCTTAACAAGGGTGAAAGAGGGAGGCTCAGGGCCAGTTGGGGTGGCGTCCGAGGAAGACTCAGTCGCGGGTGCGCGCTTGCGGCGCAGAGGGGCGTCTACTTCGCACTCCATGTCACTGGAGGAAGGGGACGCGGGAGGGCCTAAGACCTGAGGGGTCTGGGGAACTGGGGTGGCCTGAGGGGCCGGTGTGATTAGTGGCATGATTAGAGGGAGAAATGATTGCAGTGTGCGAATCATATGAGGGGCGCAGTAAGTGCCTTGGGCGTCGAAATCAGCGATCAGCTTATTCAGGAGCTCCTCAGGGCTTAGGGAAGCCATTGCGGAGGGGTTGGGTAGGGACGACAATATATAAATATATATACTATGAACCTATCGACGATGACTAACTACCTAAAAAACCACCCTACACGCAGTAGGGCGGTTGAGAACGACGCGGATAACTTACTCGAACACGGCACTTGAAGTCCTGGAACAACGAATTCCCGTCGACGAAGCTCACGTTCCACGAAGTACGGTTAACAAGCCACTATTCGCCGTGAAAACGGCGTTAGAAACTTATTAGAAGTACGGTTGACGAGCCACTGTCCGCCGTGAAAACGGCGTTAGAAACTTAGTACGGTAAACAACTATGAAATTTGGGTGCTCAATTAGCGCGGGGGCTAAAAGAGCGGGAAGGCGTCTGCGATCGACGTGCGCTCGAGAACGCACGCAGACCGAGACTGTTTCAGTTTTCACGAGTCATTGTATTAAATATGTCGCTCGTGGCCACGGTGTCCGTAAAGATGTTCAAAAAGGGTTTTTTTTATACTTCCTAATTATAGTTAACCTGACCTTGTATCATTTAATTGATCAACATGGAGTAAAATATGTAAATAGCGCACTAATATCAGATCTGTAATCAATAATGACTTGACAATGAATGACTTAAAACTATGCTGGTTGAATGAATAAAGTTTACCGATTTATTAATTGTTTACTTTAATTGTTTCTTTGTTCCTGATCGAGAACAACTTTTTGGGAAGCAATATGTTGAATTCATAAGTTTGCAGGTAGCGTGTTTTTATAGATTTATTTTCATAGACATAATTAATCGTATATGCTGAGTAATAATATTGTTATTTAATGATTAAAGTTTAATGATTCTTTTCTGAACGCAGGCTTAAGTTGAAATTTCTTCCAGTAATTACATTGGCTGTGACTTCCCTTTTTCCAGAACACAGCTACGTAAATGTGGTAATTATGGCGACTGAAATAGAAAATAATGTTGTAACGCTCCAGAAGAAATCTTTACAAAAGAAACTAACCTTTAAAAGTGTGTTACATAAAACATAAATGATGTTTTAAAAAAGTGCGATCTTAAGTTTTATTTTCAAAGAAAGATTTCATTTGCCTAACTAAATATGAAATCGTTTTAAAAATCACTCGTACGAACACTCCCGAATAGGACGCCAGTCTAACCTTAAAAAATATTTTCCTGTTAATGCAATTTAGAGCTTAACTTCGAAATTGCTTTGAAGTACTTTCAATTATTTTAAACAATCTATTCAGGAAAGACAGGTATGACAAAAAGTTCACCTGTCAAGATTATTCTTTAATTTATCCTTAGTCGAACTTTAGAACCCGATTTTAGCACCTTAATTAAGGTTTGCTAATGCTTTTTAAAATTATATGAATTCAAACTGAGACTTACAATTGGATGATAATATTTTTATTATTATAATAACAATTGGATGCGTTTGGCATTAAGAATCTGCCCGCCGCCCTGTCAACATTGTCAGAACTTTTGACTTTAAAATTTTGAGACCCTATATGAAGAATAAAGAACCAAGCGTAAATATATACTTCTTTTTTATAGGTCCATCTCTAAATACCCATCTATAAACCATACCTATCTCTTAGTCTGTTTAAAAAAACTCAAAGCCCTGACTGATGTTTCAATCATCACCTAGACCAGGGAAGCTGAAAATTTGCATTCAGTTTTATTTTTGATGTACTTCAAGAAATAAGAAAATTCACTTCAATGAGAATCTATACGTTAAAATCTCACAGTACCTCGGTGTTAAACGTGTGAGCAATATATTTATTTGATACCCTCGTCATTAATTAACATCAGCTACTATTATCGTTCGAAATGGAAGACAAACAGATATACTTAGAATCCTAGATTGTTTGACCCACATTTGTGTGAACAATACAGATGGTTCATTACGTTTCGTAGAAATTTCTGTATGCTTGATTGTTTGTCATGCATTGCGTTTATTTCATAGGTTGGTCGTTTTTGTTCCATTTATATTTGTTGGTTAGACAATTAACTGAAATATAGAAATCTACCAACAGAACTTTCACAATTGTATATTTATTATTGAAATCTGTTATTTAACATAAGTCATATCATTTGAATATGACAGTCACACAGCAGATTTAACATAAGTTTATGTACCCATTATGCTCAGAGTAAATCACTTAGAAGTTCCCTGTAAAAATGAAAACTCCTAGCGAAAACTGTTGCATAATAATTGCAACTTTTTATTTGGAAAAATAACACACGCATTTGAATGCCATACTAATATTTTATGACGCGATTACCACCGAAGTTGGTTTTAATTTATTTAATTACATTAAATCTTGATGTCTTTATGACCAGATTCTAGTTGTTTGATAATTAACTAAATCTTTTGCCTACTTCTCACTTTGCACAAATCTCAAAAGAAATACAAAGAAAACATATGAATGCACAGTAAGATTACCACGTTTTTTAGATAATTTCCAAGTTGTTAAACTAGTATGCGATGCACCTATCTATAAGTTGAACCTGTCATTAGTAGTAGGTGTTATTGATTCCTTTAATCCTGCAATTTCACTAAATGTTCCTGTATTTTATCATCGCCACGTAAAAGTAGTTTTCGAGGAGGTTTCAATAAGAAAGACTTTAGCACCGCCCTCGGCGAGATCTAAACAAAAGCGACTCAACGCGACAATTCATACAAGCGTCTATTCCTTAAGAAAACTAAATAAATTTGTTTAGCCTGCAGCTTTGTGTCCCTGTACCAAAGACCTATCGGTTTCAGAATAATAAACTTTATCTAGGTTGGCTTGGAGCTTGAACCAGTTTTCCAATATTTTAAACCGTAGTCAAAGTAGAGCGATATACTTACGAAAACTTGCTTAGAACTTACGTCATTACTTACACGGGTAAAATACACGCTCATGTATACAGTTTTGGTTTCTTGGTGAAATAGACGAGGACTCGGGGCGCTAAATTGTTGTGCTTTTTTAGAATATTACAATTAAAGAGTCCCTATGTCTCGCTTGTGATGGCACGCAAAAATGATTTCTAGAGAAAGCAGTTATAAGTTTAAATCCGTTGTAATGGCTTATTGTATGTGTGGCTATCGGGTTTATCCTAGGGCTGGCGTATACCGTCTTTTTTGGAGCAAAATGCCTGATGTTATCTAAATTATGAATTTTCAATATATTCTAATCTACATGTTTTGTGGATTTAGTACAAAATAATTATAGAACACCAAAAGTTTCATGACCAAACTGATAGTATTAAGATTTAATTGTTATAAATACTTTGCTACTTCCGTATCTAAGAATGGTTTTAATTATAATGGTATCAGTTAGACGCTAGTCTGCAAACTTACTTAGAGAAATGCTATGATGTAATTATTACAACAGTAAATTGTAGTGTCATTCATATATGTAATAAAAAGTCTTTCAATTTTAAACTCTGTTTACTTTGGGACCGCACATTTGGTGGGTTTTTGGGGATTTATTATTATTATTATTTTGGAGTCCACATTGGATTATACATATTTTATAAAATGAACTATTAAACTATTCTTATTAAATATAAAATTTTAACCAATCATAGATAACATTTTGGAGAAAATGTTAACTCTATTTGTTCAATGCCCGTCTTATTAAATAAGCGCTGCGTGTCTTATATCAGACGAGCGATACTGAAGATCGAGCTAGACTACTCAAGTAAACATGAACTGTTTCAAATGGAGTACTTAGACAGGGTGTAAAAACAACTTTCCCAAGGAAGCGTAGTATCCAAAATCTATAAAAAATAAATTATAATTAAAAACACGTTAAGCAACGCTGCTAGTTCTCTAGCACTTCTGCATAAGATTTAAAGTATTTAAGAGCAAAAAGTACTTTTTTAAATTAATTTATAAGCTATGTTTCTATTTTTTTCAGTTTCTACGGTAAATAAGCCAGAGATGAAGCTGAAAAATATTCAGGAATTCGACCTATGTTCTTTCTTCTCTTTAGCAAAAGTTGTTTAGTTAAGCAATGCTTTCACCTGTTTTACAGTTCTTTATTTTACACCCTGTATAACATCACAGTTACAAAAATGTCTCTCATCATTCTTAAATATGTAAATTGTATACATACAACGACTAGTAATAGTTAGAATACACACGTGCATAGACAAATTTAGAAATCGTTCAGTTTTCCAATTCAAAAATACTTCGACGACGTATATCATAAATAAAATATCATCGTTGGTATCTAAATCGATATTCGTTTCCTTGAGATCCAATGTAGATATTTGAATATGATAGAATCGCAATGATATGTTGAAAATCTGATCACATTATCGTTTTTATACAGAAAATGTATTTTCGTTGATAGTTTAGAAAACATGATTTGTGAGGTAAGGTGTATGGAGGGAAAATATTGAACCCAAATATGACATTTGTATGCGAAATCAAACATTATGAGTCAATTGAAGCCTTGTATAATTTTGACTAACGTTATATATATAACTGAATATAAAGTAACGACTTCGTAATTTTGCTTTCGTTCAGTCTTTAAAATGCTTTTTTTCTTTGATTCACTTCTGCACAAATTATCGTATATCTTTTCATTAAATTACAATGTCAGTATTCATTATCTTTAGACATTATTCTGGTATTTTAAGTTTTTACGCTTCATATTAAAAAGTTCGATAGAGGCTACTTAAGAAGATACGTGCAATAAATTGATTTAGAACTTCATCGTAATCCTTTGGTTTTGACAACAAAGGAACTGATAACATTTGACATATAATATTTGTCAAAATCAATACAAAAAAACTTGTTAAAATTTTCCTTTTTTTATTTTACCGTCACATGCCGCGTTGTGAGGCAGTTGGATGTAATAAAAATAGTAACCACAACTTCCCCAAAGATGATCGACTGAAAATATAGTGTATAAAATCTAAAATATTCATATAAATACATAAAAAACAATTTTTTTTATCGATTTTCTTACAAAACGTCAAGTTTTTGCACGAACTCCAAGCTGATTGTGGGTTCGACGAATGCAACGTCAGCTGTAATAAGCTAAGTGTTTTTTTTTCCTATTTATTTTTCATCCAATATTTATCTAAAAAAATATCATAAAAGTCTTAATTGCTGTGATATTGAGACAGCATGAGTCAATGTACTTTACACGTCTCAAAGCTGCCTCACTTCTCTATCGGAAACTAAAATTCTCAGTTGCAAAAGTAAATAAATCCCATTTTCAAAACACCCAGAATCAATAGTTCAGACAAAAGACTTTTATTTACTTGCACAATTCATCTCCTCTTCGGAAATATAAGTCGGTAACAAACGTATCCTGGGTGGAATCGGCACTTGTTCAAATTTATATTTTGTTGTTATTGATTCAATTTGTATGAAAAGTTCGAGTAGCTTTTGAGCTTTTTAGTTTTAGGTAATTTTTGAAGTCTTTTTTATTACTGTTTATTGTCTATTTATTTAACAATTTTCTACACAAAAAACATAGTTTTAAAATTACTTATTGTCTAAAAATTTACAAAGGTACTGGATAATAGACATTTATACCAGCATACCTGTGCTGGAGAAGTGATACGGAGCAAAGTTACTATATAATTAATTGCTAATTAATTCCTTTAACTGAATAAAATATATAGATATTGTAAAGTATACACTTATAAAAACCAAAACTATAGTTAGTAGTAATACATAATTAACATGCTTCCTACATAATAAATTATGTTTAAACTAAAAAAAAACAATACATAACAGAACTAATTTTGAGCGAAGTAATACTGTCCGACGCTTTTTTTAAAGATAGGTAATGATTTTGCCTCTTATATTATATTTCAGTAAATTGTAGTTATATATATTTCATAGTGTGAATTCCACAAATTGACCGCATAAACTGTCAACGAGTTTTTTTTTTTTTTTTTTTTTTTTGCTGCCGAGGCACCCTCACGGGAGGGAGGTGGAAGATGCGTCATGCATACCCGCCCGCAGGTAAATTCCTCTGCGGGGGGGTTATGTGGGACTCACCAGAATGGCACCTACCCACTAAAAACCACCTGTTGGCTGTGGTAAGCGTATACCTTTAGCCTTCATCGGAAGCGACACCCGTCGGGAAGTTGGGCGCGCTGGCGGAGACCCGCTAGCGGGTCTTCCGCCTGTAGTGAAAGTTGCACTGAAGGTGCTCAAAGGGACATGAGTTGGTGGCCGTTCTGGGCAGCCTCCGGTGAAGCCGGGGCTGGGCAGAGGTCGGCCGAAGCATGATTTAGGGATCAATTCATTTAAATGAACCTACAATGAATTGAGAAGGGAACTATGCTCCGCCAGAGCTAGCAAACGCTCTGTCGGAGTACGTGAAGCCCTAAGTTTACGGGCTAAGACTGCGATTTCACTAACATCGACATTTTTAATAGCGTCGCAGACGATACGCATATCGTCTGCTACGGAGGATTGAGGAGTGGGTTTGTATGGGCGAGGAGCCGGGATGGGATTCGATGCGGGACGCTGCCTCCAGTTTTCTGGAGCAGGCTTGGGCTGAGTAGGCTTTGCAGCCGGAGGAACCCGGCTACGCAGCGGCGGAAAGTTTTCTTGAGAAAGGCGCGGGGCCTGTTTGGGAGCCGCCCTTTTGAAATTGGAGCGCATACAACGGGGTGCCCGAGGGCAGCCCCTGTAGTTTGCGGTGTGGCCGGACTGGCCACAAAGCACGCAATCGGGAGGAGAGGGAGTTTCAGGAGTGCGATTGCACTCCTTAGTGAAGTGCGGGACCAGGCACTTGACGCACCTGGGCGGTGCGCGGCAGTTGGCTGCCGCGTGCCCGTACAACTGGCACCGATGGCATTGGCCGGGATGACCGCGGCGATGAGGCGCCTCGATTGAGATCCCAGAGAGGCCGCAAATAGAGCTAACCCCTTTCAGGATCTCTCTGGACTTGGGGACGTTGGCGAGAATCACCAAAGCGAGAGGGTGTTGCCTCCCGTACTTGCTGTGCATTTTATGCACCGCGAGTGCCGGGAAGCCTTGGGACTGCAGATCCTCCAGGATGGCCTCGTTCGATAATTCGAACGGGATTCCCCTGAGTACCGCTCTGATCTTACGCTCTTCTGACAGAGCATAAGTGTGATAAGCATATTGCTTATCGGTGAGGAGCTTAGTCAAAGCTCGGAAATCGTCTATCGACGAGACAGTGATTTTAATAGATTCACCCGAGTTTACCGCTCGGGTGTAATGGATTTTGTGCTCATTGCACAGTGTCGAGACCTCAGTCCATTTACCCTTTTCCCGAAGGAAAACGGGTGGTGGGACCTTGGCCTTGACAGAAGTTGGGGCCGGAGCGGGTGTTGAAGACACCGGGGCAGCTGGCGTTGAAGACGCCGCAGGGGGTGTAGGGACGGGCGTGGAGGGCGCCGGGTCTTGTTTTGAGCGCTTCTTAGAGCGCTTCTTAACAAGGGTGAAAGAGGGAGACTCAGGGCCAGTTGGGGTGGCGTCCGAGGAAGACTCAGTCGCGGGTGCTCGCTTGCGGCGCAGAGGGGCGTCTACTTCGCACTCCATGTCACTGGAGGAAGGGGACGCGGGAGGGCCTAAGACCTGAGGGGTCTGGGGAACTGGGGTGGCCTGAGGGGCCGGTGTGATTAGTGGCATGATTAGAGGGAGAAATGATTGCAGTGTGCGAATCATATGAGGGGCGCAGTAAGTGCCTTGGGCGTCGTAATCAGCGATCAGCTTATTCAGGAGCTCCTCAGGGCTTAGGGAAGCCATTGCGGAGGGGTTGGGGAGGGACGACAATATATAAATATATATAATATGAACCTATCGACGATGACTAACTTTCTAAAACCACCCTACACGCAGTAGGGCGGTTGAGAACGACGCGGATAACTTACTCGAACACGGAACTTGAAGTCCTGGAACGACGAAACCCCGTCGACGAAGCTCACGTTCCACGAAGTACGGTTAACAAGCCACTGACCGCCGTGAAAACGGCGTTAGAAACTTATTAGAAGTACGGTTAACGAGCCACTGTCCGCCGTGAAAACGGCGTTAGAAACTTAATTCGGTAAACAAATATGAAATTTGGGTGCTCAATTAGCGCGGGGGCTAAAAGAGCGGGAAGGCGTCTGCGATCGACGTGCGCTCGAGAACGCACGCAGACCGAGACTGTGTCAACGAGTTGGAGTAGAAACCGGTTTTGTGCGATTTTCAACGTAGGATATTACGTATGTACTTATAAGTAAAAAATTGAGATTTATTTTCACTTAGTGATTGAATTTATGTAATTCATTAAGTAAAAAATTGAAATTTATTTTCACATAGTGATTGAATGTATGTAATTCAGCTTAGTTTCTTGATACGCATCACTTCTTAGGTCTACTCATTGTAGTGTGTGACCAAGGAACAAAAAATATGTGGGGTGCATCTTCATGGCAGTCACTGCAATTCAATACAGAATAATTGAAACATGTTTTTTTGGCAAAGTTTTCGATGTTATTTATGAATTTTGAAAATTACTACCGACCCAGTTTCAAAAAAAAAAAGTAGAAGGATTTTTCGGATATCTATTTTTGCTATTAAATTTCTATGAACTGTGTGTTTATGCATAAAATAAAGATCCTCATAACTTTAATGAAAGTTTCTAAAAAAATTACCTAAAGTTGAGAATGTATGTTAAGTGAGTTATCATTAAAATTTTCTATATATCAATATATCAATGTATAGACTTCTTTTAACAATTAAATAGATTGCCAAAAACTACGTACTGTCGGGCAAAAAAATAACCAAGTTTTTGATAACTCATAACTGTACCTTATATTAACGCATCTCATTTCTAAAGCTTTATGAGTCATATTTTATAATTTTTACCGTTAAAATAAAATTGACTTTTTCTATTTTTTATTAATCGTAAGCAATTAATTTTTCATTCCAAAAAATCAAGTTAACTAATGACCTAAAATCCTACATTTAACTTAAGCTCATTGCTCATTAACTGTAACCTTGGATTTAAAACTTAGAAAATCTTTGTCATTACAGTTTTAAGGGCGTCCCGGAATTTCGTTTTACTTAATTTTATTAGGGTTCATTAATAATCCTGGCACTTAACACCGCCTTAGAAGAAAGAGCCGCTCATTATTCTTTTTTAACGAGAAAATTATTTTGTGGTCGACTTTCTGAAAATGTATGCCTTGAAAAGGAACAAGGTGTTATCGTTTTTGATGAGACTTGTCGTTGCCGAGAGAGTATCGATTGAATTCTGTAATAAAGGTCTTTTGAACATGTATTTTAGTAACCTGCGACGGATAAAAAGGGCGTTATGAGTCTGACTTTTGCATCTATCATTGTATCGGTATATTATGTTTATTTCATGTCGTAGTCAAGCTGTATAACTAGTTACCTATTTCGAGTATTTTACAATGTTGACAAAAGAGTGTCGAGTGGTTTATTCTGCAAGCATATTTTTTTAATTTAATCTGGTGTTTGTCTTTGAAATCATATCTACCATAAGTGTAAACAGGTTTCGATGCCATTTTTGTTTTGTTTGACAGCTTAGCCATATTTGATGAGAATAGGTTCAGCATTTCGAAAGGTATACACGATTTTTTCTGCTTCGGGGGGTTTTTTGTGCGTTATTTTATTTGTAACCTTATTCTTCACGGATTGTCTTAGTTTGGTGAGTGCAATTATTTCTAATGAAACTGTAGAATTGGTTTATATACTTGGGGACTTTAACGCACATCCACAAGAACCTTTTTATAAGGAACTGCAATCCTTTTGTTCTGAGGAGGACTGGATATGCGCAGATATTGATTTTCTAGGGTTATTGTCGAATACCTACACTTTTATAAGTGAGGCAAATGGAGCTAGACGCTGGCTCGACCATTGTGTAGTTACCAAATCGGCCATGCAGAGTGTTGTAAATACTTATGTTAAATACGATGTGACGTGGTCTGATCATTTCCCTCTAATTATACAGTGTAAGCTAGACACTATTAAGCCTAGGACTTATTATAATGCTAATTACAAACTCGGATATAATAAAGTGAAATGGGGGGAGAGACAGACCGATCAAATTGACATGTATACGAAATTATGTAATGAAAACTTAAGATTAATTGACTTTCCTTCAGAGCTAGGTGCCTGTAGTGACTATTCATGTAAGAATACTGACCATCGAATTATCATTGACGAATTGTACAATAACATTGTTTTATCTTTAAATAGAGCAGCATCGCAGAGTTATTCTAGTAATATTAATATGTATAAAAGAAAGCCAGTGATAGGGTGGAACAGGAATGTTGGCGAGGCTCACAGGATTGCCAGGGGTAAATTTGAATTGTGGGTTCTGTATGGTAAACCTAGATCGGGTCACATCTGGGATGAAATGCGGGAGAGTCGTTAAGTTTTCAAATCTCGATTAAGATGGTGTCAGACTAATCGGGAGCAGTTGAAAATGGACATACTCGCAACTCATCATCCAACCCACGACTTTAAAAACTTTTGGAAATCCACAAGCAAGATAAAAAACAAACCTGGTACTCCGGTGAGTGTCAATAATATTTGTGACAAAAAATCGATTGCAGAGATGTTTAACAAAATGTGAAAATAAAATGAATGGGCAACGTTTAGGTGCTAGGTTCACGGCCAGGGATGTTCGACAGGTGATTCATTTAATGTCACGAGGCAAGTCTCCGGGTCACGATCACTTAAGCATAGAACATCTGAAATACGCGGGCGGTCACATACATAGAGTACTAGCCATGTTATATACTTTATGCATTGGGCACTCATACTTGCCAAGTGACATGATGAAAACCATTGTCATACCTATTTTGAAAAGTAAAACTGGTGATGTAAGCGATCAAAGTAATTACAGGCCGATCTCGTTGGCGACTATAATGGCGAAGGTGCTTGATGGCCTGCTCCACACTCAACTTAGTAAGTACGTTAAGTTACATGACAACCAATTTGGCTTTAGATCTGGTCTGTCTACAGAGACTGCCATACTGAGTGTGAAGCAGACTGTGAAGTACTACACAGACCGTAAAACGCCTGTGTTCGCATGCTTCCTAGACCTATCGAAAGCGTTTGACTTGGTGAGTTATGATATCCTGTGGAATAAACTAAGGAGCACCGATATGCCTTATGAACTTGTAGAGATCTTCAAATTTTGGTATCTAAATCAAATCAACTGTGTTCGGTGGTCGGGTGAGCTATCGAGTCCGTACAGGTTGGAATGTGGGGTGGGGCAGGGGGGGTTGACCTCACCACAACTTTTTAACTTGTATGTCAATTCGCTAATAAAAGAGTTAAGTACTACTCATATAGGTTGCCATATTAACGACGTTTGTCTTAATAATATTAGTTATGCTGATGATATGTGTTTACTTAGTGCATCACAGTGTGGGTTATCAAAATTAATAAATATTTGTGAAAAGTATGCTAAATCTCATGGACTTGTATATAATGCAAAGAAAAGTGAATGTATGGTATTTCAGGCCAGAGGTAGAGTACTTGACTATGTGCCTTATTTTAAACTGAATGGTACAATTTTACAACAAGCAAAACAATTTAAATATCTAGGACACCTGCTCACTCAAGACCTGAAAGACGATGCAGATATGGAAAGAGAACGTAGGGCGCTGTCAATACGCGCTAATATGATCGCTCATAGGTTTACTCGCATTTCCAGGGAAGTCAAAATAGATTTATTTAAGGCATTCTGTACGTCATTCTACACAAGCAGCTTGTGGGTAAACTACACTAAGAGGCAGTATAATGCCCTTTGCGTTCAGTTCAACAACGCGTTCAGAGTGCTGCTGCGGCTGCCCCGCTTCTGTAGTGCATCGGGGATGTTAGCCGAGTGCCGCGTAGACTGTTTCTATACAACTATGCGTAAGCGGTGCACATCTCTGGTGCAGCGGGTGCGGGCCAGCTCTAGCAGCATCCTGAGGGCGTTCGCTGACCGGTATGACTGTCAGTACATGAACCATTGCCATACGGTCTAATACAAAATAATTTTATAATCTTATATAAGTAAGTATATTATTGCATTATTATTATATAATCATATTATTTTGAAATTATTTGTGGTTTGAATAATATTGTACCTAATGAATCTTATATTGCTTAATACTGACATTACACAATCTTAATTTCTTTGTTTAAATTTATTTATTGTTTGGACATTACTGATATTGTTAGTCTAACAGTTTTTATATACTTTAATATTGTGATTTTTTTTTTTTTTTGGTAATGTGTAACGTTTGTATAAACTTTATGATTTTAATATGTATTTTAAAACTTTGTAAACCTGAATTTGTATGATCTTTTAATTTATTTAAATAAATGATTTGATTTGATTTGATTATTAAATAATTGATAAAGTATTTGTTAGAAATAAATCACCAGATAAAGACACCAACTGAATGGCCCCAAAGTAAGCAGAGCTTGTGTTATGGATTACCATACAGCGAAATGGGGGGAAGCCAGAATAAACATACGTACTCGTTTATAAATATCAACAACCACGACCCGAGAACAAATATCTTTGTTCATCGCATATATGAATGTCACGATCAGGACTCACTTGAGTGAAATATAAGACTCTTTTATTTATAGGTGTCCGATATATTGGTTTATTGACTATACGTTTCTCTTCTATCTGGCCTGTGGAAAGTGGTAATGAAGAAGAAAGAATGAAAAAAGAAAAAAGAAATTAATGTTAGAAACTGATGTAAGAATATAATTTTACTAGTTCAGATTTAATTTTTGTTTAAAAAATCAAAAATAGCAATTGATTTCATTTGAATGCATTTCAACAGTTAAACTTGTAGTGTTGAAATTTATTTTTATTTTTTCTATGTCATTCCAGAGTTTATCTTAGAGTTTATTTGAGTATATCGATTATTTTTTGGTTATTAAAATTCTAGTTACTACTTTGACTTCCGTTACGTGGCGAACGCTTTTCACCCTAAATAAGAAAAATATTTGTATA
The DNA here is from genome assembly GCA_923062675.1 of Marasmarcha lunaedactyla. Lineage (NCBI taxonomy): Eukaryota > Metazoa > Arthropoda > Insecta > Lepidoptera > Pterophoridae > Marasmarcha > Marasmarcha lunaedactyla. The sequence goes on from OV281359.1 coordinate 17,835,180, forward strand.
GCCCAGTTGGGATGTAGAAAGGAAGGGCTTAACCCAAATCAATCTTGGCTATAATTTTATTTCACCAGCCTTTAGTGGAAGTGATTATTCAGAATTTTGACTAAAGAGACTCCTTCATTACTAGCCATCTTGAATTTTAGTTGGAAACTATTTTTCCTCAGTTGTTCATTATTCGAATTTCTGAGTTTATAGGAAAAAACGGGGAGAAATGTAATTATTGAACTATCTCAGTTGTTATTGACTCGAAACTTACATGAATAGGTGTATGGAAAAAAAATTTGCAGGATTTAATTTATTACAACTTTAACCTCTACAAATTTTTTGTAAATCCAATATTTCGTAGCGCCTATGGCAATCCCAGTGCAACAACAGCAAGTCATTGCGATAATGCAAAACGTAAATATGCTTGAAAACTGCGCCTCCTTTTTGATTTTAAAGTAGTTTTGCTCAATATCTTGTTCATTTTTCAAAAAAATTATCTTGACCAAAGTTGTTCATTATTAAATTCCCTTCATTTTGCTTTAATTTTTTCCTTTTTTTTATGAATTTGAAGCTTTTTAATTAAAAATACCGCACTTTATTAGTGAAGATGCAATTTTAAATTGACATGCCTGGAAAACTGATCAAATTTTAATTAATATTGGAGACTGGGGGTTCTCATATTTATAAATATTATAAAATATTTTTATTTCAGTTCAGGTTTTTATAGATTATTACAACCGACTAAACTACATAGGTACTTCACAGAAAATTTGAATTTTTTTGAAAGAAAAATTTTTCACTGTTTATTAATATTGCGATAACTTCGAATATTATTATCAACTAAATCTAAAAGCTTACCAAAAATTTTATGTATCGAAATGTTTTCTGGGAAATTTAGTGGTAAATGGTAAAAAAACATTTGGAAAGGATTACATTAAAATAGATCCGTTTCAAACTAATCCTAAATACAATCAACATAAACGAAAATAATATATCACTTACTAAAACATACTATAATATCATTTATATTGCTATAAATCAAAAGTATCAAGGATAAGGATTTCATTATTTATAGACAATTTTATTTAAAACCAAAGAAATATTCACAATTACGAATTTTCATAAAAATAAATAAAGCATTCCAAAGGTGAATACACAATACGAAAATGGCGGGATCCGCAGAAAACTGTCATCTCATTTTATCATCCAGAAACGAGTCACTGGCTTTTTTCGTTCCGTTCAATCATTAGGTACGAAAGGAACGCAGATGAATGAATGATTGGCAAAGTAGAACTGCCTTTTGTTTGATTTTCTTTTAATTATTTCGCTAAGAGTTGATGGTAAGGTATGAATGGCGTGTTGATCTAGCAATTTTATTTAAAGTTATTCTTTTTTCATATATAACTAATCAAGGTAAAGGTGGGAACAGAAATTTATTCAGACATCAACTATGATTTCTTCAAATCAGAAAAAAAATTTAAGTAACAAGTTCGTATAATAAATATAACTGAAACAAATTTTGAAGTGATGAAAACTTCCTAAAATTACAATGATACCAATACGTTTTTGATCTTTAAGATGTTAACCGGGTTGGATTTTTTCTTTTCTTTTAATTCGTTGACTCAAAACTTTACTTTTTTCAAAATTATATAAGGTTGGCAAAAGGTTATATAAGGTTGCATAAGTTCATATGAGGTTGCATAAGGTTATATAAGGTTTCATAAGTTATATAAGGTTGCGTAAGGTTATATAAAGTTAGGACGGTGGGCGCGCGCCCCAGTTCCGAGGAGCTGGCACGCTTGCACAGGAGTGCCAACATGGTACTCTTGCAGGAATGGGGAGGAGTCCCTGGCCACACCAGCCTATGGGTCCGGACGATAGAGGCAATTCGTTCGGTTCTCCAGGCGTGGGTGCGGCGGAGGAGAGGGACACTCTCCTTCTACCTTGTGCAGGTCTTGACCAAGCACGGTTGCTTCGGTCACTACCGCCACAGGATCACCCAGAGGGAGTTAACAACGGATTGTCACCATTGTGGTGCGGCCGATGACTCAGCCGAGTACACTATGGTGGAGTGCCTGGCGTGGAGTCGGCTGCGACACGAAGTGACCTCTGTCATCGGGAGGGACCTCTCACTTCTCAGCGTGGTAAGAGCCATGCTTGGGAGCAGAGGGTTCTGGCCAGCCATGATCTCCTTCTACGAAGTGATGTCAAGAAGGAGACGGTGAAGCAGCGTAGGGAGGGTGACGCCACAGCAGCGGCGGAGGGGGGGAAGGAGAAGGAGGTACGTACACCTTCTGCCTTTTGATAACATAAGGTTGCATAAGGTTATATAAGGTTCTCACGTGGGATGTGAAACGTTGCGCGCTGGGTATTGAATGCTGATATCTCGCTCTCGACCAAGGTTTGCGCTGTGGTCGAGAGTAATAGGTCATGGCAGGCGGTGCGATCCCTCTGCGAAACACTAGAGCTTGCGGGGAGAGGGCGAGTGAAGATGCTTTCATTGCTAAGAGCTTCTCTCCCTCGCAGTCCCATTAACCTCCGGTGGTGGTTTGGGGATTGCGCCTCCGGTCCAGGGCTCGAGATGGTGCATGCACTTTCTGCGCACCATCTCATGAGGTGAGGTTAATGTTGCATAAGGTTATTTAAGGTTGTATAAGGTTATATAAGGTTGTACTAAGTATAATAGAAACCTTTTTCTTGTGATTTTCTGGGCGAAGCATCTCTCTATAAGAGCAGAAAAATAATTACTTGTTTTTAGATTTCAGTTTCTATCAATTACAAAATGGAGACAGTCTTGTGAACTTTTTTGCAATCAATTTATAATCTTAGTTTTTTTTGTATATTAAAAAAAAATTCAGTACCTCTAAACAATATTATAACTTCTGTGAACACAGAACTGAATCATTCATAAACCGTCACTCAAACGACATTCTAATGTGCACGAAAAAGGGTTTCTCTTTCAGAAATGATAAATTGCGGTTCGAGGGAACAAATTTAAGAAAGAAAAGTAAAGACTTGTGACAAACTTTTTTATTTTTAAACTGTTAAGAAATTAGATTACTTATTTGTGTAACATAACTGTTTTTGGAGTTGAACTTTTAGAGATCAAACATGGCTTCTGATTAATTTTCGTCAGTGGCGCAGTACACGGTGGTGCTAGCTTCTTAATACCGGGTTTGATCCTAAGTTAAGCTGAGTACACTACGGTGTACTCATGTTTTAAACTCAACGATGAAGGAAATCACCGTGGGTTCGTACTAATAAACCTAAAAAATTATTTCAAACCCGCAATAAGCAAGCGTGGTTGGTAGTCCACCATGTCCTTAAACCAGCCCCTTTATTAGGTAAGGCTGATATACGTGCAGCAGGACTTATTTTATGTTTATAGTGTTACTTACTCGGATTTAGCTTGTGGCTTCCACGGTGAAGACCAATGATCGTCGGATACAAAAAATACAAGAAACGGAAGAAGAAAAGACTTAAATATTCAAAATTGGTTCAGGCCTCCGACAACAATAGGGGTGGCAGTTACTTCGCAGAAGCATTAGGTTAGCCATGCAATGAGGTTATTTTGTCAGTATTGTTGGTTCAATGCCGAGGAAAAAATATCTGCGTGTGATATATTCGTTGTATGGCATTTTTGATACTTTTTTTGTTTTTTTTGATTATATTCTACGTTTTTTTAATATCCTAGGTAAATTTTGAAACGTAAGTTACCTTTAATTGTTTTGCAATAAAGTATTTTAATTATATCTTTTTATTTTTCTTATTATTTTACTCGAGTTAAACTCTGCGTGGTCAAATCCCGATGGGCAAAATTGTAGATAAAAATATGCATGAATAATTCATATTTTTCATGGATACTTTCCTCAATCAAGTACAGGAAAACCTTCTAAGAAAACCCAAAATACCTTCGAAAACATCTCAAAGGTTTATGCTGTTCGTTTTTACTGCTAAGTAAAAAAGGGAATTTGCGTTCAGGTTCTATGGCTATAAGTCTTTTGGTATTACTCGCATTTTTACCGATTTGACATGAATATGTTAACTGGAAGGACTTATTTATCTATTACAGATTTTAAAATTTTCCTTTAAAACATGCTGAAACGTTACTCATATTTTAAATGCGCAAACGAGATCTTTCAAGCCAGGACTACGCAAAGGAAGATCATAAAATTTCATCCAGAAAAGGCAATGGTTAACTTTCAATCAGAAGAAGGTCTGTTTCTGGTTTTTATACCTGGTTTGTTCCAAAAATTGTTAGCCACAGGGTAATCTTTTTTCCGTCTTTTTTTCTGAATTGACGGCAAATTTCAATACAAATCTCATTTAGTGGAAATTATTGACCACATATGTGTATTTTTTTCAATGTTTAAAGATTACCTGTTACTCTTCTTTTGTTTACAACTGTGGACGTCTTGCAAGAAGCTTTTTGTGGTATAATTTTCTTATTATAAACGAGGGTTAACCTTCAAGAAATCTCACGCTGACGCAATTAAAAAGCTGCGTTTGAGGTGTCTATTCCTGCATAAGCAACAATTACTAACTTATTGGTTCCTTCGATTGGAACCTCGGACTCTACGGCGGCGACTTGACAGGCTCTTGCAAAATTGGTTTTGACTTGATAATATTATAACGTGTGATGTCGTTGCCATGACAGTAAAGATTTTTGCGTACAATTTTTTACTAGATAGACGTCAAGAAGTTATACAAAAAAATTATACTACAGATAAGGTTGTGTTATATTCATACAAAGACATATCAATGAAGTGTGACCAGGCCATACAAGAAGTATAGCGAAGTTTTTATGTGTATTTAAAGATCCTGAGAAGTCTCTTCTCATATTCTGATATTTATTTATTTGTTAGGTCACCAACAGAGTGTACATAAAAATAAAGATAGTACATAACATAAAACAAAATTACATTCTGAATGCCACTCTAATTATAGGTGACGTCGACATCCTTCAAGTAAACAACTGTAACATATTCATATTAAGTAGTTGTTAATTATTATTAAAGTTTAAGTTTAACAAATTTTTGTGATAGGTATACTAGATATTAAATGATGAATATAGATAATAATTGTATCTGAGTTGTAGAGTCTATTTATTTATGAGGTCATATAATTGGAGACTTACATAGACTTAGGTATTTTTAAAATGATAGGTATCTTGATGAGTTAGAGAGTTTTTATGTTCTTTCTATATGAACCATCCTAATAACCAATTTCACATGGTAATTTGTCAAGAACAAAGAAAATTGTAACTTAAGCCAATGGCCGGTAAAGCATCGTTGATCATTATTTGAACATGATTAATTAAACATTTCTTAAAAACCACCATCATCAATTTTGTCGAATGCTCGGTTGCTGTATACGACAGAAAAGACATGCTTTGATCCACTTATCAAGAAATAAAAAAAAATTAAAGTATGACAAACAAAAATACATCGCTTTCTGAGAACAATTTATTTGTGACACAGAAAATATTATCCCAGTTGATGCTTGATAACACAAATTACTCTGAGTACAAAAAGAAGGATAACCTCAATACGTTGTTAACATCTTTCTTATATACGTCAGATTTCTGCCTCGGAGTAAATTTTTATTTTACACGACTGAAGACATTGACAGTAGGGCCTCCTTGGAAGTAACACGATAGGAAGTCTTCGATAGGAACACGGAAGTTATCTGGCAAACAATTGAAGTTTTTTTTAATGATATCCTTAACCCTATTTTTAACACTTTAACGATAATTAAGACAGTTAATTATAGTGGTAATTTTCTTTTGTGTGTGAGTATATTTATTACCATTTTTACTCTTGTTGCATTTATCATTTATGTGATTTATAAATTTTTTCTTTTAATATTATTTATTTGCAATCACATAGGTAATTTAGTTTTAATAATCTTAGTATTATAAATCTGAAAATTAATTGGTGTGTTACGTTGTCATGACTTAAAACTGTACAAGTCATGATACAAATTTACATGCACATTACCAGGACATATTGTAAAATCTCTTTTTTAATAAGATAAAATAAGGCCGAACATTAGATAAACCTTTTGTTTTTGTAACACATTTCTTTTATATTTCATTCAACTAAAAATTGTACACTGAGAACGAAATTATACGCCAAAGTAACATCTAATAAAAAGGTTGTTCTATTCATAAGCTCAAATTAAAAGCGAAGGAATGACAGCATACAATAAGACAATGCCTTTAGTACAAAGAGTTGTCCGCGGCAGCTTAGCGCTTGTGGTAGTCTACGCCAAATGAAACTGTAGATTAGGACAATGAAGATTTTCTTGTATAGTTGTGAAATATGATTTTAACATATATTTTACTAGCAAGTATTTGATTCACATTAGCTTTACTAATGTATACGCCGTAATAAGAAAAACACAAGTTTCAATGTTGTTTTGTATTGTAATCTTGCTGCAACAATTTTAAAGTAAGGAAAGTAAAAAATGATAAAATGATAAAATGCATCGAAAACAAAAATTTTGTTCTCATCTCACATCTCAGAACATTTTTAATTTATTTTATTTATTTATTTATCGTTAACATTCTAACCCGCTACGAATACAGTTTATGGCTGAACAGGTGCATGTTACTAAGACACTAAGGTTGAAAATTATAAAACATGCTCAGATTAACCCACTTAAATGGTCAAATAAAAAGCGAGTTTGTTTTAAACTGTATGTTATACAAAACATGTGACATCATCTTGTCAATAAAGGAGCCATTAGTTTTCTGAGGATTTTAATTATGCAATTTGAAACCAACGTGTTTTTCATTTGATCTTGGAGATCAGATAATTTGAAGTACGCTGTACAGATTTTGTCTTTATATCGTATTGCGACGATTCTGTAAAATAAATCATCTTTTTATTTTTGTATATTATATTTGAGAGGGTCACACAATATAATAAGTTTATTTAAAAACTATACAATTTTGTATATTAAATTAATAATAATAAGAAAAAATGCGCTACAAATGAAAAACTATGACTAAACTAGAATCTATTGAAGGTAACGTGGCCAAAATAGTTGAGTTCATTTCAGGCCCTCAATAAGCTTTTGATTTCAGTACTTCACGCAAAAAATGACTATACCTTAATTTTTATAACATTTTATAATAATTACTTAAATGAAAGTCAGAACCAAATTATGTATATAAATATATAAAAGACATAAAAGCAAATCAAAGAATATGTAACTGCTTGCATCTTTACCGATACAGACAAGGTTCTCGAACTATAGGTTAATCATTATGCAGAAAGAAATACTTGAGGTAATCTTTATGACTTAAAATAGATGACATAGATATTCAGTTGAATTAGTTACTAAAAAAATGTCGAAATCATAACATATTAAAATAATATGACTAAAAATATATTTATGTCAGCTTTATAGCCAAATATTTTATTTGTTTGGGTTTATGTGCGAAATTATTTTCTTTGATCGGCAACCCTCAATAAAAAAAACACTCGCTCTGTTTGTGAATAACAAGTGAAAGCAGCCTGCTTACTAATGAGATAGCAAACTAACACAATAAATAATTAATAAGTAGTTAATTGTTTATTTTTCCTTTTTTCCATATTACATGAAGTAACAAATATTTTTAGATTAAAGAATTTGTGGTGCAATACAATATAGTTATTATAAGTTTATTCTAATTATGGCTATTTTAACACTAAAAATAAAAAAAACCTAATTAGTATTTAGCTCAGGTGATTATAAAATATGGTATTTACCTTATTGATTATTATAATAAAAATAATTATAACTGTATATTTTACTGAAACATAAGTGGCCGACGGCACGAACATTTTGAACTCAGCCCTTTATGTATTACGTATCCAACATCTTAACTTTTTTTACTAACTTAAACAAATCAACATTTGTCAGTGCTCATTTACAAGGCGTCGGTTGCTTAGTGGCCAACAATCGACTTTTATCGAAGACAATATTCAAATCAAAGTTATACATACCTTTTATTTGAAGCATGCTGCAACCTGAAGATGTAGTTAATTTTTATTTCCAAACATTGCTAAAACGCAAGTGGTATCTAAGTTATTTTCATATCACCTTTGAAAAGCTTCCTATCTGCACTAATTTAGTCTCTGTCACGTTAATGAATACACTGCGCTGTATCAGGTGTTGTACAAAGAAGACAAACATCGAAGTCATGTTTGAATTTTGCTCAGTAAATGAACGTTAAATGCTGTGTATAAAGTTCATTTTGTTTGCTTTTGAGATTGTTGTAATAAGAATAAATTATGTTGAAATGAGTCGTGTGAGAAATGCATAAACGTGTACGTGTGCAAATTGAATTAAGTCCAAAGGTTGGTTATTTACGTTTTGAAATCACATTTTATATAAGATTTTTCGAATTGAAATGATTAAAGCCGTAATTCCAGTGTGCCAAGTGTGAGCTTTCATCTATAATTTACGCCATGAGCGCGTTAATTATGAAATTTGAATAGCGACATCTAAAGATAATTCCAATAAACCAACAATTTTTGATACAATCCAACGCACTTACGTAAAATTAAGGTGACACCTTGCAGTCAGCATGCAGAAGATCAAAACTTTTGCTGACAGGTAATTATATTTTGACGGCCATCATTCGTAGGGCCACACCCTGTAATATAGTCACATACATTTTCAACCAAAAGCTTCAAAAAAGTAATGTCAAATTTAAAAATTTTCCACCGTGTTACATCACCGAGTTCTTTTATGGCTTAATGTATGTAAATTTGTTAAGTACAGAAAGTTTTTCCATTTTGAACGGTTCGCGAGCAGATAGGTCTTCTCTGGCGTGCAGCTGAGGCGTCTGTCACTAACAAACTCCAGGCAAATAGAATACCCAAGTATAAGTACTGTGACATACAGTCGTGAAGACTGTTTATTTTTATTTTTTATTTACCCGTCATGATCGCACTAATCTATCGAAAAAGAATATCGTAGATGAGTACAAAGGCAAAAAAATACTTTTCCCTTTATAAAATAGTATAGATCCCCTACAAGCATAGGATCAGATAGATAGATCGATAATCACTTTATTAATATAATAATAGAAATAATATTAATATGATATTTGATAAACATTGAACATAAGATGAAAAACATTTAAATGCTACAGAAGAACAAAATATCATACCTCAATGACTAAAACCAAAAATCTTTTTTCATATTATGAATAGCATTTAAATAACGCTTAGTTAAAAAACAACAACAAATAGCAAACTCCTACTCTTGAAAACCTATTTTGTCCACATTGGATTGAAATTAGGATCGGTTTCCGATATGTAATCGAAGTGAGAGTGAAGTCACTTACGATTCAACAATTAACAAATAATACACGCTAAATACAACAACGATTGACTTGGCGTCTATGGATAAGCCATGGATTGCCGTAAAACAGCCGAAAAATTGTAAAACAATTGGCGTTAGTATCGCATGCAAGAATACGAAATATCATAATTAGATCACCGATTAATCACAATTGTTTAAAAGTAAGCCTATTGAAAGGACAGTGTGTCTCACGCAACGCTTGCAATGACATCCTGCATTAGCACTACATTGGTACACAAGTAGTATGCAATCAGAATCTGAGAGTTTTAACCAGACTTTAAGAGATTATCAACGAGTTTAACCTGAACTCTTCTATTTCGTTGTTTGATTTGTTGTGTTATCCTTCTATATATTAACAAATTATGTACTGGGTGACTTTGTTTACCGTTCAGAAAAAGGGTACACGAAGATTAAGATTCTCAGCCACTTTCCGAAAAACACAAAAAAGCTAAAATAATTCTCCTCAAATGTTGTATAAAGATTTCATTCCTTTTTCATTTCAGACCTATTTAAATGTATGTGGTTTGGCCGTTTCTTAATATTTTTGCATTACTTTAATTCGTAATTTTATTACACTCTCATCGCACTACTGGGCACGCTGAATCACATTTTGTTTCCTTGCTGGTTGAATGATGGTGGATTGGTACCTACAAACCGACCAGCATGAACTTACCGCGCTTGTGACAAATGTCACTGTCACGAGCATCAGCGCCGCCTAGTGAACATTCATAATTGCTTCGCATCCCTTACCGCGCGCGCGCCGGCCGCTCCACTAAAATATAACTTGTTACAAAGAAATAACCCGGAACAATCGTAAATCAAAGATCTTGTGAGGTGTCAGTGCTGGTGATCGAATGAAGGGACCCTCTGCCTGGATTCGCCGCAAGAAAAGCATATGAGGTCAGTGCTTAGTCGTGCCGAGAGTGTTTTTCAATTAGGGAATGAATTAAGATTTACCAGCCATCTATTAAATACAGTCCACTACCCCGCAGTGTGGATAGGAATATTCACACCAGTATGTGTTCTATAACCGAACGACAAGTGCTTGTTTTTCATTTTCCTCAAGGAATACCTTGTTTGAGTTAGAAATAGGGCAAGATGTCATTCAAATCGCCTAACCCACTGGTTGGCCAGACTAACGCGACATACTTTCTTGCTGGTCCTTAGGCAGTAGATGATACTTCAAAACTAAGGTCCGTCGCGGCTGCTCTAAGGCGAATCTTATGTAGGAGTAATTTGATTTCCCGCTTAAATCCCTCAGCTGAGCCACAAAGTCCGAGTCAACTGAAATTTAACAGACTGAAATAAAAATTAATCAATAATCAAAATACCCTAATTTTTTTTCGAGAAAATATATGTACAGTGCAGATACACGAGTAAAGTCGCTGATCAAAGCTAGTGTAATAGGTAAATAAGTACTAAATATATAAAGAAAATTAGGTTGACGTGTCAAAGAAGTATTAATTTTAGATTACGTGTATAGATAATTATGTCAAGGTTATTCCATATAATTATTCAAATTTGAAAATAAATGTGATTATAATCACTTCGTCCCTGAATGATAAAGGGTTAAGTCCATTTTAGGCCGTCAGTAAGCTTTTTTGTTTCAGCAATTAATGGACGAATGGAATGCACGATAATTCGTATCATATATGTAAATGATTATTAAAAAAAGTATCAGAACTAAAATATTTCCCAATAAAATTATCTGAATTAATAAGAAACTAAACGTGAGGAGTCTCCGTACAATAGCTGCGCAACGTTGGGGTTACCGATTCAATGCAAAAGAAGTCTTGCTGGTGGCTTATTCTAAAGAAAAAGGCATAAAGCTTTTCATAAACAGTAAAGTAAACATATAAAGTATACATTTAAAACTAAATAAATAATATCAAAAACATATTACAAACTTAATTAGGGTAATTGTATAATCTTGCAAAGCATTATTTCAATTGCAAGTATAACTTTTTGTGAGTTTTATTTTTTTTTTAGTTCGGGATCCCTATCTCTAAAATTCAAATTCGCTCTGTTATTTTGCAACAAGTGGATGTGCTCTTTCAGGTTTCCTTTTTTTTTGACTTTTTATCTTCCCATGTTATTTCTTTTTTGATTTTCCTTTATATTAGAACGTAATTTATCATAAAATAAGCTTAATTATCCAAAAAACTCTCCTGTGTTAGACAATAAGAACTCAAGCTGAAAACAAGCTTCATAAGCGCGGAAGGTGAAACTTGTTTGCGTCTATTAAGGTTGCATGGGGCTAGCATATAATTAGCCGAGAAGGTGTCTAAACGCGACAAACACTCGCTTCGGGTCGAGAGATAATGTGGCTCAGTAGCGTCAGTTTCTCGGATTTTGAGACCTCCTCGACTTGTCGCGAGTACAGACCTCTTCCTGTAGGTTATCTAATGTATAAAAGTGTTTTCTTTCTATATTCTAATTAAGATTTTGGACACGTGACTCTGTGTTGTACGCAAGATTCCCTTTGACTTCATTATTTAATTTAAATACGAAAACCAAAAAAGTTAGTTCAATAACCTTTTAAATATGGTTTATGACTATATAGTCAATCTATTAAAAATAATCTTGACGGTATAATATGCTGAAACATCATCGGCCGACGGCTCAAACACTATGGACTTAAGCCTTTCGGATCATCTTATTTATGAAAATGGATTTATACTAAGGGTACTTGGAAGACTAACATTTGCCTTGATTAGTGGATTTTCTTTGGTAATACAGTTTCGTAATACAATTATATATGTCAGTGGGCTGTATTTGTTTATAATTCGTGTAACAAACCATGTTCATGTCATGGTTTCATTTTAAGTCTAAATTAATTGAATAAATTATTGTTTTTAAAACAAAATACTTTATTTATTGCAGAGCACAGGACACGCTGACCTTCAAATAGAAGGCTTATAGAAACTGAATCACATTCTCCTTATAATTCATAATCCCGTAAAACAAAGGCAATAAAGGTTATTTCCAAAGAGAACCTGAAATATAACAAAACTTAACCTCTACGTTACGCAGATAAATCCGTACGCTACTACAGCGTCTTTCAGCTTGAGCTATTCGGCGCCAACATGTCTGCGCCATAGTTCAACACGCGAATAAACACAAAAGCTAGAGGGGTTATTTTTGGGTTATTCGATTTGGTTTAGTGTGTTAAAATTTCGTTGAAAACTTCAGTAAGGATGGCCATGTTTCATTTATAATATAATTTCAATAGTTTTCCTGCAACTGAAAAAAGATAAGATTGTGTTGTTGTCACACAGAGGAAGTACCACAGGGATAAAAAAAACAGACCACTTCTACCTCAAACCCACGGACGGTAACGTGTCTTAAGGCGCGTGTTACGTTACACCAATGCTACTTTTACTAACATTGATGTCACTTATTGATATCTATGAGCATGCACGCTGACCCAGCAATCATGGCTGAAGGGTTGTCACTATTGCTTGCACTATTCATTCACTGGGTGACAGTCAGTGGCTAAAGTGATTGAGCATTTCCGTGCTTTAGAGGCCACGGTAAGCCGTCGGTCCCAGTTGTTATCACAAGCCGCGTCAGAGGCCTATGAACTTCCAGGTGGCTTGATTAACTCCAGAGGTTGCCTCTCCTTCACACGATCAGAAGAAGGAGATATTTACGATCGCCTGAATTACCGACTATGGAAATGTCAAAAATATGCCACTATACAATTTATGTGAGATTCAAAATAATCCCCCGGCTTGTTTTCTGGATTGATGTCCATCAAAGATTAGACTCGTTGCGTGTCACATAAAAACTTTTCTGGTTATGAAAGTATTTGAAGATCTTTTTGTTGATTTTTTGGTTCAAGTTTCACAGTTTCTCTTGAGTTTTCAAGAAACCTTCTTTGTTTGAGACGTATTAAATTTGTACTTTAATTTTACTAAAATTAAATTTGGTTTGTAAGACAGTGTTGTAAAATTATTTGAGCGAACTATTTATTTTATATTTGCGATGAATATTAATAGCACTAAACAAAGTCGGTTTTGAAAAAAATTGTCAGTGCGACTTGTTTCACACAGCGATTACGAGTATCTTGATCTGTTTTGAGATGTTTCGGATTACGAACTAAGCCCGCTTTCTGGAATATATGCAAGAACGTAAATGTTCGTTTTCTGTTAAAACGTTTCATGTATTTTTATTTTAATTTTCTGGTTCATTAGTTTTTATTAATTCATATCGTAGAAGACTTATTTATTTAAATTCTGCTTTTCTATAGACTTTTATGAATAAAAGTTCCTTTCATTGTGAGTGTAACTGAAATTTAAAATAACATAACTGAAATTTTATGCTTGCAATGTATCCGTTGTATATATATACTTAAACAATTCAACCCGGAGTCAGAAGTCTTTTGAGCGGTTCAATCGATTTTCTAACCTAGCTAACAACAATCTCGATTAAGCTTCTAGAAACGCATCAAAAGAATTCCTGCCTCGTACGCTGGAGGTCTCAGGATCGAGTTCTGGTTGAAGCATTCATTTGTGTAATGAACCCAAATGTTTGTACTCGAGTCATGGCTGTTTATAATTATACATAAGATAAGCTCTGCCTTCTTTTGGGGCGGTATACAATTAGCTAGATTGTCTTGGGCTTTATTTATTAATGTGATTACCTATAATTAATAGATTTCTTTTAATAAGGCATTGGTTAACCGTTATATGTTTGCAAAAAAATTACCTTACATTTTGCATCCTCGACCTGGGCAAAGTGCGTAGAGCTATTGTTGATGTTTTTGACGTATTTCGATGTCAACAGTTTACATTTGTCTAAGTTCAATGATTTTTTTAGACTTTTCAAACTTCAAATAATAGGATTAATTTAAAAAATTGAATCTTTTACACCATTTATTTAAATCCGATATTTCATAATTACCGGTTTGATATTCTTTAGCTCTTGGCAATTAAAGTGACTATTAAGAGGAAAATTAAATTAAATTTGCTTTAATTAAATCTCGTTTTAGGTGTATTAAAACAGGTGGCTATGAAAATTTAATGAACACGTTTTTAAGGCTTTGCTTGGTCGTTAGGGCCACTAATTAAAACACGGATTACAAGTTTTTCTGTGGCATATTAGAATATTTTTTCAAATATTGTTCGAATCATATAAACTTAAATTATTCTTTCTTTTTGGTAGATAGATATATTAGATATTAGATATATTAGATATTAGATATATTCATAAAATAATCTGTTATCAAAGTTTAAGCTATATTCATCAATTCATAGTTTAGAAAACAGATGTCACATAGATTTTTTACGGGCTAACAATAATTTGGTCTAAACCAATAATAATTGAGGTAAGTATAATAGAGATTAGTGTAGTAGTATGTACTTCTGGTCTGGTATATTTAGTTGATATAAGAGATAGAGTAAGTAAGTTTAGTTGATACGTCGCAGGTAGATGGTTAAATTAGGCAGTTTTATGCTTCAGTCTTCAATTTTAATTATCACAGGATATTAATAAGTTTGTAAACTAAACACCACAGCCAAGGACCGAGGGAGCGTGGCTTGGGCTTCCACTGCCACCCCTTCCTGATCTGCGGTGCGTGCTGGAGGGGATGCGCCGCCTTCGGAAGCTTTTATTTTTAATTTTATTTATTTATTTGGATATCCAACAGCAATACAATTAAAATAACATGAATAATTTATATAAGCTAATGAAAAGGTCATCATGGATGGATGAAGTGGTCGGTGGTAATTGCCGGACTGTGTGTGTGGCAGTTGCTTCATGAGGTGTAAAGTCAGATATTTACAATTGAGGGAAAGGGATAATACAAAGATTATAACGTCTTTGTATAATTTTAGTAGTATGATAATAGTTAAATAATAAATAATGGATTACTCAGTTTACATGCTTATTTGTCTTCTTTTTTCAACAGGTACATAAATATACTAAATGAAATTCTTTATTGTTAGATATCATGAAAAACTGGATATTTATGGGCTGGTTATGAAAACTTACCGAACGTTTGTATATTGTGAACTTGTTTTTTGATACCCATTAAATTTTATTGACAAATTCAAAATTTAGCTTAAATTAATAATTATACGATACAATTGTGCTACAAATAAAAAACTAAATCTAAACTTGAATCCATTGAGGGCAACGTAGCCAAAAGGCTGGCTGAATTACCACGCTGGATCGCAATGGAAATTCATTGTGCGAGGTAGGTGCTAGCCTTAGGATCATGAGTTTAACTTATTTGTCTTCTTTTTTCAACACGTACATAAATATACTAAATGAAATTTTTTATTGTTAGATATCATGAAAAACTGGATATTTATGGGCTGGTTATGAAAACTTACCTAACGTTTGTATATTGTGAACTTGTTTTTTGATACCCATTAAATTTTATTGACAAATTCAAAATTTAACTTAAATTTAATAATTATACGATAAAATTATGCTACAAATAAAAAACTAAATCTAAACTTGAATCTGTAAAGGGCAACGTAGCCAAAAGGCGGGCCAAATTACCACGCTGGATCGCCAGCCTTAGGATCATGAGTTTAATTGTCTAATATTTTATTTTATTTAATTTTATTTAAGTCTATTTGGGAAACACACAGATTAAATACAATAAATTGAAACTCACATAAATATTACATAATCCAATCAAGTTTCCACTATTTGTTTTACAAAACAAAAAGAAAGCAGAAATTCAGTAAGGTATTTACAGAATGTTAAGAAATAGCACTCTTAAAATATAAGCAGTTCAGTACTTAACAATCACATATTTAAGGTATTGTATCGCGTTAAGATTTTTGCAAAAACATTAATGTTGTGTTAAGATTTTTCCTAAAACCTTGAATATTTAAATTAAACATATCTATGTCGGAGAAGAGAGCGCTATACTTATTACATGCTCTGGGAATGAAAGCATTTGAACCATAATTCGTTTTGACTGTTGTTGGTTTAAATAAAAAATTTTTCGTGTAGAGGAACGAGGACACCTAAATGCTATTTTGCTCAAAAGATAGTTTGATTTTTAGTGATTATTAATTAGTTTATAAAGAAAGATTTGATCCTTTATGAGTGGTCGGCTTTCCAGTGATGATAATTTATCAGGACTTGGTCGGCTTCCACAGTTTGAATGAAAGAGTAAGTGCTTATAGAATTTATTTTGTATTTTTTCTAACTGTTCGTTATATATTTTATAGTATGGATTCCAACAAGTTGACGCATATTCCAAAATGGAACGAACAAAGGAATTATATAGAAGTAACATCGTTGATGTATTTTTGAAATCTTTTCCCACTCTTAGAATAAAACCCAACATTCTATAAGCCTTATTAAGTGTTTATCTTATATGCACGTCAAATATTAACTTTGCGTCAAGGAAAACGCCAAGATCTTTTATGGAAGAAACATTTTCTAAATTATGTCCTTCGATACTATATTTAAAGTTGATGATTGATTTCCTACGAGTAAAAGCTATAACTTTACATTTTTTCACTATTTAGAAACATACGATTTGTTTTACAGTAAGCTGACAAACTATCTAGATCATTCTGTAACTGTATGCAGTCATCAGTAGTTTTGATAACTTTATAGATCTTTGCGTCATCTGCGTATAGTATGAAATTAGAATGTGTGAAAACCGCTGCTATATCATTAATGAATACATTAAAAAGCAGAGGTCCCAGATGCGAGCCCTGAGGAACACTGGATGGAACAGGTATAAAAGACGAGCAGAATCCCCTTACTGTCACAGCTTGAGATCGATTGTTGAGATATGATTTAAGCCAACGAAGAAGATCGCCGTGTATACCAAAGTGTTTAAGTTTTTTACAAAGTATTTTATGGTCAATTTTATCGAAAGCTTTAGAAAAATCTGTGTACACGACATCCACCTGATGACCCTCATCCATAGCGTCTGTCACCAACTCCAAAAACTCACATAAATTCGTCTCCGTACATTTTTTATTTATGAAACCGTGCTGTTGTTCTATAATATGGGGCTTTACTGCTGGATATATCTGGTCATAAATAATGCGTTCGAACATTTTAGGTATAGTGCTCAGTTTTGAGATAGGCCTTTAGTTCTTTATATTGTTTTTATCGCCCCCTTTGCCAATAGGAACTACAAAACTTTGTTTCCATTTCGATGGCATTATACCGGACCTGAGAGAATTATTAAAAATAATATGCAGTGGGTAGCATAGATGCTTATAGCATTGTCTTAAAAAAATATGGAGGTATACCGTCTGGACCTGAACCCTTAGAAACGTCCAGAGATTTTAAGTTCTTTTTGACCAGGTCGCATGATATAGACAACGATGAAATATCTACCTGGTTATATAGATTTGATCTATCAGTTAAAGGAACTTTCGGAGGTTCGATGTCAGATTGTAAAAATACAGATTGAAAGTGATTGTTAAATAGATTGCAAATTACATCTCCGTCCGAAGAATGAATATTATCAAGAAACATGTGGTTTGGAATATCATCGTTCTTTTTCTTTGATTTAATAAAAGACCAAAATTGTTTACTGCATTTTAAAATATTTTTTTTCTGATTTAGCAATAAATGTTTCATAACAGAATACTTCCATTTTCTTCTGTCTAGCCCGCAAATTTGAAAAAACCTGATAATCAGAGAGACGTTTGTAGTTTTCCATTTTCTGTGATACTTTAGTTTTTCTTTAACTACCTTAATTAATGATGATGAGTACCACGAAGGAAACTTTTTGGTACATCGAGTCGTTATGGTTGGAACATGTTCAGAAAAAACTCTCTCCAAAATATCATAGAATCTATCCACAGCTACGTTGATATCAAGACCTTGTAAATTCTCATCCCAATCTTACTCAGAGAGCACTAGTTCTACCTTGTCGTAATCGCACTGCCGGAACAAGCGAATTAATCGAGGTGGTGATTGGAGTGATGTTAAGTTTATATCTTTAACCTCTAACAATAATGAAGGATGATGATCATCCTCACTGACCAAAGGCGGTTGCAAATTACTAAATCCAGCAGTCTTTCATTTTTATTTCTTATAAAATTGAATTGCTGTAGATTATTAAACAATAGAAAGTTCGATAAAGCAGAAACTAGCAAATCGGAATGGCTGTTAATTATTTTGATCAGCTTGTCGCTGTTGTCATATGTCCAAATAGCTTTACTCAAATTAAAATCACCGGTGATGATAAGGTCATCCTCAGTGTAACTCAAAACAATTTCTGAAACATCATCAAAAAAACCAGTTTCGGACGCAAACTGCGTTGCCCCATGTGGAAAATAACAGCAATAAACATGCATTTTTTTTTTCTGAACCATTTTTATCGTAACTTATCCTTACATAAGCAATATAAGCTGAACGTTCTTTATTAGAAGGATATCATTACATTTGAGACCACTATTCCTTTTCTTACAGCTATTAATACCCCGCCACCCATTTTATCGGTTCTTGTTGAGTAATCACAGTCACATCTATATACCATAAAACGTTCATTAAAAAGCTCTGAGTCATAAATACCGGGCAATAACCATGTTTCACTGATACAAATTATATCACAATCACAAAGAAGCATGTTTCTATAAAATAAATTTGTTTTTGTACGCAAGCCTCGGACATTTTGATAGAAAATATTAATATTGTCACTTAATCATCCCCCCCCAATCACAAATCATTACCCCATCAAGTAAAATTAATTAATTAATTAATTAGTACATATTGAAAATCAAGTGAGATTCTATTATCAAACCAAAAAACCGACGACTCACGTAATAATGTTTAAATAAAATAAGTGAGACCAAGTAGCAATAATTTACAAGGGTGCACCGTGTAACAATCAGAGTCACACCATGCCGTTCACTGTTTGGTTTAATTGAAACCAAGTTTCCATTAATGAACAAACCCAGTTTAACCTCTCCGACACAGTATTTACATATGCATAGCCTTAAATAATTCTGCAAATAAAAACCCGCAATAAAAATCATTATACTGAACAATATAAAACTATAATATATAGTACCTACTTTATCTTTTTTAAATCACTCATGCTGCCAACATGGATAACAGGACTGGCATCATCTTTACGCACCATTATGGTACAGTTTCGAACCCAAACATATTTATATAGTTTTTCCTTTGTAAGTTTCTTAGTTTCTTGTAATACCATTTTATTATATTTTGTTTAATGATCATTAAAATAAAGTCGAGACAAGTCCCGCGAGTCCAATATTTGCAGCTCTGAATTCTTTAACAATACGCATTTTAGCCAAAAAGTCATCTTTTTTATACCTTGAGATAAATCGGACAATAACAGGCTTCCGCTTTGTAGAGGCTCTATCCACCTGTGCAACCCGAGTTACAAAATCAATGTCCACTGCTGGGTTTATCTCTGAACCGGCATATTTTGCGATTTTAGCAATCATATCAATTAGGTTTTCTCCTTTCGTCTCTGGTAGTCCAACAATTTCCACATTAGATCTTCTCGCATTGGTCTCTCGTTTCTAATTCTTGTTGAAAACGATCTAGTTTACAGTTAATGTTGTCGAAATTGCTCACTATGTCCGGAATCACCTTCATTTGGTTAGACATTTCATCAACCCTCTGAGATATGCTATCGTATCGGTCACTCATAAATTTAAGGCTTTCTTTTAAGGCTGACACTTCGTTCTTCAGTTCAAGAATGCTGTCCTTGAAGCTGGCAAGCGCATCCTGCACCGCGCCCTTTATTAACAACTCGACTTGGTCCAATGGTACCACTTGCATACCGGAACCATGTTCGCACTCCTTAGATGTAGGCTGGGCTGGTTTACTTAAAGATTTTGAGGCTATATCTCTTGATATTTTTGATTGAGAACGCACTGGTGTATCATCTTTATTGTCCCGAGTGTCCACAAATTTAATATGATACAGAGGATACAACAAGAAATATGCAAAACCGTAATACAAAGGTAATCAAATATGCTAAAAGAATTTACCCTAAAAGTGTTTGTAATACTTTTAAGATGGCAGATTCTTAAGTTTACTATTTATTGTATAAAAAGACCAATTATATTCCTTTATATCAATACTAACATAAAACACACATTACATAATAATAAAATGATAGTTTAAAAAATATATATATATATATAAAAAGCAATTAACTCAAATGTTCATATAGAAAAATCACTAAGTCACCAGTCAGACTCGAACTCTGGTCGCTGGAATGACGGCGCCCTTCACTTCCAACCGCGCTACTTCGTTGTGACGTTAGAGCGAGAAATAAGAGATCAGTTGAAACAGAATTTCTCAACTTTTGTTCAATACATGAAATCGTGGGTACTTAAAATATAGAAGACTCGTTGGCTTGAACACAAATTCACTGATAACACGATAACGACGCGTAACCCTTATGTGAAAATACACACAATTGGAACTGATACACTATTGTTAACACCACAATATGAGAAACTTATAAACCTTTCCTCTTTCCATTATTAATATTCCTTTAAACGGGAGCGTATTGTAGTATTGTAACCGTTTTGCAAGTAGTGTAAATATTTTTTATATAATATATTCTTTAAATTTATTTTAGTTAGGGATAATATGTCTGTATTTATAAATAAAGTATTGTAAATTTTTTGGGCTCTAGGGATATATTCATTTTGCCTGTAGATAATTTTACTTCATGGAATATAAAATATTTTATTTTTTGATAGACGGGGGTCAAAGGAATCAAATTGGGACAGTCTAATCTTGAATGAACTATATCGTGTAGGAACAGCATGTCTAATAAGTTTCTTCTATCTTCCAGTTTAACGAGACCGTAATCTTTGCATTAGGCTTTGTAATGTTTGGTCTGCTTTTTAAATGTATAATTTAAATGTTTAATAAAACGTTTCTGAATATGTTATTTTTGGGATTGTGGGTTCCTAATAACGCTAGAAAATCATAAGTGGCTTCATACGTAGGCATAAACATGATTCTGAGTATGAGTAAACATGACACTTAGTATCCCGAAAAGGCTTGCACACCCGCATGTGACTCCAAGGTTCTATATAAGCTTAATCAACGCAATTTATTTAATTAGCAGCGTTAATGTGCGTAGCAAATGATAGTTTGTTGTCTAACGTAACACCCAAATCGCAGACTTCTTGGACCTGGAGAGCACCCTCAATATTTTTCGCACCATTTCTTAATTTTTAGGTGTTTTCCCCCGCGCCCCTAAATAAGCCTCAAAAACAATATAACGTAACGGGCCAGTGCTAGGCTAAGTGACTGCTTGGGCGCACCATTGCACAATTTCCCGCCAAAATCGACATTCTATCATAGTAGTACATGCGACCGTCGGTGCAACAAAAGTGAATTAAGCTAATCAATAATGTAAGCGCTATTTTTTCTTATTCTTCTCAGTATGATTTTGAAATTTATAAAACTTTGACTAAGAAATAAGTAGTATATAATTAATAGCTTGTCTTGTAATGAATATAATTCAATTCAATTACGGTTTCAGCGATCTCTTACGAAAAATGGAGCCTCGTATGGATAGCCGGATTTTGTGCTGGTTAGAGGCAGAGACTAATGACGACGAACTTATCCAGAGTGACTCGGATGACAGAGAAGTCGATACCTACACAGGAAGATATGTTTGACCTCGAAGGCGAAGATGTTGCGGTTTCATCAGACGTTCCTTCAAGTCAAATCAAAATGTCACTTGACTATCTTCCTCAAGAGTTAAAAATAAAAACAAAAAGCCTTTTGGGGGTGTCTGATGAGATATATTATAATCACTCAATTATTAGTATTATGTGCTCTCGAGCCCGAAATCGCTCCATAAAAAAATGGAGTAAACGATGTGCCAGGTGGATATGCCCTGATCATCAAGCTGTGTTATATCTTCAATATGAATAAGAATATAATTAGAAGTCAGAATATTATTTTTTTTATTATTTAATCGAAGTAGATCTTAATTTATCAAAAAAGTTGATTATTTCATAAGAGTTTCTTATAATATTTCTAATTTTTAAAGTAACTGTTAATTTTGTTAATTTTTCTTTAAATTACAGTTCGTAATAAAGATAAAATATATCTAAATTTGTTTTTATTTTTGTAAACCTTTTAGTTATATCCAAAATCATAATTACTTTTTGTACTATGGTAGAGCATGCGAGCAATCTTGTAATAAAATAGGGCGCGTGTACCGTAGTGTTAAAACGAAAAAAAAAACAAATCACCTGAAATTTTAAAATATATTGGTGAATGAAACTTTTTTTTCAAGGAAATTTAAACTTATTCCAACTTACTGAAATAAAATGTTATACGGAAGATTCAATGTCATGCCATCAGTACTATAACCTACAAAACTTGTTGAATTTACTACTTTGAATAGCCGAAAATACCTACCTAAAGATGTATTTTAAATCTTGTAAGCATATTACGATATTATGAAAAACTGTTGGTTGACGAGATCAGATTACGTCAGTATAAATGACATCATCCATCGGGGTCTTGTTACCTCCAACACTCCCTCGGTTCTTGAACTGTCGGTCTGTTGCGTGACGATGGCAAGCAGCCTGATGGTATGATGGGAGGTCCCGTGGAGGATGGGAAGGCCGCTGGTGTGGGATGCAAGCTGCGTAGACACTCTCGCGGCTTCCCATCTTCCTACAACTAGTGTACAACCTGATTCTGCTGCCTACAACGTTGAAATCCTTTAAAGTAAAAAAAATCTGAATTTGGGTAGTGGATACATTTTTGAGGTTTTTGGCGTTAAAACCATGGGGTCCTGGGCACCAGGAGCTCATCGCTCTTATTTGGACTTAGCGAGGCGATTGGTGAGTGAAACTCGTGAGGCTAAAGCTGGCACCTACCTCGCGTGGTAACTCGGCCAGCCTTTTGGCTACGTCGCTTTCAGTAGATTCTAGTTTAGATGCAGTTTTTTATTCGCAGCATATCTTTACATTTTAATTATCAATTTTATATACTTATACCTATGTAAATTCAAAAATTGCAATTACAGAAATTCCGGCATATGAGGCAGGGCTACTAACCACTACGCTATTTGGTGGTGTGGTTAAAAGGCGTCATTGAACAGATAATTCAAAATTATGTTCAAAAGCATCTTCTATCATCATTTTTCATTTCAAATAACTGTTTAGAATCTATCTGTAAATCTATCTTCTATCTATAAATAGAAGAGAAAATCATTCACTACGATGAGGAGCGTAAGATCCGCGTACCGTTCGAGCTCATGAATGATGATATCCTCAAGGACCTTAAGTCCCAGGGCTTCCCGGCTGAAGCAGTGCACAAGATGCACTCCAACCGCGGCAAACGTTTTCCGTTAGCGTTAGTAATCCTAACCAACACTCCCAACTCAAGAGAAATTTTCAGTGAGGTTCGCAAAATCTGCAGACTCTCGAACATCTCTGTCGAGCGTCCCAACCGTCGCGGCCACCCTGGGCAATGCCACCATTGCCAGCTTTACGGGCACGTAGCGGCTAATTGCTCAGCTACCCCCAGGTGTGTTAAGTGCCTGGATCCTCATATAACGAAGGAGTGCGCTCGCCAGTCCGGCCACACAGCAAACTACAGGGTTTGTCCGCGCACGTCGTGCTTCTCCGTTAAGAGGGCCGCGCCTAAACCGGCGCCGCCGCTCACTTACGCCAACTTCCCGCCACTGCGCAACCGGGGTCTTCCGGAAACAAAGCCCGTGCAGCCAACCCCGGCTCGTTCCGGCCGCTCCAGCTCCACCTTCCCTACCTATTCCAGCTCCCGTAGCTCCCGCAGGGCCCACGTCCCGCTCCGTCGTCTTCGCCTCAGTCGTCGTTGGCTGAGGACGTGAAGACCGTGTTCGACGTTATCCGAAACGTCAATATTAGGGAAATCACCGTATTCGCTCGCAAACTGCGAGCCGCCCGCTCTCCTCAAGAGCGTCTATTTGCGTTAGCCGAGCATCACTCGCTACTTAGTTCTTTATAATTTCAGTAATTCGAATAAATTCGATAAATAGTTAATAAAATGTCTAGACCTGCAAATCTCGCGTCCTGTCGTATAAAACCCAAGGGCTTATCCCTAGTTTCATTTGACGCTCGTAGTCTTAGTACTAACCTCCCTGAGCTCAAACTGTTCCTTCAGAACAACGAGCCAGACTTATTGCTTCTCCAAGAGACGTGGCTCACTCCAAACCGCACCAGGGGACTCGCTATTCCTAAATACGCGTTCACTTGTAACGATAGGCCCAACTCCAACGGTTACGGCGGCACATCTATCTACTACAAAAGAGGTTTCCATTGCACTCCTCTCCCTACCCCTCCTCTCCTCAACATGGAAGCCACTGTATGTGAATTGTCTATGACTGGTCATCCGACCATCATCATAGCTTCAATCTACATACCTAGTGGCACCAGACCTATCCGTAGTGACTTTGAGGCCATTCTCGCCCTCGGCCGACCCGTCATTATGTTCGGAGACTTCAACTCCAAACATACTGGCTGGACGTGTCTGTCGACCAACACCAACGGCATTGCTCTCCTTGGCATCACTGAAGAACTCGGATTAGATGTCATCTCTCCCGTCACTCCCACTCACTATCCCAACAACCCGAACTACTCTCCCGACATCCTCGACTTTGCGGTAGTAAAGCATATCAACCTTGACGTAAGAAAACGGTCGCAGTTTTCTTTGTCGTAGCCAAGGCTTACGATAAAGTCTGGCACAGCGGTATCGTCTATAAACTCTACATAATAGGCTTACCGGATCGCCTAGTTAGGAAAATCGCGTTGTTTCTCAAAGACCGTACGTTTCGTTTTAAACATGAAGGCACGTTTTCCGCGCTTCGTCTCATAAAGGCTGGTCTCAGTCCTCGCCCCTCTGTTGTACACCGTGTACACTAACGAAATTCCCATTCCGCCGAAAGACGTCGAACTCACCCTCTTTGCCGACGACACCGCCCTTTACATCAAAAGCCTCAGTGTCCCGGGTCTCACCACCAGACTCCAAAAGGCCGTAAACGCCCTCGGTGCATGGTTTCAAATATGGCGTATCAATGTGAACCCAGACAAGAGTTCTGCGGTTTACTTCGACTGCAAACAACGTCGTGTCGCTGACAATCTGCACATTCGAATGTTAGGTACTCCCATCCCCTGGAAGCGCACTACCAAATACTTAGGCGTCACCTTAGACCAGACGCTTTCTTTCAAGCCACACGTCGATAGAGTAACGAAAATCGCCCGTTTTTACTTAGGCCGCCTATATAGTATGCTAGGTAGAAAAAGTACAATATCTTTCAGAAACAAACGTACGCTTTATAAGGTCTGCGTTAGACCCGTCATTTCATATGCCTTGCCAATCTTTGCCCATGCCAAAAACTCTGTCCTGCACAAACTGCTGGTACTTAAAAATCTCGTGTGCCGCAAGGCCACAAACGCACCTTGGTACGTGCGTAACGCGGACCTGCACAGAGATCTTGAACTGCCTTCAGTGCAACAACACCTCAAAACACTCTGGTGCGTTCTTTAAACGCTCCGAAACCCATCCCAATCCTGTCTTAGATTCGAAGTTAAAAGTCGCTAGACTGAGAAACGTGCACACGAACGTAGCGACGCAGCTAACGCTAGATCTCGAAGCCATTCAGGCTGCAACGTCTAATTCTAATGTAAATTCGAATTAATTAAATTTTTAATTTGATTTTGAGCCCCTTCAGTGCTATGTATTCACCTTCAGTGCTCAGAGCACCTTCAGTGCTATGTAAATCTCAGGGGGTGACCTCTTCTGGGCTCCGCTGCTAGCGTGGCCTCTTTCTCCAATTGGTCGTCGCTCAGAAGAAAGCTGTGTGGCAAAAAATTGCACGACTCATTCGGGGTTTTCTTTAGTGGGTATAGGATCTGGTAGGCTCGGAGTGACGAGTCCCACATAACTCCGACCGCGCGCGCGGAGTATGCGTTAGAGCATTTTTTAGATAATCCTGCCCTCCGTGGAGGGGAACAAATAAAAATTCAGTCCGTTATCACTGTATCACTGCCCCTACAAGAACTACGAGTTTGAAATATTGCAAGGTGGTATCGTTTAAGACTTAAGCCCCCTCTAAAATAACTTTTTGCCCAATTCCTCTTAGAAAGAAGGAATTTCTTAGGTACACAAAGCTGGTTCAAAGTTGTGTTGATCATAATATCTCTAAAAATGTAAAAAAAACTTACTTAGGAGCTTGGTTCCCACTCATATGAGCTTATTTCCGTTTCTAGGTAAAGATTTTCTATTGTCAGGTGGGTTAAAACAGTATCTATGTTATTGCAAAAATAAATATACCAGCAAGATTGCTCCGGGATACAAAAGTAAAATATAGCTTAATGTTTAATTCCAGATATAGGGTTCCATAATAACGTTTATTTCTTATAACACACACTCATTTTTTGTTTGTTTGATTCCCAAGATGAGACCCATCTCGGTGAATCACCCTGTATTCAGTATCCAACCAGTAACTTAACCAATCAGCAGATGGTGCTAGCTGTATATGTATTAATAATGTTATAATGCATGTGAAGTTTGCAGTTATATCATTTGGTTATGACATCGATATTTTAACCGAATTCCTTCTATATATCGTCAAGTTAGGGCGCCAAGTAATAATTTGTTTTTCCGAAAATACTCTAGTCTTCGACGAGACCATTTTATTCCTTACAAAAATTCAATCAATTTAATAATCGAAACACTTTAATAAAACACTTTCAGTTGAAAATAATCTTTACGGGTTTTTCTTAAGAATGTAATCTAGGATCTGGTCTCGTTTTACAGTTCAGGTAAAATTTAATACAAACCAAGCTATAATTTTTTTCTACTGACTTAATTTGAATGAAACTTATCTCAGTCGTTGAGAATAGGGCTATCAAATGCCGTATACGTTATACTGTTTTGCTTAGAGTATTTTTCTTGGTGGTCTACCATACAGTCAATCTATGCGTTTTTACAATGTTATTAAAGTAGAGATAAAATATTAATACATGAATGCTATTACAAAACCAAAACAACAATAATAGACACATAATAATAAAATAGTACTGGTAGAAGACTGCGTATCCTCCAAAGTAGAGCCAGAATACTTGGAAGTGTATGAGGAAAAAATTTACCAAATGAAGTAGTAATTTGTTTATGATGGTAAGTGCCCTCCGTGCACATGGACATCATTGATCGTAGATGTTAATGATTTGTTGATTTTCGATTAATGATGCGTTGCCGACAGTAGACTTAGTTTGGAGTTGCCTTTGTTCCAGTTATTACACTGCCGGTTCCTTAACTTTATTCGAAACACAAACGTGGTTATTACGGCGGCTCAAATAGAAAAGACTGCCTATAACCACCCCAGATGAGATCCCTAACAAAGAAACTCATTTACCACTATACGTACTTTTTTGTAATATGTTCAGTAAAAAAAGTATTTCCATTGATGTAAATATGTAAGCAAACCGAAGAGCCTTAGTTGAAACGTAGCCTTAGTGGACGAATTTTAGTTTCTCACAATTTCAAAATCGATATAATTTGAGCTAAATAAAATTAAAAATGATTCAAAATATTTTGTTCTTGTTTAATAGCTTGTTACATTAACTGTCTGAGCGTGACCAAATACACTGCTTGCACACGCACACCAAAGCGACGAGGACACGGTTAAATAAGATGGCGGCTACCGCACTACATTAACTTTGCATATTTACAAGCATACACACACATAGGAACGTGCGAAAAATTTGTTGTATCTGTACCTAAACAATAATTATCGTTTTCAATTATTCGACATGAAAATACTGCTTTCTAGTCCTCATCCTATAATTACTCGTTCTATTTATAAAGCAATATGTGTTGTGCCGTTTTTGAAGTAATTGCTTGTAATTCTATTTATAAAAGTATAATTTAGGAAACTACGTTTTTTAACTAACGAACAGAGTTTCCTTAGCAAGCAGTTGTTAAATTTAAGTGGTCATTGCATGTTTACTACCAAATTACGCTTTCTATACATAATTACTTATTTAAAAAAACTGTTTAATCATTACAGTTGTAGGGTAAAATGGTCTTGGGTCTTTTATAATTTTTCACGACGTTATAATTTTTCAAATTCTACTATGTGCATATGTTCGATTTTAGTATAATTTCATTGATGAAATTTTAATAAAGTATACATTTAAAGAGTAAACTGCGTTGATAAGATCATTGGTTGGAATCATTAATAACTGCATAATAATTGAATAGTTTGTTGATTATTGAAAACTTACTTCAAGCACTATAAATACTGTGTAAAAAGCTTGAATGCGGCATGATATTAGCACACACTTATTAGATTAGCTTTCTTGTGTTTGATTCATTTATGTCTTAGTCTAGCTGTATACCTTATTACCCATTTCATGTATTTCACAATGTTGACAAAAGAGTGCCGAGTGGTTTTCCTCTTGGTCACTTATACTCGTAATACCTTTGAAAAGCCAGTTAGGGTGCATTAACGCAATCACGATGACGGTGGAGGAAAAGAAGACTTTCAAGTATTTTTTTTTACCTTTGATGAAATAAAGTATTTTGAATTTGAGTTATGAATCTGAATTTGCACATTAATATTTTTATAGCGGTTGTGTACTAATGTACTAAATTTGACTATTTTCAATAATTGTAGAACTTTTTGATTTCAAAGTGATAATGTAAATCAGTGTTAGTGTTTCTAATGGCTGGTTTACACGCATTAAGTGGTTAAGTTGGTAACTCAGTCGGGCATTCATATGTTTAGCCATGGTCATGGTGGTTTGTATATATGTATGTGTAACCTGGGTTCACTGTATGGTCATCTTTAAAAAAGCTCTGCTTACTATGGGGACATGCAGTTGGTGTGTTTATCTGGCTGTAAAAAAATATAAGTACCATTATATAGTTTATGTTTTCTTTTGACTAATAGAAGTACGAATGTAAAATAAATCGGTTTTATAGGTTTCGTTTAGGTTCTTTTTTGTTGAGATTACATCTAGGGAAAGGACTTCAGTCCTATTGATTGTGACAGACATAATATTCACGTTTACTTCGTTGTGTTCTGGTTAAATGGAAAGAAGAGCCAACGCAATTACAATAAGAAAGAAAATTCCAACTGAAGCCTAAGGAGGGCAACGCATCATTCTCCTTCTTTAACTGCCTCTCCATTATTTAAGGTTAAAAGTCAAGCTTCTGAACCTGTCTCAGTCCCTGGCAAGTGTAAAAAGTTGTTCCACGGTTTTGATACCGGTCCATTCTCTGGCGTTTCTTAGCCATGACATGTTCCTCCTACCAGCCCTTCTCTTCCCCTCTATTTTACCCATCATGATGGTTAGTCTTTATTAGTCATTGGTTGATATCATAATCTTATTCAATTTTGATAAATAAAACATCTACGTCTTATGGTGACCATGGGTGCGGATATCATTTATAAGGTGGGTCATTTGCTGGGTAAAGAGGAAAAATTAAAATATTAAAAAGAAATAGATTGAGAGTACCCCAACTTTCTGAGTTTTACATCATTCAAATGACTAGCACTACAGTGCACGCGCGTTCTACCATGGTAGAGCACCCTCAATTTTTTTGCGCCATTCCCTAATTTTTAGATGTTTCCCCCTGCGTCCCTAGATAAGTCTCAAAAACAATATAACGCAATGGGTCAGTGCTAGGCCAAGTGACTGCTTGGGTGCACGATTGCACAATTTCCCGCCAAAATCGACATCCTATCATACTAGTACATGCGAGCATCATCAGTGTAAAAAAAGTGAATTAAGGTAAGCAATAATATAATCGCAATTCTTTTTATTCTTCTCAGGACGATTTTGAAATTTATAAAACTTTGACTTGGAAATAAGCAAATTATAATTGATAGCTTGTCTTGTTATTAATATAATTCATTTCAATTACGGTTTCCGTGATCTCTTATGAAAAATGGAGGCTCGTATGGATGGCCGAATTTTGTGCTGGTTAGAGGAAGAGACAAATGACGACGAACTTATCTAGAGTGACTCGGATGACGGAGAAGTCAATACCTACACAGGAAGAGATGTTTTCGAACGCGAAGATGTTGCGGTTTCATCAGACGAAGATGTTCCTCACCCTGTACTCTCATCGGACCGTACAAGTCGAAATGTTTACGAGTCCAAGAATGGAACATAATGGAGTAAAGAATGTCCACCAGAAACAAGCTCAACCTCCTGATCCGAAATTATTTGAATATAGCGGGTATAAATGCTTTGGTTATACATCAACTAAATAAAGGCGAACAAACTGTAGTACGACGAAATTTCCTACTTGACTAGTCATTTGAACTGGCCCCCCTCATGATATGACTATCTTCCTCGGGAATTATAAATAAAAACAAAAAGCCTTTTAGGTGTGTCTGATAGCATATCTCATGATCACTCAAACAAGAGAGCAAGAGTTGGCAAATGTATTATGTGCTCTCGAGCCTCCATAAAAAATTGGTGTAAACGATGTGCCAGGTGGATATGCCCTGATCACCAAGCTGTGTTATATCTTCAATGTCAAGAAGAATATAATTAGAAGGCAGAATATTATTTTTTTTATTATTTTATCGGAGTTTATCTTAATTTACCAAAAAGTTGATTATTTCATAAGAGTTTCTTAATATTTCTAATTTGTAAAGTAACTGTTAATTTTGTTAATTTTTTCTCCCCGCAATATCTTCGCGAACGATTTTCTTTTACCCATTCGCAAGAGGCGCCATGCAGAGCACATAAGCGTACTCTCCTTCACATACATCCACATAAAACAGGCTTTTTCTCCTATTCATTTACCGTTCATGCAGTCAGATTTTGGAATTCACTCCCTGTTGCAATCCGCGAGTCAGAAACACTACTTATCTTTAAAAATAGAGTTAAAGACCACTACTTTTCCCTCATTAAGTAAGTTTTATATTGTTTTGGCATTTATAAGTTTTCCTTTTAAACAACTTTAGATTATATATATTTTATTTATGTATGTATATGAGTATATGTTAGTTTATTTACGGTGTTAAGTATATGATTTGTGTATGTTTAAAGTAGGTACACACTACTTTGTTATAAACTTATCCTCTCACAGGTCGGCTGGAAGAGATTTCTTTTAGAAATAAGCCGTGCCTTTGTACATATTTAGTCTTTAAGGTATTTTATACTGTTTTCATATGTGTGTACAAAAACTGTTAAATAAATAAATAAAACATATCTAAATTTGTTTTTATTTTTATAAACCTTTTAGTTATATCAAAAATCATAATCACCTTTTCTACTATGGTAGAGCATGCGAGCAATCTTGAATAAAGTAGGGCGTCAACCACGTGTCAACTTTGGTCTGTTACAACGTAAAATACAAGGTCTAGAGATCAATTGGTATATTTCTTACCGTCTGAACAACAATGTGGTCTTAATGAGCGTGTTTTTCATTCGATTCGCGCACTCGGTATGTTTTGGTGTGATTGGGCCAGGGAATTCTCCCTGTTTTGAAGTATTTGATGCAAACACCGTATAATTAGTAAGTGTATTTTAGACTACTGGAAAGTAATTTATGTTTGAGAGCAACCAGTATGAAAGTCTGTTTTAACTGGTATAATTCATACTTTTTATTGACATTAGATAGGAGACATATTGAACAGTGCTGTTCGGTTTACATACTTCTAAGAGACTCTACTTATATTGCGACGTCAAAAATGTGTAGATAAGTGTTCGGGAAAACCACTACCTGGCCAAAACCGTTCTATGCTGACCTTTATAAAGCCTGAATGCACTATCCAATCGGCACAAGCTAATATGTCTAGAAATTGCCTTAGGGTGGTCTTGTCGGTCAACAAACACTGCCGACAAAAACATATGGGTAGCGCCTTTAACATAGCTCTTAATTGTATATGACACATAAAATATATTAAGTACATTTTTTACATGTGTATTTTATTTTAATATTATGTTGACTCAGTTATTACTATGCTTTTGGAGTTTATTTGCGTGAATTGCTTCATTTTTTTTTTCAAATAATATAGTTTAATTATGGTTACTAAATAATAGTCCTTCAAGTCCAAGTGGGACAGCTGCACTCCAAGTGTCACCTAAAAACCAACCAGCCACTTTAACCTCTTCATCTCCATCATAGCATTCCATCAGAGGAGATGAAAGACAAAAGAGTGTTCAACTTCCACCAAAAATCCAACTATCCAGCTAGTGAAAACACTCTGACCTTACGGAGTCAAAGTAACCTCTATCAATAAGCTATTTGGCATTCCCACTAAGGAATTTCGCATTCCCTGGCCCTACGCTTAGGGCCGTAAACGGAAAAAAATCAGCAATACACAAGCAACATCCACACGTGACTTGGAACCCGATCGCCGCTAATGATATTGTAATGCCCGTTGTAAAGTACAGATGGACGAACACATTACCCCCCTTTCAAACGTGGTCGGGTAAACTCATAGGAAAAAGCAGGTTTTTAAAATGAGGTTTTACATTTTCATTTGAGGGCTTGCCTTGTGGATTATGATGATTTTATATTTAAGCAAGCAAAACATTAGATTTCCTTGTTACGTGGTTGAAGAGTTTTTTGTTATATCCTCTCTTATTTTTTCTGCCGTTATAACCAAGTTCAAACTCCAATATTTATTTTTCAACATTGACAATTAACTATTTTGTTTTAAGAAATTAACGGGACATTTGCCTCGATTTTGATAATAAATATCGAGTTTCCGATATTTCAGAATCAATGGCACAATTTTTTTATTATTATTTTAATTCCTTAATAAAAATTTAGTTTACGTGTTAAGGAATAAACTTGATTCTTACCATGATTTTGATTTCTAATATCAAGTTTCCAATATTTCGGCAGTGTTGCAAGCGCCATATTCACGAAGTGGTACTACAACAAGTAATAATTTTATTGTTTCATTATCTCCTTAATTCACTGCACATTTTTGATCAAATAATTGTAGCCATTCAGTCACATTATTCTTTATTCGAGGCAGTCTCTTTTGAGCAATAGTTTTCACTCAGTTAGCTCAGGCTACCTTCACATGATTTAAGTACAAACATTTCTATATGGCTCTGAATAAAGTTGACCAGGCCTTATAGTACTTTACTGCTCTTCTATTTCAAGTAATATCTCGCAAGCTCATGATCTACTGCAGCTCTGAGGATGGATCTCTTTCAGATTTTCCAACCACGAGGATCCCTAACTTCGTCAACTGTAATTCAAATACACACTTTTAATGCTAAAACAATCAATTCAAGACCGTTCTTAGCCATATTCATGGAAGCGGTTGAGCTGTTTAAAAGTACGCATTTCCTTATCTGTCAATTGTACTCGTAGGTTTTGTTATTTTTAATGAGGGATTTTTTGACAGTATAGAGAAATAGTAAAAATAATATAATAGCCATGGTAAAGGTTTGTCTCCTGTAAAAATAAAATTGATTTTAATACTTGTTATAATAGGTTACATACCCATTAGGCTACTTCATTTAAAAAATTCGGGCCAGCTTTTCCTATGCCATCTACTGAGGTAATTGGAACATTTTAATTATTATTTTAAAGAAAATACCCTATTGAACAATTTCTAAAAATAAACAAAAATCCCTCTTGATTCGGGTAAACAAAATCGATCTAAATACGATAGCCCGCTGATTCACAAACGATATACTAAGAATAGGGAGTTAATAAAACTAAACGTATTAACGGTTGCTCCGTCTAGACTAAGACAATTGTTCTTTTATGTGCGGTAATTTGAAAAATACTTGACACCTCGTACCGAAGATTTGCGATACAAATTCTACCAAGGTATTGTAAAAGGATTTCGAAGTTAATATACTTTGAAAGTTTTAGTATCTCATTCATTTAGTGCATGGTTTTGTGTGTACGTTGAGTTAAGATGGCTGCCTCAATATTCGATATTGCAAAGTTTGGGATATGTTCTCTGTTAGTTCTGAATATTTCGTATGGATCTGGTATTCATCTTATATGGGATGCATGACTAAGTTGATTAAGGTTTTTTTGTATATTATCACAGTGGTTACAATAACAATTAA
The DNA here is from genome assembly GCA_923062675.1 of Marasmarcha lunaedactyla. NCBI lineage: Eukaryota > Metazoa > Arthropoda > Insecta > Lepidoptera > Pterophoridae > Marasmarcha > Marasmarcha lunaedactyla. Next base: position 17,869,535 of record OV281359.1, read on the forward strand.
CGCTTTAAAATCATTTTATTTATTAATTAACAGAAACCAACAGCGTAACCAATTACAGATTCCAAAATTAAACTGTAGTACCTATGTTGCGGAACAGAGAAAATTGTAAAAGTTATTTGCAGGCAAACAAATTCTCATACAGTTATATCTGACGTGGATAAATTGGAGTGGGTAATAAATCACTGTATAATAACGCTATGATTTTGAGGCGTAGGTCTCAACTAGTAGTGAGAGGATGTTAACACTAGCCGCCAAATTGTAATGTAAATTGATAGAAATATCATTGGTACGGCTATGAATTAAATAAAAGTTATATTTTAGAACATCACTCGATAGTTCTTTAGTCAAACTACTTATGTCACTCGTAAATGCATACCGGCCGCAGGGACGCCCGCGGCCATTAGCAAAGTAGATATCCGTAACGCGTTCGCACTTGCGTTCATTTTTGCATGCAGTCACCTGCAACTTGTGCATTGTGTGCTGAGTGAATTGTCATAGTCTAAAATCTATAAAGCGAGCTAAGACTCTCAGGTAAATTGTCAAATAAAAAGGAGCTTTGTTGTATACTGTGATAAAAATTCAGTAATTTGACAAGATTTCTGTCATGTTTCCAAAACATGTATACTATGAATCATAAAGCAAATTATTGTCCGTGGCTTCGTTTGTGTAAAATAAAATTAATGGTTAAGGTAAATGGTATAATATCTCCCTAAGAAGCAGTTCACTTAGTAAGGTTCCCAACCGATATGACTCATTATTTGAATTTATTAGATTGAATAAATACAATATTTCCGAGGAAGTAGTAAACAAACTTTAAGAGTGTGATCTGTAGACAATTTTATTTAAATCAAATTAATTCTTAGGGTTTGGCGAAGGGGAGCGACAGACTCCTGAATTGAGGTATTTATATCGATAAAATTGTCCATAGATTACATTCTTACAGTTTGTTACTACTATCATATTCTGTTGAATTTGTTTATTGGGTTCTCAGATATCCAAAAAATAATACTCTTTATAGATTTAAGTTTTGAAGACCTCGACATCTTCTGATGGAATCTCACCACAAAACATGCAATCTAGTCCGTTGGCCAACAAACGCTTTAGTAAATTATTTAGATACGAACTAAAAGGTTTCATATGTTTTTGCTGTGATATAAAATATTTGATAGCTACTTGCTAATTAATATCACTTTTTATTACCTTGAAATTATACACAAATGAGAATCGTACCAGCATTGATCATAAATATATTGTGTTGTGCTTGTAAATCCCTGGCAAACGTAGTGAGCTTAAAGCTTTCTCAGAATTTGCAATTTTAAACAATAATGGAGGTGTTATTGAAAACTGGACCGGTTGTTTTCGATTTTTTTTTTGGTTCCCCTCCACGGCAAGGGCAGGAGGACATAAAAAATGCTCTGACGCATACTCCGCGCGCGCGATCGAAGTTATGTGGGACTCGTCCCGACGCCTACCCGGACCATACCCACTAAAAAACCCCCTGTCGGCTCGTGCATTTTTGCCACTCAGCCTTCATCTGAGCGACGGCCAATTGGAGAAAGAGGCCGCGCTAGCGGGGCCCTTAAGGGGTCACCCGCTGGGATTTACATAGCACTGAAGGTGCTCAAAAGTGAAAAGTAAAATAAAAAACATTAAAAATGAAAAATAAAATTGCATTAATTCGGATTTACGTTAGAATTAGAATTTACGTTAGAATTAGGATTTGCGGCCTGAAGGGCCTCGAGATCTAAAGTTAACTGCGTTGGTCCACCAGTGTGCGCGTTTCTCGGCCTAGCGACTTTGAATTTCGAATCTAACACAGGAGCAGTATATGAGACTGAATCTCGAACAAGATGATTGGGATGGGATTCGGCGCGTTTGAAGAACGATTCTGATAGTGTTTTGAGAGTGAGACTGTTGCACTGTAGGTAGTTCAAGATCTCTGTGCAGGTCCGCGTTGCGCACGTACCAAGGTGCGTTTGTGGCCCTGCGGCAGAAGAGATTTTGAACTACCTGCAGCTTATACAGGATGGAGGGATTAGCGTGGGAAAAGACTGGCGAAGCATATGACATGACGGGTCTAACGCAGACCTTATAAAGCGTACGTTTATTTCTAAAAGACATTTTACTTTTTCTACCTATCATTCTATTTAAGCGGCTTAAGTAGAAACGCGTGAGTTTCGTTACTCTATCGACGTGTGGCTTGAGAGAAAGCGTCTGATCTAAGGTGACGCCTAAGTATTTAATACTGCGCTTCCAGGGGATGGGAAAACCTAACATTCGAATGTGGGGATCGTTGCGGCGATTACGACGTTTGTGGTCGAATTGAATGGCAGAACTCTTTTCTGGGTTGACATCGATGCGCCATTTTTGAAACCAAACACCGAGGGCGTTTACGGCCTTTTGGAGTCTGGTGATGTTATACGGGATCGATTGACCTTAAGTGTAAAGGGCGGTATCATCTGTAAAGATGGCCAGTTCGACGCCTTTCCGCGGGATGGGGATGTCGTTAGTGTACACGGTGTACAGCAGAGGGGCGAGAACTGAGCCTTGCGGGACTCCAGCCTTTATGGGACGAGGCGCGGAGAGCGTGCCTTCATGTTTGAATCAAAACGTACGGTCTTTAAGAAACGACGCGATTAATCTGACTAGGCGAACCGATAGTCCTATTTTATAGAGTTTAAAAACGAGACCGCTGTGCCAGACTTTATCGAAAGCCTTGGCTACGTCAAAGAGAACCGCGATTGTTTTTTTACGACGCGGATTGAATCCTTCGAGTATGTACTTTACGATTCGATGGACTTGCTGAGGGTAGGCCGAACTGGTGGGGAATAATGAGAGGGTCGCCATCCGTTGGAAACAGATGGTTCCGCATTCGAGAGAGTATGACTCTTTCGAGAAGTTTAGACATTGCCTTGAGGAGGCTGATGGGTCTGTGATTAGCCGGGATGTTCAGAGGTTTACCCGGCTTGGGAAGTCCTATGACTGTTGCTTCTTTCCAGGCTTTTGGAAAATAGCTATGGTCGAAGCAGGCATTGAAGATGATAGCTAACAAGGTAAGCACCTGCTGTGGCAGGTGCTTAAGTGCGTGGTTGGAAATTCCATCCGCACCCGGAGCCTTTTTGGACTTTTGCTTTTTAATGAGAAGCAAGATTTCATCATTAGAGACTGTGACGGGGACGTCGGTGATAGGGAGAGATTCTCTGCGGAGAACTTCGTCCTCCACCGCCTGGATGTGGGAGGGATCCGCGGTTTGCGTGCTGGGCGAACATTGTGCCGCTATGCTGTCGGCGAAGCATTCGGCTTTCTCTTCGACTTCGAAGGCAATGGTGCCGTCGGGACGAGTGAGAGGAGGAACGTGAGAGACGGTGTCTACGCGTAAGGCTCGGGCCATTCGATAATACGCTTGGTGGGACGGGGAGATATTCTCCATGAGATCGTTAAACTGAGTGTCACGGAGTTCCGCGAGGCGAGACCTAACTTTACGTTGAAGCTGATTCGCAGCTGTTCTATATGCGGGCGTGGGATATTTCTTGGCTCTCCGGAGAGCCGCGTTCTTAGCTTTAATGAGATTGCTAACGGCTAAGGGAAGCGCGGGTTTGCCTTGCTTAGCAATAATTACGTTGTCGCTGATGGCTGAGTTGATAGCATCAGTGAGAGTATCGACTACTGAATCTATTTTAATCGGGCTATCTAATTGGTCGGGTGAAATCGCGAGCGGAGAGTTCGGTGCCTCTAAGGCTGAAACTAACGTATTTTTAAAGCCTTTCCAGTTGGTAAAGGTCTTAGGAGATGTGACGTTATCGTTAGGCGCACCTAGCACGAGGGAGACGGGGCGATAGTCGGAGCCTAGGTCATCGAGCGGTTCGATGGACCTGAGATCAAGATTGATTCGCTTGATAATTGCAAAGTCAAGGATTTCAGGAGAATAGGTCGGGTTGTTGGGATAGTGAGTGGTAGTGATGGGGGATATGACGTCTAAGTCAAGGGAGTTAGTGATGTCGAGGAGAGCGATACCGCTGGTGTTGGTCGATAGGCACGTCCAGTCAGTATGTTTGGAGTTAAAGTCTCCGAATAAATGACTGAATGGCCGAGGGCGAGAATGGCCTCAAAGTCGCTGCGGATTGGTCTGGAGCCGCACGGTATGTAGACTGAAGCTATGATGATGGTCGGATGACCAGTCATAGCCAATCTACACACAGTGGCCTCCATGTTGAGGAGAGGAGGGGTAGGGAGAGGACAGCAATGGAAGCCTCTTTTGTAATATATAGCGGTGCCACCGAAACCGTCGGCGTTGGGCCTATCGTTGCGAGTAAACGCGTACTTAGGAATAGCGTATCCCCTGGAGCGGTTTGGAGTAAGCCATGTCTCCTGGAGAAGGAATAAGTCAGGTTCTTTGTTCTGAAGGAACAGTTTAATCTCGGGAAGGTTGGTGCTAAGGCTACGAGCGTTAAAAGATATAAGGGATAAGCCCTTGGGTTTAATACGACTGGACGCGGGATTCGCGGGTCTAGACATTATAATTTACTTATTTACGACTTTATAAAAAAAAAATAAAAATTTATAATGAACTTAGAAGCGAATGATGCTCGGCTAACGCGAATAAACGCTCTTGAGGAGAGCGGGCGGCTCGCAGTTTCAAATCAATCAAATCAATCAAATCAATTTATTTGCACAAATATGGGTTTTTACAAATGTTGGATTATAATAGGTAGTTCAAACCATATCTAACCTAGGAGGTATGTACAATACTTGTGAAAAATGTTGCTACTAAATTTGAAATATTAATTGACCAAATAAACGTCATTTACATGTCATATCTAACATTTTACAATAACATTACCATCTTAAATTATAACAATTTTAATTACATGTCATTGAAGTATTCAAGAATAGTGTAGTAAGCCTTATCTGCTAAAAACATTTGTAGTTTCTTTTTAAACTCAGTAACATTATTAATATTTTTAATACAATTCGGCAATTTATTGAAAATTTTGGAAGCCATACCAAAGAAACTCTCAGAATATAGAGTAGTTTTACGAGGTTGAGACCGGATTTTGCCTTTAAGCCTTTGGCTGTTTAAGCCTTCAAACAGGTTCATGTTCTTTTTAACAAACAATACTGTTTCTAAAATGTATAAACAGGGAAAAGTCAGAATACCTAACTTTTTGAAAAAGGGCTTACAAGATTGTCTGCTTTTCAGGTGACAAATCGATCTAATAAAGCGCTTTTGAGCTTTGAGAATGTTTAATCTGTCAGTAGCGTTCCCCCAAAATATGACACCATAGCGTAGAATCGACTCAATGTAGGCATAATACGCTGATATTATTGCTGATTCGTTGACTAAGTTTGATAACATGCGTAAGGCGTAGGAATATTTACTTATTTTATTACAAGTGATATTTATGTGTTCCTTCCAGTTGAGGTTGGAGTCCAGTGTTAAACCTAAAAATTTTGTTGTATTTACTTCACCAATTTTATGTCCATTACAATCAATATTACCAAAAGTCAAGCCCCCATATCTATTCCTAAAATTCATAATGTTAGTTTTATTTAAATTTATTTTTAGATTATTATTTGTCAGCCAGTCCATAATATTACTTAATGTAGATTTAATGTCAGATTTTAATATGTGCAGTCAAACGCCTTTGTCAGATCCATGAAAAGAGCACAAACAGGTACTTTGTTATCGACATTAATTAATACTTCTTTAAGGAGATTGTATATAGCTAAATTTATTCCCTTATTTTTTCTGAATCCAACTTGTTCGACAGCCAATAGTTGATATTTTTCAAAGTAAACACTAAGAGAATTATATATAACCCTTTCAAATATTTTAGAAAACACTGTTATAAATGCGATAGGTCTGTACGAAGATATATATTGAGGATCAGATTTCTTTAACATAGGTTTTATAACGGAAACTTTAAGTTTTTCCGGAAATGTGCCATTTTCGATACACAAATTTATAATATGGTTCAAAACTGGTGCTATATACGGTGCAATTTCTTTAATGATCTTTGTTGAAATAGCATCATTTCCAGTACTTTTGGTATCTTTTAGATTTTTAATGACCGCCAAGATATCCTCAACAGTTGTAGGCCCCATGAAAAATGAATTAGATTTATTTAATTTATTGGAATTGTTACTTACATTTTTACTATAACTTTTTTGAGTTTCTGCTTGATCAATAAAAAAGTTATTAAAAGATTCAGCTATATCAATAGGATTAATTAATTTTAAGCCATCATTTATTATTTCTTTAATATATTCTCTGGGAGGATTGTTCTTGCGTTGATTAATTAAGTGCCAAGTCGCTTTCATTTTGTTATCTGATGTATTAATAAAATAATTATTTTGCGCCTTTTGTGTTAACCTTATTATATTTTTTAATCTTTGTGAATAGTTTCTAAATTGTGTTTTATTTTCATGATTTGGTATTTTTCTGTATTTCCACAGTAATTGTCTTTTTTGTTTGCTACACTTTAGGATACCTTTTGAGATCCACTTGGGTCGTGAGTTACAATTAATTTTAATGCGTATTAAAGGAAAGCACAAGTCAAACAAGAGTTTAAATAAATCAAAAAATATATTAAAAGCTTCATTAGGATTTTTATTTTCGTACGCATCCGAGAATTTCAAAGCCTTTAAATATTTCCCGAATCTTTTTACGTTTTCATTACTGTAGTCACGTCGCATTTTAAACCAATATGGTAAATTTATAGTTACTTTAACAGGGCATACAAACATTTGTGCTGTATGATCTGATAATGCCAATTCCAGAACACTACTTTTACTCCCGCGTACGTTGTGCGCAAAGTTATCAAGACACGTACCACTTAATAATCTGGTTGGCTCTCTGAGTGTTAATTTTAGATTAAAACTTCTTAATAATTGCTCAAATTCATTTGTCTGTCTATTATTTACTAAAATGTCAATATTAAAGTCACCACATAAAATCACTTTTTTCTTCTTAGAACAGGAAATACAAAGGATGTCGTATAAGTTTTTCAAATATATTTCAAATGTTTCCCTCTTTGCTTTCGGAGGTCTATATATGCAAATAATTATTAAGTTATGATTAATCAATTCAATTGCTGAACATTCAAGAACGTTATTAATGCTTAAATTTTGTAAATTTTCAATTTTTCTAAATTTTTGTGTTTTACGGACCAAAATACATGACCCACCGTGTCTGTTATTTCGAGAGTAATTGGACGCCAACGTGAAGTTTTTAATATTTAATAGATTACCGTCTGATTTAAGCATGTTGTGTTCTGTGATACATAAAACATCTACAAATTTGTTTTCATTTTCTAATTCTTGTAAATGCTCAGTTAACAAATCTGACTTTTCCATTAACCCATTTATATTTTGGTGTAGAATATTGATACTATTAATAACGAAAATTGAACGAGTTAATATTTTCTTTATTTTTTTGAGGTTTCATGTAATCGAGTATTGACCTTTGTTTAAGTATTTTCCACTTTAATTTAAACATTCTCGATTTTTGCGGTGAACTTGGTCTATAAATACAATTTTTAAAACCAGTAATATACATATTTTCATACTTAATGCTGTCTATTTGTACATTTATATTCAAGGCTATTATTTTATTTATTGTATTTCTGTCAATTGGAGGTGACTTTAAGTGTATAAATTTACAGTTTTTATAATTTTTGGTAAGAAGCATAATTTCATGATTTAATTTATCTACATTTAAATGCATATTTTGTGAAATTGCCACTACGAACACTAAGTTATTTTTTGTTTGCGAAAGAAAATTACATATCTCAGTATAGACTTTATAGGGATTTTTTTCGTTTGAGCCTACACTAATTATAAAAATGTCTTCTTCTGTAATATTATTCTTAAAGTTATCAGAAATATTCAGTACATCAAAAGCTAAGGCGTTAGGTTTAATTAGACTGTTTATAGTATATATATCATTCCATTTATTTTCCATCGAGTGGTACAGCATAGGAGACAATCCTCGTAGATTCTGGTCACCAAGCATAATTATCTTCGGGTTTGTTGCAGAGTTTTTGTTGTCACACTTTGAAGTTACATTTATATTATTTTATAGAATTTCGCCCATTGTTGGTGAATTATTTGTATAAAAGAGTCTACGTTTTGTTTGATTTGCTAATATTAATTGCTGTGATAAATCTTCATTAAATCTGCTATTTATGGGCGTTTTTCTTGTATTTTGTAGTGTCAATGAAGGAGTTTTTGTAGAACTATGGATATTCATATGTACAATTTTACTTTTTATTGATTTTTGATTTCTTTTTTGGGAATTTGTTGGAGTAATTCCTACTGATTCAGACATTTTTCTAAGTAGATTAATTCTTTTGTCTTTTTCTATCATCTCATGTTTTAAATTTGTAATTTCCGAGGTAAGATTTGCTATCTCATTTTGTGCACTTTGCAGACAGCTACGTAATTCTTCATTTTGGTTTTTTAGTTCTAAAGTTTCAGTGGAATCCAGTGATTGTACATTTTGACAACTTTGTGTTGTTATGTCTAAAATAGTTGAATTCAACAGAGAGTTTTCACTAGACATATTTATTAAAGAGGATTCTGATATGGTTCTTTTTAATTTTCTTCTCTGTGTTATATTTTCCATGTTTATAAAATTAATGTTTTCATAAATTGGTTAGAAGTGTTCTCTAGTAGTCAGTAGCGGAAACTAATTTGTCATTCATTTATTTTTGAAGATAAAGATGTCTTTATCATGATAGCCTATAGATGTCTATAGGCGGTCAGTTGCAGAACTAGTAAATCCGTAATCAATTTGCGATATTTTTTTTTTACAGGGCCACCTAGTGGTCAGTACTAGAGTTGATTTGTTGTCAATCGATTGTATGCAGTTTTTCTTATTTAGTATAAGATGGCGTTACTAGTATGGAATAAAGTAATAAATCTGCCGTTACTAGTATTTTTGAAATTTGATTCTTAATTTTCATAATATTCATCAGTCTTTCAGCATTCTTTAGCATGCAGTATAATTAGGAGTAAATGAGTAATTGTTTATCTTCTTATATTTTACGATTTAGTTTGAAATAATAGAAAAATCTTACTGTTTTAACTTCATATGTTGTCGACACAATATTTTAATAGTCACTGAATATTTTTTTGAGATAACATTTACACAACTACACTGTCACTTGTTCTATACATTTATTTATATTTCAACGCTTAAGCACAATAATTTTTTTTAATAATAAATATTGCAATAAAGTTTGCGTGCGAGTATGGAAATTTCGTTAATGTCTACGTTTTGGATGACGTTGAACACGGTCTTCATGTCCTCAGCCAACGACGACTGAGGTGCAGATGACGGAGCGGCAGTCGGCCCTACGGAAGCTACGGGAGCTGGGATAGGTAGGGAAGGTGCAGGTGGGACGGCCGGACGCTGCCTCCAAGACAGAGCCTGAGTAGGCGTCGGCTGAACGGGCTTTGCTTCCGGGGGACCCCGGTTGCGCAGCGGCGGGAAGTTATAGTATAAGTTACCTCTTGACGGTGGAGCGCGGAGCGCGCGGGCAACCCCTGTAGTTAGCTGTGTGGCCGGACTGGCCGCAAAGCACACAGGCAGGGGGGGAAGTGGATTCGGGAGTGCGAGTGCACTCCTTCGTTATGTGTGGATCCAGGCACTTGACGCACCTGGGGGGAGCTGAGCAGTTAGCCGCTGCGTGGCCATAGAGCTGGCAGCGGTGGCACTGCCCAGGGTGACCGCGGGGGTTGGGACGCTCGACGGAGATGTTCGAGAGTCCGCAAATTGTGCGAGCCTCTCTGAAAATCTCCTTCGAGTTGGGAGTGTTGGTAAGGATTACTAAAGCTAAGGGAAAGCGCCTACCGCGGTTGGAGTGCATCTTGTGCACTGCTACAGCCGGGAAGCCCTGGGACTTAAGGTCCTCGAGAATGTCTTCATTACTGAGTTCAAACGGGACGCCCCGTAGTATTGCGCGGATCTTACGCTCCTCCGGGAGGGTGTAGGTGTGATACGCGATTTGATTGATCGACAGAAGCCTAGTGAAAGACCGGAAGTCGTCGACGGACGCTACCTGAATTTTGATTGATTCGCCAGCGTTGGCGGCTTTTAAGTAATTAACTTTGTGCTCTTTGCACAAGTTTGAAATCGCGGTCCAGCGCGCTTTTTCACGCAGGAAGACGGGCGGAGGGAGCAGAGGCTTCGGCGGGACGGGAGTGCAGCGCGTCGCTGGCTTCGATGGGACCGACGGAGACGCAGTTACTTCGAGCGATTTTAAAGGCGCGGGGCTGGTGTTGAAGACACCGGGGAGGGCTCGGGTATTGATGATACCGAAGCTTTCTTCGAGCGCTTCTTGGAGCGCTTGGCGACAAGTTTAAACGCGGGCTCAGGAGAGCCGGTTAAGATGACGGCATCTGAGGACGTATCAGACGCGGGTTCGGAGTCGCTCCCGGGAGCGGTACGCTTGCGACGCGACGCGTGAGAGGATGCGACCGATTCGCAGTCCATCTCGGACGAGGCGGGAGACGAGGAAGAGCTGTAGACCTGAGGGGTCTCGACGTTGGAGGCCTGAGGGGCCGAGCTTGAGGCCTGAGGGGCCGGGGTTGAGGCCTGAGGGGCCGGGGACGCGATAGATGCCTGTAAGGCCTGCGTTAGTACGTCAGCGGGTATGCTTACGCCGGACGCAGCGAGCGCCTGGGCGAACGACCTAAGGATGTTAACAAGGTCCATCGGAGGGTTTGGTCCTACGATATATGATATATAAATATATAAAAATACCTAGGTTCCCTAACAAACCTAGCACCTAAACCTCCCTACCCGCGGTAGGGGGGCTGGGGAGAATAACTTAAAACTAACCGTAGTAGGCCGAAGGCCGCTACCTAGAAACCTAAAAAGGGTGCGCAGGTAAAGAGTTGACCGCGTTAGGGTCAACCTTTACCGACAGAAAAGACAAATACACACGAAAACACACAGATATGATAGAAATAAATATGAAAATAGGAGAAAATAAATAAAACAGAGAAGAGAAATAAAATAAAAATAAAAGGACTGGTTCAGTACAAATTCGTTGTCACCGTTAAGTATCCTTTGTGCTGAAACCAGACTACTTACGCTGGGCACAACACTGCACTCAGCACAAGCACAACACAACTTAGCACAGCACTTTGAAGACTAAGGGGCTTAGTCGTCCGTACTGGGCGGCGATCGGAGCGAGAATGGTTGTTTTCGATTAAATTGGTGATATTAGTACATTCATACACGACTGGAGTAATTTTTTTCTTAATGTGAGTAAGGTATAAATTTTAGGAAACTTTCCTTAATTTTGTGTTTGTGTGTAATCAAGCAAAAGTTTTGCGTCGTTTTAGCTGTTACCAAAAAATGGGAACAAATGATGAATTTCCGCGAAAGATAAAGTAACAAATAGGCAAACTTTACACAACACCATTCATCAAAAAAAAAAACGTTTATGTTAAACATATCAATAAAAATAAAAATAAAGTAGAGAAAGCCTCACTAAAAGCCAAACGTTCACCTTAGAGAAAAGATAAACTTTTCTAACAAAACACCCAAAATTTAGTATCACCGTAGGAACGGATCATAATTCATTTTTCACGCTCAATAAAATCGGGAGCCATGATTAACTGAAAGTCTTACTTCGTAACATTTAAAGGAAATTATCTTCCTCTGCAATGTGATTAATTAATCTGAGAGATATTTTTCGTAATTATCGTGAAATTCAATCTTTGTTAAATATGGCCATTGTGGATTTTGAGGGGAGTCTGTTTTGACATTACGATTTATTATTTTGTTTTTTTGTTCGATAATTTATAGGTTTTTAAAAAAAAGATCACAGAGTTTATTGCTGAGTTCCAGAGTTAATAGATTACAAAAAAAACTTTTTTTTTAATATTACTTAAAATTAAATGCGTCCAAGTACCATCCATGTTCCATTCTGTGAAATTTTAAATTTGAAACAAAATGACATAGAAGCGTAAACAAAGTAAGTAAAATACCATTAGATAAAAATAATTGGGAAGTTTTTCCTCTAAAATGGCTTCCAATTTATCCAACTAGGTTTTAAGAGAACCAAATATAAGAAATTTTTTTTTTTTCCAATTACTATCAATGTTTAGTGATACTGATGTTTGGTACTCATTATAATTTATGCAGTCATTAGCTCCATATCGTGTCGAGCACGTTTGTGGAGCAAAAAATAGAGCATCTTAAATACTTTAATTCGTAATGTGGTTCATAGGGTAAGAGCGTACGCTTAGGACGTGACCTAAATATATTTCCACATCACAGTACCTAGCCTTCCAGCCAGCCTACCCAGTAACGAGCCTTTTAATGCCTACACTACGAACGTGGTGTCGCGATACAAAGTCGAAATTATGAGCTCGACTTGCAACACTGTACTTCATACATATGGTAGAACTGGGTTGAGTTTACAATTTTTTTTAACTATCAATTCGCTATGTCTTCCGTCTCACTTGATGGAAAATGAAGATGAGGACGAGGAAATTACACGCCTGACCAAGAGGAGCCTATTCACTTCACTTTGAACAACCCCGGGATAGTATTTATCTGAAAAAACAGATGGAGGCAGTTCGCTCCATACCTTAGAGATTTGAACCAAAAATGAACTATCGAATCCTTTCCTTCTTCCTTTCTAAGTATATAGATATAATGCCAAGCTTATCAAGCTTTGATATACTTCTGAACTGTTTGATTCAAGATTCACTGACACTCGGGACAGACGAACTCCATAGTTATGGTACTCAGGCCGAGCAAAGAGTGTTAAGAAAGGCAGTTTAGAAAGGACACTAAAGATCACAATTACATATTATATAATAAATTCTTATTATTTTCTTCCATACTCTTCTTCCTTCGAAAAATTTTTGACTCATTTCCGACTTTTTTACCACTAGAACTTCCTCGTCAATAATGGAGGCAATAGCTTTCTGTAAAACTATTTCTCAATAAATAGGAAAACTTTGTATACTGCGTTCCACTCAGCCATTTCTTGCTTATTTCTCTTTCGCAATGGAGAGCGGGTATTGCAAAGAATATTCATTCAACAAATATTTTATCAATAAAATTGATGACAAATAGTGTTACATGAATAAAATAATCGCACTTAAAATTCAATTTGAGGAATGACCCCAATTTCATTTAACGATTTATCAATGCAGGCAACCTTTATAAACGAGTTGTCAGTTTAGCCAACATAATCTACTTAAATCAATTTAGAATAAACACAAACTAGGAAACCGTAGTCAAAACAACGACTCGTCGGTCCTAACAGTTAGAGGCACTCATCAGCGACAGCATAATCTACATTAATTTAGAGTGTTGCCAATAATAAATATTGCAAATAATGAAAAAACTAAGCTTACTTTTAACTAAGTCTTTACTCATGACTATATTTTACGTTCACAGCATTTGACTGCCATTTTGTTTAGATCAAATTCAAATATACTTTTAGGTTTTTTTTAAGTTTTCAATAGACATTATTTAAAAACCTCCATCGCCTCCCTTGCTCCCGCCTGTCTTACTGTATTTACGGACTGTATAGCTCGAATCGTAAATTGTTTGACCCATATACAACAAATAATACGAAATAACTTTAATGGTACGGAACCCAAAAGAAATGAAACGAAACGAAATGAAATGAAATGGAACTAAATGAAATATTTATTTCTCAACAACAAAACACGACTCTAACCTCAGTTCGAAAAAACCTTCTTGAAGAAAAACTGGCAAGAAACTTCACGGATAAATTTTTTCAAAATAAATTAACAGACTTTCTTCATGTCTATACAAAGTTATTCTTATCTGCATCAGTTAGTCTCCCTCCCCCCAAGTAACTAAACGACGAACACCCTCAAACGGGTTCACGAGTTAACGCGGGATCCAGCCATCGCCCTCCTCAACCATATTAGAGGGAAGTGAGTGACCCGTCACCCGACGCTGCCATAAGAAGACGTACTTCAGTGACAATGACGTTTTAGATATTGAGCAAACAGACACATTACATATGTTTTGTTACAAATACTAGTACAATCCTGTTAATGAGTGGATTATACCCAAGGGCTTTTATCATCCAAATAATCGGATAGTTTGTAATATGCTTTAGCACACAACTTCTGCTGTATAGTTTCTTTTAGTTCCTCTTGTGCAGATCTTTTTTATTATGAACAAATTTATGTTCTTTTTTACATACATTAATTTTTTTTAAATATATTGTGAATGGAAAGTAAGAATATTTATTTCCTTAAATTTACTTCTAAGTGACACCCTTGGACCGAGCTGATAGATTGCGCGAACAGCCCTTTTCTGCAGAATAAATATTGTATCGATGTCGGCAGCACTCCCCAACAACAGAATGCCGTATGTCATGAGGCTGTGGAAGTAACAGAAATAGACTTAACGAACAGTTGTTTCAATTGAAATTTGTCTCATTTTTTAACAGCATATGCGGCATAGCCAAGCCTTTTCTCTTAACCATCAATATGCGGTCCCCACCAGAGTTTGGTGTCCAAGGTTATGCCCAGAAATACAGTTGAGTTTACAGGAGTCAGTTTCTGGCTCTTAACCACAATGTTTTCTGTTACCTGTTTGACATTTGCCATTTTTTTTATCGAGAAGCAAATTATTAGCTGAGAACACTTCCGAGAGAACCACATGTTGGAGCTGCATTGGTTTACTGCTCGATAGACAGTTTCTTTTTTTTGATTTTAAATAAAAAGGAAGTATCGTCAGCAGACAATATGACCTCGCATTGATTCTTAACGACCGATGGCAGATCGTTGATATATACTAAAATTAGAAAAGGACCAAGAACTGAGCCCTGGAGCACACCCATTTTCATTGCCGATCCTAATGATTTTTCTCTATTTATTGCAACTTTCTATTTTCTATTAGAAATAAATGATTTGATCAAGGCAAGCGCTCGGTTTTTTATGCCATAATGAAACCAAATTGCTTAAAATTCAATAAACTATTACCATACAAATGAGAAAGTAATCAAAAAAAGTACTAAAATTTTTAAATTAAAATTTTACTTTGAATATTGGGATGACCTTACTCAATTTCATTAAATCAGGAAATACACCATTATCAACACAATCATTAAATATACTGGCTAAATGCGGGGCTATACCATCAATGACAGATTGAATAATTGTTACAGAAATTCCATCTAAATCAGCAGTATTTTTTACTTTAATGCTTTTAAATGCATTTAAAACTTGTAGAACAGTAACATGGTTAAAGATGAAATCAATATTGCATGAATTTACATTTTCCATTAGTGACTGTACAAGAGTGGAACATGAATTAATACTCAAAGTAGTTGACACAGGAATGGCAGTAAAAAAATGTTCAAATGCTTCAGCAACTTCTCCGTCAGTTGATTGTGTGATTCCCATCGTGTGTGATTCCCACTTGTAGTCTTGAAACATCAAAATGGCAGTGTTTGAATAGATCATCAGTCAAACTGGTTTTCCCTGTATTGTACATTTAGGCCAAGCCTTCCCACGAGCTCATTTACAGAATTCTTTAGACATTTACCTTGTTCCTGAAACAGCTTATGTTAACCGAACAAAATAAATTATATAAATTCGAATCTTCCCGAAATCAATAGCCTTTGTTTTATGTTTATGTCTTCAAAAGAAAATATCATATTGATCATTAATAATCTACCAAAGGTGTGACAGATAGGTAAAGGATTTTCCGGCTTCTTAAACACAGTTGTAGCCATGAAACATATTTTTCGTCAGAGATGGCTGTCAAAATTCAAACTTTATCTTCAAAGGCCACATTTAACATGCTCACTGAACAATTTAGCAACCTTTCTGAGTAAACGATGAGTGCATGAGATCGTATGACGCTTATAAATTTTTCGTAAAATTAAGACGGGTCTAAATGAATACTTAATACTGGTTCTAAAATTGTATGGGGGTTGAAGAATACAATAAGTTTTTTGTTATAAATTTATACAGTTTTATTTAAAATAATTGTAGATTTTTTTGAATATTAGCAAGATAGACTAAAAACAATTTTTCCCAACTTCATTTTACTAATTGCAAAAGAATAATTTTTGTCATGATTATTAAAGGTTTATTTGCAGAATGGTAAAATTAATACTAAAATTAATACTAAAAATTGGTACTAAAACTGTTTTTGTTTAAATGCAGTCATAAAGCAAATAATTAAATCCTAGGTCGTTTGTGACGTAGTTTCAATAAAACACCAAAACTCTCTTCTGTGTTTATTTTTCGGTAAAATTAAAAATATACAAAAATGCCTGTAAATACAAACAGAAAAATATAAACAAAATTGAAATAAAAAATAGTCACACAAAATAGAACAGAAATATTAATACAATTAAATTTGATCTGAAAAGAAAAAATAACAATAAAATAAATTTTAATGAATGAGAATCCTTACCAACAATTTTGGCTACGCACACTCGTGAACGTAAAAAATAAATATAGGTTTCTTAAAAAGAACTTTGATTTTAGATAATAAAATATCTTAACTATATAATTTTGAATGATAAACTCGGAAAAAATAATAAATAAATAGATTCAAGTTGCTTTGATGAATAATTTTTCGTGACTGACTTGTCAAATCAAAACATTGCCGTTCTCCGACACTACGTAATTCCTAGTTTAAAATTACGTCGGGAACAACAAAAAAAATAAAATTTACTGACAAAAAGAGGTCGAAATAGACAACCGTCACAATACCCCGGGGGCCGGGAAAAAAAAAATCTGAAAGATTTTTTTTAGTAAAATTTCAAATTCAAACCAAATCAAAATAAACCGCATATACATATCGAATTTTAATATTTAATCTGCTAAATGAAAGAACAATCAAAAAAAAATAATAATTAAAAGCAAAATGAAAATTAATATTAACATCCTATAGAAGAATTTTTTTGAAAAAACATCCTGTATATATGAAAAAAATAATAATACTGATATAATGCTTATCAACAAGTTATTTAATAGAAAAAGAAAACAAAACAGACGAGAGAGAGAAAAAAAAAAATCCTAAATAATTATCTTAAATTACATGGTTCATGAATGATAGAATTTTTAACATGTTCCTGGAATATACAATGTTAATATACATCGTTCAACTCCATCAACGTACATTATAATTACAACATACATTCTCTATCATACTAGTCTTATTCCAACTACTGGAAATAAAACATCATGCAGTTAGAGTTGCTTATGAGGAATCGTATCCTAAATAAGTCAACTCAATAGAGTTGAACGCAACGGCAAAAAGGCTTTAATAGTTGCCATCCGCTGAAAATATTAATAGCTTATGGCTTCTTTAACGTGTCGCTAACTCCCGCACGGTGATTACTATAAACAAGTTTCAGTTAAAGACTGAAATAAATATGCCGGAAAGAAAAGAAAATCATAGCCAGTCGTGAAACATTGACTTTTAAATAAAATCCAAGGGTCTTTTGTGAAGTAATTAAAATACTTATGTAATAAACATATGAAAATAATTCTCACGGGAAAGTGATTCAAGCGTTTAAATAATACACATAGGTATGGTTTAGTTTAACGAGTTACCATAATAAACGCTCGTGCAGAAGGCTTAATTTTACAAGTTGCAAACCGCTTGAAAAAAAAAAAAAAAAATTGAGAAGAAAAAATTAGAATTGCAAATATTAAATAAATTACACAAAAAGTTAACCTAATACTACGATGATGATAATTAATTATAAGTTTTGACTAACGTCAATGTTAATGGTATAGCCAAACGATAATGAGGTGCATAGAAAAAAAAATAAGACAAAAAGAATCGGCTTATGCTCGCCGTGAGATAATTAGCTTTTCTCTCTCTCAAAAAAAAATGTTAAAGTGAAATAAATTTGTTAATAGTCGTTATGCAGAAAAGAGCCTTAAAAATATACGTATTTTCAAGTGATGAAAATGAATAGAAAATGTTATTTAAATAGTGAAATTACTGGGTTATAGAATGTTGTGTCTTCAGAAAATTTCTTCAAGGATATTATAACGAAAGAAACTAAAGAAACTTAAATGTCTGAATAATTTAGCAGTATTTTGATATATTATAGTAGATATATTATAGTAGATATATTATAGTAGATATATATAAATATATTATAGTGAATGTTAATGATTGAAAATGGTAACAAATAAAGTTTTATGCCTGACCTCAATAATAATTATAAAAAAATTATTTTTAATGTTGCAATTCTTCTGTTCCTTTTGTTCCTTCTGTTGCAATTCCTCCTCTCTTCTCCATAAACTACGTTTGAATATTCGGGCGCCAGTATGTGACGTAGTTTCAATAAAACACCAAAACTCTCTTCTGTGTTTATTTTTCGGTAAAATTAAAAATATACAAAAATGCCTGTAAATACAAACAGAAAAATATAAACAAAATTGAAATAAAAAATAGTCACACAAAATAGAACAGAAATATTAATACAATTAAATTTGATCTGAAAAGAAAAAATAACAATAAAATAAATTTTAATGAATGAGAATCCTTACCAACAATTTTGGCTACGCACACTCGTGAACGTAAAAAATAAATATAGGTTTCTTAAAAAGAACTTTGATTTTAGATAATAAAATATCTTAACTATATAATTTTGAATGATAAACTCGGAAAAAATAATAAATAAATAGATTCAAGTTGCTTTGATGAATAATTTTTCGTGACTGACTTGTCAAATCAAAACATTGCCGTTCTCCGACACTACGTAATTCCTAGTTTAAAATTACGTCGGGAACAACAAAAAAAATAAAATTTACTGACAAAAAGAGGTCGAAATAGACAACCGTCACACGTTTGAGATGAGTTGGTCATGGGTATGATTTGAGGTTGGTAGGGTGTTATTTTATATAATTATATTATTAGCATGTTGGGGGCATTAATGAATCTGTCAATGTGAGGCACTTTGGAATATAGCGGTCAACAGTCATACGTGTTTCCCTTGTCTCCCGTTTATATTGCCAGGTTCCCGTAGGAAGCTCCATATTTCTCAGTAGGTATATCTTATTCTTCTTTTTTTTAACCACCATAATTACCTGTAACTGTAATTACGTGGTTGTGTTCAGGTTATAAGGAAGTAACAGCTAGTGCAATAACTGGAACAAAGGCAATATCAAGTGAAGCCTACGGTCGGCAACGCATCATTAGTCGATACGATCAACACAATCTCTATCAATAAATAAATCACCTACGGCCAATGATTCCCGTAGGTGCAGATGTAACTTTTCATCACCACTGCTTCGTCGCGTGCTTAGATGCCGGCTATGAATATAGTAAAAAAAACATATACCGTACTATAGTATAAGAATGTTGTATACATTCTAATCTATACGCAAGGAGTTATAATGGTTATCTATAATAATGTTAATTGGTTACAAAATGTATTAAATAGGTATAAATTGGTTCAATGCTTTGATTTGATTTTATTTTAAAAAACTACGAGCACCCAAGAAGGCAGTAATAGATTGGAGTTCTGATAGTTACTTAATTTTTATATCAAATCGAGTACAAATCGACCAATCGTTTGAACCAACCAGCAAAAACTCAGTAGGAATGCATACGACGCATTAGTCTGGCCCATTGGTGGGTTAGACAATTCGAATGCCGTGTTGTTCTATATGTAATTGGAACGCAGGCATTCCTTGTTGTAGTAGCGTCGTCAGGACGAATCTAAGACGGTAACGAACTGCTCCTGGGTTGGCTGTGAAGTCAGTTACTGACTTATTGATCAGTGGGTTGGAATTATGGGGAGCGTAGTTAAAGTGGCGTTAAGACTACAACTTCAAGAACGCGGCACTGGCGGGAAGCTGAAGAGCCTTATGCAGATCTGAATATAGGGCGGGGCCAGACGAATTGGCGTAAGAACCTGTGTTAGCGCTAGTGATAACGTCAAATTAAACTTAACGCCATCTATCGGAGCACAATTCAACTATTTTAACTGAACCAAATTGTATGTGTGCCATGACGTGTTTAATATATAAAATGACAGTTTTTTTTTGTAATATAATATCACCATACGTAAACGACGTAAAATACCTTTGTAAAAATTCGATATTAAACGAAAGTAAAACAAAATCTTATTTTTTATTAAGAAAAACGAAGCCCTACAAACAGACGACATACGAACGACAGATCCACAAAAATTAAAACGAGTATTAGCTGAGCTATCCCACAAATTGGTCGAGTCGAGCCAGATGTCCAGTGGATGCGTCATCCGGCAAGATTCGACAGCCTGCCCAAGAAAGAATCGGTCAGGTTATTGAGCTCCATCCTTTCCTTCTAAATCCTTAACGATTTGTGCCTAATATTGTGATTTTGTGCAATTTCAGTGCTCCAGATTTGTAATTTAGGCTTTTATAACGGTCGGTGAAAAAAAAAGGTATCCCTTGCTGCCTGAATCGGATAAAGATACATCTAAGGTGTGGTTTTTTAAACTGTAAGTAGCCCTAGCTTTCCAATTTTCCCTAAAAATGAGCGAGAGTGATAATATTTTTCCTAAAATTAACTTGCCTGTAAATTCCCGGGAGGGTAGTCGATCCCCTACGATAAGAGAAAGTTCTAGTTCTAGTTCTAATAAATTCATTATCATACAGGATGATTCATCGAGATGGGAAAGTGTAAAACTATAAGAGACCAAAATATTTACTGTAAGGAACCAAATCGTCGATATCGGGGGTTATGAAAAACTGCGCACAAAACTGAATTTTCATATTTAATAAATAAAGGTTCACGTTTAAGTTCTAAATGACATTACTATTTGCCTCGCAAGATAACGAGCTAAAAATATTGAATGTTGTACTTAAAGAAATTCAGCAATCAAATAATAATATAGAGAATTCAATTTCATTTCTCTCTGCGCAAAATGAAGAATTTAAACAAAGATTAGTTAATTAGAAACACAAGCAAAGAAATAAAAATTGATAGCCGAAAACCTTGCTTCAAAATAAAAAATGACCCAAAAAAGTTTAATGAATACAAAGAAGACCTTATAGAGATGGTTCTCAATATCTCCAAGTCTGTGGGCTGTAACATCTCTAAACTTCTTTTTTTTTTTTTTTTTGCTGCCAGGCACCCTCGCGGCTGGATGGTGGAAGATGCGTCATGCATACCGCCCGCAGGTAAAGTCCTCTGCGGAGGGCTATGTGGGACTCACCAGAATGGCACCTACCCACTAAAAACCACCTGTTGGCTGTAGTTATTACTGTTAGCCTTCATCGGAAGCGACACCCGTCGGGAAGTTGGGCGCGCTGGCGGAGACCCACTAGCGGGTCTTCCGCCTGTAGTGAAAGTTGCACTGAAGGTGCTCAAAGGGACATGAGATGGTGGCCGTTCTAGGCAGCCTCCGGTGAAGCCGGGGCTGGGCAGAGGTCGGCTGAAGCATGATTTAGGGATCAATTCATTTAAATGAACCTATAATGAATTGAAAAGGGAACTATGCTCCGCCAGAGCTAGCAAACGCTCTGTCGGAGTACGTGAAGCCCTAAGTTTACGGGCTAAGATTGCGATTTCACTAACATCGATATTTTTCATAGCGTCGCAGACGATACGCATATCGTCTGCTACGGAGGATTGAGGAGTGGGTTTGTATGGGCGAGGAGCCGGGATGGGATTCGATGCGGGGCGCTGCCTCCAGTTTTCTGGAGCAGGCCTGGACTGTGTAGGCTTTGCAGCCGGAGGAACCCGGCTACGCAGTGGCGGAAAGTTTTCTTGAGAAAGGCGCGGGGCCTGTTTGGGTGCCGCCCTCTAGAAATTGGAGTGCATACAACGGGGTGCACGAGGGCAGCCCCTGTAATTTGCGGTGTGGCCGGACTGGCCACAAAGCACGCAATCGGGAGGAGAGGGAGTTTCAGGAGTGCGATTGCACTCCTTAGTGAAGTGAGGGACCAGGCACTTGACGCACCTGGGCGGTGCGCGGCAGTTGGCCGCCGCGTGCCCGTACAACTGGCACCGATGGCACTGGCCGGGATGACCGCGGCGATGAGGCGCCTCGATCGAGATCCCAGAGAGGCCGCATATAGAGCTAACCCCTTTCAGGATCTCCCTGGACTTGGGGACGTTGGCGAGAACCACCAAAGCGAGAGGGTGTTGCCTCCCATACTTGTTGTGCATTTTATGCACCGCGAGTGCCGGGAAGCCTTGGGACTGCAGATCCTCCAGGATAGCCTCGTTCGATAATTCGAACGGGACTCCCCTGAGTACCGCTCTGATCTTACGCTCTTCTGACAGAGCATAAGTGTGATAAGCATATTGCTTATCGGTGAGGAGCTTTGTTAAAGCACGAAAGTCGTCTATCGATGAGACTAAGATTTTAATAGATTCACCCGAGTTGGCCGCTCGGGTGTAATGGATCTTGTGCTCATTG
Organism: Marasmarcha lunaedactyla; assembly: GCA_923062675.1. NCBI lineage: Eukaryota > Metazoa > Arthropoda > Insecta > Lepidoptera > Pterophoridae > Marasmarcha > Marasmarcha lunaedactyla. The sequence continues at coordinate 17,891,941 of OV281359.1, forward strand.
CACAATGTCGAGACCTCAGTCTATTTACCCTTTTCCCGAAGGAAAACGGGTGGTGGGACCTTGGCCTTGACAGAAGTTGGGGCCGGAGCGGGTGTTGAAGACACCGGGGCAGCTGGCGTTGAAGACGCCGCAGGGGGTGTAGGGACGGGCGTCGAGGGCGCCGGGTCTTGTTTCGAGCGCTTCTTAGAGCGCTTCTTAACGTGGGTGGCGTCCGAGGATGACTCGGTCATGGGTGCGCGCTTGCGTCGCGGAGGAGTGTCTACTTCGCACTCCATGTCACTGGAGGAAGGGGACGCGGGAGGGCCTAAGACCTGAGGGGTCTGGGGAACTGGGGTGGCCTGAGGGGCCATTGTGGACATTAACGTCATGAGATGAGGGATAAGAGAATCTAAGAAACGATACTTATCAGCATTTATAGACATGCCTTCAGTACTTTCAAATAACTTTTTCCTAAACTCGTTAAAGCTTAGGGAAGCCATTGCGGAGGGGTTGGGGAGGGACAACAATATATAAATATATATACTATGAACCTATCAACGATGACTAACTTCCTAAAACCACCCTACACGCAGTAGGGCGGTTGAGGACGACGCGGATAACTTACTCGAACACGAAGACTCGAGGCACCTGGAACGACGAATTCCCGTCGACGAAGCTCACGTTCCACGAAGTACGGTTAACAACCCACTGTCCGCCGTGAAAACGGCGTTAGAAACTTATTAGAAGAACGGTTAACAACCCACTATCCACCGTGAAAACGGCGTTAGAAACTTATTACGGTATACAACTATGAAATTACTTATTACGACAACAACCAGTGAAATTTGGGTGCTCGATTAGCGCGGGGGCTAAGGGAGCGGGAAGGCGTCTGCGAACGACGTGCGCTCGAAAACGCACGCAGACCGAGACTGCATCTCTAAACTTGACATCAATGATATATACAGAGTGAGAACAAAGTCTGGCAACAACATAAGCTCTACAGTTATTGTCAAAAATAGCTCAACGCTGTTAAAGAATAATATCCTGAAATCGGTAAAATATTTAAATATCAAGCAGAAAACTAAGTTAACTAAAACGAATGAAGACACCACAATATTTACGTCTGAGCATATTACTCCAAAAGGTACGCGCCAGTATTTTCTAGCGCGAGACCTGGCTAAGTCAAAAATATACAAACTCTGCTGGACCTCATATGGAAAAATATATGTCCTCCTGAAAGACCAGCATGAAGTACCGAGTGCTATTTGACTATTCACTGTCAAGTTGACGCCCGAGGTAATGATCTCTGCACGTTACTAAAAACTTTATTATTGTATTTTTACTCAACTCTACCTAAATTTGTTTCCTTATTTTGTTTACTGTACCTTTTACTACTATTGAAAACCCTAATCAGACTCAAAATTGTAACACATACTAAAACTGAAATCATAATCAGACATCGACATCTTATTAATCTACTCAAATACATATCAGTCGAACACAAACAACCTAACAAATACTCTCTCCGCACAACAATCATTCGTCAAATCTTTACACTCAAAAATTATAAAAATAATAAATATTTCTTACTCAAAAATAAAGCAGACCCGAACTCGTATAAAAGAATTATCTCTACATAGCGCTATTCTTGGAATGACGTACTTTTCTATAACTATTGAACTAAATGGATAACTCTTTGTACAACCTAAATATGATAGATAATATCTAGATTGCAAATGCGATAGAGTGTAATTGTGCTGAACTCTCGTCTTATAAGCAAATTAAAAAATGTAACCTTACTTTAATATGCCAAAACATACGTAGTATATATTGTAACTTTGATGACTTCTTGGTAACATTGTCTAACATACCTTTCCATGTTGATGTCTTGGTTTTAACTGAATGTAGACTTATCTCTAACAAGCATATACCTCAACTTGATAATTATAACTCCTATTTCACCTCGTACCAACTAAACCAAAATGGCGGGGTAGTTGTATATATAAAAAAATCCATTCTGTCTAAAGTTACAGAAATAAGACTTACTTATGCTTCCTGTCTACAAGAGTTCATAACACTATATTATGTTTTTACCGATCCCCGTCTAATAAAATTGCTACAGAATTTATAAACTCTCTTTTATCACACTTAGATACCCAAACTGCACGGAAAAGTATTGTTATTACTGGAGAAATCAATATAAATATTGCGCCAAAACTAGACGAACCTATCTATGAATACAATAATAGAGTAAACTATTTAAGTTCACTCTCTGGATATGGTATTTTTGCTGGTCACACTCTACCTACAAGAGGAAAAAGTTGTTTAGATCACTTTATGTTAAAAATGAACAAAAACAAATTCCCTGCATTCATAGCAGTTTTACAAACCTCTGTAACGGAATATCTTACTACTTTTATGTCATTATCTAAACAAAAATGTAATAATTACCATATACCTAAAATGAAAACTAAAATAAAAGCTCTTCAAGATCTTCAGCAAAAAGACCTAACTGAATAATTTTATTGCAGTGATCCTACAGTTCTATCATACCGCGTGATAAATCAAATTTTTGCATATATAAAAGACAACACCACAAACATAAGGATAACAAAAAATCAAAGTAATGTTAGGCCATGGATCACTCCTTGCATTTTACGCTGCATTAAAAATCGGAATAAACTACAAAAAAGAGTACAGAGAAAGTCAAATGACATACTAAACATTACTTATTTACGCTACAGAAATTACTGTAATAGCCTTATTAAAAAGCTCAGGCGACAATATGAAAAGAACTTACTAGCAAAGTCACTCAAGGATAGTAAACTATTATGGAAAAATGTAAAACATGTAACCAATTGTAGTGACTCACGGGATACTTATCAAGAACTCATCAGGGTAAAAAGTAGCCCTACGGAGTCAGCCAACTTTATAAATAACTTCTTCGCAAGTATCGGAAAACAGTTAGCAGAAAATATACACCCTTACCCCAAATTGCACCAAAATTGCACCACTACTAACATTATGGAACAGGTTTAACTCTTTTGTACTCCTTGAAAGTGATACAGTTGAAGTGAAAAGAACTCTTATGAACTTAAGGTCTGATAGTGCCCCTGGATGGGATAATATATCTGTCGCTTTCCTGAAACTCGCGGAAAAAGAACTTGTCCCCATTATTACTCATCATTTTAATCTTTGTCTTCAGCAGGGTGTTTTTCCTGTTCCATTAAAAAGATCTGTTATCACTCCCGTGTACAAGAGTGGAGACCGAGATGATGTTAGTAATTACAGGCCTGTCTCAGTACTTCCGGCCATTTCGAAAATTCTAGAAAAACTTTTAAACTCCAGGCTCATTAAATACCTAAACAAATTTAAACTACTGTCTCAATCACAATAATAATATGGCTTTAGAAAGGAAAAATCCACGGAATATGTAGTACTAGCAGGTCGATAGAGGGAATAAATGTCTATCAGTATTTCTTGATCTGAAAAAGGCCTTCGACACCGTCTCTGTCCCTATTCTTGTACAAAAACTGCAAAAAATAGGAATGCGGGGATCTGCGCTTTCTCTCTTCCGAAGTTATCTATCCGAGAGGACTCAAAAGTTCCGGTTAAATGAATACTCTAGTGGATATGCTGTTGTGTCTTATGGCGTGCCGCAGGGCAGCGTATTGGGACCTACACTATTTTTAATTTACATTAATGATCTCTGTAACTTGAAAGTTAACAACTCTCAGATTTTTTTCTTACGCTGACGATACTACGGTGCTTTTCACTGGGAAAACCTGGGCTGCTGTACATAGAAATGCGGAACAGGGTATCAAGTGTGTCGTGAAATGGTTAAAGGAAAAACTACTCACATTAAATACCACAAAAACTAATTACATTTGTTACAGTATCCAAAACCATAGACAACCTGACGCATGGTTTCAGAATTCACTCTTGCAGTCACTTAACAGACCTAGTTAATTGTAACTGTCCTGAAATGGAGAAAACGGACAAAACAAAATACTTAGGCGTAATGATCGATCAACGGCTAGATCAAGTCACTGCCAGAGTAAGGACTGATCTGGATATTTAAAACCTTAAGACATGTGGTGCCCCGGGAGAGGTTGAACACTCAAATTTCTTCGCAAAATATCATTAGGGAAATTTACGCAGCATTGGTACAATCCATCTTTACCTATGCATTCCTGTCTAGGGAGGAGCTAATAAAACAAAAGTACCTCAATTGGAACGTGCACAACGCGCTTTGTTAAAAGTAATGCTCTTCAAACGAAGAAGATTTCCAACGGATAGTTTCTACTCTATAAGCAAGGTTCTGTCAGTGAGAAAGCTGTATATTTTGTTACCCCTTTAAAAAAAAAAAACAAATCCACTACATAGTATAATCCAAAAAAAGGAGAAAAGACATTGTTTTACGTACTAATAAAACAAAAACCAACCTTGCTTCGAGGCAATATAATAGTCGTTCGGCAATAATTTATAACAAAATTAATAAAATGTAGAGATTTATAGTAAAACGACACAAAAGAAATAAAAAACTTATTACCAACTTTTTGACAACTCTGAGTGATGAGGAGACGGAAGCATTACTACATAATACATATAAATGCACAACATAAACAACTCTTTTTGATCAGGTTGTAAGGTTGTAAGAACCCAAACCCTTCTTACATCGGACTACTAGACGCAGACAGGCCTTCCCTCCCTTTAAGTTGGATGTCCCAAGAAGTCAAACCAAACGCTTCGATAGTTCTTTTTTGGTCGGGTCGCCAAGGTGTTGAATGAACTGCCTGCATCGGTTTTTCCAGAAAACTATAGTCCTAGTTATTTCAAGCGTCGAGTGAATAGGTATCTCGTGGATAGACGTGTAACACCTTCGTCTTCATCGTCACTTTCCATCAGGTGAGATAGACGACAAAAGTCTAATCTTTTTTCAATAAAAAAAACATAAACACACACATAGACACTTACCAAACAAACACGCACACTTCAGAAAAAGTATTATCGCACTGAAATATATTGCATTGTGCTAATTTTAAAGTAAGTCATTTATTTGTCATTTATGTAAGTCATTTATATGAATTTACAATCTATACAAAGAAATAGTTGCGATAAAGTACATACATGAGGAAAATAAATATTCAGATAAAAATTCATTTATTATATGTATAAATAAATTGTAACATTAATAGTACCCTCAGTAGCTACGGAAGAGCGTTGTCACCTGTCACAGGCATTATTTGCTTACTGAGCTGACTTCGATAAGTAAGTGACTTAAAATGTAAAAAGTAGGTTTTTTGAAATAAATTATTATCTAATAATTATTATTATTCATCGTATACATACAGCTTGAACACTTCATCAATTTTATATTATACAGGTAACATTTAATACACACCTTATTTCCCTCTTTAAGAATACCAGAGCATAACTTACTGGCAAAAATTAAATATATTATACAGCTGGCAAAATAAAATTTTATTTTCAGTAGAATAATAAAGGGTGGGTTGAGTTTTACAACGTACGGAACGCTTGATGTAGTAATAAAAACTGCCACGGTTTTTATATTTTTGAGGTATGAAATAGACTGTTTTTTCAAGTAAATTTTTCTTTTTGTTTAATTTTATATTGCTTTTGAAATCAACTGACCTGAGTGGTACATTGAACTGTAAGAAGTTGTAATTGTTCTATTACTAATCAAGACAACTCAAAAAACTATGACGTTAAATGTAAATTTTAATAGAAATAGAATTCACCCTCGAATATATATTTTTTATTATTAAATACATGCTAATTAACAAATCATTCCAACGAAAAACACATTATTCAAACAGCTGAGCTTCTCTCTCTACTTACGTTTGTCTCTCCAAAAAGCTTCAACATTAATGCAAATTTACACTTCCAATGTACGAAGGTGGTTCTTCCACCTACTTAAGGAAGTAAGAATACCCGCGCGGGGGGCTCTGAAAGTGTGCATCGGGTAAAGAATGGTGCGGTGATAATTCCGATCTCTATAATCTATTCTGTACAGGTCCACATACAAGGTGTGGCAAAGTTGCATATTTGGAACCACTTTTTTCAACCAACAGTGAATGAAATTGTAAAAAAACTTTTTCAATTTCAAATTGTCAAAGTCAGTTTTCACCTCTGTTATATTTAGTGTCCAAAACTTTGACAAAATCTAAAGAACAAAAGCAATTACAATGCGTAAGCAAGGTAGTTTCTTTGCTGCCAAGCTAATGCACTGACTGACCAATGAAAACGCGAACCTAAAAACGTTTGGGAACCCCTGTACAACGCAATTAAAATATCAATTAGCAAACCTATTTTCAACTCTGAATCTCCCCAAAGACAAAATTTTTATTTTTAACAAGACCCATTTTTTTAAATTGCTTTTATAATGGCGAGTCGTTTTAGACAGTTTATTTATTTCTTTATTTTGTTACTGTCGCTGTGTTGGCCAAGTTTCGCTTGTATTCGCAGAGCCGTCACATTACACGGGGAGTCCCCGCGGCTAGCTTTTAGTTTTATGATGCTGCTTATTTACATGTCTGCTAGAATTAACCTACTTGTCCGTCATTTATTAATATTCATTTTTGAATATTTTAAAGACATTTTCTTTAGCATATCAAGAAGAAATATTCTACAAAAAATTGCAAATATCTTTCCTATTCGTTATAAGACTTTTAAAAGACGGTCGAGAGGCCTGAGTGGCATTAATTTGTGTGACGAACACATAGGTATGTTTGTTCTCGGGTCACGGTTGTTTATATTTACAATACAGTAAAAAACACTTTTGTTGCGAAATGAAAATAATACTTATCAGGATAAAAAAATAAAAACATTTGACAAATCAGGCGGCTTTATCACTTATGAGCGATTTGTTACAGGAAACCAAGACATTATTATTATCTATGTTTATTGTCGGTTCTTTGGGGTCATACAGTTGGTGTTTTAGAAATTATTATTATTGCTATAATTAAATTGTTTTTAGTTGTCTACCCTTTCAAAATATATTTTTATTTGTTACGAAAAATACGCAATTCTAAGTATGTAGATCAATCAATAGATCAATGAATAATTTATATTTATGTGTTTGTTAGGTAAGTAAATACTATGTGGTATGACATGATCAAAGCTCTCGGCGCGGCTTTAATCACGTATTCCTGATCCCGCGGGAATACCAGGATAAAATATAGCCTATGTTACTTCTAAATAATTTGCCTATGTAGTTTTAAAATCATATTTTGTCGATTAAGCAGTTTATGAGTTTCTTGATAACATATAAACAAATCAATCACATATTCATCTTTTAAATGACGGCCGACTAGCGTAGTGGTTACTAGCCCTGCCTTATACGCCGGAAGTCCCAGGTTCAAGTCCTGTTTGTTCTCGAGTCACGGTTGTTGATATTTATATACGTAAGTTTATTCTGGGTTTCCCCAGTTTGCTGTATGGTCATCCACAACAAAAGCTCTGCTTATTTCTTTTTTACTATGGGGCCGTACAGTTGGTTTGTTTATCTGGGGATTATTGTATATTATATTCTTTAATAGTACGTATATTTGTACTACTCAAAACTTCAAAAATGGCGGATAAAGAAATACATTAAAAGGTAAGTCAAATTCAAAAATATGAAATGTCTTTAAGAAAAGAAGAAGGAAATTGAAAAGTAATAATAAACAATTAGTAATGAAAGAATGGTATCATAGCATTCGACTCATAATAAAAACAATATTTCATTCAAACTCAACATACCTCTCCAAAGACTCATCGCGTAGATTTTACAACCGAATGCTTTTGAATAAGCCTTCAATAGTCTTTATACAGCGTCTTAAGCGAATAATGGCTACATTCCTTTCATCAAAGCATTAAGACATATAATTGCTTGAACACATTTTAAGTAATATCCCAGGACAATTACACAGTCCTTGAGTACTTAACATTTCAGAAAGTGCTATAAAAACTTAACTCTTTCAAGGGGTTTAGGTCTTGCTCTGTATTCAAGAGTGCGCCGCCGTCGTAAAAATTGGTGTCGCCACATTTTACATAAGTCGTTACTTAAAATTCAACTCGAAACTTTAGCATGAGAACTGGTCTTTTACCTGGCGTTATGTGTATCATAATGTTGAAAAATTAAGGATGTTTTTGAAATAGAGTTTGAGGAAGAGCTGCTATTATAAGATTCAAAACTAACGTTCGTATTTTGCTTAATTCAGAAACTGCATTTAATAAAAGAAGGCAAGGAAAATATGTCAAATAGGTCATATGCATTTTGTTTAGTTTTAATTACCTAGTTTTTAGTATAGAGTATGATATTATTTGCATTACATCTTACTACTTACAAGCGTCCACTCGTTTTTTTTACGTTATTACTTACTTTACAATTATATATGTTGGATTGGCTCAGCACGGCTTCGTCACAAAGCCTGGGGCAACCGCAGGCTTACATTCTATCTTGAAAATCGTAAAAAAACAGCCTTTCAAGAATTAGACAGTTGAACTACATTGTAACCAGCGACTACTGTACAGAAGTGTCACATTAAACAAAACATACAACCGTACACTTAAAGATAGCCATCTCCACTTCCCTTTTTCACGTTACATTACAACCAACTTATATTGTATAGTACACAAAATTAAAACTCAAAGACTTGTACAGCATTTATGTTGTAAAAAGAATATTAAACATAGAAGGCAGCGCCAACCTTGGCTGCACATATAACTTGGTCGGTTTGTACGCAGAATGACCGAGTCTTGTTTCAGACAGGTGTAATAGTGCGAAAAATTGCCTCCCGGTCAACCAGAGCAACGTACAACCCATTTTCAGAAAACTGAGAAAGTTCTTGGAAAAAGTGCAATTCATTCTGATAATAGGGCGTTTTTAGGAAACGTTATTTCGTTTAATATTTAGTCACGTTTTAGGGTTTTGAGGTTTCGTGAAGATGAAGCGATTATGTTTTCTGTGAAACCATTGGTGATTTTTATTTGTGTTATTTTTTGTTCACACTTATGACGTTTATGCTTGATTATATAACGATGGATTGAGTGGTTAAGGCTCGAAAGCATCACAATCAAACAAGTTCATTTTCTCACAAACCTTGCGAATTTAACTAATGTAAATGGTACTAATATTTAATTAAGATATACAGTTTAGTAGAAAGTATGAAAATTTTATTGTTACAAAATTACTCTTTCACGACGCTTAAGTGTGCAATAAGTTCATGCAATATATAAATATAATAATATTAAATAACAATAAAAATGTATATTATAAATGATATTTAGGTTTATTAAACCATTCCTATGAATTTTTGTAATAGTTTAACTTTACGTGGTTGTAGTTCAAATGCAGATAATAACAGATGCAGATAAGAATAACTTTGTATAGACAAAAAGAGACTGTAAATTTATTTTGAAAAAAATATACCTAGAAGTTTCTTACCAGTTCTTTTTCACGAAGTTTTTTTGTAACTGGTGGTAAAGTCATGTTTTATTTGACATCAATAAGAACAAGTAATTGTCAATGTTGAGATATAAATATTTCATTTCATTTCATTTCAGTCAATCAAAACTTGTAATGTGATCGTTCTTGATCTGGAATAGCTGTCAAATCATTTCCACGTCTCGAGGACAGATTAATGTCAGACTTTGAATACTTTTTCCAAACATTTTCAGGTTACGAACAAAAACAGTTTTCTTTCTTCATTAAAATCACTTTATTTCTAATTTGATATGAATGTCGAAATTTTATTAAAACGAAGCTACACAACTAGGTATGAAGAGACAAATCAGTTTTTTATTAAATTAAAAACCATTTCAGAACAATAATAATAATAATAACTCTTTATTTCTCACGCAAAATAAAATTTACAATAAAAATATATGCAGTAAATTACTTCAATCGAATCTGGGCAAAAGCGGTCTTATCGCTGGCAGACAGACAACCTTTGTATAACTAGAAATCTTGTAAGTTATTGGAGGATATTTTATTAAAAAATAAAGCTCTATAAGCATACAACTTTCAATATTCATAAATATATACATATATACTAATTAATTACAAAGACACATATACAGTTGCAATCTATAATGTATCTAAAAGAAGATTGTGTAGTCTTGATTTAAAGATAGCAATAGACTTAGCATGTTCAAAGGCAGATGACAGTGAATTCCAGATATGTGCAGCTTTCACAGTAAAAGACTCATAAAAGTAACCTGATCGAGTAAGCAAAGTATGCAGCCTATTGTCACTGTCCGACCGGAGGCAGCGGCTATGGCTAGCACCGAGGAACATTTAAAGCGCAAATAAACAATATACTATTAGAAGAAGTGACTCAACCTACATTAAGTTGAAAAGTGATGGAGCGTTCAACCCGTCTCATTCACGCTTCTACGTCACAACATCACGCGATTAATGCAGGAGGGGATGCCGTGGGTTCCACGGCAATAAACCGAACACGGATCTTTATTCTTTGTGGGGCTCTCGGCTTGATATCTTGTCTTAGACTCACTGCTATTACTTTGTTAATATTTTGTTACTTTATTTGTAATTATTTTGTGTTTTAAAATTGTTATTTCAATAAACCGCTCGATTTGTTCAATGTTGGTAGATTACAAAATATTTTGTGAATTTAAGTTGTTTTTTTTTATTAATAATCTGTTAGATTTATAATAATACTTTATTGTTTGCGATTCGCAGAAAAATGCGAGTAAGCTAATTTTAACGTAAAAATAATGTGACCCTCATCAAACCTCTAAATGACGTCATCAAGCATTTGCTAACTAAACTTTCATATCAATCTGCAAAATCTTGCATTAAGAATATACAGGAAATTGTTAGGTTGTTCATTTCTGAAAATATAATAAACTTTATTTTAGTGTACATATAGCTTGTTATTTGTACCGTATTTTTATCTTGTAATTATTAATTTAATACACTTATATGTACATTCTAGAATTGTATATTAGGCAAATAAATTTAAAGTTCCTAATGCAATATTAAATAGGTACCGCTTTGACATCATCATATTACGATTTTCTTTTAAAACGGATACTATTTACTACTAATTTACTATTACTACTAATAATGAGAAATGTTAAAATTTTTATTTCGACATATCTCATTCTTTCAGAAAAACATTTTTAAAAATTTACCTCGAAATTCATAACTTACGAATTACCTAAAAGTCCTGTACTCATTGTCTAGAAAACTCGTAAGACCAGGAAATTATTTAAAATAATTATTATATGCAATACCTAGTCAGAGCTGCAAGACATGATGCAGAGGGCAATGATAGAATGCTGAATCTAATAGGTTACTTTTATCGACTGGATTTTTTTCTCTCTCGGTCTTCTATCTTATAAGAGCTGTTAACTGTGAGTTGTTAACGCTACAATAATACAAATATAAATTTTTAACATCACTCTTGAATGAGTCAGTGACGTCATCTAATCTTTTTAATTTAAATCCGAACTACTATCAATCGCTAAAATAATTGAAGCTTTGCTAACCGTATTTCATTTAAATTGCTCACTAAGTTGGATGTAATGAGATGGTATTCCTGGGATAATAGATGTTATTACACTATTTGGTTCACCAATGACAGTATTTAGTAATGGATGTGCAATGCATGCAAATCAAATGTACAGATTTGACTGTTCAATTAGGTATTAATTAATTTTGTGTGAGATATGGTGCTTTGATCCTACATAAGAATCATTATTGTATTCCTGAATTCATAAATAGATTTGTAAAACTAGTCTAAAATGTATAACAGTTTTGCATGGTTTCAATCGTGGTCATGTGGTCGTTTGTGTTCATAATATACTCTATCTTCTTCCTGGATAGTCTCTAGTTACTAGATAGACATATTAATGATGATTCAACAATAAATCAATAATGGCCAGATTTAAGAAAGCCGAAGTTAACGACATCGGCACTAGTCCACCAAACGCTCACAAGTAACTTCTTTTGCGTCAATTTTAGCTTGGGGCAGGATTTGGCTGGTTCACCAAGGTTCAACCATTGAGATGAGCGTTTTCGATTGTCGTACAGGATCCACTTTTCTTCACAGGTAATGATTTGCTTTAAAATCCTTTCATTATTATGCCAGTTCAGTGAGGTTTAGCAGCAGTCGACGCGCGTTTGTCTGTTTGCTGCACTCAATTCATGAGGTACCCACCTCTGAAGCGTTTTCATCTTCCCAATTTGCTTCAAGTGGATTTAAACAGTTTTGTCACTAATAACGCAGCCTACAGCTAACTCGGACGTGGTTTGCACTGCAAGTGCTTCCACAATAGCCTTCAATCCTGCATTAACAACTTCGGTATCCAGTCGTCCACGGGGCTTGTTCTGCAGTTCGTAATTTCCAGAACGAAAACGTTGGAACCAAAAACGCACACTGTTTTCTTTTGCGACACCGCCGCCTACACAGCCATACTTCGAGCCGTTTCTGCAGCATCGGTTCCACGGTGGAACTCGTACTCTTAAATAACGCGATAATTCAAGTTTTCCATTTTGAAACTATACTATTTCCATTTCTTTATTTTCTCGATGACAGCTCCTGTGAAAACTTGTGCAAATTATGTATGCATTATTTTATAAAAATATGACGTTTATACACGTTCAAGGTTATATAATACCAAAGTCGGCGAAACTGATAGGGATGGAGTTATATCGATAAACGTAACACGATAACAGACCCGATATTTTTTTACAAAATGTAAGAAACTAAACTACTGCCGGATACTTTTGTACAAATGTATTAACTAATATTATATTTTACTACAAGATGTTACACGTATTAATTCTTGATTGATAATGCCAACTTCTCTAAACTTTTCGAAGCTGTTGTACAATAAGTAGGTATAGGTAGGTACTCAACAATGAACGAAATAATTATAACGAGAGGTAATCTTTATTCATTTATTTTAATCAAAATCTAATGAATCGTCACTGTCACTCGATGAGCTCTCCTCAAAATTTATTATAAGTTCCTGTACTTGTATATTATCGAATGCCGCATGAATTTCCCAATCCGACGCTATAATGTTTTGGGTTCTACTCACAATTTTTTCCAAGTTTTCGGTGGGTTACTTCCGCACATGCATTTTTTAATAAATCTAACATTTTATAATCTGTGGTAGGTGTTACGATTATGCCTATGCATTATTGTTATTATTAAGTAATATATATCACAATACGGTTTGTTGACCCCAATAAATAAAAAATAAAAAAACACAATTGTTTGCTGTAAAAGGGGGATGGGTATTGTTTCGAGCTTTGATTTGCCCATATTAGTTCTATAGCATTGTACTGGCAATGATACGGCGGAAGTCAAAGAACCCAATGACCACATTCGGCAGCTATTTCGTCGATAACATATCTTTTAGGGAAGATTTTTTTCGATTTTAAAATATTCACTAATTGTACTTTTAATAAAGTACTATCCAAATTTTCGAAATGACGTTGTAGCCAGTCAATTATCTCTTGTCTTTTTTTGGCCTGCGTCGGCATTTTATCAATTTGTCTGGAGTGATATGTAGCGTTGTCAATAATAGTTATGGACGGTTCTTCCAGATTTTGCACCATTTCTTTAAACCATCCTTCGTAAATCTCCACGTTCATTTCTTCGTGGTAGTCCACCGTTTTCTTGGATTTAAAGGCCAGTAAAGCATCTGACACGAATCTTTTCGTAGACCCTGCATTGCATATGATAAGGCGTTCACCTTTTCTCATTGGCACTGAACTAGTGGAAGCGGCGGTGTCGTCAGTCCAGTTCTTAGATACTGTGTGGTTTGCATTTAACCAAGTCTCGTCAATGAACTCGACATTTGACCAATCTGATATCTTTTTGGCTTCGCTCAAAAATTCGCAGCAAGCCATAGCAACGTCGTGACGCTCCATCAATATTTTACGTTTGTCCGACTTTTTATAAGAAAATCCAATATCTTTCAAAACTAAGCTTAACGACGATTTTTGGCCATGGAACAAACCACATTCACGTAAACAAACAACAAGTTTTTTAAGTGTTGGAATTTACTTGCGCAAGTGGTAGTCATATATATGACGGCGAATAGCATCAGCGTTGAAGTTGTCAACCGATGTCACACGACGTGGTTGGCTTTTTTTCTTCGGCGTACGAAGCTTATTTTCCTGCATGCCGCTTGTACGATAAGCTTCGGTAGTAATTTTTGAAACAGTAGGTCCACTAATTCCTAATGCGGCCGCAACACTCTCTCGCACTTGTGACAGTGGACAATTTTGATACTCCGCTTCAAAGTAATTACAAACCTTGATCACCAGTTCTCTCGCCTGCCTTTTCAGAACAGATCATTTCGGCATTTTGATATTTGACAGCTGGGTAGCAATCAACACGGAGGAACACAAAATACACAACGTAACGTATGGTTAATGTGAAAAAACTCAGCGAACAGAAATGTAGTGACTAGCACGACCGTCTTGTTGCGAGTGACAGATTAAAACAAACACAAAATGGCGGTGGGCCATTGAGTGTTCCCACCTTGAAAAAATATATTTAAATGTTTTTGTTGTATTTGTCATAATTCAAAATATAATAAATATATGCAATATATTTTACATTGATTACATTTTACATTATCTTTTTGGTCAACATTATATCTGTTTAAGGGTCCAATAAGGTCAAAAATAATACAACCGTATCCAGGAACGAATTCACATATATTCAAATTCAGCTTACACCCTATTGCATGATTGTTAAACTTCACTGTGCGATTTAATTCGACGCATACGCCATCTACTGGCAGCTATGAGAAACTTAGAACTAATACACATTAAGTTAGTTTGAGGTTGGACATACCGCCCACCATGGACCGTAGGTACATAAATCATGCTTATACCGCCCACCATGCTTGAACTATGTAGAAACAATGATATAAGTGGTGGGAATGGGTACAACTAAATTAGAATTAAACATTTTGAAAATAAGCATGTGCCTAAGTGGACTGTAAAACTCTAAGCTTGATTTTACATTACTTAAATTTATTACACATCTTATCAATAAAAGTTAATCGGCTAAACTTTAATTACTTATAGTACTGCTTGATTAAACAATACAATTCTCCATTACAGAACATATAAAAACAATAAATGCCTTTCTGGCCTATTTATTTAGTGACTAGTAACACGCAAAGTTTGGATACTGGTCTTTTAATTACATGCCCATTACATTTTACACTAACTACACGCGTTATGTTGTCCACACCCGGATGTTTTTCAACAATGAGACCATACAGCCACCGGGCTGGAGGAAGATCATCCTCCTTCACCAACACAATATCACCTGTGTTAGTTTCAGGCGTCTGATTGTTCCACTTATACCTATGCAGGAACTGTCTAAGATATTCTTGCGACCATTTCCGCCAGAAATCTTGCACCATGCGCTGAGAGAGTTGCCACCGTTTCAAACTACTTATATTGGAATTTATGTAGTTGGCATCTGGAGGAAGCAGTAAAGGTTCACCCACCAGGAAATGACCTGGGGTTAGTGGCATTGCATCATCAGAATTAGTGCTGATACTGGACATGGGTCTCGAATTGTGACAAGCCTCAATTTGAGCCAGCACAGTAGTCAGCTCCTCGAAAGTGAGCGTAGAGTTGCCAACAACTCGCCTGAGGTGGTGCTTGGTGGATTTAACTCCCGCTTCCCATAACCCTCCAAAGTTGGGAGAGTGGGGAGGTATGAAATGCCACTCAGTTCCATTTGAAGACAACCAGTTTGCTATTTCAGGCACCTGTGAAATTGGTACCATTATCGCTAAAGAGTTGTTCACAATGACCACGCCTTGCCACGAATCTTTTGAAAGCAGCTATAAACCCCTTAGCGGACAAGTCACTTACTACTTCTAGATGTATGGCTCTGGTTACCATGCATATAAATAGACAGATGTATCCCTTATATGCGTGGTTGCCCCGACCTTTAGACACTCTAACATTGATAGGGCCGGCGTAATCTACGCCGCTATGCTTGAAAGGTCGGCTTGGTGTTACTCTTGCCAGAGGCAGTTGACCCATAAGCTGTTCTCGTTTTTGAGCAGCGTATCGCATACAAACCACGCAGGAACGAACAAAGTGCTTGACTGGATTTTTCCCACCGATAATCCAGTATTTGGCCCTCAAGTAATTGATCATTATTTGTGGACCCCCATGTAGTGTTTTGTCATGAGCGTCAGCTATGACTAAACCTGTTAAGTGTGACTTAGATGGAAGAATGATCGGATGTTTACGCCCTTCACTAACAGCAGCTCGATCTGGGCGTCCGCCCACACGCAAAACACCTGCACCATCAACAAACGGATTCAGCGAGGTAAGTTTGCTTTTCTTTGTAACTGACCCGTGCTTGTTTGTGCTTTCTATCTCATTCCTGAAGTGTACGCTTTGACATTGCTGAATACACATAATCAGTGCTTCTTGCAATTCTTTGCTTGTCAACCATTGAGGAAACTGGCCAGAGTGTGCTTTGGTTGCTTTGAGCTTAAATCTATTACACCAACTAATAACTCTAACGAGTGTTCTCAATGTTGAAAACCTTTCCCAAAAAGAATTATCACAATTTATGCTTACCATGGCTTGTGCCTTGACCTTCCTTTCTTCAGAACTAGTATCATATGCCTCTGTCTTATTGCAATTAATTTCTTTATCATTTAGCCAGATTGGGCCATTCTTCCACATGTAAAGATTCTGCAGTTCTGACGGCAAAACACCACGCGACGCACAGTCTGCAGGGTATTCTTTGGAATGGACGTGTGACCACTGTGATCTATCTAGACTGTTCAGGATCTCGGACACGCGGTTAGCTACAAATACTTTCCATCTGCTGGGATGACTACTAAGCCACGCAAGCACAACTGAAAAATCTGTCCACGCATACAGTTGTTTTTTAGGAATGGCCAGTACATCAGACACTTCCGTGAGCAATTTGACAAGCAACACCGCCCCGCACAGCTCGAGTCGAGGAATGGAAATCTGCTTAATCGGTGCTACTTTTGTTTTAAAAGTAATGAGTTGGACGTAGACATTACCACTAGTATCTACCACACGAATATATACAACTGCTGCGTAAGCTTCATTGGAAGCATCACAGAATCCATGAAGTTCAACACAATTATCGTTACGTCGTGTATGGATCCATCTAGGTAACTCGAAGTTCGTCAATTGTGCGAGCTCGCTTCTGTATTTCCTCCATTCCGATAAGAGATGAGGAGTAAGTTCTTCGTCCCATTGTATTCCAGCGACCCATAACTTTTGTATAACAGGTGGCGCTACTTGCTACTGTAAACATCTCCCTCATTAAAGTTTTTCGTAAAAATAGTAATAATTCAAAACTTGATAATTTTCACTCATTAATAACTTCTAATAAAGTCAATTACGCAGTGGAAACGTTTGTGACATTGTGAAAGTGTATTGTGCGACCTTTGTCACCGATAACATAACACCAGTACAAAACTTTTAATAATAAAGGAATAATAAACGTATTACTATTCCCCGAGTCATAAAAGTGAAACATATTTGTGGCAAGTGTTAATTCTAATCTAATAAAGTGTTTCTTAAAGAAAGTAAAGTTTATTTTCTTAAAGAAAGTGTTATAAAGTGTAGTGGTGGTAAAAACGAAACGGCAATATACTACCCTACGAGTGTAAAAGTGATAGCTAACGTCTTTTTTTGCGTACAAACTCAACTATTATTTCTTACTGGCTGGAAATCGCAAATAGCTCAGTGCGTAAGGCGTTGGTATTGACGTCTGGGCCAAACGGAGAGACGCGAGTTCAAGCCTCGACGAGTTTTAAACTGAGACTTTTTGTTACTCCGTGTTTATTTTAAATTTTTTTTTTATTGACATTTGTGCGATTTTTTTTTTAATTATTAATTTACGTTAACTATAAATTCAAACCACAATGAGTACACTACGCTCACCAATCTCAGAGTCGAATATCAGGGGAGGATCACAACCTGATTTAACTAAGCTGAAGGAAACTGAAAAACAAAAAACTCTCCGCAAGAGGAAGCAACCGGATCATGACAGTAGTATAAAACAAGAGCTAGCAGAATTCCGTAGCGAAATGATGTCTTTTTTCTCTACTTTCACTAAAAATCATAACGAAAATTTACAACAGATACGCAATGAGATAACATCTGAAATTAAGGAACATGTTACTTCTCTTACAGAAAAAATAATTGAGGAACAATCACAAATAAAAGCAAATATCATTGAGCTCGAAAATAAAATTTGTACCGTGGAAAATAAAATATCCAGCGTACCAACCCTTCACAAAAAGCTTGAAGAAGCCAACGCAAATATCTCACGGCTAAATACCGAGATTAATAATAACAAACAGTTTTCCATGCTCAATAACCTTGAAATATCTGGCATTCCATTTACCAAGGGAGAAAACTTTAATAATATACTCCAAGAATATGTAGGCGAGTACATTATTAGAGAGCGACGTCGACACTATCCACCGGGTACGTCGCTTCCAATCAAACGAGAAGGACAAACAACAGCCGATACGACACCCCGCTATTGTTGTAAAGATGACTCAGCGCAGACGCAAGGACGAGTTGCTGGCGGCAGTGCGCGCGCGCCGCGGCCTTACCACCGCAGACATCGACCTGCCGGGGCCCGCGCTCGCGTTGTACGTCGGTGATCATCTAACACCTACCAACAAACTTTTACTGAAGCGGGCTCGCGAATTGAAAAGCGAACTAGGATATACGTATTTATGGGTCCGAGACTGTAAAATATTTATGCGTAAAAATGATAAATGTAAAGCTATTTGTATTACCGATGAAAAACACTTAGATAAAATCAAATGACTATCGTTTTTAATAAATAATCTCTGTTACTTTTTAAATTATAGAAACTCAGTTTGTTGTTACGTACATACGCCTTGTTTATTTGTAGTTTCATGTGTTTGCCCATTGGCTATTTTTCTAGTAAGATTTATGTTATTTATTTTGTGTCTTAATCGTATTATATCCCATGTACGCTTATGTAAAATATTCACTAGAAATTATTTATTTTTATATTTTTTTGCACGCACCAAATGTTATTATATTTGTTTTAAACATTTGTTCACGTTTGCGAGATCACGACTTATTTATTTTAATTGCTTACATAAATGATCTCTAAAAATTTTAATATTTATTACCAAAATACGAGGGGATTACGAACTAAAACGCATTAATTTTTCTCCCAAGTTGCACAATGTAACTTCGACATCATCTGTATAACGGAATCCTGGTTAACCTCAGACTTTTATGACAATGAATTGTTTGACAGTAGTTTTAATGTATACCGATGTGACAGGTCGGGGGAGGAGAGCGGCGCGGTGCGGGGCGGCGGGGTTGCCGTGGCCGTGCGCTCGCGCCTGCAGTCGCTGCGCCGGGACTGGCCCGTGCCGCCGCGCGCACACCCTGATTGCGTTTGGGTGTCCATACCTTTAGGTTGCAATAGCTGTGAATCACGGGAGTATGTATCGCGAGACCGCTTTCTCAACATAGCCTGCGTTTATATCCCGCACGGGCGCGGTCACAGGGATGCGTTAGTTTCCTTTCTCGACATAGCCTCTCAACTGTTTATAGATAAACCTGAGGATCGGTTTTTAATGGTGGGAGATTTTAATATTTCTGACGCAATTTGGCAGACTAGTATTGGTTCTTTAGAACTTGAATTACTATCTAGTGGTAATTATGCTACACAAATTATGTTTGATTTTCTATCACTCACCGGTTTAAAACAATATAACCACGTCCAAAACTCACGAGATAGGATTCTTGATTTAGTTTTATCCAATATAGATTGTCATGTTTGTTCATGTGACAACCCGCTTGTTACTGAGGATAAACACCACAAATCACTTTTAATAGATGTTACTTTGGCCTATATCCCTTCACTTAAATATGTAGATAATTATTTTTTTAATTTTCATTTAGCTAATTTTGACCAGATAAATAATGTACTTTTTAGAATTAATTGGTATGAATATTTTAATAATTTAAATATGGAAAAAAGTGTTACAAAATTTTATAATATTTTAATTGAATTAATTGAATGCTATGTCCCCCGGCGGCGCCGCGCGCACGCTTTGTCTTCTAAACCACGCTGGTACAGTCGCGCTCTGCTCAAATTATTAAAAGAGAAACGAAAATTTCATAAACTTTGGAAACTTTATAATAATCCGTTAGACTACGAAAGTTTTAAAATATTACGTAAACGAGCCGAAAAAATGGAAAGGGAGTGCTATTGTAATTTTGTATCTCGGTCAGAGGAGAGTATTAAAACTAATCCGAAGTTCTTTTGGTCATATATAAAATCTATAATGGCTAATCACAGGTTACCTCAAACTATGCATTTCAGAGAAATTCAAACTACCGACGGTCAACAGATTTGTAATCTTTTTAACGACCATTTCCACTCAGTCTTTGTAGAATCTACAGCCAATTTTAATATCGACATCCTTGAGCCTCCTGACAACCCTCTAATAGACATTAAATCTATACATTTAAATGTTAAAGTTGTCGGTAAATACCTAAACTCTATTGATGTCCATAAGGGATCAGGTCCTGATGGAATACACCCACTATTCATAAAAAAGTGCTCCGATGCTTTAGCTTTACCTATCACTTTGTTATTTAAAAAATCTCTCCAAGAAGGCCATGTACCTGATGTCTGGAAGCATGCATGGGTTACTCCTGTGCCGAAAGGAAGAATAACCTCTGACATAGAGAAATACAGACCAATTTCCAAACTATGCCATTTCGGCAAAGTTTTTGAGAAGATTGTAACAGATCAGCTTTCAGAGGTGGTACGATGCCACGTTACTCCTAATCAACATGGATTTTTTAGAGGTCGTTCTGTAGATACAAATCTGCTTGTATTTACAGAAGATATATTACATGCCATGGAGGACGGTTGCCAGGTGGATGCCGTTTACACTGATTTTGCCAAATGTTTTGACAAAATTTGCCACAACACACTATTAGCAAAGCTCTGGCGACTTGGTGTACACGGTGATCTGTTCAGATGGCTCAAGTCTTATGTTGAGAGAAGAAGTCAATCGGTAGTCCTGTGTGGTTACACATCATTGCCAAAACTAGTCTGTTCTGGGGTACCCCAGGGGTCACATCTAGGGCCCTTGTTATTAACATTATTTATAAATGACATCACAAAACACCTAAAACACTCCAGCTCGCTACTTTACGCCGATGACACCAAGATTTACAGAGTTATACGCGATATTAGGGACTGTGAATTGTTACAACGTGATTTACTCAGTTTCGAAACTTATTGTACAGAGAAAATGAATTACTTTTAAACTTAGATAAATGTAAATCAATCAGTTTTTAAAAAAATAAAATTATTATAGATTACAACTATACCCTGTATAATCATAAAATTGAAAAAGTTACACAAATTAGAGATCTCGGCGTTATCATGGATAATAAATTGACCTTTATACCTCACATGGACTCCATTATATCTAAATCGTACCAGCAATTAGGACTAATTTTAAGGATAGGTAAACCATTCAAGAACCCCCTCACTTACAAAATACTTTACAACAGCTTTGTTAGAAGTCATCTTGAGTTCGCGTGTGCGGTATGGAACCCTTATTTTAAATGTCATATTAACCGCTTAGAAAGAATACAACGAAAATTTGTAAAATCCTTGGACTTCAGAACTGGTTTTAATTACGTTGACTACACCGAATCACTAAATCGTCACAAGTTTCAGTCATTAAGATGCCGCCGTGATTGTGTTGATTCCGTCCTATTATACAAAATAGTAAATAGCTATGTTAATGTCCCCTCAATATTAAATAGGATACATTTTAGAGTACCTCGCAGGCGTGAACGTCAATGTCGTACTAAACATTTGTTTTATACACCGCGGAGTAGAACACTTTATGGTGCAAATTCTTTTATTAAGCGAGCTTGTAAACTTTTTAATGTTAACGAAAAATTACTCTACACAGATATATTCTTTGACAAATTGTCGAACTTAAAAAAATGTTTCAAATAGATTTTTTCTTAATTTGTTAATTTAATGTTATGATCGAATTATGTCTTTTTTATATTCTCTCTCTTTATGTATATTTGATTGTACTATTTCATGTTTAAATTGAATATTGCTTTTTTTTTGGAGTACTATGTAGTGCAAATGTAGTTAAGTATGTTAAAATAAGGAAACTATAGGTTTTTATTTTAATCTTAAGTATGAGTTGTTAAAAATCTTGTATAACCGTTTGTTTCTAAAAAATAAATAAATAAATAAAAAATAAATAAATATTTTAGCTTTTATTATTACAGGTGCAAACCAACCTAAAGGATCATAAAGCCGAGATATATCAGAAATAACCTTTCTTTTAGTTATAGGTCCGTTGATCTCAGGTAATATCACTGAATACTTGAAGACATCGCTGCATCGGTCCCAGGTAAGCCCCAATATTTTTGCTAATTTGCTGTCTTCTTTATCAACTAATTGTTTTATTTCTGTTACAGGTTTCTTTGCAGTGACGTCGTTCCTCTGTGTAAACTTCTTTGATTTCTCCTTCTCTGTCATCCATTGCATCAACTCTTCATTATTGCTGGTCCACTTTTGCAACTCAAAACCTCCTCGAGCAAGTAACTGGGTCATTTCCTTGTATAACTGTTTTCCTTCTTGAACGCTACTACAACCTGACATAAAATCGTCGACATAATAGTCTGATAACACCCTTTCAGCTGCTTCGGGGAAGTCATGTCTTTCGTCATGGGCTACTTGTTGTAAAGTATGAACAGCCAAGTATGGAGCACATGATGTTCCAAAGGTAACCCTCAAAAGTCTATAATGCTGTACTTCACCTGCGGGATTATCGCGCCACAATACACGTTGATAATCAACATCATTCTGAGACACTATTACTTGTCTGTACATTTTTATTTTATCTGAGGACAAGCATATAGGATGAATCCGCCACCTCATTAAGATGTGTCTAAGAGTAGGTCGAAGAGCTGGACCAACTAACAAGTCATCATTCAACGAGACACCGTTATCACCCTGACAGGAAGCATCAAACACTACTCGGACCTTAGTCGTGCTCTTGTCTTCTCGTATTATAGCAAGATGAGGTAAGTAACAAATATTTGATTTTTCTTTCTCATTTGCTGTTACGATTTCCATGTGACCCAAGGCCAAATACTCATGGAATACCTCAGAATACCTGCGCTTTAAGTCTAAATCTTTAGATAACTTTCGTTCTAAAGACAAAAATCTTTTAAAAGCAATTTCCTTTGAATTGCCTTGTGTGCATTTAGGTTCTTCCGTAATAGGAACGACGGAACGTAACGACCGGAAGCATCTCTAGTGGTCGTGCTTGCATATATTTCTTGACACCGTTGCTCATCTTGGGTCAAATGTTTTTTAGCCTTTACATCAGATGGTTCCGATTCTATTTCCCAAAATTGTCGCAGTAGATCATTTTCAGTTAACTGAACATGAATGGTAACAATTGTATTGTTACACATTACGGAATCATCAGCGCTGCTTGAATCAGTCTCTCCAGATATTATCCATCCCAGAGAGGTGTTTTGAGCTATGAGACAACCTGAAGTATTTTTGACTAAACCTTCTTTTAATATTTGACCATATACTTTGGCCCCCAGTATTAAATCCACCTTATTAGGAGTGTCAAAAGTAGGGTCAGCTAACGACAATTGTGTGAATTGATACCACAATTGAGCAATTACTTTTTTATTAGGAAGAAGATTAGTCAGCTTGTTCAAAACATGAGCCTTTACTCGAATAACAAAACTGGAGTCGTGAAGTGATTGCAATTTAATGTAAACAATAGACTTGGAGACCACTGCGGGACTCGTGTCACTTCCCAACACTGAAACATAACTTTTGCTTGGAATCTTCTTTAACCCTAAAGACTGCACTGCAGACTCAGAGATAAAAGAAGCCTGAGACCCCTGGTCCAACATGGACCTAAATGTTATGCTTCTGCCTGTACGAGACTCAATATTAACTAAAGCGGTTGCCAGCAATATTTGTGAGTGCATGTTTGAGAAACAACTTGTAATTGCTTGATTGGAATCGCTCTGCAATATAGCTACTTTGGATACGGTATACGAATCAGTTGCCTGATGAGCGCTGCTTGAACCTTCTACAGGTTTCTGACCTTTATTGGATTGATGAAGTAAAGAATGATGCTTTTTTTGACATATGCGGCATCTCGTTGGATGCAAACATGAGTTTACTGAGTGTCGAGGACCTAAACAATTATAGCGTAAACTCCGAGTCTGGACAAAATCACGGCGTGTATCAATATTATTTTTAGCAAATTTCTTGCAAGCATGCAACTTGTGACTTTCATTACAATATGGACAGATACCAGTAGTTGCATGAAAAACTTTTAAATTATTATTTGGTGTACGATTTACGTAGTTGTGCTTAGTGCTTTTACTATCTACAAATTCCAAAGATCTAAATCTATGCTCAAGAAACTCTTGAAATTGTTTGAAAGTAGGCAATTTATCACTAATTTCACTTATTTTTAATTCCCACATTTTCCTTGATTCATTGTCTAACTTTAAGCCAATTATGTAAATAACCATTATGTCCCAAGAAGATGTATCAATATCCAAGTTTTCTAAAGCACTTAAACATTCACTAGTTGTATCTAAAAGTTCTTTGATAGCATGTGATGATTCAGATGTTAAAGACTTTTGATTCATAAACCTTTTCAAAATACAATTAGCAAGATATCTTTTATTATTATAACACTTTTCTAATTGTTCCCAACATATCTTATAGTTACTTTGAGTAATAAGCACTTGGCGCAATAGTAGTTCTGGTTCTCCAGATATGTGACTTTTTAAGTAATGCAATCTTTGAACATCATCTAAACTCTTATTATTATGAACTAGTGATGTAAACAAATCTCTAAAACTAGTCCACTCTGTGTATTTTCCAGAAAACACTGGTATACATATTTTAGGTAATTTAACTGAAACTGACATGCCTTGACTTTCACCTATACCACACATTGTATTGCAATTATTACTATTTTTTATAAATTTTGACAATAATTCTTTCAAATCACTTTTGTATTCAAGATAAAATTCTTCAGTTTGATCATAAACATCTGTTAAAATGTAAGAAGATTTTGTAAGTTCAGATTTAGAGGAATCACTTATTATTTTAGTATGAGTGTTTGCAAATTGTAACCAAGCTTTCTCTAAATTCTCTAATCTAGCTTCTATATATGATATTAATAATTTTTTGTTTTATATCTTCTTGTAAATTAAACAAAGATTCCATTTTATTTATTAAATATCACTATAAATACTAACAACAATTTGAATCTCCTGCTATAAATGTGATCCTTTATTGTAAACCAAACAATCAAAGCCAATGAAACTTGTCACTCAACAACTACACCATATTTGGTATATGCCTACACTGCACTTACAAATAAATCAGTTAATTAATATATATGGTTTACCAGAGTACAAACAACTTAGATTTGCATTAAACTTCTATTTAAATAATGTAATTATTTTCAGCTAACCTTTCAATAAACAATTTCACAACAATTCAATAGTATTTAAGGTTACTTTGCATAAGAAAGACTGATGTTTTACCAACTTATTAACTAATACCTAATTACAAACTAAATCTTAATAACCACAAAATCTTGAAGCACCAATACTTTAGTTAGAAGTCCAAAAATTTATAAATATTATAAGTCCACAAACTGCCAAATTTTCTTAGTGTTAGGAATTTGCTGTGTTTTTCTAAGTCTTTGGGCTTGTATTGTAAAACCGCGCACAAACAGTCACAGACTCCTCGTAGTGTCACTTTTTTCTGAATTATTCTAAGTCGAAACTACTGGAGTGAAATTCTAAGTTGAAACTTCAAACGAAATAAGGTTCAAAGTACTTGAGAATTCTTCAAATCTTCAATGTATATAAGGTTCAAAGTACTTACAGTTTTCTCACTTATACAATTCACTGCAATATTAACTTAACCTGCACCTGCGCCGCCAGGCGGCACCAAGGGTCTTCACCTCAACTTGCCACACCAAACTGCACTACATCCAGTATAATATATATGCTGGTCCGGCAACACTGCACCAGACAGGCAGGTCGCCGACACCACCGTTTGATACCGCTCGCTAATCGCTAAGATTACGCTGGACCATGTTAAGGGTCCAATAAGGTCAAAAATAATACAACCGTATCCAGGAACGAATTCACATATATTCAAATTCAGCTTACACCCTATTGCATGATTGTTAAACTTCAATGTGCGATTTAATTCGACGCATACGCCATCTACTGGCAGCTATGAGAAACTTAGAACTAATACACATCAAGTTAGTTTGAGGTTGGACAATATCAAATTAGAACTGTCATCGAGAGAATAAAGAAATTTTGTTCTCTCGATGACGATAAAGAAATTTTAAATAGTATAAGTGACGCAAAGAAAAAACCAAAAGAAAAAACAAATGAATCACGGTTTTCGAAACACAAATGCGTGAGTAAATAGCTGAATAAATTTGAAATTGAAATTCTTAACCAAAGAGGAGATAACACAGACCAAATTGGCCGGTGCGACAAAACGCCAATTTCATATGTATGGACCTAATATAAGGATACAAAAATTTTGCTTCGGTATTAAGTAACTTGCTAATTTTGAAATTAATATTAAATCGATTCAGAAGGTTCACAGTTTATTGAAAACGTATAAACAAACGAACAAACAAATCTTTCCTTTCTACATTACCAGTATTTGCTCTACCGCCACCTACATCCAACCAAGGACTCCGAGCTCCACTCCACAGAATATGTTCATCACGTAATAACACACTGCACACTGTCGATATTTTCACTAGACACGAATACAAAAACCAAACACCATTTATATATATATATATATATATACAGAATAAGTCCAGGTAAGAAAATTTGTCAAATCAATCAAATCAAATCATTTATTTATTCATAATCATAGGTAATACAAAGGTTCTAAACGGTTTAATAATGAGTACAGCTATGATTCGCCAAGGTAGCATATGAAATTACATATTTGAAATTATAATTATGTCAGTTAAATGTATCTAAATTTTATACAATAGAATTGCTCATGTCGAGACAAAAAGAAACAAGGAATTAACATCAATTGGTAATCAGATTTAAAAAATATAACAAAAATAGAGCAATATTTAAATAATTTACTTAACATGTCAAAAATTATAATAAAAACATGTTAGTTAAAAATAAAACAATACTACCATTATTTACATGTCATGTCTTAAAAAAATCATTTAATTATAATATGCCCCTTCAGTAAAGAAGCCATTGAATGCAGATTTAAATAAGTTGTCGTTTGTTTTGATATTATGGACTTCGGATTTTATTGTAAACCTTTGATGCCATGCTGTTGATGCTAACTCTTTGTAGTAGAGTTTTACGTGTTTTAGTGAACTTCAGAGTGCCCTCACGACGTCTACCTATTGGGTTTGCTTCAAAGTAGTGGGAGTTTTTCCTAACAAAATTAGCAATTTGCTTAAATAAATTGAAGGTAATGTCAAAATTTTGTACTTTCTAAAATACGGTTTACAGGAGTCATCATGCTTTAAGCCAAACATTGACCTAAGATACCGCTTTTGAACTGGGCTTTAAGAACGCTCTCTCTTTCTGTTGTGTTGCCACAGAACATTTGAATCCGTATCATCATATTGTAGAGAACATTTTATCATTATCAGTATCGTATCTTAAAATTGATACGCTGTTAAAAGTGTGTTAATATTTGCAACATCTCTCAATTTGTAGAGTGCGTATGAAAATTTGTTGAGTTTTACAATTAATTGGTCAATATGAGCTTTCAATGTCAATTTGTTATTTAAAGTCAAACCCAAAAATTTGGTGGAATTTACTTCCGTTACTGGATTGTCAAGATAATTAATATTAAAGTTTGAGGCATTGTCATTTCTTAGTTTAAAATTTATATAAGTTAGATTCAATGTTAAATTATTAAATGTCAGCCAGTCAATTAAAGATAAAAGTGTATTATTAAAGTCCTTTTAAAATTGTCAAAAGTGTTTTAATTAAATAATACAGTTCTGTCATCAGCAAATACAGTCATATGATGATTAGTCACATTAGGGAGATCATAAATGTTAATAATAAATAATAAAGGACCCAGTATACAACCCTGCGGGATGCCTGTGTGTACGGACATTTCTTTAGATGTGTAAGTAATGTCTACACCAGTATTGGGATTCATTCGGTTTATGTGCGTGATCTGTCTTCGACTACTAAGATATGTTTCAATGAGTTTAATGGCGTTGACTCTCAACCCGTAAGATTCGAGTTTTATAATCAATGTGTCATGATTTACATTGTCAAATGCCTTAGACATGTCCATAAACAAAGTATTGTTGGGTTTTTCTTTTCTACATAAGTAATGTAATAACTTAATGTAATAAACTTTTTCTCAAAATTCATATACTGCCATTTTTATTAACTTATTTTTGCGAAATCCGTACTGGTGGAAAAAATCGGTTAAATTTGTTAAGGACATATTAAAAAATTTTCAAAAACACTGAGAAGCGTGCGATCGGGCGGAAGTTTTCTATAAGCTTTTTATCACCTTTTTTAAAAACAGGGATAATAGTTGTTAATTTTAATCTTGTTGGAAAAGAACCTTGCTCTAAACATAAATTAATAATGTGGTTTATAACAGGTGCAATAACAGGTTAAACAGGTTTGACAATTTTCGTAGAAATATCATCATACCTTACGCTGTTTACATTTTTAAGAGAATTAATTATTTTTATAATTTCAAACGTTGTAGTCTGTGATTAAAATATTGAAAAAGAGTGATTATTTATTATGTGATTATTTGATTTGGATTTATTTTCTTTATTCTTAACTGAGTCAATAAAAAAATCATTAAAAGCATTTGCAATGTGTGTGAGTTCTGATATTTCTTTCTCATTTTGTAAGATGCAAGAAATATTTTCTTTCGGGAAGTTGTTATTCTTTAATTACTCTCCATGTTACTTTATATTTTGTTCTGAGTGCTATTAACAAAGAAGTCGTTCTGTGCCTTTTGAGTCAAATTTATAATTTTTTTATATCTTTTAGTATACGTCTTAAATATGTTCTTATTGGTTTCCGTCGGAAATAAACGATACCTCCACAGAAGCTGTCGCCTTTTTTTGCTGCATATTTTAATGCCTTTTGAGGCCCATTTTGGTTTCTTATTTGAGTATATTTTGATTCGGATTTTTGGAAAGCAAAACTTATAAAATTGTACAAAGTCGTCATGAAAAATATTGAAGGCTGTATTAGAACCGTCTATGGTGTAAATTTCATTAAAACTTAGAACGCTTCTAATTCCATAAATTTCATAACATTATGCATTATGCTTACTCCATTATCTTGCCTTTTGCACCTTTCACGTTATGTATTATGTTATCCATACATGTTTTACTCCGCAATCTTGTAGGTTCCTTAAATTCAAATTTTAATAAATTTAAAAACTACAGCTTTTACTAACTCGTTATTGCCGGAAAGGTCCAACTAGTTTCGGACTCGTATGGAGTCCATCATCAGGGCCGAGTACAGTCGCGGCTGTGCCTCGCCTTGCACTACGGGCCGCTGCTCTGCGCGAGCGCTCGGAAGGCGCGGGGGCAGGCGTGGGTTGCAGGGGCTGTGCATGCGCGGCAGGTGGAGTAGGCACTGACGGTGGTGTGGACGATGCCATTGCGTAGCGGCATGCTGAGCTCACGATGTCTTTGGAAAGCGGTGTACGGTTCTTCACGTGTCCGTTTTTGTGAAGTATAGGTTTCCACGCAGCGGATACAGTCCAGCCTGTATCGCGATTGAAAGTTTATTAAGATATAGTTTAAAGACTAAAGTTATATTTAGATATAGTTTGAGTGAAATTCTTAGTTAATTGATTATCTTTTAAAATGTCAATATTTAAGTTACCACAAATAGTAATTTTATAGTCTTTAATGTCATTAAGGTATTTCAATATTTTGTCAAGTTTACTTAAAAATAAATTCACTAATTCTATTCTTGAATTTGGAGGCCTATAAATACACTAAATGATAATTTTAGGCTTTATTAATTTTATTGCTGAACACTCCATTATGTTACAAATTGATTGTTTAACTACATGGGAAAGGTTTTCATATTCAAAGTCGTTGCGACTGAGAATGCAGGAGCCACCTTAACGTTTTTTCCTACAGTAATACGTGCCTATTTTATAATCTGTTGAAGTTAGACGATATAAATCTTCTTCTAACATATTATGTTCCGTTACGCATATAATGTCTATTGACTTTTTTATATCCTTAAGAGTTTCTAAACCAACCGTGAGCGAGTCACATTTTTTTATTAATCCATCTATATTTTGGTGAAGTTTATGTAAAGAGTTAGTTACCAAATAAATTATGCAAAGTTGCATATTTAGAGCTGTTTTCAATGGTTTCGTTAGAGTCAGATGTTAAGTTTATATAAGTAAATTGTTTTAAATCCACACTTATATTTTCCATTACATTTTGGTAAATGTTCATAAATCCAAGCTTATTAAACATATAATGACAACTCTGTGAGCGAGATAGAGAGATAAACAACAGCTCCGAAATAAAGTAATAAATATAAGCTCCGAAATAAAGTATTTAGTGATCCACAAAGTGAAATATTAGTGAAATAATGAAGCTTAGACGATAAATGTTTAGTGACAGTGTTTGTAACTTAATGTGATAAATAGTTACGAATATAACAGGACCCTTATGAAACATATAGTATTACTTTAAAATACATTTTAATCATTATTCCAAGGTTCTAACACTAAAAAAAAGCTAATTCCATAATAATATAACATTAATTTACTATTTAGAGTGCAAAAAAACATCTATAAAGTGAAATAGTTAATCAGTGTTGTCCTAACAAAGAATAAAGAATCGTCAACGGTCACATTCAAACCGACGTGTCGCGATGTCCGAGAGTTCGACGGCCACGAACTCTCGGTCTGTTCGGACTAGTTAAGTCCGAAATATGGTATATGGAAAATAATAAGCCGGATACTTGAATACTCGAACGTATATATTGATGTGCTCATGCAGTTTTACAAGGCGTTTGTTATTGCAACTAATATTATTCGGAATTTTGATTTTCGGAATTCGTATTTATGATATTTCGGATTATTGTTAATTTTCGGCATATTGTTTTTCGTAATTATAAACGTTCGGAATTTTGAAGTTTCGAAGAAGAAAAGCTCGGAATTATGAAACACGGAATTTTCATTTTCGGAATTATGTTCGGTGTTATAAAGTTCGGAATTTTGAAATTCGTAATTATGACTATCGGAATTAAATTTTTTGGATTTATGTAGTGTACTAAGTATAGTACAATAAGTTATTTAAGCAATTATTTTTTACGTGTTTATCAACTAAAAAGATCTTTGTTTTATTCATACAATTTTGAAGTTAGTTACATAGATTTTTTTAATTTTATAAAGTTTTTATGACATTTAGGATCCATAATTTTAATTATTTCTTGTGTTTATATTATTATTTATACACATACATATCTTAGTATTGTCATGAAAAATTTAAAATTAATACACGGGATATTTCTATTAATTTTGAAATGGAAAACATTATCTACTAACATAAAGACGCGGCAAAACCTCAGAAGATCATGCTCAATGACTGACCTCTCCAAAGAATCTTTGTTCGACAGTACAATGATGAGTCTACCAAATAGTTCACTTAATGAATCCCTCACTGCCACAGAACTGTATGAAAAAATAAAGGAACTCACCGATCAATTACAAAATGCTACCATTCAGTTCAAGAGCGCGCACTCAGAGATCGAAAACCTTAACTCAGAAATCTATCGCCTAAAAATGGACCTTAGTAGAAGCAATGTAACTATTCAAAATTACAAAAAATTTACCACTGCAACCCCACTTACCAGTACACCCACATATAGAAGATAAAGCACGAGCAGCAGAGATCCTGTCCACACCAGGGACACACAGCGCGGCTCAACAGTCTACAAAGGACAATTCTAATATTAACAATAACTTGAATAATTTTCAGAAAAAAGACCACGACACTAATTTATTCTTACGTGAAAAACATAAGAGAAAACTTTGCATTTTAAGTAACAGACACTTTTCTGGCTCTCTCAATGTTATTGAAAACGCGTTTTTGTCGCTACCAATTAGCTAATTTTAAAAAACAAAGCAATTTTTACGAAACTTAGAAAATAAATTATATAAATTTACAATGAATGATTACTGTATAATAATAATTGGTGAAACAGATTTTGACAACTGTAATTTGATTGAATTAATGAATACATTAAGGGATTCAATTTAAAATATTAATTATACAAAAATTATAATATGTGCATCAACATATATACTAGGAGCACCAATATATAATTATAAAATTGAAATGCTCAATAGTTTACTTAACGTAGAGTTGCAAAATAATGAAAATACTTATCTTTTCGATTCAAATGCCAGATTAACTTACACAATGTTTTCTTATTTCACTGGCAGAATAAATAAGCTTGGATTTATAAACATTTACCAAAATATAATGGAAAATACAAGAGTGGATTTAAAAAAATTTCTTATATAAACTTAACATCTGACTGTAACGAAACCATTGAAAACGGCTCTAAATATGCAACTTTGGATAATTCGTAATTACCTCTTTACATACACTTCACCAAAATATAGCTGGATTAATAAAAAAATGTGACTCGCTCACGGTTGGCTTAAAAACTCTTAAGGATATAAAAAAGTCAAAAGACATTATATGCGTAATGGAACATAATATGTTAGAAGAAGATTTATACCGTCTAACTTCAACAGATTATAAAATAGCCTCTTATTACTATAGGAAAAAACGTTAAGGTGGCTCCTGCATTCTCAGTCTCAGAGATGCAGGTTCTTGAAAGTTTTTATAGAAAAAATCGTTAAATGCATTGCAGATGTCAATTTCATTAGTGTAAGTTCTTTTATCATCTGACATTGAATTAACATAATTTTTATTTTTTTTTCAGATTTGTTATTTTTTTGTGATTTACAATAGGACCCCAAAGGCTTCAGATTGGTTTTAATTTCATTTTGGGAATTTTTGTAATAGTCTTCATTACAAGAGTTGCATTACTTTCATTCTACGTCTAAGTTGAGAGAATTTATGGTTATCTAGTGGATTCCTATATCGATTCCAATTGCTATGAAGTCTAGCCTTTTCCTTATTAAATTGATCAGAGCATAGAGCTATACCATATAGGATATGAATGTGAGCCAGATATGTGAAAGGAAACGTATTTATCAATAACCGAATTTAATACAGTGTAAAATGATGATAAAACTGATTCCAAATCCTCTATATTAGTTATAAAGGGCCAGTCTTATTAAGTAAAGTTTTATTATTTTCATCAGAATTAACTTTTTTAAAGTTATATTCTTTTTTTTTCAAGTTTTTTATAGTTTCTGCATTATTCTCTAAACACCCCTTTTGAGATTTCCTTATGTTTATCGTCAATTAAAATAAAATCTTGATGTTTGATTTTATTTAGAGATGTGTATATTTAGTCGCTCAAGGGTAAGATTAAGCATAAATACCTTAGCGAGAAGTCATTAAGGATGT
The DNA here is from genome assembly GCA_923062675.1 of Marasmarcha lunaedactyla. Classification (NCBI taxonomy): domain Eukaryota; kingdom Metazoa; phylum Arthropoda; class Insecta; order Lepidoptera; family Pterophoridae; genus Marasmarcha; species Marasmarcha lunaedactyla. Next base: position 17,925,646 of record OV281359.1, read on the forward strand.
ATACTAAACCTTTATCTATCTTTTCAATAAATATAATAAAAATAAAAATATTTACGTTAAAAATGAAACCTTCCTATTTGAAGTTTTTAAAATTATTCAGTCTTCATGTGGATAACGATTCAATTTCATACAATGAGGAACGCAGGTTTGGATGCTTTAGTGAGGTTCAAATATAACGCAATTTTGGCTTCTACCAGAGTCTCGGTCTGCGTGCGTTCTCGAGCGCACGTCGATCGCAGACGCCTTCCCGCTCTTTTAGCCCCCGCGCTAATCGAGCACCCAAATTTCATAGTTGTACCGTATTAAGTTTCTAACGCCGTTTTCACGGCGGACAGTGGCTCGTTAACCGTACTTCTAATAAGTTTCTAACGCCGTTTTCACGGCGAATAGTGGCTTGTTAACCGTACTTCGTGGAACGTGAGCTTCGTCGACGGGAATTCGTTGTTCCAGGACTTCAAGTGCCGTGTTCGAGTAAGTTATCCGCGTCGTTCTCAACCGCCCTACTGCGTGTAGGGTGGTTTTAGAAAGTTAGTCATCGTCGATAGGTTCATATTATATATATTTATATATTGTCGTCCCTCCCCAACCCCTCCGCAATGGCTTCCCTAAGCCCTGAGGAGCTCCTGAATAAGCTGATCGCTGATTACGACGCCCAAGGCACTTACTGCGCCCCTCATATGATTCGCACACTGCAATCATTTCTCCCTCTAATCATGCCACTAATCACACCGGCCCCTCAGGCCACCCCAGTTCCCCAGACCCCTCAGGTCTTAGGCCCTCCCGCGTCCCCTTCCTCCAGTGACATGGAGTGCGAAGTAGACGCCCCTCTGCGCCGCAAGCGCGCACCCGCGACTGAGTCTTCCTCGGACGCCACCCCAACTGGCCCTGAGTCTCCCTCTTTCACCCTTGTTAAGAAGCGCTCTAAGAAGCGCTCGAAACAAGACCCGGCGCCCTCCACGCCCGTCCCTACACCCCCTGCGGCGTCTTCAACGCCAGCTGCCCCGGTGTCTTCAACACCCGCTCCGGCCCCAACTTCTGTCAAGGCCAAGGTCTTACCACCCGTTTTCCTTCGGGAAAAGGGTAAATGGACTGAGGTCTCGACACTGTGCAATGAGCACAAAATCCATTACACCCGAGCGGTAAACTCGGGTGAATCTATTAAAATCACTGTCTCGTCGATAGACGATTTCCGAGCTTTGACTAAGCTCCTCACCGATAAGCAATATGCTTATCACACTTATGCTCTGTCAGAAGAGCGTAAGATCAGAGCGGTACTCAGGGGAATCCCGTTCGAATTATCGAACGAGGCCATCCTGGAGGATCTGCAGTCCCAAGGCTTCCCGGCACTCGCGGTGCATAAAATGCACAGCAAGTACGGGAGGCAACACCCTCTCGCTTTGGTGATTCTCGCCAACGTCCCCAAGTCCAGAGAGATCCTGAAAGGGGTTAGCTCTATTTGCGGCCTCTCTGGGATCTCAATCGAGGCGCCTCATCGCCGCGGTCATCCCGGCCAATGCCATCGGTGCCAGTTGTACGGGCACGCGGCAGCCAACTGCCGCGCACCGCCCAGGTGCGTCAAGTGCCTGGTCCCGCACTTCACTAAGGAGTGCAATCGCACTCTTGAAACTCCCTCTCCTCCCGATTGCGTGCTTTGTGGCCAGTCCGGCCACACCGCAAACTACAGGGGCTGCCCTCGTGCACCCCGTTGTATGCGCTCCAATTTCAAAAGGGCGGCTCCCAAACAGGCCCCGCGCCTTTCTCAAGAAAACTTTCCGCCGCTGCGTAGCCGGGTTCCTCCGGCTGCAAAGCCTACTCAGCCCAAGCCTGCTCCAGAAAACTGGAGGCAGCGTCCCGCATCGAATCCCATCCCGGCTCCTCGCCCATACAAATCCACTCCTCAATCCTCCGTAGCAGACGATATGCGTATCGTCTGCGACGCTATTAAAAATGTCGATGTTAGTGATATCGCAGTCTTAGCCCGTAAACTTAGGGCTTCACGTACTCCGACAGAGCGTTTGCTAGCTCTGGCGGAGCATAGTTCCCTTCTCAATTCATTGTAGGTTCATTTAAATGAATTGATCCCTAAATCATGCTTCGGCCGACCTCTGCCCAGCCCCGGCTTCACCGGAGGCTGCCCAGAACGGCCACCAACTCATGTCCCTTTGAGCACCTTCAGTGCAACTTTCACTACAGGCGGAAGACCCGCTAGCGGGTCTCCGCCAGCGCGCCCAACTTCCCGACGGGTGTCGCTTCCGATGAAGGCTAAAGGTATACGCTTACCACAGCCAACAGGTGGTTTTTAGTGGGTAGGTGCCATTCTGGTGAGTCCCACATAACCCCCCCGCAGAGGAATTTACCTGCGGGCGGGTATGCATGACGCATCTTCCACCTCCCTCCCGTGAGGGTGCCTCGGCAGCAAAAAAAAAAAAAAAAAAAAAAAAAAGGCTTCTACCAAACCTCTGCGGTAATTTGAGCACGGCTGGACTACAAATTTGTACTCTCCGAGTTCAAAACTATATAAAAATAATAAGTCTACAAACCTACCAACTGTATGGCCTGACAAACCCACCAACTGATATCTATATATGTATGTTTACTCTGGGTTCCCCCAGGTTGCTGTATTGTCATCCATTACAGAAGCTCTGCTTATTTTGGGGCCATGAAGTTGGTGAGTTTGTACGATGGAAAATTATAACTTTTTGAAATGTGAATTTTATGTTATACAACCCGCAGTTAATATTCTTAAAAAGATCCGACAGACAGCTAAAATAAAGTGAAATGTTTATTTATACCTTCAACTCGTGAAGCCTTAATTAATTCCTATAAAAATAATCTATTTTGATCGCAATAAATCTCTAAAAGAAACTTGACAATACTCGATATACGTATAAAGATCTTCACCCGAAATGAATATATGTTTAGACATACATGTGGCTTAATATAATAAAAATAACTGACCTGATTTATTCCACTCCAAAAACCCATAAGAATATCTGATCGTGAATCAGATCCCAACAAGAATCTAATAAACTCGTCAAATAACGGAAACCGCGATCTACAAATAATATCCAATTTACATATATTTGAAGCTACAATACATTATTGAGATTTAGTTAGACAAGGTACCCTCGTCTCGTCCCATTTTGATTATATATTTGATCCCTTATATCTTATGCCTGGTTTAGATAGCCACATATGGTTTGATTAATAGTTCCGAAGTGGTCATATTCAGCATAATCGGATTATGTGCCGTAGAGAACGGTATCAATTAGAGATGATATTAATACAAATGTGCGTAGTAGAATTGTGGATATTGAATCTGGTGAATGGCGTGCTCTGTGTTAATTTTGAGGTTTGTAACAGTAATGTAAGTTTAAGTAATTATTGCAATATCCCAAGGTTTAGTGGTAATCTCTGTTATTATATAAATAAAAGCGTAATCGGGCCTCAATATGTGAGCTTTGATTCCACCCGTGTGTTTCCTGTGTGTGTTGTAGAACTTGTTTTATAATATAAATACTCAAATATGACTGCTTTGTAACATTCTACAATATGTTGACGATTTGCTAACCGAAACTAGGTCTTCTAATTAAATTCCAGGCAAGCATAACTTGTTTAAATAATATTATTTTCTAAGTTTCTTCATTTCTCTGCATGAAAGGAGAACATGTATTCTAATCGATACGTACGTGAAGCAATTTTGCTGCAAAATCTTCAGTACATCATTGTTGTGTAGTCAGCGTTATTCGCGAAGTCCCGCGCCACTACTTTTGGCCTAAAAATCGAATTCACGCAGCGGCCATTTTGAAATCAAACGTAGCAGATATATTGTCGGATTTTAAAAATGTATTTCTGGGTAATAATAATAGTAATAATATTAATGAGTTCAAACAAACATTGAAATATTTATTAAAAGAAAAGTGTTATTATTCTGTAAAATATTATTTTAATGATCAATGACAAATAATATTGGACTTTTTTTTAGGAATTTTTTTTACATACCTTGATAGTGAAATATAGCTAAACTCTTTTGTTTTTATATCTGTAGTGACCTGTATACAATATGTTTGCAAATAGAATGATTTGATTTTATTTGGGTAGTTATATACACTTTGATCATATCTTTTACTGCCTCTGTTCACAAAGATTTACTTTTTTCGATTATTTTGTAGCAATCTTTGAAAGTCGAGTATTACCAGATTTTCACCATTCACGGGTCATAGCCCATATGTGCTGCAGGTTTCTGTATTGAAAGTAAGTCGTAATAAAGAAAATAATCTTAGTAATAAAGGAAATTATAAGTTCGTATTTTAAATTAAAATGTAATAAAGATATTATTTACTTAAGGTTGAAAAAATAATAATCTTGTTATAAATTCAAATAAAATTTTAAGATTATTTAGTAAATTTATAAAAATAATATATCCGTAATACATATTCGGCATTACCTAATAAAATAGCGGAAAAAAGGTGCAATATGTTCACTAGCATTTTATTATATTCTATTATAGAAGATAAATAGTTGTTTATTTATTTTTAAAATTCGAACACATGAACGATCCTTTTTCCTTACATATTGTTTTTAACCCAAACAACCACGACTCACAAATGAAAACAATTTTAAAGGAAATTATTTTTTCTAAGTGCCGCAGTTCCTTAGAGTGCTGTAGATGAGATAGCTGACACAAGCATTCATCGGGTTTTTAATTAACATTTTGTTTCAAAAATTATCCGGGATTTTAGTCCAGTCACGCTCCTCATAGCCTGATGAGGAAACCTTATTTACAATGGCAAAAGGAAAAATACGTAGTTTTGCATGCTTTTTAAAAAGCTTTTGTGAGGGCATAACCCTGGCTACTATAATAAAAAAAAAATTTAATGAAAGAATCTATACGTTGTTTTGCATGAAAGTTGTTTTTTGAGTTGATAATTAGTTAACACATATAATGGCTTGTTACCCTAATGCACGACTCTCTTTACGGGGTAGTGTATTTATCATATATTCAAATTCAAATATTTATTTCTCAACATTGAAAATTACTTGTTCTTATTGACGTCAAATAAAGCATGATTCTAACACCAGTTGGAAAAAACCTTCGTGAAGAAGAAATGGCAATACACTTCACGGGTATATTTTTTTCAAAATAAATTTACAGTATCTCTTTATATCTATATAAAATTATTCTTATCTGCATCTGTTAGCTCGGCAAGTCTCCTTCCCCCCATGTATCCAAATGAAGAATACCACGTTAACTCGTGAACGGCACCCGTTCACGCGTGGTTATGTTCCCTAAATATGATTGATTCTTTGTGGCATACGAATGAACAAACGCAGTTTTAAAATGTGTTTCTTACGCATACAATTTGTCATAATGCAAATGTCACTGAAGGTAAGACAGTAAGTTATATTTACATAAAGTTTTGAATTAAATATAGAAATTATATATATTAGAAAACTTAAAAAGAAGCAAAATATTTTTTTGGTATTATTAGCTTACTATCATTAAATGCAACAAATTGTATTATGTCAGTGTGCATGGGAATGAATAATCTACGTAGCGAAAAACGTTCCATACAAAGGTATGGAACGTTTTTCGGGGACTCGCAGCAGCTTCTAGAACACATCGCTGTATCTAGAAAACTATTCATTGTAAATATACTGGTACTTCTGCAATATCTCTTAACTGTTGATAAACTATTTAAATATGTAAATTTTTATAATAATAATAATAAATAATACCCAATTCCTGGTAGGAATTGGAATTCCTTAAATAACAGGTATTCTCTCTATCACTTTCATAACTGAGATAAATCTAATGACAGAAACGGCTTAGGCCGTACGACGTACATTCATGCATTAAAGTCATAACCACTTATAGTCGGGTAAACATTCAAAATATGTTAAGCTAATACTCTGTGCCAAAACTAGACTAAATAGGTCGGTGAAGCCATCCTGAAAATTACTCTTTATTTATTTTATTCGTATATTAATAACATTTACAAAAGCTAAATCGATTTAAAAGAACAACTTGGGCATAATTTACTGTAAGAGCCATATGAGTAATACATCTTCTGTTACAGGCCAGATTTAACACACATCCTTTGAGTAGATTTAGGGTTTCATCGGGAAATTATACCGTGTGAGCGGACAGCTGCGCCAATACAAAGTGAGGTTTCTATTTCGGAGGGAAAAGTGCTATGATGTCATTATGTAACTTATCGATCGGTTGATGATCTGAAGTCTTACTTGGAGACAGAGTTGAGAAATTGAAATATAATCGAAAATATTTGCAAGTGATTGTCTTTGTTCGGTTACAAAAGCCGATACATTGAAGAATATCTTTGTTTGTATTTAAAGTAATGATATCTATATGTTGCAGTCGAAATATATCATAGTGTTTAAGTGGAGCGGACATAAAAATCGAATATATCACAAGTGGTATAAGAATTAAACTTAAATCAAAATCAAAAACCAAAATATTTTATTTCATCATCCGTAAAAAAAAACGCATGATGAAAGTCTTTCTTTTCTGTATCTTCATCATGATAGCGTTAACGCGGGATCCAGCTATCGCTCGTCGCATCACTTTAGTGACAGTGACTCTTTAGACATTCATTTGGAGAATCCAGGGCTTTTGTTTGATATTTGTGCCATTCTCGTCTTCATTACCAGTCTCCATGACGCGCGATGAATAATAAACACCTTCCAATTTCATAAATTAAATTCGTAAAATCCGGCTGTGATATCAAGTTATCATCAGCACACACAGTTATTTGCCTTGCCATTGTTTCTTTCATGTCAAAGTCAAGCTGTAAACCTTATTACGTATGTTATGTATTTTACAATATTGACAAATGAGTGCCAAGACGGTTTGGCCGCTTTGTTAAGTTTACTAATTAACCACAACTGTTTGGTTTAAAAACAATATTTTCTGATAAAAAAAGTTGCTTTCAGTTTTATACGTACGAGCTCGAAACTAGTTGGACCAAGATTTTAAACCTGAATTCCTGGCCAATGAATGCATACATAAATGTTGCTACTACCCTTCATGAGTTTTTTCCCTCGGTCAACCTGTTACATCTTTTAAACCCCCAAGTTGAGTTGTATTTATGCAATCACGATGAAAGCGAAGAAAAAGAAGACATCAAGAAGACCTTAACAAGTGTATTTTTTTAAATCTATAATGATATAAAAATATATTAAATAATAAATAAATATTTCTAACAATCACACCACATTATCTAGCCCAAATTAAGTATCATTAAAGAACTTGTGTTATGGATACTAGATAACGGATAAATAAACTTAAGAAATATATAAGCACACATAGATATTTTTTTATATATATAAATATTAGAAATAAACTTAAATAAACGTACATACACATCCATGACTAGAAAGCAAATATAATAATATATCTGCCCCTACCAGGATTCGAACCCGGGACCTCTGGCATAGAAGGCAAGGCTACTTACCTCCACACCAAACAGGCCGTCAAATTTTCGGCCGAATATTGAATTTCAAATATTTTTTCTGATCTTGCTAATTATTCTGCTTATGCTAAAAAAATTCCTCAAAAGAAAACGAATTCAAAACTATACCTGTCCTTGGCCAGAATATATTCTCATGAAATTATATACCTTCTATATTGCTTACAAGTGACCCCCTAAAAAGATTTACGAGGCACCTTAAGTGGTACCCTACCAGAGCGAGGTTCCTTGTATGCTGTATATTACGTTTTTGCAACATACTGTGATGGGCAAGCCATATGTTACATATTGTATTGCAGAAAATAATAAAGTTGGTGCTTTACTTTTAACTTATGGTATATTACATGGGTATAAACAGTGGACATTGCACAACTTGAAATTCAATTAACACATATTATTATTCAACCTAATATTATTAGGTTAATAATTTATTCATCTAAGTATTTAAAAAAAAGAGGAAATGCCATTTTGTGAATCCACGTGTATTTATTAAAGCACTATTTTTATGATTTAAAAAACAATACACATCGACTTAATATAATTTACACAAATGAAAACCCCATTCATTGCGCCACTGTTGATACGCAAGATGGTATGAATGGATATCTTTTCTCAAGTAGGTATAAAATTTTAAAACATATAAGTATGCTTATACTACGATATTTTAGCAAGCCTTATTACATACCTTAGCTTTTCTTAAGGCAAAAATGGTTTCAAACGAGGTCCATTTAATGGCTCTGATGTATAATAATCTAACTTAATCGCTCCTACCTATATTCTGCTTACAGATTTTTTAATTTTATTTATACTTCAACTAAGTCTAGATTTGTTATACAAAATCTATAATTACGAGCACCTCTTTACATCTCAGAGAGCGGCCGCTATTCATATTGTCTTAAATCCTTATTCTCAAATGATATTCAAATCAAAATATTCTAGTTTTTTTGAATAAAATTTGAAGCCGAAAATGTTACTTTACGGTACTTAATCAATAATTTGCATACCTAACAGAACAAAAAAATACGTTATTTTGAAAATAATTCTGATTATTTAATGTAAACAAAGTTATTAAAAAGTTTTCATTTTAAATAACCTCCTACGTTTGGATTTATAAAATTCAAACAAACAAAAAAAATAAATGTTGCAAAGATTGCTTTTTCTTCTAATACCTTTCTTGAATAAACTGTATCTTTATTTCGTCTGCATTTTTCCTATAAGAATCTTACCTTGAATTTTTAATAAATAATAAGGTGAGAGTCGCATTAATTTCATATTTTACGTTAGACAAAACGCTTTTGTTTATTAAAAGTTAAAACTTTTGCGCAATCTCACCCGCATAGCTCCCGCAAAAATATTTTTAAACATAGCCTATGTTATTTTCGTATAATGTAGTTTTATCATGGTGAAAGAAATGAGTGATAAAAAATAAGATTACAATGAAGAAATCATGGTGAATTCTTACATATAAAATTGGCATTTTGCCGTACTGGCCACTTTGATCTGTATTATTTCCTGTTTGGTTAAGAATTCCAATTTCAAATTTATACAGATATTTACTTACGCATATGTGTTTTGAAAATTTTAATTCATTTGTTTTTTCCTCTTTTGGTTTTTTCTTTGCGTCACGTAGTTTACAAAATGGAAAACTTGAAATATCGCGTTATTTACAAGTACGAGTTACACTGTGCCACTAGTGCTGCAGAAACGGCTCGAAGTATTAATGCTGTGTATTGCGGCGGTGTCGCAAAAGAAAACACAGTGCGTTTTTGGTTCCAACGCTTTCGTTCTGGAAATTTCGACCTGCAGAACAAGCCCCTTGGACGGCCAGAGACCAAAGTTGATAATGAAGAATTGAAGGCTATTGTAGAAGCAGATCTATCGCAAACCACGACCGAGTTAGCTGTAGGCTGCGTGACAAAACTGTTTTAATCCAACTGAAGCAAATTAGGAAGGTGAAAATGCTTGAGAGGTGGGTACCTCATGAATTGAGTGCAGCAAACCGACAAACGCGCGTCGACTGCTGCGTTACATTACTCAACCGGCACAATAATTAAAGGATTTGAAATCGAATCATTACCTGTGATGAAAAGTAGATCCTGTACAACAATTGGAAATGCTCATCGCAATGGTTGAACCCTGGCAAACCAGCCAAATCCTACCCCAAGTGAAAATTGACTCAAAAAAAGTTACTTGTGAGCGTTTGGTGGACTAGTGCCGGTGTCGTTCACTACAGTTTTCTTAAATCTGGCCAGACGATTACAGCAGATCTCTATTGTCAGCAACTACAAACCATGATCGAAAAGCTAGCTGCTAAACAACCGAGGCTAGTCAATCTATCCAATCCAGATTACCATTTTTTCGAAATTTGAATAACTTCGTGCAAGGGAAAAAATTCAACTCCGATGGGGCACTCCTAAGCGCCTTCGAGGATTTTTTTGATTCCCGTCCGAATGGTTTTTTTAGTAAAGGGATCAATTACAAAACGCCAATTTCATATGTAATGACCTAATATTAAAATAAGTTGCAGAATTTATCGATTAAAATCAAATGGGGTCTTGGATTCATAGACTTTAGTGAAATTTCTAAACGATTGGTAAGTGAAACTCGTGACTCTCAGGCTGGATCTCATTTTGCACAACGTAATCAATCCAATGGGGCAATTCTGCCAAGCTTTTGGCCACTTTGCCTTATCTACAAAGTAATTTAGGCGTTGCATTCTATGTCTAATTCCATATTTTTCATTATTTTTCTTTTTCATACTATTACTTTGTAAATATTATTGTTTGTAAATAAATACATTTTTGTTAGTAAATTGAGAAGTAAATATTTCCTTTTTACCTATAGTATTATGGAAAAAAAAACTGCTTGTAATTCATTAAAGCGATTATTCAAGACCTCGGTATTTTTTGCAGATTAGATAGTCTTTTATTACACGACTTCATAAGTTCTAATCATAAATATAGTTTTGTTCATCTTTCTCTGAAGAATAATGGCCTTTAAGTATTTGGTTAGATTCATTAGGATATTAAGTAAAAGCTTGAAAGTTCACCTTTTCATTAATTGTTTTTGTTTTGGGTACTGCAGATGTAGTGATTCACGAAACATATGAACGTTTACGAAATAGTGCTTTTTCATCTTAAAAATATCCTTATGAAAATCTCTAACGGAGATTTGGTATCTATGTATTAAACAATACAAAATTTATCATTATTTTTGTTCTTTACGCAAATCTCCTTAATTTCTACAACTTCAACAGCCTGTTCAGAGTTCATGGTAAAAAACTTAAAAATACAAAATTTGTCACTCTGTTTTCAATTTCAATTTGTCCATTGTATATTTTCGTTTAAACCACACTTTAAATGCATTCTAATTTAAAGATTTTACCTCAGTTTATATAGTATAATAAATAATATATTGAACTCATGGACGATGTCATAATTGCTGTAAAAAATCGTGCCCTGTTTATCCTTAAAGCGTTGTCACAAACCTTAGAAACTTGAAACATACAAGCATCAAATGTAAAAGCTTGTTCTAGAGCCACAGAGGTTTTCAAGTCATACAAAGAGCGTGTTTTTTTTTCTACATTTAATTCCAACTACTCGTTTTCCTCACAAATTATCATTAGTAATAAATAATTTAATTCGCTAACCTTCTAATTAACAGCCTTTTGTCATCTGGTGTATAAAACCTAAATTGGTTTTTGTTACACTCTTAATAAATAATGTAAATGTATTTTGATAATGTATGTTTGACAAATATAAATAAAAAACAATACTAGATCAATACTCGAAAACAAGTGAGGTGGTAGCAGAAAATCAATGCTTTAAATATTATTTATATTTTCGAAGAAAATGTTCTAGCGCTCGAAATATATCAAACGAACGAGTCGCTTTATTCGAAGATAGTATTTAATTAACATGGTAGTCCTTTTAAGGTACTAGGTAACTTGGCACAGTTTTAGAGTATAATATTTGAATTATTCAAAAAAACTTTCCGTCTTTTTACTTGATCAACCCCGGTCCCGGCAAGTCTTCATTTTTTAGAGATCAAAACAAAACTTTTGTATGGGTTCCGGGAGGGACGGCTTCTTTATATATCTTCGAATGAAGCGACTCATATAATAGCGATAGAACTTCACTTGGAAGTTCGTTTAATCATCTATTATATTTCGTTGTTTCATTCTTCAGATAGTATTTAATTAACAAGCTAGATTTTTAGAGATTAAGTTTTGTTTTCTTTTGTCTGTAAAGATTATAATTAATTTAAATACGTTTATTCATTACATTTCTTACTTTAGTACATAATTTAAGAATCCAGTAACCTTTAGGCGTTTATTATACACTTGGTGATTGCTAAATTAATTAAATAAATAAACAGAATAATTTAATTTTAATTAATCTCTTTATCTTTAATCTATTTTATTGGTATTTTTTTTTAAGTAGGTACGAGTTTTGGTGCTGAATGATTTATTTATTATATTTGTTTGATATAAACTGGTCACTTGAGGTATAACAAGTTTTTATAGCCTCTAAGTGTAACAATTTATTAATTCCTATTATCATATTTCGTTTTTCACTATGCGACAAAATATGTTTGGAAGTAATACTGGTGTAATTTTATCATGAAGTGGAATTGAGAAACATAACTTTATCCATTTTAAAATCGTTTCATTATTTGTTATTTTAGGCCAATAATCGTAAAAGTAATGGATTCGACCTGCATGTACCTGAATTATGGTTGATTCGGTGCACGAGTTCCGGACTGGTTGAATTTTGCGTTGAACGCCGAAATCAAATGTGGACGCTGAAGTGGAAGCACTGGCACTTTCCATTGACTTCGCCCCCCCCTGTTTGACGGGTAACGAGGAGGTCCCATCCAGTTTCCCGACTGGGTTGACCGGATGCCTGTCGATGTTTGGGGAGTACATAGATAGCTTCGGTGTGCTTTATTATTATTACTTTATTTTTATTTTTATAGCGGTTAGTCCATAACTGAAGCCTCTTACGCCCCGAGAATTTCTGGATCCATGTCGGAAATAATTCTCCCGACTGGCCCGGTTCATTCTGGGAGGTCGACGGTTCCAGATTAGGGAGCGTCGACATAGAGGACTCTGGTATTGCGGTAACGGAGATGGCTAGCCAGAGATTCGTCCACTGGGTTCATCATTATATTTAAATAATTTTAATGATGACTTTCAGATTTGAAAAAGATATAGAAATAATAGAATATTACGTTATAAAGATATCGTGTTAAATCCCTTTCAGATTTTCTGTATTACTCTGTATATATATTCGTATTAAACGTTTTAAACATTATTGAAAAACAAAACCACAAATAACAATACAAGTACTATACGGCATTAATCGGAATAAGAAACACCAGTAATTTAATTAATATCTATTAGATTACACGTATTTTCTGCATCTTTTCGACAAAGCAAAACTATAGTTTATAATAATAAACATCAGGTAGAAAACTACCAGGAATTTTCACAGGTAGCGTGATATATCTATTATAGGTAACACGTGTTTTCTGCATCTTTCTGATAAAGCAAAATTTTAGTTTATAATAAAAAACATCAGGTAGAAGACTAACAGGAATTTATGCAGATAACGTGATATATCTATTATAGATAACACGTTTTTTCTGCATCTTTTCGACAAAGCAAAACTATAGTTTATAATAATAAACATCAGGTAGAAAACTACCAGGAATTTTCGCAGGTAGCGTGATATATGTATTACAGGTAACACGTGTTTTCTGAATCTTTTCGATAAAGCAACATTTTAGTTTATAATAAAAAACATCAGGTAGAAGACTAACAGGAATTTATGCAGATAACGTCATATATCTATTATAGATAACACGTTTTTTCTGCATCTTTCCGATAAAATGAAGTTATAGTTTATAGATACCCGCGATCACTTATGAAAAAAACATTAAATGGCTTTCCTCATCGGAAGAATTAACGAGTCGCTATCGTATATTCTTTATTAATAATTCTAATTTTTGAACTTTTAGTACACTTTTAGTACAACTTTTACATCATATTTAATTTACTCGTAAACTGTAAAGTTACTCGTTGGTATAAGACGTGCTTGTTACTAGGCACGAAAAAAGAATGAAAACTTGTCGGGACGGGGGTTGAACAAGTAAAAAGACGGAAAGTTTTTTGAATAAGTCGAATGACATACTTTAAAACTGTGCGAAGTTACCTAGTACTTTAAAAAGACTATCTTGTTAATTAAATACTATCTGAAGAATGAAGCGACGAAATATAATAGTATCTGAACAACGCAGAATTTGCTTACTAATTCTTTACAGTCGTATCAACAAACAATTACTTGAGCAATTTTATGAGTTACGCAATGATTCTTATTTCTTAGTTTCGAGATATTGGTTGAAGTAAAAAAATGTCAAATTCTAGAAATCTCAGTCAAGAAATTGTCATCATTTTGCTAACTTAAGAATTGAGAAACGTCACTTATTTACATTTGTGCAGTGACGCGCATTTCATCTTATATATGGATACGTGTATTGGTATGATTATTTCGTATTCCTGTGCTGTTGTTGTTTCGTATAATATGTGCTAAATTCTATCCCCCTACCCCACTACTTAAATTCCCAAGCCCAAAACTCACAATGCGACTCCACATATCTCCAAATGTTACTTTGATCCTTTCCTATGAATTAACCCCCAACTCTCTTTATCACAATGCTATTCAACTATAAGTAGATGCTATTTTGCGGGTCAGTAATAAATCATTGCTTCAATGGAACCAATACAGAGTCATTTACAATCTAACGTGCCAGTTCACACGATTCAAACTCATTTTCATATGAATATCAACCCTGTAACTTGATGCAGAGAAGTCTGATTTGTGTAAGATGTAGATTGTAGTTATGGCTTTTTGGATATGAAGGAAAACTATAATTAAGTATTTTCTCAGTATTGATTGAGAAACTGAAACAAGATATTACAGCCTGTCTGAGTATTGCCTTGTGATATATAAAACTTGAGCCTATAATAGTTATGTGAGAATGTGGGGGTTCGGTAAAGGATTGATACATAACAAGAATTGAAGAGTTCAGTTTCTTTTATTTGAGCAGAATCAAAATTCAAACAATGATTTTACATTAATCTAAAAAAGAATTGGCTATTGAGTTTAAAAGTAAATATTGCTTGTAAAAGAAATAAAAGTAAATAAACAACTTGAAGACCAGGGGTTAAACAATTGTGTTTTTTCTATATTTTCTATGTACAATATTTCTACTAATGATGAGCTAGGATCTTAATAGTTATCGGTTGATTTTTTTACTAGATGGGAGATCTTGTAAATGGAGTTGGAGAAGATGGTGTTTCTTACGATGGTGTTATGGTATTAAGACTTATTCTCGATCAATAACAATCAAAATGTAACGTTTACAAATTTTAACGGCCCTATGTTATTTTATTTAACACTACAGTTTACGTGGTAGAGCACTCTCAAATTTTTTCGCACCATTCCTTAATTTTTAGGTGTTTCCCCCCGCGCCTCTAGATAAGCCTCAAAAACAATATAACGCAACAGGTCAGTGCTAGGCAAAATTGACATTCTACCATAGTAGTACATGCGAGCATCGGTGTAACAAAAGTGAATTAAGGTAAGCAATAATGTAATCGCTATTCTTTTTATTCTCCTCAGTACGATTTTGATATTAATAAAACTGTGACTTAAAAATAAGTAATATATAATTAATAGCTTGTCTTGTTATGAATATAATTCATTTCAATTACGGTTTTAGCGATATCTTATGAAAATTGTAGCCTCGTATGGATGGCCGGATTTTGTGCTGGTTAGAGGAAGAGACAAATGACGACGAACTTATCCCCAGTGACTTGGTTGATGGAGAAGTCAATACCTACACAGGAAGAGATGTTTGATCTCGAACGCGAAGATGTTGCGGTTTCATCAGACGAAGATGTTCCTCACTCTGTACTCTCATCGAACCGTACAAGTCGAAATGTTTACGAGTCCAAGAATGGAACATAATGGAGTAAAGAATGTCCACCAGAAACAAGAGTAAGATCGCAAAATATTAGATAGAGAAATTATTTTAATATAGCGGGTAAAAATGCTTTGATCATCCATCAACTAAATATAGGCCAACAAACTGTAGTACGAACTGGTTTACCCCTCATGATGCGACGTTTGGCACTTGAATATTTTTTCTCGGGAAAATAAAATAAAACAAAAAGCCTTTTGGGGTTGTGTGATGAGATAACTCATTATCACTCAAACAAGAAAGTAAGAATTGGCAAATGTTTCATGTCCTCTCGACCCCGAAGTCGCTCCTCAAAAAATTGGTGTAAACGATGTGCCAGGTGGATATGCCTTGATCACCAAGCTGTGTTATGTCTTCAATGTGAAAAAAAGATAATTAGAAGTCAGAATATAATTTTTTTATTATTTTATCGATGATCTCGTTCTATCCAAAAAGTTGATTATTTCATAAAAGTTTCTTATAATATTTCTAATTTGTAAAGTGACTGTTAATTTTGTTAACTTTTCTTTGAATTAGGTACATTTCATAATAAAGATAAAACATATCTAAATTTGTTTTTATTTTTATAAACCTTTTAGTTATATCCAAAATCATAATTACTTTTTCTACTATGGTAGAGCATGCGAGCAATCTTGTAATAAAATAGGGCGCGTGTACCGTAGTGTTAAGAAAGGAAAGCTTATTTAGGAAATCCAGTATATATTTTTATAACCTAAAGCTAAGATATACTGAAAATCGAAATCGTAGTAGGAATCTTCCTAACCTACTACGATTTCTTCGAAGTTGAGTACGATACTCAACTTCACTTTCCATCAAGTGAGCTGGAAAACAAACACCTGCAAATTGGGTATTGGACAACATTTCAAAATGCAAGTTTTTATCATTAATTTAGAAAATCTAATTAATTTGGCCCAAAAATTGTATTGAAAAATTAAGTTTTGAATTTTATATCGTAATTCTTTACAATTGTATCAACAAACAAGCAATTACTTGAGCAATTTCATGAGTTAAGCAGTGATTCTTATTTCATAGTTTTGAGAAATCGGTTGAAGTAAAAAAGTTTCAAATATTAGAAATCTCTGTCAAGAAATTGTCATCATTTTGCTAACTTAAGTGACGCGCGTTTCATCTTCTATATGGATACGTGTGTTGGTATGTATGTTTCGTATTCCTGATCTAAATAATAAAATTAATTTCAACGTTGATTTTTCTATCCCCCTTTTTTTTTTTTTTGTTCCCCTCCGCGGGAAGGGCAGGAGGATAAAAATGCCCTGACGCATACTCTGGCGCGATTCCAAAGTTATGTGGGACTCGTCCCGACGCCTACCAGGACCATACCCACTAAAAACCCCCTGTCGGCTCGTGCATTTTTGCCACTCAGCCTTCATCTGAGCGACGGCCAATTGGAGAAAGAGGCCGCGCTAGCGGGGCCCAGAAGGGGTCACCCGCTGGGATTACATAGCACTGAAGGTGCTCAAAGCACTGAAGGTGAATACGTAGCACTGAAGGTGCTCAAAATGAAAATCAATAATTAAAACAAAAATTAAAAAAATTGCAAAATAAAATTGAGTTAATTCACATTTACGTTAGAATTAGGATTTACGTTAGAATTAGAATTTACGTTAGAATTAGAATTTGCGGCCAGAAGGGCCTCGAGATCGCGTGACAGTCTGGTGGATGAGTACGCTTGCGCATTTCTAGGCCTAGCGACTTTGAACTTCGAGTCTAACACAGGAGCAGCATATGAGACCGAATCACGAACTAGAGGATTGGGATGGGTTTCGGAGCGTTTGAAAAACGCTTCAGAGAGTGTTTTGAGATGTTGTTGCACTGTAGGTGTTCAAGATCTCTATGCAAGTCCGCGTTACGCACGTACCACGGTGCGCCTGTGGCCCGGCGGCAAAAGAGGTTTTGAACTACCTGCAGTTTGTGCAGGACGGAGGGTTTGGCGTGAGCAAAGACTGGCGAAGCATATGACATGACTGGTCTAACGCAGACCTTATAAAGCGTTCGTTTATTTCTGAAGGACATTTTACTTTTTCTACCTAACATGCTATTTAGGCGGACTAAATAGTGACGAGCGAGTTTCGAAACTCTTTCGACGTGTGGCTTGAAAGGAAGCGTCGGATCTAATGTGACGCCTAAGTATTTAGTACTGCGCTTCCAGGGGATGGGAATGCCTAACTTTCGAACGTGGGGATCGCCATCGGGACGACGGCGTTTGTGGTCGAAGCGCATCGCAGAACTCTTTTCAGGGTTCACATCGATGCGCCATTGTTGAAACCATGCACCAAGGGCGTTTACGGCCCTTTGGAGTCTGGTTACAAGGTGCCGAACACTGTGGCCTTTGGTATAGAGTGCGGTGTCGTCAGCAAAGAGGGCGAGTTCGACGCCTTTCGGCGGGATGGGAATGTCGTTGGTGTACACGGTGTACAGCAGAGGGGCGAGGACTGAGCCTTGAGGGACTCCAGCCTTTATGGGACGAGGTGCAGAAAGCGTGCCTTCGTGTTTAAATCGAAACGTACGGTCTTTGAGAAACGACGCTATTAACCTGACTAGGCGATCTGGTAAGCCTATCTTGTAGAGTTTATAAACGAGACCGCTGTGCCAGACTTTATCGAAAGCCTTGGCTACGTCAAAGAAAACCGCGACTGTTTTATAACGACGCGGATAGAAACCGTCAAGTATCTACTCGACGATTCGGTGGACTTGCTGAGGGCAGGAGTGTTTAGCGCGAAAGCCGAACTAATGGGGAATAATGAGAGGATCGCCATCCGTTGGAAACAGATGGTTCCGCATTCGAGAGAGTAAGACTCTCTCGAGAAGTTTAGACATTGCCTTGAGGAGGCTGATGGGTCTGTGATTAGCCGGGACGTTCAGAGGTTTGCCCGGCTTGGGAATGCCTATGACTGTCGCTTCTTTCCAAGCTTTTGGAAAGTAGCTATGGTCGAAGCAGGCATTGAAAATGATAGCTAACAAGGTAAGCATCTGTTGAGGTAGGTGCTTAAGTGCGTGGTTGGAAATTCCATCCGCACCCGGAGCCTTTTTGGACTTTTGATTTCTAATGAGAAGCAAGATTTCGTCATTAGAGACTGTGACAGGGTCTGCGGTGATGGGGAGAGAGTCTCTGCGAAGGACTTCGTCCTCCACCGCCTGGATGTGCGAGGGATCAGCAGGTTGCGTGCTGGGCGAGCATTGTGCGGCAATGCTGTCGGCGAAGCATTCGGCTTTCTCTTCGACTTCGAAGGCAGTAGTGCCATCGGGACGAGTGAGAGGAGGAACGTGAGAGACGGTGTCTACGCGTAAGGCTCGGGCCATGCTATAGTACGCTTGGTGGGACGGAGAGATATTCGCCATGAGATCGTTCATCTGAGCGTCTCGGAGTTCCGCGAGGCAAGACTTAACTTTACGTTGAAGCTGATTCGCAGCTGTTCTATAGGCGGGCGTGGGATATTTCTTGGCTCTCCGGAGAGCCGCGTTTTTAGCTTTAATAAGATTGCTAACGGCTAAGGGAAGCGTGGGTTTGCCGTGCTTAGCAACCTTTTCGTTGTCACTGATGGCTGAGTTGATAGCATCAGTGAGAGAATTTACTAATGAATCGATTTTATCCGGGCTATCTAATTGTTCGGGAGAGATCGCGAGTGGAGAGTTCGGAGCCTCTAAGGCTGAAACTAACGTATTTTTAAAACCTTTCCAATTGGTAAAGGTCTTAGGAGATGAGACGTTATCGTTCGGCGGTCCTAGCACGAGGGAAACGGGGCGATGGTCAGAGCCTAGGTCATCGAGCGGTTCGATAGACCTTAGGTCAAGATTGATACGCTTGATAATTGCAAAGTCGAGGATGTCAGGAGAGTAGGACGGGTTGTTGGGATAGTGAGTGGGAGTGACGGGGGATATGACATCTAGGTCAAGGGAGTTAGTGATGTCGAGGAGAGCGATACCGCTGGTGTTAGTCGATAGGCACGTCCAGTCAGTATGTTTGGAGTTAAAGTCTCCGAACATAATGACTGAATGGCCGAGGGCGAGAATGGCCTCAAAGTCGCTGCGGATTGGTCTGGTACCACTAGGTATGTAGATTGAAGCTATGATGATGGTCGGATGACCAGTCATAGCCAATCTACACACAGTGGCTTCCATGTTGAGGAGAGGAGGAGTAGGGAGAGGACAGCAGTGGAAGCCTCTTTTGAAATATATAGCGGTTTCGCCGAAACCGTCGGAGTTGGGCCTATCGTTACGAATAAACGCGTACTTAGGTATAGCGAATCCCCTGGAGCGGTTTGGAGTAAGCCATGTCTCCTGGAGAAGGAATAAGTCAGGTTCTTTGTTCTGAAGGAACAGTTTAATCTCGGGAAGGTTGGTGTTAAGGCTACGAGCGTTAAAAGATACTAGGGATAAGCCCTTGGGTTTAATACGACTGGACGCGGGATTCGCGGGTCTAGACATTGTAATTTATTATTTACGAATTTATAAATCATAAAAGAATTTACAACGAACTTAGGAGCGAGTGATGCTCGGCTAAAGCAAATAAACGCTCTTGAGGAGAGCGGGCGGCTCGCAGTTTGCGTGCGAGCACGGAAATTTCGTTGATATCGACGTTTTGAATAACGTCGAACACGGTCTTCATGTCCTCAGCCAACGACGACTGAGGTGCGGATGACGGAGAAGGACGCGGCCCTACGGAAGCTACGGGAGCTGGGATGGGTCGGGAAGGTGCAGGCGGAACGGCCGGACGCTGCCTCCAAGACAGAGCCGGAGTAGGCGTCGGCTGAGCGGGCTTTGCTTCCGGGGGACCCCGGTTGCGCAGCGGCGCGAAGTTAGCGTGAGTGAGCGGCGGCGCCGGTTTAGGCGCGACCCTCTTGGTGGTGGAGCGCGGAGCGCGCGGGCAGCCCCTGTAGTTAGCTGTGTGGCCGGACTGGCCGCACAGCACACAGGCAGGGGGGGAAGTGGATTCGGGAGTGCGAGTGCACTCCTTAGTGAAGTGAGGATCCAGGCACTTTACGCACCTGGGGGGAGCTGAACAGTTAGCCGCTGCGTGGCCATAGAGCTGGCAGCGGTGGCACTGCCCAGGGTGACCACGGGGGTTGGGACGCTCGACGGAGATATTTGAGAGTCCGCAAATTGTGCGAGCCTCTCTAAAGATCTCCCTCGAGTTGGGAGTATTTGAAAGGATTACTAAAGCTAAAGGAAAACGCCTACCGCGGTTGGAGTGCATCTTGTGCACTGCTGTGACCGGGAAACCCTGGGACTTAAGGTCCTCGAGAATATCTTCGTTGTTGAGTTCGAACGGGACGCCCCGTAGTACTGCGCGGATCTTACGCTCCTCCGGGAGGGCGTAGGTGTGATACGCGATTTGGTTTAACCCGAGCAACCTGGTAAACGCGCGGAAGTCGTCGACGGTCGCTACTTGGATCTTGATCGTATCGCCAGCGTTGGCGGCTTTTAAGTAATTAATTTTGTGCTGTTTGCACAAGTTAGAAACCGCGGTCCAGCGCGTTTTTTCACGCAGGAAGACGGGCGGAGGGAGCTGAGGTTTCGGCGGGACGGGAGCGCAGCGCGTCACTGGCTTCGATGGGACCGACGGAATCGCGGTCACTTCGAGTGACATGAGCGGCGCGGGGGCGGGTGTAGAAGACACCGGGGTTGGCTCGGGTGTTGAAGACACCGCGGCCTTTTTCGAACGCTTCTAAGAGCGTTTGGCAACTAATTGGAACTCGGGCTCTGGAGAGCCGGTTAGGGTGGCGGCGACCGACGAAGCAACGGACGCGGCGGAGTCTGAGTCGCTCCCGGGAGCGGTACGCTTCCTACGAGATGAGCGCGAGGATGAGACCGACGCGCAGTCCATATCGGATGGAACGGGAGACGCGGGAGAGCTATAGACCTGAGGGGTCTGGATGTTGGAGGCCTGAGGGGCTGGGGTTGGGGCCTGAGGGGCCGGGGACGCGTTAAGCGCTAGTACAGCTTGCGTAAATATGTCGTCAGAAATTGAAACACCCGACGCGGCGAGTGCTTGGGCGAACGCCTTCGCAATGTTAATGACGATTTGCTTATCCATTTGGGAAGGGGTTGGGACAAAAATATGTAAAAATATAGTATAATAAAAGATGCCTAGATCCTAAAAAAACCTAGCAAAATCCTAGCGGCAAACCTCCCTACCAGCGGTAGGGGGGCTGGGGAGAATAACTTAAAACTAACCGTAGTACGCCGAAGGCCGCTTCCTAGAAACCTAAAAAAGGGTACGCAGGTAAAGAGTTGACCGCGTTAGGGTCAACCTTTACCGACAGAAAGGACAAATACACACGAAAACACACAAATATGATAAAAATAAATATGAAAATAGGAGAAAAATAAATAAAATAGAGAAGAGAAATAAATAAAAATAAAAAGGACTGGTTCAGTACAAATTCGTTGTCACCGTTAAGTATCCTTTGCACTGAATCCAGACTACTTACGCTGGGCACAACACTGCACTCAGCACAAGCACAACACAACTTAGCACAGCACTTTGAAGACTAAAGGGCTTAGTCGCAAGGAAAAATACGCACTTCGATAGCACTCAGAGGGAGTAGAAAGAACCTTGAAAACCGTAGCACGGAACCAACACGCTAAACCGTGACGTCAGTAGACTGAGCGCCACGGAGAATCGGGAAGGGACCAAACAACGGAGAACGGGGTCTTGCACGTCCGCACTGGGCGGCGATCGGAGCGAGAATCTCTATCCCCCTACCCCACTACTTATTTATATAGATTAGGAAACATAAAAAAAGGAGCATAAACTTATTAATGGATAATATCTTAAGCTTACTGACATTACAATAACAATTTTTCTTACAGTACCCGTGTAAACGCTTTATCGACTTAGCTATTGTACGAGTATGTTGAATCCAAACGCCCATATAATTTTTAGTATGATTTACACGTTGTGACGTCACAACTGGGTACCGTTTTGTACGGAGCGTTTTCGGTAACTCGCAGCAGCTCCTCAAACATATCGCTGTATCTAGAAAGCTATTGATTGTAAACATACTGTTACTTTACTGTTGATAAACTATTTAAATATGTAATAAAAAATGTAATGTACAAACTCGTTATACTACAGCATACAAAATAAACACTCAGTAACAAAACAAGTTGCCTTCCTCAAAGCAGAAGTGAATTTAATTATAAGTAAAGTCGCAATTAACATAATAATTGAACACACGAAACTACTCCGGCTGCGCTTAGTTCACATGCCGAAGCAAATCGATTCCTTAATTTGAGAGTAAATGTCTAAAATTGCGCTCAGCGAGGGTTAATGGCTATTCGGCTGTGTGAAACTTGTCCTTAAATTTTTTTTTGTAAAATACTGCAATATGGTTTTGCCTATGATGACATACGAACAAAATCAGGTGGATAAAACGAACGGATGTAGTACGGGCTTCGCTTTTTACCTTTTCTATAAAAAGTTTTTGGGAAAAGTGAAAAAATAAAAAAAACATTTTTGCTTCCAGAGCAGTTTTTGAAATAAGAAGAAGCACTTTTAGATTTTTATTCTATACTCGAAAATTCCCTTAAGTTCTATTCACTGTGGGTTTAATTTAAAAAACTTTGTAACTTGTATTGATATGCGGGAGATGATTATTTTACTCATGAAACTGTTCATGGTCAACAATTCAAATTCCATTAAAGAAAAAGTGCTCAGAAATTTCATACCAAAAAATATACACAGATCTAAGTTCTTTGTTATACAATCCTTAAAAATGACTAAAATTATCTAAACATAAGGGCTTCCATAGGTCCAAGTTATGGGAAACATCCTGTATATTAAAAATTAAAAGGAAAAATTAAAGTTTCTTATTAATCTTTAGCTGTAGTACAAATTTGCGATAAGATCTCATCTGGGGCGACACTACAGTCCTTCCTATTACGACTGCCATAATAACCATGTCAGTTGTGTTTCGGTCGAAGGGAAGGAACAACCAGTGCCATTACTGGAACAAAGGCAATTCCAGCTGAAGTCTATGGTCAGCAACGCATCTTTGGTCGATATAATAATCGCAATTACCAAAACTAAATAAAACTCCTGCGACTAATGAGGTCACTATGGGCGCGGATGCCACTAACTATAAAGTAGGTCGCGTGCTTGTTTGTGGGCTAGGAATCTTGTAAAAATAATTTTAAAAAAAATAACCTGCTACCGTTCTTATTTTGCGAGGAGACCTAAGCAATTTACCCACATTAGTTTGTTTGAATTAGTTCAATAGTCTCTTATTTTATCGATTACAAGTAAACAGTATAAATTGTTACAATAACAGTACAGGTTATACTTCTCCATAGGTAAGAAACAAACATTCCCTATACATACCTTAAGGGCTGGTAGTACACCAATTTTCCAATAATTTAACAATAATTTAAAATTCGTGCAATTTAAGAACTTGGGTTTCTATAAAAAAAATTTTAAACTTAAAATGGCTGATATTTCTTATATTTTTATCGATAAAAATAGGTGTACTACTACCCTACAGTATGTACATTCGTTGCCAAAATATAATGTATAACTCACGTACAATAAAAAAATTACAGGTTTTTTAATATACGTATTTTATTCATTCAACAGCCGTATACTAAAAGTGTATTTAAATATAATTGATTTATTTTTGACGACCGTGGCGTACTCGTTAGTAGCCCTGCCTCATATGCTGGAGGTCCCAGGTTCAGGCCTTGCCGGGGCATTCATTTGTGCGATGAACATGGTTGTTTGTTCTCGGGTCATGTTTGTTTATATTTATATATCTATGTTTATTCTGGGTCCCCCCAGTTCGCTGTATGGTCATCCTTAACACAAGCTCTGCTTACTTTAGGGCCACAAAGTTGGTGTGTCAGTCTGGGGATTTATTATTTATAGTTAATAATACGTTTACGAACCAAATGAGCACAAACCCGATGTACGATGCATGCAACCCGGTCCAGTAATTTACATTTGGTTGGCACGGTTTGCGTAGATATTCACTTTTTAATATGCTATTACCAGACCTCTGTAATGATAGTGAAATTTTATTTAAACTCCACATTTGAACTCATTAACTTGGGAATGCTGAAATCTTATGTTGAAATTATAGCTAAATTGTATTTTTCTGTAATTAAGTGTAGTTTTCGCGAAAATCTTTTCGTACTTAATTTTTTTGTAAAGGATCCAGTTTTTAGTTTTGACATCCCATCGTGCAAATTTAACATCTAATTAAATGGAAACGAGTAAATCTTTTCATTTGAGACAAATACTAAAGCACTTCTTACACATATTCTTTATTTAAGGACTCACTACAAGTTAGTAAGTTTTTATTTTAACAAACCGAAAACTCAAAATTTTACGGTCTTACAAAAAAGTAAAATCCGTAGACACTAAATATTTGTGTTAGAATGCACACTAATGTGTTTAAATGCGTGGATGTGTATGTGTGTCTTTGTGCGCGTTTTATGTTAATGTAAATGTATCCATTTTATTTTTGTAAATGAAACAAGGCATATATTATACACAACATATTAAACACCGACATACATACATTATATCAAATAAATATTCCATTATGCAGTTAAAATTTCAACATAATATAAAATAAATACTTAACGTTTTCGATTTTATTTTCATTTACTAAATAATTTTAAAAGGTTATTGTGTCGGTACTAAACGACATGAAATCACAGATCTTTATTAAGACTTATACCGAAATCCAGTTTAAAAGATGATAAATCCGATATTCTATACAATTCTCAGAAAAAGTTTACAATTCCTAAAATAAATAAATCCCCAGATAGACACACCAATATATGCCCCCAAAGTAAGCAGAGCTTGTGTTATGGATGACCATACAGCGAACTGCGGGGGAACCCAGAATAAACATTTAAGCATAAACAACAACCATGACCCGAGAACACTGACCCAACGACTTTAACTTGGAACCTTTAGCGTCTAAGGCATACTACACCACTCGGCCGTCAAAAAATAGGTCTGAAATCTTACCTTTACTAAGGAAATCTACACATTTTATAAACATAAATCGGTGATGTATGACGTTTGGATTCAAAAAGAGCCTTTGCAAGAAGCATTGTCGTACAAGATGAATGTGCTATAAATATAAACAATCGCGTACTTTCACCACAGTGCCCTCTAGCTAACCTTGTAAATATAAATAAATTCTTCGTTTCCACTAGTAAGCATTGCCGCACAATGCTCGCCCAGCACGCAACCTGCTGATCCCTCACACATCCAGGCGGTGGAGGACGAAGTCCTTCGCAGAGACTCTCTCCCCATCACCGCCGACCCTGTCACAGTCTCTAATGACGAAATCTTGCTTCTCATTAGAAATCAAAAGTCCGAAAAGGCTCCGGGTGCGGATGGAATTTCCAACCACGCACTTAAGCACCTACCTCAACAGATGCTTACCTTGTTAGCTATCATTTTCAATGCCTGCTTCGACCATAGCTACTTTCCAAAAGCTTGGAAAGAAGCGACAGTCATAGGCATTCCCAAGCCGGGCAAACCTCTGAACGTCCCGGCTAATCACAGACCCATCAGCCTCCTCAAGGCAATGTCTAAACTTCTCGAGAGAGTCATACTCTCTCGAATGCGGAACCATCTGTTTCCAACGGATGGCGATCGTCTCATTATTCCCCGTCAGTTCGGCTTTCGCGCTAAACACTCCTGCCCTCAGCAAGTCCATTGAATCGTTGAGTATATACTTGACGGTTTCTATCCGCGTCGTTATAAAACAGTCGCGGTTTTCTTTGACTTTTTCGAAGGCTTTCGATAAAGTCTGGCACAGCGGTCTCGTTTATAAACTCTACAAGATAGGCTTACCGGATCGCCTAGTCAGGTTAATAGCGTCGTTTCTCAAAGACCGTACGTTTCGATTTAAACACGAAGGCACGCTTTCTACGCCTCGTCCCATAAAGGCTGGAGTCCCTCAAGGCTCAGTCCTCGCCCCTCTGCTGTACACCGTTTACACCAACGACATTCCCATCCCGCCGAAAGGCATCGAACTCGCCCTCTTTGCCGACGACACCGCACTCTATACCAAAGGCCACAGTGTTCCGCACCTTGTAGCCAGACTCCAAAAGGCCGTAAACGCCCTTGGTGTATGGTTTCAAAAATGGCGCATCGATGTGAACCCTGAAAAGAGTTCTGCGATGCGCTTCGACCACAAACGCCGTCGTCCCGCTGGCGATCCCCACGTTCGAATGTTAGGCATTCCCATCCCCTGGAAGCGCAGTACTAAATACTTAGGCGTCACATTAGATCCGACGCTTTCTTTCAAGCCACACGTCGAAAGAGTTTCAAAACTCGCTCGTCACTACTTAGGCCGCTTAAATAGCATGTTAGGTAGAAAAAGTAAAATGTCTTTCAGAAACAAACGTACACTTTACAAGGTCTGCGTTAGACCCGTCATGACGTATGCCTCGCCAATCTTTGCCCACGCCAAACCCTTCCTCCTGCACAAACTGCAGGTAGTTCAAAACCTCTTTTGCCGCAGGGCCACAAACGCACCGTGGTACGTGCGTAACGCGGACTTGCATAGAGATCTTGAACACATACAGTACAACAACACCTCAAAACACTCTCTGAAGCGTTCTTCAAACGCTCCGAAACCCATCCCAATCCTCTAGTTCGTGATTCAGTCTCATATACTACTCCTGTCTTAGATTCGAAGTTCAAAGTCGCCAGGCCTAGGAATGCGCAAGCGTACTCATCCACCAGACTGTCAGCCGATCTCGAAGCCCTTCTGGCCGCAAATTCTAATTCTAACGTAAATTCTAATTCTAACGTAAATCCTAATTCTAACGTAAATGCGAATTAATTCAATTTTATTTTGCAATTTTTAATTTTTGTTTTAATTATTGATTTTCATTTTGAGCACCTTCAGTGCTATGTAATCCCAGCGGGTGACCCCTTCTGGGCCCCGCTAGCGCGGCCTCTTTCTCTAATTGGCCGTCGCTCAGATGAAGGCTGAGTGGCAAAAATGCACGAGCCGACAGGGGGTTTTTAGTGGGTATGGTTCTGGTAGGCGTCGGGACGAGTCCCACATAACTCTGGAATCGCGCCAGAGTATGCGTCAGGGCATTTTTATCCTCCTGCCCTTCCCGCGGAGGGGAACAAAAAAAAAACTAGTAAGTGGACCTGTCATGCAACTTGACATTCTCAGTGGTCGTACGGTTTATTTTCGTCTGGGGTGGTTCTACAGTCCATCGTTGTTCGTCCAGTGGTTGTAATCCGGTTCAAGGGAAGTAACACCGTGTGAAATTATAGAAGCAAAGACAATTCCATGTAAAAGCCCACAGTCAGCAACAAATTATGAGTTGATAGTATAATCACAAACAATATTTATAACTAAAACACGTACGATTACTGATGTCAATGGTTTTTATGCCACTTATTACAGCTGTGTTGCTTGCCCATTAGCCGGATATAAAAAATGGAAAATAAACATAATAAAACGTCATATTGTATTTATTATACATTGCGTCTTTTGACTTAAACCATCTTATAGTGACCGCGTAGTGGTTAGTCTGTAGCCCTATCTCATGCGCTGGAGGTTCCAGGTTCGAGTCCTGGCCAGTACATTCATTTGTCCTCGGGTTATGGGTTAAATGTTTGTTCTCGGGTCATGGTGTGTTTGTATTCATTATATATGTTTATTCTTGGTTCCCTCCCAGTTCGCTGTACGGTCATCCATATTACAAGCTCTGCTCACTTTGGCGCCATACAGTTGGTGTATTGTCTGGGGATTTATTATTATTATATATATCTTAATATTTAGTTCAAAAAGTTTTATTTATAAGTACTGAATTGTCCGTTAAATTATAGAGACTGTATTTATTTCTGGTTTGTGCAGCCCATTCTCACGTGATATAATTGCGTGCAATTTAATTTGATTATCAAATGAGATGTTTGAATAGTAGTGCTATGTTTGAATAAATTTTATTTTTACCGCAGTTAATTAATTAACAATGTTTATGACGCTTGTAGAGCTGGGATCGAAAAGGATGGGTCCCTTCCCCGGCTTGAAAGAAAAACAGATAATATACATTGAACTGGTGTTTACCTTTTAGTAATAGGTGCACTAAGCAGTCTCCAGATTATTTGTCAATCTAGTATATAAGTAACAGTGTAATCTATTGATTTATATAAAATCTGATGGTTATGAAGTATTGTGAATATCACATATTGGACAAAAACAATATTACTTTCGTGAATTTACTTGCCGATTTGTCTTCACGAAGGGTTTTTCTTAAACTGTGATTGTGACTTTCGCATTTCTGATATTCGACAGTAGACAGCAACGAGCATATAACAAAATATCATATCTGTTAAAAAATTAAATCTTTTGTCTATCTAAAAACACTGTCTAAATGTATAACACCGGTAAATTAAAAAATGTCAATCACCATGGACTGCCATTTGGATTTAGCTGGATTATACATTTAGAATGTATTAAAAGATAAACAATTCTTAAATTGTTTGTAGTATAACCGTACAGCGCTAGGTTTAGAATACAGTAGTTGATTTGATCATAAAAGCGCCATCTATTCCTCATAACGACGTCGCCGACGCTCTTTTTTGTTTTACCTTATATATATATAATTATTAAAGTCAATAAGCTATGTTTCGGTCGTGTATTTATTCGTTTTTCTACTTTTGAGTAGTTAGTTTAGACTTCACTTCCCTCTAATATGTTTTTGATCCCGCGTTAACTCGTGATCGGGTGCCTTTTGAGCGTGTTCGTCGTTTGGGTCCTTGGGCGTAGGGAGACATGCCGAGCTAGCAGATGCAGATAAAATAATTTTGTGTGGACCGTAAAGGAAAATTATAAATTTATTTTGATAGAACTATACCGTTGAAGTTCCTTGCCAGTTCTTCTTCACGAAGGCTTTTCCGAACTGGTGGTAGAGGCATGCTTTATTTGACGTCAATAAGAACAAGTAATTGTCAATGTTGAGAAATAATCATTTGAATATTAGACTAAATTAATACAATAAGAAGACATAAGAAGGATTTGACGGAAAGATGATGACAAGGCATCCACTCTGCTGCCTGAGTATTCGCCGAATACTGATTCCAATAATCCGCTTTTAATATTATCTGCGAATCATCGTAACTACATGCAAGTATCGAATTTGCCACAGAATCACAAGACTAAGCCATCCTTGAAGTGTATTTTATGGAAGGAACAGAAACCTGTGCTATTACTATTCAATTTCTAAAGCATGTAGACATGTTGGAAATTAAGAAAATAACAAACATATTTTAAATCCCTATCATACAAACAAACTCACATTAAAACATAATAAATCAACCAATTCAGGCAACAGCATACCAACAACATGAAGAATGTTAATATCACCCAAAGTTACTAAAGCATAAATCTTGTTAGCTGACAAAATCATTACGCCGAGAATGCAAAACTTAAAATGCAGTTTGCTACATGAACTTCTGTTGTAGAGATAAGGCCGGAAATACATGGTCACGGAATTTTAATTTATATGCAGGACCAACCATCGTTAAATTTATCAAAAATATATGAACGACAAAAAGATCCATCGCCAAGATATATAAGCATACAAAAGGCCTCTGGATTTTAAAATAAATTTTTTTGTAAGTGAGTGCTCTCTGTAATTTTCAATAAACGTTATATTGTATGGTGTTTTTGGATAGTTTGTACCACAAATTATAAATGGCGTCTTCATCTTTAAAAATATAATTGTACCATTTATTTCAAAAATGGTATTTAATTAGACGCGTGACTCTAATTAAATAGACAGCATTTTTTTATCCCAACGTACTTCGAGATAAAACTAATATTAGGTAATTCCTGCATAATGTCTCTTTGGAATGATAAAATAATCATGAAAAATAGTCCATTTGTTTTTTTTTTTACTATTTTCATAGCTGGCAAACGAGCATCCACCAGATTGTTAGTGGCATCCGCATCCGTTGGTATCAATAGCTCTAGGTGTTTTAATTATCTACTGTGATTATTATGTCGACTAATAACCCGTTAACGACTGCAGAATTCAGTTAAATTTGCCTCTGTTCCAGTAATTGCACTGGCGGTTTCTTTTCTTTGACCGGAACACAACTATGTTAATGTGATGATATTATTATGGTGGTAAAAATAGGAAGGACTGTAGTACTGCCTCGGACGAGACCTGAAAAAAAAAGTCTCTACTGCAGTAAAACCTACATGTTTGATTTTCCAAACGCTTTGTGTGAACAAAGCTTAACAATTTCAGGTAGAATTTCGCAAGGAACTACATTTAGGAATCAAATTTTGTTTGTTAAGATTTTCTTGTTAAAACTTTTGTCTCTTACATCTTCTTTGAGGTAATATAGAGCTGTAACTTAAACTAATGAACGATGAAGGTACTTTTTACATAGTTTATTATTCAGACTTTTTACTCAGCTATATTTAGGGCTGATTGTTCTATGTTCAGATAATTTTTATCAGTAGAATAGTTTTGACACTTGTCAAGTACTCAGAAATATTCTATTGATAAAAGATATCTGAGCTTTGAACGATCAACCCGTAATATATTATGTACATGTCGTCATAATGACTAGTGAGCATGTCCTAATCTTATTCTAATAATTAATTATTTATTTATAGGCTTGTCTTACTACGTAAATCAACCCCTAGAAGCAAGCCACAGTGTAAACTAATACAGTTGAACAATGAATATTTGACTATGTTCTGACCGAGGATATACACACGTTTTTTGAATGTAAAGTCCTGTATGCGAGTGGTAATGCGAGATTCTTCTCCATGTCACTCGGTCACGCTGCCCGTGATGCGATATCGTATCCAGAGGCGGCATACAACGCCCTGTGTATTGCCAAAAGCAATACCCACAGTACGTTGCCTGAAGCCAGCTTCCAACATTCCGATGGCTCTCATCATCTGTCCTCGGGTTAAACGACGTCGTCGCTCCTCTATCAGTTTAGTTTTTACAGTTCCGATTCAGAAATTCAAATGATTTTATGATATATATATCATGACTCTTTTAAAAAAATACTAATTGATAGTTTGTTTTGCTTGATAATCGAAATTTAAACAAAATTATTTTTTTAAACGGTGAAATACGCTAAATAGAATCAATAACGATTCATAAAAGTCATTATAATAAACCTTATTTGTAAAAATACTCCCTAGTGTACAAATACCCCTAGACACTTCTGATGTGTGTAAAAATTATTACAGCACTTTAAAACTTTAAATTGAACGACAGTCTCGGTTTGCGGGCGGATTCGTTCGCACGTCGATCGCAGACGCGTTTTCCGCTCTCTAGTCCCCACACTAGTTGAGCACCCCAAATTTCACGGGTCGTTTTCACGACTCAGGTTTTCGACCGTATCTCCTGAATTTCACAGAACCGTCGTTTTCACGACGAATCTTCGTTTGCCGCCTGCAGCCCGACGTCGCAGACCTGCGTCGCCGTCGCCGCTCCGGCAAGTTCTGCGTTTCAGGACTACGAGTATTCGTGTTCGAGTAAGTTATCCGCGTCGTCCCCAACCGCCCTACTGCGTGTAGGGTGATTTAGGAAGTTAGTCTTCGTTGGTAGGCTCATAGTATATATATTTATATATTGTTGACCCTCCCCAACCCCTCCGCAATGGCTTTGCCCTCCGAAAGGAGTCCGGAGGTTCAAGACCTTGTAAATCAACTTTCTGATGGCCTTGCCTGTTTAGGCCCCATCTCTGACCTAAACGTACTGTTGCAAACACTCTTCGCTATTTTCCCTCAAATCGCTCCATTTGTTCAGGCCGCTCAAGCCACTCCAGTCACCCAGGCCCCTCTGGTCCTAGGCCCTCCCGCGTCCCACACCTCCAGTGACAGGGAGTGTGAAATGAACGCCCCCCCCCGCACCGCCAGCGCGCACCCGCGACCCAGTCATCCTCGGACGGCCCCCGGTCACCCCAACTGGCCCTGAGCCTCCCTCTTTCACCCTCGTTAAGAAGCGCTCGAAACAAGCCCCGGTGTCCTCAACGCCCGTCCCGTTGTCTTCAACATCCTCCGTGGCGATCACAACGCCAGCTACCCCGGCGCCTACTGCACCCGCCCCGGCCCCATTGATGTCACTCACTGTGACCCCACCCCCTACCGCGGCTTCAGTCAAGTCTAAGGTCCCACCACCCGTATTCCTTCGGGAAAAGGGTAAATGGTCCGAGGTATCGACTTTGTGCAAAGAGCACAAGATCCTCTACACCTGAGCGACCAACTCGGGTGAATCTATTAAAATCACTGTCTCGTCGATAGACGATTTCCGAGCTTTGACTAAGCTCCTCACCGGTAAGCAATATGATTACCACACTTACGCTCTCCCAGAAGAGCGTAAGTTCAGAGCGGTACTCAGGGGAGTCCCGTTTGAATTATCGAACGAGGCTATCCTAGAGGATCTGCAGTCCCAAGGCTTCCCGGCACTTGCGGTGCATAAAATGATGAATGATGAATGGATCTCGATCGAGGCGCCTCATTGCCGCGGTCATCCCGGCCAGTGCGATCGGTGCCAGTTGTACGGGCACTCGGCGGCCAACTGCGCCACCCCACCCAGGTGCGTCAAGTGCCTGGTCCTTCACTTCACTAAGGAGTGCAATCGCACTCCTGAAACTCCCTCTCCTCCCGATTGCGTGCTTTGTGGCCAGTCCGGCTACACCGCAAATTACAGGGGCTGCCCTCGTGCACCCCTTTGTATGCGTATGCGTTCCAATTCTATGAGGGTGGCCCCCAAACAGGCCCCGCCCCTTTCTCAGGAAAACTTTCCGCCGCTACGTAGCCAAATTCCTTCGGCTGCAAAGCGTACACAGCGCAAGCCTGCTCCAGAGAACTGGAGGCACCGCCCCGCTGCACTAGCAAATCCCATCCCGGCTCCTCGCCCATCCAATACCACTCCTCAACCCTCCGTAGCAGACGATATGCGTATCATCTGCGACGCTATCAAAAGTGTTGATGTTAGGGAGATTTCAGTCCTAGCCCATAAACTCAGGGCTTCACGTTCTCCGACAGAGCGTCTGCTAGCTCTGGCGGAGCATAGTTCCCTTCTCAATTCATTGTAGGTTCATTTAAATGAATTGATCCCTAAATCATGCTTCGGCCGACCTCTGCCCAGCCCCGGCTTCACCGGAGGCTGCCCAGAACGGCCACCAACTCATGTCCCTTTGAGCACCTTCAGTGCAACTTTCACTTTAGGCGGAAGACCCGCTAGCGGGCCTCCGCCAGCGCGCCCAACTTCCCGACGGGTGTCGCTTCCGATGAAGGCTAACGGTAAAATTTTACCACAGCCAACAGGTGGTTTTTAGTGGGTAGGTGCCATTCTGGTGAGTCCCACATAACCCCCCGCAGAGGACGGTATTTTCCTGCGGGCGGTACGCATGACGCATCTTCCACATCCCTCCCGCATGGGTGCCTCGGCAGCAAAAAAAAAATTAAATTGGAAAAATTATTATCCGTACTTGGATAATCCGTTTGGATGTCAATACAAAATCATAGCTCTGTGCGAATTGATGGAATGTTTCTGATTTTCGGTCCATAAAAGCCTTTCGTCTGGCATCTGCTATTCTTATTTTGAGGAATTATGTATTTTGTAAAGCAAATGAGAAAAGAAATAGTAGTCGCGGAACCGCTTAGTCTAGTATCGATCATGTTGCTGCTCTAACTCTATGCAACTTTGTCTCCTTGAAATCAATTCATTTTCAAATTACACGGGACCACCAAAAAGCCAATTACCAAATAAATTTGCAAACATGAAAAGAATTGTTAAACGTACCACGTTCTCCTTTTTTGAAGTCGGTTAAAAACAGAAATCAGTACTCTTCTTCGACAGTACCGTTATTTTGAGTAAGATTTATATGCATCTATGCATTTTGGCCGTACTTATTTATTCAGTGTACTTTAATAAAGCAGTGGTTCCAATGTAAACAATTGTTATACTGTGGATTGTCAAAGGTGTCATGCGAGTTTACATTTTTAGGTCTGTTTGTTAGGCACGCTGGAGTGCACCAAATGCCTACTGCATTAGGGTGGGAGGGCCTTAATTATATTAAAAGACAACTAGGGAGTTATTCAATACTCACATTCTCGCTCCGATCGCCACGCGGTTCGGACGTGCAAGACCCAGCTCTCCGTTGATCGGTCCCTTCCCGCCATTCCGCGGCGCTCAGTTTACTGACGTCACAGTCTAGCGTGTTGGCTCCGTGCTACGGTTTCCTAAGTCTTTCTACTCCGTCTGAGTGCTTTCGAAGTGCGATTTTTCTTTGCGACTAAGCCTCTTAGTCTTCAAAGTGCTGTGCTAAGTTGTGTTGTGCTTGTGCTGAGTGCAGTGTTGTGCCCGGCGTAAGTAGTCTGGTTTCAGTGCAAAGGATACTTAACGGTGACAACGAATTTGTACTGAACCAGTCCTTTTTATTTTTATTTATTTCTCTTCTCTATTTTATTTATTTTTCTCCTATTTTCATATTTATTTCTATCATATTTGTGTTTTTTCGTGTGTATTTGTCCTTTCTGTCGGTAAAGGTTGACCCTAACGCGGTCAACTCTTTACCTGCGTACCCTTTTTTAGGTTTCTAGGTAGCGGCCTTCGGCGTACTACGGTTAGTTTTAAGTTATTCTCCCCAGCCCCCCTACCGCTGGTAGGGAGGTTTGCCGCTAGGGTTCGCTAGGTTTTTATTTAGGAATCCTAGGCATTTGTTATATATTATAGGCATACATTATATATTTATATATTACATTCTATAATTCCAAGTCCTCCAATGGACCTTGTCAATATTCTTAAGTCGTTCGCCCAGGCGCTCGCCGCGTCCGGCGTAAGCATACCCGCTGACGCACTAACGCAGGCCTTACAGGCATCTATCGCGTCCCCGGCCCCTCAGGCCTCAACCCCGGCCCCTCAGGCCTCCAACGTCGAGACCCCTCAGGTCTTAAGCTCTCCCGCGTCTCCCGCCTCGTCCGAGATGGACTGCGAATCGGTCGCATCCTCTCACGCGTCGCGTCGTAAGCGTACCGCTCCCGGGAGCGACTCCGAACCCGCGTCTGACACGTCGTCAGATGCCGTCACCCTAACCGGCTCTCCTGAGCCCGCGTTTCAACTCGTCGCCAAGCGCTCCAAGAAGCGCTCTAAGAAAGCTTCGGTATCTTCAATACCCGAGCCCTCCCCGGTGTCTTCAACACCAGCCCCCGCGCCGTTAAAATCGCTCGTAGTAACTGCGTCTCCGTCGGTCACATCGAAGCCAGCGACGCGCTGCGCTCCCGTCCCGCCGAAGCCTCAGCTCCCTCCGCCCGTATTCCTGCGTGAAAAAGCGCGCTGGACCGCGGTTTCCAACTTGTGCAAAGTGCACAAAATTAATTACTTGAAAGCCGCCAACGCTGGCGATACAATCAAAATACAATTAGCGACCGTCGTCGACTTCCGCGAGTTTACCAGGTTACTCAGTTTAAACAAAATCGCGTATCACACCTACGCCCTCCCGGAGGAGCGTAAGATCCGCGCAGTACTACGGGGCGTCCCGTTCGAACTCAGCAACGAAGATATTCTCGAGGACCTTAAGTCCCAGGGTTTCCCGGTCACAGCAGTGCACAAGATGCACTCCAACCGCGGTAGGCGTTTTCCGTTAGCGCTAGTAATCCTGTCCAATACTCCCAACTCGAAGGAGATTTTCAAAGAGGCTCGCACAATCTGCGGACTCTCGAACATCTCCGTCGAGCGTCCCAACCCCCGCGGTCACCCTGGGCAGTGCCACCGCTGCCAGCTATATGGCCACGCAGCGGCTAACTGCTCAGCTCCCCCCAGGTGCGTTAAGTGCCTGGATCCACACTTCACAAAGGAGTGCACTCGCACTCCTGAATCCACTTCCCCCCCTGCCTGTGTGCTGTGCGGCCAGTCCGGCCACACAGCAAACTACAGGGGTTGCCCGCGCGCTCCGCGCTCCACCGTCAAGAGGGTCGCGCCTAAACCGGCGCCGCCGCTCACCTCCGCTAACTTCCCGCCGCTGCGCAACCGGGGTCCCCCGGAAGCAAAGCCCGTTCAGCCGACGCCTACTCCGGCTCTGTCTTGGAGGCAGCGTCCGGCCGTTCCGCCTGTACCTTCCCGACCCATCCCAGCTCCCGTAGCTCCCGTAGGGCCGCGTCCCGCGTTGTCATCTTCCCCTCAGTCGTCGTTGGCTGAGGACATGAAGACCGTGTTCGACGTCATCCAAAACGTCGACATTAACGAAATTTCCGTACTCGCACGCAAACTGCGAGCCGCCCGCTCTCCTCAAGAGCGTTTATTCGCGCTAGCCGAGCATCACTCGCTCCTAAGTTCGTTGTAAATTCTTTTATTTTTGTATAAATTCGTAAATAATAAATTATAATGTCTAGACCCGCGAATCCCGCGTCCTGTCGTATCAAACCCAAGGGCTTATCCCTAATATCTTTTAACGCTCGTAGCCTGAACACAAACCTTCCCGAGATAAAACTGTTCCTTCAGAACAAAGAACCTGACTTATTCCTTCTCCAGGAGACATGGCTTACTCCAAACCGCTCCAGGGGATTCGCTATACCTAAGTACGCGTTTATTCGTAACGATAGGCCCAACTCCGACGGTTTCGGCGGCACCGCTATATATTTCAAAAGAGGCTTCCACTGCTGTCCTCTCCCTACTCCTCCTCTCCTCAACATGGAAGCCACTGTGTGTAGATTGGCTATGACTGGTCATCCGACCATCATCATAGCTTCAATCTACATACCTAGTGGTACCAGACCAATCCGCAGCGACTTTGAGGCCATTCTCGCCCTCGGCCATTCAGTCATTATGTTCGGAGACTTTAACTCCAAACATACTGACTGGACGTGCCTATCGACTAACACCAGCGGTATCGCTCTCCTCGACATCACTAACTCCCTTGACCTAGATGTCATATCCCCCGTCACTCCCACTCACTATCCCAACAACCCGTCCTACTCTCCTGACATCCTCGACTTTGCAATTATCAAGCGCATCAATCTTGACCTAAGGTCTATCGAACCGCTCGATGACCTAGGCTCTGACCATCGCCCCGTTTCCCTCGTGCTAGGACCGCCGAACGATAACGTCTCATCTCCTAAGACCTTTACCAATTGGAAAGGTTTTAAAAATACGTTAGTTTCAGCCTTAGAGGCTCCGAACTCTCCACTCGCGATCTCTCCCGAACAATTAGATAGCCCGGATAAAATCGATTCATTAGTAAATTCTCTCACTGATGCTATCAACTCAGCCATCAGTGACAACGAAAAGGTTGCTAAGCACGGCAAACCCACGCTTCCCTTAGCCGTTAGCAATCTTATTAAAGCTAAAAACGCGGCTCTCCGGAGAGCCAAGAAATATCCCACGCCCGCCTATAGAACAGCTGCGAATCAGCTTCAACGTAAAGTTAAGTCTTGCCTCGCGGAACTCCGAGACGCTCAGATGAACGATCTCATGGCGAATATCTCCCCGTCCCACCAAGCGTACTATAGCATGGCCCGAGCCTTACGCGTAGACACCGTCTCTCACGTTCCTCCTCTCACTCGTCCCGATGGCACTACTGCCTTCGAAGTCGAAGAGAAAGCCGAATGCTTCGCCGACAGCATTGCCGCACAATGCTCGCCCAGCACGCAACCTGCTGATCCCTCGCACATCCAGGCGGTGGAGGACGAAGTCCTTCGCAGAGACTCTCTCCCCATCACCGCAGACCCTGTCACAGTCTCTAATGACGAAATATTGCTTCTCATTAGAAATCAAAAATCCAAAAAGGCTCCGGGTGCGGATGGAATTTCCAACCACGCACTTAAGCACCTACCTCAACAGATGCTTACCTTGTTAGCTATCATTTTCAATGCCTGCTTCGACCATAGCTACTTTCCAAAAGCTTGGAAAGAAGCGACAGTCATAGGCATTCCCAAGCCGGGCAAACCTCTGAACGTCCCGGCTAATCACAGAC
Organism: Marasmarcha lunaedactyla; assembly: GCA_923062675.1. Classification (NCBI taxonomy): domain Eukaryota; kingdom Metazoa; phylum Arthropoda; class Insecta; order Lepidoptera; family Pterophoridae; genus Marasmarcha; species Marasmarcha lunaedactyla. The sequence goes on from OV281359.1 coordinate 17,964,139, forward strand.
CCATCAGCCTCCTCAAGGCAATGTCTAAACTTCTCGAGAGAGTCATACTCTCTCGAATGCGGAACCATCTGTTTCCAACGGATGGCGATCCTCTCATTATTCCCCATCAGTTCGGCTTTCGCGCTAAACACTCCTGCCCTCAGCAAGTCCACCGAATCGTCGAGTATATACTTGACGGTTTCTATCCGCGTCGTTATAAAACAGTCGCGGTTTTCTTTGACGTAGCCAAGGCTTTCGATAAAGTCTGGCACAGCGGTCTCGTTTATAAACTCTACAAGATAGGCTTACCGGATCGCCTAGTCAGGTTAATAGCGTCGTTTCTCAAAGACCGTACGTTTCGATTTAAACACGAAGGCACGCTTTCTGCACCTCGTCCCATAAAGGCTGGAGTCCCTCAAGGCTCAGTCCTCGCCCCTCTGCTGTACACCGTGTACACCAACGACATTCCCATCCCGCCGAAAGGCGTCGAACTCGCCCTCTTCGCTGACGACACCGCACTCTATACCAAAGGCCACGGTGTTCGGCGCCTTGTAACCAGACTCCAAAAGGCCGTAAACGCCCTTGGTGCATGGTTTCAAGAATGGCGCATCGATGTGAACCCTGAAAAGAGTTCTGCGATGCGCTTCGACCACAAACGCCGTCGTCCCGATGGCGATCCCCACGTTCGAATGTTAGGCATTCCCATCCCCTGGAAGCGCAGTACTAAATACTTAGGCGTCACATTAGATCCGACGCTTTCTTTCAAGCCACACGTTGAAAGAGTTTCGAAACTCGCTCGTCACTATTTAGTCCGCCTAAATAGCATGTTAGGTAGAAAAAGTAAAATGTCCTTCAGAAACAAACGTACACTTTACAAGGTCTGCGTTAGACCCGTCATGACGTATGCCTCGCCAATCTTTGCCCACGCCAAACCCTCCCTCCTGCACAAACTGCAGGTAGTTCAAAACCTCTTTTGCCGCCGGGCCACAGGCGCACCGTGGTACGTGCGTAACGCGGACTTGCATAGAGATCTTGAACTGCCTACAGTACAACAATATCTCAAAACACTCTCTGAAGCGTTCTTCAAACGCTCCGAAACCCATCCCAATCCTCTAGTTCGTGATTCTGTCTCATATGCTACTCCTGTGTTAGACTCGAAGTTCAAAGTCGCTAGGCCTAGAAATGCGCAAGCGTACTCATCCACCAGACTGTCACGCGATCTCGAGGCCCTTCTGGCCGCAAATTCTAATTCTAACGTAAATTCTAATTCTAACGTAAACTCTAATTCTAATTAATGCAAATTTAATTTTTCAATTTTTAATGTTTCATTATTTACTTTTCATTTTTAATGTTTTATTTTACTTTTAATTTTTGAGCACCTTCAGTGCTATGTAAATCCCAGCGGGTGACCCCTTAAGGGCCCCGCTAGCGCGGCCTCTTTCTCAATTGGCCGTCGCTCCGATGAAGGCTGAGTGGCAAAAATGCACGAGCCGACAGGGGGTTTTTAGTGGGTATGGTTCTGGTAGGCGTCGGGACGAGTCCCACATAACTTCGGAATCGCGCCGGAGTATGCGTCAGAGCATTTTTATCCTCCTGCCCTTCCCGCGGAGGGGAACAAAAAAAAAAAAAAAAAAAAAAAAGTGTGAACGAGTATCGCTCCTGGATGTTCGTCGTTTGGATATATTGTAAGATGTCTTGCCGAGCTGACATATGCTGATAAGAATTACATAGATATAAAAGCTATTGAAAAATTATTTGAAAAATAAATGACCCCCGTAATATTTTTTTTATAAAGACTCTTTAGATGTGACCTCGATTGGATCAGCATTGAAAGATCAATGTTTTGATTTGAATTTTGAATAACTATCGTCTCCTCCCTTAAACACTTTAAATTTGTAAAATTATTTAATTATCTAATTTAATTTTGTCGCTTATATATGCATTTTGCGGCAGTGTGTTTATTACTTTTTTATTAAAAGAATATTTAGTTGTAAGTTCTATTGAATAACTTTTTTTTTTTTTTTGCTGCCGAGGCACCCTCGCGGGAGGGAGGTGGAAGATGCGTCATGCATACCCGCCCGCAGGTAAATTCCTCTGCGGGGGGGTTATGTGGGACTCACCAGAATGGCACCTACCCACTAAAAACCACCTGTTGGCTGTAGTTATTACCGTTAGCCTTCATCGGAAGCGACACCCGTCGGGAAGTTGGCGCTAGCGGGTCTTCCGCCTGTAGTGAAAGTTGCACTGAAGGTGCACACCCTAGCCATCGCCCTTATAAACCATATTATTTTTGTCCTTTTCTGCACTCCTGACAATCTGTGGGCAAAATTTGATTATGATTTGAATAGTTAAGACCTGAAAGCGTACGTAACAAACGTACGCACTTTTTTTTGTTTGTTAACATTATGCAACAATAATTTATGACGCTGACATTTTGACATCTGTCAAAATGTCAGCGCCATACTGAATTAGATTATTTCGATTTAGCCTTTGCAAATACGAGTAGACGTTTTCACAAAATACATATAAACTAATATGTAATTTTGTTACTTAACTGTTTTTCCTAAGCTGTAACATTGTTTTAATAGATTTAATTAACATAAATCAATTTGCAGCCATTAGCGTGAAATAAATATTCAATAGTTGTTGTTAAATATTTGATAGTTATCCAATAAGATATCAAGCCACAAATCTCTTAATCTTTTGAATAATAGTACTCTTTACTAAAATTAGGGATATAAAGGTTTATAGGACTTGTTCTACGGCCCGCGGTCCACTCAAATCGAACGCAGCCCGCACCCTGTGTGAGCATTACTTGGTGGTCAGGGTAAACGGTCAGTGGTTCGAGCAGGGCAACTGGTCAGAGGTCCGGGCAGGGCGATCAGTCAGCAATCTGACGAGCAGGATACGCTGTGGCCCTTTTTTAATTTATTGCGTGTTATGTTTAATTAATATATAGTGGTTGAGAGTTCTGTAGAAGATCCGATTGAGGAGATAATTATCGACAAAGAAGATACGCGCTTCGCAAAGCCCGGCTGGACAGCCAATCCACGTTCTTGCCTTCTCGACCTCTTGCCCGGTGCTTTCCCTAGGTTCTTCCTCGCACTATGCTAGCTTTCTTAGCTATTTTGCATTATGTGTCTACGATGTAAAATATGTATTTTTCTAAACGTAACTTAATTTAAACAATACTGTTTGTTAATAAAAACCTTAACATAAGAAATCATTTAATTATGGCATAATTTATTAAAAATTCAAAGGAATAATTTGAGCAAACTAAACTATTTTTATTATTTAATAAAGTGTGACACTAGTGGGACACCCTGTATAGCAAGTAGTTATGTGTCATATAAATAATGAAATCATAATTTATCCTTAAGTAAATACGGGGTTCAAAATTTTCTTAGTGGTTAAGAATAGTGATGTACGAAATGTATTATGTAATTTTTCTATTTTTCATCAGAATAATTACCCATGGAAGCAATGGATCTTTTCCAGCGCAATAGCAGGTTATCGATGCCCTTATTGAAGAAATGAGCTAGAGGGGAAGCAACAAACTCTTCAAAGACATTTCGTACTGCATCGGCTAACTGCTGATTTCGTAGCCGGCCAATGGGCCCACGACCCACCTGGTGGTAAGCGGCATCCGCGCCCATGCACATCATTAGGTGTAGGTGTTTTGTTTATTAAAAGTAATTGCGATTATTATACTCGTATCGACTAATGATGTGTTGCCGACAGAAGGCTTCAGTTGGAGTTTCCTCTGTTCCAGTAAGCGCACTGGCTGGTCCTTCCCTATAACCGGAACACAACCACGTTAACGTGATCGTGATCGTGAAACGAGACTCTAAATAAGATAGACTGTAGTACCAACCCCGACGAGATCTAAACAACAACAAAACTATAATACCATTAAAAAAAACAATCTTTTGCACAAATAGTGCCTTAACTCGATTGTATCGAAAATTAAGGATCAAGGAGAATTGCAGCTTATTCGAATACTGAATGACTAATAAATATTAATAATTTACTATCTTACTAATTGAAATAACAGATGTGTTTACAAATAAACCAAATAACCTCACAGCGTAATGAACACGCAAATATCTGTACCTCCCATGAATCGAAGTAGTTAATAAAATCTCCCTTTATTGCTTTCTAATTGAATATACAGGGTGTAAAAAAGTATTGTAAAAACTGAAACAGGTGAAATAGTTGCTCTAACTGAACAGATTTTAATTTCCCATGTCAGGCTTATTCAGTGTCCAAAACTTAACAACTTTTCTGAAGGAACATGTTCTTGTTACACGTAATTAAAAGTAATTCTTAGTAATTTCTTTATTTATGCACTTTGCAGGCTATATTTTTTTTAGAAAAATTTCCGTGCACTTTAAGCATCTCTTTCAGATTAACAGTACTTTTTTAACATCCTGTATATGACAAACAGCTTTACATACTACGAGTATTTTATGTTCATATAATGTATTTCTTAACACTTTGAGGAACAGTAAAAGGATGCAGAAGTCATAATAATACAAAATTTTATGTTTCTGGCCTACAGTGCTACCTTACATCAGCGTCTTCACTTCTGTGGAATTTCGATTCTTAGACATCGAATATTTTGTTACGAGTCCTGGTTGACATTTTACACATCATCAACACCCAGTTCTAACGCATGCAACAAGCAAACTGAACTAAAGCGCTACCCTAAGGAAATCATTTTGAGCAATTGGTCCACACTTGTGGACGACGCACTACTCACAGTTGTAAACAAGCGGAGGTTTTTATAAACATTACAATACACTGGCACAATATGTATTTATGCCAAGATATAGGTGGTTCTATGTTGTTAGAATAGGTATTTTTAATGGTTAGTTACTGTTAGTCCTTTTTTATGTTTGTATTGTTTTTCAGTAGTTAGTATATATTAACACATAAATATGTAGTACCTAGGTGCATTATTATTATTATTTGTTTTTTGTTAATTTGTTATTTGATGATGTGATATCGCCACTCGGTTGCAACGGAAGACCAGCGCTAGTTCACTGACTAGCACCTTGCTGAGTTGCGGCCTGTTTGTGAAATTTTTTGTTTTTTTGATTTTTTTTTATATTTACCCTTGTTTATTCATATGTATGTATTTAAATTTGTTTAGTGTGTTTTACTTTGTGGCACAAACAAACTTCTTTTCATTTCATTTAAATAAAATTTTGGTAGTTTGAAAAATTATAACTAGCTAAATTTTCATTACAATTATCTATACATTAAGTTGAGACCAAAAATGTAATAATGCTTACTCTAAGATGAGATGCACCATAAAAATTATTATTTGTTGCTATTGTTATTTTCAAACATCGGAGTTTATCAAAACGTACAACATGTCCGAAGGTGATAGTGAAGCAGACATCTATAGCAAAGTATATTTTGGTTTGTTTTTATTTTAAGTTAAATCTGATTAAATCTTTACGATATCCACGAATTTTAGTTCTAAAAACAAATCATTAAGTTAATTTTGGGGTGTAAGGGGGAGTCGCCTACCATCAAGACTCTCCAAATGCCAACCTCACCTGCCCGTGGTGCACCCTACCGGACAGCGGACGAGGCTCTGGCGACCGATGAATAGCGGGATAACCATTTTGCAGGTGGTAGGTTTCGACCGCGGCTTGCAACCACCCTCTAGACAAAGCCATGCCGCCAAGTGACCTAGTCACGTTCCGGCATGATTCCTTGAGTAGCCATTGGAGGAGAATAGGTCCGAGTAATTGTGCAACGTATGAGAGCCATTTGAAATCGAAGGGTAATGATGCACCGGGTGGCTCATTCTGGAGGGCAGCGGGATCCAAAGGAACGGTGCACCGCTGGCCAACCGCAGGTTGAAGGGGGCGCAACTAGCGTTCTAGCCATTCGGCTGCCCCACCGCATGTGTAAAATCCCGGGATTCCTCCATCGTGCCAGTTCGCGACTGGATGAAGAGGGCCCGAGGGCGATCCTCGGGGGGTTTTGGGCGTCCCCGCGGTCTCCATGTGAGTCTCCCACCAGTGGGTCTGACCACTCGAGTTGCTTGGTTCCAACCGTTGTGCTTCACTCAACTTCTATCCCTCTCCCCTATTCACCCTACCAACAACATAATGGAAAAATCCAAAAAGAAAAAAAAGTGCCGAAAGCGGATGCACTCCCTCTCCGTAAAAGTACACTTCTCTAACATCCAAGGATGTCCACCACCACTTTGAGCCAGAGAAGCCGCACTTATTCTTTCTGACAGAGACGCAGATCTGTGATCGTTCGGATCTGGCATACCTGCATTACCCAGGCTATATCCTGGAGACCAAATTTCACCCCAATGTGGGCGTGTACGTGTATGTCAGAGACGAGATCTGTTGTCGGCGTCTCCGATACTTGGAAGTTCCGGATTTTTCTGTTTTATGGGTCTATGTAGATACTGGCCTGGACCGAATTGTATACGCCAGTATTAACCGATCACACACGGGAGCCCAGGAGACAACTCGACTTTTTGAATATCTTAGTGATACTGCAGATAAGGTCCAACGACGCTATCCCTCTGCGCAGTTGGTGTTCCTTGGGGACTTTAATGCCCACCATGGAGAGTGGCTGTAACCGTTCAAGGACACCGACCACGCTGGCAGAGAAACCTATCGGTTCACAGTAACTCATGGTCTCTCCCAGCTCGTCCACGAACCTACGCGCATTCCTGACGTAGTTGACCATACTGCGTATTGCTTAGACCTTCTGCTGACAACCGATCCAGACAGATACTCGGTGTCCGTATCTCCACCATTAGGGACATCCGACCACTTCCGACTTTTTCGCTTCTTATCCTTGGTGGCGAGCTTGCTTTACTTCCGATGATCTATCATGCTGTGCTGATGCTGTCTCCAGCGTGATACGTCAAGGTATGAAGTACTTTATACCGTTCTCTGATGTATCCCTGGAGTCCATAGCCCGCCCATGGTTTAATGCTGATTGCCTCCTAGCTGAAAAGCGTAAGCATGCGGCATACCAAGCCGGGGCTAGCGCTCCCAGAAGCAAAGCTTTGGATCTCCCAGCTAAAAAGCAGGCGTACAATGCTGCTGCCAAGTCCTGCAAAAAGGTGATCAGAAGCGCTCGTGTCGACCACATTGGCCGTATCGGGGACAAGTTAGCATCCTATCCCACGGGGAGTAAATCTTTCTGGTCCCTTGCCAAGTTGCTTGAGATGAACTTCTGTCGCCCATCACTGCCACCACTGCAAAGGCCTGACGGGTCTTTGGCCCACAGCGCAAAAGAGAAGGCAGATTTGTTCGCAAATCTCTTCGCGGAATGTTCACGTCTAGATTCCAAAGGTAAAAGCCCACCCACGTTACCCCCATTCGGCCCCAAGATGGAGGCCATCCAAATTTACCAGAAAGAAGTACTCAAATGCTTACTAAATCTAGACGTGAACAAAGCCAGTGGTCCGGATGGCATTCCCGCAGTGGTTCTAAAGCACTCTGTAGCCGAGTTGTCTCCTGTTTTGACACGCCTATATCGACTCTCTCTAAGGACTTGAAAAGTTCCAAAATCATGGAAGTTTGCAAACGTACTGCCCGTACCAAAAAAGGGCAGTCGAGCCGACCCAGTCAACTATAGACCTATTGCAATCTTGCAAATTATGGAAGAACGTGTATTGAACCATCATCTCCTGACGTACCTAGAGACCAATGAGCTGCTCAGTGACAACCAATATGGTTTCCACGGAGGACGCTCAACAGGAGACCTTCTAGTGTACGTCACGCATCTATGGAGCATGGCCTTGGAAGGGCACGGAAAGGCAATAGCCGTATCCTTAGATATCTCCAAGTCCTTTGACCGGGTATGGCACGAAGCCCTCTTGAACAAGCTTCCTGCGTATGCCATACCATCTGGACTCTGCGACTGGATTTCTGATTTCCTGAGGGAACGGTCAATTCAAGTTATCGTCGATGGCTTCTCATCGGACCTAATGGCGATCAATGCCGGCGTACTTCAGAGATCTGTTCTCTCTGCAACATAATTCCTGCTGCACATTAATTACCTTCTTTTATCGGAAGGCATGATTGGTTACGCCGATGACAGCACTGTTGTAGAGAGATATGTGTCCAATGCGCGAGCAAGGCCAAACCAATCCAATTTCAGAGAGAGTTGATGATTGAACGGGTTGATTTGACACTATGTAGAGTTTTCGATTGGGGTGAAGCCAACCTTGTCAAGTTCAACCCTTCCAAAACCCAGGCGTGTCTCTTCTCCGGTAACAAGAGCACATTCAACTTGACGCCCACTTTCCAAGGTATATATGTACCGATCACAAACCATCTTGGGCTTCTAGGCATGACCATCACGTCGAAACTTAATTTCGGTCAACAGAATGAAACCATGGCACAGTCAGCTTCCAAAAAATTGGGAGTCATCGCAAAGATCCGGCCGTACTTCAACTCCAAACAGTTGCTCAAACTGTAAACAGCTCAGGTTCAATTCTGTATGGAGTACTGCAGCCATCTTTAGCATGATTCCGCTAACTGCCATCTTGAAGCGTTGGATTCTGTCAACCGAAGGGCACGTAGACTCATAAGTGACGACAAACTTACTTCTTCGAGACTGCAAAGTCTTGAACATCGTCGAAAAGTTACTAGTCTATCGGTTTTTTACAGATTGCACTTTGGAGAGTGTGCGAATGCTCTTTTTCAGCTGATCGAACCTTCTCCCTTTCTCCACCGGTGAACCAGATTCAGACAGAAGTTTCACCCGTTTGTGGTTAGCGTGCCGAAGAGCCGAACTAAACGGTTCGATAGCTCATTTTTGCTTCATGTTGCCAAAGAGTGGAACGATTTGCCTGCGTCTGTTTTTCCAGACAAATATAACTTTCTTTCAGGGCTTTCAAGTGTAGAGTGAACCTCTTGGACAGGCGTGTATGATCGTCGACTTCATCGTCACTTTCCATCAGGTGAGATGGAAGACAAACGCCTGCTAATTATTAATTTAAAAAAAAATTAATCATCATCTTAGGGTATTATTAATAAATATTAAATTTTTATGTTTAATATTAATATTAAATGAGTGATGACTCGGTAATAAGAATATATATAACTTCGATACAACGCGCGAATTGTAAAAATGCAGGTTTTGTTTTTTTAAGTTTTGTTAAAACATAGCGTATGCTTCTATTACCTTCCGTTTTGCCGTTTTTACAGCTATATCTCGGCCCGACTTGAGTTTATATATAAGAACGTGTAATCTCTAATATTTTATTTTATCAACAAGTTAATAAAAATTACGGATTACTTATAATTTTCTATTCTTTCTAGATAGGCGATAAAAAGTATGGCTCAAAATTATTCAATTAAATTTGGTGACATACCTGCAGCAGTGCTACCTACCGGGTCTAATTATATTTTCAAACAATCCAGGAACACCGTTAAAATATACAAATAAAAGATTCATCCAAATCTGTCCAGCCGTTTAGAAGGAGTTGAGTAACAAACACACGACAGGAACATTATATATATGTTGGTAAATATATTCTCGTTTGCCTTATGAATAATACTAGGAATAGGACGAGAATAATGCGAAAAAACATTAAATAATTTTCAGAAACGGGTATTTCCGCTAAGTCGTTGACAAACGATAGTACTTATATCAAACAATGACAAAAAAAGAAGCATAAATAAGATTTGAAAAGTGCGTAAGTACTTCTGAATACTGAACTCTTAACCTAGCACTTTCACCCATTGTTGTTTAATAAACAATCGTTGTCGGTACCCGTTGATAACCAACTTAAATAATGAACCTTGAATATTTATGAAACAAAATGTGTTTCTTTTAAGTATTTAATCGAATAATTTTTGTAAACTTTTTTTCTGATATAAGGTTTAGGTTCATGGTTGCAACAACGAATAATATTTAAAAAGCCATTAGTTTTTTAATAAGTTTGGAACAGAATAAAATTTATGAGTAATTATGTGGTCCATTATATAAGATTAAGATGCAATCGATACTCAGGCATTTTAATGAAATGCTTAGTAAATATTATCATATTGCTACTATAAAAACCAAAATAATGTGGCTGTTCCGATAATAAGGAAGAAATAGGCATTCATATTACAAGAACAATGTTAATTTCAATCAAAGCCGTCAATAGTCTGCTGTCAAATAAGTACTCTAAAGGGTGCGGCCTTTAGAGACTCTAAAGGGTCACTTAAGGTTCTCCTTAGTACAGATTTTGCTAAACGAACTCCTATATTATCTTTACTTTTCATAGCAAGATCTATAATTAAGACCGTCTTAAGAGCTATTCGACGAATCTGAATCTGGCCCCTTGTGTTCAATTAATTATATGCTCAGACGCAGAACCATTCCCGTTATGAAAATTTTATAAAATTTGTTAGTCTGTTAGCTTTGAATATGAAATCTTGGTAGCTCGCACTAACTGGCTTTTAAAAGGATATCTTTTGGGCTGATTTTTCAATGTTTATTGAAAACTTATTAAATATTACTTCGCAGACATATTGTCCATGTTTTTTTTTTTTTGATGCGTCTTGTAGGTAAATTAAGTATTATATTTTCTGCTATCCGCTAATTTTTATTTATTTAGATGTGTTTTGGTTTATAAGCATGTTTGATTCTCAAAATGTTTATTTTATTTTATTAGCATGCAAACAGCTAGTACTCATAGTATCAGCTATAGCTATCTCATAATGTTACTTTAAACAGGATATTCGTTAATACGCTATCTATAAATTCTTATACTACCGATGATGATTTTTTTTATTACCAACATTAGTTTATCAACTGTTAAAAAATATTGCAAAAGAGAAAAAGTAATTTAAATCAATCATTTTCTGGATACAGCGCCGAAAACGCTCCATACAAAACGGTACCGAGTTGTGACGTCACAACGTGTAAATCATACTAAAATAATTGTATGGGCGTTTGGATAAAATATAAAAAAAATAAATAGATAATGCGTTTCTAATAAATAAAAATTAGCGGATAGCAGAAAATATAATACTTAATTTACTTACAAGAGGCATGTAAAAAAAATGGACAATATGTCTGTGAAGTAATATTTAATAAGTTTTCAACAAACATTGAAAAATCAGCCCTAAGGATATCCTTTTAAAAGCCAGTTAGTGCGAGCTACCAAGATATCGAATTCAAAGCTATCAGACAAACATATTTAAAAAAAAAGTCAAATAAAGCACGACTCTACCATTAGTTCGAAAAAACCTTCGTGAAGAAGAACTGGCAAGAAACTTCACGGGTAAATCTTTTTCAAAATAAATTTACAGAATCTTTTTATGTGTTTACAAAATTATTCTTATTTGCATCTGTTAGCTCGGCAAATCTCCCTTCCCCAAGTATCTAAATGACGATCACCCTCAAACAGCACCTGTTCACGAGTTAACGCGGGATCCAGCCATCGCCATCCTCAACCATATAAGAGGGAATTGAGCGACCCGTCACCCGACGCTACCATAAGAAGACCTCCTGCTGGACATAATTGGACTGCCAGCCGAGGCCAACGGAGTGGGAAGTTAGACCAGTTTGGTGTCTACAGCAGGTAAGGTCAGGAATAAGCCATGGGTCTGGCAGACGTATCGACAGTAAAATAATTATATTCCCATATTTTCTTAGAGACGTCACATCAGCAAATTAATTTTATTCATAGTGTCTGTAGTGTGCCCGCAATATAGCTAGTATAATATTTGCATCGATTAATCATGTTTGCTTACTATGTTTTCTCTAAACTGAAAGAGATGAGGAGTACAAGACTAATGTAAATATAAAGCTGCATGAAAAAAAAATACGGTAAAGATTCTTATTTATTTTATTTATCTTATAGGTTTAAAAATGGCCAAAAAGTACAGATAATTTTTTATGGACAGTGCCTCCAGCACCGTTAGCAACTGTGTTTTTTTGTTAATTCTTCTTAAATCAGTTTACATGATTACTTTACTTTACACTACATGTATAAGTAAATTGACAATTTACTGGAAGCGCTTTGTTGGTTCCGATTATATATATTTCATTTAATTTCATTTCAAATTAAGTTAAAATCTACACATTCAAAATGAAATGAAACGTGAACTTATGAAAATTTTCCCGTACGTAGCTGTACGCAATATTCATTCATCCAAAAAAATTCATTATGTAATGCCCGAAAATGATGAATGGTTTAAAATAAATAGACCAAAGAATGTTGAAAAATGCTTTATTCAAAGAATGCCAGAATTATTCACATGAAAAGATTTTTAAATATTAAATTAATACTAGTCTACAAAACTTTCCTTAAAAATACATATTTATCACAATATTTTCGACTCGATGCCTTTGATGGAAAATTCGTGGTAACAAACCCCTTAAATATATTTTCCCATAGGATGTTCCAATGAAAGTCGACATAAATAAAACTCTCACAAAATTTAACCACATTGCTATTTGGGGCAGTCTTTTAACAAAGATGACATCAAAGTGCCACACTAAAATTTTATACTCTTGTGCACCAAGGATTATCGCATTTATTAATTTAGCTGTGCTCTCAATTAGATCAAATTACAAAATGTAATATCCTTAATAGTAAATACTTTGGTGATTGCAAGTATTGTCATTACTCATTTTACTTGCATGGAACAAATTTTTCGATTTAAATGCTACGGATAATTTTTTACTCCTAAATATTTGAAGATATCAAACGGTGTGGCTACATTTTCTAGAAACTTTGGTGCAATGAGCGAACCTATAGCCTTCTTATTCATTTTTGACGCGGTCAGTGATTTCTTCTTTATTTGGTTCATTTTCATTCAGACCCCATTGCGGATGAGTCCCGTCTCCAGTGCGCTCTACTCTCTTCTGTAGAACGTCATCAGACACAATTTTCAGATCGTAAGCCCATCCAATTTTAGCAAAGAAGTTTATAAATTTCGTGGTGAAGTTCATATTGTCAATGCCAAGTTCAGCTGTTCTGTAATCCCACGGGAAAACGTGGTGGTAATTGTGAGCTCCTTCACCCAAAGTGACGATAGATACAGGAAGAGTGTCCGATGGGTTGATATTTTTATCGTAGGGCTTGCCTCCCCATTTATGGGCAGCAGAATTGACCAACCAGGTGCCGTTGAGGACGAAAAGGTGACGGAATACGCCACAAACTAACAGAGCATTTGTCCAGGACTCGTTCCAGCCGTAAACTGGGACGACGGTTGGAATTATGAAGCAGAATAGAGGCATGAGGATGAAGTAGAACCTGAGGAGAAGAAGAGTTCAATAATATTTAGATAAAGAGTATGAGAATTTTAATAATAATGAATAAATGAACAAAATATCTTAGCAGCTTCAAAAATACACAAGGATCTACAAACAAACTCATAAAACTTACATTTTCTGATATTTGACGAAAGGATCATCATATAGATCAGTGAGGTCCAAACCCTTGCCTCTCTTCTTGAGTTCAGGGTGTTTCCTGACGAATAGCCAACCAACATGGGAGTAGAAGACTCCACGAGTGGCATTGTGGGGGTCAGCGTCGGTCTCGGAGTATTTGTGATGCATGCGATGATCACGTGCCCATTCGAGGACCCAAGACTAAAAAAAATAGATTTTAATTTCAAAGCCTGAATATCATGAAATGAAATGTATCTATGCGTAGAAAAATATGGGGGGTTTGTATCAACGTATGGGGTAATCTGCATTCATGAAAAGAATAGTTTAGGAACATATTTTAATTTCTTTTGGCCTTTAGATGGCAATGCTATCGATAATTGTGAAATACGTGTCAATGTAAAGTACAATGCCTTGAATCCATAAATATGTATACTCATAAATTATAAGTGCACTAATTTGTAACAGTATAAAACAAAAAGAGACATTTTTTATTTTTGGTATTTTTAAAAATTTTGTACTGTATTAACTTTTTGCCTCTGTACTGCTACAGGATTACAATTTTATTTATTATTTATTTATCATTTTTTTCATAAATATTTTAATTTTTTCTTTAAAAAGTACAAGAATATAGAGAAACAGCTTTGATATAGGTAAGTGTATGGCTTTAAAATGTTTTTGATAAAATAAAAGTATTGCAGACACCTCATTTTCAGTTGGAAAATGTCATGCATGCAAAAACTACTTAAGGATGTAGCTTAATAATGTTAATACATCACACATTACTTAAGAATAAACATATATTTGAATTTATTTATAATTAAATAATGACTCATACGTGAGATACCTCACAATTCGTCGAAATGTGATAACAATATATCTTATAAAATATAATGAAATATTAACAATATACGAAAATGATATCATGGAAAGATCCCTGGGCAATTATCTTTGACAGGCGTGCGTGAAAGGGCATTTCTAAGTTATTTATGATCTAGCTACAAATATCCGAATGAATCTTAATATTATTATTTTTTATACACAAAAGTAAAGGAATTGTATATTATGTTGTCTTTAATCTCATCTGGTGGAGAGCAATGACAAGGATACGAAATTTTCAACCCTATCTTGCAAGAGCTGCCTCTGGATTCAACTTTCTAATTGATTATACAAGCAATGCATTTACTTACTTATTTATTTGTATTTTCGTTATTTTTATTATTTATTATAATCATAATTTGACGATTAATATCACCTAGGATTAGTGATGTTTATGCGCACAAATGCCACATACCAGCAGACGGATTGAATTTTCGTTTGATCAAAAATGGCAAATATGAAATCTGATAGTTACCATAATGGAAAATCAGTTCTTACCTGGAAAGCTGTAGTGTTGAAGATGATCAAAATGAGCTTTAATGGCCATTTAGCTTTGTATGATCTGTGAGACCACAGTCTGTGTGCACCTGCCGTGATACCAAGTCCAGATATGACATAAAGGAAGTAAGCTGTAGACAAAAATTTACTTGATTAATATTTTTGATATTCAAATAACTGAATAACTCTTACAAATGCATTAAATATCATGGACTTTTTAAACTTTCTAAACTAATTTTGCTTCATATCCATTTCACACGATGAAAACATGTTCTGAAAGCGAAGATGTTTTACGGCTACCCAAGATGCGTTTGAGCTGACTATAAAAGAAAAAATCTTCACATGCATACACACAGAAGATCTTTTTTCGTATAAATATACATTACTTGATTTCTTTACCGATTGTGAACCGGGATATGTTACCGGAAGGACTTTATAAGTTTTATGAACCAATACTACTTCCAAAGTGTGTAAATTAGAAATACAATTTTTTTCTAAAACTTTTTCTTACCAAACAGATTAGTCTGCCATTTAGAATGAAACAGGAACAAGTATAATCCGTAAACGCCCAGCAAGTGGTACGATGTGATATTTACGATATTGGTCCACACAAGCTGTCTGGGCTGATCGTCAGCCCTATTGACTGGCTTGTATGGGAGAGCTAAATCAGGGGTAGCAACATCAGACTCGAAGAGGACTCCGTTTGCTTCAGATGCGTTCGGTGCCATTTCTGTGAAACTGAAGGAGTAAGAGAAAATATTAAGCAAAGAACGGCCGAGTAGTGTAATGGTTAGTAGCCCTTTCTCGTATGCCAGATATTTGTTCTCGGGTTGTGGTTTTATTATATACATATTTGTTTATTCTGGGTTCCCCCCATTTGCTGTATGCTTATCCATAATGCAAGCGCTGCTTACTTTGGAGCCATACAGTTGGTGTGTTTGTCTGGGGAATTATTATTAATTTAATGACTTTGTTTCAAGCAGCGAATAATTAAAAAAGCATTTGTGCACATGGTATCCTTATATACCAGGTAGTATTTTATACCACGGGAAGATAATTTTGCTAGTCTAATTATAATCGGTAAAGAGTTAAACTACCGGATCCATTATAAAAAAGGTTATCCATCCATATAAACCACATCACATTACAGAGCAAACATATTCTATTTAGAAAAAATCCAAGAGAAAGGGAATTACGCTGTTGAATCGTGTGCTAGTTCTAGTTTGAAAATAAATTATAAGTTACGTTGTATTTTTTGTTCAAACACAAGCATAATAATATGGAAAATAAAATACACTTTTTAAGGCAAATCTCCAATAGCGCTTTTTAAGCACAGATGGCTGATGGCAGATATTAAAATAATTGCTTTGCGATAGATCTTAAAGTTTGACAAGTATTTTTTTTTAACAATAATTTGAAAATAAACCAAATAGTCTGTCTAATATTACAAAGGGAGAATTTATTTTCATTGCAAGCTGTAAATTTTTGAAACTATGAAGCCACTTTAAAAATAATAATCAAATCTTCGGATATCCGACTAAAATTTTACAATTATAATTTTTCTTATAAACAGCAAATAAAAATCATTGATTACAATTTTTCACCTTATCAGCCAGAATTGAAATAACTTATAAATATTTATATATTATTTTTTTTTTAAAGTTCTATGTTCAAATTTTTTACATATTTTTGACAAAACAAAAGTAAAAAATAAGTACAATTTTCTATTGGTTTTAGATTGAAATACAAAAGGCCTCGAATTCAATTAAATAAAATGAATATTTTTTTAGAAGTTAACTGAAACAAACCAACTAATTACAAGATTTTATTTTCTCAGTTTCAAAAAAAATCTATATTGATGTTATAAATATAAAAAGAATTTATTTGTAACGTTTTGCGTATTAACTGCTAAAATGATAGTTATGAAATTTGGTAAACTTATTGTCACGTCACAGAAAGTATAATAGAACTGTCTTTAAAGGATATTGGAAAGAAGTCACGGGCAAATCCTTATAGGCAGTATAACAAATGAAATCGCATTCACACAAAATTAAAGTTAAGCAAATATTGTGTTTTAAACGCTTAAACAACGAACATGGAAGAATCCCAAAATAAATACATTAACACTGTAAGTTATTATTTATCAAACCATCACTGAAAATATTAACTCACCAATAATGTACAATAATTTAAAACTCTTTAAAATGTACTCATTATAGTTTCAACGTTTGATGAAAACAAGAGATACTTCTCTGGAAGTATTATCCTCTTTAGCTTCGAGATGACAATGTTTATGAAAGAGCATTTCTTCGCCTTTATATATACATGACAATCGGAAGGTTCATCCGAGAAGTCATAACATGTATTTTTTTTTCATATTGAAATGACGTTGTCGTTGCTAATATTTAATTTTCTTTTTTTCTTTTAAATAAAGTTTCTTAAGAAAATGCTTTTCCTGTTCAAATGTTTGTTTTTGTTTCGCAGGTTTTGGACGTTACTTGTTGTAATTTTTCGACGTTTGTAATTTGACGAATGTCAACATTTTTGCTATTTATTTAACTACTTATTTATTTTTGAATTGTTCAATTATATCCAAAAAATAGCATTGTCCCTGCAGCAATCCCGTGGAAAATACCTAGTAAGTTATAAAGGATTTGTTTCATTGGGTGCGTTCTGCGTCCTGTGGTCGGGTCGAAACGAACGCAGCTCGAACCCTATAACCCTACATCATTCACTTTTTATATACATATAAGCAATTACGATCTGATGGTGCAAGCACCAGCAAATAACGTAAAACACGCACCGGGCACAGGTCAGGGAAAGAAGGACGTGGAAGGGCTGCTCGGCTGCGAGCAGCGGGTGGCGAGCCGGTCAGTTCAACGCGCGCAGCGAATCTTATAACACTTGTTTTTTTACTAATTAAAATGTCTTGTAAAACAGAAGAAAGTAAAATACGAACAACGTCATATCCATTTATATATTTGGATCGTTGAGCGGCTTGTGAACGACAAATGATGTTCACTTAGCGTGTTTGACCGGACCGCAAGACGCAGAAGGCATCAGGTATCACAAGCCCCTTAGCGTAGGTATGTAACCCTTTTACCGGTGTCTAAATAGAATCAAAATAATAATAAAAAGGTGTGTGTATCTCTTAATTAGCTTAAAATTGTAGACTAAACAATTATCTTTAATCTCAGGGAAAAAATGTCTTCGTATTTTATCTACAAAGTTAGGACAATTTTCTTCCCAGTATATTGAAATTTAATAATTAATACGAATTATTATACAATAAAAAGCTACAACTAGTTGTCGTGACCTTTCTTTCTTCAGTTTCTTTCTTTGAGCTCGTGTGGTACATGAAATCAAGTTTTTTTGTATAACCAGGCTTTGTCCAATGGGTTAACACTGTCTTACGGTCAATTTCCAGTTTTTCAACTTTGCCCTAAATACTAATTCAATGCAATTCAATTCATTTATTTGATTCAGATTTACATCCATAATTGTTAATGGACCATTAAAACTTATAATATGTTTGTGTTAAAATAAAGTTGTATTGTGGTATTTAACCAATTATGATTGAAATTCAAACAAATGTTAAGAAAAAAAAATATTATAAACACTAGAGAAATACATTATAAAATAAATATTTTTCAATTAGTTTAATTTAATGAGCAGCCAGGACTTCCTTTTGCATGTAGGGAAGCCCAGTGTTTTAACATCTGGGAGTCCCAACTATTTGCCAACGTGCCCAGAATGCTGTTCGTGGTGGCTCGCACCTGGTGCAGTAGCGAGGCGCTTGCGCATGATGGCGTGGAAGCTGCCAACGTGCGTCGTTGCAGAAGCGCTGCAATGTCGCGGCAACCCGATAAACATCCTGAGCGCGTTGTTATATTGCACTAATAGTGAACTATATACACGCTTACTGTAATTTACCCATAGACTGCAGGTATGGCTAATATGTCTAGCCACAATTTTTCAAAATATATCGACTTTTCTTGTGTCGTCGGGTAACCAATGCCAGCGGCATCTTTGACATCAAAATCACCGGATTAAAACGCTTGATCCAAGTTTGTGCTACTCATTGTGACATTGAATTACGTCCATAAACGTTTTTCGAGGCTTGTGTCTTATTTTCCCCATTTTTTTATATAATTTCTTCATTAGACTCACTTATTTTATAGAAAAAAAAAATTAAAAATGAAAGAAAAATTCTTTTTTTAATGTAACCTTCTTCATAGTATCGTAGTCGGCCAGAAACAATACAACCAAAAAGATATTGTTATATTACGATAAATGTAAAACACTCTTATGTAGCTTAGAGTGGTACAACAGTGGTAACTTCAACCCTGTAGGCGGTATTAATTGAATATTTTGAACCCCTAGTTAATTTTATAGTCTTTATTTTTATTTATCATTCCTAAACAGTAAGCATTTTAGTAAGTGCATTTTTTTCCCAATTAGCACCTATGCAATTAACACTATTGTGCTAGCTGGGTTATGGGGGATTTTATGCCCCCTATAAAAAGAGTTTTACATAATTTTGACGTGTGCATCTGTGTGTCTGTCCGTGGTATCGTAACTCTGATAAGAGTGGAACGAATTTGAGCCGGCCTTTTGTTTTAAAGCTGATTAAATCGAGAGCGTTTTCAGCCAAGTTTGATGGAAACCATTTTAGTTGTTTTAATATTGGTGGTGCTGATTTGAATCTTTACAAATAACTCGCTCTTGAGTGATAAATCCACTTATATTCTTCCTGTTTTATTTGTCTTCGTTTGTGTGTTTTTATTTGTGAAATTACTATCTTAAACGTCTGTTTTTTTAGGAAATCTTAAACCACTTTTATAGATAAACTATCTTAAAAATATGGTTATTGTAAATAAGGATTATTGACCAATTAGGCCATTATTTTATTGTACGTAGATCTTGCGAAAAACGAAAGAATTCGTAAAGTGTTAGTGGTGTGATGTTATAGATCCAATTTTAAAATTAGATTGATCATAAAAATAATTTGTTAATAATACCAGTTAGTTAATCTATTAATCAGTTTTTTTTTGTATTCGTTGATACTTGTTCTACTGCACAGGGGCGGGCTCACTATTAATGAATGAACCCAAAAAAATATATAATTAAAATATTTGAATTATAATATGCATTATTACAATTAATAAAAAAAATGTATCTCATAAACTACATCAAGTATTAAATTTGACTAAAAATTATTAGGAAAACGCAACGTTAATGTTTCAGATGAATGTTTTTTCATTATTCCTGAGAACATCTAGATAGAGCTATCCTTGTCTCGACTCACATGCATCGAAAGGACAAAACGTAATACAGACTTTGTCATCTTTTTATCTAAGTTCATTGAAAAGTAGGTCATTGTCACGTAGAACAAGACTGTCAAACGTTACCTCGCGTATTTTGTATACTGACAGCTTCTCAACTTATTTATTTTCTTAAATTAAACTTGTTTGTCTGAAGCGCTTGTTTTTTTTTTTGTAATGAAAAGTAAAAGATTGAAATGTTATGCCGTATTTGTTCCACGGGTTTGGCTTGGGAGTTCAATTAGAAGACTCATGCACTTTACGCATTATTTTATCGGTCGTTTACTGAAAAGTGAAGGATATTATTATTATATATTATCAGAGACTAGTAAATAACTATAGACTGACCATCTCGGAAAAAGCTCAAAATCCAAGCTATTACTAGATGTCACTCTTAAATAGCTTGGACCAACCTTGTCGTCTTTAATTTTTACATGAATTATTGACAAGAAACGTAATGCAAAATATTTGTACGGACTAAAACTGCTAGATGGCGTTGTCAAGTAACCTGAAACCTTAGCAAGTAGGATTTATTCTTTTCCTGAAATTGATAATTTTATTCAATATAAATAGGTATGTAGTAATTTATTCTTAATTTATAGATAATAAAATAACAACTACAAAGGACCATAAACATACTGGTAAAGGTTTACTTTATTTAGAGACGCCTGGGCACTACCATCCTTATTTAATTGCCATAATAACCTATTTTTAAAAGCTTCTATTATCACAGTTGTGATAAACGCACATGTTATACGACATTATAGCAGCCAAAACGTAAGCTTAATCAAGGTCTATAAAATTTGCAAGAGTCACAGTAGGCGAGCAGAAATATTGTGAATTCAATGAAATGCAGGGGAAAATGGCAGGCAACAACAACAAACGACAAAGAATTCAAACAAATAAAATGTTGCCTTAAAAAGAACAAAAAAAGTTGATGGCTAAAGAACAGATTTTTTAATGTGTGTCTAAAAAAATATTTACAAAGTATTTCAAAATTTTTATACATCCAGCAAGAAAATATTTTTTTAACTACTGCAAAATAGTTATGAGTTATATGCATTATAAATAAAAATAATGCACTAATTAAGACATAATTTTTATCGATATCAAGAAATAAAGTAAAATTTAAAGACCTTTTTTTTTAAGATTAATTAAATGCACTGAAATTCGTTTTATTATGTTAAGGCAGATAAGAACAAACTGTGAAGATGAATGCTATATTTTTGTGGGAAAAATTATATACTGGCAATACAGTAACCTCGTAACACTACAAATAATATCCGGGGTGGTATAAAGTTTTCTGTTACTGAATTATAAGAGCGGCAACATAGCATCAAATAATATAATGCACTAGCTGACAACGTCTGTTATCGCCTAATACCTGCTGATCAACTGATAGACACTTACAATGAAACATCAAATGATTTTGTAAATAGCGCAATCTTAAGATTTTTTACGTATTATTTTGACTAAATTTAAATAAATTGTAAACCTAATACAACTAACGCCATCTCTCTATCTTAAACACAAAAATTTTTCAAATCACAAAATTTTGTTAGACATTGTTAGTCTATAGTTATTTACTAGTCCCTGATATTATTAAGGACGTGTTGGATCGACGCCGGCGGGGGCGGGGGGCTCGGTGGCTTGCCCTCGAGCTTTGGAGCTGCGCCGCTCCATGCACGACGCGTTGCTTCGAGCCGCGCGCGTCCATCGTTCTCACACTACGCAACATATGGATCTTCCTAGACCCACCCGCACGTTTTACATGAATGACCGGCTAACAAAATATTAGAGACGCCTGTTTCATGAAGCCAGGGATGCCGCGAAACGTAATCGGGTGGAGATAGGTATGGACGCGAGGTGGTAAGATTTTGACTAGAAGTGAGGCAGGGAAGGCACGCTATCCACTTCGATCCCAGGCGGACATAATTAAGGTTTTTGGCAAAAATACTGTTAGTGTGGATTCTAAAAATTTGCAAAACTAAACTTGATATTGTTTCCCTGTATTCTGGTTTACCATATCAATTAAATTTAATTAAACTAAACTCACTAACAACACAAAATGACATACCATATAAATAGCTGTACTTGTTCTACCTCATTCATTATATTGTTTTGTTTGCCATTTGTTTTCAGAGGTTCTTTAAAAATAGTAATTTATGGTCATCGGAATCCTTTAAAAATTCGACTGTTCATTTATCTATTGTTTTACAAAATATGTTGACATTTTACAATAATTTTTTTATTACAAATAATTTATGTGAAGTAGTGACGATCAGTGATCACCAATTCTTTTTATCTTTTTATATAAATGAATCAAAAAATTTAAATTTGCAATACAATTCTTATTTTAATGATTTTGTAGAGATATTTATAGGGACTTATCGTGATCTACGACATGTGAATATTTTAAGGTATATTTTGACTACACATACATACATACATACATACATACATACATACATATATCATGCAGTTTTGTTATTCAATTTCTTGGCCGTAAACATGTATCTTTGGGTCTACTTAATCCCGGCTCACTAGGTACTCGACACGAAGAGTTTGTATAGACCATTCGGAAACGCTTTTAGACGTAGTTTTTAGTACAACACAAGTAGCAAACATACAGATCGACCATGTTCCTAATTTGAGTGGCCATGCATTTATCTCGTTCAAATTAAACATCAAATAACCTAGACCAACACCCCGTCGGATAACCTATCGACCTGTTCGTGATATCGATAAAGAACTGTTTGATACACATGTTAATTCTGTTCATGTTAATTCATGGGAAAACGCATTTAGTGAAAATCTTATCGAAGCAGTAGAATCATTTAATACATATTTAAGTATTTTGTTTGACATTCATGCCCCTCTTAAAACTTCTCTGATTAAACAGCAAAGCTATCCTTAGATTACGCAAACCATCAAAGATATGATTAAACTGCGTGACGAGGCATATATCAAAAGTCGTAAAACAAATAATAACTGCGATAAAGAGGCATATA
The DNA here is from genome assembly GCA_923062675.1 of Marasmarcha lunaedactyla. Lineage (NCBI taxonomy): Eukaryota > Metazoa > Arthropoda > Insecta > Lepidoptera > Pterophoridae > Marasmarcha > Marasmarcha lunaedactyla. Next base: position 17,987,216 of record OV281359.1, read on the forward strand.
AAGATTTAAAAAAAAAATGTAAACGTAGCCATAAACAATGAAAAAACTGCATTCTTTAAGTACCACATAAATAGCTATTTAAATGACCCTCGAACTCTATGGAAAAATATAAAAATCTAGTTGACTTAAAAAAAACAGATTTACCAGTTACTTTCAGTAATCCAGATGACATTAATAATAATTTCTTGAACATACCTAGTAATAATAATACGACATTTTCTCAATTATCTCATTTTTGGTTCAATCGTTACGTTGACGAAACGACACTACTTAAAATAATTAAAAGTTTTGAAACAAATGCAATGAGAGTGGATGGCATTTCATTGGACATGATTCTTTTAACTCTTCCACGTACCTTGTCTATCATCACTGATATTATAAATAAATCTATTGAGTCGGGTACATTTTCTGACTTTGGGAAAAATGCTAAAGTCAAACCACTTCCAAAAGTTGACAATCTCACAAAATTAAAAGATCTTCTTCCCATCAGCGTGTTACCATTTATGTCTAAAATATTGGAGAAAGTGGTCTGTATTCAGTTGGTTAACTATCTTAATCCTAATAACTTCTTGCCTCTAAAATAATCTGGATTTAGAGCAGACAAAAGTACGGCCACTTCTGTTTTGGATGTGGTTGATGGCATTCTGACAGGGCAGGACATAGGGGAGGGTGCATTTTTGGTTTTATTAGACTACTCGCGAGTTTTTGACACGATAAATACCACGTTGCTAATGGCTAAACTTACGTACTATGGTTTTGATAGTACTACCTTGAAATGGTTCTCCAGCTACCTAACTGGACGGACGCAATGTGTAGAGATTGTCCGTAGCGATGGTACAAGGAAAGTTTCAGCAAATTTACCGGTGAGAAAAGGCGTGCCACAAGGTTCGATATTGGAGCCGATACTTTACATTTTATATACGGCAGATCTTCCTAAAGTTATTGTTAACACTGAATATGACCTTTACGCTGACGATCTCCAGATATACCATACATTCAAGCCATCTCAGACAGACACTGCTGTGAACAAGGTAAACGAAGATCTAAAGCGCATATCTCGAATCTCGGTCGAAATCTAATGGCTTGGTTTTAAATCCGTCAAAATGTAATGAAATGAATTGCAACGTAAACTTCACTTTGCGGCCCTACTCTTTGGTATCGTAAAGCACAGAAGTCCCCCGTATCTATTTGATAAGTGTTCACACAACAAACGGCTAGAAGATGTAACCGCCTAATATGTCCACCGCACAGAAATGCTTTTTTTTTTTTTGCTGCCGAAGCACCCTCTCTCGGGAGGGAGGTGGAAGATTCGTCATGAATACCTCCGCAGCCGTCTGCGGGGTTATGTGGGACTCACCAAAGTGGCACCTACCCACTAAAAACCACCCAAATGGCTGTAGCATGGGAATGCTGTCAGCCTTCATCGGAGCGACACCCGGGTAGGGAGGTGGGCGCGCAAGCAGGGACCCGCTAGCGGGTCACCCGCTGAGAATACTTAATCACTTAAGGTGCAAATGACATTTATATATTGTTGATTATACGGCCTGGGCAGCCTTAAGCAGTTCCAGATTAGCCGAAAGTTGATCGGGGGGATCCGAGAGTGCGTTTCTCGGTCTACGGACTTTGTACCTCGACGGCATGGACGGAGCAGTATAAGCTACTGACTCTCGTATAAGGGGGTTAGGGTGCTCTTCGGATCGCTTGAAAAAAGCGGTGGAGAGCGTCCTAAGGTGTTGTTGTATAGTAGGCAGTTCGAGATCTCTGTGCAGGTCTGCATTTCGCACGTACCACGGAGCATCCGTGGCCCGGCGGCAGAAGAGATTCTGAACTACCTGTAGTTTGTACATATCGGAGGGTTTAGCATGTGCAAAGATTGGGGAGGCGTATGTCATGACTGGTCTCACGCAAACCTTAAAAAGCGTTCGCTTGTTCCTAAGAGATATTTTACTGTGCCGGCCTAACATACTGTTAAGTCGGCCCATGTACAGACGGGCGAGTTTGGTAACTCGGAGAATGTGTGGTCGGAATGAAAGCGTACGATCGAGCGTTACTTGGTGGTTAGTGCCCACGGGATGGGCGTACATAGCATTCGGATGTGGGGGTCGTAGGGACGACGGCGTTTGTGATCGAAGCGCATCGCAGAGCTTTTCTCTGGATTTACATCGATACGCCATTTTTACAGAAATGCTTTCTGCGGCAGCTTTAAGTTCACAGCCACGAAGTGTTGGTACGACATACCCAATAAAAAATTCTAGCTCAGTTCACAACTTCAAAATTATATATAAAGATTATATTTTAAAAATGCAAAAAAAATAAATACTTAGTTCAGGAAAATTGTATGTGTAGGTGTTTACTGATTATTCATAGTATACTTTGTTGTCTTGATGTGCTGTGCTATAACTGTTTATAGTATATAACTGCATATTGTGTATACACTTTAAATTGCAAAGAAATACAATGTTGATAATAGAAAAATTTATGTAAATTGCGATAAGTAATAGTGACTATTAAATGTTATGCGTGTTCATTGATATGGGTGTAAAAAAAAATTGTTTAATTTTAATATAAGGAATGAAATATGATAGACATGGAGACTTACTGTAATTGTATGCTTTGTTGTCATGACATGTACTTGATTAGAATTGAATGTTTAAATTTAAGTATGACTCGGATGAGACTATATAAATATGTAAAAATTATAATAAATTGGATAGATTTAATAAATATGTATAAAATATGTAATTTGAAATGAATAATATTTAAGGTAATTTGAGATTGATTAAATAATAATAAATTTAAACAAATAAACAATTGCTTCTTAAATATAAATAAATAAAATATTAAAATGTATAAATACGTATATAACTATCTATAAATTGAAATTAAATAATAATTATGTGTAAGTAAATAAAGGCATCCGCTGAAAACCAGCGTCGTGACTTCGTCGCGGCACTAAGCTGAGTGGAGGCTCTTTTTGATATTATGTTTCTGTTAAATATTAACTCTTAAATAATGTATTGATTGAATATATCAAATAAACGTTAAAAAAAATTAGTTTAATACTAATAATTACTAATAAAACTACTGTAAAGCCTAAACTAAATAAGTAGAAAACATGTAGGCCGCTAGTGTAGAATACAACCTGTTTAGACACGCTCGCGGCCTCCCATCTTCCTTCGACGAATGTTCAAGCTGGCGCGGCTGCATGAAGCATAGACAATGCTTGCAATGCAATCAACATAGGCAATGCTTTTGTTTGTCGAGGCTTCTGTCACAACATTCAGTCATAGTTCTTTGTTAAGATCTCGTCTGGGACGGTACTACAGTCCATCCTATATTAGCCGCCATAATAATCAAGTTTACGTTTCATATGAAGCCTACTGTAGACAATAGTCGAGACAATACTCACTATTAACTATTAATAAATAAAAGACGTACGACGAATGATGTCATTGGGTGCAGTGCCGCTTAAAGGTGCGAGCTCGTTAGACGGGAATAAATAAAGTAGAAAAAAGAAGTTTAACGACAGCTTTCCAACGCGGCATTCTGCCAGCGGGTGCTAGCTACTCTGCCACACGTACCGAGTAATGAAGGTGTTGTATTCTGTCTTTCATTCTTTTTCTTTCCTTGAACTTCATTTTATTTTTGTTGACTTGTATATATTTTGGCAGTTAAAAAAACAATTTGTAATGATTTTCATTGGTTTTAGTTTATGATTGTTAAATTATTCGTTGAATATAATATGTTACTTATAATACAATTCTAATGATGAAAGAATATAAATTACCACTCTTTAAGCATAGTCTTTATAATATATTTTTAGTTCCTTTATTGACGCAAAATCTGTCTCATAACTACAGCGCGAGGTTATGGCCAAGTAGCGTCAAATGCAGGTGGTCACAGGTTCGAATTCAGTTCATTCTTTCGTGTGATGAATACAGATGTTTGTTCTCGGGGCATGATTGTTTATATGTATATATGAATGATTATTCTAGGACCCCTTTCTATTTCGCTCTATGATCATCCATAACACAAGATTTGCTTACTTTGGGTCATAAAGTACTTGTCTGGGGATTTAAAAAACAAAATAAATACCAACTATATTTAAAAACATAAAAACAATATTTTAACACATAAATACAACCATATTATGACACAAGAGCCCTCCCAAGAAATACTTATATTAAGCTCAGCTTAACTGAAATAGCAATTTAATGTCTCAAACATAAGTTTGGCCCAAAAGCATAAATCTTAAAGGGGCCAAGTTCGGCACAAATCACGTCCCGAATTCGACTCCGCTTATAGAAGAATGGGCAACTTAATGGGTGATAAGTTTCATGGAAGTCGTTTAAATCAAAATGTACAAGTCGATTGCAGGTCTTTAAGTTGTGACTATTTGCTTTTGAGGTAATAGATACTTGTATTAAGAGCTATTTTACTAAGACGTATTCATTAAGTTCACCGATTACTATCTTTTTCTAAGCTATGTGGTCGCAAGCAACATCCCCCAACCGAAGTTTGTTTTCACAATGCCTAAATAGGGTCTTGCCTATGAAGTAAGGAGGCTCGTCTAACCCTAAATTCTAAATTACCTATCAGCTAAAAAATTTGTATTTGACAAAAATAAATATAAATAAAACTAAATTCAGTTATAATATTATATGAGCTGAAAGAAACATTCTTGATGATTGAACCCTGTACAAGGTGAGTTTTCTCAGCGACGCAAATAGAAGGTCCCAGAAATGTTCATACATAGAAATTTGTTTACTACTTAAAATTCATTACTAAAATAAAACTTTGAAAGGAACTACTTATTATTTTTATCTAAAACATCATATTTAAATCAACTCAATGACGTCCAATTTTTTTTTTAATTTCTTGGTAATGAAAAGTAGCATCTGTTTCCATGACATCGTTAATTAAACGTTATCTTGAAATCACTGCATTAATTAAGTAGTGTTTATATTATAATGATGTGTTGGTGAACGTGGGATTCACTTGGAATTGTGTTTATTCCTTCCATTTCCCCACAACTGCGTCAATCTATCTATTGTTTATGATGTGATGGTGAACGTGGGATTCACTTGGAATTGTGTTTATTCCTTCCATTTCCCCACAACTGCGTCAACCTATCTATTGTTTATGATGTGATGGTGAACGTGGGATTCACTTGGAATTGTGTTTATTCCTTCCATTTCCCCACAACTGCGTCAATCTATCTATTGTTTATGATGTGATGGTGAACGTGGGCTTCACTTGGAATTGTGTTTCTTCCTTCCATTTCCCCACAACTGCGTCAATCTATCTATTGTTTATGATGTGATGGTGAACGTGGGATTCACTTGGAATTGTGTTTCTTCCTTCCATTTCCCCACAACTGCGTCAATCTATCTATTGTTTATGATGTGATGGTGAACGTGGGATTAACTTGGAATTGTGTTTCTTCCTTCCATTTCCCCACAACTGCGTCAACCTATCTATTGTTTATGATGTGATGGTGAACGTGGGATTCACTTGGAATTGTGTTTCTTCCTTCCATTTCCCCACAACTGCGTCAATCTATCTATTGTTTATGATGTGATGGTGAACGTGGGATTCACTTGGAATTGTGTTTATTCCTTCCATTTCCCCACAACTGCGTCAATCTATCTATTGTTTATGATGTGTTGGTGAACGTGGGATTCACTTGGAATTGTGTTTCTTCCTTCCATTTCCCCACAACTGCGTCAACCTATCTATTGTTTATGATGTGATGGTGAACGTGGGATTCACTTGGAATTGTGTTTATTCCTTCCATTTCCCCACAACTGCGTCAATCTATCTATTGTTTATGATGTGATGGTGAACGTGGGATTCACTTGGAATTGTGTTTCTTCCTTCCATTTCCCCACAACTGCGTCAACCTATCTATTGTTTATGATGTGATGGTGAACGTGGGATTCACTTGGAATTGTGTTTCTTCCTTCCATTTCCCCACAACTGCGTCAACCTATCTATTGTTTATGATGTGTTGGTGAACGTGGGATTCACTTGGAATTGTGTTTATTCCTTCCATTTCCCCACATTTGCGTCAACCTATCTATTGTTTATGATGTGATGGTGAACGTGGGATTCACTTGGAATTGTGTTTATTCCTTCCATTTCCCCACAACTGCGTCAACCTATCTATTGTTTATGATGTGATAGTGAACGTGGGATTCACTTGGAATTGTGTTTCTTCCTTCCATTTCCCCACAACTGCGTCAATCTATCTATTGTTTATGATGTGATGGTGAACGTGGGATTCACTTGGAATTGTGTTTATTCCTTCCATTTCCCCACAACTGCGTCAATCTATCTATTGTTTATGATGTGATGGTGAACGTGATATTCACTTGGAATTGTGTTTATTCCTTCCATTTCCCCACAACTGCGTCAACCTATCTATTGTTTATGATGTGATGGTGAACGTGGGATTCACTTGGAATTGTGTTTATTCCTTCCATTTCCCCACAACTGCGTCAACCTATCTATTGTTTATGATGTGATGGTGAACGTGGGATTCACTTGGAATTGTGTTTCTTCCTTCCATTTCCCCACAACTGCGTCAACCTATCTATTGTTTATGATGTGATGGTGAACGTGGGATTCACTTGGAATTGTGTTTATTCCTTCCATTTCCTACAACTGCGTCAATCTATCTATTGTTTATGATGTGATGGTGAACGTGGGATTCACTTGGAATTGTGTTTATTCCTTCCATTTCCCCACAACTGCGTCAACCTATCTATTGTTTATGATGTGATGGTGAACGTGGGATTCACTTGGAATTGTGTTTATTCCTTCCATTTCCCCACAACTGCGTCAATCTATTTGTTATAATGATGTGTTGCTGAACGTGGGATTCACTTGGAATTGTGTTTCTTCCTTCCATTTCCCCACAACTGCGTCAACCTATCTATTGTTAATGATGTGATGGTGAACGTGGGATTCACTTGGAATTGTGTTTATTCCTTCCATTTCCCCACAACTGCGTCAACCTATCTATTGTTTATGATGTGATGGTGAACGTGGGATTCACTTGGAATTGTGTTTCTTCCTTCCAATTTCCCACAACCACGTTAACCTATTTATTATAATGATGATGATGGTGAATATGATGGTGAACGTGGGATTCACTTGGAATTGTGTTTATTCCTTCCATTTCCCCTCAACTGCGTCAACCTATCTATTGTTTATGATGTGATGGTGAACGTGGGATTCACTTGGAATTGTGTTTATTCCTTCCATTTCCCCACAACTGCGTCAATCTATCTATTGTTTATGATGTGATGGTGAACGTGGGATTCACTTGGAATTGTGTTTCTTCCTTCCATTTTCCTACAACTGCGTCAACCTATCTATTGTTTATGATGTGATGGTGAACGTGGGATTCACTTGGAATTGTGTTTATTCCTTCCATTTCCCCACAACTGCGTCAATCTATCTATTGTTTATGATGTGATGGTGAACGTGGGATTCACTTGGAATTGTGTTTCTTCCTTCCATTTCCCCACAACTGCGTCAACCTATCTATTGTTTATGATGTGATGGTGAACGTGGGATTCACTTGGAATTGTGTTTCTTCCTTCCATTTCCCCACAACTGCGTCAATCTATCTATTGTTTATGATGTGATGGTGAACGTGGGATTCACTTGGAATTGTGTTTCTTCCTTCCATTTCCCCACAACTGCGTCAACCTATCTATTGTTTATGATGTGATGGTGAACGTGGGATTCACTTGGAATTGTGTTTATTCCTTCCATTTCCCCACAACTGCGTCAATCTATCTATTGTTTATGATGTGATGGTGAACGTGGGATTCACTTGGAATTGTGTTTATTCCTTCCATTTCCCCACAACTGCGTCAACCTATCTATTGTTTATGATGTGATGGTGAACGTGGGATTCACTTGGAATTGTGTTTATTCCTTCCATTTCCCCACAACTGCGTCAATCTATCTATTGTTTATGATGTGATGGTGAACGTGGGCTTCACTTGGAATTGTGTTTCTTCCTTCCATTTCCCCACAACTGCGTCAATCTATCTATTGTTTATGATGTGATGGTGAACGTGGGATTCACTTGGAATTGTGTTTCTTCCTTCCATTTCCCCACAACTGCGTCAATCTATCTATTGTTTATGATGTGATGGTGAACGTGGGATTCACTTGGAATTGTGTTTATTCCTTCCATTTCCCCACAACTGCGTCAACCTATCTATTGTTTATGATGTGATGGTGAACGTGGGATTCACTTGGAATTGTGTTTCTTCCTTCCATTTCCCCACAACTGCGTCAATCTATCTATTGTTTATGATGTGATGGTGAACGTGGGATTCACTTGGAATTGTGTTTATTCCTTCCATTTCCCCACAACTGCGTCAACCTATCTATTGTTTATGATGTGATGGTGAACGTGGGATTCACTTGGAATTGTGTTTATTCCTTCCATTTCCCCTCAACTGCGTCAACCTATCTATTGTTTATGATGTGATGGTGAACGTGGGATTCACTTGGAATTGTGTTTCTTCCTTCCATTTCCCCACAACTGCGTCAATCTATCTATTGTTTATGATGTGATGGTGAACGTGGGATTCACTTGGAATTGTGTTTATTCCTTCCATTTCCCCACAACTGCGTCAACCTATCTATTGTTTATGATGTGATGGTGAACGTGGGATTCACTTGGAATTGTGTTTCTTCCTTCCATTTCCCCACAACTGCGTCAACCTATCTATTGTTTATGATGTGATGGTGAACGTGGGATTCACTTGGAATTGTGTTTCTTCCTTCCATTTCCCCACAACTGCGTCAATCTATCTATTGTTTATGATGTGATGGTGAACGTGGGATTCACTTGGAATTGTGTTTATTCCTTCCATTTCCCCACAACTGCGTCAACCTATCTATTGTTTATGATGTGATGGTGAACGTGGGATTCACTTGGAATTGTGTTTCTTCCTTCCATTTCCCCACAACTGCGTCAATCTATCTATTGTTTATGATGTGATGGTGAACGTGGGATTCACTTGGAATTGTGTTTCTTCCTTCCATTTCCCCACAACTGCGTCATTCTATCTATTGTTTATGATGTGATGGTGAACGTGGGATTCACTTGGAATTGTGTTTATTCCTTCCATTTCCCCACAACTGCGTCAACCTATCTATTGTTTATGATGTGATGGTGAACGTGGGATTCACTTGGAATTGTGTTTCTTCCTTACAATTTCCCACAACCACGTTAACCTATTTATTATAATGATGATGATGGTGAATATGATGGTGAACGTGGGATTCACTTGGAATTGTGTTTATTCCTTCCATTTCCCCACAACTGCGTCAACATTTCTATTGTTTATGATGTGATGGTGAACGTGGGATTCACTTGGAATTGTGTTTCTTCCTTCCATTTCCCCACAACTGCGTCAATCTATCTATTGTTTATGATGTGATGGTGAACGTGGGATTCACTTGGAATTGTGTTTATTCCTTCCATTTCCCCACAACTGCGTCAACCTATCTATTGTTTATGATGTGATGGTGAACGTGGGATTCACTTGGAATTGTGTTTCTTCCTTCCAATTTCCCACAACCACGTTAACCTATTTATTATAATGATGATGATGGTGAATATGATGGTGAACGTGGGATTCACTTGGAATTGTGTTTATTCCTTCCATTTCCCCACAACTGCGTCAACATTTCTATTGTTTATGATGTGATGGTGAACGTGGGATTCACTTGGAATTGTGTTTATTCCTTCCATTTCCCCACAACTGCGTCAACCTATCTATTGTTTATGATGTGATGGTGAACGTGGGATTCACTTGGAATTGTGTTTATTCCTTCCATTTCCCCACAACTGCGTCAACCTATCTATTGTTTATGATGTGATGGTGAACGTGGGATTCACTTGGAATTGTGTTTCTTCCTTCCAATTTCCCACAACCACGTTAACCTATTTATTATAATGATGATGATGGTGAATATGATGGTGAACGTGGGATTCACTTGGAATTGTGTTTATTCCTTCCATTTCCCCACAACTGCGTCAACATTTCTATTGTTTATGATGTGATGGTGAACGTGGGATTCACTTGGAATTGTGTTTCTTCCTTCCATTTCCCCACAACTGCGTCAATCTATCTATTGTTTATGATGTGATGGTGAACGTGGGATTCACTTGGAATTGTGTTTATTCCTTCCATTTCCCCACAACTGCGTCAACCTATCTATTGTTTATGATGTGATGGTGAACGTGGGATTCACTTGGAATTGTGTTTATTCCTTCCATTTCCCCACAACTGCGTCAACCTATCTATTGTTTATGATGTGATGGTGAACGTGGGATTCACTTGGAATTGTGTTTCTTCCTTCCATTTCCCCACAACTGCGTCAACCTATCTATTGTTTATGATGTGATGGTGAACGTGGGATTCACTTGGAATTGTGTTTCTTCCTTCCATTTCCCCACAACTGCGTCAATCTATCTATTGTTTATGATGTGATGGTGAACGTGGGATTCACTTGGAATTGTGTTTATTCCTTCCATTTCCCCACAACTGCGTCAACCTATCTATTGTTTATGATGTGATGGTGAACGTGGGATTCACTTGGAATTGTGTTTCTTCCTTCCATTTCCCCACAACTGCGTCAACCTATCTATTGTTTATGATGTGATGGTGAACGTGGGATTCACTTGGAATTGTGTTTATTCCTTCCATTTCCCCATAACTGCGTCAACCTATCTATTGTTTATGATGTGATGGTGAACGTGGGATTCACTTGGAATTGTGTTTCTTCCTTCCATTTCCCCTCAACTATGTCAACCTATCTATTGTTTATGATGTGATGGTGAACGTGGGATTCACTTGGAATTGTGTTTATTCCTTCCATTTCCCCTCAACTGCGTCAACCTATCTATTGTTTATGATGTGATGGTGAACGTGGGATTCACTTGGAATTGTGTTTCTTCCTTCCATTTCCCCACAACTGCGTCAATCTATCTATTGTTTATGATGTGATGGTGAACGTGGGATTCACTTGGAATTGTGTTTATTCCTTCCATTTTCCCACAACTGCGTCAACCTATCTATTGTTTATGATGTGATGGTGAACGTGGGATTCACTTGGAATTGTGTTTCTTCCTTCCAATTTCCCACAACCACGTTAACCTATTTATTATAATGATGATGATGGTGAATATGATGGTGAACGTGGGATTCACTTGGAATTGTGTTTATTCCTTCCATTTCCCCACAACTGCGTCAACCTATCTATTGTTTATGATGTGATGGTGAACGTGGGATTCACTTGGAATTGTGTTTCTTCCTTCCATTTCCCCACAACTGCGTCAACCTATCTATTGTTTATGATGTGATGGTGAACGTGGGATTCACTTGGAATTGTGTTTATTCCTTCCATTTCCCCACAACTGCGTCAACCTATCTATTGTTTATGATGTGATGGTGAACGTGGGATTCACTTGGAATTGTGTTTATTCCTTCCATTTCCCCACAACTGCGTCAACCTATCTATTGTTTATGATGTGATGGTGAACGTGGGATTCACTTGGAATTGTGTTTCTTCCTTCCATTTCCCCACAACTGCGTCAATCTATCTATTGTTTATGATGTGATGGTGAACGTGGGATTCACTTGGAATTGTGTTTATTCCTTCCATTTCCCCACAACTGCGTCAACCTATCTATTGTTTATGATGTGATGGTGAACGTGGGATTCACTTGGAATTGTGTTTCTTCCTTCCATTTCCCCACAACTGCGTCAATCTATCTATTGTTTATGATGTGATGGTGAACGTGGGATTCACTTGGAATTGTGTTTATTCCTTCCATTTCCCCACAACTGCGTCAACCTATCTATTGTTTATGATGTGATGGTGAACGTGGGATTCACTTGGAATTGTGTTTATTCCTTCCATTTCCCCTCAACTGCGTCAACCTATCTATTGTTTATGATGTGATGGTGAACGTGGGATTCACTTGGAATTGTGTTTCTTCCTTCCATTTCCCCACAACTGCGTCAATCTATCTATTGTTTATGATGTGATGGTGAACGTGGGCTTCACTTGGAATTGTGTTTATTCCTTCCATTTCCCCACAACTGCGTCAACCTATCTATTGTTTATGATGTGATGGTGAACGTGGGATTCACTTGGAATTGTGTTTCTTCCTTCCATTTCCCCACAACTGCGTCAACCTATCTATTGTTTATGATGTGATGGTGAACGTGGGATTCACTTGGAATTGTGTTTCTTCCTTCCATTTCCCCACAACTGCGTCAATCTATCTATTGTTTATGATGTGATGGTGAACGTGGGATTCACTTGGAATTGTGTTTATTCCTTCCATTTCCCCACAACTGCGTCAACCTATCTATTGTTTATGATGTGATGGTGAACGTGGGATTCACTTGGAATTGTGTTTCTTCCTTCCATTTCCCCACAACTGCGTCAATCTATCTATTGTTTATGATGTGATGGTGAACGTGGGATTCACTTGGAATTGTGTTTCTTCCTTCCATTTCCCCACAACTGCGTCATTCTATCTATTGTTTATGATGTGATGGTGAACGTGGGATTCACTTGGAATTGTGTTTATTCCTTCCATTTCCCCACAACTGCGTCAACCTATCTATTGTTTATGATGTGATGGTGAACGTGGGATTCACTTGGAATTGTGTTTCTTCCTTACAATTTCCCACAACCACGTTAACCTATTTATTATAATGATGATGATGGTGAATATGATGGTGAACGTGGGATTCACTTGGAATTGTGTTTATTCCTTCCATTTCCCCACAACTGCGTCAACATTTCTATTGTTTATGATGTGATGGTGAACGTGGGATTCACTTGGAATTGTGTTTCTTCCTTCCATTTCCCCACAACTGCGTCAACCTATCTATTGTTTATGATGTGATGGTGAACGTGGGATTCACTTGGAATTGTGTTTATTCCTTCCATTTCCCCACAACTGCGTCAACCTATCTATTGTTTATGATGTGATGGTGAACGTGGGATTCACTTGGAATTGTGTTTCTTCCTTCCAATTTCCCACAACCACGTTAACCTATTTATTATAATGATGATGATGGTGAATATGATGGTGAACGTGGGATTCACTTGGAATTGTGTTTATTCCTTCCATTTCCCCACAACTGCGTCAACCTATCTATTGTTTATGATGTGATGGTGAACGTGGGATTCACTTGGAATTGTGTTTCTTCCTTCCATTTCCCCACAACTGCGTCAACCTATCTATTGTTTATGATGTGATGGTGAACGTGGGATTCACTTGGAATTGTGTTTATTCCTTCCATTTCCCCACAACTGCGTCAACCTATCTATTGTTTATGATGTGATGGTGAACGTGGGATTCACTTGGAATTGTGTTTATTCCTTCCATTTCCCCACAACTGCGTCAACCTATCTATTGTTTATGATGTGATGGTGAACGTGGGATTCACTTGGAATTGTGTTTATTCCTTCCATTTCCCCACAACTGCGTCAACCTATCTATTGTTTATGATGTGATGGTGAACGTGGGATTCACTTGGAATTGTGTTTCTTCCTTCCAATTTCCCACAACCACGTTAACCTATTTATTATAATGATGATGATGGTGAATATGATGGTGAACGTGGGATTCACTTGGAATTGTGTTTATTCCTTCCATTTCCCCACAACCGCGTCAATCTATCTATTGTTTATGATGTGATGGTGAACGTGGGATTCACTTGGAATTGTGTTTCTTCCTTCCATTTCCCCACAACTGCGTCAATCTATCTATTGTTTATGATGTGATGGTGAACGTGGGATTCACTTGGAATTGTGTTTATTCCTTCCATTTCCCCACAACTGCATCAACCTATCTATTGTTTATGATGTGATGGTGAACGTGGGATTCACTTGGAATTGTGTTTATTCCTTCCATTTCCCCACAACTGCGTCAACCTATCTATTGTTTATGATGTGATGGTGAACGTGGGATTCACTTGGAATTGTGTTTCTTCCTTCCATTTCCCCACAACTGCGTCAATCTATCTATTGTTTATGATGTGATGGTGAACGTGGGATTCACTTGGAATTGTGTTTCTTCCTTCCATTTCCCCTCAACTGCGTCAATCTATCTATTGTTTATGATGTGATGGTGAACGTGGGATTCACTTGGAATTGTGTTTATTCCTTCCATTTCCCCACAACTGCGTCAATCTATTTGTTATAGTGATGGTGAACGTGGGATTCACTTGGAATTGTGTTTATTCCTTCCATTTCCCCACAACTGCGTCAACCTATCTATTGTTTATGATGTGATGGTGAACGTGGGATTCACTTGGAATTGTGTTTCTTCCTTCCAATTTCCCACAACCACGTTAACCTATTTATTATAATGATGATGATGGTGAATATGATGGTGAACGTGGGATTCACTTGGAATTGTTTTTATTCCTTCCATTTCCCCTCAACTGCGTCAATCTATCTATTGTTTATGATGTGATGGTGAACGTGGGATTCACTTGGAGTTGTGTTAATTCCTTCCATTTCCCCACAACTGCGTCAACCTATCTATTGTTTATGATGTAATGGTGAACGTGGGATTCACTTGGAATTGTGTTTATTCCTTCCATTTCCCCACAACTGCGTCAACCTATCTATTGTTTATGATGTGATGGTGAACGTGGGATTCACTTGGAATTGTGTTTATTCCTTCCATTTCCCCACAACTGCGTCAACCTATCTATTGTTTATGATGTAATGGTGAACGTGGGATTCACTTGGAATTGTGTTTCTTCCTTCCATTTCCCCACAACTGCGTCAACCTATCTATTGTTTATGATGTGATGGTGAACGTGGGATTCACTTGGAATTGTGTTTATTCCTTCCATTTCCCCACAACTGCGTCAACCTATCTATTGTTTATGATGTGATGGTGAACGTGGGATTCACTTGGAATTGTGTTTATTCCTTCCATTTCCCCACAACTGCGTCAACCTATCTATTGTTTATGATGTGATGGTGAACGTGGGATTCACTTGGAATTGTGTTTCTTCCTTCCATTTCCCCACAACTGCGTCAATCTATCTATTGTTTATGATGTAATGGTGAACGTGGGATTCACTTGGAATTGTGTTTATTCCTTCCATTTCCCCACAACTGCGTCAATCTATCTATTGTTTATGATGTGTTGGTGAACGTGGGATTCACTTGGAATTGTGTTTATTCCTTCCATTTCCCCACAACTGCGTCAATCTATTTGTTATAATGATGTGTTGCTGAACGTGGGATTCACTTGGAATTGTGTATATTCCTTCCATTTCCCCACAACTGCGTCAATCTATTTGTTATAATGATGTGTTGCTGAACGTGGGCTTCACTTGGAATTGTGTTTATTCCTTCCATTTCCCCACAACTGCGTCAATCTATCTATTGTTTATGATGTGATGGTGAACGTGGGATTCACTTGGAATTGTGTTTATTCCTTCCATTTCCCCACAACTGCGTCAATCTATTTGTTATAATGATGTGTTGCTGAACGTGGGCTTCACTTGGAATTGTGTTTATTCCTTCCATTTCCCCACAACTGCGTCAATCTATTTGTTATAATGATGTGATGGTGAACGTGGGATTCACTTGGAATTGTGTTTATTCCTTCCATTTCCCCACAACTGCGTCAATCTTTCTATTGTTTATGATGTGATGGTGAACGTGGGATTCACTTGGAATTGTGTTTATTCCTTCCATTTCCCCACAACTGCGTCAATCTATCTATTGTTTATGATGTGATGGTGAACGTGGGATTCACTTGGAATTGTGTTTATTCCTTCCATTTCCCCACAATTGCGTCAACCTATCTATTGTTTATGATGTGATGGTGAACGTGGGATTCACTTGGAATTGTGTTTATTCCTTCCATTTCCCCACAACTGCGTCAATCTATCTATTGTTTATGATGTGATGGTGAACGTGGGATTCACTTGGAATTGTGTTTATTCCTTCCATTTCCCCACAACTGCGTCAACCTATCTATTGTTTATGATGTGATGGTGAACGTGGGATTCACTTGGAATTGTGTTTATTCCTTCCTTTTCCCCACAACTGCGTCAACCTATCTATTGTTTATGATGTGATGGTGAACGTGGGATTCACTTGGAATTGTGTTCCTTCCTTCCATTTCCCCACAACTGCGTCAACCTATCTATTGTTTATGATGTGACGGTGAACGTGGGATTCACTTGGAATTGTGTTTATTCCTTCCATTTCCCCACAACTGCGTCAATCTATTTGTTATAATGATGTGATGGTGAACGTGGGATTCACTTGGAATTGTGTTTATTCCTTCCATTTCCCCACAACTGCGTCAATCTATTTGTTATAATGATGTGTTGCTGAACGTGGGATTCACTTGGAATTGTGTTTATTCCTTCCATTTCCCCACAACTGCGTCAATCTATCTATTGTTTATGATGTGATGGTGAACGTGGGATTCACTTGGAATTGTGTTTATTCCTTCCATTTCCCCTCAACTGCGTCAACCTATCTATTGTTTATGATGTGATGGTGAACGTGGGATTCACTTGGAATTGTGTTTATTCCTTCCATTTCCCCACAACTGCGTCAATCTATTTGTTATAATGATGTGTTGCTGAACGTGGGATTCACTTGGAATTGTGTTTATTCCTTCCATTTCCCCTCAACTGCGTCAACCTATCTATTGTTTATGATGTGATGGTGAACGTGGGATTCACTTGGAATTGTGTTTCTTCCTTCCATTTCCCCACAACTGCGTCAACCTATCTATTGTTTATGATGTGATGGTGAACGTGGGATTCACTTGGAATTGTGTTTCTTCCTTCCATTTCCCCACAACTGCGTCAATCTTTCTATTGTTTATGATGTGATGGTGAACGTGGGATTCACTTGGAATTGTGTTTCTTCCTTCCATTTCCCCACAACTGCGTCAATCTATCTATTGTTTATGATGTGATGGTGAACGTGGGATTCACTTGGAATTGTGTTTATTCCTTCCATTTCCCCACAACTGCGTCAACCTATCTATTGTTTATGATGTGATGGTGAACGTGGGATTCACTTGGAATTGTGTTTCTTCCTTCCATTTCCCCACAACTGCGTCAACCTATCTATTGTTTATGATGTGATGGTGAACGTGGGATTCACTTGGAATTGTGTTTATTCCTTCCATTTCCCCAAAACTGCGTCAATCTATTTGTTATAATGATGTGATGGTGAACGTGGGATTCACTTGGAATTGTGTTTATTCCTTCCATTTCCCCACAACTGCGTCAATCTATTTGTTATAATGATGTGTTGCTGAACGTGGGATTCACTTGGAATTGTGTATATTCCTTCCATTTCCCCACAACTGCGTCAATCTATTTGTTATAATGATGTGTTGCTGAACGTGGGCTTCACTTGGAATTGTGTTTATTCCTTCCATTTCCCCACAACTGCGTCAATCTATCTATTGTTTATGATGTGATGGTGAACGTGGGATTCACTTGGAATTGTGTTTATTCCTTCCATTTCCCCACAACTGCGTCAATCTATTTGTTATAATGATGTGTTGCTGAACGTGGGCTTCACTTGGAATTGTGTTTATTCCTTCCATTTCCCCACAACTGCGTCAATCTATTTGTTATAATGATGTGATGGTGAACGTGGGATTCACTTGGAATTGTGTTTATTCCTTCCATTTCCCCACAACTGCGTCAATCTATTTGTTATAATGATGTGTTGCTGAACGTGGGATTCACTTGGAATTGTGTTTATTCCTTCCATTTCCCCACAACTGCGTCAACCTATCTATTGTTTATGATGTGATGGTGAACGTGGGATTCACTTGGAATTGTGTTTATTCCTTCCATTTCCCCACAACTGCGTCAACCTATCTATTGTTTATGATGTGATGGTGAACGTGGGATTCACTTGGAATTGTGTTTCTTCCTTCCATTTCCCCACAACTGCGTCAATCTATTTGTTATAATGATGTGTTGCTGAACGTGGGCTTCACTTGGAATTGTGTTTATTCCTTCCATTTCCCCACAACTGCGTCAACCTATCTATTGTTTATGATGTGATGGTGAACGTGGGATTCACTTGGAATTGTGTTTATTCCTTCCATTTCCCCTCAACTGCGTCAACCTATCTATTGTTTATGATGTGATGGTGAACGTGGGATTCACTTGGAATTGTGTTTATTCCTTCCATTTCCCCTCAACTGCGTCAACCTATCTATTGTTTATGATGTGATGGTGAACGTGGGATTCACTTGGAATTGTGTTTATTCCTTCCATTTCCCCACAACTGCGTCAATCTATTTGTTATAATGATGTGTTGCTGAACGTGGGCTTCACTTGGAATTGTGTTTATTCCTTCCATTTCCCCACAACTGCGTCAATCTATTTGTTATAATGATGTGTTGCTGAACGTGGGATTCACTTGGAATTGTGTTTATTCCTTCCATTTCCCCACAACTGCGTCAATCTATTTGTTATAATGATGTGTTGCTGAACGTGGGATTCACTTGGAATTGTGTTTATTCCTTCCATTTCCCCACAACTGCGTCAATCTATTTGTTATAATGATGTGTTGCTGAACGTGGGATTCACTTGGAATTGTGTTTATTCCTTCCATTTCCCCACAACTGCGTCAACCTATCTATTGTTTATGATGTGATGGTGAATGTGGGATTCACTTGGAATTGTGTTTATTCCTTCCATTTCCCCACAACTGCGTCAATCTATCTATTGTTTATGATGTGTTGCTGAACGTGGGATTCACTTGGAATTGTGTTTATTCCTTCCATTTCCCCACAACCGCGTCAATCTATCTATTGTTTATGATGTGATGGTGAACGTGGGATTCACTTGGAATTGTGTTTATTCCTTCCATTTCCCCACAACTGCGTCAACCTATCTATTGTTTATGATGTGATGGTGAACGTGGGATTCACTTGGAATTGTGTTTATTCCTTCCATTTCCCCACAACTGCGTCAATCTATTTGTTATAATGATGTGTTGCTGAACGTGGGCTTCACTTGGAATTGTGTTTATTCCTTCCATTTCCCCACAACTGCGTCAATCTATTTGTTATAATGATGTGATGGTGAACGTGGGATTCACTTGGAATTGTGTTTCTTCCTTCCATTTCCCCACAACTGCGTCAACCTATCTATTGCTTATGATGTGTTGGTGAACGTGGGATTCACTTGGAATTGTGTTTCTTCCTTCCATTTCCCCACAACTGCGTCAATCTATCTATTGTTTATGATGTGATGGTGAACGTGGGATTCACTTGGAATTGTGTTTATTCCTTCCATTTCCCCACAACCGCGTCAATCTATCTATTGTTTATGATGTGATGGTGAACGTGGGATTCACTTGGAATTGTGTTTATTCCTTCCATTTCCCCACAACTGCGTCAACCTATCTATTGTTTATGATGTGATGGTGAACGTGGGATTCACTTGGAATTGTGTTTATTCCTTCCATTTCCCCACAACTGCGTCAATCTATTTGTTATAATGATGTGATGGTGAACGTGGGCTTCACTTGGAATTGTGTTTATTCCTTCCATTTCCCCACAACTGCGTCAACCTATCTATTGTTTATGATGTGATGGTGAACGTGGGCTTCACTTGGAATTGTGTTTATTCCTTCCATTTCCCCACAACTGCGTCAATCTATTTGTTATAATGATGTGATGGTGAACGTGGGATTCACTTGGAATTGTGTTTCTTCCTTCCATTTCCCCACAACTGCGTCAACCTATCTATTGTTTATGATGTGATGGTGAACGTGGGATTCACTTGGAATTGTGTTTATTCCTTCCATTTCCCCTCAACTGCGTCAATCTATTTGTTATAATGATGGTTGGTGAACGTGGGATTCACTTGGAATTGTGTTTATTCCTTCCATTTCCCCACAACTGCGTCAATCTATTTGTTATAATGATGTGATGGTGAACGTGGGATTCACTTGGAATTGTGTTTCTTCCTTCCATTTCCCCACAACTGCGTCAACCTATCTATTGTTTATGATGTGATGGTGAACGTGGGATTCACTTGGAATTGTGTTTCTTCCTTCCATTTCCCCACAACTGCGTCAATCTATTTGTTATAATGATGGTTGGTGAACGTGGCATTCACTTGGAATTGTGTTTCTTCCTTCCATTTCCCCACAACTGCGTCAATCTATCTATTGTTTATGATGTGGTGGTGAACGTGGGATTCACTTGGAATTGTGTTTATTCCTTCCATTTCCCCACAACCGCGTCAATCTATCTATTGTTTATGATGTGATGGTGAACGTGGGATTCACTTGGAATTGTGTTTATTCCTTCCATTTCCCCACAACTGCGTCAATCTATTTGTTATAATGATGTGATGGTGAACGTGGGATTCACTTGGAATTGTGTTTCTTCCTTCCATTTCCCCACAACTGCGTCAACCTATCTATTGTTTATGATGTGATGGTGAACGTGGGATTCACTTGGAATTGTGTTTATTCCTTCCATTTCCCCTCAACTGCGTCAATCTATTTGTTATAATGATGGTTGGTGAACGTGGGATTCACTTGGAATTGTGTTTATTCCTTCCATTTCCCCACAACTGCGTCAATCTATTTGTTATAATGATGTGATGGTGAACGTGGGATTCACTTGGAATTGTGTTTCTTCCTTCCATTTCCCCACAACTGCGTCAACCTATCTATTGTTTATGATGTGATGGTGAACGTGGGATTCACTTGGAATTGTGTTTATTCCTTCCATTTCCCCACAACTGCGTCAACCTATCTATTGTTTATGATGTGATGGTGAACGTGGGATTCACTTGGAATTGTGTTTCTTCCTTCCATTTCCCCACAACTGCGTCAATCTATCTATTGTTTATGATGTGATGGTGAACGTGGGATTCACTTGGAATTGTGTTTCTTCCTTCCATTTCCCCACAACTGCGTCAACCTATTTATTGTTTATGATGTGATGGTGAACGTGGGATTCACTTGGAATTGTGTTTATTCCTTCCATTTCCCCACAACTGCGTCAACCTATCTATTGTTTATGATGTGATGCTGAACGTGGGATTCACTTGGAATTGTGTTTATTCCTTCCATTTCCCCACAACTGCGTCAACCTATCTATTGTTTATGATGTGATGGTGAACGTGGGATTCACTTGGAATTGTGTTTATTCCTTCCATTTCCCCACAACTGCGTCAACCTATCTATTGTTTATGATGTGATGCTGAACGTGGGATTCACTTGGAATTGTGTTTCTTCCTTCCATTTCCCCACAACTGCGTCAACCTATCTATTGTTTATGATGTGATGGTGAACGTGGGATTCACTTGGAATTGTGTTTATTCCTTCCATTTCCCCACAACTGCGTCAATCTATTTGTTATAATGATGTGTTGCTGAACGTGGGATTCACTTGGAATTGTGTTTATTCCTTCCATTTCCCCACAACTGCGTCAATCTATTTGTTATAATGATGTGTTGCTGAACGTGGGCTTCACTTGGAATTGTGTTTATTCCTTCCATTTCCCCACAACTGCGTCAATCTATTTGTTATAATGATGTGTTGCTGAACGTGGGATTCACTTGGAATTGTGTTTATTCCTTCCATTTCCCCACAACTGCGTCAATCTATTTGTTATAATGATGTGTTGCTGAACGTGGGATTCACTTGGAATTGTGTTTATTCCTTCCATTTCCCCACAACTGCGTCAATCTATTTGTTATAATGATGTGTTGCTGAACGTGGGATTCACTTGGAATTGTGTTTATTCCTTCCATTTCCCCACAACTGCGTCAACCTATCTATTGTTTATGATGTGATGGTGAACGTGGGATTCACTTGGAATTGTGTTTCTTCCTTCCATTTCCCCACAACTGCGTCAACCTATCTATTGTTTATGATGTGATGGTGAACGTGGGATTCACTTGGAATTGTGTTTATTCCTTCCATTTCCCCACAACTGCGTCAACCTATCTATTGTTTATGATGTGATGGTGAACGTGGGATTCACTTGGAATTGTGTTTCTTCCTTCCATTTCCCCACAACTGCGTCAACCTATCTATTGTTTATGATGTGATGGTGAACGTGGGATTCACTTGGAATTGTGTTTATTCCTTCCATTTCCCCACAACTGCGTCAACCTATCTATTGTTTATGATGTGATGGTGAACGTGGGATTCACTTGGAATTGTGTTTATTCCTTCCATTTCCCCACAACTGCGTCAATCTATTTGTTATAATGATGTGTTGCTGAACGTGGGATTCACTTGGAATTGTGTTTCTTCCTTCCATTTCCCCACAACTGCGTCAATCTATTTGTTATAATGATGTGTTGCTGAACGTGGGATTCACTTGGAATTGTGTTTATTCCTTCCATTTCCCCACAACTGCGTCAATCTATCTATTGTTTATGATGTGATGCTGAACGTGGGATTCACTTGGAATTGTGTTTATTCCTTCCATTTCCCCACAACTGCGTCAATCTATCTATTGTTTATGATGTGATGGTGAACGTGGGATTCACTTGGAATTGTGTTTATTCCTTCCATTTCCCCACAACTGCGTCAACCTATCTATTGTTTATGATGTGATGGTGAACGTGGGATTCACTTGGAATTGTGTTTATTCCTTCCATTTCCCCACAACTGCGTCAATCCATTTGTTATAATGATGTGATGGTGAACGTGGGATTCACTTGGAATTGTGTTTCTTCCTTCCATTTCCCCACAACTGCGTCAACCTATCTATTGTTTATGATGTGACGGTGAACGTGGGATTCACTTGGAATTGTGTTTCTTCCTTCCATTTCCCCACAACTGCGTCAACCTATCTATTGTTTATGATGTGACGGTGAACGTGGGATTCACTTGGAATTGTGTTTCTTCCTTCCATTTCCCCACAACTGCGTCAATCTATCTATTGTTTATGATGTGATGGTGAACGTGGGATTCACTTGGAATTGTGTTTATTCCTTCCATTTCCCCACAACTGCGTCAACCTATCTATTGTTTATGATGTGATGGTGAACGTGGGATTCACTTGGAATTGTGTTTATTCCTTCCATTTCCCCACAACTGCGTCAACCTATCTATTGTTTATGATGTGATGGTGAACGTGGGATTCACTTGGAATTGTGTTTATTCCTTCCATTTCCCCACAACTGCGTCAATCTATCTATTGTTTATGATGTGATGGTGAACGTGGGATTCACTTGGAATTGTGTTTATTCCTTCCATTTCCCCACAACTGCGTCAACCTATCTATTGTTTATGATGTGTTGCTGAACGTGGGATTCACTTGGAATTGTGTTTATTCCTTCCATTTCCCCACAACTGCGTCAATCTATTTGTTATAATGATGTGTTGCTGAACGTGGGCTTCACTTGGAATTGTGTTTATTCCTTCCATTTCCCCACAACTGCGTCAATCTATCTATTGTTTATGATGTGATGGTGAACGTGGGATTCACTTGGAATTGTGTTTATTCCTTCCATTTCCCCACAACTGCGTCAACCTATCTATTGTTTATGATGTGACGGTGAACGTGGGATTCACTTGGAATTGTGTTTATTCTTTCCATTTCCCCACAACTGCGTCAATCTATCTATTGTTTATGATGTGATGCTGAACGTGGGATTCACTTGGAATTGTGTTTATTCCTTCCATTTCCCCACAACTGCGTCAATCTATCTATTGTTTATGATGTGATGGTGAACGTGGGATTCACTTGGAATTGTGTTTATTCCTTCCATTTCCCCACAACTGCGTCAACCAATCTATTGTTTATGATGTGATGGTGAACGTGGGATTCACTTGGAATTGTGTTTATTCCTTCCATTTCCCCACAACTGCGTCAATCCATTTGTTATAATGATGTGATGGTGAACGTGGGATTCACTTGGAATTGTGTTTCTTCCTTCCATTTCCCCACAACTGCGTCAACCTATCTATTGTTTATGATGTGACGGTGAACGTGGGATTCACTTGGAATTGTGTTTCTTCCTTCCATTTCCCCACAAATGCGTCAACCTATCTATTGTTTATGATGTGACGGTGAACGTGGGATTCACTTGGAATTGTGTTTCTTCCTTCCATTTCCCCACAACTGCGTCAATCTATCTATTGTTTATGATGTGATGGTGAACGTGGGATTCACTTGGAATTGTGTTTATTCCTTCCATTTCCCCACAACTGCGTCAACCTATCTATTGTTTATGATGTGATGGTGAACGTGGGATTCACTTGGAATTGTGTTTATTCCTTCCATTTCCCCACAACTGCGTCAACCTATCTATTGTTTATGATGTGATGGTGAACGTGGGATTCACTTGGAATTGTGTTTATTCCTTCCATTTCCCCACAACTGCGTCAATCTATCTATTGTTTATGATGTGATGGTGAACGTGGGATTCACTTGGAATTGTGTTTATTCCTTCCATTTCCCCACAACTGCGTCAACCTATCTATTGTTTATGATGTGACGGTGAACGTGGAATTCACTTGGAATTGTGTTTATTCCTTCCATTTCCCCACAACTGCGTCAATCTATCTATTGTTTATGATGTGTTGGTGAACGTGGGATTCACTTGGAATTGTGTTTCTTCCTTCCATTTCCCCACAACTGCGTCAATCTATCTATTGTTTATGATGTGTTGGTGAACGTGGGATTCACTTGGAATTGTGTTTCTTCCTTCCATTTCCTCACAACTGCGTCAACCTATCTATTGTTTATGATGTGTTGGTGAACGTGGGATTCACTTGGAATTGTGTTTCTTCCTTCCATTTCCCCACAACTGCGTCAATCTATCTATTGTTTATGATGTGTTGGTGAACGTGGGATTCACTTGGAATTGTGTTTATTCCTTCCATTTCCCCACAACTGCGTCAATCTATCTATTGTTTATGATGTGTTGGTGAACGTGGGATTCACTTGGAATTGTGTTTCTTCCTTCCATTTCCCCACAACTGCGTCAATCTATCTATTGTTTATGATGTGACGGTGAACGTGGGCTTCACTTGGAATTGTGTTTATTCCTTCCATTTCCCCACAACTGCGTCAATCTATCTATTGTTTATGATGTGTTGGTGAACGTGGGATTCACTTGGAATTGTGTTTATTCCTTCCATTTCCCCACAACTGCGTCAATCTATCTATTGTTTATGATGTGTTGGTGAACGTGGGATTCACTTGGAATTGTGTTTATTCCTTCCATTTCCCCACAACTGCGTCAACCTATCTATTGTTTATGATGTGATGGTGAACGTGGGATTCACTTGGAATTGTGTTTATTCCTTCCATTTCCTACAACTGCGTCAATCTATCTATTGTTTATGATGTGATGGTGAACGTGGGATTCACTTGGAATTGTGTTTATTCCTTCCATTTCCCCACAACTGCGTCAACCTATCTATTGTTTATGATGTGTTGCTGAACGTGGGATTCACTTGGAATTGTGTTTATTCCTTCCATTTCCCCACAACTGCGTCAATCTATTTGTTATAATGATGTGTTGCTGAACGTGGGCTTCACTTGGAATTGTGTTTATTCCTTCCATTTCCCCACAACTGCGTCAATCTATTTGTTATAATGATGTGTTGCTGAACGTGGGATTCACTTGGAATTGTGTTTATTCCTTCCATTTCCCCACAACTGCGTCAACCTATCTATTGTTTATGATGTGATGGTGAACGTGGGATACACTTGGAATTGTGTTTATTCCTTCCATTTCCCCACAACTGCGTCAACCTATCTATTGTTTATGATGTGTTGGTGAACGTGGGATTCACTTGGAATTGTGTTTATTCCTTCCATTTCCCCACAACTGCGTCAACCTATCTATTGTTTATGATGTGATGGTGAACGTGGGATTCACTTGGAATTGTGTTTATTCCTTCCATTTCCCCACAACTGCGTCAACCTATCTATTGTTTATGATGTGATGGTGAACGTGGGATTCACTTGGAATTGTGTTTATTCCTTCCATTTCCCCAAAACTGCGTCAACCTATCTATTGTTTATGATGTGTTGGTGAACGTGGGATTCACTTGGAATTGTGTTTATTCCTTCCATTTCCCCACAACTGCGTCAACCTATCTATTGTTTATGATGTGATGGTGAACGTGGGATTCACTTAGAATTGTGTTTATTCCTTCCATTTCGTCACAACTGCGTCAATCTATCTATTGTTTATGATGTGTTGGTGAACGTGGGATTCACTTGGAATTGTGTTTATTCCTTCCATTTCCCCACAACTGCGTCAATCTATCTATTGTTTATGATGTGTTGGTGAACGTGGGATTCACTTGGAATTGTGTTTATTCCTTCCATTTCCCCACAACTGCGTCAATCTATCTATTGTTTATGATGTGTTGGTGAACGTGGGATTCACTTGGAATTGTGTTTATTCCTTCCATTTCCCCACAACTGCGTCAACCTATCTATTGTTTATGATGTGACGGTGAACGTGGGATTCACTTGGAATTGTGTTTATTCCTTCCATTTCCCCACAACTGCGTCAATCTATCTATTGTTTATGATGTGTTGGTGAACGTGGGATTCACTTGGAATTGTGTTTCTTCCTTCCATTTCCCCACAACTGCGTCAACCTATCTATTGTTTATGATGTGTTGGTGAACGTGGGATTCACTTGGAATTGTGTTTATTCCTTCCATTTCCCCACAACTGCGTCAACCTATCTATTGTTTATGATGTGATGGTGAACGTGGGATTCACTTGGAATTGTGTTTATTCCTTCCATTTCGTCACAACTGCGTCAATCTATCTATTGTTTATGATGTGTTGGTGAACGTGGGATTCACTTGGAATTGTGTTTATTCCTTCCATTTCCCCACAACTGCGTCAATCTATCTATTGTTTATGATGTGTTGGTGAACGTGGGATTCACTTGGAATTGTGTTTATTCCTTCCATTTCCCCACAACTGCGTCAATCTATCTATTGTTTATGATGTGTTGGTGAACGTGGGATTCACTTGGAATTGTGTTTATTCCTTCCATTTCCCCACAACTGCGTCAACCTATCTATTGTTTATGATGTGACGGTGAACGTGGGATTCACTTGGAATTGTGTTTCTTCCTTCCATTTCCCCACAACTGCGTCAATCTATCTATTGTTTATGATGTGTTGGTGAACGTGGGATTCACTTGGAATTGTGTTTATTCCTTCCATTTCCCCACAACTGCGTCAATCTATCTATTGTTTATGATGTGTTGGTGAACGTGGGATTCACTTGGAATTGTGTTTCTTCCTTCCATTTCCCCACAACTGCGTCAACCTATCTATTGTTTATGATGTGTTGGTGAACGTGGGATTCACTTGGAATTGTGTTTATTCCTTCCATTTCCCCACAACTGCGTCAATCTATCTATTGTTTATGATGTGTTGGTGAACGTGGGATTCACTTGGAATTGTGTTTATTCCTTCCATTTCCCCACAACTGCGTCAATCTATCTATTGTTTATGATGTGTTGGTGAACGTGGAATTCACTTGGAATTGTGTTTATTCCTTCCATTTCCCCACAACTGCGTCAATCTATCTATTGTTTATGATGTGACGGTGAACGTGGGCTTCACTTGGAATTGTGTTTATTCCTTCCATTTCCCCACAACTGCGTCAATCTATCTATTGTTTATGATGTGTTGGTGAACGTGGGATTCACTTGGAATTGTGTTTATTCCTTCCATTTCCCCACAACTGCGTCAACCTATCTATTGTTTATGATGTGATGGTGAACGTGGGATTCACTTGGAATTGTGTTTCTTCCTTCCATTTCCCCACAACTGCGTCAATCTATCTATTGTTTATGATGTGATGGTGAACGTGGGATTCACTTGGAATTGTGTTTATTCCTTCCATTTCCCCACAACTGCGTCAATCTATCTATTGTTTATGATGTGATGGTGAACGTGGGCTTCACTTGGAATTGTGTTTATTCCTTCCATTTCCCCACAACTGCGTCAATCTATCTATTGTTTATGATGTGTTGGTGAACGTGGGATTCACTTGGAATTGTGTTTCTTCCTTCCATTTCCCCACAACTGCGTCAACCTATCTATTGTTTATGATGTGTTGGTGAACGTGGGATTCACTTGGAATTGTGTTTCTTCCTTTCATTTCCCCACAACTGCGTCAATCTATCTATTGTTTATGATGTGTTGGTGAACGTGGGATTCACTTGGAATTGTGTTTATTCCTTCCATTTCCCCACAACTGCGTCAATCTATCTATTGTTTATGATGTGTTGGTGAACGTGGAATTCACTTGGAATTGTGTTTATTCCTTCCATTTCCCCACAACTGCGTCAATCTATCTATTGTTTATGATGTGACGGTGAACGTGGGCTTCACTTGGAATTGTGTTTATTCCTTCCATTTCCCCACAACTGCGTCAATCTATCTATTGTTTATGATGTGTTGGTGAACGTGGGATTCACTTGGAATTGTGTTTATTCCTTCCATTTCCCCACAACTGCGTCAATCTATCTATTGTTTATGATGTGACGGTGAACGTGGGATTCACTTGGAATTGTGTTTATTCCTTCCATTTCCCCACAACTGCGTCAATCTATCTTTTGTTTATGATGTGTTGGTGAACGTGGGATTCACTTGGAATTGTGTTTATTCCTTCCATTTCCCCACAACTGCGTCAATCTATCTATTGTTTATGATGTGTTGGTGAACGTGGGATTCACTTGGAATTGTGTTTATTCCTTCCATTTCCCCACAACTGCGTCAACCTATCTATTGTTTATGATGTGATGGTGAACGTGGGATTCACTTGGAATTGTGTTTATTCCTTCCATTTCCCCACAACTGCGTCAACCTATCTATTGTTTATGATGTGATGGTGAACGTGGGATTCACTTGGAATTGTGTTTATTCCTTCCATTTCCCCACAATTGCGTCAATCTATCTATTGTTTATGATGTGATGGTGAACGTGGGATTCACTTGGAATTGTGTTTATTCCTTCCATTTCCCCACAACTGCGTCAATCTATCTATTGTTTATGATGTGATGGTGAACGTGGGCTTCACTTGGAATTGTGTTTCTTCCTTCCATTTCCCCTCAACTGCGTCAATCTATCTATTGTTTATGATGTGATGGTGAACGTGGGCTTCACTTGGAATTGTGTTTATTCCTTCCATTTCCCCACAACTGCGTCAATCTATCTATTGTTTATGATGTGTTGGTGAACGTGGGATTCACTTGGAATTGTGTTTATTCCTTCCATTTCCCCACAACTGCGTCAATCTATCTATTGTTTATGATGTGATGGTGAACGTGGGATTCACTTGGAATTGTGTTTCTTCCTTCCATTTCCCCACAACTGCGTCAATCTATCTATTGTTTATGATGTGATGGTGAACGTGGGCTTCACTTGGAATTGTGTTTATTCCTTCCATTTCCCCACAACTGCGTCAATCTATCTATTGTTTATGATGTGATGGTGAACGTGGGCTTCACTTGGAATTGTGTTTATTCCTTCCATTTCCCCACAACTGCGTCAATCTATCTATTGTTTATGATGTGATGGTGAACGTGGGCTTCACTTGGAATTGTGTTTCTTCCTTCCATTTCCCCTCAACTGCGTCAATCTATCTATTGTTTATGATGTGATGGTGAACGTGGGCTTCACTTGGAATTGTGTTTATTCCTTCCATTTCCCCACAACTGCGTCAATCTATCTATTGTTTATGATGTGATGGTGAACGTGGGCTTCACTTGGAATTGTGTTTCTTCCTTCCATTTCCCCTCAACTGCGTCAATCTATCTATTGTTTATGATGTGATGGTGAACGTGGGCTTCACTTGGAATTGTGTTTATTCCTTCCATTTCCCCACAACTGCGTCAATCTATCTATTGTTTATGATGTGTTGGTGAACGTGGGATTCACTTGGAATTGTGTTTATTCCTTCCATTTCCCCACAACTGCGTCAATCTATCTATTGTTTATGATGTGATGGTGAACGTGGGCTTCACTTGGAATTGTGTTTATTCCTTCCATTTCCCCACAACTGCGTCAATCTATCTATTGTTTATGATGTGATGGTGAACGTGGGCTTCACTTGGAATTGTGTTTATTCCTTCCATTTCCCCACAACTGCGTCAATCTATCTATTGTTTATGATGTGATGGTGAACGTGGGATTCACTTGGAATTGTGTTTATTCCTTCCATTTCCCCACAACTGCGTCAACCTATCTATTGTTTATGATGTGATGGTGAACGTGGGCTTCACTTGGAATTGTGTTTATTCCTTCCATTTCCCCACAACTGCGTCAACCTATCTATTGTTTATGATGTGATGGTGAACGTGGGCTTCACTTGGAATTGTGTTTATTCCTTCCATTTCCCCACAACTGCGTCAACCTATCTATTGTTTATGATGTGACGTTGAACGTGGGATTCACTTGGAATTGTGTTTATTCCTTCCATTTCCCCACAACTGCGTCAATCTATCTATTGTTTATGATGTGATGGTGAACGTGGGATTCACTTGGAATTGTGTTTATTCCTTCCATTTCCCCACAACTGCGTCAATCTATTTGTTATAATGATGTGATGGTGAACGTGGGATTCACTTGGAATTGTGTTTATTCCTTCCATTTCCCCACAACTGCGTCAATCTATCTATTGTTTATGATGTGATGGTGAACGTGGGATTCACTTGGAATTGTGTTTCTTCCTTCCATTTCCCCACAACTGCGTCAACCTATCTATTGTTTATGATGTGATGGTGAACGTGGGATTCACTTGGAATTGTGTTTATTCCTTCCATTTCGTCACAACTGCGTCAATCTATCTATTGTTTATGATGTGTTGGTGAACGTGGGATTCACTTGGAATTGTGTTTATTCCTTCCATTTCCCCACAACTGCGTCAATCTATCTATTGTTTATGATGTGTTGGTGAACGTGGGATTCACTTGGAATTGTGTTTATTCCTTCCATTTCCCCACAACTGCGTCAATCTATCTATTGTTTATGATGTGTTGGTGAACGTGGGATTCACTTGGAATTGTGTTTATTCCTTCCATTTCCCCACAACTGCGTCAACCTATCTATTGTTTATGATGTGACGGTGAACGTGGGATTCACTTGGAATTGTGTTTCTTCCTTCCATTTCCCCACAACTGCGTCAATCTATTTGTTATAATGATGTGTTGCTGAACGTGGGCTTCACTTGGAATTGTGTTTATTCCTTCCATTTCCCCACAACTGCGTCAATCTATTTGTTATAATGATGTGTTGCTGAACGTGGGATTCACTTGGAATTGTGTTTATTCCTTCCATTTCCCCACAACTGCGTCAACCTATCTATTGTTTATGATGTGTTGGTGAACGTGGGATTCACTTGGAATTGTGTTTCTTCCTTCCATTTCCCCACAACTGCGTCAACCTATCTATTGTTTATGATGTGTTGGTGAACGTGGGATTCACTTGGAATTGTGTTTTTTCCTTCCATTTCCCCACAACTGCGTCAATCTATCTATTGTTTATGATGTGTTGGTGAACGTGGGATTCACTTGGAATTGTGTTTATTCCTTCCATTTCCCCACAACTGCGTCAATCTATCTATTGTTTATGATGTGTTGGTGAACGTGGAATTCACTTGGAATTGTGTTTATTCCTTCCATTTCCCCACAACTGCGTCAATCTATCTATTGTTTATGATGTGACGGTGAACGTGGGCTTCACTTGGAATTGTGTTTATTCCTTCCATTTCCCCACAACTGCGTCAATCTATCTATTGTTTATGATGTGTTGGTGAACGTGGGATTCACTTGGAATTGTGTTTATTCCTTCCATTTCCCCACAACTGCGTCAACCTATCTATTGTTTATGATGTGATGGTGAACGTGGGATTCACTTGGAATTGTGTTTATTCCTTCCATTTCCCCACAACTGCGTCAATCTATCTATTGTTTATGATGTGATGGTGAACGTGGGATTCACTTGGAATTGTGTTTATTCCTTCCATTTCCCCACAACTGCGTCAATCTATCTATTGTTTATGATGTGATGGTGAACGTGGGCTTCACTTGGAATTGTGTTTATTCCTTCCATTTCCCCACAACTGCGTCAATCTATCTATTGTTTATGATGTGTTGGTGAACGTGGGATTCACTTGGAATTGTGTTTCTTCCTTCCATTTCCCCACAACTGCGTCAACCTATCTATTGTTTATGATGTGTTGGTGAACGTGGGATTCACTTGGAATTGTGTTTCTTCCTTTCATTTCCCCACAACTGCGTCAATCTATCTATTGTTTATGATGTGTTGGTGAACGTGGGATTCACTTGGAATTGTGTTTATTCCTTCCATTTCCCCACAACTGCGTCAATCTATCTATTGTTTATGATGTGTTGGTGAACGTGGAATTCACTTGGAATTGTGTTTATTCCTTCCATTTCCCCACAACTGCGTCAATCTATCTATTGTTTATGATGTGACGGTGAACGTGGGCTTCACTTGGAATTGTGTTTATTCCTTCCATTTCCCCACAACTGCGTCAATCTATCTATTGTTTATGATGTGACGGTGAACGTGGGCTTCACTTGGAATTGTGTTTATTCCTTCCATTTCCCCACAACTGCGTCAATCTATCTATTGTTTATGATGTGTTGGTGAACGTGGGATTCACTTGGAATTGTGTTTATTCCTTCCATTTCCCCACAACTGCGTCAACCTATCTATTGTTTATGATGTGATGGTGAACGTGGGATTCACTTGGAATTGTGTTTATTCCTTCCATTTCCCCACAACTGCGTCAATCTATCTATTGTTTATGATGTGATGGTGAACGTGGGATTCACTTGGAATTGTGTTTATTCCTTCCATTTCCCCACAACTGCGTCAATCTATCTATTGTTTATGATGTGATGGTGAACGTGGGCTTCACTTGGAATTGTGTTTATTCCTTCCATTTCCCCACAACTGCGTCAATCTATCTATTGTTTATGATGTGTTGGTGAACGTGGGATTCACTTGGAATTGTGTTTCTTCCTTCCATTTCCCCACAACTGCGTCAACCTATCTATTGTTTATGATGTGTTGGTGAACGTGGGATTCACTTGGAATTGTGTTTCTTCCTTTCATTTCCCCACAACTGCGTCAATCTATCTATTGTTTATGATGTGTTGGTGAACGTGGGATTCACTTGGAATTGTGTTTATTCCTTCCATTTCCCCACAACTGCGTCAATCTATCTATTGTTTATGATGTGTTGGTGAACGTGGAATTCACTTGGAATTGTGTTTATTCCTTCCATTTCCCCACAACTGCGTCAATCTATCTATTGTTTATGATGTGACGGTGAACGTGGGCTTCACTTGGAATTGTGTTTATTCCTTCCATTTCCCCACAACTGCGTCAATCTATCTATTGTTTATGATGTGTTGGTGAACGTGGGATTCACTTGGAATTGTGTTTATTCCTTCCATTTCCCCACAACTGCGTCAATCTATCTATTGTTTATGATGTGACGGTGAACGTGGGATTCACTTGGAATTGTGTTTATTCCTTCCATTTCCCCACAACTGCGTCAATCTATCTTTTGTTTATGATGTGTTGGTGAACGTGGGATTCACTTGGAATTGTGTTTATTCCTTCCATTTCCCCACAACTGCGTCCATCTATCTATTGTTTATGATGTGTTGGTGAACGTGGGATTCACTTGGAATTGTGTTTATTCCTTCCATTTCCCCACAACTGCGTCAACCTATCTATTGTTTATGATGTGATGGTGAACGTGGGATTCACTTGGAATTGTGTTTATTCCTTCCATTTCCCCACAACTGCGTCAACCTATCTATTGTTTATGATGTGATGGTGAACGTGGGATTCACTTGGAATTGTGTTTATTCCTTCCATTTCCCCACAACTGCGTCAATCTATCTATTGTTTATGATGTGATGGTGAACGTGGGCTTCACTTGGAATTGTGTTTATTCCTTCCATTTCCCCACAACTGCGTCAACCTATCTATTGTTTATGATGTGACGGTGAACGTGGGATTCACTTGGAATTGTGTTTATTCCTTCCATTTCCCCACAACTGCGTCAATCTATCTATTGTTTATGATGTGTTGGTGAACGTGGGATTCACTTGGAATTGTGTTTCTTCCTTCCATTTCCCCACAACTGCGTCAATCTATCTATTGTTTATGATGTGTTGGTGAACGTGGGATTCACTTGGAATTGTGTTTCTTCCTTCCATTTCCCCACAACTGCGTCAATCTATCTATTGTTTATGATGTGATGGTGAACGTGGGCTTCACTTGGAATTGTGTTTCTTCCTTCCATTTCCCCTCAACTGCGTCAATCTATCTATTGTTTATGATGTGATGGTGAACGTGGGCTTCACTTGGAATTGTGTTTATTCCTTCCATTTCCCCACAACTGCGTCAATCTATCTATTGTTTATGATGTGTTGGTGAACGTGGGATTCACTTGGAATTGTGTTTATTCCTTCCATTTCCCCACAACTGCGTCAATCTATCTATTGTTTATGATGTGATGGTGAACGTGGGATTCACTTGGAATTGTGTTTCTTCCTTCCATTTCCCCACAACTGCGTCAATCTATCTATTGTTTATGATGTGATGGTGAACGTGGGCTTCACTTGGAATTGTGTTTATTCCTTCCATTTCCCCACAACTGCGTCAATCTATCTATTGTTTATGATGTGATGGTGAACGTGGGCTTCACTTGGAATTGTGTTTATTCCTTCCATTTCCCCACAACTGCGTCAATCTATCTATTGTTTATGATGTGATGGTGAACGTGGGCTTCACTTGGAATTGTGTTTCTTCCTTCCATTTCCCCTCAACTGCGTCAATCTATCTATTGTTTATGATGTGATGGTGAACGTGGGCTTCACTTGGAATTGTGTTTATTCCTTCCATTTCCCCACAACTGCGTCAATCTATCTATTGTTTATGATGTGATGGTGAACGTGGGCTTCACTTGGAATTGTGTTTCTTCCTTCCATTTCCCCACAACTGCGTCAATCTATCTATTGTTTATGATGTGATGGTGAACGTGGGCTTCACTTGGAATTGTGTTTATTCCTTCCATTTCCCCACAACTGCGTCAATCTATCTATTGTTTATGATGTGTTGGTGAACGTGGGATTCACTTGGAATTGTGTTTATTCCTTCCATTTCCCCACAACTGCGTCAATCTATCTATTGTTTATGATGTGATGGTGAACGTGGGCTTCACTTGGAATTGTGTTTATTCCTTCCATTTCCCCACAACTGCGTCAATCTATCTATTGTTTATGATGTGATGGTGAACGTGGGCTTCACTTGGAATTGTGTTTATTCCTTCCATTTCCCCACAACTGCGTCAATCTATCTATTGTTTATGATGTGATGGTGAACGTGGGATTCACTTGGAATTGTGTTTATTCCTTCCATTTCCCCACAACTGCGTCAACCTATCTATTGTTTATGATGTGATGGTGAACGTGGGCTTCACTTGGAATTGTGTTTATTCCTTCCATTTCCCCACAACTGCGTCAACCTATCTATTGTTTATGATGTGATGGTGAACGTGGGCTTCACTTGGAATTGTGTTTATTCCTTCCATTTCCCCACAACTGCGTCAACCTATCTATTGTTTATGATGTGACGGTGAACGTGGGATTCACTTGGAATTGTGTTTATTCCTTCCATTTCCCCACAACTGCGTCAATCTATCTATTGTTTATGATGTGATGGTGAACGTGGGATTCACTTGGAATTGTGTTTATTCCTTCCATTTCCCCACAACTGCGTCAATCTATTTGTTATAATGATGTGATGGTGAACGTGGGATTCACTTGGAATTGTGTTTATTCCTTCCATTTCCCCACAACTGCGTCAACCTATCTATTGTTTATGATGTGATGGTGAACGTGGGATTCACTTGGAATTGTGTTTCTTCCTTCCATTTCCCCACAACTGCGTCAATCTATTTGTTATAATGATGTGTTGCTGAACGTGGGCTTCACTTGGAATTGTGTTTATTCCTTCCATTTCCCCACAACTGCGTCAACCTATCTATTGTTTATGATGTGATGGTGAACGTGGGATTCACTTGGAATTGTGTTTCTTCCTTCCATTTCCCCACAACTGCGTCAATCTATTTGTTATAATGATGTGTTGCTGAACGTGGGCTTCACTTGGAATTGTGTTTATTCCTTCCATTTCCCCACAACTGCGTCAATCTATTTGTTATAATGATGGTTGGTGAACGTGGGATTCACTTGGAATTGTGTTTATTCCTTCCATTTCCCCACAACTGCGTCAATCTATTTGTTATAATGATGTGATGGTGAACGTGGGCTTCACTTGGAATTGTGTTTATTCCTTCCATTTCCCCACAACTGCGTCAACCTATCTATTGTTTATGATGTGACGGTGAACGTGGGATTCACTTGGAATTGTGTTTATTCCTTCCATTTCCCCACAACTGCGTCAATCTATCTATTGTTTATGATGTGTTGGTGAACGTGGGATTCACTTGGAATTGTGTTTATTCCTTCCATTTCCCCACAACTGCGTCAATCTATCTATTGTTTATGATGTGATGGTGAACGTGGGATTCACTTGGAATTGTGTTTCTTCCTTCCATTTCCCCACAACTGCGTCAATCTATCTATTGTTTATGATGTGATGGTGAACGTGGGCTTCACTTGGAATTGTGTTTATTCCTTCCATTTCCCCACAACTGCGTCAATCTATCTATTGTTTATGATGTGATGGTGAACGTGGGCTTCACTTGGAATTGTGTTTATTCCTTCCATTTCCCCACAACTGCGTCAATCTATCTATTGTTTATGATGTGATGGTGAACGTGGGCTTCACTTGGAATTGTGTTTCTTCCTTCCATTTCCCCTCAACTGCGTCAATCTATCTATTGTTTATGATGTGATGGTGAACGTGGGCTTCACTTGGAATTGTGTTTATTCCTTCCATTTCCCCACAACTGCGTCAATCTATCTATTGTTTATGATGTGATGGTGAACGTGGGCTTCACTTGGAATTGTGTTTCTTCCTTCCATTTCCCCACAACTGCGTCAATCTATCTATTGTTTATGATGTGATGGTGAACGTGGGCTTCACTTGGAATTGTGTTTATTCCTTCCATTTCCCCACAACTGCGTCAATCTATCTATTGTTTATGATGTGTTGGTGAACGTGGGATTCACTTGGAATTGTGTTTATTCCTTCCATTTCCCCACAACTGCGTCAATCTATCTATTGTTTATGATGTGATGGTGAACGTGGGCTTCACTTGGAATTGTGTTTATTCCTTCCATTTCCCCACAACTGCGTCAATCTATCTATTGTTTATGATGTGATGGTGAACGTGGGCTTCACTTGGAATTGTGTTTATTCCTTCCATTTCCCCACAACTGCGTCAATCTATCTATTGTTTATGATGTGATGGTGAACGTGGGATTCACTTGGAATTGTGTTTATTCCTTCCATTTCCCCACAACTGCGTCAACCTATCTATTGTTTATGATGTGATGGTGAACGTGGGCTTCACTTGGAATTGTGTTTATTCCTTCCATTTCCCCACAACTGCGTCAACCTATCTATTGTTTATGATGTGATGGTGAACGTGGGCTTCACTTGGAATTGTGTTTATTCCTTCCATTTCCCCACAACTGCGTCAACCTATCTATTGTTTATGATGTGACGGTGAACGTGGGATTCACTTGGAATTGTGTTTATTCCTTCCATTTCCCCACAACTGCGTCAATCTATCTATTGTTTATGATGTGATGGTGAACGTGGGATTCACTTGGAATTGTGTTTATTCCTTCCATTTCCCCACAACTGCGTCAATCTATTTGTTATAATGATGTGATGGTGAACGTGGGATTCACTTGGAATTGTGTTTATTCCTTCCATTTCCCCACAACTGCGTCAACCTATCTATTGTTTATGATGTGATGGTGAACGTGGGATTCACTTGGAATTGTGTTTCTTCCTTCCATTTCCCCACAACTGCGTCAATCTATTTGTTATAATGATGTGTTGCTGAACGTGGGCTTCACTTGGAATTGTGTTTATTCCTTCCATTTCCCCACAACTGCGTCAACCTATCTATTGTTTATGATGTGATGGTGAACGTGGGATTCACTTGGAATTGTGTTTCTTCCTTCCATTTCCCCACAACTGCGTCAATCTATTTGTTATAATGATGTGTTGCTGAACGTGGGCTTCACTTGGAATTGTGTTTATTCCTTCCATTTCCCCACAACTGCGTCAATCTATTTGTTATAATGATGGTTGGTGAACGTGGGATTCACTTGGAATTGTATTTATTCCTTCCATTTCCCCACAACTGCGTCAATCTATTTGTTATAATGATGTGATGGTGAACGTGGGCTTCACTTGGAATTGTGTTTATTCCTTCCATTTCCCCACAACTGCGTCAACCTATCTATTGTTTATGATGTGACGGTGAACGTGGGATTCACTTGGAATTGTGTTTATTCCTTCCATTTCCCCACAACTGCGTCAATCTATCTATTGTTTATGATGTGACGGTGAACGTGGGATTCACTTGGAATTGTGTTTATTCCTTCCATTTTCTCACAACTGCGTCAATCTATCTATTGTTTATGATGTGATGGTGAACGTGGGATTCACTTGGAATTGTGTTTATTCCTTCCATTTCCCCACAACTGCGTCAATCTATTTGTTATAATGATGTGATGGTGAACGTGGGATTCACTTGGAATTGTGTTTATTCCTTCCATTTCCCCACAACTGCGTCAACCTATCTATTGTTTATGATGTGATTGTGAACGTGGGCTTCACTTGGAATTGTGTTTATTCCTTCCATTTCCCCACAACTGCGTCAATCTATCTATTGTTTATGATGTGATGGTGAACGTGGGATTCACTTGGAATTGTGTTTATTCCTTCCATTTCCCCACAACTGCGTCAATCTTTCTATTGTTTATGATGTGTTGCTGAACGTGGGATTCACTTGGAATTGTGTTTATTCCTTCCATTTCCCCACAACTGCGTCAATCTATTTGTTATAATGATGTGTTGCTGAACGTGGGCTTCACTTGGAATTGTGTTTATTCCTTCCATTTCCCCACAACTGCGTCAACCTATCTATTGTTTATGATGTGATGGTGAACGTGGGATTCACTTGGAATTGTGTTTATTCCTTCCATTTCCCCACAACTGCGTCAACCTATCTATGTTTATGATGTGATGGTGAACGTGGGATTCACTTGGAATTGTGTTTATTCCTTCCATTTCCCCACAACTGCGTCAATCTATTTGTTATAATGATGTGTTGCTGAACGTGGGATTCACTTGGAATTGTGTTTATTCCTTCCATTTCCCCACAACTGCGTCAACCTATCTATTGTTTATGATGTGTTGCTGAACGTGGGATTCACTTGGAATTGTGTTTATTCCTTCCATTTCCCCACAACTGCGTCAATCTATTTGTTATAATGATGTGTTGCTGAACGTGGGCTTCACTTGGAATTGTGTTTATTCCTTCCATTTCCCCACAACTGCGTCAATCTATTTGTTATAATGATGTGTTGCTGAACGTGGGCTTCACTTGGAATTGTGTTTATTCCTTCCATTTCCCCACAACTGCGTCAATCTATTTGTTATAATGATGTGTTGCTGAACGTGGGCTTCACTTGGAATTGTGTTTATTCCTTCCATTTCCCCACAACTGCGTCAATCTATTTGTTATAATGATGTGTTGCTGAACGTGGGATTCACTTGGAATTGTGTTTATTCCTTCCATTTCCCCACAACTGCGTCAACCTATCTATTGTTTATGATGTGACGGTGAACGTGGGATTCACTTGGAATTGTGTTTATTCCTTCCATTTCCCCACAACTGCGTCAATCTATCTATTGTTTATGATGTGTTGGTGAACGTGGGATTCACTTGGAATTGTGTTTCTTCCTTCCATTTCCCCACAACTGCGTCAACCTATCTATTGTTTATGATGTGTTGGTGAACGTGGGATTCACTTGGAATTGTGTTTCTTCCTTCCATTTCCCCACAACTGCGTCAATCTATCTATTGTTTATGATGTGATGGTGAACGTGGGCTTCACTTGGAATTGTGTTTCTTCCTTCCATTTCCCCTCAACTGCGTCAATCTATCTATTGTTTATGATGTGATGGTGAACGTGGGCTTCACTTGGAATTGTGTTTATTCCTTCCATTTCCCCACAACTGCGTCAATCTATCTATTGTTTATGATGTGATGGTGAACGTGGGCTTCACTTGGAATTGTGTTTCTTCCTTCCATTTCCCCACAACTGCGTCAATCTATCTATTGTTTATGATGTGTTGGTGAACGTGGGATTCACTTGGAATTGTGTTTATTCCTTCCATTTCCCCACAACTGCGTCAATCTATCTATTGTTTATGATGTGACGGTGAACGTGGGCTTCACTTGGAATTGTGTTTATTCCTTCCATTTCCCCACAACTGCGTCAACCTATCTATTGTTTATGATGTGTTGGTGAACGTGGGATTCACTTGGAATTGTGTTTATTCCTTCCATTTCCCCACAACTGCGTCAATCTATCTATTGTTTATGATGTGACGGTGAACGTGGGATTCACTTGGAATTGTGTTTATTCCTTCCATTTCCCCACAACTGCGTCAATCTATCTATTGTTTATGATGTGTTGGTGAACGTGGGATTCACTTGGAATTGTGTTTATTCCTTCCATTTCCCCACAACTGCGTCAATCTATCTATTGTTTATGATGTGTTGGTGAACGTGGGATTCACTTGGAATTGTGTTTATTCCTTCCATTTCCCCACAACTGCGTCAACCTATCTATTGTTTATGATGTGATGGTGAACGTGGGATTCACTTGGAATTGTGTTTATTCCTTCCATTTCCCCACAACTGCGTCAATCTATCTATTGTTTATGATGTGTTGGTGAACGTGGGATTCACTTGGAATTGTGTTTATTCCTTCCATTTCCCCACAACTGCGTCAATCTATCTATTGTTTATGATGTGTTGGTGAACGTGGGATTCACTTGGAATTGTGTTTCTTCCTTCCATTTCCCCACAACTGCGTCAACCTATCTATTGTTTATGATGTGACGGTGAACGTGGGATTCACTTGGAATTGTGTTTATTCCTTCCATTTCCCCACAACCGCGTCAACCTATTTATATCTGTTAAAACTGGAAGTACTGTTGTACCTAGACGATATCTTAGCAAAAATTCTACTACCGCTGAATAAATATATCGTAACATTCCGTATTGTAACTATAAAATATATTAAATACTTGTAATATTGATTTTCAACTTTGTGTAGGCCAACCTTTGCCAATCTGTTTCATAATTGTGACAAAAGTCTAGTAAGAAAATAAACTATCTTTCTAACCACAGAGAGTTAAACTTTTATTTGTCCACCATTAACAATATCTTCATTAAACAACCTGATGACTTAGTGGTGTAGCGGTTGGTAGCCCTAACACGCACGCCAAAGATCCCAGGTTCGAGTCCTGGCCGGGGCATTCATTTGTGTGATGAAGACAGAAGTTTGTTTTCGGGTAATGGTTGTTTGTATTTATATACAATGTTGATAAAAGCGAGAGGCATTTAATGAAACCACATATACTATAAGTGCCTACTGTTAATCCGAAACTATTAAAAAAAAGTTTACGAGAAGTTTACGAAAAAACGTTCATCAACGAACTTATATAGCTTAATAATTAAGTTAAAATGTAAACATCCTTTGTTGAGTAGCCTGCCGTTACCTGCGTAACAAAGTGGCAACGTAGCATTTGAGTACCATACCGCGTGCGGCGGCGGGCTCACCGGCTCGCACACCTACCTACACAGCAGAGCACCCGGGTTTGATGTGGATGATAATGTAAACATGTGTTGTAGGTAACGTTGGAAGGTATGATCAATGAAAATAATAAACAAAATAATTAATTGTAACACTTACACATTAAATCTTCGATTGTTCGAAATGTCCGCCGTTTGCAATGGTACACAAATTATAACGACGTATAATATTGGTATTTAATCATGCAATAAGGTCACTGTTTGTTGTTAAACTTATTAATTTATTAAACGCTAATATAGTCCTGTTTTTAAGTTCCTCTACGGTATTCACGTACACTTCACTTTTCACAAACCCCCAGATAAAAAAATCCATTGGAGTGAGATCCGGGGACCGTGGTGGCCATCGTACTGGTCCAAATCGACCAATCCACTGCTGTCCAAACATTTCGGTAAGTAGCTCTCTGGAAGACATCACTGAATGTGGAGGAGCTCCGTCCAATTGGTACCATAAATGCCGATAATCGGCTAAGGGTAGTTCCTCGGTATATTCAGCAACGGGACTGGATAATATCTCCAAAAATTTTGCCGCGTTAAGGGTAACGTCAATAAAAACAGGGCCAATAATCTGGTCCCTGTGTATACCAGCCCACACATTAACAGAGAGCGGTACTGATGCTCTGAGTCCCGAATCATGCGTGGATTTTCAATACTCCAGTATCTGAGATTTTGTTGGTTCCATATGCCATTGCGTGTAAATGTGCTCTCGTCGCTCCACATGACATTTAATAAAAAATTCGGGTCGTCACTAACTTTGTCAAGTACCCACTGGCAGTGGGTACGCCTGACTGGCAAATCCCTTCTTAAAAGGGCTTGGACTTTTTTAAATTTGAACAAATTTAAAAAAGTTTGCGTTTATTCCTTTTTAAAATGTTATGCACGGTTCTATGGCAAACTCTAAAATGGCGTGCGGCTCTATGCAGACTCGATTCGGGGTTGCGGTCAAAATAGTCAAGAATCTGTTGCTCGCGCGCAGTAGGTATCTGCTGCGGTGGGACTCCCTCCTGATGCGCTGCTAATGGTTTGTTTTCCCGTGCCCGTTGTACTGCCAATACTATGGTGCGAGCGTTCCTAGGGCACGCGTGGCTGTCTCCATACCTTTCTCGGTAAGTTCGCAGAGCTAGAGCTGCATTTCCGTGGGATTCCCCGTAGATTAAAATCATGTCAGTGTATTCTGACGCCGTGTATGTAGCACGAGGCATTGAGGATGTCTTCTGTACTTACAAAATAATTAAAAACTACTCACAAAACTAAACCTAAAATACTTAATTACGTGTCCTATCACAATAAAAACTTAACATTAGTCAATGGGATGCGTGAGCGACAATAATCTGTGCTGAATTGCACAACGTGCACCCCGGATGCAACGCGTCTTCGCACTAAACAAAGTAAAAATTGTGCCCTTGACCTAATAGCCGAGCCGCCGCCGGCGCAATAGCAACATATTGATCTATTTCTATTTCTGTTACGCTTATACATTAGAGTGAGATAACCGTGATCTGTACTTTCTTTTAAGGAAAGATTTAGTAACAGTGTACTTCCTTGTTTGTATTGCATACTTACGATGCGAACTGGCAACGTCGCATCGCTCGCGTGAATTTTGTCGTTTAGATAACTATATATGTCTATAGTACAAATTTACGATCAGGTGATCGGGAACATACAGAGTGTTTAAATGAAACTAGGTAGAAACTAAAAAGCATTCTTGTGACTAAACTATTGCTTACATTGATCTGATTTTTGTTGTGTAGCCTGATAATGATAAACAAAATATGTGGTTTCATTTAATGCCTCTCGCTTTTATCAACATTGTATGTGTGTTTGTTCTGGGTTCCCCCAAAAGTTCGCTGTAGAGTCATCTATCATAAAGCTCTGCTTATTTTGGGGCCATACAGTTGGTGTGTTTGTCTGGGCATTATTTATTATTATGATTTTAAAAAATCGTTGTAAAAACTTTTTGGTATATTTAGCAGCCACCGGAAAGCCACTAGAAACCGGATATGTAGACTTAAACGCCAGTATCTTAACCATTTAACCACTACACCGCTGACGCAAACCTTTCATGGGCTGTGCTGATACCACATGCATCACAATACATCGGTATCGTGAAAAATGTCACAATACGCGTTGCAAAAATTATTTCACCTCAAGCATTGAAATAAATATAACATAAATATGAAACATTTTTGTAATAAAATATTTAATAAAAATGGCTCGACATGGAAGGTTAGGTAACAACATATGTCCAGTGGAGAAAACATAGGTAAAGATTATCAAATTAAAACAGTTTTTTCTTACGATTTATTTTATTTAC
Organism: Marasmarcha lunaedactyla; assembly: GCA_923062675.1. Lineage (NCBI taxonomy): Eukaryota > Metazoa > Arthropoda > Insecta > Lepidoptera > Pterophoridae > Marasmarcha > Marasmarcha lunaedactyla. The sequence continues at coordinate 18,031,501 of OV281359.1, forward strand.
GCACATACAATGTTTGTATTACATATCTTCATTATTTTAAGTTGTATCTGTTCTTTGAATTCTTAAATTATAAATTAATTTACAAAAAAAAAGCCAGCGTCACTTTCGATCTGCACTCCCAGCAACGCCTGCTAATATGGCCTACTATTATTTACGTAAACAAACACAAGAAAAACAACAATGACTCAGTGCGTAGATATATTTCCATATTCATATTTGTATTTTATTTACATATATTGAACATCAAAATATCTGAGATTTGCGAATACTTCAATTCGTAATATAAATATATCCGTTTCAGCAACCTTTCAACAAGTAATAACAAATTAGCAAAAAATTGTTGATTGTATTCACATGCGAAATCATTTTGGAGTATTAAACAGTTTTACAACTGGATTTTACCGCGTTTTACGTTTTAAGTCGATGTTTCAGTATCTTAACGGACGCCGTGGTCACGAGAGACTAAGATGACAATCATCTTCGTTCAAAATTGAATCATCTCCATCTGTTTTTCGGTCTGCGTTGAGGAGGGCGATGGCTGGATCCCACGTTAACTCGTGAACGTGGGGGAGGGAGGATGCAGATAATGTTGGGACTAAACTATTAGGACTGTTGTGTATTCTATCAAGCAGAGAATCTTATGCAAATAAACCCAAGATATTTGTAAGTAAAAGGATTTTTATTAAATTTGTTTTCTTATGAAAAGCTCATGATCAACTGACAATAATATTTATAAACAAATAAGATATAAAACAGTTGTTATCTAAAAGTAAATTTGACAAGGTTATCTTTATGTCCAGTCTAACAAGTATATTGAAAAATAGGTCTTTATATAACATTAATTATCACATAATATCAGATTAATAATTATATTCAACAAATAAGAATAATTTTGTATAGACATAAAGAGGCATTGTAAATTTATTTTGAGAAAAAAATATACCTGTCAAGTTTCTTGCCAGTTCTTCTTCACGAAGGCTTTTCCGAACTGGTGGTAGAGTCACGTTTTATTTGACGTCAACAAGAACAAGTAATTGTCAATGTTGAGAAATAAATATTTGAATTTGAATTTGCTAGAAACACAAAAAGTGCTGACAGTGTCTTGATATTGAGAATCCGATTAAAACGTAGTTTTGATTAATATAGTGAATCAGAAAAATTAAGGAAATCCATTATGGTATATTTTTTGCACAGATATTATAATAATAAATGTCATGAAACTAAATGTAATTTTCCGAATAATTTATTGATCACATATAATCAAATAAAATAACTACAAACCTGTTCTCTTTTATCATCATCGTAAAGATTTAGAAAAAGAGGTAGTAGTTTATCTTAAAATAAAACTCATCAAGGGTTTGGCATGAAGCCTAAGACATAGCGAAGACATAACCATTTGACAGCTAAGTGAAGATATCTCTTTACAATCTCGTCTCACTTGGCATGCTTTATCAAAGCCAACTGTCATATTATGTTCGGATACGGACAACAGCATTATAATAATTTATTTCGAGATTTTATGTCATTATTTATTTGCCTGACTGAATTACTTAGTGATTAATTCAAAGGCATAGCGAATAATACTTATGTTAGATCTACGGTGTAGACCTGCTAATATTAAAGATGGTCCCATGGTCACGGCTGCTACCTTCAGGTGGATCGCGTATTTCATGGCCGACTATAAAAACTCATATGACTATCTAGACTACGTAACCTAACCTAGCCTATAAACCAGAAATACATTCCGATTAAATAAATGTGTTCGTAAATATTGGACTTACATAAATATGTCTGACGTTTACGTCCGTCTGATAATTCCATTAAAAGTAATTTATAAATAGATAAAACCCTTTTCTTAAGAGAACACCAAATTAAATCCTACTATGGTCCAAAACAAAAGCATTTCGAACCAAAATACAAAAAATACCTAACAAACGAACTCCCCACTACGAATATGATCATACAATATTCGATTCTATACAATACGACGAATAACTTTCATACATCGATATAAGAACTTTTCACTGGATTCTTGAATCGAGTTATTCGTTTGGCATTCGATGCATAATAATAATCGGTATGCGATTATATGAATTCTTCGCTATGTGGGCAATTCGATTCTATCTCGTTGAAGGGTTCTTTTACAGTAGTCGATTATTTCGAAGGATTACTTTTTTATGCATATATTTTTTAATGGAGATAGTTTCTGTTCCAGTCAGAATCTATTGTTAGCACAATAAAAATGTGTAGAAGTTATGGAATATGTAATTCCAAATAACCGACTGACGGGAATAAGCATATATTGACAACTAGATTCATATACTAATTCAGTAATTACTTAATTTATAGTAAATCCTAGCGAAACGCAAAATACACAGGAATGATATCAATATCGAATTACTGTAAAAATTATCAAAGTAAACAAGTACAGTCAGTCCGTACAGTCAGGAGAGAGGCAGTCAACCAGTCAGAGTTCGTGCAACCTCAGATCCGCATTTGATTCTCGTCAGTAAGCTGGTCCTACGCTGAGTGTCAAATCAAATCAAAATCAAAATCTTCGATTACTATTAAAAATCTACTTAAATAATAAATGTGTGTTTATGAATAATTTAATAAAACGTTTATTTACTTATCAATTTTATCTACAAATATTATTTTATATGTATGTTTTTATAAATATCGTTTATGGCGTTTATATAAAAGTAGTTTTTCTCAGTACCTATGTATTTTTGTATGGAAGCCTTAATTTTTCGAAAACCTCTCTTTTGCTGTGGTACATGAAGTCCATCGTTTGTACACTCATTTTATATTATGAAATAGAGTTTTAAATAAATAAAAAAACGAGATATGCAGTTTTACATAACAATTTTACACTATTAGCTATCCATATTTTTTAGAAGTTCGTCAAGAAATAACAATTGGTACTATCGGGAACTCGACGGTGGCTAGGCTAAAGCGAGAATCGCTTTGTTCAGAGTTTTTTAGGCGCTATGCAGATTATGGGGCAACAACATTTCTGGGATTTGGGTGCAAATATGGGCTTGCATTAAGTTTCTCGATGGTACATAACGTCTAAAGTCATTGTCCGTAAAGCACGTCTTCCTATGGTAACTTTAGGTGACGGGTCACTAACTTCCCTGTAATATGGTTGAGGAGGGCGATAGCTGGCTGCCGCGATAGGTTCCGTTCGATGAAGTTCGTTGTTTGGATAGTTTATTGGAAGGAATACTTACCGAGATAACAAATGCAGAAAAAAAACTATTTTGTTAAGATAATAGAGCCATTGTAAATTTGCTTAGAAAAAAAATTACACCCGTGAAGTTTCTTATCAGTTCTTCTTCACGAAGGTCTTTCCAAAATGCTGGAAGAGTCCTGCTTTGTATAACGTCAACAAGAACATTAATTGACAATGTTGAGAAATAAACACTGAATTTTATAACAACCTATGTTACTGTAAATACAAACCGTGCATGATTTAAAATAGAATTTTGAAGATAAACAATTAAATGTTTTATGAATGAAACTCGGCTGTTCATAGTTAGCGGAAAATAAATTAAATTCAAAAGTATTTAAGTACATTGTTAATTACTACAAATATCCTTCCCGAATAAATTAAAGTTCATTATTATTTAGAAGACTATACTTGTAACTTTTATAATTTCTTGAGAAGTTTGCTGTCGAATTGACTGAATGGTAAAAGTTGAAAAGAAACCCAAATACTCATTCGGGCACTATTTTGGCGTTAAATTTTGTCTGAACTTGATTGTAAATTTAATTTTTACATGTGATCGAGGCCGGCGATAGGTTATTATCAATTTGTGTGAATAAGGCCTTTCACTTATAGCGACTTTTAAAGAAATCGTTTAGCATATAATTTTGTTGATACAGTTCAGATATCGTATCGTGAACATATAAAAGTCATTTTCTCGAAGTCCGGACCTTTTTTTCTACGTGTTTAGAACATCAAAATCTGGGAACAAATTATTGGACTGGGGCGTCCGACTATTTAGGTATTAATCTATATGAAATATTATTTCTCGAGGCTAGTGTTAAGTGTACAGTATTTTCGTTCGTTTCAATGTTGTAATTTGGTTACTTAATTCAATTTTATTTATTCAGGTATACACAAAGGTGACAATCGTATAAAAATAGCATATGAAAGTAATTGTGAATATCAGACTGATTGGTACCCAGTAATTATGGGTATCAATAAAAGTAACAAACAGGAATAATTTTTGTCTAAGAACAACGGAAACAGTTTGAAATAATTTGTCATATACAAAAATACTTTGAGGGCCAAGTAGCGTAATGGTTACGAGCCCTGACTCATACGCCGGAGGTCCCGGGTTCGAGTCCTAGCCGGGGCTTTCATTTGTGTGATGAACACAGATGTTTGTCCTCGGGTCATGGTTGTTTACATTTACATATGTATGTTTATTCTGGGTTTCAACTCAGTTCGCTGTACGGTGATCCATAACACAAGCTCTGCTTACTTTGGGGCCATCAAGTTGGTGTGTTTGCCTGGGGATTTACAAATGGTTATTAAATCAACAAACAAAAATAAAATAAAATAAATAAAATAAAGGTAACACAGTAAGTGACTGAAACTTGTGACCGTAGGGGGACGATCGTTTCTCGTTAGTAATCCAACGCGACTGTAGTACCTAATATAAATAATATTATAATAGGTCTTTACCTATGAAACTGCCGTTTTGCCGTACTGGCCATTTCAAATGAAAATATTTTTTTTTTTTGACTGATAATTCTAATTTCAAATTAATTTTATTTGACAAACATGGAATTCTTTTTCTAAAATCGTCATTTGTTTAATAGTTAGTGTTTTAATTTCAACGCATTCGAACATTTTTCGTCATCATGAATAAGTTAAAAATTCGAGTAATTATGGAGTATGAGTACCGTCGTGGCAGCAAAGCGGCACAAGCGGCACGCAACATCAACGACGTTTACGGAGCGAACACTACAAACGAACGCACCACTCGTTATTGGTTTACCCGCTTCCGTTCTGGAAATTTTGACCTGAAAAATGAACCCCGTGGTCGTCCGAAAACTTTGGTCGACAATGACGAATTAAAGGCAATTGTGGAAGCTGATGAAACTCAATCCACGGCTGAATTAGCAGCAGCTTTCGACGTTAGCATCAAAACAATATTGGTCCATTTGCGTCAAATTGGCAAGGTAAAAAAGCTTGACAAATGGGTACCCCACGAACTCAATGACCGCCAGCGCGAAGTACGCGTGGAGACGTGCCTTGCACTGCTCAGCAGGCATACAAATGAAGGAATTCTGAACCGCATTGTTACTTGTGACGAGAAATGGATCCTGTTTGACAATCGTAAGCGCTCAGCAAGTTGGTTGGACCCTGGTTCAGCACCCAAACAATGCCCTAAACGAAAACTTACCCCTAGAAAAGTGATGGTCACTGTTTGGTGGTCTAACGCGGGTGTAATTCATCACAGCTTCTTGCCAAACGGGACAAGCATTACTGCAGATGTGTACTGTGAAGAACTGAACACAATGATGGAGAAGCTTGCACGTCTCCAACCAGCTTTGGTCAATCGTTCGGCTCCACTGCTCCTGCACGACAACGCGTGACCTCATGCTGCACAGCAGACGGTCTCCAAGCTACAAGAGTTGGGGTTGGAAGGTCTCCGTCATCCGCCGTACTCACCAGACCTTGCGCCTACAGACTTCTACTTTTTCCAGAATTTGGATAACTTCTTGGCTGGAAAAAAATTAAATACCCGAGAGGCAGTACAAAATGCCTTTGAAGAATTTGTTGCCTCCCGTCCAGCTGATTTCTTCAAGAAAGGCATCAATAAGCTACCAATGCGTTGGCAAAGATGCATTGATTGCTTGGGTGATTATTTTGATTAATAGAAATAAAAAATATATAAAAAATTACGCTTCTTTTATTTCGTAAAAAACGGCAATTTCATAATTTATATTTAAGTTACATATAAGCCTTTGATCTATGTTTGACCCAATAAACAGTCTTATTTCGATAGTCATTTGTTTCACTATATGGCGACCCTGCCAGGTCAGGCTCCGTTGCCGCCTGATATTAAAAAGTAATAAATTATATCGGGAATAGCATCTTTGCTAAAAGAAAAAGTGTGTACCTAAGAAATAAAAGTATTAAAATTCTGCCAGCCTTTTGGCCACTTTGTCCTGTGTACATAGTAATTTAGGCGTTGTATTCTATGTTTAATTCTTTTTCATTCTTTGTTGTTCTGTTTACTATTGTTGATTTGGAAACACTCCTAAAAACGTTATAAAGAGCTTAAGTTACAGACTTTCAAAAATACTGCCGGTTAAATAATAAGACTTCGATCTTTTTTTTATTTTGCTAAGTACAGTGTAGTTTTGTTTTCACTTCCTGTCGCTGGCTTATAGTCACGATCACACCCTGTATTTGAGGCTCTGGTCAGGTAGTTAAGATTTCTTGCCGAATCTATAAAATTGAATTTATAAATAAGAAATTCTCAATTGGTTATTGAAATATTAGTGATGATGACCGTTTGTTAACAAGATTTTGAATGACTCGGTAGGGTTGTGTTTTGTGATTAGACGCAGAGCGACCTTAACCTCAAGGTCTTTTACATAGTCAACAGACAACACATTCACTTGATCACGTAAGCCAAACAATTTACTAGAAATACACATTCGGTTTACAACTTGTGAAATAATAATTACAAAAGAGTTTTTTTATTTTTATTTGTTAATTCTAGAAAAAAATATTATACACGTGTAAACATCACATAAAAATCCGACTTTACACGTTTCATAAAACTAAGTATTTATTAGTATTTTTAAATTATCGTGTAAGCTTTGTATATTACAGTTTATATGTAACAAATTTATGAACGTAACAAATGAGCATGGATTTTTTTGTCCCAGGTGCCGTCCGCCATTATGATTATTATCGAAAAACATTTTTAGATATAACAACAGATTTGACAGCTTATAAGCTTACATACAAGTAATGCTTAGGTTAATCTACACTTTATGTTTGTACTGACGTGAACTATTGATTTATAAAGTCACCATTTTAACAAAAAAAGTGAAAATGACGGTCGGTGCATTGGTCACTGTTCATACTTAAAAAAGGCTGAGTAATGGCGGGCTAAAGAGGTAAACAAGTTGTAATCAGTGTCGAACAAATAAAAAAAACTTTCAAGAATCTAGCCTCTAGAAGGAGAAAATTCAAGATGCGTAAACTCGCTGCCATCGCCTACCAATTTGAATGATTTTGTCATAATAATAATCGAACATGTTGAAGAAAATATTGTTAACAATGAATGTACTACTTTTTATAATTCAAAATTTTTCTGGAATTAAAATATCAGTTTTGGCAATACTCATTCACTGACGAGTGGGAAACGGATTTATAGGACTTACTGACTCACAGAATCGTTTACTCGTTTTTTTTGTTTTGTTACTTGCGCCTGAGTATTTTTGAGTGTTTTCCATGTTATTAAAGACTAAAGCTTTCCACAAGGGAATTGCGTTATTTCTTTACTATACTATTTTGCCTCCTTCCACGGTGATTTTGCCTTCCATTTACTGGATTCCCGATTGTGCATGTTGACATGGATCGCTGTAGAAATACAAAATAATTTATATCTCAACTTACAGTAAACCAAAATGTTTTCAAATTCTCGGCTAAGAGTTATGATTACATTACATATAAGAAACACATCTTTCATGTCCTGAACAGCTTGACCGGAAAATGCGTGGTATGGTATCTGTGTCCGTCACACATTCTCTTACCCATTTTAATTAGTTAAAGAGTTTCGTTTGTCTACTGAATTGATCCACATGATTTTTTTCAGCGACGCTTTCAGGGATCAGGAAAGACGATCTATCTATCTCTTAGTTTAAAAATAGAGTCTCCGGATGATATTTAACTAGTTTTTGTTAATTATTTTTGAAGATTAGATTTTTCATACATTTTTCAAGCTTTACTAGGAGTAAATAAAAAGTATATTTAAGCCTTAAACAATCTTTGCTTAAAGTAAAAGGGTGGAAGATAAGCGACAAGCTCCTGAGGCGCGGAGTTCACAGTTCTTGTTCCCAGTCGCCTGATTTTGCTTGTCAAATGGTTAAGTTACTACGCGAACCGAACCGACAATATACGACACAACATGAATCAGACGAAATTGCATTATACATTTTGTGTCGGGGAGCAATATAATTTGTGTTAGCAAATGTGTCTATGGTAGTAGCAATGCAATATTTCAGGTACGTAATGTAATACGTCATTATCTTCCGCTTTTTAATTTTGACCAATAATGAATCCAATTCAGGTCCCAGGTTCAAGTCCTGGTCGGGGCATTCCTTTTGTGTGACGAACAAAGATGTTTGTTCTCGGGTCATGGTTGTTCATATTTAAAATATGTATGTTTATTCTGGGTTTGTCCAGTTCAGAACACAACCTTACTTTTAGGTCATACAGTTGGTGTGTTTGTCTGAGGATTATATTTATTATTTATTGGTTAATAGTTCAACGGTACAAGTAATTTGACCAAAACGAACAATCAGATGTGAAGCAATCAGTTGAGTTGTTGCATACCATCTGAATGTCTTTATGAATTCTCCTTCAAACCAGCTATTCGTTGAAATTATTTAAATATTAAGAAAGATAAAACGATGTTTCAAACAAACTTCTTATCTATCTTCTCTATCTAACTATCTTAACTGTCTTATCTTTTTTACAGTAATAGCTAGTTATACTTGATATTGATCGATGACTGACCAACTCGCTGAAACGAGCTTTTTTCAAACTTTTTTACTAACTTTTCAAGTGAAAAATGCAATTTCTCTCGAAATTTTTCTCACTTCAGAGTTAGATCGCTTCTAATTTTCTTGTTTAGTCACAGTTCAAATGAATTCTTTTTGAATATATTCAGAAAACGTTTTAACGTCAGATTGATGAATATTCATAAGGCCAAAATCATAATAGAATATTTTTTATATTGGATTTTTACCATGATTTCTTTGTCTTTGTTTTTTTTTACACCACGAAAAAAATAAACAAACAAATGACCTTAGAATAATTAAAAAGGTCACCACGTGATACTATAATGGTATAGATAGAGCGTTCAACTCATCTTTGCACGGCCCTATGTGTGCGTTAATCCTGTAAACGTAGAGTGACCGTGTGTGCGTGACAAAATGTACTGATTGTACACGCACGACAGAGTGACGAGACACGTGTTGACATGTTCACACAGACCAGTGTCGGCTGCTGCGTCACTGCCACATAAAACTAAGACGCATATTTATATTGACAAGTACACGCACCCCACGCGCACAGAATATATTATGTAGAACTATACACTGTGTCTACATATACTAGGGTTTGATACAGTCTATATTTTTTATGCAAAAAGGCAGAAATATAATAATAGTAAATCCTCCAGACAAACACACCAACTGTATGGCCCTGTGTTGTGGATGACCATACAGTGAACTGGGGGAATAAACATACATATATAAATATCAACAACCATGACCCGTGAACAAACATTTATGAATGCAGGGGGGACGCGAACCTGGGACTTCCGGCGTATGGGGCAGGGCTACTAACAACTACGCTACTCGGTCGTCCAAATATGTTTGTGAATACTCCAGAATTATATCATAAGAACGTATAGAAATATATGCATATAAGAAATAGAAAATATTTGTTATTTTGTATGTTACCGATATCGAAAAAGTTTGAAACAATTAAAACGACTTTAAATACTATTTTAACAATAAGGTTTTTTTTTTTTTTTCAGAATCAAAAAGATATTTTTGTTCCAGAGATTCCTTAACTTTCCGCGGAATGACGCGCGTGAAGCCGAGCATCGTTGTAATTAATCAAATAAACATCCCAGTTCGGGCTTCAATTGCAAGACTTTTCCAAACTATCATTCCAAGCATTCCAAAGGTCCATATTATATATAGGATAGAGTTCCATTTTGCAGCTCTACATAACCAGCAAGCGTCGTACGTTACGTTTGAATTATGGTTGGCAAGATTAAATTTCGGCTGGTTTTTTTTTTCTTCTCAGTCTACCCATAATATCTTTTAAAAGCCTAGGTAAAGTTGTATTTACGCAATATAAATGAAAAGAAAGAAAAAAAAGACTTTCGTCAAGCTATTTTACCTATGTTGAAAAAAAATATTTTGAATTTTTAACTTATTTATTTTAAAAAATATTTTGAACTTAACCACGCGTTTCCACCGGTAAAGGGTGAGCAGGCCCAACAGTTGTCTTCGGAAAGTCATATATATTCTAATCCCTTAAGTAAAGTTGATAATAATGTTCATCACGCATTATGATTGGTCGGTTGAGTAGCGCGTCATCGCTACATATCTAATGAGACTGGATAAAATCTTGAGCATATACATATACATTTTGATTTATCACTTTTTTACATTTATGTTGTGCATTTAAATCATAGACTATCCAAAAGATCAATACAAAACAATTTTGAAAGTCATATCGTATCATGGTTATATTTATATGTATATTATATTTATTCTGGGTTCCCCCCAGTTCGCTGTACACAAGCTCTGCTTACTTTAGGGCCATATAGTCGGTGTGTTAGTGTGTGTTTTTTTTTCGTTGTTGTTTTTCATCGAAGTGCTGGAATTATTATTATTACCATACGGAAATATAGTTCAAAACTACAAAAATTTAAGCATACAAAAATATCTTGTAACATATAGTATAATAGACAAATTTTTGTGTTTGAAACAAACTTTGTGTTCAGACTGGATTGAATTGAAAGTTTGTTGTCGTTTGTTCCTTATTCTTACCATATTTACTATATTTGTTGCAGAAATTTTATTTAAAAAAAAATATATTTTCGTTACTTTAAAGTAATGTTATTCGAAACTTACTCAAATATTTTATAAGAAACCTTACTTACTTACTATTGTACATTTAAAGTAAATACAAATCTTTCATATAAGTACATTCATTCTCCTGTGCCTCAAGTTTGTTGTAAGATTATTTACATCAAGGCTAACTTAAAAGCCTTTGTTTTTGTTTATTTGTTATAGCCACACGGAGCCCAGGATAATAATTGGCATCCAGTCTTAGGTATATAAATTGAGAACATTTGATAGTTGTGAAGTCATGCTTTATTTGACGTCAATAAGAAGAAATCATTATTTATGTTGAGAAATACATATTTGAATTTGAGTTATAAAAGAATATATTTATTTATTTACTCTTTAATATACGAGGTGTACAGGAAAACATGGTACAAACAATTTCATTTACACTAGTAATAAGGTACAATTTGGCGGTCTTATCGCTACATTACTTAATATATTTTAATAACATCTGCCGAGAGTGCTGTTGTTATTAATTCGTTCTAACAGAGTCTAAAAATTTTAAAGGATAAAGAATTTAAAGGACTCATTTTGACGTTACGGATACTTTCTAATACGAATTCAAAAGGATTCTTTACGTATCTGTATTCAAAACTGAATAGAACTTTATATCTATGTATAATAGATTAAATTTCCAACAGATTAAGTAATTATCACCAAGTGATTAATTAATTCTGCGATGATTAATTATCTCCTTTATTTTCACTATAGTTTATTTGAAATTAATGTGCGTTAATTCTCAAATTTAATATAGAGATGTTTTTAATTACTCTTTGATATCCAGTATTTGAAATTACCTATTTTACGGTTTGGATAAAGGTGGATTAAAAAACTGATTTGGTTTAAAAAAGGTTTTTGCTTTTCTTTTATTACTAGGGAGTGGCCACGTAAATACAATTTCTGTTTGTCCTTATTGACGTTAAATAAAGCATGACTCTACCACCAGTTCGAAAAACCTTCGTGAAGAAGAACTGGCAAGAAACTTCCGGCAACACGTGTTTTAGATTAAATGCTGATTTTTTATCGTAGGGTCCTCAGTACACCTAATCAACATGCAATTCACTATTCCAAAACTAAGCGTATTCTCCTTCGCTTTGCTGTTCTTGATAAACTTGCGAGTTGTCACAGGTGCAATTCGTGCACTTGCAATTTGTGCACTTGCAATTCGTGCATATAACGGACCACTGATATCTCTTTTTACAAGAAATATTCTTACATTCTCTTTGGAGCTGGGAGTCGAGTGTGGTGACAGGAATCTGCATTGCTCTGCTGAACTTGGTGATAGCTTCGGAACGTATGTGGTCATGCTGCTGCTCGTGTTGGTGGTCACTACCACGCAACATTAAATTTTCCCTTTCGATCGATACTAAAGATAATGAACTGGCAACACGTGATCTGTCACTTAGAGCAAAGCAAAAGAGCATACGCAATATTTTATAATAATGAAGTGCATAGGGGCTAGGCTAACTCAGGATTGTACTTTTAAAAAACGCGCCATTTGTTCTGCATGATGAACTTTTTGCGGCACCAAAAGTATTTATTAAATGCATTGTAGAAAATTTTCTCTAGTTGATGAGAAAAACAATCATTTTTAAATTGCTTTTAGACGTCTTTTTTCCAATATGGTGGCGCGAGCGACAAAGATACGTGTATAGTTGAAATTTGGAAAGAGCACATCGAAAGCATCAAAACTCCCGGAAAATGGCCATTTTTTTAGAACCAAAAGGACTGGATCATAATGATAGATAATATAACTTTCAAAATCAGGATTTTACAGGATAAAATTCAAGATTAAATTTAAAACTCATTCTTGATAATAATTGCTTATATCAAACAAGTTGATCTGTGTCATCTAGTAAAAAACTTATTCTGCGTTGAATATTTCAACGATCACAAGAAAAAAGAACACAATTTTTCCACATCACAGCGTTTTTTTGTGTCAAAATTTTTTATTTTTGAACCATCTCGGTGAATGCGTCAAAAACAGATCTCGTCAACAACTGGTGTAGGACATGATGCTTGTTTATGTTTTGGTGAGCAAGTTACTTCTTTTGTAGTTTAAATATAAGGTTTCTTTTTCAAGGATACATCAAAAGTCTTATGTTAAATATAAATTATTAATTATTTACAATTTTATACAAACTTTTTACGAGTGATAGTAGAGTGTGTTATGTCAAGATCTCGTCTAGGACGGTACTTTGGTCCTTGCGTTTTTACAGCCACGATAATCGAGGTTGTGTTCCGGTTAAAGGGACAAAACACACAGTTTAATTGCTGTAACATGGCGATTCCATCTGAGCATGCAGTCAGCAACGTCGATACTATACGCATTTAATATTGATAAATTAAACATCTTCGACTTATTACGTAGATGGGTGCGGATGATGCGGTATATGGGTAATGAAAGTATGAAAAAGCTGTATTAAAACATTTTCGATTCAAATTCAAATATTCATTTCTCAACATCGACTATTGACGGCCTGTTTGGTATGAAGGTAAGTAGCTTTGCCTTTCATGCCAGAGGTCCCGGGTTCGAATCCTGGTAGGGGCAGATATATTTTATTATATTTGCTTTCTAGTCATGGATGTGTATGTTTGTTTATTTAAGTTTATTTCTAATATTTATATTTAAAAAAATATATCTATGTGTGTTTATATATTTCTTAAGTTTATTTATCCGTTATCTAGTATCCATAACACAAGTTCTTAATGATACTTAATTTGGGCTAGATAATGTGGTGTGTTAGTTGGAAATATTTATTTATTTATTTTTATTTTTACTTGTTATTGACGTCAAATATACAAGTCCACAAGTACGGAAAAACCGTTGTTTTTTTTTTAAAGAATTGGTTCCTGAGCAGTTATAGAAAAGTAAAAAATTTATTCTACAGGATCAGAGCAAAGCGAGTAAAAAATTTTTACTATTAATCAATAGAAATTATCAAACAAACAAATATTTTTCAAAGTTTACTCATAAAGTTTCGTTTACTTTATTTCCTGTCATAAACAGCATGTTCCGCCTTCTGAAAAGTGCAGAAGTTTAACTGCTCAAGAAAATATCCACTCAACGCAAACCTTCAAACTTTTTCAAATACTTCCCCACTTTGATTACCAAGTCCAGTTGCACCAACTCTAAATGGACATTCAAACAAATTTAATGTGAAACGTAAAACTGAAACGAGATTTTAAACCATTTGAAATAACTAAATGTAAACCACTGAAGCCCGCGACAAGTGCTAAGATAATAACTTGGCGCGAATATTTAATTAAACGGCGGTTAATTTTCTAACTTAACTGGCATCGGTGCAAGTTGTTCTTGGTTTTTGTTAACTTTTATTTTATACTAACATTTTCGTGTGTTTTTTTACGTTTTTGGGTTGCATAGCCAGTGTTAGTTTTAGGTTATGAAAATTTCAAATGTCCAAGGATTTATCGTAGTAGGACGTAGTAGCCCTGCCTAATACGCCGGAGGTCCCAGGTTCGAGTTCTGGTCGGGTCGTTCATTTGTGTGTTGAACCCAGATGTTTGTTTTCGACTCATGGTTGTATGTATGTTAATTTTGTGTTGCCCATCGAGTTCGCTGTATGGTCATCCATAACACAAGCTCTGCTTATTTTGGGCCATGCAGTTGATGTGTTTGTCTGGGGATTTAAAAAAACACTATCAGATAATTATAGATCAGATAAATAGCCCCGTTTTGTCACTAAAGTACGTCTTCTTATGGTAGCGTCGGGTGACGGGTCGCTCACTTCCCTCTAGTATGGTAGAGGAGGGCGATGGCTGGATCCCGCGTTAACTCGTGAACGGGTGCCGGTTGAGTGTGTTCGTCGTTTGGATACTTGGGGGTAAGGAGACTTGCCGAGCTGATAGATGCAGATAAAAATAATTTTGTATAGACATAAAGAGACACTGTAAATTGATTTTGAAATAGATATTTTTAGGTTTTTCCGAACTGGCGATAGAGTCATGTCTTATTTGACGTCAATAAGAATTTTTTATGTAATTGTCAATATTGGGAAATAAATATTTGAATTTAGAATTTTAATTTGAGTGTTTGGCAGCGATTTGCTACATGCAGGTGTAGCACGGGCGACATAGGACTTCAGTCACAAGACAAGAAAGAAGTACCTAAAACGGACCTAAAAGAAGTACCGAAGTAAAGAAAGTACCTACAGTTTACTGGAAGTTCTATTCGATTTTAATATGGATGATGATGTTTAGCAACTCGCAATGTTAA
The DNA here is from genome assembly GCA_923062675.1 of Marasmarcha lunaedactyla. Taxonomy (NCBI): domain Eukaryota; kingdom Metazoa; phylum Arthropoda; class Insecta; order Lepidoptera; family Pterophoridae; genus Marasmarcha; species Marasmarcha lunaedactyla. The sequence continues at coordinate 18,046,649 of OV281359.1, forward strand.
ACTGTAGTTTGATCGTTTCTTTAATATTGTGAAACTTGAGCATATATGTATATATATATTAGTAAATACTAGATAATACCTTGTGACTGTTTACCTTGCTATTGTTTGTGCTACATGTGTGAAAACTTGTTATTGGGTTTCTATTTGCTTTTTACTTTATACACAATTAAACCTAGCTGTAACTTGTCCTAAACGCTGTAAATAAATAAATAAACAATTGTATTTGTATTACTATGACATTTCATACAATTCTATTTTAAGTTTTTTTTAATTTTGTAATAGATGTTTAATGTAGTTGTCTATCTTAACGTGCTTGCTACATCTGCGCTAACATAATATTCCCATGTTTTATTTGTCAGTATTTACCAAGCACGTAAAGCCCATACTGGAGAAAGACGCAGTAGGATGTTCTTATTTCATAGAAAATCGTGAAATAGTCCGCGACATGAGTCTTGTCTTCGCGTGCCATGCTTCGGTTGCTAAAGATAAAACGGAGGTTCTTACACGCTTTCAAGATATAGTTTCTGAATTATTATGTTTTCAAAAGATCTTGGAATATTACTAACTGATAAAAAATAGGGGAGACCATTTAATGGATGCATACGTTCTCTTATATCCTGAGTTTACTGTTACAACTTCCTCAAAATCGTCTGCACGGGCAGGGATGCCTCATGACTATGATAGTTTGCCGGCGATGACATAAATAAAAAACCTTCATAATCTAAAAAATCGGGTAACATGTTCGGGGGTTATTTGAGTTCCCCAAAGGACTCTATCTCTCGGCCTTTCCAAGGGGTCTTTCCTGGAACATAGCTGGTTAAATTGAACCAGAACATAAAATGAGTTTTATAATATAATACCGTTTTTTTAATTATTACACATAACAATGTAGAATCTTTCCTGCTTGAAAATGTAAAGGTAACTTACTTATCTGAAAGCATCTTTCAACAGCGCTCTCTTTCATTGATAAAAATTCAAAAAACATTTTGAAAAGAAATTCAAAGATACCCAACATTAAACTTCCTCGATTTCTTTAGCAAGGTTTAAAAAAGTAAGACTTTCAAAAGTGCTTGAAAATTCCTCAAAAGTTCACTGTTACAATGTTTTTGTAGAAAAGCGCTTCCTTGCGATTTTTTTATAAACTGATCTTTTCACACCTCCTTTGTCGTAAAAAAGGTTTTGTATCCTGGTCTTTATAACTTGCATCCTGGGTTACGCCATATTGTTTAAAAGTAGGTTAAGATGTAAGAAAAAAATTGATTTTTAAATATGTAATCTAAATGCAAACGCCTGCAGAAATATAACGCGTTATACTAGTGACCTGCTCTGACGTCGCATGGGATGACAGGAAAATAAATTAGTGCTTTATTTTCCTGTCTTCCCATACAAATAGAAGAAAATTACAAATATTTGCTCAAAATCGTTTTTAAGCTATCGCCTCACCGGCAGCTCAGATTAATTTGAAGAAACAGTTATTGTGACTTGAACTTTTTTGTGGGTTTTCCTTTTTCATAAGACTGAAATGAAATGAAATATTTATGAAATGAAATGAAATGATGTTTGCAGATATTATATCAATGGTAAATAATAATAACTATTATAGTAGAATAATTAAATCAAACGAAAAACACCAAAGGAGCTTATAAATTGGATAAGCGATTAATTGTAAAAAAAAGCAACAACCGAACTAATAAAAAATCAATTATTATCTAATTATTTATTTAAGACAATAAGTAATGAATTAAGTGATTGTTTTAATCTCGTGCTATCTGCACCTGCAACTAAGGTGGTATTTAGATTTTTGTATTATGCATAATTGTAAAAAAATGTATACCAAATTTATTAAAACGAAATTTTTTTTTCAACTATATAACAACGCAATAATTAACAAAAAACTGACCAAATTATATAAATTACCCTCCATATTTCTTTCAACATTACAATTTACATTCAGTATCAACGCAAACCACTTGGAACGTTGGAATTTAATAAATTTGAAAGTTAAATTTATTTCGGCAATTGTTTGTAAAATAAATTCGAACTAAATGAAAGTTACGTCCATGTGTTTGAAAATATCGGGCCCCAATTGCCCCGTTATTTACCGAGTTACCGATAAAAAGAATCAGTATTTATTTCCATACGTTGCGACACGGGTTGCTCTCAATATATAAGAAGAGTTTCTTACTTGTTGAATTAAAATTGGTCTTCGTTTAAGAAACAAGTAGGCTTCACCCCTTTAGAAAAAAAAATCCGTAGACATTTATCTTTAACAAGCTACACCAATCTTGTCAACATGGGAGCTATTATTTTTTACTCAAATCATCAGTCCAGTCCGCGATCATGGTGCTTGTAAAAGCATCGAAATATCGGACACGTAAAATAAAAATCGAAAATCTTAAGAATCCCGTAAATTCATTAAATTATATTTAAATTGTTCACTATGCAGAGTAATGAAAGTCATTTTTCATTTGACATATTTAGCTGAGATACGTCTAAGTCGGTTTATAAATTTCGACCTTGAGTCCCATTAGAAGTTTAACATACGTGCGCCAGTAGTCCAAACCCAATCATAAATTTTCAATTGACACACCTGGACTTGGCGTGGCAATTTCTGGCTGCATGGCCATAGACGAGGCATCTATGGCATTGGCTGGGTATACCACGTTTGAAAGGGATCTCAACGGTGATCCCCAAAAGTAGCGCTATAGTTTTGAGGTTGAAAATCCCCTTGCCCTTAGGGGTGAGATCTAGTGTTACCAACACTAGGTTGTACGGCATACGATCTTTGTCATACATACGGTGGACGGAAATGACCGGGAATCCCTGGTCTTTAAGATGCTGGAGAAGGAGCTCTGACTCAATCTCCTTCGGTACGTCTCTAAGGACGACGCGTTAATCGCGTTAATCCTTTATCACAATTCAACAATCGTCAGTACACGTACAGATTTTAAATATTCCAGTGTGCGTATGAACTTTCTAATATAGTGATGGAAACAAAAAGGCAAAGACAACAAACAATATTTTAAGATTTAAATACCTTTATATTTTTTCAAGTATTTTCGTTCACAATGGGTAATTGTTCCTTTTACTTCATGCGCATTTACATAACAGTGTGCATAGTTGAAAGTGACGCACTTCTAGATTTTAATAAACATTTAAAAAATTTAATACGAATGTATATTCGACTATGCTATGGGTCATATCTCGAAGATTAAATATTACTGCAGGTTTCATGTAGCATATATATAAGCTCATTCTTTTAACAAATAAATTGTCACTCAACATGTAATCGAGTCTTGATTTATAACCCTTTTCCTGGTCGTAATAGTAGATATCCCAAGAAGTCTTTGGTTCGACTTCTTGGGATAGTTCTCGCTTCGATAGTTCCTTTTCGGTTTGGGCCGCCAAGAAATCCCTTGAGAAACCAAGGGAATTCATACTAAATATAACATTAAGGAAAAAAACCATCGAACAAATATTTTACAGCCATTCTTGACGTTTTACTTTCGTTAGTGTTGGTTTGTTTTGAAACAGCCATACCGTTGACTAGCGCTTTGTTTCTGGAGCATATTTAAAATCCAAGATTTATCATCTGTTATGATATCGTTAACATGGTAGGAAGAACCAGCTTTGAATTTATCTATCATATCATGGCACCATTCCACGCGCGCCTGATTTCTAGCATCGGTGAGGTTGTGGGGTACCCAGCACGACACAATGCTCCTTACGCAAAGGTTGTGTAGAATATCAGGAAATCTTCCAGATCCAATCGGCAAATTGGATGGCTCAATCTCCTCATACTTGATTCGCTGGTTTTTTTGATTCAAATGTTTCACTTTTAGTCGTAGTTGAAGCCGATTCCACGATTCATCAGGTTTCAAGTTGAACTTGAAGTCGTAAAAAATCATTGCAAGAAAAGCTCAATTTTTCTATAAAACACAATAGTTTTAATTTCTTAATAATACAATATGTTTTTACTGATACTGGACCTAGTGAAATTGAAATTGAAATTGAAAATACAACCACAACACATAACAATAGGTTTATAATTACTACATAACAAATTTAAATAATTAAAAGTGCGGTAACTCTGTCTGGTGCACTTTTGGTGCACTTTCCTATACATATATATATATATATATATATATATATATATATATATATGTCATACAATATTATGTCAGCGCTGTGCTTAGTCTGCTGTCTATTATAATGCATACCATATTTTTTTAATTTTTCACATTTGTATCCTAATTTAATTTTCTAATATAATGATAATTATGATATATAGCTAAAAATAGTGCGCGAGGACTGCTAAAGGCCCGCAGGGATTCCACCCTTTCATGGTGAACCCTACTAGATGAACCAAACGGTATGATATCCCTTTTTTGGTTCGCACCGCCAAAATGTGGGATGAACTTCTGTCGTCTATTTTTCCTAAAATATAATTCAAACTCAAATATTTATTTCTCAACATTGGGAATTACTTTGACGTCAAATAAAGCACGACTCAACCACCAGCTCGGAGAAAACTTCGTGAAGAAGAACTGGCAAGAAATATCACGGGTATGATTTTTTCAAAATAAATTAACAGTATCTCTTTATGTCTGTACAAAATTATTCTTATCTGCATCTGTTGGCTCGGCAAGTCTCCTCCGACAACCTCAAACGGCACCCATTCACGAGTTAACGCGGAATCCAGCCATCGCCCTCCTCAACCATATTCGAGGGGAGTGAGTGACACGTCACCCGAATATACCATAAGATGACGTAAAATATAAACTCGGACTATTCAAGAGTAAATAGACACCTCTTGTATAGGGGTGTGACATCCTCGTTCTCAGCTTCACTTTCAATCGGGTTTTCACATCAATTTGCTAAAAAAAGAATAGGGATTTCTTTAAAACATTGTTATCTGTGACCAAGTATTCATTTTTTGCAAGTTTTTGCAGTATTTATGTGTTTAAATCATGTACAACAAACATCACTATCACTTTACGCTATCATTTTATGCTATCACTTTACACATCAAGGAGTTACAGATTTGGAGCAAGCATGATATCCTCATGTATTGTTTGACAAGGACCATACTCCCAGTAAACACTGGATGTGTGTATAAATATTTGCACTTAGTAAAATGATAACGTTGCTTTTCAAACTTTGTTAAAATGATTATTCTTTTGATTTTAAAGGTTTGTAAGTCTTGATTATTGTAAAATGAGATATTTTATACAATTAAATGGAGTGAGGTTTAATGCCGCTTTTTCTCGCTGCGACCGCCGCCCGGTACGGACGTTCAAATTCAAATTCAAATTCAAATATTTATTTCTCAACATTGACAATTACTTGTTCTTATTGACGTCAAATAAAACATGATTCTACCACCAGTTCGAAAAAAACCTTCGTGAAGAAGAACTGGCAAGAAACTTCACGGGAAGACCACTCCGATTGATCGGTCCCTTCCCGATATTCAGTGGCGCTCAGTTTACTGACGTCACAGACTAACGTGTTGGCTCCTTGATACGGTTTTTCTGGGTTTTTTACTCCCTCCGAGCGCTCTCAAAGTGATTTTTTCTTTGCGACTAAGTTTCTTAGTTTTCAAAGTGCTGTGTTGTGCTTGTGCTGAGTGCTGTGTGTGCCCAGCGTAAAGTATTCTGGTTTTAGTACAGAGGATACCTTACGGTGACAACCAATTTGTACTGATCCAGCCTTTTATTTGATATATTATTTATTACTACTATTAATTTATTTACTCTTCTATTTTCTTATTTATCTTTATCATATTTGTGTCTTTTCGTGTACAATTCGTGCTCTTTTTTCGGTAAAGATTGGCCCTAACGCGGTCGACTCTTTACCTGTGTACCCTTTCTAGGATTCAAGTAGCGGACTTCGGCGGACTACGGTTAGTTTTTAAGTTATTTTCAGGCCGCGGTAGCTATGGTTACCGCGGAGGCAGCTATATAGAAGGCCTTCATGGCCTTCGTTCGCTCGCAGTGTCTAGACATCCGAGAGCTCCTTAGAGGCGTACCGAAGGAGATTGAGTCAGAGCTACTTCTCCAGCATCTTAAAGACCAGGGATTCCCGGTCATTTCCGTCCACCGTATGCCGTACAACCTAGTGTTGGTAACACTAGATCACACCCCTGAGGGCAAGGGGATTTTCAACCTTAAAACTATAGCACTACTTTCGGAGATCATCGTTGAGATCCCTTTCAAACGTGGTATACCCAACCAATGCCATAGATGCCAAGTCTATGGCCATACGGCTATAAATTGCCACGCCAAGTCCAGGTGTGTCAAGTGCTTGGGTGATCATGGGAAAGCGGATTGCGCGCGAACCTTGCAATCTGTTGAACCTCCTGCATGCGTCTTATGTAAGTCGGTTGGCCACACTGCCAATTACCTAGGATGCCCCAGGGCCCCAAAGTCCAACCCCAAAAAGGCGCAGAAAGCAAAGCAAAGGTTTCCACCCTCTGCTCCTGCTGAAAAGCCCGGCCGACACAATAAACCGCAGCCTCCGCTGTGAGACCCTCATGGTCCTCCACCGCCTCCCAAGAACGCATGGGTGATCCCACCTACCATGCTGAGGAAACCCATGGCAGCCCTCACCCTCCCGTCTTCTCAGGTACAGCAGGTCAGGTTAGCACCTGCTTGCATGCCTTCTCCTCTCACGGTCAGATCCCATGGAGAGCCACTTTCAGATTTCGCGCTTTTAAGTGAAGTCGCCTCAAGTTTCGACTTGGGAGAAATCACCAATTTGGCTCGCAAAGCCGCAAAGGGTGACTTCCAGGCGACGTGCTTCGTCGCGATCGAACACCAGGCGCTCATTGCCAACGTCCGAAATTCAATAAATTAAATTTTTAAATGTCGTCCTCTAGATTAAAACCTCGGTCCCTCACTATCAGCTACTTCAAAGCCGATGGTCTTAAACATCAGCGTAATGTAATTCATGAACTCCTTCAAGAATTCCAAATCGACATCTTACTTGTGCAGGAAACCTTTTTGAAACCTAGTCACAAGGACTCGAAAATAGCGAACTACAGCATCTTTCGTAACGATAGGCTTACCGCCGATAAAGGCGGTACCCGCATCTATTACAAAAGGTCACTACACTGTATACCTGTTGATCTACCATAGCTCAAGAATATCGAAGTTTTCTGTTGAAGAATAGCGATGAGCGGCCATCAGCCAATCACGCTGGCACCCAGTCCCTCCTCGACCTCCAGTCGCTACTCGATATGAGTAATACTAGCTGGTGACTTTAACTCGAAACATTCAGGTTGGTACTCCGTAGTTACCAACCCTCATCACATGTTAGATTCGCTAAGCTGTGATGTAGTGGGTCCTCGGGAAACGACTCACTATCCCTACAACACAAATTATCGCCCCGATATTCTCGATATAGCAATCCTACAAAGTGTTAACGGTACAATCAGTAGAAGTTATCCACCAACTTACTTCGGATCACCGACCGGTAGTCATGAGGTATCCCAAGTGACCCCGTTCCTCAAACGAGGGCACACATTGCTTGGGCCAAACTAACGGAAGCCCTTAAGGTAACTGGTAGCCCCGACCTGAACACCATTCCCGATTCATTGTCATCCATCGAGGAGACCAATGCAGCGATCGGTGCTTTCACCAACCACCTTCGAACTGTTATCAGTGCATCTTCCAGGCGGGTTCCGATGGTGAATGATCGCCCTTGGATTCTGCCTGAGGATGTGAGGGAGTTGTTGAGAGCAAAGAACGCAGCTATCCGGGCGTACGATTACGCTCCGACCGAGGCAAACCGCATCCATATGAGGGCCCTACAGCGAGATGTTAAATCTCGTATACGCGAACTACGGTCTAACAACTGGGATGCACTCCTTGAAGAGATTTCGCCTTTGCATCTGGCTTACTGGAGCTTGGTGAAGTCTCTTAAGATGGACTCTACCGCGTCATCGATGCCTCCGCTCCTTAGGCCTCCGCCCATGACTCCCGCCTTCGATGACTCCGAAAAAGTTGAAACCCTAGCCGATAGTTTAGCCCAACAATATACACCGAGTACAGAAAGCACCAACGCCCTCCACATAGAAAATGTGAATAGCACAGTCAAAACTAAATGTGGCAACCCACCTACAGACACCCTCCAACCGGTAACGGTGGAAGAGGTACAGACAATAATTAAAAACTTAAAACCGTGAAAAGCTCCAGGTTCAGACGAAATACCAAACAGAGGTCTGAAAGCTTTCTCACTCGCACTCATACAACTGTTATATTCAATAACTTACTAACAAACTGCTCCTTTCCGCAAATGTGGAAGGAAGCGATTGTCATCAGTATTAGGAAACCCGGAAAACCGGCTAATCTACCTACAAGCTACCATCCTATTAGCTTGCTTAGCGCGATAGGCAAATTATACAAAATGATCATTTTGAACAGCCTCCGAGAGGTCATCCATTCGAAGCACCTGTTACCGGATTAACAGTTCGGCTTTAGGTCCCGTCTTGCGTCCAACAGATGCACCGCATCACGGAGCACATCTTGGAGCAAAGGAACATAGGTCGAAAACCGATAGGCACGGGTGCGCTTTTCTTTGACGTGCCTTCGCCTTGTGCATCCACAACTTAGATCTGCACAAAGATCTCAAGCTGCCCACCATTGCCGCATTCATGAAGTTGGCGTCTAGATGCCACTTCGATAATGCTCCTTACCATCCCAACCCGCTGGTCAATAAGGCAGTTGAATACACAGCCAACCCAGACGTCATTTACGTTAGTTCGTTACGCGTAACGTCTTAACAGATCCCGACGATGATATTACAACAAGTAACGCCGGTGTTCCAGTTAGAAATAGGGCAACGCGGCATTCGAATCGCCTAACACACCGGTGGGCCAGGCTAACGCGTCGTACGCATTCCTACTGAGTTTCTTGCTGGTTCTTTGGCAGTACATGATTCCGAACCAGTGGTAATTTCAATATACGTCGTCCTAAGCCGAGGTCCGTACCCTCTCGAGTGCCCTTAAGCATATCGTATGTAGGAGTAGTTTAAGTCCAGCTAAGCGCCGTCAGCGCTAAGCTACAAAGTCCGGTGAAATTTAAAAGGCCATAAATAAACAGTCCATTTTGAAAAAAAAAAGGTTTAATACCAAAAAGGTTTTCATGTTCGTTGTAAAAATAGAGATGTTTTATATACTAACAAAAAAATTTTTTTCATAAAAACGAAAAATTTTATTTTATTCAAAGTCACCAATGACGACCTAATTGCTAAGTTAGTGTTATAGAACATTGATAATTTATTAAAAATACGCGCAATATTCCTTCAATCGTGCTCTCTTTGACCTTTAATAATATCATATACGTTACTGTAATATCACATTCCACTTTGTTCAAGTATTTTTTTCTACCTTGTTCACTAATCACGAATGAGAATTGACGAAAGCGGCCTCTGCATTCGTAAAATTTGTTGAACACAGAATATTTTTAAAGTTTGTCTCTACGCTACCCCCTTTTATGTTGCCTGTTGAGGCAAATCGATAAATAATGTCTTAACTAGGTGCTGCACCATTCCGCTATCCTTAAAATTAACAATTTTGACACAAACATTTAAGTTGTAACAGAGTTTCTTTGTTAATATTACGCCTGGGCCGGTATTACAGTCCTTATTTTAATCGCCTTAATAATCACATTAGCGTGGTTGTATTCTGGTTAAAGGGAACGAACAGCTAGAGCAATTACTGGAGCAAATGTAATTTCAACTGAGGCCTACGGTCGACAACGCATCATAGTCATAATAATAAACATCACTATAAATAAATTAAACACCTATGATAAATGCTGTCCTTGGGTGCGAATGCGCTATAAAAATAGCGAGAAAAATATGCTTTAAAATGCCGCGTCTAGCTCTTGAATGATCGTGGGCGTGTATATCTTCATATTTGCGTGCTTATAACTCAAGAACCACAAAATAAAGAATTTATCAGAATATTTTGCAATCTGAAAACAGAGTTACAAATACTTGAAATATGGTAAAAAAGATTAACAGTAGAGGTTCAAAAAATTTACACACAGTTCATTAACATATATTTGTTAGATTAAATAAGAAAAAATTTTCTTGAAAATAATTTTCTTGAAAATATAAGCTTGGTACATGTCCTGTTAATTGATACTGCATAGTGGAGACTCAATTGAAACACTTATTTCACTTCTTTATAGAGAGCACTCGAGATGCACAAAAAGAAACGAAACGAATGACCATTGGAGCTTTGATATGCTATATAACCTACTGCTGTGATGCCAAAATAAAAATGAAAAATCCAACATATTTTTGATATGTTTTTTATTGAAAACTTCATAAAAATGTCTAAAAACGTTTCAATATACGTGTGAAATAATCAAAAGAATAAGGCATATTTTTTTTGATGAATTCTTGATATTTCCAAATCATAAAAATTTGAAGACGCCGTTATCATAGTATATTCATTTCAATTTATTTTGTTTCACAGATCTAATATTTTTGAAGCTTTTTATATGCAAATATAGAATACTTTTATGCATTTTTTAGCATACATTTCGTTTTGTTAACCGCCAAGCCCATAACTTTCTTCCTCCTTTGTATACAACATTTACATTTGACAAACTATTTTTCTATTTAACTTGAAAACGTATAATTTTACATAAAACTTATTTACATTCTTATTTCATAATTTAATTTTTACTGAAATTGTGACTGATGTTTTGAAACAATATTCAGACTCTTACTTGGTTCTATTATTAATCAAAGATAATAACGTATGTAAAAAGTAGATATTTAATAACGCGGCTTACTCACGGCACACGGTCGGATAGGTCCGACTAGTTTCGGACTCGTCTGGAGTCCATCTTCAAGGATGAGTGTAGTCGTGGCTACACGCCTCGCCTCGCACTGCACGCAGCTCACGCTGGGTGGCCGCCGCGGGCAACGCGGGGTTGGATGGCAGCGCTGGCGCCGGGGGCATTCTCGCTCCGATCGCCACGCGGTGCGGACGTGCAAGACCCAGTTCTCCGTTGATCGGTCCCTTCCCGCCATTCCGTGGCGCTCAGTCTACTGACGTCACAGTCTAGCGTGTTGGTTCCGTGCTTCGGTTTTCAAGGTCTACTCCGTCTGAGTGCTTTCGAAGTGCGATTTTTCTTTGCGACTAAGCCCCTTAGTCTTCAAAGTGCTGTGCTAAGTTGTGTTGTGCTTGTGCTGAGTGCAGTGTTGTGCCCAGCGTAAGTAGTCTGGTTTCAGTGCAAAGGATACTTAACGGTGACAACGAATTTGTACTAAACCAGTCCTTTTTATTTTTATTTATTTCTCTTCTCTATTTTATTTATTTTTCTCCTATTTTCATATTTATTTTTATCATATTTGTGTGTTTTCGTGTGTACTTGTCCTTTCTGTCGGTAAAGGTTGACCCTAACGCGGTCAACTCTTTACCTGCGTACCCTTTTTTTAGGTTTCTAGGTAGCGGCCTTCGGCGTACTACGGTTAGTTTTAATTTATTCTCCCCAGCCCCCCTATCGCTGGTAGGGAGGTTTGCCGCTAGGGTTCGCTAGGTTTTTATTTAGGAATTCTAGGCATTTGTTATATAAATAGGCGCTAGGTTTGCTAGGGAACCTAGGCATACATTATATATTTATATAATTCATATTATCCCAAGTCCTCCAATGGACCTTGTTAACGCTCTTAGGTCATTCGCCCAGGTGCTCACCGCGTCCGGCGTCAGCATACCCGATGACATACTAACGCAGGCCTTACAGGCATCTATCGCGTCCCCGGCCCCTCAGGCCTCAACCCCGGCCCCTCAGGCCTCCAACGTCGAGACCCCTCAGGTCTTAAGCTCTCCCGCGTCTCCCGCCTCGTCCGAGATGGACTGCGAATCGGTCGCATCCTCTCACGCGTCGCGTCGTAAGCGTACCGCTCCCGGGAGCGACTCCGAACCCGCGTCTGATACGTCGTCAGATGCCGTCACCTTAACCGGCTCTCCTGAGCCCGCGTTTCAACTCGTCGCCAAGCGCTCCAAGAAGCGCTCTAAGAAAGCCTCGGTATCTTCAATACCCGAGCCCTCCCCGGTGTCTTCAACACCAGCCCCCACGCCGTTAAAATCGCTCGTAGTAACCGCGTCTCCGTCGGTCACATCGAAGCCAGCGACGCGCTGCGCTCCCGTCACGCCGAAGCCTCAGCTCCCTCCGCCCGTCTTCCTGCGTGAAAAAGCGCGCTGGACCGCGGTTTCAAACTTGTGCAAAGTGCACAAAATTAATTACTTAAAAGCCGCCAACGCTGGCGATACAATCAAGATTCAAGTAGCGACCGTCGACGACTTCCGCGCGTTTACCAGGTTACTCGGATTAAACCAAATCGCGTATCACACCTACGCCCTCCCGGAGGAGCGTAAGATCCGCGCAGTACTACGGGGCGTCCCGTTCGAACTCAGTAACGAAGACATTCTCGATGACCTTAAGTCTCAGGGTTTCCCGGTCACAGCAGTGCACAAGATGCACTCCAATCGCGGTAGGCGTTTTCCCTTAGCGTTAGTAATCCTGTCGAATACTCCCAACTCGAGGGAGATCTTTAGAGAGGCTCGCACAAATTGCGGACTCTCAAATATCTCCGTCGAGCGTCCCAACCCCCGTGGTCACCCTGGGCAGTGCCACCGCTGCCAGCTCTATGGCCACGCAGCGGCTAACTGTTCAGCTCCACCCAGGTGCGTAAAGTGCCTGGATCCTCACTTCACTAAGGAGTGCACTCGCACTCCCGAATTCACTTCCCCCCCTGCCTGTGTGCTGTCCGGCCACACAGCTAACTACAGGGGTTGCCCGCGCGCTCCGCGCTCCACCACCAAGAGGGTCGCGCCTAAGCCGGCGCCGCCGCTCACTCCTGCCAACTTCCCGCCGCTGCGCAACCGGGGTCCCCCGGAAGCAAAGCCCGTTCAGCCGACACCTACTCCGGCTCTGTCTTGGAGGCAGCGTCCGGCCGTCCCGCCTGCACCTTCCCGACCCACCCCAGCTCCCGTAGCTCCCGTAGGGCCGCGTCCTTCTCCGTCATCCGCACCTCAGTCGTCGTTGGCTGAGGACATGAAGACCGTATTCGACGTTATTCAAAACGTCGATATTAACGAAATTTCCGTGCTCGCACGCAAACTGCGAGCCGCCCGCTCTCCTCAAGAGCATTTATTTGCTTTAGCCGAGCATCACTCGCTCCTAAGTTCGTTGTGAATTCTTTTATAGTTTATAAATTCGTAAATAATAAATTATAATGTCTAGACCCGCGAATCCCGCGTCCAGTCGTATTAAACCCAAGGGCTTATCCCTAGTATCTTTTAACACCAACCTTCCCGAAATCAAACTGTTCCTTCAGAACAAAGAACCTGACTTATTCCTTCTCCAGGAGACATGGCTTACTCCAAACCGCTCCAGGGGATTCGCTATACCTAAGTACGCGTTTATTCGTAACGATAGGCCCAACTCCGACGGTTTCGGCGGCACCGCTATATATTTCAAAAGAGGCTTCCACTGCTGTCCTCTCCCTACTCCTCCTCTCCTCAACATGGAAGCCACTGTGTGTAGATTGGCTATGACTGGTCATCCGACCATCATCATAGCTTCAATCTACATACCTAGTGGTACCAGACCAATCCGCAACGACTTTGAGGCCATTCTCGCCCTCGGCCATTCAGTCATTATGTTCGGAGACTTTAACTCCAAACATACTGACTGGACGTGCCTATCGACTAACACCAGCGGTATCGCTCTCCTCGACATCACTAACTCCCTTGACCTAGACGTCATATCCCCCATCACTCCCACTCACTATCCCAACAACCCGTCCTACTCTCCTGACATCCTCGACTTTGCAATTATCAAGCGAATCAATCTTGATCTAAGGTCTATCGAACCGCTCGATGACCTAGGCTCCGACCATCGCCCAGTTTCCCTCGTGCTAGGACCGCCGAACGATAACGCCTCATCTCCTAAGACCTTTACCAACTGGAAAGGTTTTAAAAATACGTTAGTTTCAGCCTTAGAGGCTCCGAACTCTCCACTCGCGATCTCTCCCGAACAATTAGATAGCCCGGATAAAATCGATTCATTAGTAAATTCTCTCACTGATGCTATCAACTCAGCCATCAGTGACAACGAAAAGGTTGCTAAGCAAGGCAAACCCACGCTTCCCTTAGCCGTTAGCAATCTTATTAAAGCTAAAAACGCGGCTCTCCGGAGAGCCAAGAAATATCCCACGCCCGCCTATAGAACAGCTGCGAATCAGCTTCAACGTAAAGTTAGGTCTTGCCTCGCGGAACTCCGAGACGCTCAGATGAACGATCTCATGGCAAATATCTCTCCGTCCCACCAAGCGTACTATAGCATGGCCCGAGCCTTACGCGTAGACACCGTCTCTCACGTTCCTCCTCTCACTCGTCCCGATGGCACTACTGCCTTCGAAGTCGAAGAGAAAGCCGAATGCTTCGCCGACAGCATTGCCGCACAATGCTCGCCCAGCACGCAACCTGCTTATCCCTCACACATCCAGGCGGTGGAGGACGAAGTCCTTCGCAGAGACTCTCTCCCCATCATCGCCGACCCTGTCACAGTCTCTAATGACGAAATCTTGCTTCTCATTAGAAATCAAAAGTCCAAAAAGGCTCCGGGTGCGGATGGAATTTCCAACCACGCACTTAAGCACCTACCTCAACAGATGCTTACCTTGTTAGCTATCATTTTCAATGCCTGCTTCGACCATAGCTACTTTCCAAAAGCTTGGAAAGAAGCGACAGTCATAGGCATTTCCAAGCCGGGCAAACCTCTGAACGTCCCGGCTAATCACAGACCCATCAGCCTCCTCAAGGCAATGTCTAAACTTCTCGAGAGAGTCATACTTTCTCGAATGCGGAACCATCTGTTTCCAACGGATGGCGATCCTCTCATTATTCCCCATCAGTTCGGCTTTCGCGCTAAACACTCCTGCCCTCAGCAAGTCCACCGAATCGTCGAGTATATACTTGACGGTTTCTATCCGCGTCGTTATAAAACAGTCGCGGTTTTCTTTGACGTAGCCAAGGCTTTCGATAAAGTCTGGCACAGCGGTCTCGTTTATAAACTCTACAAGATAGGCTTACCGGATCGCCTAGTCAGGTTAATAGCGTCGTTTCTCAAAGACCGTACGTTTCGATTTAAACACGAAGGCACGCTTTCTGCACCTCGTCCCATAAAGGCTGGAGTCCCTCAAGGCTCAGTCCTCGCCCCTCTGCTGTACACCGTGTACACCAACGACATTCCCATCCCGCCGAAAGGCGTCGAACTCGCCCTCTTTGCTGACGATACCGCACTCTATACCAGGGGCCACAGTGTTCGGCACCTTGTAACCAGACTCCAAAGGGCCGTAAACGCCCTTGGTGCATGGTTTCAAGAATGGCGCATCGATGTGAACCCTGAAAAGAGTTCTGCGATGCGCTTCGACCACAAACGCCGTCGTCCCGATGGCGATCCCCACGTTCGAATGTTAGGCATTCCCATCCCCTGGAAGCGCAGTACTAAATACTTAGGCGTCACATTAGATCCGACGCTTTCTTTCAAGCCACACGTTGAAAGAGTTTCGAAACTCGCTCGTCACTATTTAGTCCGCCTAAATAGCATGTTAGGTAGAAAAAGTAAAATGTCCTTCAGAAACAAACGTACACTTTACAAGGTCTGCGTTAGACCCGTCATGACGTATGCCTCGCCAATCTTTGCCCACGCCAAACCCTCCCTCCTGCACAAACTGCAGGTAGTTCAAAACCTCTTTTGCCGCCGGGCCACAGGCGCACCGTGGTACGTGCGTAACGCGGACTTGCATAGAGATCTTGAACTGCCTACAGTGCAACAACATCTCAAAACACTCTCTGAAGCGTTTTTCAAACGCTCCGAAACCCATCCCAATCCTCTAGTTTGTGATTCGGTCTCATATGCTGCTCCTGTGTTAGACTCGAAGTTCAAAGTCGCTAGGCCTAGAAATGCGCAAGCGTACTCATCCACCAGACTGTCACGCGATCTCGAGGCCCTTCTGGCCGCAAATTCTAATTCTAACGTAAATTCTAATTCTAACGTAAATCCTAATTCTAACGTAAATGCGAATTAACTCAATTTTATTTTGAATTTTTTTTTTTTTTAATTTTTTTTTTAATTATTGATTTTCATTTTGAGCACCTTCAGTGCTATGTATTCACCTTCAGTGCTTTGAGCACCTTCAGTGCTATGTAATCCCAGCGGGTGACCCCTTCTGGGCCCCGCTAGCGCGGCCTCTTTCTCCAATTGGCCGTCGCTCAGATGAAGGCTGAGTGGCAAAAATGCACGAGCCGACAGGGGGTTTTTAGTGGGTATGGTCCTGGTAGGCGTCGGGACGAATCCCACATAACTTTGGAATCGCGCCAGAGTATGCGTCAGGGCATTTTTATCCTCCTGGCCTTCCCGCGGAGGGGAACAAAAAAAAAAATGGTGCCGGGGTGGGAGGCGCCGTCGGAAAAAACAGGGTGCAGGCTGAGGTACTGGCTTGTCCTTGCTGTCCTAGGATCGGCTTCCAGGCGGGGGCTAGGACCCAACCAACATAGTGATTGAAAGTGTCACGCCTCTTAATATTGATCGTTTGGTGTATTTTGCGGCGAACGAGGTTTTTCTCATGAACTAATAGCCGAACTTTATCAAAGCGGATGTAATGCGACGGACCAGCGTGTATCATGTGTTCTACGACTGCAGATGTCTTCTCATCCAACTTGTTTACGCTGCGGATACGTTCAGAGAGCCTCGTGCTGATGTTTCTGCGAGTCTCGCAACGTAGCTTTTATCACAATTGCATTGTATTTCGTATACTCGTGGCTACCTAGGGACTCTTTATCTTTGGGTGACCGAAGGAGCCACGTTATTAAATATCTAATTAAAATGTCTCCCGTAAGTTTTATGAAATTAATAGTATGTATAAATATACCATTCTAATTCAAAAAATTTCCACCAGAAAAAAAAAGAAACCAGAAAAGTGACGTCCAAAAATTTTTTAGGTGCCTCGTGTTGAGAGGTATCTTAATCACCTCTATGTACGTTATACGATTTTTCATAGTTTTCGAGTTACGATTTTTTTAGGAATTATCGCAAAATTGCGACCTCATCAGTTTCAAAAATTTCAAGAAAAAAAGTAGAAGTGTAGAGGACAGATTCCTTTATCAAACTGGTAGGTACGGAGCGAGTAAAGAAAATACGAGGATTTGCGAAAATTAGAATTTCTCGGTAGCTGTCACTAGGTACTAGTGTACCTAGGTACCTTTGCGGCGTAGTAACAACTGCCTTTCAAATTGTCTTAGAATTTTTAAAACTACCCGAAAAGGTCCGCGTAGCGGTGTCGCTGTCGCCACTCGCGGCTCGTTCGTGTTGGTAGGTAAATCAAAATGCGTAGGCCAGTGACAGCTCCACGGAAATCCATATTCTTAATGAAAATTCAATAAAATTCAATAAATTCAAAAACACATAGGTACACAACAATTCGTATATCTACACGTATTATAAACATAAATATGACAATAAATAAAACACTTTTTACCGGATATTATCGCGTATATTTTAGTTAATTTTAAAATTATTTCGACGTTTCGGCATCTTTGCAGCATAAATATGACACACATATAATACACAGGCTTAAAACTACTAGGTAGGTACACATTTTAACCCAGTTTAAGATAAGGTCAGGCGGGCCGAGTAGTTTTTACTGTACCTACTTACCTACCATCGCCAACAAGAAGGTTTCTTCGGATTTCTATTTTTGATACTAAATTTGTATGAACTGTGTGTTTATGCATAAAATAAACAGCCTCATAACTTTAATTTTTTTTTATTTTTTTTTTATTTATTTAATAATTTACAAAACTGGTAACAATTTAAACTTAATTCTAATACAAAACAGTGTTCGTTTCTTAATCATCACCTACTAGATGTGAATCCAACATGCATTAAACAGTATAATCATGTGGGGATTTTACATTTATTTAAAAGATCTTCTAACTATGATGAACAATTGAATAATCTAAAATACTGAGTTTTAGCATTATTTTATTGCTGCTAGGATTGAGGCTAAAGAATAAGAAAATAAATCAAAGTCACTTCTTGTGTTATTTGCGAAACATATCATTCTTTGAATTGGAGCATTTCTACCACTGGTGGTCTTTATCGGAGCCGACTCTAAAATCTTACGATTTGTCAAGCGGCTTCCGGAGCGTGGAACACAGAATTCTAGCTGCGCGAGCAATTCGTGAGAATCTGTTTGACCCTGAATCAATTTTTTCAAAAATATTATGTCTAATGTTTTTCTTCGTGTTACTAGAGGCATCACCCTGTAATAGTCGCATCTTTCCTTATAAGAGCACAACTTCCTACATTTGTTGTCCGAGTATGCTAGATGGTATAAGAACTTTTCAACATAAGTGGTAGCTTATTCGTTTCTAAGTAGGTTCAGAGAATGCGATAGACTCTAAGCTTTCATAATGACAATAATAAAGTAGTTCTTCATAGGCTATAAATCGCTGAAATCAGCAAATTAATAATAAATCAGATAAATGAAATCGCAACATGGAACGCTCTAGCCGCGAGAACGGGCAAACTTTGAATAATATAAACTTTCACTTTATGTTAAATTTCAACTTTTTTAGAGTTATTTTTGGTTATTTAACAAATTATTCAATCTTACAAATGATAAAAAAGGAATTTCTTATATTCAAAATTTCCATTTCGCTGTCTTTGATGGCTGATTTCAGCGACTGGATTTTTGGACGTCACTTTTCTGGCCACTCTGAATATTTTGGTAGCAACAGCTCGCAGATTAAAGCGATTTAGCTGTATAATACCTTTAGTTTTAGTGCCATTGGAAGATATCCATTACAGCCTTAATAATCGCACTACTATCGTGTGAGAATATGGCTATCTCTCATATCAGAGTTGATTGAGCTGCCCCTGGAAAACCCACAGGCCTCTGATGTGGCTTCATGACGGTTATCTTACGAACAACAACCGAGACCGTGGGCTGAATGTGCCCTTCGATCCATGGAAAGGCTCACCTATCTTCGGCCTGCTGCATCGACGATTTTCAACTTTGACGATCGTCATGCTCATTATTCGCTCTCTTATTTGTTCGGAATAATTAAGGACTGAAGTAAAGGACCGGTTCTTTACTTTATATAATTTTATTGCTGGTTTGCAGGCTTAAGGGATAACTGATTTAGGAATGTAGGTTTTCTCATCAGGTTTTCGTCCACAGTTCGGGCAGCTCGATAAGGTGTAAAAACCATAGGTTTATATATCAGTAACTGAGATCAAATAACAAATCAAGAAGCCATCGAATTAACCATTGTCAAAAATCAAATCATTGAATTGTCAATGATTTATAGGATGATAGGATTGCCTTTAAGAGATTGATTTCTAGTCTCTTATAAAATAAAAGAAACAGAGCAATTGCCAAATTATACTATCGTCATTTCAAAAATTTAGTAACGAATTAACAACACTTCAAGAAATTCATAAATTAGTGATTAAATAAAATTAATCTACACGGAATTCCTCAATCCTCATCTCAATGAAATGAATTCAAATCTCAATGAAATTGGAGATCAGTTTCTTAGAAAACGTACACTACTTTTTGTCAGTAACTTAATAGTTAATAACTTCGCGCATAATAACATAGTAACTTAGTAATAATTTTTTTATGTTTGCTATGGAATAGTTCAGGAAATAATGTAATTTAAAAATATCAGCGTTCGCACCAACCCATCTTAGATTTACTGAGATGCATATAATTTTATAAATCGTATTGACTTGACACCCAGGTTAGTTTCTAGAACCAGAAAGCTGGAAACATGCACGTGTGCAAAGTGAGTCAGTTGGAGGCATCACTTTCTATCATAGACTTTGTTAGTAACACAATAACCAAAGAATTGTTGGAACCTAGACAATTCCAACTGAAGCAACTGTGATTTAGTAACCACAATCAATATTGATTAATGAAACATCTACGAATCATGATGTTCATTTTTATGGATGCCACTTATCATCAGGTGTTTTATATACATATAGTGAAATAAAAATAAAATAGGTAAATACAATACATATTGAAACCGTTACACTGGGATCACACCACCACCTGCTGAGATATAGGTGTACCACCCCAAAGTAGAACCCAATTCTACGAGTTGCGGCTGCAAATTTTGTATTCGATTTTCACCGCGTGTAAATAAAAATTGTAGAAAGACTCATTGCATATTTATATTTTGAGAAAATTCCATTGCACTGCTAAGGATAACTGAAATGCATTTAG
Source organism: Marasmarcha lunaedactyla (assembly GCA_923062675.1). Taxonomy (NCBI): domain Eukaryota; kingdom Metazoa; phylum Arthropoda; class Insecta; order Lepidoptera; family Pterophoridae; genus Marasmarcha; species Marasmarcha lunaedactyla. The sequence continues at coordinate 18,066,974 of OV281359.1, forward strand.
TGTTTGCAAATGTTGAATAAACATATTTGCGGTAGATTATTCTGAAAACGAAGAAGATTGTTATTTTTTAATTCTGAATAAACTTTGTGGAAGCATATAAATTTAAGAATGCAATTTTAAGAGAAATGCCCGTGGGAGCTTCAAATGAATAATAAAAATGGCGTTTGCGTTCAGAATTTATTTTGTTAGAGTTATTTGAAATTTTTTATCCTCCGTTTCGTATTTATCAATTGTTAAGAATATTATATTATCTATTATTAATTTATTTATATTATCTTAAATAAAATAATTAATCATTTATTTATTATTTAATATTACGTCTTAGTACTAATATATAAGCACTACCTTATTTGTCTTGAAAATATTAACTTGGCTGCGACTAACTGACGCTGTACTAGTCGCTGATTCCGTGCGTCTCTGTGTGGGAGCCGGCAGAATGCCAGCGTTGCAATTTTTATTGGGACACTATGCTGAGCCGGAGCGTTTTGACGGGCACGGCAGAAAGATAGCAAATGTTTACCTAGTACTTGTTTACAATATCTCTTTTTGTTGTGTGTCGTGTGTGTGGTATGTCAATAAATTAGTCATTCATTCATTCAAGAATTTGAAAAGTTTCAATATAGCTTCAAATTAGCGTTAGTGGCGCTGTGCGGTCGGGTTTCCCCAGTTTCTGCCTAATGTACATCTTATATATGTAAAGTCGACTGCTTTAACGGTAAAGGAAAACATCTTGAGGAACCCACAATACCTAAGAAATTATATCTCAAGTCCCACTTTGGGCAAGGATGGTGGGGTATACATTGCTTAACACCGCCTCGTAATTGGTTGAGGCTGATATTCAAATCCCTGCAGTTAGTTAGTTGGAAGGATGAAACTTCAATCCTCTAACACAATTCACGGAAATATAATGTGCTTTTCAATTTTTATTATATATCAATATTTGCTTTTTATTATTATAGAAATAATAACATACTAAGGATATACCTAAGAGATAATTAGCGGGAAACGCTCATGAACGAACGGTGTCATGTCAGTGTGGCTTAACGATTGTCAAAGTTAGGCAACGTTCGGTGTGGCTGACCTTGGGTGGGTGACCTTGGGTGGGTGACCGCCAGTGGCTTTAGAACTTGAGAGTTTCCGTGCTCCGTAGGGCACGTTATGCCGTTGCTCTAGGTTATATCGCAAGATAACAGTCGTTTAGCCACGTCAACTCTGAAATCAGAGATTGCTACTCCTTCAAACGATATGAAGAAAAAATTTGGCATGTTTTAGATATGACGATCGAAATTTTGTAAAAGCGTAATGATAGCTTGCAAATGTATAGTAGATGAAAGCAAGTTATGTGATGATGTCATGAAATATTATCGTGACACGAAATGTATAAAAACTTAAATAACATACTTATATAAAATTAAATATTTATTATAACAATTAAGGATTTATGTACCAATAGGTAGAGGCGTCCTTTACTTCTCAAATCAAATTGCATCATACGTTGCAAAAAACAAAAGGTATAAGTTGCCTATGTCGTTCTCCCAACTGTCTTTTTCCCTTCAGCCATCAGTACCATTCTTGCGAAAAATGACTGCTTCTCATAGCATACATAATTTTCCAACTTCTGTGACATATCATCCTTCCTATAGACATCATTTCTACCGAGGGTTTAGTATTTTTTCACTTTCACATGAGCAGGGTAGGTGCTTAGGGGCAGTACCCACATCGGGCCAGCGTCAATCGCCACTGCCGTGCATCAAAACAAACATATTTAAAAAAATATCGGCTTATGCCGATCGCCGTTTGCAGAATGTTTGGGCCGGTATTGCCATTCAATAAATACTGCTGGCCTAAACAAGTGGATAGTGTCCCTTAGGATATCAGACAGCACATGCTCCCGCAGACATGTGCTTTGAATCAATCAGAAGCACTCTCAAGGTGTGGTACATAACGCAGAAATCATCACATTATTTTTTATCGGATAGCAAAAGGCATACAAATTGTGAAAAGCACACGTAGAATGTTTCTCTTAGATTAAATGCTGAAATGAGTGGGAGATTTTGGCACTCGTATTCAAAAATAATTATGACTTATCGATCATTTAGGTTAATTAAATTTGAAAAAATTTGTTAGTAGTTGAAAAAAATATTTTTTAATAAAGCCCCAAAAAAAGAAATCTATTTTGTTTTGTGTTAGATTCAACCTACCAGATAAATTTAAGATCCTAGTATCTTATTTGACTATATTTAAACTAAATATAGGTATATGAATTCGGTATTTAGATTTGTTGGATTTAGGTTATTAAAGGTTTCATCGGTACATTTTTTGATCATACCAATTTTCCAGGTTTTGTATTTCTTCTGTTTGTTTTATTACCAGATATTCAATTACATGGTACAGTGTAAAGATCATTTTGCAACCTTTTGTTAGCTTACGATTCTTTTTTTTAAAAGGAGTAGAATGCCACTTTAGGTACAACCTATATGAAGCAAAAATGGACTTAAGTAGTTCTATAATAATTATTTTATATAACAAAACGAATCAATTTACAAAGAGCAACTTGAATTCCAGCTACGATTGTAGTATTTTTTATGAAATATGAAAACCTTTATAATTATAATAATAATAAATCTATATTGAGCAACGAAACATTTTTACAGATACAGGATACAAGGAGATTTCCTTTGAACCTTTTTTGTACCTTGTTCCAGGAGTCTCCAAATGTTTATATTATTACAATACAAAATGTTTACTGGCAAAATTACAAATTTATTATTTGAAAAGTCCTAACTAATGAAAATTTTAAATTTAGTTTAGTACAACTGATTACACAGAATAAAACGAAACAAATATAGTAAAAGAAAGAAATATGCAAGTAAAATAAGAGCTCTAAAGTACTGCTATTTTTTGCTGCGTTCCGTTTGCCGATTACAGCACTCACAGCGCTCGTACACCCGTTCCGATTGCCCGTGAGCGCGCTCACAGCGATATCGATACGTCATCAATGACGTCATAAACGCCGCCATCTTCCCGCTCACAGTACCAACGCTACGGAGCATGGTCGCTGTGAACGGCCTGTCAAAACTGACACATGACGTTACTCTGTTGATGTTTTTATTAGTCGATTAAAGATTTTAAAAGCTTGCTTATTAATTTTCTTTTGTAATAATATAAAAAAATGGCTCCTGCTTCATTCAGGGTCAAAGATTTTATTGAAATTGTAACTTTAGACTTAATCAGAATGTTAGCGCGATATTTACCGTTCCGATTGCAATAGCACTAATAACACTTTTAGCGCGCTCAAACGAATCGGAATGGTTTTGAGCACTTTTAGCGCTGTGAGCGCTGTAATCGGCAAACGGAACGCAGCATATTATTCGCATTTGAAGTGTTTGTGTAATTTGAATATGTGTGGGTTTGTTAGAGTGTGTGTTTATGAGAGTGTGTTTGAGAAAAAATAAATTTTTATTTTGATATGAAATGGGAGATTTATCTAGTTTTGAGGAGTAGATATTCCTTTTCGTCATAATTTAGGGTTTGAATCCAATCTGCTAAAGCTTTTTTACATTCGTGCAAGTTTTTAGTATGCATATTTAACTTTTTATTTATTTTGTTGTATATCTGGCCCGACTGAGTCGCGTATTTTACACGAGCAAACTCGGTTCTTACTGCGTTTGTGTAAAAACTTTTTAAACTATAATTTTCAATGTTAGTTCAATATTTCCGAAGTTAATTATGCAGAAAATAATTTTGCTCATACCCGGTAAGGATTGCTTACAGTAGGTAGGCAGATTACCAACGATATCTTGCAGTGAGTAATCAACATAAAATTGTTAAAATATATCAATAATCAAAATAAGATATATATCCAAAGATTCCAGCATAATTTTAAAAGCCTATATGGTAGTTTTTAATATTATTTACGTATGCATAACATAGACTTTTTTATATCCAGTGCGCACACGCATTCGAAGTTGGCAACCACTTGAATCTTAACCTCACAAATTGTATGTAACTGAAAATATTATTTATATATTATTTTTTCATTTGTTATTTTTGGTGTTCCCACAAGTCAAACATGTACTTTCCTGCACTAAGTGGTATCTTAAGAAAGATAGGATCATAAACAAAGCATAAAATATGCTAACAAAAACGCATTATTTAAACATGCTGATGAATTTGACAAATTCTAAACCCGACTGCCAAAGTTCTTTTGCCGTGTCATTCTTGTTCCCGAAGAATTCCAGAAAAAATATATACCATGTCACTCCGACAGGTGAGATGACTTTCATGACAATCCATATGAAGAATTCCGTCAAACGGTTTAGGCTGTACATAGTCTCAAAAAACGTAGCTCGTCTGAAAACAGACGTTGTTCACGAAAAATATTAACATCTTAGCAGTAAATAAAACTATAAAATTATAAAACCAAAAAAGGAAACATAAAACAACAGCCGTTTTACTGTTTTCCCTTATCTGCTTCCTCCGACAGTTCTTGTTTCGTCTGTAGCTCCGGGCTGTAATATGTCTGTATTACAAATGTTTTTGTAGTGTAACGTTTCTTTTCAAACATAAAGCTTTACCATGTGCCTTGATCCTAATATTCGGAGAAACCTTGCAATTAGAAGAAAAGGGAGCTGTGTAGGCGTTTTTGTTTGGTATGGATCATAGACTGTGTGTGGGATAAAGAGTTCATTTATATCCTGCGATTTTTGCTGTGAAAGAAGTAAGCGTTGCGAGAAAGCGAAGAAAAGTCATTTTTAAATTAGGGACTGTCAAATCTGGGTTAAAATGTGTTTTGTACAAAGCACAAAATGAATCATCGTGGTATTTTTTCGTAAAATAACTATATAGTAGTCCGCTGGTGCTATACAAAGTAGTAGCTAAATGCGAAATTTCATATATAACATATATGCTAATTATTATATTGATCTAATTATGCTAATTTTAGCATAATTATGCTTTACGCTACACCACTAATTTTACGCCGCCTATGTTACAATAATACTGCAATTCAGAAGGCTTATTAGTTACTTGCAATAGCAACGCGATAGCAAAGAATTTGTAAGTAATACGAAGTCTTTTGACGTTTAGCGATGATAGCGCATTCATTGGAAGGTACAATACAATACAATACAAAAATTTTCTTTCATTTTTTTCTTCTTTTTCTTTTACTCTTTTATTGCCAATTAAGAAAACCGTTGCAGAACAATTATAACATATACATTACATTTGGTAAATCCGGCGGCCCTACCCACTAAAAAAACCCCATGAATGACTCGTGCATTTTTTTTGGCCACACACCCTTCATCTGAGCGACGACCTATTGGAGAAAGAGGCCGTGCTAGCGGGGCCCAGAAGGGGTCATCCGCTGGGATTTACACAGCACTGAAGGTACATAATAGAATAATATACAGAATAATACAGAAGGTAAATACATAGCACTGAAGGTGCTAAAATTGAAAATAAAAATTGAATTAAATTTACATTAGAATGAGAAGTTGCGGCCTGAAGGGCTTCAAGGTCTAGTGTTAATTGCGTGGGTTCGCCAGTGTGCGCGTTTCTCGGTCTAGCGGCTTTGAACTTCAAATCTATGACAAGGGTAGTATACGAGACTGAATCTCGAACTAAAAGATTCGGGTGGGTTTCGGAGCGTTTGAAGAACGATTCTGAGAGTGTTTTGAGGAGCTATTGCATTGTAGTTAGTTCAAGATCTCTGTGCAGGTCCACGTTACGCACGTACCAAGGTACGTTTGTGGCCCTGCAGCAGAAGAGATTTTGAACTACCTGCAGTTTGTGCAGGACGGAGGGTTGGGCGTGGGCAAAGATTGGCGAGGCATATGTCATGACGGGTCTAACGCAGACCTTATAAAGCGTACGTTTGTTTCTGAAAGACATTTTACTTTTTCTACCTCACATACTATATAGGCTTAGTTTGGTAACTCTATTGACGTGTGGCTTGAAAGAAAGTGTCTGGTCTAAGGTGAAGCCTAAGTTTTTAATACTGCGCTTCCAGGGGATGGGAATACCTACCATTCGAACGTGGGGATCGTTGTAGCAATTACGGAGTTTGTGGTCGAATTGAATAGCAGAACTCTTTTCTGGGTTGACATCGATACGCCATTTTTAAAACAAAACACCGAGGGCGTTTACGGCTTTTTGGAGTCTCGTGATGTTCTTCGGGACCACGTGACCTTTGGTGTAAAGGGCAGTGTCGTCAGCAAAGAGGGCGAGTTCGACGTCTTTCAGCAAGATTGGGATGTTGTTCCAGCTCTTATGGGACTCCAGCCTTTATGTGACGAGGTGCGGAAAGCGTGCCTTCATGTTTGAAGCGAAACGTGCGATGTTTGAGGAAAGACGCGATTATCCTGACTATTTTATACAGCCTATTTTATAAAGGCCAGACTTTATCGAAAGCCTTGGCTACGTCAAAGAAAACTGCGACCGTTTTATTACGCCGCGGATAGAAGCCGTCAAGTATGTACTCGACGATTCGATGGACTTGCTGAGGGCAGGAGTGCTTAGCGCGAAAGCCTAATTAATGGGGATTATTGAGAGGATCGCCATCCGTTGGAACCAGATGGTTTCACATTCGAGAGGATATAACTCTTTCGAGAAGTTAAGACATGGCCTTGAGGAGGCTGATGGGTCTGTGATTAGCCGGTATATTCAGAGGTTTACCCGGCTTGGAATTGCCTATGCCTGTCGCTTCTTTCCAAGCTTTTGGAAAGTATCTATGGTCAAAGCAGGCATTAAAGATGATAGCTAACAAGGTAAGCACCTGCGCTAGCAAGTGCGTGGTTAAAAATTCCATCCACACCCGGGGCCTTTTTGGATTTTTGACTTCTAATGAGAGGCAAGATTTCATCATTAGAGACTGTGACGGGGTCAGCGGTGATGTGGAGAGAGTCTCTGCGGAGAACTTCGTCCTCCACTGCGCTTGGATATGGGAGGAACCGCGGGTTGATTGCCGGGCGAGCATTGTGAAGCAACGCTGTCAGCGAAGCATTCAGCTTTCTCTTCGACTTCGAAGGCAGTAGTGACATCGGGACGAGTAAGAGGAGGAACGTGAGAGGCGGTGTCTACGCGTAAGGCTTGGGCCATACTATAATTAGCTTGGTGGGACGGGGATATAATCTCCATGAGGTCGCTCATTTGAGCGTCTTGGAGTTCCGCGAGGCAAGATCTAACTTTACGTTGTAGCTGATTCGCAGCTGTTCTATAGGTGGGCGTGGGATAGAGCTTGGCTCTCCGGAGAGCCGCGTTCCTAGCTTTAATAAGATTGCTAACGGCTAAGGGTAGATTGGGTATACTTCGCTTAGCAACCTTTACGTTATCGCTGATGGCTGAGTTGATAGCATCAGTGAGAGAATTGACAAATAATCTATTTTATCTGGGCTATCTAATTGATCGGGCGAGATCGCGAGCGTTAGGCGGTCCTAGCACGAGGGAGACAGGGCGATGGTCAGAACCTAGGTCATCGAGTGGTTCGATAGACCTGAGATCGAGGTTGATTCCCTTGACAATATCAAAATCGAGGATGTCGGGTTGTCGGGATAGTGAGTTGGAGTGATGGGAGAGATGACGTCTAAGTCGAGTGAACTAGTGATGTCGAGGAGAGCGATAGCATTGGTGTTGGTCGATAGGCACGTCCAGTCAGTATGTTTGGAGTTAAAGTCTCCGAACATAATGACTGAATGGCCGAGGGCGAGAATGGCCTCAAAGTCGCTGCGGATTGGTCTAGTGCCAATAGGTATGTAGACTGAAGCTATGATGATGGTTGGATGACCAGTCATAGCAAATCTACACAGTGGCTTCCATGTTGAAGAGAGGAGGGGAAGGGAGAGGACAGCAATGGAATCCTCTTTTGTAATAAATAGCAGTGCCGCCGAAACCGTCGGAGTTGGGCCTATCGTTATGAGTAAACGCGTCTCTTGGAGAAGCAATAAGTCTGGCTCGTTGTTCTGAAGGAACAGTTTGAGCTCAGGAAGATTAGAACTAAGGCTACGGGCATTAAAAGGACCTAAGGACCGGACGCGGGATTTGCGGGTCTAGACATTATATTTACTTATTTAACAAATTTATACGAAAAATAGAATTTTTATAGAACTATGTAGCGAGTGATGCTCCGCTAACGCAAATAGACGCTCTTGAGGAGAGCGGGCGGCTCGCAGTTTGCAAGCGAGAACGGAGATTTCCTTAATGTAGACGTTTTGAATGACGTGGAAGACGGTCTTCATGTTCTTAGCCAACGACGACTGAGGTGAAGACGACGGAGCGGGACGCTAGCCTACGGGAGCTACGGGACCTGGGATAGGACGGTAAGGTGCAGGTGGAGCGCATCGCCTGCGTTGGTGGCTTTTATTTGTTAGTCATTAATTTTGTGCTCTTTGCACAAGTTAGAAACCGCGGTCCAGCCCGCTTTTTTGCAGAGGAAGACGGGCGGAGGGGGCTGAGGATTCGGTGGGACGGGAGCGCAGCGCGTCGCTGGCTTCGATGGGACGGGAGCGCAGCGCGTCGCTGGCTTCGATGGGACCGACGGAGACGGGGTCACTTCGAGTGACATTAACGGCGCGGGGGCGGGTGTTGAAGACACCGGGGTAGGCTCGGGTGTTGAAGACACCGAGGCTTTCTTCGAGCGCTTCTTAGAGCGTTTGGCGACTAACTGAAACGCGGGCTCAGGAGAGCCGGTTAAGGTGACGGCATCTGATGACGCATCGGACGCGGGTTCGGAGTCACTCCCGGGAGCGGTACGCTTGCGACGCGACGCACGAGAGAATGTGACCTATGCACAGTCCATCTCGGACGGGACGGGAGACGCGGGAGATCTGTAGACCTGAGGGGTCTAGGCGTTGGAGGCCTGAGGGGCCGGGGTTGAGACCTGAGGGGCCGGGGACGTGTTAAGTGCTAATAAGGCCTACGTGAACACCTCATCAGGAATAGTCATGCCCGACGCGGCGAGCGCCTTAGCGAACGCCTTCGCAAAGTTTACCACGCTTTGCGAAGGATCCATGGTGGGGAGGGAAACACCTAAGTCCCTTATAACCTAGAAACCCTAGCGACTAACCTCCCTACCAGCGGTTTGGGACGAACGCGAAGTGTTGCCTCTATTGCACAAGCACTGTACCTTCACCCTGGGAAGAAACGCTCCTGAACCGGGATCCGGTCTGCCGGTTTCTCCAAAACCTGAAGGGCTTTGGAAGTGCACCGGGGCAACGCTAGCAGGCTTAGTTGACATCGTTAAGTATCCACCTGATCAAACGCGAGTCTATTACGGAGTGTGCTGTCAATAAATTGACAACAAAAACCGGCCGTAGACCTGACGAGGTTGGGTTGCACTGAAAGTGCGGGATTGACTACGTTACGACCGGCCGAAGCCGGCCACAGAGCGAGTCTTTGACTACGTAACAAGCGCCAAGCGTAAAGTACGCAGCTAGAAAATCAGCCCGAGCCTTGCATTTAATCGACCGTAGTGAAGCTCAACTCTGTTGTTGCTGCGAGATTGACTTAGTTACAGCCGGTTGAAACCGGCCGCAGCGTAAGTCCTATCATCTCCTCTATCTAGTCCTAGCTTATCTCAAGTCGTCGAGGACGAAGCGAGATATTGTACGAATCTCAGCGTATGAGTGTTGCTAAGAGTTGTCGTGACTCAATGGCTGGTGCGACCGCGAACACATCCGAGCGGGGCCGGACGCAGAACGGATCTGAGAGTGGCGTTTGAGTATTGATACGAGCGAAGTCATGAGACAACAATCGTGACGCGGCAGCCGGGAGCGATCGTCAACACGTCCGAACAGGTCCGGACGCAGATCGGGTATGTTGATAGTTGATTTTTTTTTGTTCCCCTCCACGGGAAGGGCAGGAGGATAAAAAATGCTCTGACGCATACACTGGCGCGCGCGATCCAGGTTATGTGGGACTCGTTATGAGCCTACCAGAACCACTACCCACTAAAAAAACCCCTGTCGGCTCGTGCAATTTTTTGCCACACAGCCTTCATCTGAGCGACGGCCACTTGGAGAAAGAGGCCGCGCTAGTGGGGCACAGAAGGGGTCACCCGCTGGGATTTACATAGCACTGAAGGTGCTCAAAGCACTGAAGGTGAATTCATAGCACTAAAGGTGGTCAAAAATGAAAAATAAAATTTAAAGTTACATTAAATAAATATTAAAGAAATTAAATTAATTCGAATTTACGTTAGAATTAGAAGTTTTGGCCTGAAGGGCTAAGAGATCTAGCGTCAGCTACGTCACTACGTTCGTGTGCACGTTTCTCGGTCTAGCGACTTTGAATTTCCAATCTAAGACAGGAGCAGTATATGAGACTGAATCTCGAACTTGAGGGTTGGGATGGGATTCGGCGCGTTTGAAGAACGATTCTGAGAGAGTTTTGAGGTGCTGTTGCACTGTAGGCAGTTCAAGATCTCTGTGCAGGTCCGCGTTACGAACGTACCACGGTGCGTCTGTGGCCCTGCGGCAGAAGAGATTTTGAACTACCTGCAGTTTGTACAGGACGGAGGGTTTGGCGTGGGCAAAGACTGGCGAGGCGTACGTTTGTTTCTGAACGACATTGTACTTTTTCTACCTAACATACTATGTAGGTGGCCTAAGTAAAAACGGGCGAGTTTCGTTACTCTATCGACGAGTGGCTTGAAGGAAAGCGTCTGGTCTAAGGTGACGCCTAAGTATTTCGTAGTGCGCTTCCAGGGGATGGGAATATCTAACATTCGAACGTGCAGGTTGTCAGCAACGCTACGGTGTTTGCAGTCGAAGTAAACCGCAGAACTCTTGTCTGGGTTCACATCGATACGCCATTTTTGAAACACCGAGGGCGTCTACAGCCTTTTGAAGTCTGGTGGTGAGACCCGGGACACTGACTCCTTTGGTGTAAAGGGCTGTGTCGTCGGCAAAGAGGGCGAATTCGACGTCTTGCGGTGGAATGGGAATGTTGTTAGTATACACGGTGTACAACAGAGGGGCGAGGACTGAGCCTTGAGGGACTACAGCCTTTATTATGGACGAGGCGCGAAAAGTGTGCCTTCATGTTTGAAACGAAACGTGCAGTCTTTGAGAGACGACGCGATTATCCTAAATAGGCGAGCCGGTAAGCCTTTTTTGTAGATTTTATAAAAGAGACCGCTGTGCCAGACTTTGTCGAAAGCCTTGGCTACGTCAAAGAAAACTGCGATCGTTTTCTTTCGTTTCGGATAGAAGCCGTCGAGTATGTACTCTACGATTCGATGGACTTGCTGAGGGCAGGAGTGCTTAGCGCGGAAGCCGAACTGGTGGGAAATGATGAGGGAATCGCCATCCGTTGGAAACAGATGGTTCCGCATTCGATTATGACTCTTTCGAGAAGTTTAGACATGGCCTTGAGGAGGCTGATGGGTCTGTGATTAGCCGGGATATTAAGAGGTTTACTCGGTTTGAGAATGCCTATGACTTTCGCTTCTTTCCAAGCATTTGGAAAGTAGTTGTGGTCGAAGCAGGAATTGAATATGATGGCGTACAAGTTAAGAACCTATTGAGGCAGGTGTTTGAGTGCGTGGTTAGAAATACCATCCGCACCCGGAGCCTTTTTGGACTTTTGGCTTCTAATGAGAAGCAAGATTTCATCATTAGAGACTGTGACGGGGTCGTCGGTGATGGGGAGGGATTCTCTGAGGAGAACTTCGTCCTCCGCCGCCTGGATGTGGGAGGGATCCGCGGGTTGCGCGCTGGGCGAACATTGTGCCACTATGCTGTCGGCGAAGCATTCGGCTTTCTCTTCGGCTTCAAAGGCAATAGTGCTGTCGGGACGAGTGAGAGGAGGAACGTGAGAGGCGGCGTCTGTGACGGTTGTCTATTTCGACCTCTTTTGTCAGTAAATTTTATTTTTTTGTCGTTCCCGACGTAATTTTAAACTACGAATTACGTAGTGTCGGAGAACGGCAATGTTTTGATTTGACAAGCCAGTCACGAAAAATTATCCATCATAACAACTAGAATCTATTTATTTATTATTGTTTCCGAGTTTATTATTCAAAATTACATGTTTATCAATTTTTTATTATCTACAATCAAAGTTTTCATGAAATCAATAATTTATTTTTACGTACACGAGTGTGCGTAGCCAAAATTTTTGGCATTTTTGTATATTTTGAATTTTACTGCAAAATAAACATAGAAGAGAGCTTTGGTATTTCCTTTCTGGACCCTCAATTACCACTCCGCAAACAACGCGTTACATACTGGCGCCCGAACAGGGACCTGAACCCTGGACCCTTGGATTTTATTTAAAAGTCAATGTTTCACGACTGGCTATGATTTTCTTTTCTTTCCGGCATATTTATTTCAGTCTTTAACTGAAACTTGTTTATAGTAATCACCGTGCGGGAGTTAGCGACACGTTAAAGAAGCCATAAGCTATTAATATTTTCAGCGGATGGCAACTATTAAAGCCTTTTGCCGTTGCGTTCAACTCTGTTGAGTTGACTTATTTAGGATACGATTTCTCATAAGCAACTCTAACTGCATGATGTTTTATTTCCAGTAGTTGGAATAAGACTAGTATGAAAGAGAATGTATGTTGTAATTATAATGTACGTTGATGGAGTTGAACGATGTATATTAACATTGTATATTCCAGGAACATGTTTAAAATTTTATCATTCATGAACCATGTAATTTAAGATAATTATTTAGGATTTTTTTTTTTTCTCTCTCTCGTCTGTTTTGTTTTCTTTTTCTATTAAATAACTTGTTGATATGCAATATATCAGTATTATTTTTTTTTTCATATATACAGGATGTTTTTTCAGAAAAATTCTTCTATAGGATGTTAATATTAATTTTCATTTTGCTTTAATTATTATTTTTTTTTTTGATCGTTCTTTCATTTGGCAGATTAAATATTAAAATTCGATATGTATATGCGGTTTATTTTGATTTGGTTTGAATATTTTTTTTTTTTTAAAAACTGTACTGAAAAAATCTTTCAGATTTTTTTTCCCGGCCCCCGGGGTATTGTGACGGTTGTCTATTTCGACCTCTTTTGTCAGTAAATTTTATTTTTTTGTCGTTCCCGACGTAATTTTAAACTACGAATTACGTAGTGTCGGAGAACGGCAATGTTTTGATTTGACAAGCCAGTCACGAAAAATTATCCATCATAACAACTAGAATCTATTTATTTATTATTGTTTCCGAGTTTATTATTCAAAATTACATGTTTATCAATTTTTTATTATCTACAATCAAAGTTTTCATGAAGTCAATAATTTATTTTTACGTACACGAGTGTGCGTAGCCAAAATTTTTGGCATTTTTGTATATTTTGAATTTTACTGCAAAATAAACATAGAAGAGAGCTTTGGTATTTCCTTTCTGGACCCTCAATTACCACTCCGCAAACAACGCGTTACACGTCTACGCGTAAGGCTCGGGCCATACTATAGTACGCTTGGTGGGACGGGGAGATATTCTCCATGAGATCGTTAAACTGAGCGTCTCGGAGTTCCGCAAGGCAAGACCTAATTTTACGTTGTAGTTTGTTTGCAGCTGATCTATGGCGGGCATGGGATATTTCTTGGCTCTCCGGAGAGCCGCATTCTTAGCTTTAATAAGATTGCTAACGGCTAAGGGTAGATTGGGTATACTTCGCTTAGCAACCTTTTCGTTAACACTTATGGCTGAGTTGATAGCATCAGTGAGGGAGTCGACTAATGAATCTATTTTGTCCGGGCTATATATATATTGGTCGGTCGAAATCACGAGCGGAGAGTTTGGGGCCTCTAAGGCTGAAGCTAACGTATTTTTAAAATCTTTCCAGTAGGTAAAGGTCTTAGGAGGAGTGACGTAATTGTTAGGCGGTCCTAGCACGAGGGAGACGGGGTGGTGATCAGAGCCGAGGTTATCGAGCGGTTCGATAGACCTGAGATCGAGGTTGATTTGTTTGACGATCGCAAAATCGAGGATGTCAGGAGAGTAGTTAGGGTTGCCGGGATAGTGTGTGAGAGTGACGGGAGAGATGACGTCTAAGTCGATTTGCTAAATGATTTTAAGGAGTTCTCTACCGCTTTGGTTGGTTGATAGGCACTTCCAGTCAGTATGTTTGGAGTTAAAATCTCCGAATATAATGACTGAATATCCGAGGGCGAGAATGGCCTCGAAGTCGCTAAGGATATGTCTGGTATAATGGATGTCACTAGGTATGTAGACTGAAGCTATGATGACAGTCGGGTGACCTGTCATAGCCAATCTACCCACAGTGGCTTCCATGTTGAGGAGAGGAGGGGTAGGGAAAGGAGTGCAGTGGAAACCTCTTTTGTAATAAATAGCTGTTCCACCGTACCCGCGGGCCTATCGTTACGAATGAACACGTAATTGGGAACAGCGAATTCCCTGGAAGAAGCAATAAGTCTGGCTCGTTGTTCTGAAGGAACAGTTTGAGCTCAGGAAGGTTAGTACTGAGACTACGAGCGTTAAAAGAAACTAGGGATAAATATGAAGATAGAAGAGAAATAAATAAAATAGAAGAAAAGAAATAAAATTAAAATAAAAGGACTGGATCAGTACAAATTCCTTGTCACCGTTGAGTATCCTTTGTACTGAAACCAGACTACTTACGCTGGGCACAACAGCACTTTGAAGACTAAGGGGCTTAGTCACAAAAAAAATCACTACGATAGCGCTCGGAGGGAGTAGAAAAACCCAGAAAAACCGTATCACGGAACCAACACGCTATACTGTGACGTCAGTGAACTGAGCGCCACGGAATATCGGGAAGGGACCGATCAATCGGAGTGGTCTTGGAACGTTCGTACCGGGAGGCGATAGGAGCGAGAACGTTCTCGTAAAAAGATAGTTGATTGTTTACTGATTGCTTTTTATAAGACTTAACGAAAGCCAAAGTCATAAGCCCAATCGCTATTTCGAGTTTTAAAAAAAATTTAGCAGTGCGATTGCTATAGCACAGGCAAATATCAAAAAAAAACTATCCAAAAGCACATATCCTCATACCTATAAACACTATAGTTTTCACAACATACAATACGTAAGTTTCTACAATCACACTCACGTCCCAGTACAAGGAAACTTGACTCCCTGTTCAGAAGTTATTGGTATTGATAAGTACGTGGGCGTCAGTTTTACTCAGTTCGTAGAGTTTAATGATTCACTGAAGTACGAGACTGAAGTTTTTACTTTGAGCTTATTCACTTGGTTACCGTATGAACATTACAGAGGTTGCTGTTTTATGAGTCAAAAGTGGATAAATATCTCAAGGTACAAAAGGTTGATAAAGATCTAATTAAAACAATGAATTTTACTAAGTTTAAACCGGGTAACTTTTTTACCGTCGGAAAACACGGACTCATGCAGACAAGAAATAATTTTTTATGCACATAAAGAGACATTGTAAATCTATTTTGTAAAAATTATACCCGTGAAGATTCTTGCCAGTTCTTCTTCACGAAAGTTTTTTCCGAACTGGTGGTAGACTCATGTTTAACGTTATATCAGACGTTATATTAGTTATATTTAATGTCAATAAGAACAAGTAATCGTCAAAGTAGAGAGATATAATATATATTTGAATGAAGTTATTTAATGCGGATTAAATGTAATTTGTCAATCTAGAAATAAAACTTTAATTAAGATTTTTAAATATTATTTACAAACAATTTAAAATATTTACAATTGAATAAGACCCTGATACTAAACCATTTAATTAGAACAAAAAAATGTTTTACTAAAATTCCAAAAAAAAATTAGTATGCAAAAATTTTAATACGTTTAATGCATACAATACACAGAAATAATATGTTTTGGAGTCATAAGATTATGTGGGACTAACAACCATATTAGAATTGTCTAATATGGTTGTTAGTCCCACATAATCTATTTAAAGCTATTTTTTTAATATCTTTTATATTTGACAATCAAAATACGCCCTTTCACAAATCTGTTGGTTGCAGAAATAAACGTAATCCCTGTAAATATTTCTTCAGAAATAATTCACTGAAATTTTTGAATAAACAGGCAAAGAGGCTGTAATTAAATGAACTCTTTCCTAACAAAATTATATTATATAACAAATAATACAAGTAATAAGTTGTGACGAAACTGTCCCCAGTTTTGTAGAATTTGATGTATGTTTAAGGGAAGGAAAAAATGGAATATTGACGTAACTGATTCACATGCAGCATGAAACTGTATTACTTATGGAAATCTACAAAATAAAGTAAAAATATTTTTGGGGATAATCATTCGTAAATCAAATTGAAATAACTAAATCAATTTAAGTGCCGTTTGAAAGACCGTTAAAAAGTTATATTTATAATAATTGATTAAAACACGCAGACTAGGCAGTCAAACCATAAAATTCCTATGGTAAAAAAGGTCAAAAATAAATAAATAAACTAAAGTTGAACAAAGCACTATCTTTTATACTTATTAGTTAGCGATAGTCATCAACAACTGACAATAAGAGTATACCAACTTTTATTAAACATTTTTGCGGACCGTACTAGATTTGACGGACACTTTAATCTTTCTTATTGACACGACTGACTACAGGCTATGTAGAAAAAACGTAGAAAAAGAAATCATCATGGAAAAATGAAGAAGTGTGTTAAGGGCCGTTCGTACGGGAAGATATTTTTCGTTTTGAGAATTAAAAAATATTTTTTAAACTGACGAAAATGTACCTATGTAATTAAAAGTAAATCCCCAGACATATGTTTATTCTGGGTTCCCCCCAGTTTGCTGTATGGTGATCCATAACACAAGCTCAGCTTACTTTGGGGCCTCACAGTTGGTGTGTTTGTCTGAGGATTTATTATTATTATTATATGTATAAATACAAACAACCATGACCCGAAAATAGGACTTGGTGTTCATCACAGAAATGAATTTATTTCTGATGAGTGGGTGAATTTTAAAAGCGCTCTTGGCGTAGTGGTTAAGATTAGACACTGGCTTGTCAATCTCGGGTCCTTGATCTGAATGAATTTTGACATTACATAAAGCCGTGATGGCTTTGACGGTAAAGGAAAACATCATGAAAAACCCGCATATGTGGTGTAATATAAACTGCCCTTCTTCCTCTACTAGTCGGCTGAGGGTCCCCACTGAAGGATAAGTGCAGATAAGTCCTCCGCTGTTGTGGAGGTGAAGTTTATAAGGGGTAGCGTCGCGTGACAGGTCGCTCACTTCCCTCTAATATCTTTGAGGAGCGCGACGGCTGGATCCCGCGTTAACTCGTGAACGGGTGTCGTTTGAGGGTGTTCGTCGTTTGGATACTTGGGGGGAGGGAGACTTGCCGAGCTAACAGATGCAGATAAGAATAATATTGTATAGAAATAAAGAGACATTGTGCATTTATTTAGAAAAAGTTACACCCGTGAAGTTTCTTGCCAGTTCTTCTTCACGAAGGTTTCTCTGAATCCCCCCACGGATCTCTCCCACATCCAGGCGGTGGAGGATGAAGTCCTTCGCAGGGACTCTCTCCCCATCACCGCCGACCCCGTCACAGTGTCTTATGACAAAATCTCTCATTAGACGTCAAAAATCGAAAAACTCTCCGGGTTCGGATGGAATTTCCATCTGCCGCAACAGGTGCTTACCTTACCAGCTATCATCTTCAATGCCTGCTTCGACCTTAGCTACTTTCCAAAAGCTTGGAAAGAGGCGACAGTCATAGACATTCCCAAGCCGGTAAAACCTCTGAATATTCCGGCTGATCACAGACCCATCAGCCTCCTCAAGGCCATGGCTAAACTTCTCGAGAGAGTCATACTCTCTCGAATGCGCAACTATCTGTTTTCAACGGATGGCGATCCCCTCATCATTCCCCATCAGTTTGGCTTTCTTGCTAAGCACTCTTGCCCTCAGCAAGTATATCGTATCGTCGAGTACATACTTAACAGCTTTTATACGCGGCGTAATAAAACGGTCGCTTTTGAAAAAGTCTAGCACAGCGGCCTCGTTTATAAACTCTACAAAATAGGCTTACCGGATCGCCTAGTCAGGAAAATCGCGTCGTTTCTCAAAGGTCGTACGTTTCGTTCTAGACATGGAGGCACGCTTTCTGCACCTCGTCCCATAAAGGCTGGCGTCCCTCAAGGCTCAGTCCTCACCCCTCTTTTGTACACCATGGACACTAACGGCATTCCCATCTCGCCATAAGGCGTCGAACTCGCCCTCTTTGACGACGACACCACCCTTTACAAAGGCCGCTGTGTCCCGCACCTCATCATCAGACTCCAAAAGGCCGTTAACGCCCTCGGTGCATGGTTTCAAAAATAGCGTATCGACCCAGACAAGAGTTCTGCGGTTTACATCGACTTCAAATGCCGTCGCATCACGGACAATCTCCACGTTCGAATGTTAGGTATTCCCATCCCCTGGAAGCGCAGTACCAAATACCTAGGCGTCACCTTAGACCAGACGCTTTCTTTCAAGCATGTCGATAGAGTAACGAAACTCGCCCGTCTCTACTTAGGCCGACTAAATAGTATGTTAGGTAGACATAGTAAAATGTCCTTTCGTAACAAACGAACGCTCTTTAACAACTGCGTTAGACACTTCATGACTTATGCCTCGCCTATCTTCACTCCTGCACAAACTGCAGGTGGATCAAAATCTCTTCTGCCGCAGGGCCACGAACGCACCTTGGTACGTGCGTAACGCGGACCTGCACAGAGATCTTGAACTACCTACAGTGCACCTCAAAACACTCTTTTTCTTTTTTCAAACGCTCCAAAACCCACCCGAATCTTTTAGCTCGAGAAACAGTCTCGTATACTAGTTCAAAGTCACTAGGCCTAGGAATGCGCAAGCGTACGTAGCTGACAGACGATCTCGAAGCCCTTCTGGCCGCAAACTCTAATTCTAAATCTAAAATTAATTCGAATTAATTTAGTTTCTCTTTGCAATTTTGAGCACCTTCAGTGCTATGAATTCACCTTCAGTTCTTTGAGCACCACCTGTGCTATGTAAATCCCAGCGTGTGACCCCTTCAGGGCCCCGCTTGCGCGCAATTGGCCGTCGTTTCAGATGAAGGCTGTGAGGCAAAAGATTGCCAGAATCATTCAGGGGGCTTTTTAGTGGGTAGTGGCTCTGGTAGACTCGGAGCGAGTCCCACATAGCCTCGATCACGCGCGCGGGGTATATGTAAGAGCGTTTTTTAGATCCTCCTGCCCTCCCCTTGGAAGGGGACAAAAAAAACCAGGGGTACCGTAGGGTTCATCAAGAAAAAGCCCTGTTCCCTGTGCATGGACAAAGCCACGGGCAACACCTAGTAGCATAGTGTTGTATACTTCTTTTATTCCACGAAGCGATTTTCACTTTACTTTAACTAAACAGTAACCACGTATAGAAACAAGGTATATGTGTGCGTGAACGTGAGCTTTGACCGATCCGCCCGGTCACGCACACATTCGTCGCGTGTTTGAACAGTTACAACTACAAGTTAAGCGGACGTCGCTTTGTGAGGTAATAGTACTTATATTGTAATAAGAGGTTCTCGATTAGTGTGAACAGACTTTTATAAATGTACTTGGCTCGCGGCGCGTCAATCCAACTTTTTAAATTAAAGCAACCAAAGAAGTTTGAATAAAATGCGTAATGAAGGAAACATTGTATAAAAACTTTTTTGGACGAATCGAAATTTATGTTTTCTTGGATTTCGTCCAGAAGAATCCTCCCTCGTTTTGAATAAGTTATATTAAAGACTTATGTAGGTTTATGTATGAGTAGCTTAAAGATATCTTTTTGCTTTTGCTTAATGGTGTGCCTATTTATTAAGGTCTAAAAATGTTGAAGATTCTTGTTCCACCTTGTTCAAGGTGTTTTGCAGAAAGGAAAATACAGTTATTTGCATTAAGCACTGTACGTCATTCGTAATATGTAAAACTTACAAAAGTATTTACAAGAGTGAAACATCCCTTGCTCCATTGCTACTCCGGTTATTCGTGATCTTCAATAAACATTTTATGTTCTATTTTATGCTCGTCACAGAATTAAATCATATGATTTAATTTAATTTAATTATAATTACAACTAATAAAAACTTGACTGGGACATGATGTCAACATATCACAATAACCTATTAAGCCTTCCACTGCTAAAGGAAAATAGAAATAGTTTATACCTTTCACTAACAAAGAGATTTAGTTTGCCTGGGCCTTCACCTGAACCTTCCTTCACCACAAACTACTTATATGAAATACAGTGTTGATAGTCTGATAGATCGAAGATGTTTTAATCGGAATTCAAATTTTATAGAAATCATCGATTTCAGCCCCGATTTGCATCAAACCATTGCAGATTGTATATACTTCAATAAATTTTGAAAAAAATACCGTTTGAAAATGCAAGTTTTTATCATTTATTTAGAAAAAAAAAGCTCTTTAGATCCAATCAATGTTTTGAAAAAAAGTTATAAGATTAGAAAACCTAAAAAAAAGGAAATTACTTATTATAAAATGTGATACATTGTAAATGCTTTCTGACGTAAAATATATCAATTTTTACTATGTAAGTAATACTAAATAATAATAATAAAATATATTTTATCCAAGCCTCATGCGTTTTTTAGTATGATTTACACGTTATGACGTCACAACTTGGTACCGTTTTATTAAATATACCATTACCACATTCTTCAACATACACAACTTCCGCGATGTTTCTTTACTGTTGGTAAAATATTTAAATATGTAATCAAAATGGTTTACTCAAATATCCAATTCTGATTCTACATTGTTTTTTAGTAAGGTTGGCTAAACTGACAAGTCGTTCCTAAAGGTGCCTGCGTTTGCACTTACTTTAAAAAGAGTGGAATTAGGTCATTACTCTAATAAATAGACGTGTACGCGTGAATTCGTATTCATCTTGTCAAACCTTGTTCTCGTCGGTTTGGTGTGCGTGTACAAGCAGTACATTTTTGTCACGCACACACAGTTGCTCTAGTAATATGCACAAGCTGAACGCACACATAGGACCGCGCACTAAAATGACTTACACTTCTTATACCTACTTCCTCCGTCTCTGTTTGTTTTCTATATAAAGGTAATGGTAGAGCTGTCAGTGAAAACCAGGTTCGGGAAGCTACTCATACCTGCAGAAAGCTTGCGTTAGTTGGCAAAACCAAAACTAAAGTTCATTAAATTTTATTAAGTTTTAAAATACATCTAAAGATAAAGTATTGTGGAAAAATATTGTTAAAATTTATTTACAAAAATCCACAAAGATATATATGTGTTTTACCTTTATTATTTTCTTAAATAGGTTCCTTGAAAATCATTATTTTAATTAATATGGGGGCGAGGACCTGGTGTACCGTAATACTGGATTTAACCTACTTCGGGCACCAGCTCCTCACTATACTAGATTTTACTAAAAATAGCCATATATGTATAGCTTATGAATTGGTTTAATATTAAGTATGTTTTGAGGAGAAATAAATAAACTTAATTATTATATTATTATTTAATAAAATCAGCCAAGTTAGACGTGAAGCACATTTTTTTGTGCTAAAAGATGTCCATTCAGGTACTATATCTGTTGAACTTTTGATTACGGTTGAGTGGCATCACTGCAAGCCCTGCAATGCCCAAGGTCGGAGCATTTATTTGTTGGATGAATAGAGATGTTTGTTCTCGTGTCACGGTGGTCTGGTTACCGTCACGGCTAGGTCTTACGAAGCACGTCAGAGTGCCGCGACATTTTAGCAAAGAGGTCGATATAAATTAATCAGAAAAGATATATTTGAATATATCGAGTGGCATAAAAGAATAAAAGAAAAAATTCATTCTGACTTGGTTTAAAAAAAAAAATCTAAAATCTATTGGATCTACAAAGCAAACTCTGATATACAAACAACCTTTTATCAAATAATACATGCATAGGGCTGATGAAAGGCATCATACGTTTAGCAACGTTCGATGATTGATGGCAGCGTCCATCAACATTGATATACTTTTTTAGAAAAGTCACGATAGCCCTTTTGTTGCAAGATAAAAATAACCATGGAAACTCATGATAATGAACGTGCTTCTTATAATACCATATTCTACTACACGAAGTCCGTTTTGAACTCCAAGTTAGCTATGAATTTTGATACATCTTATAATTGGGTATATGACAAATTTTTTTTATTTCTTATTTAAATAGTTTATCAACAGCAAATAAATATTGCAAAAGTAACAGTATGTTTACAATCAATAGTTTTCTAGATACAGCGATGTGTTCGAGGAGCCGCTGCGAGTCGCCGAAAAACGCTCCATACAAAACGGTACTGAGCTGTGACGTCACGACTTGTGAATCATACTAAAATTGTATGGGCGTTTGGATAAAATATATAATAGCTACGTAGATAATGCGTTTACATGCATACTGTCATAGTAAAAATTGTTATATTTAATGTCAGTAAGCTAATGATATTTAAAAATTTAACATATACTATAATAAGTTTTTGCTTCTTTTTTTAAGTTTTCGATTTCGATATTAAATTCAAAACTATATTTTTCAAAACATTGTACCTGTCAAAATTACTAATATTTTATAAATAAATTATAAAAACTTGCATTTTTAAATGGTGTCATCTACCCAATTGTGAAGGAACAAACTATTTCTTTCTGGAATAAAATATTTGTTTTATAAAGAAAAAGTATACTTTTCATAACATCTCATCTGGGGCGGCACTACAGTCCTTCCTATTGGAACGTACGTGGATGTGTTCCGATTAAATCAAGATGACGCAGAGGACAGACAATGCGGAAGAATCTGTAAGAACTAACAACGACCATCAGTTAGCGTTCCCAAGATTAGCTAGCTAAAAGCAGTAAATCATTTATCGGAATGTCAAAACTATCAAGGAAACTTTGTATCAAAGAGCTCATCATAAAATCAATGATAAATAGATGGCAAACGGGTGTGGGTCTGAATTCTCAAAGGCTATTTCTGTTTCTGTTTATTAAACACTATGTGAACAGCTTGGCTGCGACAGAACATTAGCGCACACACTTAGCTGCCCTGCATTTGATTCTTTCCTGTCGTTTTCGAATTGTATACTCACTATCGGATATAATTCAGCCAACATGTAGCTTTCGACTGAAACGCTGCCAATTCTTTTGAGATATAATAAAACATTTTATAATAATAATAAATAATAAATATTTCTAACAATCACACCACATTATGTAGCCAAATTAAGTATCACTAAGAACTTGTGTTATGGATACTAGATAACGGATAAATCAACTTAAGAAATATATATACACACATAAATATATATTTATATATATAAATATTACAAATAAACTTAAACAAACATACATACACATCCATGACTAGAAAGAAAATATTATAAAATATCTGCCCCTACCAGGATTCGAACCCGGGACCTCTGGCATGGAAGGCAAGGCGACTTACCTCAACACCAAACAGGCCGAAAACGTTCCTCTTTTATAGGAATATGTCTACACTACATCCATTGAAGTGTTTTAAAAATGGTCAGAATGTAATGTGGCAATTAAAAAGCTTTTTATAATTACTTATCAAATTAAAAACGTTTGTTACCTTTATGCATTTCATACTCAGTATATTTGTGCTTTCCACCATATACTTTAAAACCATACCTTAGGTATTATCGGAAAATTAAAAATCCCGAGCAACAAAATAATTCTCCGACTGTTGCGATATGGCCACAAACTAACTAGTGATGCTACGCATCAGACGAACCTCTTCCTAACTACAACACTAGGAACGAACTTTTTCAATTTGACAACTATTTTTTTTTTTATTTAGATTGTCCTTCGTTTCTTTTATAATGACGGCATTGGATTTTGGCGTAATGCCATTGTGGCAGCGCGAAAGCCCCTCTTCTATTCTACAAGATATTTTATCTAAAAGATAAAGAAGGTAAAATAAATAAAAGACTTGTATGTTCATTAATTCTTTTTTTACGAATTATATTTTTTTATGCTTTTTTTGTATGGGAGGCAAATTTTTATTTTTTAGATGCGAGACATTAGTACCTTTTAATATTCAGCTAATTATGTTACACCAATTAAACACCGTTATTCTTATTGAGTAACCCAGAAAACATATCTTCGCAAAATGTTTGTGGCTTACAAACAATTTACCTACGAAGTTCTACCACACTTAAGCCTTGTAAGTTAACACTATTAGCATAAAGACACGGTAACCAACGTTAAGTACGATCTCAGTTCTTGGGAAATGACGTCCTTTCGCCTACTTTCTTCACTACCAGCACTTGTTGTACATTGTGAAGCACCATAAATGCAAATTAATTACTATATTTATTATTTGCCGACGACATTTAAATTATTTGTAACATAAATAGCCTTAATGACACATGCAAACTGCAATATGATCTAAATAACTTTTATTTCAACTTCCAACAAAATAAATTGGACTTAAATGTATCGAAATGCTATGTATGTTCTTTTACTAGAAATACAACCATTATTACTAATGACTACAAAATCAGTAATATTGCAATCTCTAGGGGTTAGCTGTATGGGTGATCTGGGTGTTACTTTTGACACTAAGCGTACCTTTGATAAGCACATAGACAATGTTGTAAAAAAAGCTTCTAAAGCCCTAGGTTTTATAATAAGACTGTCATCCGATTTCAACAATATCAAAACCCTCAAAATCCTTTACTGCGCCTTTGTCCGAAGTCACCTTGAATATGCTTCATCTGTTTGGAACCATACATATGACATATAAATTACATGTTTAGAAAAAAATCAGAAAAAATTCTTGAGATTTCTACAGTTCAAATGTAAAACTTTTGATGAAGAGTATCTATCTCGTTGTAGACGCCACCATATACTACCACTGAGCATGCGGAGAGAAATAGCAGATATTATGAAAATTATGAACAATAAGATCGATGTTCCAGAGCTTCTGGCTATGGTTGGTATTTGCGCGCACACCAAATTTTACAGAAGTCCTACCCAACTCCACGTCCCCACCGCAAGTACTAACTACAGGCAGAACTCATTCATTACACGATCCTGCAATCAGGTAAACAAATCCCAAATTAAACAATTTCGATATATTTTGTACCAGTATATCAAGTGTTAGACCGGCGATGGCTAGATTGTTTTTGCAGACAACTAAATAAATAAAAAACCACACAACTCTTGTAAGAGATGTTTCTGTTGACTCTGTTATTATTATTTTTTTTTTATACGTTTGGTTTCTGTGACTGTTTCTTTTCTTTTATTTATGTGATTGTGTAAATATCTATAAGTGAAAACTTTATTTGACTGTCGTATACAGAAGTCCCAAAGGTCAACGTCAAGTCAAAACTGGGTGATAGGCTAGGTTATAACAGATATCAGAAAAATATGAAAAAAAAACTCAGTCATGTATTTTTCAAATTACACATTAAAAAAAAACAAAAAAGCACTATAATTTGAAATAACTTCGACCTTTGGGACACCCTGTATACAAAAATGTATTCACAATGATTCCTAGCTTTAAGTTTTCCTGTGAAATAAAAATAAAATAAATAAATAAAATAAATATTTGGGAATTGAGAGGTTATGTTACAGAAATGTATCAACGCAAACTCTTCACTCGTCAAACATTGAAACCGTAATGGCACATCTAGCTAATTGATTGAAAATTAAATTCAATTTTACGTTTTATGGCAATCAGCTGTAGTTACTGTACAATAACTATTTCTGCCAATGTTAAGTATTAACATAATAAAAGTAATTGTAACATAATTAAAACATTGAAAGATAACCTAAAACCGTACATCATTGATTGAACATAGTGTTATCATTCGTCATTCACATTGAAATGACATATGACAATTGTACGCCGGAAAAGTAGCAACGGAGCTGCCATTATCAAAAAGTTCTAACCATAGGTATAATTCCCAGTTTTTTTTGTATGAAGACTACCTGCTATGGATATAGCCGTGAGATTGCTCGCCATAAGGGCCTCAACGTGTCTTAATAACTGTACTTGTTTTCTTCAAAGAGTTGTCAGTGGTGCCTGAGTTAGATACTTAGGTCTTCAATCATATACAAATACGTGATTTTGTGTCGACGAAGTAGTCAAATTTTTTTATAATTTTGATAAGTTTTATTTTTAGTGTTTGCTATGGAAGATTGCCCTTGCATTGGTATTGTTGAAATCAATCATTTTAAAGCTTAAAGTTGCAATATTGTTTTGTGTTGTCTTAAGTTACAGGTTAGTACTTACCTAGTTTAAAAATGACACAATTATTTACTGGAATTTTATTAAAGGTTTTATTATTAGTTACTTAATTTTTAAAGTAGACTGCAGTGGTTCTTTACATTTTCAATTACTTGCAAAATACATTTAAAAACACAAAGAAGGACAAACATAGGACTATACATTTTTATTTTAACCACACGCTCATTTAACCACATGCTCAACGAAATAAGCTAATATGACAGTAAGATGTTAGAAAGGAAGTTGGCATTATATGGTCTGCTAACCGTGCAAGCTGGGACGAGTCGCTATTTGCTCATAAGAAGGGATGGCCGAGAGTAATTCCAGGCAAAACAGTCTCAGTCTGCGTGCGTTCTCGAGCGCACGTCGATCGCAGACGCCTTCCCGCTCTATTAGCCCCCGCGCTAATTGAGCACCCAAATTTCACTGGTTGTTGTCGTAATATATAATTTCATAGTTGTATACCGTATTAAGTTTTAAACGCCGTTTTCACGGCGGACAGTGGCTCGTTAACCGTACTTCTAATAAGTTTCTAACGCCGTTTTCACGGCGGAAAGTGAGTTTTAACCGTACATCGTGGAACGTGAGCTTCGTCGACGGGGTTTCGTCGTTCCAGGACTTCAAGTTCCGTGTTCGAGTAAGTTATCCGCGTCGTCCTCAACCTGCGTGTAGGGTGGTTTTTAGGAAGTTAGTCATCGTTGATAGGTTCATAGTATATATATTTATATATTGTTGTCCCTCCCCAACCCCCTCTGCAATGGCTTCCCTAAGCCCTGAGGAGCTTCTGAATAAGCTGATCGCTGATTACGACGCCCAAGGCACTCACTGCCCCCCTCATATGATTCGCACACTGCAATCATTTCTCCCTCTAATCATGGCACTGTTCACACCGGCCCCTCAGGCCACCTCCGTCCCTCAGACCGCTCTGGTCTTAGGCCCTCCCGCGTCCCCTTCCTCCAGTGACATGGAGTGCGAAGTAGACGCCCCTCCGCGCCGCAAGCGCGCACCCGCGACCGAGTCATCCTCCGACGCCACCCCAACTGGCCCTGAGTCTCCCTCTTTTACGCTTGTTAAGAAGCGCTCTAAGAAGCGTTCGAAACAAGACCCGGTGCCCTCGACGCCCGTCCCTACACCCCCTGCGGCGTCTTCAACGCCAGCTGCCCCGGTGTCTTCAACACCCGCTCCGGCCCCAACTTCTGTCAAGGCCAAGGTCCCACCACCGGTTTTCCTTCGGGAAAAGGGTAAATGGACTGAGGTTTCGACATTGTGCAATGAGCACAAAATCCATTACATCCGAGCAGCCAACTCGGGTGAATCTATTAAAATCTTAGTCTCGTCGATAGACGACTTTCGTGCTTTAACAAAGCTCCTCACCGATAAGCAATATGCTTATCATACTTATGCTCTGTCAGAAGAGCGTAAGATCAGAGCGGTACTCAGGGGAGTCCCGTTTGAATTATCGAACGAGGCTATCCTGGAGGATCTGCAATCCCAAGGCTTCCCGGCACTCGCGGTGCATAAAATGCACAGCAAGTACGGGAGGTAACACCCTCTCGCTTTGGTGGTTCTCGCCAACGTCCCCAAGTCCAGGGAGATCCTCAAAGGGGTTAGCACTATATGCGGCCTCTCTGGGATCTCGATCGAGGCGCCTCATCGCCGCGGTCATCCCGGCCAGTGCCATCGGTGCCAGTTGTACGGGCACGTGGCGGCCAACTGCCGCGCACCGCCCAGGTGCGTCAAGTGCCTGGTCCCTCACTTCACTAAGGAGTGCAATCGCACCCCTGAAACTCCCTCTCCTCCCGATTGCGTGCTTTGTGGCCAGTCCGGCCACACCGCAAATTACAGGGGCTGCCCTCGTGCACCCCGTTGTATGCGCTCCAATTCCAAGAGGGCGGCACCCAAACAGGCGCCGCGCCTTTCTCAAGAAAACTTTTCGCCGCTGCGTAGCCGGGTTCCTCCGGCTGCAAAGCCTACACAGTCTAGGCCTGCCACAGAAAACTGGAGGCTGCGCCCCGCATCGAATCCCATCCCGGCTCCTCGCCCATACAAACCCACTCCTCAATCCTCCGTAGCAGACGATATGCGTATCGTCTGCGACGCTTTAAAAAATGTCAATGTTAGTGAAATCGCAGTCTTAGCCCGTAAACTTAGGGCTTCACGTACTCCGACAGAGCGTTTGCTAGCTCTGGCGGAGCATAGTTCCCTTCTCAATTCATTATAGGTTCATTTAAATGAATTGATCCCTAAATCATGCTTCGGCCGACCTCTGCCCAGCCCCGGCTTCACCGGAGGCTGCCCAGAACGGCCACCAACTCATGTCCCTTTGAGCACCTTCAGTGCAACTTTCACTACAGGCGGAAGACCCGCTAGCGGGTCTCCGCCAGCGCGCCCAACTTCCCGACGGGTGTCGCTTCCGATGAAGGCTAACGGTAATAACTACAGCCAACAGGTGGTTTTTAGTGGGTAGGTGCCATTCTGGTGAGTCCCACATAACCCCCCGCAGAGGAATTTACCTGTGGGCGGTATGCATGACGCATCTTCCACCTCCCTCCCGCGAGGGTGCCTCCGCAGCAAAAAAAAAAAAAAAAAGAGTAATTCCAGGTATATGTGGTTATTCTGATTGAGCCTAATACCAGGCATTTCATCTGAAAAACAAATAAGTTTTGTCAAAGACTCTCAGTGTTTTTTATAAGAAAAGAAAAGTATGTAAATCTAAATACATTTTTGTACACAGAACAGTACACACTGTTACAGTTACAAATATTTTTCTCTTAACTGTTTCGATATTTAATCAATAATATTTTGGTTCCTCTCCTTTTTAGTATTGTATAAAACGAATATGTCAGTTTATCAGATTATGTGTAAAATCCACCAGCAACTAAAATAACATGTCCAGTCAAATTTAAGAGGAGACTCCTGCTGCGACACAGTGCAAACTAGTGCAGAAGGTTTCAGAACTTGTTTTTGGGTTTGGACCAATTTTTTTCTGTAATTGTATCTAGACTTGGATTGTAACATTTTTATTCTGGCAAATAAACTATTTATTATTATTATTATTATTATATATGTAAAAATTATAATAAACTGGATAGATTTAAATAAATATGTATAAAATATGTAATTTGAAATGAATAATATTTAAGATATGATGAGATTGATTAAAAATAATAAATTTAAACAAATAAATAATTGCTTCTTAAATATAAATAAATAAAATATTAAAATTTATAAATACGTGTATAACTATGTTTAAATTGAAATTAAATAATAATTTAAACTATATTTTTACTATATTATAAGTTTATAATGTAATCGTATATTACAGTATAAGAATTTAAACTATATTTTGATGTTGCTTCTCTGTAGAAAGGAATTTGGTATAAGACTATACGTAGTGAACCCCTTAATGTACCTTGGTGTGCTAATGCTTGTGTAAATAGAAAATATATTGTGATTGCGCAGAGACTGCGCGCCGGCCACATGCCGTTGAATGCTTTTAAGAAGATGATGAAAATCGTAGATAGCCCGAACTGCGCTCAATGTGGTGTGGAAGTCGATGTTTACCACCTTTTAACGGACTGCGTCTGGAGCGCGGATCATCAGACCTCATCTGCGTCCGGACCCGTTCGGACGTGTTTGACGGTCGCTCCCGGCTGCCGAGTCACGATTGTTGTCTCACGACTTCTCTCGTAGCAATACTCAAACGCCACTCTCAGATCCGTTCTGCGTCCGGCCCCGCTCGGACGTGTTCGCGGTCGCCCAGCCGTTGAGTCACGATTGTCGTCTCACGACGTCAACTCGTAGCAACACTCATACGCTGTTAGCCTCTGTAGGGCTTACTCTGCGGTCGGTTTCGATCGGCTGCAAGTAAGTCGGTCTCTTGCACAGCAACAACAGAGCTGAGCTTACCGCGGTCGATTAAATTCGATAGTGGTTCGCGAAGCTCGGGCTGTTTTTCTGGCTGCGTACCTGACGCTTGGCACTTGCTACGTAGTCAGAGACTCGCTCTGCGGCCGGCCCCTGGCCGGTCGTAACGTAGTCAATCCCGCACTCTGTGCACCCCTCGAAGTAAAAACCTCACTTCGGTGAGTGCAGCAACAACAGGGTTGAGCTTACCGCGGTCGATTAAATTCGATAGTGGTTTGCAAGACTCGGGCTGTCTTTCTGGCTGCGTACTCGACGCTTGGCGCCTGTACGTAGTCAGAGACTCGCTCTGCGGCCGGCTCCGGCCGGTCGTAACGTAGTCAATCCCGCACTTTTAGTGCAACCCAACTCCGTCAGGTCTACGGCCGGTTTTTGTTGTCAATTTATTGACGACACACTCCGTAGTAGACTCGCGTTTGATCAGGTGGATACTTAACGGTGACAACTAAGCCTGATAGCGTTGCCCCGGTGCGCTTCCAAGGCCCTTCAGGCCAAGGAGAAACCGGCTGACCCAATCCCATTGCACTTGGGCCTTTCCCAGGGTGACGGTACAGTGCTGTCCGAGCTAGGGGCACCACCTCGCGTCGTCCCCAGCCCCCCTACCGCGGGTAGGGAGGTTTAGGTGCTAGGTTTGCTAGGGAACCTAGGCATTTTTATACATTTATATATTATATATCGTAGGACCAAGCCCTCCAATGGACCTTGTCAACGTACTTAGGTCGTTCGCCCAGGTACTCGCCGCGTCTGGCTACAGCATATCCGATGACATACTAACGCAGGCCTTACAGGCATCTATCGCGTCCCCGGCCCCTCAGGCCTCAACCCCGGCCCCTCAGGCCTCAACCCCGGCCCCTCAGGCCTCCAACGTCGAGACCCCTCAGGTCTTAAGCTCTCCCGCGTCTCCCGCCTCGTCCGAGATGGACTGCGAATCGGTCGCATCCTCTCACGCGTCGCGTCGTAAGCGTACCGCTCCCGGGAGCGACTCCGAACCCGCGTCTGATACGTCGTCAGATGCCGTCACCTTAACCGGCTCTCCTGAGCCCGCGTTTCAACTCGTCGCCAAGCGCTCCAAGAAGCGCTCTAAGAAAGCTTCGGTATCTTCAATACCCGAGCCCTCCCCGGTGTCTTCAACACTAACCCCCGCGCCGTTAAAATCGCTCGTAGTAACCGCGTCTCCGTCGGTCACATCTAAGCCAGCGACGCGCTGCGCTCCCGTCACGCCGAAGCCTCAGCTCCCTCCGCCCGTCTTCCTGCGTGAAAAAGCGCGCTGGACCGCGGTTTCAAACCTGTGCAAAGTGCACAAAATTAACTACTTAAAAGCCGCCAACGCTGGCGATACAATCAAGATTCAATTAGCGACCGTCGACGACTTCCGCGCGTTTACCAGGTTACTCGGATTAAACCAAATCGCGTATCACACCTACGCCCTCCCGGAGGAGCGTAAGATCCGCGCAGTACTACGGGGCGTCCCGTTCGAACTCAGCAACGAAGACATTCTCGATGACCTTAAGTCTCAGGGTTTCCCGGTCACAGCAGTGCACAAGATGCACTCCAACCGCGGTAGGCGTTTTCCGTTAGCGCTAGTAATCCTGTCCAATACTCCCAACTCGAAGGAGATTTTCAAAGAGGCTCGCACAATCTGCGGACTCTCGAACATCTCCGTCGAGCGTCCCAACCCCCGCGGTCACCCTGGGCAGTGCCACCGCTGCCAGCTATATGGCTACGCAGCGGCTAACTGTTCAGCTCCCCCCAGGTGCGTAAAGTGCCTGGATCCTTACTTCACTAAGGAGTGCACTCGCACTCCCGAATCCACTTCCCCCCCTGCCTGTGTGCTGTGCGGCCAGTCCGGCCACACAGCAAACTATAGGGGTTGCCCGCGCGCTCCGCGCTCCACCACCAAGAGGGTCGCGCCTAAACCGGCGCCGCCACTCACTCCTGCCAACTTCCCGCCGCTGCGCAACCGGGGTCCCCCGGAAGCAAAGCCCGTTCAGCCGACGCCTACTCCGGCTCTGTCTTGGAGGCAGCGTCCGGCCGTCCCGCCTGCACCTTCCCGACCCATCCCAGCTCCCGTAGCTCCCGTAGGGCCGCGTCCCGCGTTGTCATCTTCCCCTCAGTTGTCGTTGGCTGAGGACATGAAGACCGTGTTCGACGTCATCCAAAACGTCGACATTAACGAAATCTCCGTACTCGCACGCAAACTGCGAGCCGCCCGCTCTCCTCAAGAGCGTTTATTCGCGTTAGCTGAGCATCACTCGCTCCTAAGTTCGTTGTAAATTCTTTTATTTTTGTAAATTTTAAATAAATAAATTTTAATGTCTAGACCCGCGAATCTCGCGTCCAGTCGTATTAAACCTAAGGGCTTATCCCTAGTATCTTTTAACGCTCGTAGCCTTAGCTCTAACCTTCCCGAGATTAAACTGTTCCTTCAGAACAACGACCCAGATCTTTTTCTTCTCCAGGAGACATGGCTCACTCCTAATCGCTCCAGGGGATTCGCGATTCCTAAATACTCGTTTACACGTAACGATAGGCCTAACTGCGACGGTTTCGGCGGCACTGCTATCTACTACAAAAGAGGATTCCATTGCTGTCCTCTCCCTACCCCTCCTCTCCTTAACATGGAAGCCACCGTGTGTAGATTGGCTATGACTGGTCATCCGACCATCATCATTGCCTCAGTCTACATACCTTGTGGCACCAAACCTATCCGCAGCGACTTTGACACCATTCTCGCCCTCGGCCGTTCAGTCATTATGTTCGGAGACTTTAACTCCAAACATACTGACTGGACGTGCCTATCAACCAACCAAAGCGGTATAGCTCTCCTCGACATCACCAACTTACTCGACTTAGACGTCGTCTCCCCTATCACTCCCACTCACTATCCCGACAATCCGAACCACTCTCCGGACATCCTCGACTTTGCAATCGTCAAGCATATCAACCTCGACCTCAGGTCTATCGAACCGCTCGATGACCTAGGTTCTGACCACCACCCCGTCTCCCTCGTGCTAGGACCGCCTAACGTTAACGTCACTTCTCCTAAGACCTTTACCGACTGGAAAGGTTTTAAAAACACGATAGTTTCTGCCTTAGAGGCCCCAAACTCTCCGCTCGCGATCTCGCCCGATCAATTAGATAGCCCGGATAAAATAGACTCGTTAGTAAATTCTCTCACTGATGCTATCAACTCAGCCATCAGTGTAAACGAAAAGGTTGCTAACAAAGGCAAACCCACGCTTCCCTTAGCCATTAGCAATCTTATTAAAGCTAAGAACGTGGCTCTCCGGAGAGCCAAGAAATATCCCACGCC
Organism: Marasmarcha lunaedactyla; assembly: GCA_923062675.1. Lineage (NCBI taxonomy): Eukaryota > Metazoa > Arthropoda > Insecta > Lepidoptera > Pterophoridae > Marasmarcha > Marasmarcha lunaedactyla. The sequence goes on from OV281359.1 coordinate 18,100,433, forward strand.
CGCCTATAGAACAGCTGCGAATCAGCTGCAACGTAAAATTAGATCTCGCCTCGCGGAACTCCGAGACGCCCAGATGAACGATCTCATGGCGAATATCTCCCCGTCCCACCAAGCGTATTATCGAATGGCCCGAGCCTTACGCGTAGACGCCGCCTCTCACGTCCCTCCTCTCACTCGTCCCGATGGCTCTATCGCCTTCGAAGACGAAGAGAAAGCCGAATGCTTCGCTGACAGCGTTGCGTCTCAATGCTCGCCCAGCACGCAACCCGCGAATCCCAATCACATCAAAGCGGTGGAGGCCAAAGTCCTCCGTAGAAACTCTCTCCCCATCACCGCCGACCCCGTCACAGTCTCTAATGATGAAATCTCGCTTCACATCAAAAGTCAAAAGTCCAGAAAGGCTCCGGGTGCGGATGGTATTTCCAACCACGCACTTAAGCACCTGCCTCAACAGGTGCTTACCTTGTTAGCTATCATTTTCAATGCCTGCTTCGACCTTAGCTACTTTCCAAAAGCTTGGAAAGAAGCGACAGTCATAGGCATACCCAAGCCGGGTAAACCTCTTAATGTCCCGGCTAATCACAGACCCATCAGCCTCCTCAAGGCAATGTCTAAACTTCTCGAGAGAGTCATACTCTCTCGAATGCGAAACCATCTGTTTCCAACAGACGGCGATCCTCTCATAATTCCCCACCAGTTCGGCTTTCGCGCTAAGCACTCCTGCCCTCAGCAAGTCCATCGAATCGTCGAGTACATACTCGACGGCTTCTATCCGAAACGAAAGAAAACGATCGCAGTTTTCTTTGACGTAGCCAAGGCTTTCGACAAAGTCTGGCACAGCGGTCTCGTTTATAAACTCTATAAAATAGGCTTACCGGCTCGCCTAGTTAGGATAATCGCGTCGTTTCTCAAAGACCGCACGTTTCGTTTCAAACATGAAGGCACGCTCTCCGCGCCTCGTCCCATAAAGGCTGGAGTCCCTCAAGGCTCAGTCCTCGCCCCTCTTTTGTGTACCGTATACACTAACGACATTCCCATCCCAGCTAAAGTCGTCGAACTCGCTCTCTTTGCCGACGACACTGCCCTTTACACCAAAGGCCGCAGAGCCTCGGGTCTCGTCACCAGACTTCAAAAGGCTATTAACACCCTCGGTGCTTGGTTTAAAAAATGGCGCATCGATGTGAACCCAGAGAAGAGCTCTGCGGTTTACTTCGACTACAGACGCAGTCGTATCCCCAACAATCTCCAATTGAGAATGCAAGGCACTCCCATCCCCTGGAAGCGCAGTACTAAATATTTAGGCGTCATATTAGACCAGACGCTTTCATTCAATCCTCACGTCGATAGAGTAACGAAACTCGCACGTTTTTACCTAGGCCGGCTTTACAGTATGTTAGGTAGAAAAAGTAAAATGTCCTTCAGAAACAAACGTACGCTTTATAAGGTCTGCGTTAGACCAGTCATGTCATATGCTTCGCCAGTCTTTGCTCACGCTAAACCCTCCGTCCTGCACAAGCTGCAGGTAGTTCAAAACCTCTTCTGCCGCAGGGCCACAAACGCACCTTGGTACGTGCGCAACGCGGACCTGCACAGAGATCTTGAACTGCCTACAGTACAACAGTATCTAAAAACACTCTCAGAATCGTTCTTCAAACGCGCCGAATCCCATCCCAATCATCTTGTTCGAGATTCAGTCTCATATACTACTCCTGTGTTAGATTCGATATACAAAATCGCTAGACCGAGAAACGCGCACACGAGCGAACGCACGCAATTAACTTTATATCTAGAAGCCCTTCAGGCCGCAAATTCTAATTCTAACGTAAATTCTAATTCTAACGTAAATCCGAATTAATGCAATTTTATTTGTCAATTTTAAATTTTAAATTTTTTACTTTTCTTTTTTGAGCACCTTCAGTGCTATGTAAATCCCAGCGGGTGACCCCTTAAGGGCCCCGCTAGCGCGGCCTCTTTCTCCAATTGGCCGTCGCTCCGATGAAGGCTGAGTGGCAAAAATGCACGAGCCGACAGGGGGTTTTTAGTGGGTATGGTTCTGGTAGGCGTCGGGACGAGTCCCACATAACTTTGGAATCGCGCCAGAGTATGCGTCAGAGCATTTTTATCCTCCTGCCCTTCCCGTGGAGGGGAACAAAAAAAAAAAAAAAGGAGCGCTGATATGAGACGAGAGATTTATACTAGGTTTAATATCATAAAAGAAAATGTAGGTATATTTCAGAGCATCTTAGCTGCGCCTACATCGGATGCGGCTAGGATGCTATATAAGTATATGTATAATATCTTAAAGGTATCAAATTAATATAAGGTATAATTTTGTATGAGTGGACACTATGGGACTGTCATAGTTGTAACACAACTCAATGTTCCTAAATAAAATTTGAATTAAAAAAATAATTATTATTATTATGTATAAGTAAATAAAGGCATCCGCTGAAAACCAGCGTCGTGACTTCGTCGCGGCACTAAGCTGAGCGGAGGCCTTTTTGATATTATGTTTCTAAATATTAAAGTTATTTTACTCTTACTAATAAATAATAATAAATAATATATTATTATTAAATATATAAATAATATAAATAATAAATATTACTCTTTTATAATGTATTTATCTTAATATCAAATAAACGTTTTCTTTCTTTCTTTCTTCAAAAGTCAAAAAAAATTCTTAATTCAGTATTTACTATTTCATTTATTCAGAAAACAAATGGTCACGTTTCGGATATGGCTACTATGGTCACGATTTTGAACTTTGAAAGTAAACGTATCAAGATTTTCATTTAAAACTTTGAAAGCTCACCTGGTATAAAACTGGTGTGGCATGTGTTTACTCGTGTAATGGTAAACACATCTTCCCGACGAGTGTGTTTCTCAGGTCTGCGAGAAACTTGTTTGAAATATAAATATATTTAAGATGTTCGATATCATATTAACGTGTATATATCAACGACCGCAAACTTAACAACCAAAATATTCAAATTCAATTATTTATTTTTCAACATTAACAATTAATTGTTCTTATTGATGGAAAAGAAAGCATGTCTCTACCACCAGTTCGGAAAAACCTTCGTGAAGAAGAACTGACAAGAAACTTCACGGGTATAATTTTTTCAAAATAAGTTTACAATGTCTCTTTATGTCAATACAAAATTATTTCTTACCTGCATCTGTTAGCTTGGCAAGTCTCCTTACTCCAACTATCCAAACGACGAACACCCTTTAAAAGCATGTCTAGGGTTTCATACAGACGCTACACACCCCAACATTATGTATATCATAAAAAAAACCCGTTTTACTACATCTTTACAGCCATCCATACATTTTTCTACACCGACTTAACCTCTTAATGCCCACGACCTCATTTCTTGGCCTCCCAGACCAGGTCATAAATTTTCAGGGCAAACAGCGTTGTAGTGGCCAAAAGGGTTTACACCTGAGACTTGTAACAACTAGTGAAATCCTCGGGATTTTGAGATAAACCCGAAAATTTATAAATTCGCCTGTTTTTAGTTCGACCGCAACGCGTGGATCGTACTACCCTAGGGTTAGTATAGGATTAATTACTTAGTTAGTGTTTTGTTGGTTAAAGTGATATATGTGGTTTTTGATTTATTTTATTTATTTAAGTCATTAGAAGTTTTCTGTGTTATTTTCTTTGTTTCCAGAGGTAAAAGCCATGCCTTTTATGTTTAACTCATTTAACTTTAATTTGTCGTGTACAAATCTGAAACTTTATAAAACTTCCACAAACGTTGTTCTATGGTGTTGCAAAACGCCACTTGCTTTGCCTATTTTATGCTTATATCAGACGTGTTTTTAGGCAAAAACAAATTGATAAACTTTACGTTATAAAAGACTGGATCGCAGATTTAAAATAATAACTTTACACTTTAGATGAAATAAATATTAATATTAAGACTATAGACCGAAATGCAGAGGGGCACTCTTCGTGAATGGCTCTCACTATAAGTATTTTGAATTGAATTAAAAATTTAAGCCCTTTCAGCGTATTTTTTTTTATTACTATGGCATCAAATAGTCATAAAACAGTATTACATATTACAAAGACGAGTGCCGAAAAGTACTTTATATAAAGTTATGTCTCTTATGTTTATATGGATTTAAAGAGAGATAAAAAGAGTGTAGTGGGAAGAATATTTGAATATATCTGTCCAAGTCTGTTAGAAAAATCATATTTATTAGATATCACATGTTAATTAATGTGACATAATATAATAATAAACTTATAAACAGCCAGGTGTTCCAACATTGGTAGATATTCTTCTTTGGTCTAACAATGTCGTTTGTTACACTTATTATACTTCATATTTTGATTTTGCTTCTTGTACTTAATCTTGACATATTTATTACAAATCATGTCTTTTCGTCAATTACTGTATAATTTTGTAATATCTTTTTATCAAAGTTTTTTTTCTGGATTTAGTTTCAAAAAAAAGGTCAATCAAAAAATTCCTTTATAGTTAATAACAAAACGATAAAAAAAAGCTATTACGAGTGTAATTTTTACGAAGCTTTGGAGCTACTCATATGTGAGGGGAACGTGAGGATCAAACTGGAATGCGAGCTTTACGTATAAAATTAATTTTTGACAGTGTTGTTGGGGAATCTATGTGGTTGTTTAGTATTTTAAACAGAAAATAAATATGAAATTGAGCTCGAAGACCTTGCAATGTATTTAAATTGTTTCCGTGTGCTTGTGTGTTTGCAGAAATCATTCACATTCAAATCTGAAACATAGATAATTGAAATCATTGTGTGCGTGTACATAACTGCGTGTAAATAAGCAACTTAACTTTGTGAGCCAGCCGCCATCTTGTCATGCGCGGTTTACATGTATTAAGTAGTTAAGTTGGTAAATAAATTTTAACTACATTTTTAGTTACTACAAGTCACTTGTGTGTCCAAACGGATTAAGTAGTTGAATTCATAAGTTCAATGAAGATGAAAAGTGATGAATGTCAAGGAATTCGTCAATTCTGTACTATTACTGTAGAATTATGTACGATTTGGTTAACGTGATTTTGGACAAATTTAGAGAAGAATTTGATTCGGTAATTAAAATCTTTGCAAGATTATGTATTTTCCTAAATTTTTTACGTCGACGGGCCGACGTCGATCGACGGACGATCGATTGGTGTGGTACCTTTACTAATTAGGTACCCTTAATAATCACTGGAGGGATATCAGCCTCTCCCAATTCAGGGGTTGCGTCCAACAACTGTAGGCCATCACGCCAACTGTGGGTTGGCAGACTTACCAACTCAGGGGTGGCGTCAGATAATTGAAGGCCATCACGCCTACTGCAGGTTGGCAGACTTACCGACTCAGGGGTGGCATCAGACAATTGTAGGCCATTACGCCTACTGTGGGTTGGCAGACTTGCCAACTCAGGGGTGGCGTAAGACAATTAAAGGCCATCACACCTACTGCAGGTTGGCAGATTTACCATTTCATGGGTGGTGTCAGGTAATTGTAGGCCATTACGCCAACTGCGGGTTGGCAGACTTACCAACTCAGGGTTAGTGTCGGATAATTATAGGCCATCAGGCCTACTGCGACGTCGACTGTTCTATTACTGTACTGTTCGACCGTCGATCGATTGGTGTGGTAACACCCTTAAATATTCTTCCACAAATTTTAAAGTTGAAACTAAACTCCATTCCAACATTAAAAAAAAAAGAGAAAATTGCGACATAAATACGAGCTCTTGCCGCCACCCGCTTTGTCAACTTATGCACTTAACGCGTGTAAACCAGCCATCAGGCCGTGTTCTCGTCGCGTGGGTATGCGTGTACAATCAGTTCATTTTGGTCACGCACACGAGGATGCTATACATATATAAGCTTACCGCACACATAAGACCGCGCGAACAAATAACTTGAACTATATTATATAAATGTGTCATACCTAAGAGTAGAAATATAATGGACGATATAATCGTACAGCTGGATTCTTAGTAAAATCTCTGGCATTCCATGGTGGATGGCAAGAGCCGAAAACCAGTGCCACAGTCTCGACTGCTGGCATAATGCTGAGCTGTAGCCATTTCAGCATAGTTATTGTACTTTTAAGTTTTAGTTCTATTTTTTTTTGTGTTTTGTTTGTATTTTTCTTTTGATTCAATTGTTTATTTTTCATTTTATTCAATTGTTTATTTTTCATTTTATATAAATTCATGTATTTTTTTTTATTTTGTCGTCATTCCTTCATTTTTTCATGTTTCTTCTTACTTCTTAAAATCCATTTTTCCATTTATTTAGTAGAAAATCGCTGTGAAGCAAATTCTTTACACAAAAAAATTTTTTGATAAGAATTTAATATCATGAACGTCATTGTCTTACATCCCAAAAAAGTTTCTAGGAAATTGAGATTTTCATCAGAACGGCCTACATTTTTATGAGCAAAACAAAGCATAAACAACGAACATTCTTTATAAAATTTAAAATACCGTACAAGCGATTTTAAATTTTAGAATATTAAATAACAGTGATACATTTTCAAACATGATTTACCACAAAACTAATTTCAAAAATAACATTAAGTAAACTTAGTTAGAATATATGTTGGCCAAAAAGTACCTGAAATCTGAAATGTTAGTAGATTACAACCTGGATTAGCTTACTAGTAACTACTATTGTACATTTTAACCCCTAAAAATCCGTAACTTTTAACGGCTGAAAACATTTTATTGTGTATCCAATGTAGTACCATATTTATTCCTAGAAATTATTTCATGATTTACTGGCCCAATTGACCTTTTAAATATCGCCGGAATTTGTGGCTCTGAGGGCACTTAGCCGGACTTAGCTGTACAATCGCAGAATTCGGTGAAGGCTCAATTTTTCGCGAATCCCCTGCAGTGTTGTCACACGTTAGTATGCGGAGCGCCTACAAAACACTGAAGAAATTGCTACTGCTTCTCGCCTTAGCCTGAGTCTCCGCGAAGATACCCTATAATAGGTAATAATACAGTGGTTATGTATCATTCTCGCTCCGACCGCCACGCGGTGCGGACGTGCAAGACCCCGTTCTCCGTTGATCGGTCCCTGCCCGATATTCCGTGGCGCTCAGTCTACTGACGTCACAGTTTAGCGTGTTGGTTCCGTGCTACGGTTTTCAAGGTTTTTCTACTCCCTCTGAGTGCTATCGTAGTGCGATTTTTCTTTGCGACTAAGCCCCTTAGTCTTCAAAGTGCTGTGCTAAGTTGTGTTGTGCTTGTGCTGAGTGCAGTGTTGTGCCCAGCGTAAGTAGTCTGAATTCAGTACAAAGGATACTTAACGGTGACAACGAATTTGTACTGAACCAGTCTTTTATTTTTATTTTATTTCTCTTCTCTATTTTATTTATTTTTCTCCTTTTTTCATATTTATTTTTATCATATCTGTGTGTTTTCGTGTGTATTTGTCGTTTCTGTCGGTAAAGGTTGACCCTAACGCGGTCAACTCTTGACCTGCGTACCCTTTTTTAGGTTTCTAGGTAGCGGCCTTCGGCGTACTATGGTTAGTTTTAAGTTTTCCTCCCCAGCCCCCCTACCGCTGGTAGGGAGGTTAGCCGCTAGGATTTTGCTAGGCTTTTAGGAACTAGGCATCTTTTATTATACTTATATTTATACATATTATTGTCCCAACCCTCCCTAATGGATCCGCTAAGCGTTATTAACGCGTTCACCCAGGCGCTTGCTGCGGCAGGCGTCTCCATCCCAAAAGACATCCTAACGCAGGCCTTGAAGGCATCTATCGCGTCCCCGGCAACTCAGGCCTCAACCCCGGCCCCTCAGGCCTACAACGTCCAGACCCCTCAGGTCTACAGCTCTTCCTCGTCTCCCGCCTCGTCCGAGATGGACTGCGAATCGGTCGCATCCTCTCACGCGTCGCGTCGCAAGCGTACCGCTCCCGGGAGCGACTCCGAACCCGCGTCTGATTCGTCGTCAGATGCCGTCACCTTAACCGGCTCTCCTGAGCCCGCGTTTCAACTTGTCGCCAAGCGCTCCAAGAAGCGCTCAAAGAAAGCTTCGGTATCATCAATACCCGAGCCCTCCCCGGTGTCTTCAACACCAGCCCCCGCGCCGTTAAAATCGCTCGAAGTAACCGCATCTCCGTCGGTCCCATCGAAGCCAGCGAGGCGCTGCGCTCCCGTCCCGCCGAAACCTCAGCTCCCTCCGCCCGTCTTCCTGCGTGAAAAAGCGCGCTGGACCGCGGTTTCTAACTTGTGCAAAAAGCACAAAATTAATTACTTAAAAGCCGCCAACGCTGGCGAAACAATCAAAATTCAGGTTGCGACCGTCGACGACTTCCGGTCTTTCACTAGGCTTCTGTCGATCAATCAAATCGCGTATCACACCTACGCCCTCCCGGAGGAGTGTAAGATCCGCGCAGTACTACGGGGCGTCCCGTTTGAACTCAGTAATGAAGACATTCTCGAGGCTCGCACAATTTGCGGACTCTCAGATATCTCTGTCGAGCGTCCCAACCCCCGCGGTCACCCTGGGCAGTGCCACCGCTGCCAGCTCTACGGCCACGCAGCGGCTAACTGCTCAGCTCCCCCCAGGTGCGTTAAGTGCCTGGATCCACATATTACGAAGGAGTGCACTCGCACTCCCGAATCCACTTCCCCCCCTGCCTGTGTGCTGTGCGGCCAGTCCGGTCACACAGCTAACTACAGGGGTTGCCCGCGCGCTCCGCGCTCCACCGCCAAGAGGGTCGCGCCTAAACCGGCGCCGCCGCTCACTCCCGCTAACTTCCCGCCGCTGCGCAACCGGGGTCCCCCGGAAGCAAAGCCCGTTCAGTCGACGCCTACTCCGGCTCTGTCTTGGAGGCAGCGTCCGGCTGTCCCGCCTGCACCTTCCCGACCCATCCCAGCTCCCGTAGCTTCCGTAGGGCCGCGTCCTGCTTTGTCATCTTCACCTCAGTCGTCGCTGGCTGAGGACATGAAGACCGTGTTCGACGTCATTCAAAACGTCGACATTACGGAAATTTCTGTTCTCGCACGCAAACTGCGAGCCGCCCGCTCTCCTCAAGAACGTTTATTTGCGTTAGCCGAACATCACTCGCTTCTAAGTTCGTTATAAATTTTATTTTATCTTATTTTGTTTTTTGTATAAATTCGTAAATAAGCAATATAATGTCTAGACCCGCAAATCCCGCGTCCGGTCGTATCAAACCAAAGGGCTTATCCCTAGTTTCTTTTAACGTTCGTAGCCTTAATACTAACCTTCCTGAGCTCAAACTGTTCCTTCAGAACAACGAGCCAGACTTATTGCTTCTTCAAGAGACGTGGCTAACTCCAAACCGCTCCAGGGGATTCGCTATACCTAAGTACGCGTTTATTCGTAACGACAGGCCCAACTCCGACGGTTTTCCGATGCTCGGTTAACGCAAATAAACGCTCTTGAGGAGAGCGGGCGGCTCGCAGTTTGCGTGCGAGTACGGAAATTTCGTTAATATCGACGTTTTGAATAACGTCGAACACGGTTTTCATGTCCTCAGCCAACGACGACTGAGGTGCGGATGACGGAGCAGGACGCGGCCCTACGGAAGCTACGGGAGCTGGGATGGGTCGGGAAGGTGCAGGCGGAACGGCCGGACGCTGCCTCCCTAGTCAATAACGCAACCATACGCATCATATACGACCCGACACAAATACAAACAATATGTCAGGGAGCATATAATTGGGACCAGAGGAATTTTTCAGGTACAGAACGTAAGACCGTCAGCTATCTTTTGCAATTTTACTTTTGTTGCGATTTCTGAATTTGTATGACAGTCACCATTAAACCATCTTACTGTTCACACGTACTAGTTTCCTTTATCTCATAACAAGCTAATTTGAACCTTAACTTTAACGCTTTAAGACTCATTGCAACAAAGTGGTCGTGATCGAGCCGGATTATATTTTCGAGTTATTCGAAGAAACAGTGCATACAAAAAAAGTTGTTTACGCATTTTGGACCAAGTTTTTTGTTGCCTACTTGGAATCTGATAACAAATATAGTTCTTTTGTGCTAATTGGGTCAGTGTCGTCATTACGTAACTTTGTTACGGAACAATTATAAAGTATCTATATTTGTGAAGTATAAACATGGCTACAGTAGAACAACATCTATTATTACTTGAAGATACGGCAAGTTTGTTGAAAAAGGCTCAAACTAACTTAAAGAAACGTGCCAAAGTCAGATTGACTAAAGGTTATTTAACAGCGAGACTACAATGCATTGAGGATTACTGGAAAACATTTATGTCAACTCATCAAAACTTAGTACAAATGACTCCACGCGAGAAAGTAAATGAAATTCCATATTTTGTCAATGATGAATTTAGCACATTTGAAGACTTGTATTTATGCATCAAAGGAGATATTGAAGATATACTTTTACAATTAAGCTCGCCGCTTAGTACAACACAGCAACAGTTAACCAAGAATGTCACGTCAGATGGTCATTTAGGTCAAGTTAGGTTACCTAGGATCGAACTACCTACTTATACGGGTATCTATGAAGACTGGCCTACTTATCAAGACTTATTTGTCAGTTTAGTGCACAATAATACGTCATTATCCGACGTACAAAAACTTCATTACTTAAAAACTAGTATAGCGGGCGAAGCTGAAGCATTGCTTAAACATGTACGTGTGACTGATACAAACTACACAATAGCTTGGGAGACACTGAAACGGCGCTATGGAAACAGAAGAATTATAGTGAATTCTCTTCTCAAGAGATTGTTTTTGCAAAGAAAAATAAACGCACAATCCTCCAATCAAATAAAAATGTTACTCGACACTACAACCGAGTGCATTAATGCATTGAATAATTTGAATATCAACACCGACGCTTGGGATCCTGTAATTATATTTCTTCTTGAGCAGAAATTGGACCAAGAGTCACACAAAGATTGGCAGAGTAATGCATACAAGGGCAATTCTGATGACTTACCTTCGTGGAATGACTTGAAATGTTTCCTCGAAACCAGGTTTAGAACACTTGAATTGGTCGCTACGCCGGCATTTGGCGTTCGAGTTCCGGCAATTGAGAAGACGAAGGAGAAACATACAAGTGAACGATCGTACCATAGTGCTACTCCTATAGTGAAAAAGTGTGTGTTGTGTAGTGATAATCATACATTGTGCCATTGTAAACAATTTACTAACATGTCGGTCGCTAATAGAAATAATTTTGTGAAACAAAAAAATCTGTGTTTTAACTGCCTGTTGATAGGACATTCTGTTTTGTCGTGTCGATTGCCAATGTCCTGCCGCATTTGTAACAAACGTCATCATACTCTTCTTCATCAAGTCAAAACAGGAGAAGCTGTGGCTCATGCTAGTGTTAATCAATTAAAACCACAAGTTTCAAATAATACAAATGACGAAGAGTTAAAGGTGCAAGTCAATACAATGATGGCGTCACATTTAAATACAGACCATGGCTTTGCTCTATTGGCTACAGCTATGGTTACTGTGCGCAGTGAAGAGGGTCACACTATCATATTACGTGCGCTAATAGATCAAGGCTCACAGGCTTCATTCATTAGCGAGCGAGCTACGCAGTTATTGAAACTAAGAAAGAAACGCATACGAGGCACAGTTACCGGTGTTGGCTCCACCCAGACCACCATAAACAGTGTGGCAAAATTCCAAATACTTTCCATGTACAGTTCGAAGTTTTGTTTATCTATGGAAGCTTATGTTATATCAAAACAATTAACAACAAAACTGCCGACTAAATCTATTGATGTGATGGATTGGGCACACTTACATAACCTCGAACTAGCCGATCCAGCTTATTATAAATCAGCACCTGTAGATCTGTTACTGGGAGTCAATGAGTTTGCTGCAATTATCCAATCCGAGGTGATAAAAGGACCTCCAGGGACACCATGTGCACAAAAAACGATGTTAGGCTGGATATTATTTGGTCAAATAAAACAAAGAGATACAGATGAGCCTCAGCTTATTGTAATGCACCATCAAGTAGATTTAGATAACATGTTGAAAACTATGTGGGAATTGGACCATGAAAAGGAAAGAAAACTAACTAAAGATGAAAGACTTTGTGAAGAAATATATGAAAAGACACATACTAGAGACATAAACGGACAATATGTTGTCAATTTACCTTTTAAAACATCAGAGCCTAAATCTCCAGATGGCAATAGCAAAGAAATAGCTTTAAGAAGATTTTTACAACTTGAGAGAAGATTGCAAAAAATACCTAAACTAAAAGAAGACTATACTAAAGTTATTGAAGAATATATACAGATGGGTCATGCAGAAGAAATACCTGAAAGTGAATATAATAACAGATCCGTTTATTTGAGTCATCATGCTATAATAAAGAACGATAGTGAAAGTACGCCGACTCGTGTCGTATTTGACGCATCATGTAAAGATATGAATGGAGTTTCCTTAAACGATGAACTATTAGTTGGACCAGTCTTGCAGGAAGATCTTCGAAGTATCATAATGAGGTGGAGAATGCACAGAGTATGCTTTGTAGCCGATCTAAAAAAAATGTACAGAATGGTCTTCGTTTCAAAACAGCATGTAGACTATCAAAGGTTCTTATGGAGAAATGATCCATCTGAAAATATTCGAGAATACCGTTTACTTACCGTAACGTTTGGTACAGCGCCTGCTCCTTACCTCGCAGTGAAGACCTTAATACAGTTAACTCATGATGAAGGAACTGACTTTCCACTGGCCTCTAAAATCATTAAAGAAGACTGCTATGTTGATGATGTAAATTCTGGTTTCAATACTGTAGAAGATGCCGTTGAAGCTAGCAAACAATTAAAAGAAATTCTGAAACGAGGTGGTTTTCAGTTACAAAAGTGGTCATCCAACAGTGCAGAATTTCTGAGAACAATAAACCCAGAAGATAGATCAGCCAGAATACAGCTTGATATCAAACTAGATGGAAACATAAAGGCTTTAGGTATTCACTGGAATTTAGCTCACGATGAATTTCATTACAATAATAACTTACCAGTAGTTCCTGAAAATATTACAAAAAGAAGCATTTTATCGGACGTACAAAAATTGTTTGACCCACTTGGATGGATTGCACCTTGTTTAGTAACAGCAAAAATGTTTATTCAAAGGTTATGGCTTGACAAAATAGGTTGGGATGATGAAATTAATACTAAATTGAAACAAGAATGGATAGATTTAAGACAAAACTATGAAAACATAAATGAAATAACTGTAGACAGATGGATAAAAGGTCCAAATCAAGATAAAGACAAAATTGAACTACATGGTTTTTGTGACGCATCTGAAAGAGCATATGCTGCTGTGGTTTACTGTCGAATCATAAATGTAAATGATACAGTGTCAACAAGCCTAATTGCAGCGAGAACTCGCGTGGCCCCTGTCAAGACAGTCTCCCTTCCAAGACTGGAACTTTGTGGCGCCGTATTGCTTTCGAAACTACTCAAGCACATTGCTGAAGCTATGAGAATCCCAACTTCAAACGTATATGCGTGGACTGATTCCACTATCGTATTGTCCTGGCTCTGTGGCCAACCATCACGTTGGAAGCAGTTTGTAGCGAACCGAGTGGTTGAAATCACAGATAATGTCTCTTTTAAAAAATGGCATCACGTCGATTCAGAGAACAATCCCGCCGACATCGCGTCTCGTGGGGCTTCTATATTGGAATTAAAAACTTGCAAGATTTGGTGGGAAGGACCAAAATGGCTAAAAGAAAGAGCTATAGAGTATAATTATCCAGAAGGAATTACCACAAATTTGGAAAAGAAAAATATTCAAGCAAATTTAAAAATAATAGAAGAAAGTACAATCAACTTTGAGAATTTTAATAATCTTAATGAACTTTTGACAACAATAGTATACAGTTTAAGATTTTTACATAACAAAAGAAAATATGAACCATTTATCACAACAGAAGAGTATGAAATAGTTTTAAAGAAATGTATTAAAATTGCACAAAAGGAGTTTTACGAAGAAATAGAAAGGTTAAAAAACAACAAAAATATTACAAAAAATAGTAAAGTAACTATGTTAAATGCTTACCTCGATGAAGACGGAATCCTCAGGGTGGGCGGACGTCTACGGCACTCTGACCTGCCGGACCACACGAAGCATCCTGTAATTTTGGGAAACAAAAATTACTTGACTCACCTGATTATCGCCGACGCTCACAGGAAGACTCTGCACGGTGGTACACAGCTAGTCTTGACTTACTTACGTTCAAAATACTGGATCATACATGCAAAAAACACAGTCAAGGCTTATATACATAAGTGTACTTTATGTGCCAGACAAAAGGCTTTAGTGAGAATGCAACTGATGGGAGACTTACCAAAGGCTCGAATAACACCTGCACGTCCATTTTTACACTGTGGAGTAGATTATGCTGGTCCTTTGAATGTCTTGATGTCGAAGGGACGTGGAGCTAAGCAGAACAAAGCATACATTGCAATGTTTGTTTGTATGGCCACTAAGGCCATCCACTTGGAGTTAGTCGGTGATTTGACATCAGCTGCATTCATCGGTGCATTTCGTCGATTTGTGGCACGTAGAGGTAAATGCACGCATGTTTGGAGCGACCATGGCCGCAATTTCGTTGGTGCCAATAAAGAATTAGCGGAGGCATTCTCTGAGGCAAAATTACATCTTCCAGGTCATCTAGCAGATATGTTGTCAGCTGAAGGAACACAGTGGCATTTCATCCCCCCTTACAGCCCTAATTTTGGAGGTTTGTGGGAGGCTGGTGTCAAATCTACAAAATACCACTTGCGCCGTATACTTGACACTAGCCTAACTTTCGAAGAAATGACAACAACACTTTGTGAAATTGAAGCTTGCCTGAATTCTCGGCCATTGACACCAATTGATACGAGTGATCCTGATGCATTGGAGCCTTTAACACCAGGTCATTTCTTAATAGGTGAAGCACCTGTTAGCATCCCTTTTCCAGACCTGAAAGACACTGCTATGAACCGGTTGGATCGTTGGCAATTGACACAAAAACTTGTAGGTAATTTTTGGCATAGATGGCAGGCTGAATATTTGACTCGTTTACAAACAAGGTCAAAATGGTTACAACGTAAGGCAGAATATGATTTAGGCAATATTGTACTTCTAAAAGATGATCAATTACCACCAGGCAAATGGTCGCTAGGTAGAATAGTTGCAAAACATCCCGGAGAAGATGGTTGCACTAGAGTGTATAGCATAAAATGTCATGGTGATATTGTGAAACGATCAGTTAGCAAACTATGTGATTTTCCAGTTAATTATGATTAAGTTTACAATGAGTTAAGTTGCATATACTTTTCTAATTCCTTAATTATTATTGTTAACTGTACTTGATTAACACAAGACTTACCTTTAATTATCCTTAAAATCAATTTGTAAATTAATTTCTGCCGTCATAAATTAAATCACTATTATATTTAATAAGACAATCAGTAATGTAAACGAATACTTTTCCTGTTAAAAATTCGCTATATATTGTTATTTTATATGAAATACACGTAACTTACAACTAGATTTTATATAGATAATAGTAGATAATATACTTTACATATCTATTTATATTCCATACTTTGTTACTTCTCTAGTAAACCTATTAAATTTGAAGACATACTTATATTTTAAGGTTTACTTTGTATAAATCTTTGTTTGCTTAATTTATACAAAGCAATTACAAAACAAAGAACATTACTCAATTTTTTGTCAAAATAACAAAATGTGATTGTGAGTGTGAGTCATTGAGAAAATTTTAACTTGCAATGTAAACTAAATAATTTTGTAGTAAATTCATCACATTTGTATGTTGATTTACTTAGTACCTATGTTATACTTTATATAGATGTATGTTATTTAAAGTACTATCGTCCTTTGGTGGGCGGTATGTTGCGATTTCTGAATTTGTATGACAGTCACCATTAAACCATCTTACTGTTCACACGTACTAGTTTCCTTTATCTCATAACAAGCTAATTTGAACCTTAACTTTAACGCTTTAAGACTCATTGCAACAACTTTCATCAAAAAATAATAATGTATTATTAATAAATAGTTTTACTAACTCATCCTACACAATACGATCCAATCTTAAGCCCTTTTTTTGAGTAAATATTTTAATGTTTATCATACTACTGCGCGGAATCGTTACACTAGTACAAGCATGCGAGGCATGTGTGTGTGTCCTAGTATTGAAAGAGACTTAGTCTTTTAAGACCTATTAAAAAGACTGGCCTTTAGTAAAAAGACTCGACTCTAAAATAAAGACTAAAGGTTCCAGTTTTTATGAATAAGACTTAGTCGTTGTATTAAAAGACTGAGCAACTTAAACGACTAGAGCTGTTTTCATAAAACTAAAAGACTAAAACTACTAAAAAAATATTATAGGAAAATAAAAATAAAAAACTTAAGTATACACAACAATCGTAATTTAAAAAACAATTAACGATGTTGCTGCTTCCTATTTTATTTTACTCATAAGTTATCAAAATGTTCGATTTCCTATGTGACACGTCAACCCAAGGCGATAAGGCGCTTTTAATCCTTTTAGTCTTTTAAGCCTTTTACGTTATAAGGTTAAAGACTGCGACTGAAATAAATTGTCAGTTTGTAGCCTTATGACTAAAGACTAAAGCGTTACAACACTAATTTAGTCGGAAGGCTTTAAAAATTAGTCTAGTCTTCTTAATAAGCCTTAAAAGACTATATCTCTTTCACCCCAAGTGTGTCCTGCAGGCGCTTGTTGCGTACGCGACCAAAACCGGTTCACACTAGCTCAGCTTCAGGTCAACTTAAGGGCTGGCGTGCGCGCGTCGTATTTGTTTCACCTCCATGTTTGTAGTTAAAAGCTTTTAATAACAAAGTGTAAAAATGGTTAATTGCTGTACTGGGTGCATGAAAAGTAGCAGAAAAAATAAAAACATATTTTTATCGTAGTTTAGCTATGCAACGACGACACTCGGTAAGTGTTGACATTTTTATAAGTAGATAGATGTTTTATGAGAGGGTGGATAAGTCGTAATACGTAATGTTTAATATGTATTATTACAGATGATCATAATACCTTTTCACAACTTTCATTTAGTCGAAGTAAAAAAAAGGCCAATGACCTATGTACCAACACTTTTCAAAGCAGGTATTTAATAAAAAAATTAATTTAATTTAACAAAACCAGCTAGAATATATACAATAAAATTACAGCAATATATTAAACTTGTCACAATTATTTATTATGCCTAAAAGCCAGGCAGGCAGGCTTTGCCAAAATATTTAAAAGTGACATATATGCTTAATTTCTCGAAGTTTAAACTGAAGTGAGATGTAAGTATATTCAAGTAGATATTCTAAGTTGGCAGTTTAGTTTTATGCCGCAAGAGGATAGTGAAATGTCCACTAGACAGTCAACTAAACTAGGTGTTTGGTTGAAAGTATTACGCTCGTTTGTAAGAAAATAATTCACAAATCACAAACAAATTTTTTCTTGTGTAATTTTTCTTCCAACATGTGTCAACCCTACGATGGTCACAGTTTTGCACGGTACTAATTATTCTACGGTATGCTTGGAAATGTGATAAAATTTTGATAACTTTTTGGTACTAACATTCATACATTAGGTAAGCAAAAACTGTTATCAATTTATTTTTAAACAAATAAAAATGGCGACAAGTAATTCCTATTCCCATTTGACCTACATCGCCCACATCTAATTCCGCAGTCACAGAACAATGGTCCCTACGTTTTTCTTATACTTTATAGTTCATTTAATATTCTTGTAGCCTTTACTGTCCAAGGTGAAATATTGTCAATAATTAATGACAGCGTCTCATCAATCCCTAGGGAGATCTTAAATTCGGAATACACATTGATTTACCCACCGCTTGCAACATAAATTCAAGATTTTATGAGGGTAGTTTGCGAAGGTTTTGAGTCGTTCACCCTTATCAAAATAATTCAGTTCGGTCTTGGGAAACTGCTAAATTTCTTAGTAAATATATTGTGCTAAACATTAGGGTTCAATATTGTACTAATCAACAAGCTATTCAGCTTGTTCGTTTTGTCACCTTTGACTAATGTCAAACGTGACGTCATTTGTTTCGGATTTGGTAAGCCGCATTTTTAGGATTTATTTCGGTATTTTATGCCAGTTTTTATTTATCTGACCGAATCACCAAAGTATTGTGCGGCACTTCATTAGCTCGCTTGGTCGTGTAAAATATATAATAATAGATTTAATAATAATAATATAATAAATTCCCCAAAGTAAGCAGAAAGCAAGCATCGAACTTGGGGGAACTCGGAATAAACATACATATATAAATATCAACAACATGGCCCGAGAAAAAACATATTCGTTCATCACACAAATGAATGACCCGACCCTTACTTGAACCTGCGACCTCCGACGTATAATTCAGAATACAACACACTACACCACTTGGCTGTCAATTTAACAAGCTAACTTAAAAAGATGGATATTCTACTCGACCAATAATTTCAACACACTGAAATGATTTCTAATTAAGTATTATTGTATATGTTTTTTTTTTATTTTGGCCCTTTTGGTATTCAAATTTCACCGGACTATGTGGCTTGTCACTAAGGGCGCTTACTTAAACTACCCCTACACACGATTCACATACGAGGGTACGGACCTCGGGTTAGGACGTTGTCGTATTGAAACTACCACTTTTTCGGCAGGGTCATCTACTGCCAAACAGCCAGCAAGAAATTCAGTAGGAATGCGAACGCCGCGTTAGCCTGGCTCACCGGTGGAATAGGCGATTCAAATACCGTGTTGCCCTATTTCTAACTGGAACGCCGGCGTTCCTTGTTGTAATAGCGTCGTCGGGATATTTTAAGGCGTTACGCGGACGCCTGTAACGAACCGCCGTGTCTGGGTTGGTTACACAGCCAACCCAAACTGGCTTAATACCGTGCAAAACTTTGACCACCGTAGGGTTGACACATGCTGGAAGAAAAATTACACACGAAAAAAATTGTTTGTGATTTGTTAATTATTTTCTTACAAACTACCGTAGTACTTTCAACCAAACACCTAGTTTAGTTGACTATCTAAACTTACATCTCACTTCAGTTTAAAATTCGAGAAATTAAACATTTTGGCAAAGTCTGCCTAGCTTTCAGGCATAATAAATAATTGTGACAAGTTTACCGATAGAAATATATTGCTGTAATTTTATTGCATATATTCTAGCTCGGTTTTTTAAATTAAATTAAATTTTTTTATAAGTCACCTGACTACAGAGTCAGCTGACTTATTGCCCAATGGATTGGGATGGTGACGAGTGTTGTTGAGTTGCAACTGTTGTGTATGCACAATAGGTATGCATTAACCGTAGATCGGTCTTGCGACAGATTTACCAGTGGTATATGTTTCATATCAAATTAAAACTCTAATTATCTGAAAAATCTTAAAACATATGTATATTCACAGGTAAATTTAATGAAATTAATTCTTTTTACACAATGGTAAAATCATAACTAAATTCGTAATTTTGAAATGTTATAATATGTTGTTATATTGCAGATTAATTGTTCTCAAATAAATATCTTAAATGAAATACGTATGTACTACTAATGATTCACAATGAATAACAATGAAACTTTTAAAATTGATAAGATAATTCACACAAATAGCGTATCTTTTCAAATACAATTTTGAAAAGAATATATGTTTTGAAATACCCTAGACACACACACTGTTAAGCTTCAAAGTAAGCAGAGATATTTATACAGCGAACTGGGGGGAATCCAGGATAAACACACGTTTATAAATATCAACAACCATGACCCGAAAATAAAGATTTCTGTAAATCACACAAATGAATGTCCCGGCCAGGCTCGATCCTGGGACCTCCGGCGTATGAGGCTACTAGCCACTACGTAACTTGGCATCTAGCTACGATGTCTAATATAAAAAAATAAAAAATATTTTCTTCGAATAAAATTAATAATAATAAAAAATTATAATAATTTATTTCAGAATCACATCTACATGTGTAAGTAGGTACAGTTTTCTTATTAAGCTCTTATGTTAGTGACAATTCACAAACTCTTTACTTAATTATCATTATATATATCAGTCAATAAATAACAAAATCTTAATATTAAACATTAAAAATTTCACAAGAAGTAAAATTGTTGATTTAATTTTGTAAATTACATACCAACGTGATTCACTCATCAAATTATATTATGAAATTAAATTCATTAAATACAGACAAAAATAAGTAACATTTCTGTTACCTACTTATACTGAGCAAAGCGGTAGCTATCGGTTGTATCGAGAACTACTTGGAGGATTTGTGAAGTTCTGCGATTACGATGTAACTGGTGAAATAGTTTCAGTGATGAAAAAAAGATGGCGTCATTTACAATTAATTTAATAATCAGATTTGTGTACAGAAGTAACCGTTTTACATTAAAATTTTGGTTTTTATGTTAAGATTGGCTTGTAATTCTACCAATCTAGCTTCAGTAAGCAATAATGGAACAAGGTTTTAAGATTTTATAAGCTGGTTCTATTTACCCTGGAGTCGGGGTTAACAGAAACATGCTGGTGCTAACTTCTCGTACAATAATTTTCCTAGTCGACGTCTGCCTAGCCATTACAGTGATAATAATTTTTTTTATTTTGCTATAACTGTTAAGGCATATAATTGATATTTTCCGAACTCGATTGCGTACTGTATCCGGCCTCATTCCGAAACGAGATTCATCGGAAAAGCACACACAACGTCAGTCTTCGTCCTCCCAATCAGTGATGTGCAAATTAACATATGACAGCCTCAATAATCCCACTGCGGGAATATGAGACTCACCCAACTATGGGGTGGTATTAGGCATTTGATAGTCCACCAGGCTTGCCTACTGCGGGTGGGCATACTTTGTAAATAATTTCTAAGATGTGTGTGTTTCCTCACTAAGTTCTCCTTGACAGAGCAGTCGGCTTGGAAAAATTTATTGGAACATATGGGGGTCACCGTGGATCAAACACGGAATCTTCAGACCGAGAAGCCAGCATTACAACCACTGCGCCAACAACGTAGCATTCACACTAGGCAAAAATATATCAGCATTAAACATACACACAAACACAAAATTGAATACTTAAAAAAAACTTAAGACATGATAAAATATGTAACCTGGCCGAAAATAATACTTAAACATAACATATAAGTGAAACAATTAAGGTGCAATACATTTTCAGATGTACCAAAACATAAAAGTCATCGCAGATTTCACTATAGTCTAGTTCAGGGTTTTTCAAACTGGGGTACACGAACCCCTAGGGGTACGCCGTTCGCGACATGATTTACCCGATGGTGTCCAGACGACTTAAGGTTAAAGTTACTCCTAAAATCGACTCAATTTGCGCAAAGAAACTAGCCCACCCATCACATTGAATCAAAAAGCTATTTCTTTTTGGTACTGTATTTGTTACCTTTTAATGAAATAAATAACCTAATTTTTAATTAATAATTTAATTTCTTGAGGGATAATTGTTAGGGGTTCGCTGTCATATGAAAACTTTAACAAGGGTACGCTTGGAGCCATAAGTTTGAGAAACCCTGGTCTAGTTAATTTGCGCGCATTATGTCGTTAAGTTCTCTTGCTTCGAAAACAACACATATGTGGGTTTTTTCCTTATCTATGAAATCTAATCAGTAAAACTTATACGTCAGATTCTCAATGACAGAATTCTCGAGGTATTATCACGGTGTCAATTAATGTCATTTAATTAATGGGTTTATTATCAGTACTTATAAAATCGTTTTACTTCAATCCTGAATGCCTATCAACGCACAATAAGAACCTTTTGTCTATTTCCGCAGACCTTAGTTACAGCCAAGCTTATTTGCTTAGCGACTTTTCAAAAACCAGTTTATTTTAAGAAAGGAGTACCATCGTTCCTCTGAACATAGATTGGACTGCAGCCAGTTAGATAAAATTTATATTAGACTGATGAGACATACATACTGTATCCCGATTCAACTGACTCTGAGTTTACTGGGCTCTGCGCAGTTGAGCCTAGCTCTACGAAGCTGAAATTTCGAAACGCTGCATTCATTAAGCAATAATTTTTGAAATTTCAGTAGGGTAGTTGTTGCCTTTCCATTCGGTCACACAGTTTCTGTCTATTATAAAAAGCAAGTGTAAACATAATTTAATGTACGTATAATATATATGATAAAATCTAAGGAACTACGAAAATACAATTTGAAGATAACAAAAACCCACAAAAGAAGTGGTGATATTGTTAATCGATGTAATGGCCGTTTATTGAATTGTATTGTGGTCATATACAAATAGTGACTGACGTCTACACGTGACTACGTACTTACAAGTTTGATCAGCTTTATTTCTTTTTCAATATCGTGACCTATGGCCGATTTGGATAAAATAAAAATATATAATAACGACTGGGGATTTAGAAAAAATTGGCCACTATGCTCTAAAGTGTCACATTTCAGATTTATTCGCAGAAAAAATGGTTATATTTGAAGCTTTTCTACATACTGTAGTATTTAATGGCAGCCTGACCTAACCTTTTCTAACATTTGACAAATGAATACGTTATATGTTACTTAATTTTATTATACAAGAATCATAGAAAATTTTACTTGCACACAGTGCGTTTTTAAAGTTGACTAAAAATTCAAATCGTGGTGCACGATAAAATATATTTACATCGACTGAAAATACTCTAAGGAACACAAAGATATAAGCCACTTTATTCTTAAGTGTCACATTTTGGAGTAATGCGCAGGAAAAAATTGTAAAAAAATCTTTATTTTACTCTACAAAAAGACCTAAGAGCCGTGTTACGCAATCTATTACATGAGCATATTCTAACTTACTTCTAATAAAAGAGGCGCACTTGTAAATTTACCACATAGTCAATGAGCTTTTCCAAGCAATGAAGATTATAACTGATGGCACAGTACCATACATCAAATAAACAAACAAACGCAAAATGTGTCACATTTCCGATAGCCATTTGAACCATTAAATCACTACGAAAACCACTTTAAAAGACTTTCTTTGCACTATGGTAGGTTCAAAGCGAATGTCGCTATTTATTTTATCTCATAAAATGTTTAGGTCATAAAGTTTTGGTCATAACTATCATCCGAAAGTCCGAAATAATACTTGTAATAATACTAATAAATAAATTATCCCCTAAATTTGTAAATTATTATCTATGTTTATAAAAATCTCTATTAGTAACAAAGAAAGTCCATAACAATCTCTTCTGAACGTCAAAACTGAAGTTGATCGTTGATTGCTTTTAAATTTTCATATACTTTGTAGATGTTACAGTGTAAAATATTAATTATAGTCCTACTGCACAAAATGAACTTTTCTGTTCGCACAGGAGGGGGATCGTTGCTATATTTTTCAGTTTTATAACACACAGCTATGCAAGCATTAATGCAGGCAAGCATACATTAATGCAAACAAGCAAGTTTTTCTAAATGTTCTCGGGCAGAAGACTCGTTACATCAGCCCTTCGCTTCACTCACGCACTCGACCAACGTTCCTCTCGCTAAGTTGGCGTCTCGGTTCATTCGCCACTTCCCCACATTCGCTATGTTTCGGCCTCGCGGCCTCTTAGGACCTCCTTCGTAAGCTTCTGGCCCCGCTGCGATTGAGTTGCACTTTAGGGTAGAACCAATTCGGGCCACAACAAAGTCGAGCGGAAGGCCACTTCGGATTGCAACGATGGTAATTTTAGATAAAAATGTGGGATACTGTAATGCGCCTTTTTTTAGGATGTTAGCGGGCTGCCAAAATAAAGAGGTTTCGAAGTTTCTAATACTATCACAAGTTATGACTTATGAGATTGCTACAGATTTTAATTTTAGGAAAATAAATTTAATGACATATTAAAGAATCCCGTTCGAACATTTAATTACTACATTATCATAATATTACTTTTAATACACAAGGCACCATTGCAAAACTTGCGCGTAGTCAATAATTTTTGTAAATTGATGAAGAATTTAATTGATGGCGCACAGTTAAACTTGTGCAAATATATAAGGTATCGTGCATGCCACCATGCTACCTAAAATGTCACAATTAAGCAAAATGCGCAGAATACATTTCTTTTTTCAAATTTCAAACGAATTTCTTTTGTCAACAGTGTCTTGTGTCAAGATCTCGTCTGTGATGGTACTACAGTCCTTCCTATTTTGACATCCGCAATAATCAAGTTGATGTGTTTGTGTTCCATTTGGATTCTTCGGAGAAAGTAGACTAGAAGATGCAGATAAGAATAATTTTATATGGACATAAAGATGCACTGTGCATTTATTTTGAAAAAAATATATAAATTTGCGAAGTTTTTGACCAGTTCTTCTTCACGAAGATTTTTCCGCAGTGGTGTCATTGCGGAAAATTCTTTGGTGACGTCAATAAAAAAAAGTAATTGTTTATTCTGATTCTCGCTGCGACAGCCGCCCGGTACGGACGTTCCAAGACCACTCCGCTCAGTTTACTGACGTCACAGTTTAGCCTGTTGGTTCCGTGATACATTTTTTCTGAGTTTTTTACTCCCTTCGAGCGCTCTCGAAGTGATTTTTTCTTTGCGACTAAGTCTCTTAGTTTTCAAAGTGCTGTGTTGTGCTTGTGCTGAGTGCTGCGTGTGCCCAGCGTAAAGTATTCTGGTTTAAGTACAAAGGATACCCAACGGTGACATCTAATTTGTACTGATCCAGTCCTTTTATTTTATTGCGAGTTAGTATACTTGGGTCATTTACTACGTCCTGATAGATACCAACTGCTGAAAACCATCATGATGGGTAAAAAAGAGGGGAAGAGGAGAGCTGGTAGGAGGAAGATGTCATGGCTAAGAAACATCAGAGAATGGACCGGTATCAAAACCATGGAACAACTTTTTACACTAGCCAGGGACAGAAACAGGCTTGACTGTCAATCAAGCTTATCATGTTTGTGTTTTTTCGTGTACATTTGCCCTTTTTGTCGGTAAAGGTTGACCCTAACGCGGTCAACTCTTTACCTGCGTACCCTTTTTAGGATTCTAAGTAGCGGTCTTCGGCGAACTACGGTTAGTTTTAAGTTATTTTTCCCCAGCCCCCGCTGGTAGGGAGGTTAGCCACTAGGGTTTGCTAGGTCGTTAAGAATTTTAGGCATCCGTTATCTATTTATATACTTATTCCCAACCCCTCCCTTATGGATTCGCAGAGTTTATTTAACTTTGAGAAGGCCTTCGCCCATGCGCTCGCTGCTTCGGGCGTCCCTATCCCTGACGAGGACTTTACGCAGGCCTTACTAGCGCTCAACGCATCGCCGGCCCCTCAAACCTCTAACACCCAGAACCCTCAGTTCTACAGCTCTCCCGCGTCTCCCGTGCCCTCCAACATGGACTGTGTGTCGGACTCGTCCTCGCGCACATTGCGTAGGAAACGTACCGCTCCCGGGAGCGATTCAGACTCCGCTTCGTCGGTTGCCGCTATCTTAACCGGCTCGGCTCATCTAAGCGCTCTAAGAAGCGCACAAAGCAAGCCTCAGTGTCTTCAACACCCACCCTCACGCCGTTAAGTGACCGCGTCCCCGTCGGTTCTGTCAAAGCCAGCAACGCGCTGCGTTTCCGTCCCGGCTAAGGCTCAGCTCCCTCCTCCCGTCTTCCTCCTCAAAAAACCGCGGTTTTCAATCTGTGCAAAGAGCACAAAATTAACTACGTCAAGGCGTCAACGCAGGCGAAACTATTAAAATTTAGGTCGTGACCATCGAAAACATCCGGTCTTTTAATAGGCTCCTATCGATGAAACAAATCGAGTATCATACTTACGCCCTCCCGAAGGAGCGTAAGATCCGCGCGATCTTACGGGGTGTCACGTTCGGGTGTACGAATGAAGACATTCTGGAAGACCTCAAGTCCCAGGGCTTCCCGGCTGAAGCGTGCATAAGATCCACTCTAATCGCGGTAGACGTTTTCCACTCGCGTTAGTCATCCTCTCCAACATTCCCAAATCGAGGAAGATCTTCAGAGAGGCTCGCACAATCTGTGGCTTCTCGAATATCTCTGTCGAGCCTCTTCACCGTCGCGTCCACCCAGAGCAATGCCATCGTTGCCAGCTTTACGGCCACGCAGTGCCTAACTCCTGCCAGTCCGGCCACACAGCTAACTACAGGGGTTATCCGCGCGCTCCGCGCTCCTCCGCTAAGAGGGCCGCGCCTGAACCGGCGCCGCCGCTCACTCCCGCCAACTTCCCCCCGCTGCGCAACCAGGCTCCCCTGGAAGCAAACCCGAGCAGCTGAAGCCGTCTCCAGTTGAAAACTGGGGACAGCGTCTGGCCGCTCCACCTTCCCGTAGCTCCCGTAGGCCCGCGCCCCGCTCCGTCGTCTTCATCTCAGTCGTCGTTAGCTGAGGACATGAAGACCGAGTTCGACGTTATTCAAAACATCGGCATTAGGGAAATCGCCGTACGCGCACGCAAATGCGAGCCACCCGCTCTCCTCAAGAGCGTCTCTTCGCGTTAGCCGAGCATCACTCGCTTCTTAGTTCATTGTAAATTTTTATAAATAGTTTAAATTCTTTAAATAGTAAATATAATGTTTAAAGAATGTAAACTATTTATCTAGACCTGCAAATCCCGCGTTCGATCGTATCAAACCCAAGGGCTTATCCCCGTTTCATTTAACGCCCGTAGACTTAATTCTAACTTTCCTGAGCTCAAACTGTTCCTTCTGAACAACGAGCCAGACTTACTGCTCTTCCAAGAGACGTGACTTAATCCATCTCGCTCCACGGGATTCGCTATTCCTAAATAAGCGTTTACTCGTTACTATAGGCCCAGCTATTTACTACAAAAGAGGTTTCCATTGTTCTCCTCTCCCTACCCCTCAACATGGAAGCCACTGTGTGTAGGTTGGCTATGACAGGTCATCCGACCGTCATCATAGACACACAACAACATTGTTTATGCTGAAAAATATATATTTGAATGTGTATTCGAATTTGAGTGTAACTATTGGAGCAAAGGCAACTCAACTGAAGCCCAGGTCGGCAACGCATCATTGTTCAATATAGAAAACACAATTATAATACTGAATATAATTAAAACACCTAAAACTAATAATGATGCCACTAACCATACATCTGCCGGTTACATTTGCCGGCTTAAAATTTAGTAAAAATTTTTTTAGATAATATATTATACAATAAATAATTTATGTTGTTTAGATGTTCCAGTTTTTAGGTGGGACTAGACAAGAAATGCTCTTTTAACATAACATAGTATAATATTATTTTGTTTTTTATTCAAATTGTTTTGGATGTTTTATTTTTGCACATGATTCTGAAATATGACATTTTAGGGCAATGTGAGACATATTTTTATATTCTTTTTAGGGTTTTCCATCGACTGAGAAACTTTTGCAATTGTGCCCTGTATTAAAAGTAAGTATAAAATATGGTAAAAGTGAAACAGTTTAATGTCCAATCAAGCCAAGAATTGCTACTTTATAACACTACAGTGCGCGGAATGGTTTTAAATTAATATTTTTGGGACTATATTGATATTTCGATAAAAATCATTTTTCTTCTCAATCTCTTCTCATCTCTTCAATGTGGCACTTAAGAGCTTAGAGCATTACATTTTTGTGCTCAAGACTGTCCTCAATCGATATATAAAGTATATAAATAATGTTTTGTTAGTAGGTTTTTAGTTAGTAGTAACAAGTTTTATGGTTCGCTATGATTAAAAAAAACAAAAGATGATCGGATATGATACCAAGCCCCATACAAAATTTTTAAAACCCCTTATATAAATGTAATTTATTCAAAATTTGTGTATGGTTTTGTTGCTTGTGGGTACAGTGTTTTCATTTTTATATTTATGCAATTTTATGTAGTGAAATTGGTTTGCAGAAGAAACCACAATTTTTCGTTTTATATTACCAAACACGAATTATCATTTCTGTTAAATTGAAAACAAACATATTCTTGAATCATCACTAACAACAAAGTATTTTCTAAAGATAACTAGATTTCTTGGTAAATGCGCAAAAATAAATCAAACTCCAAACACAAAGACACTAAAAACCTAATAAAGCATAAATATCAGACGATAAAAGAATTATCGCCAAGATATTATCAAAATCAGAACTTCCAACTGACAAAACTCCCTAGATTCTAACGATAAAGTTTTTACATAAATTATAAATTACGTTTCGAACGAATTACTTCAGCAGTTACATTGAAAGCCAATATGAAGTTAGGTGTGATTTTAGCGCTCTCCTTTTTGGTAGTTCTTGGGTTTGCTGATGATGAAGTGGATGTAGAACTTCCATTAGCAGAACCTTGTGATGCTGAAGCATGTCAACTACCTGATTGTAGATGCTCAGTTACTGACATACCTGGGAAATTGAGTGCAAGAGACACACCACAGGTACGCTTTTTATTATATTTGTATTTATTTTCAAATTAAATTTAGACTGACTTTTAGCAAGTGTAAAATGTGTTTCAATTTGTTAATTACATTAATTGTTGTAAGAATTAAATCAAATTTCTAGGGTTCTTAACAGTAAATCAATTACTTCATTTGAAAAACAAAAATCTATTTATTTAATTTATGTACTAAAAGTGTCTTTACTCATTTTTTATTAATGAACGTATTCTTAGATGGATTAGTTAATTGGTGGTTTTTCAGTCTGACACTTGGCAACGGAGTAGAAATTTCAATAACATTCTTTAATACCATTGTAGTAAATTAAATACGAATACATTAATTAATAAAGACTTTTTGATGAAGAGATTTTATTATTAATTATAATTCTATTTTCGTCTTTTTGATGAATTTTTCGCATGGATTCCCGTTTTGCTTTAAAATGTTGTACAATTATATCTGCATTAATCTCTATAATTCTTCATAGTTACAAGTAAATGCACTTGAAGGAATGATAATACTCTGATATCAACCAAATAATAATAATTCGAAAGACAAAACATCAATTTCCCATTACTCTTATCAAAAACTGATAATTTAGCATTTAGCAGTGATTGTAACGTATAGATATATATTGAAATATAACTGTAATTTATAAATTATCTGAACATACATACGTCTGAAAGAGGGAACATATAAAGTCCCCTTAAGGTAGTAACTAAAAATAGATCAGAAAAAAGGGACAGAAATAGAGACAAAGAAAATAATAATTAACGCAATGTTTGACGATCATGTAGTTGGGTTGGCCAAGTAGTGTTCTTCACCATCAACCATGAGTATACCAACTACAAACTGTACAACCAAGGATTTGAAATCGCTCTGCACTCTGAAACTCATCTAATAAGTAACAGTCGTCATTTCACCTGCTTTAAAAACAGTTTGCTGAGATGTTATCTCGTCAATGGTCGAGTATTACCTATACTTTGAAAAAGTATTTTATCTTTTCTAAAACCGCAACTTCGACACTTTTCAGTTCGTTCTCTTCACTTTCGACGACGGCGTAAACGTAATCAACATCGAGACTTACAGAGAGATCCTGTACAACCGCATCAACAGCAACGGCTGCAAAGCTGGTACCACCTTCTTCGTCAACCATGAGTATACCAACTACCAACTGGTTAATGAACTGTACAACCAAGGATTTGAAATTGCTCTGCACTCCGTAACTCATCAAAACAATCAAGAATATTGGCGAGATGCTAGCTATGAAGATATGGTGAGGGAGTTTGGCGATCAGAAGACTCAGATGGCTCATTTTGCTAATATTCCTGAGGATGAAATTAAAGGTAATCAAGAAAATTATAGTTGGAATGTTTATTCACAAATAGCATCTTAACTTTGGATTTTGGTTGCCCGAAAATCAGTGGAACGTATTTAGTGATATTTGAATTTGAATATTTAATTTAAGCACATATTTACTACTGGCTATTACTTTATTGTAAAAAAATATGCTTTTAAGATTTAAAATATGTTTTTTTGTTTACAATTATCATCATCTTAACACCGAAACGGGTAACCTAATTTTATTTCAAATCAAAAACTTTAATAATATTCTAGTCTTTGATTCAAGTAAACCAACTTAGTGGTTCATTTTTTCTAGAACGTTTTACTTTTTTTTTAAATACATTAAATAATATTTCTGATCTTCAAGGTGTAAGAATTCCATTCTTACAAATGACCGGTAACTCAAGTTTCCTTGCCATGGCAAGCCACGGACTTGAATACGACGCTACTTGGCCCACAATCACTTTCTTGAACCCTGGACTATGGCCTTATTCCCTGGACTACGCTTCAACTCAGGACTGTGTCATCCCGTACTGCCCCACTGCCTCCATCCCTAATACGTGGGTGCTCCCTATGGTTAGCTGGCTTGATTTAAAAGGAACTCCTTGCTCAATGGTGGATTCTTGCTTTAATATGTAAGTATGTTTGCTATTGCTCTGTTAACAAATAAGTGCAAAAGAAGCTAATATATTATTCATCAGTTCTTGGATTTTTGTTCGTATATTTAAATAATTTGACAAATGAGATAATGGACAATTATCACTGTTTCATATTCATTTCAAAAATATACTGTTTATCTCTAAAAACATTTCTTTTTTGTTACTTAACCTCTAAGTAACACTAAAGTAAAAATATAGCTGTGATGACCGAATAAGACTTGCCTATTATAGTCATTTTAATTGACATACAGCACTTATGTACAGTACACCGATGTGTATAATACACATAGCCATTTTTCCCAAGGAGGCTGTAAATTTCAACGTTTTGTTTATTTGTTATTAACAGTTTTGCACGTCTTAATAAGTATGTACATATGTCTTCACTAGTATTAGTACGGGCACTTCAACGAGGGATTTCTAAATAAAATATCATAATATTAAATTAATCTTACTTATACAGTGTGAATCTTTATAAGGTGCACAAATTAAAATGGGGGAAACTAGACCTAACTTTATCAGACAGACAGAAAAAAAAATGTTCAGACCTTTTTTGTAGGAATTATAATATGTTTAACATTTTATTCGGGAAATTTGAAGGTTTGTAAATAAATTGCTATAATTTTTGAACTAAATGGCCTATGGTGCTCAAATTAAAACTAAAATGACAGGAAAGCAATGGCGATAATGATTTATAAACAATAAGTGCCCATAAAATTTGTCTTCACATGAAAAAATAAATTCTTTTTGTGTTTATTTTCAGGAAATTAACGATTTTCTCAAAAAGATCTCATACTTTTATTATTTTTATATTGCTTCATGGTTAAACAAAAACGCGTCGCTCGCTGCCGCATGAATAACAACTCATAACACTTTTTTTATTTATTGTTTGACTGTGGTTTAAAAAAAAAGAGATTGTATAAAGTTGATTGAGTTATGATTTATGCGGCCACGAGCGACCCATAATGAGTGTTTTTGTTAAATCGCCTGCAGCAAAGTTATGTTTGAGCTAGAAGAATGTTTTTTTTAATATTCGAAAGCTAATACGATGTAGAATTAGATGAAATAATAATAAAATAATAAAAATATGAGATCTTTTTGAGAAAATCGTCAATTTCCTGAAAGTAAACACAAAAAAATCATTTTTTTTTTCAAACAAATGTAGATAAATTTATAGGTACTTTTTGTTTATAAATCGGTGATCGCCATTTTTTCCTGTCATTTTAGTTTTCATTTGAACACGATAGGCCATTTAGTTCAAAAGTTATAGCAATTTATTAACATAGCTTCAAATTTCCCGAATAAAAAATTAAAAACATCATACACCTACAAAAAAAAAATTTTTTTCTGTCGATAAAATTCGGTCTAGTTTCCCCCATTTTAATATGTGCATATTATAAAGATTCACACTGTATTGAGACAATTGCGTTAAAATAATCTCATTTAACTTCATATGCGCTTCTTACTTAAAACCCCTCTACTTCCGTCTCCCAAACTTCAGCCCTGATTCCAACGATGAAGATGCCTGGTTCGACTTCATCGTCACCAACTTCGAGCGTCACTATTTAGGCAACAGATCTCCCTTCGGTTTCTTCGTTCACGAGTGGTTCGTCAGCAGCAACCCTGGAGTCAAGAAGGCTCTCTTTAAATTCATGGATCTGGTCAATAATTTGCAAGATGCTTTTATGGTATGTGCCGCTACTATTTTTTACTACTATAGACGAGTAATAAAGCATCATATTCACAGTAACTTGACTTGTGACTTGCTTTGATCCGTAGTTTTAGCTATTTTTAAATACTCAAATGTAATACGATTAAATATTTATATAATTATTCAAAATTACATCAATTTATTACAAATATGACCAAATTTTTACATGATAATGAGGTATTCTAATTAATTACACCAGACGAAATTTTGACAATAAATATCTATTCCATCTAAATTATCACACTCAAACCTAGAAATCTTACACCACTTAGTTTCATTATAATTTCCAATTTCCAGGTGAACTCTAAGGACGTAATCTCCTGGATAAAGAACCCTATTCCACTTGATGAATACGTCCAACAGCAATGCAAAGAAATTGAGCCAACCCCGTGTCCCGCGGCATCTTGCCCAGTTGAAGCTGAGCATAACCAGGTAACTTCTGGTTTTTATTACAAATAAAAATTCCACTAAAAATATGTGAGGAACAAAACTGATTGAACAACATTACGTAAATAATGGTATCTGCCTTGCTCAGATTTGTGTAAGGATGTTTAACCCTAAGTTTAATTATGTATCCGTTTAAACTTGATGTATGTGTATTGACCATGGACTTACACTGAAGTAGATGACGGAACTTTGTCAAATTATATGAAAAGCTAGCGTGTCAGTTTTTTCCATGCTTATCATGACGTAACTACCTAATGTAGTGATAGTAATTTATGATTATTTTTATCGTAATGGATCATATGATTTTAAATCGATTCACCATCTGTCTAAATTAATTTTCAAACCGTTTTTTGTTTTCACGAGACACGCGTTACTACGGCAACTGTCGAAAATAGACTCAAACCCGAAAAAAAATCAACAAATATACCATGAATAGACACGCAGTTGAATTTACTGGCGGTATTTGTTTTAATATATTCTTTTAATTCATTGGGTTAGTCATCTAATTAATCCGATCTTTTATCCGATTTACTAGAATCCATCTACTCGTACATAACTCCAAATTTTAGTTACAAAGTTTTTTTTATTATCTTTTAATTCTTAAGCCACTCATAAAATTTCTCTCGTTTTAACATGAATTTAAAAATAATAAACCCCCACACAAACACACTAACTGAAATTCATAGGACGCTTAAGAGTTAATGGATCATCACATCCAACGATGAACCAACCGTTGTACAGGTAGGTGCTACTCTTAGGGCCACGAGTTTCATTTACCAATCGCCTTGCTAAGGGCCCTATGGTATCAAAGCCTCAAAAATAAACCCAATACCCAAATTCTCATATTTTCTTTACATCAGACATCATTTCGTTTAAAAAAATTAAATCTTCTATTCCATTGATCAAAAAGCAAAACGATTTTCATCTCACGCATTCTTGTATATTTTTTCAGAACACTTACTGGATGGCCATCTGCAACACTTGCCCCAACGTATACCCTTGGCTCGGAAACCCACTGGGAGAATAAATTATTCACTTTCTTTGTTAATTTGTTTTAATAAATAAATTACTTTGACAACATTAATGACTTCCCAGTTTCTAGTTCTATTTCATGTACGAATATTCCGATCTATAATTTTTTGTTAATCCCAGAAACAAAACTTATTTGATTTGATTTGATTTGATTTGATTCGATTCAATTCGATTCGATTTGATTTGATTTGATTTGATTTGATTCGATTCAATTCGATTCGATTCGATTCGATTTGTTTGATTTGATTTGATTTGATTTGATTTGATTTGATTTGATTTGATTTGATTTGATTTGATTTGATTTGATTTGATTTGATTTGATTTGATTTGATTTGATTTGATTTGATTTGATTTGATTTGATTTGATTTGATTTGATTTGATTTGATTTGATTTGATTTGATTTGATTTGATTTGATTTGATTTGATTTGATTTGATTTGATTTGATTTGATTTGATTTGATTTGATTTGATTTGATTTGATTTGATTTGATTTGATTTGATTTGATTTGATTTGATTTGATTTGATTTGATTTGATTTGATTTGATTTGATTTGATTTGATTTGATTTGATTTGATTTGATTTGATTTGATTTGATTTGATTTGATTTGATTTGATTTGATTTGATTTGATTTGATTTGATTTGATTTGATTTGATTTGATTTGATTTGATTTGATTTGATTTGATTTGATTTGATTTGATTTGATTTGATTTGATTTGATTTGATTTGATTTGATTTGATTTGATTTGATTTGATTTGATTTGATTTGATTTGATTTGATTTGATTTGATTTGATTTGATTTGATTTGATTTGATTTGATTTGATTTGATTCGATTTGATTTGATTTGTCTAAGAGGTATCTATTCCCTCTACGCTTGAAAGTTCCAAGACTAAATTCATCAGAAAAAATTAGGCAGGCAAATCATTCCACTCTTTGGTGACATTAATACGGAGAGTTGTACACTGGCATCAGGCATCAGTTAGTCTCAAACGAACTCAACACAGAATATACCAGGCGAGAAGGCAAAATTTTATTGAGAAAGAGCATATTGTGGCGTCAGACCAACGTCAGACCAACTTTCCTGGACACCAGCATCACTATAAATAAAAAAACGATTCTTAATAAAAATGTTACCAGTCAGCTGCCGATTTTGTAGACGATTTATTTTTTGAATTTCGCTATATAGTACTCTTTAGGAGAATTTAGCAGTAATATGATCTGAGCCATGTGCCCTTTATCCAAACTTTGCCAAATCGCCCGGTATATGTATTTAGTTCTGTCTCTATTATATAAGACTCAAAAGTCCGAAAATGACACCTAGGCAACTGGGTGGATCGATTAAAGTCATTTAATATTACCAACAAATAGTATTAATGCAAAACAATTCAAAACTTCACTATGCGCTTTAAAATACAACATACGCTATCTATCGGAGAGTGGCTAAACTTCACAAGCAGTAAGTTAGAGCCTTAACACTATAGGTACTATTGGGCAGAGAAGGAATTATTAATTTATCTATGTATTTACTACTAACTAAATTGATTCGACTTATTTTTTCACGTATAGAAACTTCCATTACCAAAAGGTAACGTATGTTATATTATAAAACTATCGAGAATATTCTAAAATGTGTAACTTCATGCACATGTGGTTCAATAGAGGTTTAAGTATCATTATTAGATAAAATGGCATTATCATAATTCATTATCAAATCAAAGCCAATGACGACAAATCAGAGTAATCAATTAAAACTGATAAAACATTTTGTGATTAGTATTATAATAAATGTATCAATCTTTATTATGTATCGTTTATTTATATTTTCAAATCAATAAGGCAGAAGGCAGATTCGCTTTTTCACTAATATATGCACTTAATGTTTCTCATTTCTTTAATATTAAATAATGGTTTGACTATTAGTGATTCTAAGCAAATACATCTTAACAATCGCAAAATAATAGATCGATCTATCGAATAAAGACAACCGAGTTGTGTGATGAACATAGATATTTAGTGTCGGGTCATGGTTGTTGATATTTGTATATATATTATTATTCTGGGTTCTACCCCCGTTCGCTGTATGGTCATCCATAATACAAGCTCTGCTTACTTTGGGGCCATACAGTTGATCCCCAATTCTGGGAATTAAAAAAATAAAGGTTTCGACCTGCATAAAGAATGACCTGAATTTAGAATGCATCCCTTAATACATTTTAAAATAAAATGTGTATTATTTTCAAAAATAGTCTTATTTTAATTCGACGCATTAGTAACGATGAAAAAAATTGCATACAACGAAAGCAATGTACAAGACAATGAAGCAGCCTGCGGGAGAATTTGTAGTAATGGCGAGGCACGTAAATCAAAGATGATCTCTGAAAGAACGTTTCATTGATCAGGGTTGCCAGTAACAGATTTCTATAGGTAATATTATAATAAAGGTATAATTAACAACAAAAACACATTTTTTTAGTTACAAACAAGAATATTTAGTGAAATTTCGAAACGATTAGTCAGTGAACCTCCAGTTTATCTTTGGCGATCCAAAGCGGTAATTCTGTCAGCAGAAGGCCAATTGCACCTTATGAACAAAGTAACTTAGGAGTTGTATTCTATCTTTAATTTCTTTTATATTGAAATAAATTCATAGGCAGTACTTCAGTAAGTATATCTTTAGTAGGTATATGTAGTATAAAAAATGAGTCAGTGGCGCATTTTTACCTTTTTTACCTATTAGACTTCCCAATCCCATCGTCACCTGTTACTGCATAGAAGTGATTGCCAAATAGTATAATGCTAAAGCTATTACAAAAGTGGGATCTTAGCAGTGTCTTCCTTACACTTTGATTTTTACAACAATCTATTAATATATGTTGGACGTCTTCAATTTTATTGCAGTCTTCACAAATATTGTGTAATAATGTTTGAGTCGTAGTGTGTAGACTTCAATGAAAATATAAAATCTTGTGAAATATTTTTTTATTTCTATAAAATTAATAGTTGTGGGGAGAACTTTGGCACTCGTAGTGTGGATGAGCACGCGATTTTTTTAAAAGTGAATAATGCTGGAGCGCACCCCCCTCTTTAGCGCTCGTTTGACATCTGCCAAAGCTGCGTTCATCGGTAGCACATCAATCGTCGTGTCTTGACAGGATTCCACTCTTTATTGGATGTGAGCTGATCTAAGCCTGAAAGCTAGTTTAAATTTACAACATAGTTTAACATTTTCATACCAAGGGATATATAGGAGTTCATATTGTAATGTTTTTTTACCAGATCGATTTCGAACTTTCATCGAAATAATCTTTCCGGAGACTGACGACATACTCTTAAATGCTAGAATCAGACACGGTCTGCCTTTAGTACTAGCACACTTAGCCAGTTTATCAGCTTCTTCGTTTCGCGTAGTACAATGCGGGCTGGAACCCATTGCAATCACAAATGTCTTCCACTGACTGTAGTAAGTATTTGTAGACTGTAGTATGAATTCTTTGGAGTTCTTGGTAGGCTTTTGGCGTGTCTCTGCTGCTGGTGTGGCTCATCTGGCGCAGTGGTTAAGGCGCTGGCTTCTCCAACTTAAAGTCCAGGGTCTGATCCCAGTGACTGCCAAATGTACCAATGAGTTTTTACAACTTAAGTACATAAAGCCAACTGCTATAGCGGTGACGGAAAACTTCGCGACGAAATACAAATATTTTCACCACAGAAATTATTTCGAAGATGTGTATCTGCCAATCCTCAGTAGGCAAGCATGGTGGACTATATTCCCAGAATTCAACACCCCTAATAGGTAGTCAGGTGAGGTTGGTATCCTTACAGGGGGATTATTGAGCCTATCGTGGAGGCGATAAGGTAAGAGAGAGCGGGTCTTTGTGGATGGCACTCTCTATATTAGTTTATGAGTTATTGTAATACTTACGTTTCGCTGAGCTTCAATTGCTTTATTTTGCATTTAATTTTTATTTCTTTCTTTGCTAAATATTTACATTATATTGTTTACTTTCATTGACTAATCATATCAACTCAATTTTTTTATGACGCCAATGGAGGCTGCCAAACATATTAAGCCTGTTACACACAAATTCTTACAAAACTATTGTATATAATATAATAATATATAATATTTCTAACAATTACACCACATTACCTAGCCCAAATTAAGTATCATTAAGAACTTGTGTTATGGATACTAGATAACGGATAAATAAACTTAAGAAATATATAAGCACAGATAGATATTTTTTTTTCATGTATAAATATTAGAAATAAACTTAAATAAACATACATACACATCCATGACTAGAAAGCAAATATAATAAAATATCTGCCTCTACCAGGATTCGAACCCGGGACCTCTGGCATGGAAGGCAACGGTACTTACCTCCACATCAAACAGGCCGTCAAATTGTATGAAAATATATGATTCCTGGCTAACAAGACTAGTTTCAAAATTTCAAATTGCGGTTCCAACGGAATGCGAGCCCGGCCATATAAGCCGATTGCTGGCCTGAGAACGGCAGTCTATTTCAAGCCATCCTACTGATAACATCTCCAGTCTATTAAAAGCCGAACTACTGTTAACATATAGAGTCTTCCACACACCAATCTACTGCAAGGAACTCTGCAAGTCCTTGAACTCATGTTCATGCTGAAGCTACCTGACTCTGAAGCTGCCTCATGCTGAAGCTTCCTGACGCTGAAGCTGCCTCATGTTGAAAACCCCGACATTGTCGCCTGATCCTGCTCCTGCTGCTGACCCTGATGATCCTGCCTATCACCTCCTCCTGCCTGATCCAACCTACTCCTCCTATTCCTGCTCACTGATCCCGCACGCGCCAAAGCGCCAGTCGGTGCCTGAGCGTCTACCAATGACCCTGCACGCGCCTTCACCATGGAAGCCTTCGCGGCGACCCCTCCGACTGATTCATGTCCTTGACAGTTTTTTTTTAAATATAAACTTTTATTACGTGACTGTATTTCTTCTAGATAACCGATACTTTTTCAAAGTCTAACTACTATATAAACTTCAGTCTGGGACTTGAGAGTTCTCATACAGTGATTGGATATCGTAAGTAATTTAATCAGCGTAAGTTCTATTGTTGTGACGCGAAACTTACTAAGACCTATACAGCCAGTCTGAAATTCAAAAACCTTATTTAACAATAACAATAATAATCCCCAGACAAACATACTAACTAAAGCTATGGCTCCAAAATAAGCAGAGCTTGTTTTATGGATAACTGTGAACTGGGGGGAATCCAGAATAAACATACATAGGTAAATATCAGAAACCTTATCCATGGCTACTACCCACTACGCCACTCGGCCGACGAGAAACAATGGACGTCGTTACCCACATCAAATGGTCTGTTACCATATCCACTATCTCATGATTACAGAGGATTTTAGCTAGGCGACTTTAAAACATGACTTCATTTTTTTCGGACACAGACACCTGTACTCTCATTATTTGTTCCCGTATTTTTGCCAGTATATATTTACTGACATAATGTTGAGTGGCACTTTTATCGCAGCGCTTCTTTTGTTTTAGTAGTGACGGATTAAAAGGGGTAACCACGTACCATCCGTTTCAAATCAAATCAAATCAAATATTTATTTGCTTAAAATATGGTAGATACAGATTTAAGTCTTAAGATAAAATAGACAGAACATACATATTTTACCACTTTTAGGGCATGCAAAAATTTTAATTTTTTTTTTATAATGTATCCTATTCCCTAATACAACATACTTATTTATAACTAACAATTTATTTAAGATATTATCTATTATTGACATTGAGAAATTCTTTGACACTGTAAAAATGTTTTTCAAGTAACCATTTTAAAAACATTTTTTTTAATTTTATATGTGGCAACAATTTATATTCTTTAGGTACAGCGTTATATATCTTTACACACATGGCATAACACTGCCTCTTATAAAGTTCTAGACGTGGCAGTGCATTAAATCTAGTTTGTCTAGTTCAATTAGTCAATTAGTAAGAGAACTGAGATAAGCTAGCCCAAAGATGGACTTCGGCCAAGGCCGACGAGGCCAGCTCTCAGGACATCCAGGCCTGGCAAATATTGAAAATGAAATACATTTTATCGTTAGCGACCCAACAAGGCGATTCTATCAGCCTTTTGGTTATTTTTTTATTCTTCATTCCTTGTTGTTGCTCAATATTATTTTTTGATTATAAACTGAGGCAAATAAGATGCTGCTTACATACGGTCTACGGCAGTTTAGCTAGTCTGCCCTTGCATTAGCCGGATTTTTAACTAGTACAGTTATACACCTTTTTAAGAAGTGCTGGTATTATAGCGACGCTGCACCACTAACCTACTTTTGCTCTCATGAACTTTAATTGTGATAACTAAATATTACTAGATCAAGCCAACAAGACGACTGTCAAAGTTATGTCATTTACTAATATTATTTTATGCCAATATTCATTTACCTAACACCAAAGTATTGAGTGACACTTCTTTCACAGGCCTAGTTTATTTGATTATCAGTCAGGGATGGAAAATTCAGGCAGCATTCAATCCGAGTTTAATACTAGCGAGAGTTTCCAAGTGCTAATAGAGTCTTTTTTGTAAAGATTTCGTCTGGGGTGGTACTTCAGTCCTTCCTATTTTATCCGCCATAATATCCAAAGTATTTGTTTGTGTTCCAGTGAAAGGGAAGGGAAAGCAAGAAAAATCACAAAAACAAATGCAATTCCAAGTAGTACGGCTGAGTAGCATTCATTTGTGTGATGTACACAGATGTTTCTTCTCGGGTCATGGTTGTTGGTATTTATATATGTACATATGTTTGTTCTGGGTCGTTCACTGTACAGTCGTCCATAACACAAGCTCTGCTTACTTTGGGGCCTAACAGTTGGTGTGTTTGTCTGGGGCTTTATTATTACAAT
Organism: Marasmarcha lunaedactyla; assembly: GCA_923062675.1. NCBI lineage: Eukaryota > Metazoa > Arthropoda > Insecta > Lepidoptera > Pterophoridae > Marasmarcha > Marasmarcha lunaedactyla. The sequence goes on from OV281359.1 coordinate 18,141,011, forward strand.
TCCAACTAAAGCCTACGGTCGACAACGCAATCATATAACAAGCCATACAAATTTGCTAGCTATGAAATTTTTGAAATAAAATCTGTCCGATATCCACCTTGTCACTATAGTTATTTATGCGTGGAAACGCTTAGTTTATTTTAGAACTAACAATCTATGGAAAATAAAAAATATTTTTACATACATTTTTTATCTATTATTATTATCAAAAAAAAAATGTGCAACACTAACCGAGCAGCAAAATTCTTCTAATTACCTAACGCTAACACAGAAATAGCCATATCTGCAATTTTATCAGCAGATTGCAAATATAAGATATTTAAATCCAAATATGATCCATATAAATCCTGGTGAATGATAAAAATCACACTTTCGGACGTAATTGGAAATCATAATGAAGTGGCTAGTTTTAGTGGCTGTGGTCTTACTGCTGGTAAGAGGAGAAGAGCTTCCATTAGCAGAACCTTGTGTTCTAGAAGAGTGTCAGCTTCCTGATTGTAGATGTTCTACTACAGACATTCCTGGTGGATTACAAGCCAGACATACTCCTCAGGTAATACTTACTTAGCTTCAGTTCTAAATATTAAGAGGCCATTGTTCCTGTACTTAAGGCACCTAATCTTTAATTAGGTTTGTGTGCCCCACCTATTCTAATAAATCCAAATAGGTCATTTAAATAAGCTCATTTAGAGAAATGAAAATCGTATACTTATTTTCATTATTCAGAGTAAAATACTCTGACCTTGGTATACTATCTAAACTGTGCTACACATAAAAGTGAAATCAATATAAATCCTTGCTTTGCCGTATCTCCGGTAAGAACTTTTTGCCAAATCTAGTACAATTGATGCAAGATATGACAAAATTACATAACTAATAAATAATCTAATTTTTTTAAAGTTTCAACTAATCTTACTTTTTTAAGTAAGTCATGATGACTTGCAAAAGTTGCAACGTAGTTACGTTTTGTTTGATAGGCTTCATTGTATTTGAATAGGGTGCATCTCATTTCATATAAACTTTTTAAGCTTAATTGACAGGATTAATACAAATATCTTTTATTTCCAAGGCTTTTGTTAGGGTCTGCCATGATGGTCTCTTGAGTAAGCTTCCAGCATACGGAATACCTAATAGGCTCCGCGACTGGATATCTGATTTTCTGAGGGAACGGTCGATTCGAGTAGTCTTAGACGGCTGCTCTACCTAATGGCAATCAATGCCGGGGTACCTCAGGGATCTTTTCTCTCTGCAACGTTATTCTTGCAGCACATTAAAGACCTGCTAACCCCAGGCATTATTGGTTACGTTGATGACAGCACCGTTGTAGAGAGATACATGACCAATGCGCGAGCGAGTCCTCAAGAAATCCGGGCTTTGAGAGAGTCCATGATTGAGCGAGTCGATGGGCTATTTGCAAATGTCGATGGCAGTTTTTCATCTCCAAGTTGTAGTATTTTTTTTTGAGAAATTTCCATTTGTGCGCAAATTAAGAGTTTCAATTGATTGCCATACTGGTGATGATTTGAGGCACGCTTTAATAACGTCCGCACCTGTATCTTGTGTTATAGCCGGTAGTGTTTAGCGAAAGTCTCCAGCCAACACAAAAGTTACGCCCCCCATCAAATTGCCTGAGTTTTTGATGTCTTTTAATGTGCGGTCCACAGCTTCTACATGAGCTCTATGGCTCATGGTGCACTCATCCCAAATAATCAGCGACGTGTCCTGTAACAGCTTCCCCAGTGGACCAATTTTGTGCATTAAGCATACTGATACTAAAGACACAGCCAACGGTAATTTAAAGGTTGAGTGAGCAGAATCCCACCGTTTAATAGAGTTACAGCAATTCCGGAAGACACAACTGCCAGTGCTTTTTTACCATATTGTCGTATTTTGGCTAATATTAAATTGGCAAGAAAGGTATTACCTGTTCCGCCAGGCGCATCCAAAAAAAAGGCCACCCTTGTTCTTTTCCACACTTTTTATAACAGCATCGAACGCTATTTTTTGATCTCGTTAACATCGTATGTACAGCTCGGTATGGCATTAACTATATTTTGTAGTGAGCGATTCGGAGAATGTAACCCAAAGTCTCTTAAATTTTTGTCGTTCAATTCTAAAAGTTTGTTTTCGATCAAGCCTTCATTATAAACATCAAATTCTTGATCAAGTTGTTGGGCTATGTGTCAGATATCTTGACGCAAATCGTCTTTCAAAGTGTCCCATAAGTTGAGAGGTTCCGAGGGGAACAAAATAATTTTAAAATTGTTAAATTTTGTTCCCCTCACAGACAGTTGCGTGGCTACGTTCGTGTGCGCGTTTCTCGGTTTAGCGACTTTGAACTTCGATTCTATGACAGTGGTAGTATACGAGACTGATTCTCGAACTAAAGGATTGGTGTGGGTTTCGGAACGTTTGAAGAACGCTTCTGAGAGTGTTTTGAGGTGTAGGTAGTTCAAAATCTTTGTGCAGGTCCGCGTTGCGCACGTACCAAGGTGCGTTTACCAGCAAACCTCTATCTTTTTTTTTTTTTGGTTCCCCTCCACGGAAAGGGCTGGAGGATATAAAAAATGCTCTGACGCATACTCCGCGCGCGCGATCGGAGTTATGTGGGACTCGTCCCGACGCCTACCAGAACCATACCCACTAAAAAACCCCCTGTCGGCTCGTGCATTTTGGCCACTCAGCCTTCATCTGAGCGACGGCCAATTGGAGAAAGAGGCCGTGCTAGCGGGGCCCTTAAGGGGTCACCCGCTGGGATTTACATAGCACTGAAGGTGCTCAAAAGAAATGTAAATAATTGAAAACATTAAAAATTGAAAAATAAAATTGCATTAATTCGGATTTACGTTAGAAATAGAATTTACGTTAGAATTAGAATTTGCGGCCTGAAGGGCCTCGAGATCTAAAGTTAATTGCGTGGGTTCGCCAGTGTGCGTGTTTCTCGATCTAGCGACTTTGGATTTCGAATCTAAGACAGGAGCAGTATATGAAACTGAATCTCGAACAAGATGATAGACGGGAATACCTAACATTCGAATGTGGGTGTTATATCTCAATTTGCATTATTTAGTATATAAAATAAAATCGCTGAGTTTCCCATTGCATTGACGTCAATGCAATAGGAAACCGACGTAAGTCTAAACCGCGTTAGAAATCGTTACTTTTATTCAGTATTGGATTGGACCTCCGTCGCGTATAGTTTTCTCTGTGTTTTTATAAATAAATAATCGTTTGTGTAATTAAATAGTTTTTTTTTAAAAACTTAACCGAGACCCGCTCCGTAACAGTGGTGTCAGAAGTGGGATACCAGTGTTGCTTAGCCGTTTTCGTCCCACTGGTATTTAATAACGGGTCGTGAATAAAAATTATACCCAAAAACTGTACTGTGCCAATCCAACTCCGGAGCGTGATTTATCTCTGTGACTATTTCATGTCTGTGTCCGCTTCGTCAAACTTTTGTGCAGACTGAGTCTCGACAGTCAGCCTTACTTCGTAAGCTTGCAGACCAGTACCAAAGTCATTCTCCACATTCTGCCAGTGCGAAGTACGCACGGCCACTACCTAACCTCGCAGCCGCCATTGACACTGCAACACTTCTACTACCATCGCTGCTGAAGACATTCGCTGAAGACGTCCCGCTGAAGACGTCACCGCTGAAGGCGTCTCATTCAAGACATCTTGCTGAAGACGTCCCCGCTGCAGACGTCCTGCTGAAAGCATCGCTACTGTCGGTGCTCTATTCTCGTCGCCGTTGCTGAGGCGATAGTATATCGCCGCTTGCCAGCGCTGCTGCGTTGCGGTCCCTCAGATTGGTCGCCGCCCTGGCCTGCCTGCCGCTGTTCCTGCTGTCCCTGATACTAGTCGCGTTCTGGAGACGCGCCGCCGCTGTGGCCCTGTGGACGTATTACCTTGAAATGCCGCTCAAGTTCTTCGTGATCCTGTTGACCCTGTAAGTGAAACATATTATTATTTGTTATTGCTACATTTTTTAATATTTTTTATTGAGTGTCTTTTAATATTTTTTGTGATTCCCTTCCTATTCTTAAATCCTTTACCAGTAAAATATTTATCTATAAAATTCCAAGTATTATACATACCGTTTTATCCAGATATTCTTCTATTTTTATTTTACTGACTATTTTTTTTTCTTTTCCACAATGTCGGTTGAAACAAAGAAAAGCTGTGCGAGCGCAGAAATCGTATTAAGCGAACAGTTTCCTATTAATGTATTGTGTAATTTCATTAGCCTTTATAAAGGAGATCGCGAAACTCTCACCGCTTTTCTAACTAACTGCCAAAACGCTCTAGACCTAGCATCACATTCTCAAAAAACATTATTGAATAAATATATTTTATCGCGTTTAGAAGGCAAAGCTCAAATTGCTTGCTCTAATAAAATATTCGAAGATTTTAATCAATTAAAATGTTTCCTAAAACAAAATTTTGGTGAAAGAAAACTGGTGGCGCCGCTGGTAATTAATAATATAAAAATGCCGATGTGATCTTATACACGACGAAAGAGTATCAAAGGTGAAGAATCGATGAGTGGACTGTAAATTTTGTAGAAGAGACTGTGTAGATGATGCTTACCTTTGATACTCTTTCGTCGTGTATAAGATCACATCGGCATTTTTATATTATTAATTACCAGCGGCGCCACCAGTTTTGGTCACTTCGACCGGATAGTAAAAGATACTGTGTGGATGATTTTATCTTGTTTTTTTTGAAATTTGTATGTAGCATTATGTACATTTAGGTCATTTAGTACTTGATTTATTTGTTTCACACTGTTTCAGTTCTTTATCTAGATAGCTCTCGCATTTTTCTTTGTTATTATGTATAATTTTATTTGCATTTTAACAAAGATTATACCCGGATGTTCATTATATATGAACTGATAAATGATAAGATATTTCATTTATCAATTATAGTCCTCGCATTCTTTATTCTTTATTGAAAAATATTAACGCATTATTCTTTGGATTTATACATAATTTACTTGTATTTTAACCAAAGTTGTACCCGCATATTCACTCCTTGTGAACTGATACAAAACATATTTAATGATAAGTTATTTCATTAGATAATCATATAAAACGCATTAAACATTGCTTTGACACTCAAACCAACGCATTATTTCATTATTTTATAAAGGTTCAGTGTTCTATTTAGCAAATATAATTAATTCTATTTATACCCTCAAGTACAAAAATAAAAAAATAATAGGTGTGGCAAGGGCACTTTGCACTTTTAATTTCCTATTTAACATAACTATTTCAACGCATTTTTATAAAACTTTCGCATAAGTTTTATTTAGTAAACATGGATGCAGAAATTCTATTACTTGAATCTAAACGCAATTCTTATTATACCAGAGTACAATCAATATATGATGACATTCCTAAGTCTCAAGCTGATCCTAAATATCAACAGTTTTTATTTAGAATTGAAACATTAGACACATTGCGTACAGAATTTATTAAAATAAATGAAGAAATTAATGCTCTCAACTTACAACAGAATAAAAAGTATATCCCCAGTTTTGATTCTATCTGGGCCTTTGAAGATTTGATAGTTGCAATTAAGGGAGCTCATAAAAGTCTAACTAGTGTTGATGAATCTGTTATAAAGCACAATATTCCATTACCTCATCTGAATATTCCAGAATTTGATGGAACAATATGTGAATTTCCAACGTTTTTAGAATGTTTTAATGCCGGTATTCATTTTAATCCCAATATAAGGGATATTGAACGCATGCAATACCTCATGTCCAAATTAAAAGGAAAGGCAAAAGGTCTATGTTTAGGTATGACCCCAACATCTGAAAATTACTCAGTATTGTATAAATCTTTAATTCAAAAATATCAGGATCCACGAGCGATAGCAACCTCTTATATAGAAAATATTTTAAACTTAAAATCTGTGACTCAGGAAAGCGCTAGCAACTTAGAATCCTTTATTGATCAGTTTTCCACTTCGGTGGCCGCTTTAAAACAATTAAAATTAGAAAATTTATCTAAATTTATACTTATTCATATTGCACTTAAGAAGTTAGATACTGCTTTAGTTAGGTCTTTTGAGACATCAATACCTCAAAATGGGTCATTCCCATCTTATGATAATTTTATTGAATTTCTTAGAAATCAAACTAAGATACTTCAACGCACCAACCCTGTTATACCTCGTTTATCAGCTCGCCAGTCAGCTTCTGCGCATTCAATTAGTAATAAACAAGTCCGCTCTTTTATTGGTACCACATCTTCAGGCAATTATTGTAAGTTTTGTAAGTCAAACAAATATAAACTGTTGCATGAATGCAGTGCATTTTGTAAATTGACTCCGATAAAAGCATATGAATTTATTAAATCCATCTCAGGTTGCATTAATTGTTTGAGTTGTTTGCACACTGTTAGTACATGCAAATCAGGAAATACTTGCAAACACTGTTTCCAGAAACATAATTCATTACTTTGTCGCCAACAGTACTCAGCTGATAAGGGAATGGTTAATCAAGTTGACAGGTCACAACCACAGCATGCTTACTCTCCTGGTTTACAAGGCAACTATACGCACTCACAATTAAGTGAAAAAACCAATAACATTGTTTCCTGTTGTAGTGTGAATTCAAATCAGAATAAAAATAGTTCTCAAAATGTAATCTTGTTGGGAACTGCGACAATTCAAGTTAAGGATTGTTTTGGTGATTTACAGGATGTTCGTATTTTGTTGGATACAGGTTCGCAGAATCATTTTATAACCAAACGTTGCCTAAATTCATTAGGTTTAAAATTTAATAATGAAAATAAAAACGCATCAGTATCGGGGTTAGGGGGTGTTACACAGCCTGTTAGAGGTTCATGTGAATTAAATTTATTTTCAAAATATGATAAGCATTTTAATATGCACGCTCAAGCTTTAGTTATTGATTCAATTTGTGGAAGCCTCCCTGAATCCGAAGTTTCTAATAATTTAGATTATTTAAATAATATTTATTTAGCGGACTCTAATTGGCACTGCCCAGGAAGAATCGACATGATTTATGGAGTTGAAGGTTTTGTTAAATATATTTTAAAAGACAAACGCATTGTTGGGCCGCCCGGTAAAACGGACGCTTTAGAAACCGTTTTTGGTTTCGTGGTGTTAGGCAGTATGTCATCACCACTAATTGGTTCCAAGTTTTCTTCCTTTTTGGTAACTGGCAGGTCATTAGACAGTGAACTCACCAAGTTTTGGGAGTTGGAGGAGATTCCTTACCGCAAGCACTTGTCACCTGAAGATAAATTATGTGAAGAGATTTATGCTTCGCGTACTACACGTGACGAGTTGGGTAGATATGTTGTTCCTTTACCATTTTCTCGCGATCCCACCGCGCTGGGGGATTCGCTCGCTACTGCCTCTCGCAGATATTCGCATTTAGAAAAGCTTTTTTCAAAAGATAAAAACATACGCATTGAATATGATAAAATACTTAAAGATTATTTACAACAAGATTACTTGACACCTATTTCTGATTTGAGTAGTGATGCCTGTTTTTATGTTATTCCACATCATCCAGTCCTACGTCAGGATAAATTAACTACAAAGTTACGTATTGTTCTGGACGCGAGCGCGCGTACATCTACTGGTATATCTTTAAATAATATTTTATTGGCTGGACCTAATCTTCAAAAGGATTTACCACAAATTATAATTAATTTTCGATTGTTTCCCATAGCGCTGACCGCCAATATTAGGCAAATGTATGTACGCATTTTGGTTTTACCGGAATTTAGACAATATCGCTCTACATGACTTGTATATGGACGATTTAGCTACATCGGTTTTAACTATAAACTCCGGCATTCACTTAGTAGATGAACTAATAAAATTATTTATGTGTGCTGATTTTGAATTGGTAAAATTTACTTCCAATTCATCGGAACTCTTAAAATCGATTCCTGAATCGCACCGCTTGTCATCCTCAGTTGAATTATCTGAGAGTACAGATCTCAAGATTCTTGGACTTCGTTGGTGTAAAATTGCCACCCTTGGGATTAATTACTAAAAGGTCAATCCTATCAGCCATTGCTAAGTTATGGGATATAATTGGGGTAACCGCACCCGTCATCTTGACAGCTAAGTTGTTAATCAGATCTCTGTGGTTAGACAAGTTGGAGTGGGATGAAATTCCCCCCAGCGAAATAATAAACGCATGGTCTCGCCTATATAATGAGTCGCCACTTTGGTATTCATAGTCATGATATTTTGTATAGACATAAAGAGACTCTGTAAATTTATTTTGAAAAAAAATATACCCGTGAAGTTTCTTGCCAGTTCTTCTTCACGAAGGTTTTTTTCGAACTGGTGGTAGAATCATGTTTTATTTGACGTCAATAAGAACAAGTAATTGTCAATGTTGAGAAATAAATATTTCATTTCATTTCATTTCATTTCATTTCATTTCATTTCATTTCATGATTGTAAGTTGACTTTGGTTGGATTTTCCGATAGCAGTATACACGCTATGGGCGCTGTTGTTTATTTATGCACAAGTCGTCCAGACTACGAGGAGAATATAGTTACTCTTGTAGGTGCAAAGTCGAAAGTAGCGCCATTAAAAACAGTAAGTTTAGCTCGGTTAGAGTTATGTGCCGCACTTCTTTTAGCTAAATTGATGCGTTTCACTATTGAAAGCTTTTCCCGTAGATGCAAAATCAATAGAGTATTTGCCTTTACGGATTCGTCCATTGCTTTGCATTGGATAAATGCATCCCCACATCGCTTCAATGTGTTTGTTAGCAATCGCATTGCGCAGATAAATGATTATCTGCCCGCAGAGAGTTTCTTTCACGTTTCTGGGAGAGATAATCCCAGCGACTGTCTTTCTAGGGGTATCACCCCTTCGCAGCTCCTTGAGCACCCGCTTTGGGCACGCGGTCCTTTGTGGCTAAGAAGGCCCTTACAAGAGTGGCCAACTTCACGCTTTGTCTCTGACAAAAATTTGGTTTTACCTGAATGTAAAACTCACGCATTATTAACAAAGCCTGATTGTCCCACGCAATCTTTCTTTGATTTATTTCTATCACGATTTTCTAGTTGGAGTAAACTACTCCATACTGTCGTTTTCATGCTGAGATTTATGAAACGAATTCCGCGCTCTGATCGTATTGAATTGGAGCATACAAAAATAGCAGAACGCTTTATTATACTTCAAGTTCAGAAGACTCATTTTGCAGATCAAATTGATAAAATAAATAAAGGCCAGAGACCTCAAAATAATTTACATGTTCTGTCTCCCTTTATCGGTACTGACGGCCTGTTGAGGGTCGGTGGACGCTTGCGTAATTCAAATTTGAGTTTTGACGCTAAATATCCAGTTTTACTCCCGACAAAGCATATTGTAACTGATTTACTGATAGATTTTTATCATAAGAAGTATTTACACGCTGGACCTGCTTTGATGATGTCCCTTGTTCGTAGCAAGTTTTGGATAATTTCATGTCGTAAAATTCTGCGCAAACGCTTTCAATCTTGCTATCGCTGTTTTAAGGTTAACCCTAAATCGACGTTCCCATTAATGGCAGATTTACCTGCAGCTAGAGTGTTAGAGTCTAAACCATTTGTCACTACAGGCGTTGACTACGCGGGGCCTATTTCTATTTTACTAAGTCGCCATAGAGGAGCACGGTCTCAAAAAGCTTATATCTGTCTTTTTGTTTGTTTCGTGACCAAGGCAGTACACATAGAACTTACCGTTGATTTAAGCACTTCTGCCTTTATTAATGCATTTAAACGTTTTGTTTCTCGTCGCGGTTTTTGCTCAACACTTTATTCAGACCAGGGAACAAACTTCATAGGTGCTAAAGCATATTTTAATGATGTTTATCAATTGCTAAAGTCTAAAGATTATAAATCCGCTTTTAATGACGTAACGACGTCGCATGGAGTACAGTGGAAACTCAATCCACCCGGTGCACCTCACTTCGGAGGCATCTGGGAGGGTATCGTCAAAAGCGTTAAGTTACATCTAAAACGAGTCATTGGGGAGCAGCTTTTGACTTATGAAGAGTTATCTACACTTTTAACGCAAATAGAAGTGGTATTAAATTCGCGCCCACTCTCATTTTTAACTTCTGACCCTTCTGAACTTTCCGCATTAACTCCCGCGCACTTCTTAACGCTCGGACCACAGACTGATTTTCCCGCGCCCGATGTGTCTTCCACTCCAATTAATTTATTAGCTCGTAAGTTTATGTTGGATCAAATTTTGTAACAAAAAACATATTTTTTGAACGAGCTGATCGACATTTGTCTGTCACTGTCATGTCAGTCAAAAAAAATCTCTTCCGTTTTTTATAACCTAACAAAATAAGCAATTGAGCTGTTGTGCCGCATACCTTTTAAAACTTTTTTTAAGCGAAAATAGTGCACGCCTAAGTGACCCTTGCTCCTTAAAACCACCGATTCCTTTTTCCTTGCCTTCCCTTTATTGGTGTCTTCGCATTCAACGCGGCTGTTTCACAAAAGCACAGGTAAGCATCATCTACACAGTCTCTTCTACAAAATTTACAGTCCACTCATCGATTCTTCACCTTTGATACTCTTTCGTCGTGTATAAGATCACATCGGCATTTTTATATTATTAATTACCAGCGGCGCCACCAGAAAACACTATAATCATCTATTGCTAGATCTACAGTCGTGTAAGCAGCAACCTAATGAATCTATTTCGCAATTTGCACTTCGCGTTGAAAGCTGTCTTACTGATTTACAGTCTGAAATATATAATTCCGAATTTCTTAAGAAAGATCTATCCGGTCGGATAGCAATGACGGAAGATTTAGCTTTATTTTCATTTTCCTTAGGACTTCATCCGCGGATTAGTAATAATGTTAGGTGTAGAAATCCAAAGTCTCTTAATGACGCGATCAATATTGCCCTCGAAGAGGAAAAGATACAAAATTTTTTATATAAAACAGTCACTAAATCTAAATGCAGAACCTGTGGAAAATCTCGGCATACGGAATCTGAATGTTATGCTAAGGAAAAGCGCATAAATCCACCACGTGGTTTCCCAGAACCGCAAAATTCTAGAACATTTAACAATCCATCTGGCTCCCACGTTTTCTGCAGGTATTGCAAAAACAAAGGCCATGATATCACACAATGTCGTAAAAGAAAATATAATAATGAAAGGCGTAATTTGAATAATGATTATAATAAGTCAGCGAACATGCATCATGTTACATTCGAGCCACCGTCGCCACCGTCACCGACACCTTATCAAGTCCCGTGTGAAAATGTTGCTGAACATGATATTCATTTAAACTAACTAATCGGATTACGAAAACGTGCCGTCGTTCTCCGGAAAATTTAGGCACACGCAATTCTCTTACTAAATCTTATACTAAATCTTATACTAAACCTATTCCACCTCAACACATTCCTCCGGGAACCGCCGTTTCGTTGAGTCCTATTTCTAACTCATCTCGACATTGTTCTAAAAGAACCGCTGTCTCGTCGAGTCCTATTTCTAACTCATCTCGACATTGTTTTAAAAGAACCGCTGTCTCGTCGAGTCCTATTTCTAACTCATCTCGACATTGTTCTAAAAGAACCGCTGTCCCGTCGAGTCATAATAAAAAGAAACCTCAACATACTCCTCCAGGAGTCCTCGTTTCCTTGAGCCAAGACTCCGCCTCCGTCAGACCTTCTCTATCTAATTGTACTAAAAATAAAACCGAACCTAATTTTGAAATTCCAATATATGAAATAGATTCATACTTTACAAAAATATCCTTGCCTCACATAGTTTTAAAAACTGAACTTTCCACGCATCCCTTACGGCTTCTTGTAGATACGGGCGCAAGTATAAGCCTTATAAAAAAATCTAGTTTAGACAAAACTTACACCTTATCCAGCGAAATAGTTAAGATAAAAGGATTTAACAATATTGAACATTGTTCTGAATCTTTAGGTACATCTCAAATCGATTTTTATTTATTTAATAACACTTATAATTATAAATTTCATATAGTAAACGATGACGTAAATCTAGAGTATGACGGCATCATCGGTAGTGATTTTCTAGGCCATTTTAAAGCCCATATTGATTATGATTCGAACTTAATTAATATTTGCGGGCAAACCATGGATATGAACTATGTTCAGCCAACTTATATAGTTGGGCATTTTTTTATTTGTTTGTAGTGGGCAGTTTCACGTTGTCCATTATGGTTTATTTTTTCTTACCTAAAACAGTAGCCCGCTCTCTGGTTAAGTCTTATTTCTTAAAGAAATTGGTATATTAGGCTTTCTGAATGACCGTTTTTGTTATAATTTTACCATAATTTATAACCAAAAAATTGAAATTCGTTTGGCAATTCCTATTTTTTATCACTGTCCCATCTTATTCATGTCAGACATTTTACCTCGCTGTTTTAAGAAGAAGCACGATATTTTTACATTTATGGTGTCATTTAAAGAAACGGTAACCTCCCTTTCCATTCTTATTTATGAAGATTTAATCAATGTTTTAAAATATAATGAAATAAATAGTTTAGTGAATAGTATTAAAATTGGCCGAGGTGGAAAATTCAGCTGAGTTACGCAAATATTTCCAGGAGAATATCAAAATCAACTACGATTGTATTATTTTCTTAAACTAGCAACCCTACAATGGTTGGTTCACAATAAGTCAGCCATTTTAAATAGCACAGTTCGATGTAACATCGTTAGGACTGTGAACACCGGTTATAGAGCAGATTAAAAATTCAGCTGATTTACGAAGATTTCATAGTAAGTACGCTTATTTGTCTGTTTTTATAAGTATTTTTTAGACATATAATCTACTATTTGATAATAAGGCAACAATTTGACTGAATTAGATGTGTTTTTTGACGAAAATTTTATAACAAATCAACCTAACCTTAGAATCCGTTACGTCAGCTGAGAAACATTAACTCAGTGGATTGGTTTTCGTAACTCAGTGGAACGTAAACCCTCGTTTACACTATGGATTTTACGTAGTAAAACAATGTCATATGATTAAATTTGAACGTAATTTTGTTCTGCATCTTTTTATACAGCGTACCAGCCGAAGCCGCAAGCTTTATTTGTTAATGTTTTTTTTAAATTTTATTAAAGCCAGCAAACGAACGTTGGAGTTACAACGATTTTATTTGTGATATTTGTCTCGGTGAGTAGACCTTTAACAATTTCGTTTTCTTTTTACAATTACGAACACAAAAAATATATAATTATTTTAACCTTTTAAGTCGTTCTCAAGTTATGGTGTGACCTAGGGAAACGGAAATACATTTTTATATATAGGTACCTATATAAAATGTTTGTTGTAAACTATGCTTAATTTTTTCCATACTCTTCCGCTGAGTAACGGTCCCCCTGTTGTGGCAAATTATTTAAGTTTATGTTTTTATTGTTAAATTAAGAAGATCTTATATATTTCATTAAGATAAACCTAGTCGATACTAGTATTCCATTACTAATTTAAGTTTTAATGCAGATCTCGTTTTTTACCAAATACACAAAACTTAATTATGTTAATTTAGTCATAGTGTAACTCAGAGGATAGAAAATTATGTTTTTTTTTTGGTTTTTTCAATGTCATAGAAACTTTTGAGAGAATTTATAATAATATGTTTAGTTTCTTTAATAAAACGATTTTCATTGTAGGTACTTTTATTTAATTAACCTATCAACGGGAGTACTTAATGTGTAACGCAGCGGAAGAAGATTTCGGATCATTGTTCATTCAAATTGCAATTTTGTCAAAATCAACCGCATTTTTCTCTTACTTTTTGTTATACTAACAAAATTTAGATATTATAGAGTCCATCTGAAGAAAGAAAACCCCAATATCATGAATTTTTTTTTATTTGGCGTAATTTTGTCACCTTACAAACTTTTATAAAACCGCCCAGTTCCCGCTCGCACCGAAGCCGTTATCGAGTGCATTGTATCAAATTACTCGCCCGAGCGTTATCCAAACAATGAAGGGCTATTATTAGATCATATTTTTAAAGAAGGCGTTTATTTCGCTAATTGCATTGTTACTATAAAACCCAATAAAAGAATTAATGTCACCATTTTAAATACAACAAATTCCGATATCGAAATTAAAAATTATGTCGTCGAATTAAATCCTCTCCAATTACAAAGTACTTCCAACACACCAACTCAATTTGTCAATTCTATCTCTTATTCTAATCCAAGTAGAGTGCAGAAGGTATTAGACTTTATTCACTGTTCCCATTTAAATTATGAAGAAAAAAAAACCCTTTTAGAATTTTGCTCGCATTACACCGACATATTTCATTTAGAAGGCGAACCTTTGTCATTCACAAACGCAATCGAGCACACTATAGACTCGGGAGACACGCCTCCCATCCATGTAAAATCATATCGTTTCCCTGAATGCCATAAGGAAGAGGTAGATTCACAAATTCGTAAAATGCTCGATCAGAATATTATACGTCCTTCTTTTTCACCTTGGAGCGCCCCGGTATGGGTGGTCCCTAAGAAAATGGATGCCTCTGGTAAAAAGAAGTGGTGAATAGTTATAGACTACCGCCGTTTCAATGACGTCACTGTCTCGGAAAGTTATCCTCTGCCTCTCATCACTGACATCTTGGACCAGCTAGGTCATTGCAAATACTTTACCACCCTGGACCTCTCCAGCGGCTTCCACCAGGTCAAAATGAGTCCCAAAGACGCACCAAAAACGGGATTCACTATAAACACGAATTCAAGTGTCTCTGGGCACTACGAATTCACCAGAATGCCCTTTGGGTTGAAAAACGCCCCTTCCACCTTCCAAAGGCTGATGAACACGGTTCTTTCTGGTCTTCAAGGCCTACACGCTTATATCTACTTGGATTATATTATTATATATAGCCATGACCTTCCAAGTCATATTTCAAAACTTAAATTAGTATTCGACCGTTTACGAAAATTCAACTTAAAATTACAACCAGACAAATGCGAATTTTTGAGACGCGAAGTCGCTTATCTCGGTCATATAATCACAGACAAGGGTGTTTGTCCAAATCCAGATAAAATCAAGGCCGTTACTCAATTCCCAACACCAGAAAACCCTAAAGATATAAAATCCTTTCTCGGTCTCGTCGGATACTATCGTCGTTTCATAAATAACTTTTCCCAAATAACAAAACCTCTAACTTCCCTCCTTAAAAAGGATGCTATTTTTCAATGGTCTCATGAACAGGAACGAGCGTTTACAACTCTCAAAGATAAACTAACGTCAGCACCTCTGCTTCAATACCCCGATTTCAGCCAACCTTTCTTATTAACCACCGACGCCTCTAACTACGCAGTAGGAGCCGTACTATCGCAAGGTGAAATCGGCAAAGATAAACCCATTTCATATGCGTCACGCACCCTAAACAAAGCCGAGGGCAACTATTCTACCATAGAGAAAGAACTCTTAGCTATTTTATTCGGGGTGAAAACGTTCCGCCCCTATCTATACGGTCGTAAATTTAAAATCATAACAGACCACAAACCGCTGGTTTGGCTGTTTAGCGTCAAAGATCCCGGCTCTAGGCTCATTAGATGGCGCCTGAAACTAGAAGAGTACGACTACGAAATTGTATATAAAAAGGGAAAACTAAACGCAAACGCCGACGCATTATCTCGCTACCCTGTACTCGCTCTAGATGATACAACCGATAGTTCAATGATATGTAACCCTACACCATCTCCTGATAGTAACATCGATCCCCATAGTCTTCCTTCAATATCTGAAACTTACGATCAATTTGTTCAAATCTCAAAACAACCCGGTGTTTCCTTTGACACCGTCATTCAGGAACATAACCAAAATTTATTAAAAACTAAAATAAAATTAATCGCTTATCCAACCTCAATCGACTTAGATGAATCCATACCATACTGTAGTGACATCATAAGCGCATCCACAAGCGATCCCGATATCCGAGATGTCGAACGTGAACTTCATACCTACTACTCAACTTCTAATGATAGCCACGTGTTTACGCATTTGTTTATTAAATTAAATCACTTTGATGAAATGACATATAAAGACATATTTAACGTTCTACGCGAATATAGGGACATGGTGAAATACTGGTATCCCGAAGAGAAGGAGATAGCCGTATCGGATTTCACAGATCCATTCTGTAAAATATCTTTTACAAAAATATACAACATTATTGCATTTCTTTTCCATAACACTAATATAAAAATTCATATTTATCACAACTCTATAAAATATCCAACACCAAGCGAAATCAAACAGATCCTCAAGGACAACCATAACTCTCCACTCGCCGGACATCCGGGCATCTCTCGTATGTTCGAAAGAATTAAATCACAATTTTGGTGGAAAAACATGCGGCAATATATCGAAGAGTATGTTAAGAATTGTCGCTCGTGTCAAATTAATAAGCCCTTACGGCAAACAAATCGGGCCCCTATGATAATAACCTCCACGGCATCACGGCCTAACGAAAAAATGTATCTAGATGTTGTCGGTCCACTTCCTGAAACACACGAACATAAATATAAATTTCTACTTACCGTACAAGACGACCTTACCAAATTTTCACAAGCTTACCCCATGCAGTCATGTTCGGCTGAAGAAACAGCCACAGTATTTGTTAATTATATTTCACACATGGGAATACCTAAAATGATAATTTCCGATCAAGGTACAAATTTTTGTTCTGACTTATTTAAACAATTACAAAAATTATTTAGTATTAAGCATATTTTCGCTTCACCTTATCATCCCCAAACTTGTGGCGCACTAGAAAGGAGCCACTCTACCCTTAAGGAATATTTGAGGTCTTATATAGGTGAAAATCAAAACACTTGGGACCTTTATGTCCCGAGCGCTATGATAGCCTACAATTCAAACGTGCATAGCACGACGGAATACTCCCCTCTAGAACTATTGTTTGGTTTTAAACCCTATTTACCATCTAGCATAGACGTCCTAGATAATAATACTTATACCGATTACATTCGAGCACTTAATCATCGTCTTTATTATAGCCGACAGAAAGCTCTTCAAAATATTCAGACGTCCAAAGAAAAATCTAAAAAATATTACGACTCTCGAACGAAACCTATTTCTTATAGCGCGGGTGACATGGTCTATGTTCGTTGTCATCACAAGCAAAATAAGGCTTTATCCCGAGTGTGGAAAGGCCCCTATAAAATAATAAAGCTTAACGGTAACCATACCGTCACAGTACTTATTAATCGTAAACACGTACGTCATCATTTCGACGAAATAAAACCGGCCAGTGACGATTCGTCATAATGTCTTAGTTTAGTAAATATAACAATAGGTATAAGTTATCATAACATAAGTCTTTCGTCCTATTTCAGATCTACGCTATCACCGCTAGCCAGATCAGATTACGTATCGCCCATAATAAGTAGTCCAGGACTTTATTTTGATAAGCTCTTAGATGTTAAGTTTACCAATAACGACTGGAAAGTCTTAGCATACTTAGATATAAGTCATATTCAACCTAATTTAGATAAAATAGAGTTCTTATTGGAAAAGCTCAATGTATTCTGCAACTCTCTGACGTCATCTAAGATACAAACAGACTGTACCAATTCACTCTCCGCGTTGAAAAATCAGCATTTAATTAATGTAAATAAGTTTTCTTCCATATCATATTTACTTCAAAGTGATAGACATAATAAACGTTTTAAAAGAGGCCTTCTCGACCTAGGAGGATCTCTCTTAAAAACTATCTTCGGTACATTAGACGCCGAGGATGCTGTTAAATTCTCGGAAGCGATCAACAACGTACAGACAGATGAAAAACAGCTCGCTTATCTCATGAAAGATAATATCCATGTTATACAATCTACCATCACGTCATTTAATAATACTTTGTCCAAAGTTAATCGAAATGAAATGCATCTTTTACAAAATATGGAAATGATACATAAAATCTTAGAGACAGTTTCCAACACTTTCAATTAAATCTCAAATAAACTCTTTATCTAACTCTTTAGAATCTATAATCTTAACGTCATCATTTGATATCGATGACATAAACAACGCTATTTTATTCGCGAAACTAAACGTGTTGCATCCGACTGTACTCAGTCCTCATCAATTATATAGTGAATTAGATAAGCATAGAAATAAGTTACCTAGCCATTATGATTTACCTGTATCTTTAACCTTACAAAACATTCAAGAGATAACCGATATCTCTAAATTAGTTTGTTATTATTATCAAAGTAGAATAATATTCGTTCTTATGATTCCCTTAGTCCTACCCCAAACCTATAACTTATATAATATAATCCCATTACCAGTCCCTTATGATTTATTGAAACCAAACACTTATATTCTTATCGAACCAACTAGCTCATATGTAGCAGTAACAAGTGATCGCATGTTTTACTCACTGATAAGGGACATTGAAAAGTGCAAACTTATTAGTGAAAAGTGTTTTGTGTGTGTGCTTTCAGACATGTTTTCCGTTATAGCCAATCCTACGTGCGAAACGACTCTGTTGAGTGAGGTTGTGACTAAACTACCAGACACTTGTGTGACTAGGTTAATCCATGGATCAATAGACGTATTTCATAAAATTAGTTTTAATCGTTGGATTTATGTTCAATCGGAACCAGGTAAATGCCATATAAGTTGCGAAAAATATGATTCAAACAAGGATGTAATATTATTTGGAACCGGAATCTTAACTCTACCTAGAAACTGTAAGGCATTCTATAAAACCCTACAGTTCACCGCGGTAGGCGAAACGCCACTCGGTAATGTGACTAACACGGTGTCGAATTTTAATATTTTATTGGACGATTGTTGCGAGCATTCAAATATAAATAAAACTCTTTCAAAACTTCCACACTCTAGTTTAAAAAATATTGGCAATCTTGACTCATTGTTACATGCTAGCATCCATCTCCGGTCGATGGAGAATGAATTAGAAAAATTAGAAAACCCGTCTCACTTCGAGACATATGGCACTCATTATATGTCTATTAGTCTATTTAGCAGCATCATGTTTATTTTATATCTACTGTATAAATGTCGTAAAAATATAACTTGTAACAAACCGCCGTGTTGTATACAGATTTTTAATCAGTGTAACAACTCTAAATCTCACACTGATCAACCAACATCCCTTGTTGTCTTTAAGGACACAACTAAAAATGATTCTGTGGTGGAGGAAACCTGTGTTAGCACGCCAACCCCTTTGAAAAGAAATGTTGTCTTAACAAATTTCATAAAAGATCATAATGTATAGTTTTACTTATATAAATAACGTAATGAATTAGTTTAAGTTAAGCTACACATTTATTACTTATAAAATAAGTTAATGATCATTTAGTATTTTGAAAATAGTAATAAATATAATATTAAGTCATACTTGGACTATATAAAAAAAAAAAAATAAATAAAATAATAAATAAAATAAAAATAAAAAAAACCTTTGTATTAGTTTTCTAAAATATTTCTTTTTATTGTCTTTTATTTTATTGTATTTTATTTTATTGTATTATGTTTTCTACGTTGTTGTGTCAATGCTAGCAATTAAGTGATTTCTGTTTTTATTGTATGTGCCAAACGAAAGTCCAATTTCTCGCGTTAGTTTTGAATTAATCTCTCATCACTTTGAGATGTGATGATCGATCTTAACGGGGGGGTTGTTATATCTCAATTTGCATTATTTAGTATATAAAATAAAATCGCTGAGTTTCCCATTGCATTGACGTCAATGCAATAGGAAACCGACGTAAGTCTAAACCGCGTTAGAAATCGTTACTTTTATTCAGTATTGGATTGGACCTCCGTCGCGTATAGTTTTCTCTGTGTTTTTATAAATAAAAATTCGTTTGTGTAATTAAATAGTTTTTTTTAAAACTTAACCGAGACCCGCTCCGTAACAGATCGTTGTAGCGATTACGACGTTTGTGGTCGAATTGAATAGCAGAACTCTTTTCTGGGTTGACATCGATTCGCCATTTTTGAAACCAAACACCGAAGGCGTTTACGGCCCTTTGGAGTCTGGTGATGTTATATGGGAACGCTTGACCTTTAGTGTAAAGGGCGGTGTCGTCTGCAAAGAGGGCGAGTTCGACGCCTTTCGGCGGGATGGGGATGTCGTTAGTGTACACAGTGTACAGCAGAGGGGCGAGGACTGAGCCTTGCGGGACTCCAGTCTTTATGGGACGAGGCGCGGAGAGCGTGCCTTCATGTTTGAATCGAAACGTACGGTCTTTAAGAAACGACGCGATTAATCTAACTAAGCGAACCGGTAAGCCTATTTTATAGAGTTTAAAAATGAGACCGCTGTGCCAGACTTTGTCGAAAGCCTTGGCTACGTCAAAGAAAACTGCGATCGTTTTCTTTCGTTTTGGATAGAATCCTTAGAGTATGTACTCGACGATTCGATGGACTTGCTGAGAGCAGGAGTGCTTAGCGCGAAAGCCGAACTGGTGGGGAATAATGAGAGGGTCGCCATCCGTTGGAAACAGATGGTTCCGCATTCGAGAGAGTATGACTCTTTCGCGAAGTTTAGACATTGCCTTGAGGAGGCTGATGGGTCTGTGATTAGCCGGGACATTCAAAGGTTTACCCGGCTTGGGAATGCCTATGACTGTCGCTTCTTTCCAGGTTTTTGGAAAGTAGCTATGGTCGAAGCAGGCATTGAAGATGATAGCTAACAAGGTAAGCACCTGCTGGGGCAGGTGCTTAAGTGCGTGGTTGGAAATTCCATCCGCACCCGGGGCCTTTTTGGACTTTTGACTTCTAATGAGAAGCAAGATTTCATCATTAGAGACTGTGACGGGGTCGTCGGTGATGGAAAGAGATTCTCTGCGGAGAACTTCGTCCTCCACCGCCTGGATGTGGGAGGAATCCGCGGGTTGCGTGCTGGGCGATCATTGTGCCGCTATGCTGTCGGCGAAGCATTCGGCTTTCTCTTCGACTTCAAAGGCAATAGTGCCGTCGGGACGAGTGAGAGGAGGAACGTGAGAGGCGGTGTCTACGCGTACGGCTCGGGCCATTCGATAATAATCTTTGTGGGACGGGGAGATATTCTCCATGAGGTCGTTAAACTGAGCGTCTCTCGGAGTTCCGCGAGGCACCTAACCTAACTTTACGTTGAAGCTGATTCGCAGCTGTTCTATATGTTGGCGTGGGATATTTCTTGGCTCTCCGGAGAGCCGCGTTCTTGGCTTTAATAAGATTGCTAACAGGTTTGCGTTGGTTAGCAACCTTTTTGCTGTCGCTGATGGCTGAGTTAATAGCATCAGTTAGAGTGTTGACTAATTATTCTATTTTATCCGGGCTATCTAATTGGTCGGGCGAAATCGCGAGCGGAGAGTTCAGGGCCTCTAAGGCTGAAACTAACGTATTTTTAAAGCCTTTCCAGTTGGTAAAGGTCTTAGGAGATGTGACGTTATCGTTAGGCGCACCTAGCACGAGGGAGACGGGGCGATGGTCGGAGCCTAGGTCATCGAGCGGTTCGATAGACCTGAGATCAAGATTGATTCGCTTGATAATTGCAAAGGAGGATGTCAGGAGAGTAGGTCGGGTTGTTGGGATAGTGAGTGGGAGTGATGGGGATATGACGTCTAAGTCAAGTGAGTTAGTGATGTCGAGGAGAGCGATACCGCTGGTGTTGGTCGATAGGCACGTCCAGTCAGTATGTTTGGAGTTAAAGTCTCCGAACATAATGACTGAATAGCCGAGGGCGAGAATGGCCTCAAAGTCGCTGCGGGTTGGTCTGGAGCCACATGGTATGTAGACTGAGGCTATGATGATGGTCGGATGACCAGTCATAGCCAATCTACACACAGTGGCTTCAATGTTGAGGAGAGGAGGGGTAGGGAGAGGACAGCAATGGAAGCCTCTTTTGTAATAAATAGCAGTGCCGCCGAAACCGTTGGAGTTGGGCCTATCGTTGCGAGTAAACGCGTACTTAGGAATAGCGTATCCCCTGGAGCGGTTTGGAGTAAGCCATATATCCTGGAGAAGCAATAAGTCAGGTTCTTTGTTTTGAAGGAACAGTTTGAGCTCAGGAAGGTTGGTGCTAAGGCTACGAGCATTAAAAGATACTAGGGATAAGCCCTTGGGTTTAATACGACCGGACGCGGGATTTGCGGGTCTAGACATTATAATTTACTTATTTACGAATTTATACAAAAATAAAATGTACACCGAACTTAGAAGCGAATGATGCTTGGCTAACGCAAATAAACGCTCTTGAGGAGAGCGGGCGGCTCGCAGTTTGCGTGCGAGTACGGAAATTTCGTTAATATCGACGTTTTGAATGACGTCGAACACGGTCTTCCGCAACGGAACCGCAACGACGACTGAGTTGCGGATAACGGAGCGGGACGCGGCCCTACGGAAGCTACGGGAGCTGGGATAGGTCGGGAAGGTGCAGGCAAAACGGCCGGACGCTGCCTCTAAGACAGAGCCGGAGTAGGCGTCGGCTGAACGGGCTTTGCTTCCGGGGGACCCCGGTTGCGCAGCGGCGGGAAGTTAGCGGGAGTGACGCGGCGCCGGTTTAGGCGTGGCCCTCTTAGCGGTGGAGCGCGGAGCGCGCGGGCAACCCCTGTAGTTAGCTGTGTGGCCGGACTGGCCGCACAGCACACAGGCAGGGGGGGAAGTGGATTCGGGAGTGCGAGTGCACTCCTTCGTTATGTGGGGATCCAGGCACTTAACGCACCTGGGGGGAGCTGAGCAGTTATCCGCTGCGTGGCCATAGAGCTGGCAGCGGTGGCACTGCCCAGGGTGACCGTGGGGGTTGGGACGCTCGACGGAGATATTCGAGAGTTCGCAAATTGTGCGAGCCTCTCTGAAGATCTCCTACGAGTTGGGAGTATTGGACAGGATAACTAGAGCTAAAGGAAAACGCCTACCGTGGTTGGAGTGCATCTTGTGCATTGCTTCGGCCGGGAAACCCTGGGACTTAAGGTCCTCGAGGATTTCTTCGTTTGCAAGCTCGGACGGGACGCCCCGTAGTACTGCGCGGATCTTACGTTCCTCCGGGAGGGCGTAGGTGTGATAAGCGATTTGTTTTTATGAAAGTAACCTGGTGAACGCGCGAAAGTAGTCGATGGTCGCGACCTGGATTTTAATTGAATCGCCTGCGTTGGTTGCTTTGAGATAGTTGATTTTTTGCTCTTTGCAAAGATTAGATTCTACGGTCCATCGCGCTTTTTCGCGGAGAAAGACGGGTGGAGGGAGCTGAGGCTTTGGCGGGACGGGAGCGCAGCGCGTCGCTGGCTTCGATGGGATCGACGGAGACGCGGTTACTTCGAGCGATTTTAATGGCGCGGGGGCTGGTGTTGAAGACACCGGGGTGGGCTCTGATATTGAGGATACCGAGGCTTTCTTAGAGCGCTTCTTGAAGCGCTTGGCGACTAGCTGGCACGCGGGCTCAGGAGAGCCGGTTAAGGTGACGGCATCTGACGACGTATCAGACGCGGGTTCGGAGTCGCTCCCGGGAGCGGTACGCTTGCGACGCGACGCGTGAGAGGATGCGACCGGTTCGCAGTCCATCTCGAACGAGGCGGGAGACGCGGGAGAGCTGTAGACCTGAGGGGTCTGGACGTTGGAGGCCTGAGGGGCCGGGGACGCGATTGATGCCTGTAAGGCCTGCGTTAGTACGTCATCGGGTTTGCTGGCGCCGGACGCAACGAGCGCCTGGGCGAACGACCTAGCAAAGTTTACCAAGCTTTGCTGGTCCATTGGAGGGCTTGGTACTACAATATGTAATATATAAATATTAGGTCTTTACCTATGAAATTGCCGTTTTTCACGAAATAAATGAAGCGTAATTTTTTTATATATTTTTTATTTCTATTAATCAAAATATTCACCCATGCAATCAATGCATCTTTGCTAACGCATTGGTAGCTTATTGATGCCTTTCTTGAAGAAATCAGCTGGACGGGAGGCAACAAATTCTTCAAAGGCATTTTGTACTGCCTCTCGGGTATTGAATTTTTTTCCCGCCAAGAAGTTATCCAAATTCCTGAAAAAGTAGAAGTCTGTAGGCGCAAGGTCTGGTGAGTACGGCGGATGACGGAGAACTTCCAACCCCAACTCTTGTAGCTTGGAGACCGTCTGCTGTGCAGTATGAGGTCGCGCGTTGTCGTGCAGGAGCAGTGGAGCCGAACGATTGACCAAAGCTGGTTGGAGACGTGCGAGCTTCTCCATCATTGTGTTCAGTTCTTCACAGTACACATCTGCAGTAATGCTTGTCCCGTTTGGCAAGAAGCTGTGATGAATTACACCCGCGTTAGACCACCAAACAGTGACCATCACTTTTCTAGGGGTAAGTTTTCGTTTAGGGCATTGTTTGGGTGCTGAACCAGGGTCCAACCAACTTGCTGAGCGCTTACGATTGTCAAACAGGATCCATTTCTCGTCACAAGTAACAATGCGGTTCAGAATTCCTTCATTTGTATGCCTGCTGAGCAGTGCAAGGCACGTCTCCACGCGTACTTCGCGCTGGCGGTCATTGAGTTCGTGGGGTACCCATTTGTCAAGCTTTTTTACCTTGCCAATTTGACGCAAATGGACCAATATTGTTTTGATGCTAACGTCGAAAGCTGCTGCTAATTCAGCCGTGGATTGAGTTTCATCAGCTTCCACAATTGCCTTTAATTCGTCATTGTCGACCAAAGTTTTCGGACGACCACGGGGTTCATTTATCAGGTCAAAATTTCCAGAACGGAAGCGGGTAAACCAATAACGGGTGGTGCGTTCGTTTGTAGTGTTCGACCCGTAAACGTCATCGATGTTGCGTGCCGCTTGTGCCGCTTTGCTGCCACGACGGTACTCATACTCCATAATTACTCGAATTTTTAACTTATCCATGATGACGAAAAATGTTCGAATGCGTTGAAAACAAAACACAAACTATTAAACAAATGACGATTTTAGAAAAAGAATTCCATGTTTGTCAAATAAAATTAATTTGAAATTAGAATTATCAGTCAAAAAAAAAATATTTTCATTTGAAATGGCCAGTACGGCAAAACGGCAGTTTCATAGGTAAAGACCTATTATATAATGTATGCCTAGGTTCCCTAGCAAACCTAGCACCTAAACCTCCCTACCCGCGGTAGGGGGGCTGGGGACGACGCGAAGTGGTGCCCCTAATTCGGACAGCACTGAACCGTCACCCTGGGAAAGGCCCAAGTGCAATGAGATCGGGTCAGCCGGTTTCTCCTTGGCC
The DNA here is from genome assembly GCA_923062675.1 of Marasmarcha lunaedactyla. Taxonomy (NCBI): domain Eukaryota; kingdom Metazoa; phylum Arthropoda; class Insecta; order Lepidoptera; family Pterophoridae; genus Marasmarcha; species Marasmarcha lunaedactyla. The sequence continues at coordinate 18,166,249 of OV281359.1, forward strand.
TGAAGGGCCTTGGAAGCGCACCGGAGTAACGCTATCAGGCTTAGTTGTCACCGTTAAGTATCCACCTGATCAAACGCGAGTCTACTACAGAGTGTGTTGTCAATAAATTGACAACAAAAACCGGCCGTAGACCTGAAGAGGTTGGGTTGCACTGAAAGTGCGGGATTGACTACCTTACGACCGGCCGGAGCCGGCCGCAGAGCGAGTCTCTGACTACGTACAGGCGCCAAGCGTCAAGTACGCAGCCAGAAAAACAGCACGAGCCTTGCGAACCACTATCGAATTTAATCGACCCTAGTAAGCTCAACTCTGTTGTTGCTGCACTCACCGAGGTGAGATTTTTAATTCGAGGGGTGCACAGAGTGCGGGATTGACTACGTTATGACCTGCCGGGGCCGGCCGCAGGGCGAGTCTCTGACTACGTAGCAGGCGCCAAGCGTCAAGTACGCAGCCAGGAAAACAGCCCGAGCCTCGCGAACCACTATCGAATTTGATCGACCGTAGTAAGCTCAGCTCTGTTGTTGCTGCGAGACCGACTTAGTTACAGCCGATCGAAACCGGCCGCAGCGTAAGCCCTACAGAGGCTATCTCAATTCGTCGAGGACGAAGCGAGATTTGTACGAATCCGGCGTATGAGTATTGCTACGAGTTGTCGTCGTGAGACGACAATCGTGACAACAGCTGGAGCGACCGCGAACGCGTCCGAGCGGGGCCGGACGCAGAACGGATCTGAGAATCGTGACTCAACAGCTGGAGCGACCGCGAACGCGTCCGAGCTGGGCCGGACGCAGAACGGATCTGACTACGAGAGAAGTCGTGAGAGAACAATCGTAACTCGGCAGACGGGAGCGACCTTCAACACGTCCGAACGGGTCCGGACGCAGATCGGGTCTGTAGCACCTCTATCTCGGCAAGAGATATAGATATGCGTTCATAGATGTGCCCGCCCCTCTCCCGTACCGCTGCTGTAAGGAGGCGCCTTTTCTGTATCTATGACTTTTTAAATTCGTAATATCTTTTGATTGGAATGTACGATTTGAAAAATTCAAAAACTGATCTACAGGTATTGAAACAATTTTGAATACAAAAAAATTTATTTGGATACGGAAAAATAAAAAGTTGTGAATAACATGCACAACGCGACAGCTTTTATTTTTTTAAATTTCTATGACTATTTAAATTCATAATACGTATTTGATAAGATTTGAACAATTGAAAAAGTAATCTACATGAACTGAAACAGTCTTGAAAACTATACGATTTATTTGGATAAGGATTTAAGCAAGTATGAATAACATGGTCTAATTTTGGTCGGTATTTCTATCAACTTTTAAAATGTTAAAAGTGGTTATTCTGACATAACGATAATAGTTGGACGTAAAGTATTGCGAAGTTTTATATGATATTTATTGATATGTTCTTTAATATTGTAAAACATACTTTTATTCTATCATCAATAGTTTCCGCAGCGCATGCGACGAAAGATGTTTTATGGCATTGGTTTACACCTCGGAGTACGTTACTAAAGTTTTAGTAAGGATCCCTAATCTTTTTTTAGCAATAAATATTGCCTATGTTACTGTGAATGTGGATGAATGTGGCTTTCTAATGGTGAAAGAATTTTTAAAAACCGGCACAGAAGTTTTCGTTTTTATGCATTACAAACATTCACACAAAAATACAAAAATACAAATCTTTCCTCTTTATAGTATTAGTGTAGGTAGAAGTTAAATGTTGTGGAAAGAGAAGATTTGGCAATTTATAAAAACTCTTTAGAACGCTTAAAATTGTCTTGATCAATGATGAAAAGTAAAATGATTCTAAACAAAACGAGTGTGTACTTCTTAAGACTGAGCAACACAGGCATGGCTCGAAAATGAAGCAGAGCTATCTTGGATTGACTAGTGCAATTCTTGTCTTCATCGATTGTCACTTTCTGTTGGAGGGGGGGGGGAGGCTGATGGTAAAAGTCTGACTTATAACTCGAAGTCACTTCTAATCCTATGAGGTATTGGTTATTTGGGTCATACTTCTTATTTTTTGCAGTTTTATTATAGTTTGATGACAAATTTGCTTTATATTTTCTAGAGATATCTGATCAGTATTCAAAAGAAATAATTAAGTACATAATATTCAAGTTATAAAAATAAATCTTCATATTTTGATTCCAGTTCGTCACAGTCACATTTGGCGATGCAGTAAACGTCATCAACATCGAAACCTATCGAGAAATTCTCTACGACAGGTATAACAAAAATGGCTGCAAGACCCGAGCATCCTTCTATATCAACCACGAATATAACAACTACGAACTGGTCAATGAACTTTATAACAATGGATTCGAAATTGGACTAAAATCCATCAGCTACTCAACCCCACCGTCTTACTGGGCTGAGGCCAGCTATGAAGTTCTCGCTCAAGAGTTGGGAGACCAGAAACTGCAAATGTCGCATTTTGCTAATATTCCTGAACGTTCAATAAAAGGTAAGGGTTTTGTAAGGATACTGTTTTTGTAAATCAGATGTTGACACTTGATATCCAAAGTCACAATTTTATCCATAATTAATAGATATTTAAGGCTCAGGGTGCGTTTAAAAGTGTCCTTCAAGCTGTAATCCTCATATTTGAAAACTCAATGAAAACAAATTTTGACAATGCTAAAAAGTAGTCATGAAATAGTGATAAATAGTCATGCATGTTAAAAAAATAGTCGTATTATAGTTTCGCCGTTATAGCTATAGGTTGGTGAGGATTATGACTTGAACGTCAAGCTGTTTTCCTCATCTCTCGTGCAAGCAAACGGTAAGGTCTATCGACTTGGTTTAGGTTCCAAAAAATAGTCATGAAATAGTCATAACGACCTGCCAAATCTCAGAAATAGTCGATGAAAGATTCCAAAGATATAAAGGTACCCTGGTGAGGATTATGGCTTGAACATTTGAAAACTTCAAATTTGCCCGGAACGCCTACGACTTTCAGTTTATAGTTTGTGCCAAAAATAGTCATGAAATAGTCGTTTGAATCGAAAATAATTTTGAGCTGATTTCATTTGAAAATAAAAGCTATCAAACATGTCGATGTTAGGGAAATTTCAGTTTTAGCCTGTAAACTTAAGGCTTCACGTTCTCCTACAGAGCGATTACTAGCTCTGGCGGAGAATAGTTCCCTTCTCAATTCATTATAGGTTTATTTAAATGAATTGATCCCTCAGTCAAGCTTCGGCCGTCCTCTGCGCCACCCTGGCTTCACCAGACGCTGCCCAGAACGGCCCCCAACTCATGTCCCTTTGAGCACCTTCAGTGCAACTTTCACATCCGGCGGACGACCCGCTAGCGGTCTACGCCAGCGCACCCACTTACTTCCCAACGGATGTCGCTTCCGAGGAAGGCTAACCGTAACATATTGCCACAGCCAACATGGTGATTTTTAGTGGGTGATGCCATTCTGGTGAGTCCCACATCACCCCCGCAGACGTCGGTATTTTCCTGCGGCGGTATGCATGACGTATCTTCCACCTCCCTCCCGTGAAGGTGTTGCTTCGGCGGCAAAAAAAAACTCATTCGAACGCCACTGAGATTATTTAAGACGCATAATTTGCGTCGTATTATCTGCGACAATAATAATATTTACTTTTGAATAAATATATTATATTTATATATATATACATATTATATTTATTATATTATATATAAATATATTGATACTGTATCACACTTAAATTTATATTACAAATGATAAAAGTTTAACAAAACTAAGTAAAGTACAAGGGAAGCATGAATTTATTTGTTATGTATGTTTGTGTAAGTAATTGCAACGTAGCGTATTTTTGTTTTGAGCACATTCAACAATATAACTTGAAAACATAAAACAACATAAATGAAGTGATCTACTTACTTGGTAATTTTCTAACAATATCATAGTCGTGAATACACCACGCTGAATGAAGCAAACAACCTTTTTGTCTTAAGCGCCGCCCGGGCCTTATGCAGCACGTGTGTACAGCAAATTTTGTACGCGACCGTACATCCATAGAAATGTGGAGAACATAAGAAGTTTTTATTTTCAAATGAAATCAGCTCAAAATTATTTTCTATTCATACGACTATTTCATGACAATTTTTTGGCACAAACTTTAAACTGAAAGTCGTAGGCGTTTCGGAGAAATTTGAAGTTTTCAAATGTTCAAGCCATAATCCTCACCAACCTATAGCTATAACGGCGAAACTATAATACGACTATTTTTTTTACATGCATGACTATTTATCACTATTTTATGACTATTTTTTAGCATTGTCAAAATTCGTTTTCATTGAGTTTTCAAATATGAGGATTACAGCTTGAAGGACACGTTTAAAATCAATTGAGTTCTCGGATTGTAGAAAAAGAAAAAGTCACCTTTTTTTTTTCGTCTACATTTCTAAGATTGGACATGATACAATAGAAAAATTTACAACTGATATTACAATTTCTATAGAGACTACGGGACAAATCATCAATGCGTTCAAAACATTATATTATGAATTAGAAGATTTTTTTTGGACTTTCAGAAAGTATAACATAGGTAAGTATAACTTTATTTAGTACCAACAAACCAAGGCTATTCTAATTCCATTGTTGTTAAATAAAAAAATAAGTTTATCTCTTCGAGTAATAACAACCCTGGAAACATGTTATTATTTACGCACCACCAAGCTTGATTTGATTTGTTATGGTATTATACATAACGTTTACGCGTGGGAAATATTTGATGCAATTAATTATATCTCGCTTTTCACAAATTTGTATTCGATTTGCTTCATTTTTTCCCTTTTCAGGAGTCCGCATGCCTTTTTTGCAACTCTCCGGTAACACCTCCTTCGAGATCATCCGAGACTACAATCTGACCTACGACATCAGCTGGCCGACCATCTCTCATAAAAACCCTGGATTATGGCCGTATACCTTGGACTACGCGTCGACACAGGACTGCAGGACACCGCCATGCCCCACTGCGTCAATCAAGGATTTCTGGGTGTTTCCGCTGGTCAGCTGGGTGGATCTCAATGGCGTCTTCGATGGATTCTTGTTTCTGGGTGTAAATTTGTTTTGAATTAAATTCTTTTATAATTTGAAATAAAATTAACTATATTATAAGTCAAACTAACAGCAATAGGAAACTACTGAATATTTGAACTCAGTTTTGCGGTGAGAAACGGAAATATCTTTTGAATATAAAACTCACTAAATGCTAAATTGATTATTCTAATCTTGCCATCAACAGAATAGTTTCAAATAAAGGGTTATATTAAATTAAACTGACAAGAACTTTGGTGGCAGGCGAGGCAATATACAAAGAAAAATAAACCTACAGTATAGTTTTCAAAAGCCGAAGTTTTTACAAAACCCTGACATAAGTTTCTATAATTTACCGTTTGCAGTAACTTAAAATGAAACAAAATATTTAGAATATACATCTCTCAATCAAAGTAGGGAAAGCAAAGGCCCATTAAATATAATATTGGTTTCAGACCGAATCATGAAGATGACCAAGCTTGGTTCGAGTTCATCGTAAGAACTTTGAGACTCAATACCTGGGTAACCACGCTCCATTCATCTTTTCTATTCAAGAGTGGTATCTTTCCACATACCCTGCAGTCAAGAAAGCTGTCACCAGATTCATTGACCTCGTGAATAACCTAGAAGATGCATTTTTGGTAAGTTTTTTTTCCCAAAATCTTTTAATGGAATTAAAATCTTAATACTTTTAGCTTAATTCCGTCATTTTCGTTGGCCCTATATAAATTTTGAATAGCAAGCAATCCCAAGAACATAAATAATCAAAAGAATTCAAATGGGTTAAGTCATTGCCCCTTGTTAATTTTTTCACATTTTTAGCCTATTAGGCAATCTACGAGGCCGCGCCGCAACGACTCACCTATCTAATCTTATTGAAATAATCAATTGTTTTCAATTAACGTTGTTAAGATACTAATGGCGTTTATCATCAGATAGGTATACCCCCTGACCTGTGCAATGTAAAGATGCCCAGACCAGGATGTTACGCGCCGTTTATGAGGCATTCATTTAACATATCCAATTCTCGGGGATACATTTTATCAGTAAATTTAAGCAAGCATGTCATTCCAAGCCTTGACGACGTTAACCAAAAAATAGTTAAATATACTCTATTCAAAAGCTTTTCTTTGATTAATACAAACGTTCAGTTTTAATTTAATTTAATACCAAGTCAATCTTGAAAATAATTTCATGAAATTATTCATTCTAACTACATCATGGAGCTACAAGGTCAATGAACTATTTTATAGAGTTTTTTATTTTATATACAGGTGAGTGCAGGAGAAGTCATTGAATGGATGAAGAATCCTCTTCCACTGGACGAGTACGTGAAGAAGCCTTGTCCAGAAGTTGAACCTACTTCGTGTGAACCCGTCGTTTGTCCATTAAGCGCCACACATAACTCAGTAAGTGGATTTTTGCTGCTTATAGCTTGGATGAATTATAGTGTCGAATTGTTTAGCTGTAAATCCATGTGAGCATGTGTGTACTCTTGATAAGTTTCGTAACAATTCTGAGATACGTTATACTTGTCCTTTGATAAGCAAATGCAGGCAGTTGTGTGAGATGACGTAGGCACTTAAAACACACGAACTCATCATGCCAGATATGCAATATACAGCTATTCACACTTATACAAATTAGGCACGTTTTTGTTCGATAAAACTAACTATCATTTTACTGTATATCATACAAAATTTTACGGTTTTAAATTTGCAAAGAAATGAATTGCATACAAGCGTAGTTTATGGACGCAAGATATGCAATATAATAGATGCAAAATAAAATAAAACCGAGTTTATAATACATAAAAAATAAAACTAGTTTTAAGATGAGGCCTAGTGCGTGGCACTACTGACAAGACACACAGATGCAATTCCAGTGGCTCAACGCCATCTCATACAGCCTTCTCATATTTAGTTTGTGGTAGACTCTCTTACATTGGTATTTTCAAACACTCTACGAGGACAACGAACCAGGAAAAGGTTCTACGTTGGCAAATAACAACCGAGCAGGAAAAGGTTCTACGTTGGCAAATAAGGCCAAAGCTTTACAAGAGATTGCAATTTCATTACACAACAAACATCTTTGACTAAACCAAACATTTGACGGCCAAGTAGCGTAGTGGTCACTAGCCCTGTCTCATACGCCGGAGGTCCCAGGTTCGAGTCCTGGCCGGGACATTCATTTGTGTGATGAACACAGATGTTTGTTCTCGGGTCATGGTTGTTGATATTTATATATTTATGTTTATTCTGGGTTCCCCCCCCCCCAGTTCGCTGTATGGTCATCCATAACACAAGCTCTGCTTACTTTGGGGTCATACAGTTAGTGTGTTTGTCTGGGGATTATTATTATTATTATTTGTGAAAATCTGATAACGGTACGAACTTAAATTCGATAAAAAAAATAGTTTGCTCACTCTCGGGGAGGGCAGCAGTGGATAGCGATAAGCCGATTGGGTTTAATTGAGTTCAATTTTATTGATTGTTTTACTAATGACTGAATTCTCTTTTGCAGAATGACTACTGGCTGATAGTGTGCTCAGCTTGCCCTGAAGCATATCCATGGTTGGGCAATCCTTTAGGTGTAACAGAAGAGTCAGACAGTTCCTCAAGTGAAAGTGAAGAGTAATATATAGTTTAATGTAAATAACATGTTGTATACAAATTAATGTTACTTTTTTTAAAGTACCTATAATTTATTTGTCGCTTAAAACGGTACCGCAGATCGTAGATATGATAAAAAAATTTAAGGGTATTATTAGTATTCAAAATAGGCATTGGATTCTAAAACAAATGGCATAAGGTTTATTTATTTCTAAATCTTTGACATGAATAATTGATGAGGTATGTATACATAACGTATTTCGTATTTTAAATTTTTCAACTGGTCATGTTAGGTTAGCTAGTTATGGTAGTTAAGAATAAATTTTAACACATATCATATGACTAGTTCTAAGAAAGTCATAAATCACGACATTGCATTTTAATTTGTATGACGTTTGACAAATTTACTTACTCCAGATTGTGTTAAATTACTATGATTCGGCTTACGATTCAAATACGTCAAATATTTACGTTTAAGGCATCCTCATAATATCAAAGGGTTTGGAAGTATGCATATGCGTTGAGGATCTGTTTGTATTTGTGAAAAGTTATTACGTACAATTATTCAAAAACTGTCATACTTAGAGCAGTTATTAAAATAATTTGCTCAAAGGGGAATTAGCGCTATAGCTAGGCGGAACGGAGTAAAAACGTTTTGCTTACCGCTAAGAAAAACATTTCTAGCGGGTCTAATATAAAACCCTAGATAAAGCAAAGACATTGCCGATTCGACAAACAAACGAAGACATCTTTCTACCATCACGTGTCACGTGACTTGGCTATTACCAAGCCAACGAGACGACTGGCAGACGTGACGCCATGGATTTCTGGTGCAGACAACAGTCCTATTACCATTTAATAATGGGTGCTAATTAAACAGACTTCTTTTAAATAGCATTATTCGCCTCTAAAAATCTACATTGTCTTCTAAATTACTAAGTTAGCCACAATTTACGAGCGTCTGAACGATACTATCTTCGCCATTAAAATTATGTTGTTACATGAAGTTTTTGCTATAAAATTTTTAATTATCATCCAATTTCGATTATGGTGCTTCGCCGGATGCTCCCGCACCACGCTCGCTTCGCTCGCTCGGCACGCGCATGCGATAAATGCAGCCAATATTAACCAAACCCAAATTTAACTACTATGCTTTTTTTATAGAATATTTAGTAGGCGTTGCAAAGAAGACGAAAAAGACGGTATAAAATTAGAAGTTTGATCACGTGGCCAATAAATGCTTGACTTATAATTTCCAATTTATTATATATTTTTTATATTACGATATGTAAGGGCAGCATTTATTAATTTGACTAAATTACAAAAGTTTTGAGTATGTATTTTTTTGAAGCGTTTTTTTGTTTATTTTTTTGTATTTGTGGAATGAAAGGATATAACCGTTCGTCTACTTTGCTTGGTCGTATATAACCTCTTTGCAAGAAAAGATGTAGCGAAGAAAAAGGTGTGTTCTCATTATTCTGGTAGCGAGGAAGGAAAAGCGAGGAAGGAATAGCGGTGACTAGGCGTTGAAGATTGGTGAGTTTTCTGTGGAAGTACTTAATTGTATAAAATGTAGCTTTGGTAGTTGAGCGGACACCGTATTCAATCTTGTTCGGCTTCGTTTGTCACTCTTTCATCTTTCTCACTCTGTTCTACACACTCCTTTTCTGTCAAAGTGCTGGAATTAATATTACCGACATAATGGGTCCGCTCCGCTTTAGTAGAAGTTATCTACAAACTTATATTACTAAGACTTTCGCAAATATTGTTTTTAAAGGATAAACATTACCAAAACAAATTGTTTTCTAATACATTTATTTTATACATCAATTATCCAAATCTAACATCCTAAACAAACTTAGATACTAATAATTACTATTTGACGAACACTGAGTTTTAAAAGTAGATCCAATTTTCATTGCAAAAGACGTAACATGAAATTCAAAATTAATGACATCGAGTTTCATATAGAAATTATTCACATACTTAGGTTTTAATAAAAATACATAGTTAGAAGCGTGTATTAACTGTGGACATACAAATAGGTTCTATCACATTCTAATACATTTAATAAATTAATCAAGATTATGAAACTACATGAAATATTTACAAAATCTATCATCTAGAGCAATTTCACCGCGTTTTGTATAGCAAATTGGTAGATCGGTTAACATGTAATACCACGTGAGGTAGAAAATAAAAAAATAACTTAAATGTATGTTAATTCTAAAATATTTACAGAATTTGCGATAATATTGCAAAGGTTTTAAATTTAATGTACAATCAACGGACAGATGATATACGCTTTGTTTTGATTGAAACCAACAATTATTAAAACAAATATGGCTGACCATCATGATATTTAAACTGTAAAATTAACTGTTATTTCAATCTTGTATGCATTACGGTAGTAAAAATATGTAATTTACATTTAATATACCGTCCTGAAAAAGGCACACGGGCTTAAAACTCAATTTTGATCATCTTTTCATTTAGAAAACACCACATAGACACCAAGACGCCAATGAAAAAAAATTGCTACGTCCTAGGGGTTAACTGACAATTTTGTATGAAGGGTTTGAACTGCAGTAATTGTTCTAACTTTAATTTAATTGTTATTTGTATTGAACTGTATATTTGACATATTGAACTTAAAAATTGTTTTGGGTGTTATTGTGAGACTTGCATCCTAAAATAATGTTGTGCATATCTGTTATTAATGTTAGCGCTAGATATATTTACATTAGATTTAAAATGAAAAGAAATGTCACAACCTGGGCTAGGGCTTTGTACACCATCTAAAAAAAATGAGAAATTAATGGTAAATATAATAAAAATACAAATAATTTGATTTAATTAGATGGTAAGAAAATAAAAAGTCTACATTATTTGTGTTCAGTTTAGCATATTTATATAGCAGCATAGCATATTTTAACATTGAGAACGAGTCTTTTCTATTGCGGAAGTTGTCAAGTGAAGTTAGTTCACTAAGAAGAGAACACAGCCACCTCACTCACAGCACATTGATAGTTGTCTTTCTGTTTGTTTGATTGTTTGTTGCGCTTGAGTTCTCTCTTTCGGTTATAAGCTAAAAATACACAAAACAATTCAATTCAGTTCTTTGGACTTAACGGCAACCAGCCATCGATACCTACTACTCGATACACAAAACAAAAAGATGTAAGTAAACCTTAGCTGGCAAAATGAAACTTTTCCGCCATGATGTTCGTTGTTTGAGTTGCACACTAATAATGCACAATTTCATTTCCTACCAATAAACGAAGTGTTTAAATAACAATATAACAATCAAAAAGAGTTCCAAGCATTTTAAACAATTTTTGATAAAGTGTACAAAGACCTGGCCCAGACTCCTTGCATTTTGAGACATTTCTTTTGTATGAAAATTGTTGATGTGCCGAATATATAAATAAATCGATTCAATTCTGAGCCCATGTGATTTTTTCTGAATCAAAGTCACCTGGTATAATGGTGTAAATTATCTGAAAAATGATTATTTTCTGTGATTGTTGATTTCCATTGAAAAATATTCATTCGTAATAAAGTTTTGCTGTTGACTATTACATAAAATTGAAGAGTGTTACATACTGTAATACTTAAATATTACTGCCTAAAAATTATTCAATACATACTTATGTTTATATATTATTTTATAACAAAAGCGCTATTTACATTTTTGTACACGATAATAAAAATAAGTTAGTAATACTGTAAATAACTTTAAAGCTTATTTAAAAGAAAGGTGCTTTTCTAAGATCACTTAAGTTATTGATTTCAAATACAACAGCGTGAAATCGAACTCAAAATTGTCCAAGGCTTTTACGAAACAAAGTTCCTACGACAATAAACAGAGTTACCTTGAAAATTCCTTTGCATTATTACTTAAGTGTAAAAAATATTGCGTGACATCAAACAAAACATTTTGTTTCGACCTTGAAAATTGCAGCGATTTTCATTCGTAAATCATATCAGTGCGGTATCATTAATAACTGAAGTAAATTTAACACATCACGTACCATTAAAAGTCCTCAACTAAAAATGGATGACTCTATGCTTTTGATATTGACATCTGTCAACCACACAACGCGTACAGGAATTAAAGAACTTGAAAAACGTTAAGGAACAGATTACTTAACAAAGGTGTCCATAAGAATGGTCCAATCAAACAATACAATAGAATTCAATCATTAATTTAAATACAAAACATTCTTCACGTTTTTCTTTCCATATTAAATAAGCACCTCAAAAACAAATGCGCAATTACAGAGCTAACAATACGATGAATTAAAATTATTAAGTTAAAGTCAGTCCAAGTTTACAATATCTAATGTATATTGCAGATACTCATAAATAAGAAATATTATATAAAATAGGCCAATGGCAAGAACTCAGTCTGTTGAATAGTTTTAGAGGAAAATACGAGAGTGAGCCATACATTACAATATTACACTTGATTGTTCTTGTCACTCTACGCAAGTAATGAGGGATTTTCTTCAATCAAATTAAAAAAATTTTGTTAAAGTTCCAATTACCACGATAGGTGGCGCGAAGAAAAGCTTGTCCAAATATACGGTATAAAAAATAGCTGGAAAGAAGACGGGGTTTCTAAAATACAATATAATGAATATTCAATAATCAAAAAATTAAAGAATCGTCAAAATAATATTAAATATGTATGACGTATGGCGTAGTTCTTTGCCTTTCATTGTCTCGAAACGAGAAGAAAAGAAAAAAAGGACTAACCTTTACTAGCGCCACTTATCGCATAATTAATTTATTTACAATTTTTTTTGAGCTCTCATAAAATCCCTCATAGCTACAGCCATACTCTTAATAATATAAGTCCGTATAGAATACATGACATCTTGATAACGCTTCATCAGGTTTTATTTGTCATTCAGTGAAACCCTACGCAAATCAGCTTTCAGTAGATGAAATCGGAACTAAAAGATAACTCTGGCAAAATAAATGTAAAATAAATGTTAACATAGAAGGCAGCGCTGCACTTGACTGCGCCGATTGGTCGACAGTTACAATGGCGTTCAAATTGTTTCCCCTTTCAGTTTTGTTACATTTGCGCAGAGGGGATTCTTATTTCTCGCACACTTTGGTCATCTATGCATCTATCTATCAAATATTAATTAATATCAGATAAGACCCCAATAAGTAATTAAGAAAATTGCGTTGAAAAAGAATGATAATGGATGGCTCATACATGTTTTATTTAAGTACAACGACGCACACTTATAATATTAAAAAATCATTGATAATGAATCAAGATTTATAATTACATTTACTAAAAATATTTTAATCAAAACTTATGAATCCCGAAAGGGACATTGTCAAACAATAAATTTATGAAATAAACATCCCAATCAACACACTATTTCAATAGATCGTATATCAATATTTTAGTATACAAATTAATTCATATTCTAGAAAGCTTTTGATTCAACATTATACTGAAAAAATACTAACAGTTCGTTTGCGTTAAGAATACAGTGAATCATCGATGCAACTATAAATACTAGCCAATGAGATTGCCGTATTTGAAAAAGTTTTCTTTTTGGCGGTGACGCTATAACCTAATGCTGAGACGATGCGCGTCACTGCATTCTTAACGCGAACGAACTATAGGGTGAAATGCATAAAACGTGCTTAGAACTATCTCAGAATCATCTATGGTCTATTAAAAAGCAGCTTTATTTTGTACTACATACTGTTGAAAATCAAACATATGACAATTGACAAAATCGGTTTTCTGCGTTTTTAGAATGTGTATAGTATAAAACAAAGTCGCTTTTTTATTGGGCAATTTAGTTGAGATAACTGTGGATTTCAAAATTGATTACTACTGGCATTAAAAAGATCTATTAAAATCATGAAATGTTCAAATAATACATAAAAATGGTATAATTCAAGAAACACCACACGCAAATTAAAAAAAATAATGAGTTTAATACAAATTTTATGAAAATGAACTATGATTTAATTTCACCAGTACTATATAGATATTTAATGATATTTAGGATGCAATTTATTAAGTGACTTACCTCAATTCAAATATAATAAAAATTGACTCTGTTTTGTTACAAACAGAATACATATTTTAGAAACTGTGACACCAACTTTGCCAAAACTTGTCGAATCCCATTTTCATCATTATCATTATATAACAAAGTCGTTTTTTGTTTAACCACCGTGCTGAGATACTTCTTTATTGACTTTAGCCTCAAAGCTATGACTTCATTTTAATAGCTGCCAAAAAATAGCTGGCTGACAGAATTACGTTTACAATCATTAATCAATCGCAAATGGTAGAAATAGGGACAAGCATAAAAAACACATTCAATACAGCATTTGCTTCAGTCACAAATTTAAGCCCAAGCAAAATACTTTTCAGCATATATCCGTAAATCAACACCTACCATTCACTTTTAAATACAAATCAAATATAACCAAAATTCCGATTAATTACAAAGATGATGATCCCGTTTTTCCTTACAAATGTCGCATTGGACCTTGCAACACCACACGAAGCGACATCGACATTTTTCCTCGTGATCTCTGACTCTGGTCTGATAGCCGCGGCCGCAGCACAGCAGACGACAGCCGTCTAAGCCTACTGAAGTGCGGTTACAAGTACGCCCTCTGGTTCCTAATATGCCCAATCTGGAAAAAACATGCATTATTAAATGAGTAAGTATATTTTTGATAGATGTTGTTTTATCTGCGGCATGCAAATCATCTGATACGTTCTTAAGGTTGCTTGTCCACAAAAACTATGCGAAAAAACTCGGTGACATGAGAAAGAAAAAAATCTATCTATAGTTTAGTTTATTTACTGTTATATTTTTCATCGAGAAATAGAAATTGTCCTGTTTAAAATGTTTACGCATAGATGTAGTTAAGCGAACTTCCGTGCTTCGGGTCGGGCTCGTTAAGCCGTCGGTCCCGGTTATTGTCAGTAAGATAATAGTCGCGAAGCGACGTCACAGGCCTGGAGGGTTCCTAGAGGTGGCTTGATCAACTCTGAAGCTCTCACGGTAAGTAGTAGTTACAATGAATACGCAGCCAAAGGTCCCAAAGCCAAAGTCTTTAACTTGATGATAAAGGTAGTGGTTTAGGCGATCGTCATTGATCAATACTTCAGTTGGAATGGCCTTTGTAGCTAAACTGGATGTTCCCTTCCTTTAACCGAAAAGCAACCAGGTTGATGCAAAATATGTTTGCATCCTTCCAATGGAATGAAATCAGTTACGATCTCTATTACGAACTACGTATTGACTGTTAGATTTATTCAAAGTTTTTGTAAAATTACTGAAGTACTGTGAAATCTTTTGCTGGTAGGTGATTTTAATTTAAGTGATATTGTGTGGGTTCCGGATAGCAAAGCTGCGGACGGATCATTTATACCTACCAATATACGGTCGTCAAATGAAATATTATTGATTGATGAATTAAACTCTCTTGGTTTTAAACAGTTTAATAGTATTTGTAATGCTTATAATAAGATTTTAGATGTGGTTTTTTTCTAACGATATTGTAACTGTTTATGATGCGAGTGATGACTCCTTAATCCCGATTGATTCCTACCATGGTGCCCTGGTGATATATTTTACAATCGTAGAATGTGATTTTTTAAAAGCAAACTCTTCTACTAAATTTTTATACAGAAAAGGTGACTACGAATCTATAAACAGAGATATTGCAAACATTCAATGGAGTAGAGAATTGTCTTCATTATCGATGGAAGATTCCGTACTATATTTTTATGACATTTTTAAATTGCTACGTGACAAGTACGTTCCTTCCAAAAAGGTTTTTAATTATACCTACCCACTATGGTACACTCTTTCTCTTAAAAAGGCAATCAAAGAAAAAACACAAATATTTGCGTAAATATAGGACTTATGATAATAGGTCGGACGAAGAATCTTATACAAACTTGCGTGAACGGGTAAGGAAATTCGAACAATCTGCATACCAATCTTACATATCTTGCGTTGAAAATTCGAGTATGCAGAATCCTAAACATTTCTGTTCTTATAATAAACAAAAAAATTTAAGTCACATTGTATGCCAAGTAGTATTAATTTTACAGGTGCAGCCGTAACTACTGGCGAAGCAATTTGCGATGCTTCCTCGAAATATTTCCACTCCACTTTTTTGGATCTAAGTGAAAATAACATCCATTCCAGCAAACCGCGGAGCATTCCAGCAGTTCCTCACATAACGCGACCATTTCTAATATCACATTAGTTTCTGTAGAAGTAAATACCGTAAGAGGAATACTAGAATCTCTAGACCCATCTAAAACCGCAGGACTGGACTGGCTTCCGGCTTATTTTCTGATTAAGTGCGCCCAAACCATATGTGTGCCTTTAGCCATATTATATAATAAGTCTTTGTGTACAGGTATAGTCCCTCTAATTTGGAAAAAGGCATACATTACACCTGTTCATAAAAAAGGCCCTAAAACTGAGGTTATTAATTATCGTCCGATCTCTAAGCTATGCATAGTCTCCAAGGTTTTTGAAAGAGTCATATACAACCAGCTTTACGTATCACTTAGCCATACATTTAGCCCGTCACAACACGGTTTTTTAAGAGGTCGCTCAACGGTCTCAAACCTTGTGCTTTTAAATACTTTTATAACCGAGTCTATGGATGAGGGCTGCCAGGTGGATGTCGTTTATACCGATTATACTAAATGTTTCGACAGAATCCAGCACTGTTTGCTTTTAAAGAAGCTATTCAAAGTAGGTAAAAGCGGCGATCTACTTAGGTGGTTCTCATCTTACATAGACAATAGCTCACAGGCAGTTGTCGTTAGCAATTATATGTCTAGTTGGGTAACCATCCCTAGCGGTTTGCCACAGGGGTCCTTGCTCGGGCCGTTACTCTTCATTATATTTGTCAGTGATATAAGCCACTACTTCCAAAACTCTCAATTGTTATGTTTTGCTGACGAAATGAAGGTGTTTTCAAAAATTTCAGCACCAGCTGATGCCAAGGCTTTGCAAGAGGATTTGAGGCGCCTGGAACAATATTGCGCCACCAATTACTTAGACTCAAATCCGTTGAAGTGTAGCTATGTGTCTTTCAGTCGTAAGCGCAATCCGGTACTCTACAGCTATAAATTAGGAGGCACTTATTTAAAAAATAATTTAATATAAAGGTTCTTGGCGTTGTTCACGACAGCAAACTTCTATTTGACGCCCACTTAGATAGCATGATAACTAAAGCTTCTAAAGCTCTTGGGTTTCTGAAGCGTGTCTCTAAAGATTTCAAACAAATAAAATCTCTTAAAATTTTGTATTGTTCACTAGTAAGAAGTAACTTGGAGTATGCATCACAAATATGGAACCCGAGGTACATAACGCATGTTTCCCGGCTGGAATCAATACAGAGGAAGTTTATGAAACATCTCGCTCATCGTACCGCAGATAATAGTTACACTTCAGATAGCTACTTGATTTATTGCAGGAAGCACCAATTTCTACCCCTTGCTATGCGGCGTGAGATTGCTGACGTCACTTTTTTGCTAAAGATAGCTTCTGGCTATCTAGATTGCCCCGAGCTCCTACATAAACTTCATCTTAATTGTCCTGTCAAGCGCATTAGAAATAATGCACTATTACATCTCCCATTAGCTACCACAAACTACAGGCAAAATACCTTTGTATGGCGCGCGTGTAGCAATTTTAATAAATTATTAATTAAATTCGATCTCGATCTATTCAATACTAGCGTTGCGTCTGCGAGGCGTGCTCTAAGTAACGATTTCTTTAATAACTCATAACAACATTATTAATAACCGTGGTGAACACTAGAATTCACGAGCATTTATTCAATAAATTTGTACTTAATAAATAAATAATGTAAAAAATTAAAAGCACATTGTATTAGTTATAATAACAGTATGAGATAGTAAGTTAGAGTAACAGAGTGTCGAACTCAATCGCGACTTGTTAATCGCCGTTGTTAGTTTCTTATTTGTTTTTTATTGGTGAGGATCTATAATTGGCCGACTAAAGCAATTTGTGTTATCTATTTTTATTATTTGGCTGTTGATTTTCTTGTTATAATAAAAATAAAAAAATAAAAATAAAAATATTATATCACCGTCTTTAATGTCTCTTTCTATCATGTGAAATGGAAGATGCACTTCAGATCCCAGAAATATTTAAATATGAAATCATTACCATAACTCTGTTTCAACACATTATACTACTAACGGTAAATCAACGAAATTACTTTTTGAATAATTTAAAAATAAAGGTAAATCTATTTACTTTGGAGTATATATTGAAATGCAATAGTATACGCAAATGTATGTACCCTTGGATGTCTGTATTTTGAAGAAGAAAATTGAGAATTACTTACTCAGGATTCGGTTCACAATAATCTGGCGAGTCCTCCAAGTAGACCAGATCCGTTTTGTTTGGTTTCTTCATGTCGGGATGTAATGGACGCAGTTTCCGTATGTTTTTGCCGCGTTTTCTCTCCACTATCTGTAAATAAACGAATTCAACATTGAAATCTTAGAAAATAATAAACTATTTTCTTGTCAATACTACTTTGATTAAAGTAAAAGTGGTAATTAAGCGACGTTCTTGCATTACGTATCAACAATTTTCCTCTGGTACTACCACGGATACTTTTAAACACACAAGCTCAATTTACATTGCTCTTAGCCATAAAAGAGATAGGTTGATGCAAAACATGGGCGCGCGAGCAGGACAAAATATTTCGTGTTCGTATAATTTCGTCAGTATTCGTGTCGCGTCGTGTATTGTCGGTTCGGTTCGAGTAGTGACTGAGCCATTTGACAAGTGAAATTTGATAATAATAATCATCATTTATTTGCATGAATGTGTGTACAATAAGATGTTGTGGATAATAGAATCCCCAATCCACACACCGCCGAAATAGGCGTGCAAATATTGTTGGTTTCAATGTAAATACCTACTCTCATAACAATTGAATTTAAAGTTTGAATGTCAATCTAAATGTAAAATTACAAGTCTTTTGAGCTCCATGCCGGCCCTGGAGCTTGTAACCTATATCCCGCTATTGTACATTAGTCAAAGCAATATTAGCCTTGCATGGAAATATGACAAAGTAGAACATTAATTTGTGAAACCTTAAAACTGTGGCGTCTAAAACTAAAACGAGCTTGCAATTACGAGAAAGTTTTCAATAAATTAATGTCTAATAAAAGGCTTGCATTCTCCATCTCCGTTTTATCAATCGTATTGATTTTAGTATGCAGTTTTTATATATACCTAGAACGAAAAAATGTATATTGCAAAAGTAAACGTCCATTCTATGTTAAGATTATTTACTAGAAGCACTAAATAAAATGCCTGTTTTTGATGTAAATCTATTTTGTAAGGACGATAAGTAATTCTGTATAGTTAAAATACATTTTTCATATACAATCAAACATTTAACCAACCTTGGGATGCAAAGTGCCTTCGTCGAGTTTACCGCCAGTGATGGCAAGCTGCGGCAAAAAGTTTATATTCTGTACATTTTGACATGAAGAAACATAACTTTTTCATAAATATATATTTATATATTTTGTTCAATAGTTAAAAGTTAATAACGGTACATGCAAAGAAGACACTCCATGCCAAAGGAATACATAATACTTATCTCATACCATAACACAATTCCTGCACATATCTAGGAACTGATATACTAAATTAATTCAATACACAAATTATTTTCAAAAGATATAAGTTAAAATAAAAAAGTGATCAAAAGCCAAGTACGTGTTAGATTTATACTTCATCAGCCCTAATGAAAATGGAATGTATTTCAGTGAAACTAGAAATGTGAAACATGCATCGAAAAAGCCTGGAAATCTAACAAAATAACCTGGGTTGAACTAATATAATGTAACAAAGACTTGATGCCAAATAACTTAAAAAACTAAAATACTTATAACATGCAGTATTAAGTCAATACTGTAGTTGCATTCCGCTTCAAAGAGTCAATAACAATATTTATATCAATGTTTTACTGATTCAGTCAGCACTTAAATTAACAGAAATATGTATAAATGATACATTACCGATCAACGGCTTTAGTTCATGCTATGAAAACTAACGTAATAAATTTTCATTCAAATTCCTTACCTTAACAATAGAAGCGCCTTCGTATCTCGTGCTCAAGGCGTCCCCCACCAGCCTCAGCTGCGGCAGGCGACGCCAGCAGACTCGCACGGAACAGGAACCTGACATGCCGTGACATTTGCATACGCGCTGCATTCTAGAGCGTACTGCCTAGAAATTATACGAAGATATGTCTTTAAGATAGCGTTAAAATATGGAGGGATTGGTGGAAGAAGAGCGCTTTCTAACATATTTACGATATTAAAATTGGAAAATGAATACATATTACATGGAATTCTGTCCACGGATTTTATTATCTCAACTGCGGCAATCGTTGCCAATAAATTCCATCAGATTTGTTTGCGCGCTGCAATCGAGAGCATACTGCCTAGAAATCAGAGGAAAATATCATCCTAAAATTATCCTATTTAAAATTATCCCTTTATATAGAAATTGGTTAAAGAGGATTGCTTTTTAACATTTTTTACAATATTAACATCGGTAAATGAAGATATTCAGTGGAATTCTTTCCACGGATATAATCATCTCAACTGCGGTTTCTTAAATAGGTTTAGTTTTATTGGAAATTGGACACGAGTTTATCTTTCATCTCACCTTTTGGAAAATAGAGCAAAAGAGAAAGATGTTATATTTGAAATAAAATGGGCATTTACTTAAGAGAACTGACAAGCGTCGATGAGTCTCTTAAGTGTTGCCAATTTGTTTGAGTGTTCATAACTTTAGAATAAAACTCAAAAATTGGCCGCCGAGAATACGCTCTTCTTATTACTCTGAAATCCTACTATAGCAAACTTTACTTTACAAATGTAGATATAATATGTGTCTTCTGAGTTTTTCTCTGTTCTCTACAATCATGAACTATAATTAGGCCTGGGCATATTTTAAAGTGGGTATATTTGTCACGGCAATTTAAACCACCATCCATAATTTTTTCATCTTATTAATTGATATAAGTTATTCTAAAATAAACAGATTATTTATAACAAATAAGATAATAGGTCTTTACCTATGAAACTGCCGTTTTGCCGTACTGGCCATTTCAAATGAAAATATTTTTGTTTTTGACTGATAATTCTAATTTCAAATTAATTTTATTTGACAAACATGGAATTCTTTTTCTAAAATCGTCATTTGTTTAATAGTTAGTGTTTTGTTTTCAACGCATTCGAACATTTTTCGTTATCATGGATAAGTTAAAAATTCGAGTAATTATGGAGTATGAGTACCGTCGTGGCAGTAAAGCGGCACAAGCGGCACGCAACATCAACGACGTTTACGGAGCGAACACTACAAACGAACGCACCACCCGTTATTGGTTTACCCGCTTCCGTTCTGGAAATTTTGACCTGAAAGTTGAACCCCGTGGTCGTCCGAAAACTATGGTCGACAATGACGAATTAAAGGCAATTGTGGAAGCTGATGAAACTCAATCCACGGCTGAATTAGCAGCAGCTTTCGACGTTAGCATCAAAACAATATTGGTCCATTTGCGTCAAATTGGCAAGGTAAAAAAGCTTGACAAATGGGTACCCCACGAACTCAATGACCGCCAGCGCGAAGTACGCGTGGAGACGTGCCTTGGACTGCTCAGCAGGCATACAAATGAAGGAATTCTGAACCGCATTGTTACTTGTGACGAGAAATGGATCCTGTTTGACAATCGTAAGCGCTCAGCAAGTTGGTTGGACCCTGGTTCAGCACCCAAACAATGCCCTAAACGAAAACTTACCCCTAGAAAAGTGATGGTCGCTGTTTGGTGGTCTAACGCGGGTGTAATTCATCACAGCTTCTTGATACTGACTGAACACAATGATGGAGAAGCTCGCAAGTCTCCAACCAGCTTTGCAGACTGTCAGCAGACGGTCTCCAAGCTACAAGAGTTGGGGTTGGAAGTTCTCCGTCATCCGCCGTACTCACCAGACCTTGCGCCTACAGACTTCTACTTTTTCCAGAATTTGGATAACTTCTTGGCGGGAAAAAAATTCAAAGGCATCAATAAGCTACCAATGCGTTGGCAAAGATGCATTGATTGCATGAGTGATTATTTTGATTAATAGAAATAAAAAATATATAAAAAAATTACGCTTCATTTATTTCGTGAAAAACGGCAATTTCATTGGTAAAGACCTAATATTAACTTACTCTACGGCCAGCCTCATTGTTATGTAGGTTAACAAGTCCTTCGTCAGTAGTTTTGTCTTCTTTGGAATCTGTGAAATCGCGACTGAACTTTTCTCCGTATCTTATGTCCTGGAAAATAAAAATAGAACATATGAGAATCACCCTTTTAAATTATTAAATTCATTCGTTGCACTATTTAAGCTTTGCAAAAACCTCAGGTCCCAATAATAGCAAAAGTCAGCAGATTTCATGCTACCAAGAGAATATTAGAAAGAGTCCCACCAACTCGACGGACGAGTCGCGTAGCGTCTCATACGCCGGAAGCCCGTTCGAGCCCTGCCGGTATTTGCGTGATGAACACAGATGTGTTCTACCACTTCTTGGCACTAATTTCTTTGGCGAAATAATATTAATATGTTATTTACTTTTTCATTTAATGATTTATGCCGCAATTCCAATCGTAAAATTGAATTGGTTGCCTTTTGATCCTGGTTAAAACGCTGGCTGTTCCAACCCTTTAACCTAAATCGGAATCAACCACGTTTACTTGGTTGATATGGCGTGCAAAAATAAATAAATAACAGTAGACATTTATCTACTAAATACTTTATATAGGTTTGAAATATGTCGCAGTTTCATCACATACAAGATAAATGTCAAAACGTATGACACATGTACCTCAGAACATCCCTACAGCCTTTTTGAAAAGGCCATCTCACAGGCTTAATTTGAAGTAGCCGCAACTTCGTCAAATTGTATAAAAACCAGATGAATCAGTTTTTTCCTGCTTACCGATGACTCGGCACTGTCTAATTTAGGGTCGTTTCGCATGATTTTAATTAGATTTTCGAAAACCATTTTTATTTAGCATGTGATACGCATTACCACGGCAACGCTCGAATACAGCCTGGGCTCAAATTGCAGCATCTACTTTAATGTAGGCATTTGGTCCACCTTAAGGTATGTTATGGACTTTTAACCATAAATACCTCGGAACAGCCGCCCCACTGCCAATGCCTCGCAGTCCGCTTCCTGACTCGCGCGTCGCACGAGCACTCGTTCAACTCGCCGCGACTGCACGCGCGAGCGACTGAGTAAGCGAGCGACGCAGATGACAGTGCGTGTACGAATGCTGATTCGCGGGATTCTGGAACGTAGAATGGTTGGGATTTAGAAATGTGTGTGAAAAGATTGCCGCAAACTATATTTTGAGTTGCAGTTTTTTCGAGCTGCATATTGATTCAGACTATAGTTTTTTTACGTAAGTAAGTAACCAACCCCATTGGTCCTCACCTTATTTGGTTTTTACACGAATAAGTCTGTCGCACTTTAAACAGAACATACAGATATTTAAGTATTTTTTAAACCTTTTGAATATCCGGCAAACTTGCACTTGACTCCCCTGATGGAAGGTGGCATAGCACCCATAGACAACATTTATCATTGGTCTTTTATTTAGCATACAAAACAGCGATGGCTGGATCCCGCGTGAACTACTTGGGGGGAAGGAGACTTGCCGAACTAACAGGTACAGATAAGAATAATTTTATTTAAACACAAAGAGACTGTAAATTTATTTTGAAAAAAAAATACCCGTGAAGTTTCTTCCCAGTTCTTCTTCACGAAGGTCTTTTCGAACTGGTGGTAGACATATGTTTTATTAACGTCAACAAGAACAAGTAATTTTCAATGTTGAGAAATAAATATTTGAATTTGAATTTAGCTATAATGAATGTGATTAATATGTCGACCGCAGACTTCAGTTGGAATTGTCGTTTTAATTTTTTTGATTTATTGAAAAAGGACAATAATTTCAGAGGCTGTCTCTGAACCGGACCATAGCTGACTCGTTGCCGCTCTTCTTTGAGAAGGTGTACGCTTTTTCCTTGATGGCCTGAATATCGTAATTGTGCGGAAAGGCCGCTGGTGGAAGTTTGCTTCAGGGTACAGATAAATTCCTACTGCAACCTTTCAACGTATAAACTTAGTAATCTTGAACAGATCTCTGTTTAGTGATCAGACCGCCCATTGTGTATTACATCACTATAACTGTTTAAACCTTATTAATGTATAGCTTAATGGTATGCAATATATAGAATTAACAATAATAATAATGTGATACGACGTATTTAAAATCAGAGAAACATTGTTCTGCTTAATTACACCATAATTTCAATTTATATTAGTTTAAACTGCCTAATTATAAAAGATATACTTATCCCTACTCGCTACTACGCTCCACTATTTATTTAAATAGTGTGTAACAACACTCACTATACAGGTTTAATCATTAATTATTTATGATTATTAAGGGGCTTAAATACCGAAACTCATACCTCTTCCATTACAAGTACATTCTAAATATAAAATGACTTCAAGATGTTTTCTCAGAACTTCTAGTATCTACATGAATTTTGTTTAGTTTCACTATTTATAAACCACGTGTTCTAGTTGAACGGACTGTTTATGAATGTGCTTCGGATTACTAGACCTTTTAAGGATATGAATGCATTATTTGTTGACTAGAATCGAAGGTCCAGAGATCGAATCCGTTGACTGCCATGTATCAATTAGTTTTTACGACTTAGGTGCATCAAGCCGACATACTCACAAGGGCTTATTACCGTAGGCACTTTTGCAAAAATGAACATCTGCGCTTAATAATATTAACAATAAATATAAAAATAAAAAATCTTTATTTCTAGTAAACTGTATTAAAGTACTTGTGTAGCTTTGAATTTGGTAAGTGACCGCTAATTCTCATAATACAGGTCTACACCTAGCTTGATAATGAGGGGACACAAATATTGTAGCTATAATTACAGGCTAGTATCTTATTAATGATGAAATATGTGCCATTTCAAAAAAACTCTGCGTTATTAAGTAAAAAAAAGTGTAACAACACTTTGTTTGGCTGTGAAACAAATTATTATTATTATTATTAAGCCTTCCATCCCACTAGAAAGAAACTTCACGAGTATATTTTTTTCAAAACAATTTACAGTGTCTCTATATATGTCTATTTAAAATTACTCGTTTTTGCCTCATACGCCGGTGGTCCCAGGTTCGAGTCCTTGCCGGGGCATTCATTTAAGTAATGAACACAAATGTTTGTTCTCAGGTCATGGTTGTTGATATTTATATATATATATGTTTATTCTGGGTTCCCCCCCAGTTCGCTGTCTGGTTATCCATAACACAAGCTCTGCTTACTTTGGGGCCATACAGTTTGTGTGATTGTCTAGGGATTTATTATTATTATTATCTGTTAGCTCGGCAAGTCTCCCTCCCCCCAAGTATCCAAACAACGAACACTGACAAACGGCACCCGTTCACGAGTTTACGCGACCTAAACCTGGTCTACATCTAGAGATAACCTTTACGATGATGGCATGCAATATACGCATAGAATTTCTCCTTCCACGTGTCTTTAAATAACAAAGGACTACTAAAAAATTGTAAGGTTATATTTTTTACAATAGGAATTAAAATATCTGCTATGCCAACTGAGTACAAAAATATACACCGATTTGTACAAACAATTACACACCTATATTTCACGGATTTCTAAGTAAGTAATTTATTTATCGTAAGTTTTAACATCAATGGCATTTCTTCTTCGAATAAGGTGAAATAAACAAAACAGTGCTTATCTAGGCAGTACGGTCAGAAAAAAAATTTTATGATGATATTAATAATAATGAATCTTCTATTAAAGATCAAGTTTACATAATATTTGACGAAATCGATAAGACTTAAAAGAAGTGCTTATGATACTAATGCCAAAAATGATAAAGTTTTACGGGAACATTCTTTTCAGATTGTGCACTTAAAACCATGTATTTTGAACAAAATTTGTGTTTTGAAGTTCTTGAAGACAAATAGACGTGCTGTCACATATTTTTTATGTGGTATAGCAATAAACTTTAAAGAATACGGATATGGGTAGAACCCGTGGGTGGGTATTTACATGATCATAATGTGTTAAATATATGTTTATCCTTATTTGGGATACACATTGATATATTTACTAAATGGCAAATAACACCATTGTTGGATCCATTAGGACCATATTGGTTTTATTTTTGGTTGCGTAAGATATTTGCTCGATAATTTATTATGCTTTGTGGCTTTGTGTCTAAATAATTAGTATTTAAGTTCATAAGTTAATTAAGTAGATTGAATACCTCACAAACGTTGTTATTCATCCAAAATTAACAAAGATTGAGCTGATCATAACCAATTTGTTTTTTTGAGAAATGGAATGTACGTATAGTTTAAAACTTAAAATTCACATACATAAAAAAATTAAAAAAAAATGTATTAGCAAACATATGTCTCCTTACCAGTATTGGTATCTTAAAACTGTACCAAGGCATTTTGATGGGGGACATGCAGCCATATCCTTCAGAAATAATGATAATTATGGAGCACTATTACTATGTTATTGTACTAATATAAATAATAAATAATAATGAATCCCCAGACAATCACACTAACTGTATGGCCCAAAGTTTCTATGCCGACGATACTGCGATCACTTTTTCATCACAGCTAAGACTTGGGATGAGGTCAGGGTATTGGCTGAAAAGAGTCTCACGGAAGTGGCTGCATGGCTAAACACTAATCTTCTTACCCTTAATGCTATTAAAACCAATTACATCTGCTTTACAAAATACAATACAACTCAGCCGCCCTCTCATTATGATATAAAATTACACACCTGCGACACTTACCTCTCTACCTACTTATGTCCTAATTGACAAAAGTAAGCGAAATTAAGTATCTCGGTATCATGATTGATCAAAGACTGTCATGGCATCAGCATGTTGAATTAACATCTAAAAGAATCCGTAAGTTAATTTGGGTATTTAAAACTTTGCGACTCATTGCTACAAGTCAACTGCTTTCCCGTACGTACGTATCACTAGCACAATCAATAATGATGTACTGCATTCCAGTTTGGGGCTCAGCCAAAAAAATTAAAATCCTAGACCTAGACAGAGCTCAGAGGGCGCTGCTCAAGTTTATGTTTTTTAAGCCATACAAATATCCTACTGAAAGCCTTTACGCACTGACCCCACTACTTACGATAAGAAAACTATATATCTTAATTACTGTACTGAAAAAACACAGATTCTTACCATATGATGACGGCATCCTCAGCAAAAGGAGGAAACATGTAGTAGCCCCTGTTCCAAAAACTAAGTCCAAGTATACTCAAAGACAATACTGTAGCAATTCAGCGTCGATTTACAATCACGTTGATAAACATATAAACATTTATCCCTTAAACTTTTGTGAATGTAAGAAAGCTGTTACACAATGGCTTAAAAGTAAAACCTACTCTGAAACTGAAGTGATAATCGATAGGTAAATATTATTTCTTTTTGGCCTACCTCAATTTTAAAAGTGTTTTCTACTAATTAAATTATCTACAAATAATATACATAATGATTATTTACAAATCGATATTAGTGTTTTTAAAAGATCTGAGAAATTCCAATGAGATAATACATTTTCACCCACTCTCCCACCACTCACGCTTACACACTGATGCACACACATTCACACATACACACACACATACACACACACACATACACACACACAGACACGCTCGCATACACCAGATATCAATAAAAATTGTAATCGTCGTTAATTACTTTGTAATTTTGCCTTGTAAAATTTTTGAAGAGCGGTTCTTCCAAACACAAGCAATGATTGCTTAAATGGAAGTCCCAACAACTGTAAACCTATGTATTAGACTAAGTTGAGAAAAATCAACGTTATTATTATTATTATTATTAAAGTAAGCAGAGCTTGTGATATGGATGACCATACAGCGAACTGGGGGGGATCCCAGAATAAATATATATAATATAAATACAAACAACCATGACCCGAGAACAAACATCTGTGTTCATCACACAAATGCATGCCCCGGCCAGGACTCGAACCTGGGACCTTCGGCGTATGAGGCAAAGCTACTTACCACTACACCAATCGGTCGTCCAGAGAATATGTTATGCTATTACTGTGTTATTACTCTTTTAACGAAAGTAAGAAGTGCCAGACGCCCAGTCAAATGAAAATAAGAAAAGAACCGAGGCGATACGACATGGCATCCATCTGGCTCGCGCTCCACGTCTTTGTATCACACTGTCTCTTTCTCACATCTATTCATGTAAAGTTTCATAAATGTGGTATAAAGTTTCAGTGATAATACGAGATCAATAATAATTGTGTGCATACCAGTTCAATTACTCAAATACGTCATGACGGGAGAACGTCATCTGTCTTCGACTGTTTAATTTTATTAAGGTCTTTTTATAATTACTTAAAAAATTTAATCATACGATCATCGAATAATGGCTCTGAATATTACAGTCTACAAAATACTCGTAACGAAATGTAATAGACCACCTAAATTAAACCACCTAAATATTGTAAACTAAAACTAAAAATACTTCAAAATATTACAAAAATCTCTTATATATTTTCGATGCTGACGCTACATTATCAAATAGGTAAACACTGTACGTACCGACGGACATCCTCAATCGCTTCCATATATGGCTAGAACTTCAAAGCGCAAAGAAAGTGTTAACGGAATACACAAGCTTAAGTTTAAACATCTATTTGAATTGATAACCTGCTTTAAAGTGCAGTTGGTTAAGGCGCTCAAGTATGTGATTTGTTTTGACGATTTTGGGATTACGTTAGCGATTATAAAGAGATTGATATTGTTCGTTTAATACGTGAGTTTACTTTTTTTGGTTAACTATTGGCTTATCTAAAAAGAGGTATTTGTTGAAATTTTGTTAAAAAACTAAGCAGGCAGATCATTCCATACTTTGGCAAGACAAACCAAAATTGAATTGTTCGGCATTTTTTTTTTGTTCTGTTTGTACAAATTTGTATTTTAGAGTTATTGTAGTTTTGATATTTTGTGCATCCTACGATGATATTTATAATCCTTATAATATCTGAACTAAAATTATTTTTAGAGACAGTAGAAGCACTTCACTTGTTAGCAAAATGATTGAAATGACGTACTGGCCACTTTGATCTGTGTTATCTCTTTAGTTAACAATTCCCACTTCAAATTATTATATACAGCTGTTTATTCACGTATTTTTGTTTCGAAAACCGTATTTTCTTTTCCTCTTTTGGTTTTTTCTTGGCGTCATTTAGTTTACAAAATGGAAATCTTGAAATATCGCGTTATTTACGAGTACGAGTTCCACCGTGGCACCAGTGCTGCAGAAACGACTCAAAGTAATATACTGTGTGTGGCGGCGGTGTCGCAAAAGAAAACACAGTACGTTTTTGATTCCAACGTTTTTGTTCTGAAAATTTCGACCTTCAGAACAAGCCCCGTGGACGGCCGGAGACCAAAGTTGATGATGAAGAATCGAAGGCTATTGTGGAAGCGGATCCATCGCAAACCACGTCCAAGTTAGCTGTAGGCTGCGGTATTAGAGACAAAACTGTTTTGATCCACTGGAAGCAAATCGGGAAGGTGAAAAGGCTTGAGAGGTGGGTACCTCATGAATTTAATGCAGCATACCGACAAACGCGCATCAATTGCTGCGTTACATACCGGTACAATAATGAATGAATTTAAATCGAACCATTACCTGTGATGAAAAGTGGATCCTGTACTGTAATCGGAAACGCTCATCGCAATGGTTGAACCTGGGCGAACCAGCCAAATCCTACCTCAAGTGGAAATTTACTCAAAAAAAGTTAACTGTGAGCGTTTAGCGGACTAGTGCCGGTGTCGTTCACTACAGCTTTTTTAAATCTGGCCAGACGATTACGGCAGACGTCTTTTGTCAGCAACTGCAAACCATGCTGGAAAAGCTAGCAGCTAAACAACGGAGGCTGGTCAACCGCTCTAGGCCACTGCTGCTTCAGGACAATGCTAGCCAACGCACTGCACAACAGACGGCTACCAAATTAGAGGAGCTTCAATTGGAATGTCTAAGACATCCACCGAACTCCGCGGACCTTTCGAAATTTTGATAATTTCTTGCAAGGGAAAAAATTCAACTGGGGCAGTCCAAACCGCTTTCAAAGAATTTATTGATTCTCGTCCGAATGGTTTTTTTAGTAAAGGCATCAATGAACTACCTACGAGATGGCAAAAGTGCATAGATAGCAATGGCACAGACTTTGAATAGCCATATATATTATATATTATATTTTTTTTCAATTGACTTTATGTTTCTCCCTTACAAAACGCCAATTCCATATGTAATGACATAATGTTAGGAAAACGCTTTGGTGTTTAATTTTATTATGAATCAATTGTTTAGTTTGAATAGATTTGAATTTGAATAGATTCATAATTTTATTATCAATCAATTGTTTAGTTTGTTTTGTTAAATGGTTATTGCTATATTTTTAATTTATTATCTCAACATTATTCAAATTTTATTTCAATCTTGTTAATTATAATGTATATTGCAATATGTATATTGTAACTTTTAAAATGTATTGTAAGTAGGAAATATAAGTCCTCAGATGTTCAGATGTTGTGTGCGTCTGAAAAGGCATGTTTACCTGAACAGAATGCGCAATAGAATACCCCATTTTTATATTTACATACTTGGGAATTTATTGCGGAAACTCGGCACACTTACTTTGTGACAACCACCTTATCCCATTGACAAACTACACTGCCCGATTTAATATGACATCTACTGCAATGCTGCAGAATTTTTAAATCCAAAAACGACACTGTTTTGGTTACAGAGAACGGTAGGAGACTACTTTCTTTGGCGACTAGAGTTAAAAAACAAATACTGTGTAATATTATATATCACGCCTATAACAAGGTGATTTGTTATTATGATAACAGATCAGAATAACTCCACTTAATTTATTTTAAAACTTATAAAGTGCTTAGACTATACATATCATTTAGTTTAACTTGAGTCAAACCTACGTAAATGTACAGTGCCACCAACTTACCTATTTAATATTTACCTACAACAATATTTCTATGACAGCTACGATATAAAAATAAATGTTCACGTAGAAGCCATGGCCACCCTTGACTGCACAGATAACTTGGCTAGTGTGCCGACTTGTGAGGACCTGTCACTTAAAACCTTTCACAAAAGCCTTAGATTGTCTGTCTCGTTCTGTTTTTAGTAAATTAGCATAAAGAAAATCGAGGGATCTCACACTGGTCGTCTAATCGAAGTTATACTAAGTCATTGCTTGTAGCAAGTAATCATACGATAGACATTTTCTCAATCATATTATTGTACCTTCAGACATCCGGGCAACAACATTAGGCTGAGCCAAATAGCATATTTACTTACTGTAAAAGTTAATAATTTAGTTAAAAGTTTTCATGTATACAATTTATTGCTATTTGCTTCTGTTTGCACATGTGTATATGTTGTGAGTGAATAAATATTTTTTCTTTCTTTCTTTAATTTCATATATTGAATACCCCCAATACTTACTAAATTTCAACACGCCGCCAAATATATCAGTAGAGTTCTCAACTGTGCTGCAGTTCCACCTGCTATTCCGGAACTGATGCTGGCACTCTTCTAAAGCCTGCTGGGCGCCATTTTGTAACACCTGAAACATTTAAGGTCCATTTTTAAGGAAAAATTGAGGCAACTTTCGGTTTATTTACGGATACTGGGACGTTAGCTGATGAAATCATGGGAGAGATAACAAAATAGTCTTGAGAATTTGTTTTTAACTTTTTTCATAGCCGGCAAACGAGCGCTCTACCCACCTCATCTAAAGTGGCCTCCGCATCCGCTGACCTCATTAGTCGTGTTAGATTTATTATTTCGACTAATGATGCGTTGCCGGCCGCAGTCTTCAGTAGATATTGCCCTTGTTCCAGTAGTTACACCTTTAGGGCTGTATCCCTTTGAGAAAGGTGCTTTTTGCTGTGCAATCTGTTTTTCATATAAATTCATATATCTATTTGTATTGTTATATGAATTAATTTATATAATAAGGATTGGATGTATAAAATTGTCCAGAAGATGTTATCACTGTAACCCTTGCGGACTGATCTTTACTTCTGACAATCAAATCCAAGAAATTATTAAGTAAATGTTACCATCATAAATGTATTATTTAAACAGAAATATACCGTTATATTTATTTTTGTCAAAACGGTTTAAATATTTTACAAGAGCAGCGAATACTTTAGTAATAATACTAATAATAACATATAATAATAATAATAATACTTTGATATTAAATCCAAATTCAATCAAAGACCATGTGAATTTGAAAGTTATTCCTACTTAATGGTTGTATAGAGCTAAGATAGTATTACTTAGGTCTAAGTAATACTATCTTAGCTTTATTGATTTAAAATAGGAAATACTTGAAGTATTCTAAGTATCGCTGATCTTCCGCCACTCACTTTGATGGTAATTCATTGGATGATAATAACAAATGCTAACATAACATACAAAATAGCACTCCTAAGTTTATAATTGTCGGCTGTCAATGGAAAAACTGTGCAAGTGCTGACCCAAATTTAACTATTTATAACTCATTTGAAAGTAACACAGAGCTTAAAATAGAGAGAAATACAAATGCCTTTGTTCGTATATTCTTTTAGAGCCACTGATGTCAAATACATCCCTACTTCTTGCCAATAGCTAACACGCGCAAATAAGTCCAACCAATCACACTACTTTAAACACGTGCACCACGACGTACGCTTGACGACGATTCGTTGTGTAAATACAGTATGAGGCCCATAGGACCTACGCTACCGACGCATACCATTTCCATTTCTTTCTATGAGAAGTTTTGTGAGAAAATTTTTTAGCGAAAATTGCTTTAATTCGTCTTGTAATTAATACGGAATAAACCTGAGTGAAACAATACAACAAATACTTCGAAATATTTTGCCAAATTAAAATTAGATTAAATCTAAAAAAAAAGAAAACGACAATGGGCGGCCTTATCACTAAAAAAGTGATCTCTTTTAGACCACCCTGAAATTTATAAATAATATATACAGATGTACTCTGTTGGGCAGTGCAATTGAAAAAAAATAGTTAAGTTACATAATAGACTGTTTTCAAACAGTTATACCTATTTACCTATTTCATGTATTTTACAATGCTGACGAAAGATTGCCAAGAGGTGTTTTTCAATAGTATTTTTTCCTCTCGTTCTACCTATATTAGCTTTTAATAGACAAAGTTAAGGTGCGTTTAAGCAATCAGGTAGAAGATCAATAAAAAAAAACAATCACCACGTGTATGTTCTTACGTATTATGTAATAAAATATTTTGATTTTGAGACAAATACGTATATACCCACAAAGAATCATAGGAAATATCCTTTCACTTTAGATTCATACCTAACATACCCACTAAACTAGACACAAAGCAGACGTACGATCTGAATATGTCGTAAATTGTACTTCACACATGTTATAGACATCTATCTAAAACGCTTTAAGAATACTATAAGGGCTTTATAAAGCTTTATTCGGTCATAAAAATGCATACTATAACGCTGTAAGGACAATAAATATTCGAACGATCGGTAATGTTGATGCTTAGTCATGTACTGCTTGGGTTTATTTATACAGAGCGTTGAAGAAATGTCTTTTTGACTAATCCATCAAGGACATTAGTGTGGGGATGCACCAAAGCTGCCTGTAGAAAGTCGTCGTTGTGTAATGAAAATTTACCATTAATTTTAATAAGGGAAACCATTATAAAAAATTATAATAATGATAAATCCTCAGACGAACGAACCGACTGTATGGCCCCAAAGTAAGCAGAGCTTGTGTTATAGATGACTATGCAGCGAACTGAGGGGATCAACAACCATGACCCGAGATCGAACATTTGTGTTCATCACACAAATGAATGTCCTGGCTAGGACTCCAACCTGGGACCTAAAATGTCTAAGGCAGGACTACTTCCCGCTCGTTAGTAATCTTGCTATTGCTCGTTTTTACCGCGCAAACCGCGGAGTTGACTCACACGACTCCAGGCAATGAACGTCAAGATGGCGGGTGTACCATAACGAATTAAATTATAACAATTACCGTAAAAATGTACCTGAAATTCACTATTTTGTACGTAGCTCTAAAAAATCTGTACCTGATTCCTGCAGTAGTACATCAAGGGAAGTACTGACCCATAATTACTGGCAATAGGGTATTTGACTAAATTTTTCTATTACATATTTAAATAGTTTATCAAAAGTAAAGACATATTGCAGAAGTAACAGTATGTTTACAATCAATAGTTTTCTAGATACAGCGATATGTTTGAGGACACTCCATACAAAACGGTACCGATTTGTGACGTCACAAGATGTAAAATAGGTATATAAAAGCTACGTAGATAATACGCTTATATCGTATTGATATATAAATATATATATATATATATATATCGTAGTCGTATAAAAAAAATGTATACTTAATGTCAGTAAGCTGATAACATTTAAAGAGTTAACATATTTTTTAATAAGTTTCTTGCTTCTTTTTTAAGTTTTTTAATCTATATAATTTCTAAAGCATTTTTCAAAAGCTATTCCAGATCTACCAAGAACTGATTGCAGGAGTCCGAGAGGGCATTTCTCGGTCCATGGACTTTATACTTCGACGGAAAAGAGTTCTGCGATGCGCTTCGACCACAAACGCCGTCGTCCCGATGGCGATCCCCACGTCCGAATGTTAGGCATTCCCATCCCCTGGAAGCGCAGTACTAAATACTTAGGCGTCACATTAGATCCGACGCTTTCTTTCAAGCCACACGTCGAAAGAGTTTCGAAACTCGCTCGTCACTACTTAGGCCGCCTAAATAGCATGTTAGGTAGAAAAAGTAAAATGTCCTTCAGAAACAAACGTACACTTTACAAGGTCTGCGTTAGACCCGTTATGACGTATGCCTCGCCAATCTTTGCCCACGCCAAACCCTCCCTCCTGCACAAACTGCAGGTAGTTCAAAACCTCTTTTGCCGCCGGGCCACAAACGCACCTTGGTACGTGCGTAACGCGGACTTGCATAGAGATCTTGAACTGCCTACAGTACAACAACATCTCAAAACACTCTCTGAAGCGTTTTTCAAACGCTCCGAAACCCATCCCAATCCTCTAGTTCGTGATTCAGTCTCATATACTACTCCTGTGTTAGACTCGAAGTTCAAAGTCGCTAGGCCTAGGAATGCGCAAGCGTACTCATCCACCAGAGTGTCCGCCGATCTCGAGGCCCTTCTGGCCGCAAATTCTAATTCTAACGTAAATTCTAATTCTAACGTGAATCCTAATTCTAACGTAAATGCGAATTAATTCAATTTTATTTTGCAATTTTTAATTTTTATTATTTTATTTTCTATTATTGTTTTCATTTTGAGCACCTTCAGTGCTATGTATTAACCTTCAGTGCTTTGAGCACCTTCAGTGCTATGTAATCCCAGCGGGTGACCCCTTCTGGGCCCCGCTAGCGCGGCCTCTTTCTCCAATTGGCCGTCGCTCAGATGAAGGCTGAGTGGCAAAAATGCACGAGCCGACAGGGGGTTTTTAGTGGGTATGGTCCTGGTAGGCGTCGGGACGAGTCCCACATAACTTTGGAATCGCGCCAGAGTATGCGTCAGGGCATTTTTATCCTCCTGCCCTTCCCGCGGAGGGGAACAAAAAAAAAAAAAAAAAGAGCCGTGGGGAGTCTCGGTCTGCGTGCGTTCTCGAGCGCACGTCGATCGCAGACGCCTTCCCGCTCCCTTAGCCCCCGCGCTAATCGAGCACCCAAATTTCACTGGTTGTTGCCGTAATAAATAATTTCATAGTTGTATACCGTAATAAGTTTCTAACGCCGTTTTCACGGCAGAAAGTGGGTTTTAACCGTACATCTAATAAGTTTCTAACAGTGGTCTAATCAGTGGGTTGTTAACCGTACTTCGTGAAACGTGAGCTTCGTCGACGGGAATTCGTCGTTCCAGGTGCCTCGAGTCTTCGTGTTCGAGTAAGTTATCCGCGTCGTCCTCAACCGCCCTACTGCGTGTAGGGTGATTTTAGGAAGTTAGTCATCGTTGATAGGTTCATAGTATATATATTTATATATTGTTGTCCCTCCCCAACCCCTCCGCAATGGCTTCCCTAAGCTTTAAAGAGTTTACGAAAAAGTTACTTGAAAGTACTGAAGGCATGTCTATAAATGCTGATAAGTACAGTTTCTTAGATTCTCTTATCCCTCATCTCATGACGTTAATGTCCACATTGGCCCCTCAGGCCACCCCAGTTCCCCAGACCCCTCTGGTCTTAGGCCCTCTCGCGTCTCCTTCCTCCAGTGACATGGAGTGCGAAGTAGACGCGCCTCCGCGCCGCAAGCGCGCACTCGCGACCGAGTCATCCTCGGACGCCACCCCAACTGGCCCTGAGCCTCCCTCTTTCACCCTTGTTAAGAAGCGCTCGAAACAAGGCCCGGCGCCCTCGACGCCCGTCCCTACACCCCCTGCGGCGCCTTCAACGCCAGCTGCCCCAGTGTCTTCAACACCCTCTCCGGCCCCAACTTCTGTCAAGGCCAAGGTCCCACCACCCGTTTTCTTCCGGGAAAAAGGTAAATGGACTGAGGTCTCGACATTGTGCAATGAGCACAAGATCCATTACACCCGAGCGGTAAACTCGGGTGAATCTATTAAAATCACTGTCTCGTCGATAGACGATTTCCGAGCTTTGACTAAGCTCCTCACCGATAAGCAATATGCTTATCACACTTATGCTCTGTCAGAAGAGCGTAAGATCAGAGCGGTACTTAGGGGAGTCCCGTTCGAATTATCGAACGAGGCTATCCTGGAGGATCTGCAGTCCCAAGGCTTCCCGGCACTCGCGGTGCATAAAATTCTTCTTCAAAAAGTCTTAGCCCGTAAACTTAGGGCTTCACGTACTCCGACAGAGCGCTTGCTAGGTCTGGCGGAGCATAGTTCCCTTCTCAATTCATTATAGGTTCATTTAAATGAATTGATCCCTAAATCATACTTCGGCCGACCTCTGCCCAGCCCCGGCTTCACCGGAGGCTGCCCAGAACGGCCACCAACTCATGTCCCTTTGAGCACCTTCAGTGCAACTTTCACTACAGGCGGAAGACCCGCTAGCGGGTCTCCGCCAGCGCGCCCAACTTCCCGACGGGTGTCGCTTCCGATGAAGGCTAACGGAAATAACTACAGCCAACAGGTGGTTTTTAGTGGGTAGGTGCCATTCTGGTGAGTCCCACATAACCCCCCGCAGAGGACTTTACCTGCGGGCGGTATGCATGACGCATCTTCCACCTACCTCCAGCGAGGGTGCCTCGGCAGCAAAAAAAAAAAAAAAAAAAATGAGCCGTGGGGGTCCAGTCTTGAGGGGCCGGGGGGTGGAGAGCATATTTTCGTGTTTGAAAAGAAAAGAGCGATCCTTAAGATAGGAGCCGACTAGTCTGCCTAGTCATAGGAGCCGACTAGTATGACTAGTCGATCGGGTAAGCCTATATCGTAGAACTTATAAATGAGTACCTTGTGCCAGATTGTGTGTTTATCTATAGTGGATACCACTACCGCCGTACTGTAATGTAGCAGTACCTTCTTGAACCATCCAATTGCATTTGTTAATTAATATAACTCAAAATACATCTATAATAGGCTTTTTATTATAATTAGGTTTCCAATAAAATTGTTTTATAACTTGATCGGGCTTCGGCCAGCGTTAATTTTACGACTTAAAATGACAGCGTCTTGGTAAAATGAGGTATAAGGCTTGGGAGTCACTTGATAGCAACGTTGATAACGTTCCATTCGATCCCAAAATTAATGAAATAAGAAATAACTTTGTTACAAGCTTTGCTTGAAAGTAATTTCATATTAATTGCAATGGATTGACGCAAAGTATTGCCTGATTATCATTTTGATATCAATTTTATACACTGACATAAACGTAGCTTAATTAATTATAACGTTAAACATGTTTTTTTTGTTCGCTTTATTGTTATATTTTTTGTATTTTAATAGTTGTATTAAATAAACTCTTACTTTAAATTGATATTGATACCCTCATCCCTGTGTTTTCTTCTTCGTTTTATATTTGTATATTTGTGTATTTGAAAAATTGTTTTAAATAAATAAATTAGTTAAACTTAAAAAATATATAAAATCTACTTATAGATTGCGTTACAGTTGTATACTTTAAGGATGTCGACGTCACCTGTAATTAGAGTGGCATTTAGAATATAGTTTTGTTTTCATGTTGTATAAATATGTTTATTTTTATGTACAATCTGTTGGTAACCTAATAAATAAATAAATCAATTCGTTTAAATCAAAAAGTCTTGATATGTTTTTCGCTTTCATGCGTTTTTGGTTCAAATCTAAGGTCTTTGTTTATAAAGAAATTTGCTTTATTTATGTACCGATTCATACTTACAAACAATTTTTCTTTCATTAATGGCATAATTATTATAAAACAATAATTTTTGATGTTTTGGCATAAAAATATATATGAGAATTTAATAACTCGAAAAACCGTAAAGTATTTATTTGTTACTTAAAATTTGAAACTTTAAATCCGCTTTTAAAAACATTAATATATATATATGTATATAAAATCAAAATTTTACTGAAATTAATAATTATATGATAAAATTGTGCTACAAACAAAAAACTAAATCTAAACTTGAATCCATTGAGGGCAACGTAGCCAAAAGGCTGGCCGAATTACCACGCTGGATCGCAATGGAAATAAAATAGTTTATCGTTATAAAATTCATTAGAATAGAATACAATATCATAATTACTTAATTAAAAAATAATAATTAGCATTGCCTCTCAGCGTGGCTGTTGAAATCAGTATAATAATAGCTAAAATACGTACAGACTGAAGTACACGTCTGACCGCCCGTCTACGGCCCGTCAAATTCTATCCTAATTATATATTTTTTTGCTTATCAAATATACACTTAGGTAAACTATTGTTAAAGTATACATTTGCTGAAAATGCATCGACCGATCAAAACGTAGCTCCATCGCGCATCGTATGTGGCCATACCCTAAAGTAATAGTAATCAAAATCTTCTCAATCAAAGTGGAAAACAGTTAAAATCGTATTTTTACGACATCATCAAACTGTGATAGGGTAATTAAACGGTTAGGCAATAAATATAATTGCTTCTAAAACGATCTCTCGGAAGTGTCTGTAAAGTAAAAAGTAATATTCCGTTTTAAAGCTTTAAGGTTATGTTGACTTTTTTTATTGGGAACTAGTTTTTGGTTGTGACTTTGCTCGAGTAAAATGTAATCGCCGTAATGTTATACCAACTAATGGTTCATTGCCAACCGTAGGCGTCAGTTTTGTCTTTATTCCAGTAATGGCACTAGCGGTTCCTTCCGTTAAACCAAAACACAATCTCTTAAAGGTGGTTATTATTGCGGTCAAAAATGGCGGTCAAATAAGGATCGGCCCAGACGAGATCTTAACAAAAAAAACTCGACTAACACTCAATTAATTAGACGGCCGAGTAGTGTAGTTTGTAGTACGCCTCATACGCCGCAGGTCTCAGGTTCGAGACATTGACAGGCATTCGTTTGTGTGATAAACACACATGTTCATTCTCGGGTCATGGTTGTTTATATTTATATATATATGTTTATTCTAGGTACCCCCCCCCCGTCCCCAGTCCTTGTATGGTCATCCATAACACAAGTTCTACTTACTGTGGGGCCTTACAGTTGGTCTGTTTGTTTAGGGATTTATTTATTATTATTTTCTTTTATCCACATGCGAACAATAAACAATTTTTTTGTCCCCCCCCAGTTCGCTGTATGGTCATCCATAGCACAAGTTCTGCTTACTTTGGGGCCTTACAGTTGTTCTGTTTGTTTAGGGATTTATTTACTATTATTTTATTTTATCCATATGCGAACAATAAACAATTTTTTTGGATCCCCCCCAGTTCGCTGTATGGTCATCCATAGCACAAGTTCTGCTTACTTTGGGGCCTTACAGTTGTTCTGTTTGTTTAGGGATTTATTTACTATTATTTTATTTTATCCATATGCGAACAATAAACAATTTTTTTTGTCCCCCCCCAGTCCGCTGTATGGTCATCCATAGCACAAGTTCTGCTTACTTTGGGGCCTTACAGTTGTTCTGTTTGTTTAGGGATTTATTTACTATTATTTTATTTTATCCATATGCGAACAATAAACAATTTTTTTTGTCCCCCCCCCCAGTTCGCTGTATGGTCATCCATAGCACAAGTTCTGCTTACTTTGGGGCCTTACAGTTGTTCTGTTTGTTTAGGGATTTATTTACTATTATTTTATTTTATCCATATGCGAACAATAAACAATTTTTTTTGGATCCCCCCCAGTTCGCTGTATGGTCGTCCATAACACAAGTTCTGCTTACTTTGGGGCCTTACAGTTGGTCTGTTTGTTTAGGGATTTATTTATTACTATTTTTTTTTATCCATATACGAACAATAAAGATTTTTTATGGGTTCCCCCCAGTTCGCTGTATGGTCAATAAAAACACAAGCTTGGCTTACTTTGGCGCCTTACAGTTGGTTGGTATGTTTGTTTGGGGATATTAAAAAAATACCTGGATCATCCTATCAGACAGTAGACACAGCTGCTTCTGCCGTTCCACCAAATACTCGAGTCTATGGCAGCTTTCTCGGTGCATCGGGAGGTCTAGGGAAGTATTGCCCTGTGTAGGTCGAGGAGCTGCTAGGTTCCTGGAACAAAGAGTACTAATATTGTAGTTTTTACCCAAACTCTTCAGTTCGAGATCTACTTGTGAAATAAGTAACATATATTTAATCACATGAATGATACCTTTGTCGTATTTTGTGTGTAGGTACATAAATTGTATGAAAAGCGATATTTGTTTATTTATTTATTCTTTTTTGTTTACAATAATACATTTAGAGGCACACCGTTACAATGTTTAAAACAATGGCGGTCTTATCGCTGGAAAGCTTTTTCTTCAAGACGACCAGGTTTTAAACTTATTAAGTGTTTGGAGAAAAGAATACGGCTAAACAACATTTAAAAAAGTGGTTTTATGTGACTGAAACACTACATATTATTTAATGATTTATACATAGTACATGATATGCTTAAGAACTTATAACATATAGGAAACTTTTACATATACCTACCTAAAGTATACAAAAATATAAACATTTATATACGTTTTATAAGTAGATATGTAGTAGTTAGAGATATGTGATTAGGAATCTTATGATAAAAGAGGTGAGGAGCTTTTTCTTAGATAATACAGCACAAGACGATTAAACTCAAAATGTGGCAAAGTGTCACGCTCGTAGCTACCGACCCCTTGAAATTTCCTCATAAATTTCTGGTTAAAATATAGCATATGTCACTTTTACAGATCTAACGTGATATTTCTTCTCTATATCTTTTGCTTCAAGGGATATATACTAAACGACCAAGTAAACTAGATGAACGGTTGGGATGCGGCTCTCCTTTCAACCCTTTACTACTTAACAAAACAAACGCTGCAAAAAAAAGATTTAATCAATAATTAGATATATTTAGTCACGTAAATAAATGCTGGCATTAAATACCGAAATAAATAAGAAGATATCTGCGTTCTGTATCGTTTGACAATCGTGAACAAGTGACACGACACTTGGTAGTAGAAAGATGTCATTTGGCTATCAAATTGGCTACGTCTTCGCTATGATTTATGCTAGACCTTTAGTGAAAGCTGTGATACTAGTAGTGAATGAATGAAATCAGTTGGGTAGTTTCAGAGGTTGTGGATTACATAAAAATGTTCTCGCGTTAGTCTAAATAAAGCCCAAAGTAAGTTCAAATTCAAATATTTATTTCTCAACATTTATAATTACTTCCTCGTATTGACGTCAAATAAAGCATGACTCTTCCAACAGTTCGGAAAACCTTCGTGAAGAAGAACTGGCAAGAAACTTCACGAGTGTAATTTAATCAAAATAAATGAACAATTTCTCTTTAACTATGTTTGTACAAAATTATTCTTATCTGCATCTGTTAGCTCGGCAAGTCTCCCAAGCTAATTAGTAGAAGTAAATTTAGCTCATACGTATCAAAATGCAGTGAAAGTTTTACTAATTTGTGGTTAGAGTTTTAAATAAAAACCTAACGCATCGTAAGACTTAAATTAGAAAAGCTTTCAATATGTAAAAGTGCATACAGGCAAGCCAAACATTTAATTGGACGCTCCTCTGAATAAGAAATGCTATGATTTTATGAATCTTAGATAAACATATATTTTCATCACAGAATTTTTATTTAATAGGTCTTTAGGACGAAATCACTTCGACATATTTTTATTATCTATATATATATATAAATTTGTGTATACCTTTCAAACGGGGCATACAAGCCGTTGTTATAAATCTTTTCTAATTAACAAATAAAACATAGTCAAAAACAGTATTCATATGTTCCTGATTATCTTTGAAGTTTCATATTCCTGTTTATCCTCCCTCTCATTAATAATGCTTCATGTACTCTCGTTAACATCGAGATATGCCATAGTTAGCAACGAACTCTGCAAAGACAGTTCCCGAGAATAAAACAAACATTACTAATTTGCTTGTTTTGAATCCTCAACGAGCCCACAATAAAATAACATTGTTAACAGCGCAGAATGAAAAGCCAGCTTAGTTGAACAGTACTTTGCGAAACAATAGTGTATGACGGTAATTAAACTCAAGACGTCCGCTCTTTACTAATGCAAGCACTCGAATGACAAATACCACTCAAATAAAACAAAAACATATAAGCTTCCCTAGCGATTTAAAAAAAATTTTCTCTTTTCAAATGGGCCAATGCGGAGCGAGTGAATTCTAGTTTGTTGATTGGCCGGCGACCTCCCTTGAGTAAAGAGGAAATAAAAAAGTCCTACAGCAAATGAGAGTTGGCGTCTCTTTTCCGCTTGTTGATTTCGTGTGTCTCTGTCTCTTTCGGGGTTTCGTTTTAATTGCGAATATGAGAGGATGTGTAAAGGGTTGTGAGATCTTAAGAGATGCACGTGTACGTCGTGCATGGTGCATTGAAAATGTTTAGAGGGAGTATTTAATATCAACCATGTTCGGATGGGGGTGACTTATTAATCATATTACGTAAGTGGGCCTCCATGTTGAGTTTTTTTCCATATGGAGTTTTTAGTAGTGATAATTATTTATATTTAAAAAAAACTTTAGTTCTACATTATGGATATAAATAAAGAATACGTTTACAGTTAACTCAAATATTAAACGAAATTATAGTTATTATTTCATTAGTCCAATTTAAAGAGCACACAATCCAGCTGATGGTAAGTGACGTCATCAGTCGCAGGTGTTTTGATTGGTTGTCTTATTGTTAATTGAATTATCGATTAATAATAACTTGTCGACCGTAGGCTTAAAATGTTATTGCCATATTCCAGTCATTCTATTTATAAATTGTTTAATGTGAATTCACCTTACTAAAAGCCATCAGATTTTTAAAAGGAACATTTTCACGCTGGTCTGTCAAGTAACTCAATGTTAAGCAAGAAACGCTTGCTCAAACAAAGGACTTTTGGAAATTGAAGCCTCAAGA
Organism: Marasmarcha lunaedactyla; assembly: GCA_923062675.1. Lineage (NCBI taxonomy): Eukaryota > Metazoa > Arthropoda > Insecta > Lepidoptera > Pterophoridae > Marasmarcha > Marasmarcha lunaedactyla. The sequence goes on from OV281359.1 coordinate 18,209,789, forward strand.
TATAGAAACGTTGATTGGAGGTTTCTATGGATTGTAAAAGAGGAATTCAAAAGGCATAACGTTACGAATCCCAAATTAAAAGACAAAGTCGCGGAAAAAAAGCTAGAATATAAATTTACGTTCAAAAACAATCCAAAAACCTAATTTCTTATTTCCGTCTTACAAACCATGCAATACAATAATATTTTAATAAAAATCACCAATTATGGCAACTTTGACGCGTAATATTTTAAATAAATGTTTGCGTGTTCTCCTCCTATAAGTTGGTAACACTGACTAATAGGGTTGCCAAGTTAGCAAGTACCGATCCATTTCCGGTGCGCTGTAATATTTAGCTTCCGGTCGGTTTAATTCGCTTACCTTTGAGCTTTTTTTAATAGCTGTTTTTTTTTCATTGCAATTAACATATATACTGGAGTATAGATTTGGTATTGAAAGGGAGTGAAAATGGTACAAGATTTTCTGTTTCGCCTTATTAGAAGCTTTCCTAGCTAAACTGTCGAGGAACTAAACGTATACGAATAAACGACCCTGCTTAATGATTACTACTTAACTGTAGAAACTACAAAAAGGTTATTTATAATAATGAAAATGTCTTAGCTATATATGCTAAAGGCTTGAAAATAAGAAAAGTTTTTGACATGAATGACCATATATACATATTTCAATGGTAGACGACTACCACTATTCTTTGTTAAGATCTCACCTAGGGCGGTACAGTCCTTCCTAATTTGACCGCTATATACATAAACGTGTTCCAGCTAAAGGGAAGAGACAGCCAGTGCATTACTGGAACAAAGGCAGTTTCAACTGAGGCCCACGGTCGGCGACGCATCATCAGTCGATATAAACATTACGTCCATGGACGCAGATTCCACTTACCATAAGGTGAATTGCATACTCGCTGACTGGCTTTGCAAATACGAATAAGGGTCTATGGTGCGATATTTATAAATATTTGGGAAAGACAGGAAATATATCGGGGATAATTATTGCTATTAAGTTAATAAAAATTTTGAGAAACCACAAAGCTAACCACGAAAAATAGGATATACATGTAAAGGCGTTTTCTTTTGTGTTGTTGGGAAAAATTAATCATATACGGAACATGCGTCAAACAAAAACTGTCTAAAATAGCAACAGGCCCACCTGATAATTGCATTTTTAACAGAGTTCGAGGGCCTAATATAGGTTGCTTTATCATAACTTTCAAGAATTTAGTAATCGTGAAGATAATCGCAGACTGATCTTTTAAATTTGTTTTACTATTAGGAGTAGAAATATTACTGTACGAGACGTTTTATTTCATAAAACTAAGAAAATCTACAGCTATTAGCAGGTAGATAAAATATTTAAAACGGGTATTTAGTAGTATTTAGTATTAGTATACGGGTATAACTAGTATTTAAAAAAATCTCCTATTAATGATTAAGAACTTACGCAAGAGAAATTTTGGACAGTCGTCTAAAATTCTTACCCATAAGGAAATATTCTCACAAGTCGTAGTGTCTTTAAAATTGAACGCAACGCAATTACCTTTCCTCAAATATTTACACGTCTTAACTTAGAGCACACTTAGGCTGAACCTCAAACAGGTATTTCTTTAAACCTCCTTTCATGTACGTGGAAAACGAATCTCTATTTCAATGTGGTAAGATGTAAATTTAACAATAGGAACTTATTTATGTGAGTTTTAAGGCTAGTTTCAATGTTGCATGAAAAATTTGAAAAAAAAAAGTAAGTCGACGTTGTTTATAACAAGTAATGTTGATGTGTTTGCTAAATAGCTTTCACGAAACGATTTAAGTTTTGATGTATGAAGTATAATGACATTGCATTTTATTCTAACTTACTCAACTTAATGTAAAGTAACACACATCCAAGGCTCTACAATTGAATATTTGTTTCCCTGTAAATAATACAAGTTAGTAAAATGACTAACTTTCGATAATTCTTAGAAATAGCTTGAGGGCAAATTTTTTTCCACATGAAAGGCCCCAAGGTATGCTTGTGTTATGGATAACCATACAGCGACCTGGTAGGAACCCAGAATAAACAAACGTATATAAATATTAACAACTATGACCCGATAACAAGCATCTGCGTTCATCATACCAAGGAAGGACTTCCAACGTATGAGGCAGGGCTATGAACCACTAAGCCACTCGGCCGCCAAATTTCAGCCATTTTCGTTTAGTGGTTAACACATTTTGCGTTGGTACATTGGTCTAACAGTCTGCCACACTTTTTGCTCATACGTGACATACTTTTCAGCTGTATAGGCTGAATGACCCGTTTGACAGATTTCAACATATTATGAGGTGTGATTTGATTCATTTCAGTTGTGAGCATGACGTAAGTTTTTTTTCCGGATTTACCATGGGAATAGGAAATACGCGGAAAAATTACATTAGCAGTCGGGTTTTTAATGTTTGTCAAATCCAGCAAGTTGTTTATATTTTGTTTATTTATATTTACTTCAGTTTGGGTTGCCTGACTAACACTTTTATTGTTGAAACTTTTGAGTTTGAGCTTAATGCACAAATCTCACACATCAGATGCAAGTTGTACTATACGTAACTACTTATATTACGCCTAGTAATATTCAGAGTTTTATCTAGAAAGTCTGAATATGTACATATTTTCCTAAAACCTCTCCTTTTGTCTTTGAGTCTAACAAATGTCTTTTATTACTTGGATGCGAACATAGGACTTCAAAAGAACTAATCAAGGCCATTTAAATTATGTTTCCCTATTAAATCTTTCATTTTGTATGAGTACTTAAAGATTACGACAAGACAAAGATCCATAGTTACCAATCTAGCAAAAGTAGAGGCAAAATCATCGCGGCAACGTAAAACACATCGCAAAAATGACAGTCAGAAATGAAGCATACTTTACTTCATATCTACATTGACACAAATTACTTCTTCTTTAACATTGGTCACTCAATAATCACTCTTAATACTAATACAATAAAGTTTCAGTTATAAAGTTGTATTCATAAGACATAAGCAGTGTTGTAAGTAGGCGATATAACGAAAGCTTCCTGCTATGATAACGTTATTTAGGTTAATTATCAGTAAACTGCTTAATTATATAACTGTAGTTTAAGATGATCTGTTACATAAAAATGTACTTTTCAGCGATGTGGAAGGTGCTTGCAATATCCATAAAACGCTATACATTGACTCTGTCAACTATTTATTTATTTAAATAGCTAAACCAACGACATTACCAATATACAATTTCACAAAGATACATAATATTTTAGGATAACAGATACGTCCTTACAGATGTATACATTAATCATTATAATAAATGTATATTATCATTTTTATTTTCTTTGAATTAGTAATCGGGCAGAGCAAGTAATAGACGATCTTGGCATTTTTTTGAATACAGGTCCAGGGTCGCAAAAGATGTCGATGTCATGGCTGTTTAGACTGTTATAAGTTCTCATACATCTGTTTAATGGAGAAAAATTTCCCAGATTGGTTCTACTAAAGGGATTATTAAAAATATTAAATAGTGCCTAGGGGTATGATAAGGGATTTTCATGCAGACTTGCTGCAACGAGTGTGACATAAATTTACAGTAGGTCCAGTAGTTTACGACGGTCAGCCAGTGATGTCATTTTTAATTGTGCAGTCTAGTATCCTAGTCGACATATTAGGGACAACTTTTAACTTAGTAAGCGATAAACCGTGTAATTTTTTTTTTTAAAACGCTCAATCAACTGTTATCTGTAAATTGTTTATGAACTCTGTAAGAATATGCTTACCGAGCAATTTAGATTTTTTTCCTACATTCATAGACTTCAAACGAGCAGCCGCCCTACCTGATGGTATCTGGCGAATACCCTTCATTAGTTCTATTTAATGATACTGATTGTGATTATAATATCGTTGCAGAAATTGCCTTTGTACCAGTATTTGCTTTGGCTGTTCCATCCTTTTGGCTGGAACACAACCACGTCAACTTTATAAATATGGCGGTCAAAATCGGAAGGGCTGTGGTACCTCTCCAGACGATGTCTTAACAAAGAAACCTTCTGCTACCAATGTTATGAAACTATGGTTCTGAAAGGTACGGTATGCTGATCCATATCAAAAACTTGTCTTATTCAAGCCATTGGCATATAAAGCTGGTGTTTTCTTTGTTATGATTACATTTTGTAGCTTTCTACATTATACCGAATGATACTAGCTTAATGTGTTTTATGTATTTTAATTAATGTGATCTTGGATGAATATTTGTGAGTTAATCGGCGAGTTTCAATTGTTTACGTAAATGTGATTGTTATTGCGTCCCGTACCAACAAAAATTACAACTAATTTATATTTATAACCAGAATCATATTTTTTAAATTCAGTATCTATGTACCATTACAGGGCCCTTTTAATGTTTCTTATAAAAAAGAAATATATAAGATGATAAGGTCTACTTTTGCAAATGTTAGCTAGCCGGTTAGTTAGTCAAAATGAACCTCCCTCGCTTTCTATTTGTAATAAACTGATAGAGACATAAAACAATATTTAGCCTAGCTAACTCGGGGATGCGCAAGTGAGCCAAAGAATAATTTAAGATAATTACATTAGATGCGGAAAAAATAGACAGCGCAATCATGAGTCTCTTCTCCAAACTTTAAAACACCGTAACTTTTCACGTTACATTACCACGATTTATATCTTTACCTACATTCGATAATTCAAAGAAACTCTCAGTTCCGCAACCGTCAATTAAAACCGTTGAAATCTCGAATTCGATTCGCTTCAACATTACACAATTCACAATGAATTCATAGAAACTGCATGGGTGGCTTCTTCTAGTTCTCGATTGGAACTCGAAAGTGAATCGAATCGGCATTACACGATCGCTAAAAAGATGTCAGATTTATTTGTAAAAGTGTAGTTAACATTTGAGTTGATTTATTTGCCATAAATAAGAATGACATTTTATTCCATGAATGAGTAAATGGAGGAATGGATGAATGAATTGAAGTCTTAATAAAATTAAAATGGGACGTTAAAGAATTGATCTGCGAACAATTTTGATCAACCAAAAACAGTTGGCATGAAATCGGGCCAACCATCCAACAACTACGAGTCCACAGACAGATATAGAGCCTCAGAGATGTGAAATAGTTTTAAATATAGATTTAGCTTAAATTCAAATTCAAATATTTATTTCTCAATATTTATTCTAAATAACCATTTGAGATCTATGAGTGCAATCGATACTTACGTACAGACGTTTCCATGTGAACTTCTGGATGAAATGAAAAGTAATGAAATCTAAAGCAGCTTTTAAAATCATTTTTGTGGTTTCTAAGTTTCTAATTGGTATCCAATCATTTTACAAAAAACAAATAACAAATTTTCATTTGAAAAATAATGTTTGACAAAAATATACTTGATAAAATTATCATTTTACAATTTATTGTTTAATAAACTACTCAATAGACAAAATACTTTCAAGAAATAATTTCATTTTGCCAAAACATCATTTCACTAGTTGATTATTTTTTTTAAACTACATGCATGCATTTGGCGCTTGCTCCGCTTGCTTTCTGCCTGGTCACAATACAGGTTCAATTGGGTTGGGTTAGGTTTGTATGTAGTTAATGCACGCTCGAGCCGAGCGAGCGAAGCGAGTGTGGTGTTGCAGCACCCGGCGGAGCGCCAGGACAAATTAAGTACCATTTCCAGCTTTTCACTAAAAGCAACTTTCGTTTGATTTGGTTCAAACAAAAATCACGACACAAGGTGTTTTATAGTTAATATTTTAACAATTGAAATGTTTCCTAAGTAAAACATTTGCGAAACCCGTATTTTGTCAAATGATTATTTTTAAATTAATATGTTTGCGAAATGAAAGTTTGTCAAATGCTAATCCAAACGTAGTTTGGAAAAAGATCTTTTGTCAAACAATAAAAACGTTTTTTGTTAAACAATGGTAAACCTTATCAATCACATATGGTGTTCCCGCCAATATGGCGCTTAGTATGTAGTTAAGGTTACCCGCAAATTTTGTATATTTTTTTGACTTTAGCTGTCAAACTCGCCCCATCATATTCCATATACAGACTGGAAGAAAACACTTGGAATAACCCGGGCCCGGAAGAAGAAAAGGTCTAAATACCGCCGCTCCAGGTCGTGTGTATGGGTGAGAGCTAGGTGCCTCCTTCCAGGTTAGTGTAGCGTAGTCCCTTATATATAATAGGTATTAAACCGTACAACGCCTATAACCTACCCCGCATACCGTACGGGTGGTTTTGTATGACTCATATGCTTTTATATTTTGTTTTATTTTTAATCATTTTATTTAACACAGGAAGAACAACAGGTACAACCTTAAAAGTACTTAATGGTAACAAAAAGACAATTCTAGGTCCTTATTTATAGTCACAAGTGAATAACAGGAAATCAAAATCACGAAAACTGAGGTTACACTAGGATTGAACAAAATGTAATTGGGTATTTGACAACATTTGAAAATGAAAGGTTTTTATAATTTATTTAGAAAATATAAGTTATTTGGACCTAAAAATGTTTTTAAAATAAAGTTTGAAATTAAATCTCTAAATCATACAAATTTGAAAACTTTAAAAAAAGCACAAAACTTATTATAAAATATGCTAATTTTTTTAATATGATTAGCTTACTGACATTAAGTATAACAATTTTAAATATGACAGTATCTACGTAGCTATTATATATTTTATCCAAACGCCTATACAAATTTTAGAATGATTTACACGTTGTGACGTCACAACTCGGTACCGTTTTGTATGGAGCGTGTTTCGGCGGCTCGCAGCAGCTCCTCATACATATCGCTGTATCTAGAAAACTATTCATTGTAATCATACTGTTACTTCCGCAATATGTCTTTACTGTTGTTGAATACTTGGGGAGAGGGAGACTTGCCGAGCTAACAGATGCAGATAAGAAAAATTTTGTACAGACATAAACAGACCTAAAGCAAGCAGAGCTTGTGTTATGGATGACCATAACACACCAGATATAAAAGTTAACAACCACGACCCGATAATAAACGACTGTGTTCATCACAGAAATGAATGCCTAATCAAGATTCGAACCTGGACCTCTGGCATGTGAGGCAGGGCTACCAGCCACTACGCCACCGAGCCGTCAATATTAGCAAAGTAGAAAATAATGTTGAATCTACAAAAGCACTACGTGGTCATTACAATAACTTACCTTAGCTGCTTAAGTTAACTATACTCAAAGTACGAGTGTAACAAATCGCGATATTAAACTTAAAAGCAGTTACAGAAGAGCATGAAAATAGCATCATTAAATAGCTTTAATAGCTGATATTTTCCTTCAAAACGATAATAATTTAATATTTTATTCGTATTTCATATAACAGTTATGACTTTTGAATATGTTGCTCTGTTTCATGCTAATAATTGTTTTAAGTCTTTCTAGCTTATTTATTTGACTACTGTCTTTTATTGCTTAATTTAATTTAATTGCTAATTTGAATATGCTTTACATAAAATACTTAATTTAAGAAGTTAATAATACGCCGTTTCATACGTCACAGTCCAGTTGTTTGTATTCTGGTTCCACTTGTGTGAAATCTTTGTTTACCGCAATAATTTTTTTTTTAGAAGAAAACACAAATTTTTGCGCGATTTCTCCGCTAAGCTCCGGATTTCGTGGGATATTTTGATAAAATATAGTGTATCACATATACATTTGGGAAATAAATAAGTAAAATAAAAAATAAATCCCCATACAAACACACCAACTTTATGGTGCTAAAGTAATCCAATTTGTCTGATCATAGTTGTTTATATTTAGATATGTATGTTTATTCCGGGTACCCCCCCCCCCAGTTCGCTGTATGGTCATCCATAACACAAGCTCGCTGGAACCATTCAGTTGGTGTGTTTGCCTGGGGATTTATTATGTATTATTTTTATTTGACGTGTGAGGGTAGGACTTAACCGTTCGGGAATATAATTATATGATTTTGACGGACATTACTTTCTATATAAAATGGCCTGCAATTATGTAAAGATAACAGTTATATTCAAATAATTGCAAATCTCTAAAACAGTATAAAACAGCGCAGACTCGTTATGTACACCCAGTCATATATAACTAGGATAATATTTACATTTTATAGTGTCTGCAAGTTATTTATATCAGCAGATATAAATTATCTTAGCAATTGCTGAGGCATTATCTAGTTTGTGAATGTTGCGTTGTCAATGAGTACAATCGTGGTTAAAAGCGGTTAATACCAGATTACCAATAATTTTGCTTTTATTTCGTTTTCATTGTAGGTATAGATTTCAATCATCAGAGTCTTATATTCTGCTAATATCATTAAAAAATAAAACACGTTTTTATTGTTCACATCACTCATTGCTTTTCGAGTATTTTTTTAGTACACACATTTCTAACTATGATTAAGTGTGATGTGATGTGATTGAGAGATGAGAGATTGATATGAGATAAGTGTGATTTAAGTTCGGTGAAATTTAAAAGGCTATTAAATAAACTGTCCAAATCGAAAAAAAAGGAATAATGTGATTCAACTTTGATCAGTAAATAAATTTACTAGCTAGTAAACCATACTTGTTTACACACTACCTGAATTTAGAATGTTTCAAAAATTCTTCAAGGCCCTGATAAAAATTTAAAAAAATAAAATGCGTAAATTTTGACCATTGGATGCTTATAACTACAATTCTACCTTGCTACTCCCGATACGAAGCCAAATTACAGATAAATTTATCGTAATAACCGATCTCTTTATTTCACACTTTTATCCACCACTGTAACAGTCTTAACATTTACAAGTTTAGGCGCCAAACTGCCAGTCGGCCGCTGAAAGACACTTTATCATATCCACGGAATAACTCTAACCTGTAATTTTGTTGTTACGGACTCTCAAATTGATATTTATGAGGTAGGCAAAAATTACATGCTTTTGTCTGGTTCGTATGGTTCTGGTTTATGATTTGACAGCTGATGATTTTGAGTTGTGTCAAATCATCAAACATTTACGTCAAATAATTCTAAGTACGGGTTTAGCTGGGCGAATTTTAACTTTATCTACAGGGCTTCTAGGTCTAAATTTGCCAAGCAAAATCTATAATTGTATCGCCTTAAGCCTTAAGTTAGCTTATTTGTCCTTTCATCACTATCAATTTCTATTCCGTTAGAGACCCGAGTCAGTTGATTCCGAGTCAAAGTATGAACTCAGATAACAACTACGACGGCCGAGCAGCGCAGTGGCTAGTAGCCCTGCCTCATGCGCCGGAGGTCCCAAGTTCGAGTCCTGGCCAGGGCATTCATTTGTGTGGTAAGCACAGATGTTTGTTCTCGGGTCATGGTTTTTCATATTTATATGTAAGAAGTTTATTCTAGGTCTCCCTCAGTCCGCTGTATGGTCATCCATAACACAAGCTCTGCTTACTTTGGGGCCGTACAGTTGGTGTGTTTGTCTGGGGATTTATTTATTATTTGATATGGACTTATCTCTCTTAAATTTACACCAACACAAATTTACATATTCATATTATCTAAGGCAATAACACTATTAAATCAAGTCAAACATCAATAAATCAGAAATAGACCATGACATAACAAACTGCTATTACCAATCACAAATTATTAAGATTAATTAATTCACTACAAATTTTATTCATAATGTAATAACCAACACAGAACCTTTATTTTCTGTGTGTTGATATGTATGAATGTATCTTTTCCATGTATGAATTACACATTCAAATAGTCGTTTTGTAAAACACCTTATGCTTTAATCAGTCTTCAATTTTCAAAATGGCGCTTACCGTGCTGCTACCGCATCACGCTCACTTCGTTTCCTCGGCTTGCGCAAATCGCAGGGTATAAACGAGTTTAAAAAGAAATTATTAACACAACCGAGCGAACCTACTGACCAGCTAGTTGTTCAGGTAAATGTTTAATTTAACCGTCCGATTGCGAAGTTTCGACTGCGGTCTGCTATTCCAAACGACACGACCTACAAAACCAAAACAGCCGACGCAGTCTTAAAGACCTTAGAGTCAAAAACACACTACAATCTAATAAAGAACTAAATCGCTTCTTAACGAACGTACCTAAACGTTATATTTACTCCACAAATATAAGATAAATATCGCTTCACAATCAACAGCTAGAAACTTTTAAAAAACATTCACTATGTAATGCCACTGCTCAATCCATGCATTTGACAGAGGTACCTAGGAAATATCAAAGCTTTTAAATCGCTTGAACCTCTCAGTAAGCCTTAAGCTTCCATACTACTATTTAATTTACTATACAAACAGATGGAACAAAAGAAACCCCGGAGTTTTTTACCATCTGTCATAATTTTGATCGATTATTATCTGCCCTAGGATCGGATTTCATAATTTTATTTGAGGAGCATTCAACTCCATTTCATTTTTATTCAACTGTCTTAATAGTTTAAAAGTTTGAAGTGAATGAATTTGAAAAATTGAGATCAACGGCTTTTTGTGTTATTTTAACTGCAGCGACGTTAAGATTTAGGTTATTGAGTTATTAATTTGAGAATTGTTCAAAATGTCAAGAAACCTTTGGCTCGTGAAGAATGTGCGTATTGTTTAAAGATCTTAAAAAGGGTAATAAGAAACCATAGGATACCGTAAAATTATTGTAATTTAAATGATATCTGCATATAGTGCAGAAGAGTGCCTGCCCTGTTAGACTCGCGTCATTTATGATCCAGTATGAATTCCGGGATAAAATATACTGTTTCTTTTTCCAATGGTATAAGCATTTTTAAAATAACAAGTAAAATAAAATAAAAACATTAACAAACAACCAAACTAACAAACATTTTTTCTTAATAACACTATACGTATACATGTGTGGATATAGAAAAATACAGTAAATTCTCGGTTCAAAACCGGCTACTTAATTCTTCAACAAACTTAATCTATCAAGCTCTCATTCAAATTCTAAAATTTGACAGAAGCACACAAGTGGTTAGTCATTTAGTCATGCCATCGACATGTCAAATTTAACAATTAGTTTGATGGAGGCGAGTCATAATGTATGACTCAATTGATTTGAATATTGACAGAATTTTTTTTTAATTAAGTGGATTAAGCACTATCTACGACAAACCAAAGCCTTGATAGTCCGATCCCATTATTCTTTTAGCTTAAGTACTAGTGCCAAAAAAAGTAATAGCTCAAAAGTATCAGAATAAAATTGATCACTTTAATCGTTGCAAAAATTATTTTAATGACATGAGATTAAGATCAAAATGTTTTAATTTTATTAAATATTATTATTTTTCCTCACAACTACAGGTTTAATGGAAAATTTCTTTTGTAAACGTTTCTACGTTAAGGTATGAAAAAGGCAAATATGCTAAAAGACCTATGAAAAAGATTAAAATAATGTTGTTGTTATTAGTAAATCATTCCTATATATAAACTTATAAACTTTTTGTTGTGTCAGAACAGCTCGGTTTAAAACCAGATAAGACGGAATTAAATAGGTAATTAAAACATAAAATAAACAGTAACATAAAAGTAAGAATAAAAATGCCATTACAAAACATAATCTACAAGAAAGCCTGTCCCTTCTTCATAATAATAATGTCCACATATATACCTACATATAATAAAATATACCTTTCAAATCTAAACAGAAAATACAGTAATTCTAACTACTTTTTCGCTTTACCTCGCACCCTGCGGTACACCACATTTTTACGATCATCACCTCTCATACACGCATATAATTTTATTTATATTAGCGCAGGCGGTGATACTGTTCAACATCATGACGTAGTAAAACTTGATGACGTCATACATCAGGTTTTGAATCAAATCTGCGGTATGATAGGCTTTTTATTTATGTAAGAGGGTGTATTTTGTGTCCTGTGATAAAATTTGTCATTTGGTTGAGTCACGTTTGTGTTATACGACTTTTGTTCATGATGAGCCTGTGTGTTTCGTGCGAATGTAAGTGTTTGCGCAGGCTCGTTTGCCGGCTATTAGGCTCGTTTGCCGGCTATCAAATTAATAAAATACGCCTATGAATCCCTAGAAAAATACATAATATTAACAATAAACAAAATCATGGAACAGACAAGCCAAATGACTAAGTATCCGAACTGTATAGATCTATCAACATGTTTAATATAGGAAGCGTCGCGATCATGGGCAGATATAACGAACTGTTTTTATTAGAAAAGGAAAAAAAAAGAAAAAAAATTATTTACTCTTAACATATACACATGTGCAAAAAGAAGCAAATAGCAATGAATTGTATACATGAAAACTATTAACTAAAGTATTAACTTTTGCAGTAAGTAAATAGGCTATTTGGCTCAGCTTAATGTTGTTTATTACTTTCTTTATTTTTTTATTTAATACTAAATAAAGTTGACACTGAAATAAAGGTTGAACATTTTAAATTTTATTCTGAAGTATTGTTTACCATAAAATTTAAACCGCTAAACAATCCAAATGGTTAAACTTTCTGTCTCTTGAAATAAAGTTGAATTTGGCCCAAAATAAATACATACCTTCCATATTTTATAAATATTTAGAAAATTTACTGTCTGTTGCTCTGTAGTGCGTCTAAACCCGGTTTTTTAATAATACATTTCAAACATCAAAAACCTTACTAAAATCAAAACTCCGTAATATTTTCTCTTGCCAACGACATAGAAAAAGTAACTGTAAGGGTCCAATCTTCCAATTTATTCTTTCCCCACGCGCTGCAGCTCGATGCAGTAAAATTGTGTAGTAAAGTTACATCGTCTGGCCCTTTGCACCCTTACTATGGAACTTTTTGTCTAATGTCCTGTTTTTTTTTATTGATAAAGGATTAGACCTTCGTCTTCTATCTCACCTGATGGAAAGCGACGATGAAGACAAAGGTGTTACACGTCTATCCACGAGATACCTATTCACTCGACGCTTGAAAGAACTAGGACTATAGTTTTCTGGAAAAACAGACGCAGGCAGTTCATTCCACACCTTGGCGACCCGCACCAAACAGGAACTATCGAAGCATTTGGTTCGACTTCTTGGGATATGTACTATAAAGGTTGGAAGGCCTGTCTGCGTCTAGTAGTCCGATGCAAGAAGGGTGTGGGTTCAACCTGATCAAAAAGAGCATTCGCGGACTCTCCAAAATGTAATCTGTAGAAGACTGCTAAATTGGCAACTTTCCGACGATGGTCGAGGTTTTACAGTTTGTACTTCGTTTGAGAAAGTAATTTAAAATTATTGTTCACAAAAATTTTTTGGCGATGTCAATCAATGATAAAACTAAAACAAGATAAAGTTGGGAGATTCACCTTTCCATTGAAATAAAATATATCAACTAGATATTTGTAGTTATAGTAGAGTTTCTTATATTAAGATCTCGTCTTGGGGGGTACTACAGCCCTTCCTATTTAATCTGCCATAATAACCATTTTTACGTGGTTGTGTTTTGGATTGCCAGTGTGAAAATTCACACTGCGTGGTTAAATCTACACTTAACGACATCTTGTGGTGAGTTGATAAACTAAAATCTTTTACTCAAGTAATAATACCGTTTACATACCCGGGTTTCTTTGTCATGTGTTCCTTCGCGGTTACATTTCTAAAGTTCACTCGTTGTACAATCTGCGAAATCTATCGTCATACTTATCATGTACTATGTATATATCATGTGAATAAATGTTTATGATTTATTTGTAGTGTTTAGCTCACATAAAATTACTTAAAATGTCTTTGTTTTGTTTGAAATTGTTGTTTAGCCATATTATCTTGTCCAAGCATTTAATAAGCTTAAAAACCTGGTTGTCTGGAAAAATTGCTTCCCAGCGATAAGACCGCCTTTTGTTTTAAACATTGTACTCATGTGTCGCTAAATGTATTATGGTTAACAATAAAGAGTAAATAAATAAATAAAGTGAAGTGAATTATTTAAATTGTGAAAAAAATTGGCAGCCTCCACAATCGCGCAATAGAAGTATTCAAGTTTTAACCATACTTTCTTTACTCGTAAATAATTCACTATCGAAAACCAACGGTAACACCAAGGCCTATAATAATTTAGTCAGGATAATAAAGGTTCATTTTTCACTAGTTCAAATTGGACACGGTGTGGTAAGCTCTTGGGTTTTTTAGTGCATTTCTGAATAAAATGAGGGGTTGCGTTTCAAATTATAGACACCGTGAGTTTGAGTGTCATGGAATGGAACCTCTAATGGTATAGGTGTGTTTTATACCTGCTTCGGAGGTGTAGTGATGAATTTTAGGTGTAGTTTTAATGGTAGGGGTCTTGGGTAGTTTTATTTTTAGTTTCTTGTGTGGGTTAAGTGGTGTTTTATTTAAGAAAGTTGGCTAGGAAGGCGTGAAATCTGGTTAATCCCCTAGGTATTGTAAGATATGTCTTATTGGTAATGTTATATTGTTTCGAGACGTCTGTGTACTTTTTCAAATTCTTTATTTTATTCATAGCTCCCTGTAACAAGCTCACGCTTAAAGGAGAACGTTATGACCTGTTATTATTGTTTCATTTTAATATTATTATTATTATATAATAGCTACTTTAAAATGAAACAATTAATAATGTCTAATAAAGTAATAGGTTACCACATTTATTATATAATTTGAGATATATTGCAGTTTATTAGTTTAAGTTTATGTCAATACATTTCATAAATACAAAAGTTATATAAACTTAGTATCAATTTGTAAAAGTTCATTATTATTGTAACTGTTAAAAAAGTTGCGTTAGAAAATATGTTCAATCAAACTTATCGACTTATTCCTTATATTGAAAGTTCACATTATAACGATGAAGAACGCGTTAGGAATTAATTAATTAAAGAACGGTCACGATCTTCCAAGGTAATCAATTATTGATCAGTGAAAGTATAATTGATTTAGTAGTCTATACTCATAGTTTACTCTTACTGTTATTTATTATAATGAGTAAAACAATTTTTTTTAATGCGTCAATCTCTGAAAAAACTGGATTGATTTTAAAAATCTCTCGCCATTGAAATAATATTATCCTAAATTTGTTATGGGTGTAGGAGTTTCGCGGATAATACCATACAGAGACTCAGGCGTACACAGACTTATCTCAGCGGAATGGTCAAATAAAAAGCGTCTTTGCTTCGAGCTATACGTGCACATATTCTAAAAACAGGTGACACCAACCTTTTTTAAACGGTTTCACTGAGATTAACATCACTATATAGTATATAGCAAAGTTGGTTTTCATTTGACCATTTCACTGAGATAAATCTAAATACCTACGCTTTATAGATCAGCCTAATGATGGAAAAAAAACGCAGTGAATAGGCTCCTCTTGGACAAGCTTGGACCGGCGTCCATTTTCGCCTTCATCTTCATCTTCCATCAGGCGAGATGCAAGACAAACGCCTGCCTAGAGTGAATAAAAAAATAAGTATCTATACTAAAAGGAATTATTTGTTTACACGACAAGTTACTTCGACAGGTCGGCCAAGTAGGATCTATGGTAGTAGCCCAGCTGCATACGCCGAAGGTCCCAGGTTCGAGTCCTGGTCTGGAGAATCATTTGTGGGATAAACAAAGACGTTTTTTCTCGGGACATTGTTTCTAAGGTATTTATATTGGGTTCCTCCCAAGTTCACTATACCAGGCCTATCAGAAAGTTTTGCGAAAAAAAGATTTTATGTATGGAACGCTGGCGAGTTATAATTCATTTTGAAAGTTCGATTATTTTAAAGTAAGAATATATTTTTTCCACATAAAAATTTCCATCTAAATTGTTATAAATATTTTGTGTCATAAAAATATGGATTTTCGTTGATAAAATTTTCGTGCAACGAATTTTTACGAATTCAAGTCCAACTTGAAACCTGATGAATCTTTTAATCGACTTTAATTAGCTTTTATGAAAAAGGCGTCTTCTCCAGCAACTGTGTACCGCTGGTATAACGAGAAAGAAAAAAGAAAAACTTTAAACGCTGAACATGGTCAAAATACAACGGTTTTAAATAATTTGGAAGTACAATCATATTCAACTTTATCAGGCATGCAAATATTTATAATAATTTTCTAGTAATGTAATTGTAATTTATAATTTTATTCGAATTCAAAAGATTAGGTAAGTACGTAAGTCATTTACTAACAATTACAAATTAGATGTCCGTATTATTAAATATTAACTTTCCCTAATATAAATAAATTTTTAAGTGCGGTCGCTTAAGTTTGAAGTGTGAAGATAGAAGTGGTCGTTCTTTGACTGCTGTTGACAAAACCAGCGAATCACATACGAGGGGGTTCAGCACAATCTGCTGAGTGGATGGGGAAGTGTTCATGATATTCTACAAACGAGGTTATTCATCTTATAGCGATGTAAGATTTTTTAATTTGTTGTAGCTGATAAACGAGGGTTCGATCCACCTGAAGGCATCATCAATCGTAGATGATATTGGTTAATTACATTGTTATTTATTGATTGATTTATGTAATGTTGCCGAACGGAGGCTTGAGTTGAAATGGCCTTTGTTCCAGAACTTACTCTGGCTGTTCCTATCCTCTGGCTGGAACACAACCACGTAAGGATTATTATGGCGGACAAAATAGGAAGTATTAACGCCTCAGGTGAGATCTTAACATAAGAAGCTACTATCACTAAAATTTGCAAAAGGACCTTTGAGTTAACACTACACCGTATACTATTTGTAGCCAAGTAACTGAGTTAGTAATACCTTCTATCTTAAAATTTACAACATCTTGCAGAACCAAACAAAAGTCTCACACCCCTGGTAATAAACCACTGATGGTAAAACCATAGCTCGGACTATAGCATCCACTTTATTTTGGGGTAAAAATGGGGTAAAATTATTGAGAAGGGATGTTTTACGATGTACTTCATTTTACAGTCCCTGTTATGTGGGGCTGCATTGGTGAGGTATCGACAGTATTTTTGTTTTTGGAGAGTATCGGTTTTTGGCAGTTTGTGATATTATTTTGTTGGGTCTTGTTGAGGCCTATGTTCGCCTGATGGAATAATAATATGATGACGCAGGGTTTTTTGATTACAAACATCTTTACCATTGAAACACATGGAACTTGAATCGTAATTATCCTAAATAGGGATGTAACTTTTTTATGTACAATTGCCGACATATTTTTTCGGATAGCATTCCTGTTTAAAACTATGTACAGTATCTGCTTGTTTAAAACGCGCATCGAAATCGTCACATCTAAGTATTCAAGGAAATTTAAAAAATGTTTTTATTATTTTAAAAATTAGTGTTTGTTGCTTTATTTTTGAAATTACTGTTGTTTACTGTGTTTTTTTTTTATCTGTACAATATATAAATTTCCTAGAGATGCTTTTAGGTATAAATAGTGTAGGTAGGTATACGACAGTCAAATATTTTAGTTTACACATTGCAAACTCGATACTATCATAGTATCAATAAGAATAAGAGTAACTTAAAGTTTTTATTAACAAGAAAATATATACCTATATACCTATAGAAAATAACTTTTTTTTTAAGTCCTCCTAGTTTTAAATTACCTCTGACGTGGAAACAAGGTAACTATAAACGTTAATTGAATTTTAGTATAAAAGTATTCAGTAAATAGTAATTTTTTTTTTGCAGTACATGTACAGTAACATTACCTTCCATCTGCCACATCAAGCAGCAGTCACTGCAATCAACGGAACAGTTTTACTCCGGTTGATCCCTAATTATCCACTCACTAACAGTTGTTGCACTTCATGTAATGGCGTAGCGTCAGCAGAATACCGCCTTGCATTACAGCGAGGATGTTGAACTGTACCGTTGGCAAAAAAGTGGATGCTTTTATATAATGTAAGAGGAAATGTTTTTGCACAGATGTTGTGTGTGAGGTGACGTGATTTTAAGTTTTAAGCTAGTATATTTATTTATATAGATTATATTAGGTTAACAGGTAAGATTATTTGGTACCAATGAGGGTTATTTAAAGAATAGGTAACAGTTACAGGCCGTGTGTAGTGCCACCCAGGAAGACGTGCCCCGAAGTCACAAACTACGATGAATAGAGTCAAAAAGTAGCGGGGCTTTTGATTCTCAGCGGCTGACCCGCTAGCGGGTATCCGCTCGCGCACCCCCTTCCCTAACTGGATATCGCTCCGATGAAGGCTGCTTAGCAATTCCTTGCCACAGCCGTGAAGGGGGTTTTTAATGGGTAGGTGCCATTTGGGTGAGTCCCACATCACCCTACAGACGGCTTCGGGGTACACACGACCCATTTACCGGGGTATACAGAAATTGACAATTACTTCTTCTTATTGAAGTCAAATAAAGTCTTTACCAGCAGTCCGGACAAACCTTCGTGAAAAAGAACTAACAAGAAACTTCACGGGTATCATTTTTTCCAAAATAAATTTACAACATATTTTTATGTCAACACAAAATTATTCTTATCTGCATCTGTCGGCAAGCTCTTACTATGATACGACCTTTCTAACAGGTCAGATGTGAGTCATACTGCACCTCTCCAAATTAGAATTCATTTAACATAAACATTTTTAAGCATAAAGTAAATCGGACACACAGGAAAAGTAAATTAAATATAATTGAGCTTAAACACTTCGTAATCTCCTTTTACTTTAAGTTATTTAAGTATTAGGTACTTTAAGAGTGGGTTATTTAATGTAGCGATAAGGAATTAAAAACGAAACAACAAGTTGATTCAGTTGTTCTTATTGCTAGAGATCCAAGATTCGAGTCCAGGCCGGGGCATTCATTTGTGTGATGAACACAGATGTTTGTTCTCGAGTCATGGTTGTTTGTATTTATATATGTATATTTATTCTGGGGTCCATCAGTTCGCTGTATAGTCATCCATGAAAGAAAGTCTGCTTAATCGGGGGCCATACAGTTGGTTTGTTTATCTGGGGTTAAATTCCATTCTTATTTTTACTTTTCGTAACTCTCCAAGCATTATATTGGGAATAAACGTAAAAAATATTCAAATAAAACGCCTTATAGAAGACTAAGGCAGATTGATTTATTTCTAGCAAAGTATACTGTCCACTTTTTTCAACGAATAGGAACTAGAGAATAGGAACGTGTAAATAAAATATGTTTATATATACGAAATGTGCGCGACAGCAACTGTGTGTCTTACCACGTATGGCTTGACAAGATGGCGGCTGCCACACAAAAATATATTGCACATGGGGCTACGCGCACAAATGAGTTGAACTATATATAATATGATAAACAAACTTAATCTACCTACCCTACTACTAGCCTACGTCTTAAACCCTCAACTGGATCTAAAATATTAAATACCAAGAATACGGAAACGCCAGAACATTCCTTTAATATAAGAAATTATTATCATAAACACAACCTTTTCATAGTTAATCCTCGTTTTATTGACCACATCAATGATACCTTATAAACAATAACAGTCAAAATACCAATTAAGAGGGATCAAGAAGTACTACGCAGTAACTGCTGGATTGAAATAAGGTCATAAACCACAAATCTTAATAAACATCAAATTTTCTCATAAGCTAGAAAATAAACAATTTTAAGAGCTAATAAAACTTAATGGCTGTCTTTTAAACCCCACGGTTGTTTCGGTTAATATTATTTCGTTTCATTGCAATTGCATTAATGAACATTTTTTTATTGTTATTTTTGTCCCTTTGAATGGCGTGATAATTCTAGGATGTTGAATTTATTTCAAAATCGATACGCTTGTGATTTAAATAGTTGAATAATCAGTAGGTATAAGATGTGTCCTTTTTCGTAATACTTCGATCGCTTTTTAAAAACTCATGTCTAGACAAAATATCAAAACTAATAATTGCATGAAAAGATTATTCATAAGTGAGTTTAATACGTGGAGTAAAAGCACAGTACATGCTATCAGTACCGTCTAAATAAATAAAAAATAACTCTAAACGCCTGGCCATAAGTCCTCTGCGTAATAATATTCGGCGAATTAAGTCGAGTAGTACAGTAAATAAAGATAAATGGAGGGCAGTGATTGGTCGGAAAACAATTGTTGTGACAGATGGCCGAGGGACCTTTTAGTGCGAGAGTTTATGAAGGCTTATGGTCACAACAAATTTAATGCCAGACTTATTTTAGTATTAGATCTCGCGTAATGGCGGTTTTATTTTGAGGATGGTTTAGAAACTGCGATGTTTTTGTTGTCTTTTGTTTAATTACAATATGAAGTAAACAAGAAACATTTCCTTCCCTTTTTGTACAAGCAAAAATAGTTGTGACTACTTTTATAGGTACACTTAAAGTTATGTACTTAACAGAAGAAATGGCAGAAATAAACGCTTGTCTAATTTCCAATATCAAATATACAAAATAACAATTTAATTTTTTTATTCGGTATATCAGGCTTTGACATCAGCGGCTTCATATCTCGAAGGTCCCGAATTCGAGTCCTGGCCGGGGCAATCATTTGTATGATGAACACAGATGTTTATTCTCGGGTCACGGTTGTTTATATTTATATATGTATGTTTATTCCGGATCCAGTTCCCATGTGACCCATAACACAAGCTCTGCTTACCACACGTTCATACAATTGGTGTGTTTGTCTGAGGGATTGGTTTATTATTATTATCTATTTATTCATTGGTATAATAATTATTTCCTTTAAGCCGCGAGCCAATGAGACGTCGCCGATTGTAAAACGTTACGTCAATTGTTTTGGCTACAGACAGCAGACTATTATTGTTTATTTTTCTATTTTATGTCCAATTTTAGTGATGCTAGAGCTTCTTTTGTTAAGATCTCGTCTAGGGCGGTACTAGAGTCCTTTCTATTTTAAGCGCTATAATAAGCACCTTTACTTGGTTGAGGTCTGGGTAAAGGGAAGGATCAGTTAGTGGAGAGTTAGTAGTTACTGGAACAAAGCCTACTCCGACGTCAGCCTGCGGTCGGTAACGCAACACTATTCGATATTCAATAAATAACATCTACCACTTACCATCAGATGGATTGCGAGCTCCTTCGCCAGCCTTGACAATCACCTTACTATTAAGCGGTGCTTTTTACGCAGCGCTGTTTAGCTGATTAGTTGTAAATATTTGAAAGGAAACCCCGCACTCTACCAGCTTTTTAAGGGATAGAAAATTAAAACTCCGAAACATTGTCTAGCGCAAAACGAATCGCTGTCCCCGCGATCGCGTCACCGAAGCTACTCGATCTTTCTTACTACCCGTTTCCCAGTTAATAAAAGTGCGCGGTTGACAGCTACCCGTGTCTGCTGATTTATTCAATAATGCAAAAAAGGTAATAGTACTTCTACATAGATTTCAAGTTATAACCAGTAGGTACATAAAGAGTAAGTAAATAAACGTAAACAGGAATAACCAGTGAGCAATAGGTACATTAAAATATTAAGAACAATCCGAATTGAAAAACACCTAGGCATAAGGTTGTGTGTGTGCGTCGCCTACAATATTCCCCCCTTAGTGCTAACAGCACTATCATACTACAGCCCGTCATCTATACTACTTGACCGGTTAGTTGGTACATACAAGCTATTGGCTGGTGTATTCATAAAGACATTATAGCAATGGCAGTCAGACCTGATCTGCGTCCGGACCCGTTCGGACGTGTTGAAGGTCGCTCCCGGCTGCCGAGTCACGATTGTTGTCTCACGACTTCTCTCGTATCAATACTCAAACGCCACTCTCAGATCCGTTCTGCGTCCGGCCCCGCTCGGACGCATTCGCGGTCGCTCCAGCAGTTGAGTCACGATTGTCGTCTCACGACGACAACTCGTTCGCAATACTCATACGCTGTTAGCCTCTTCAGGGCTTACGCTGCGGCCGGTTTCGATCGGCTGCAAGTAAGTCGGTCTCTTGCACAGCAACAACAGAGCTGAGCTTACCGCGGTCGATTAAATTCGATAGTGGTTCGCGAGGCTCGGGCTGTTTTTCTGGCTGCGTACTTGGCGCTTGGCGCCTGTACGTAGTCAGAGACTCGCTCTGCGGCCGGCCCCGGCCGGTCGTAACGTAGTCAATCCCGCACCCTGTGCACCCCTCGCATTAAAAACCTCACCTCGGTGAGTGCAGCAACAACAGGGTTGAGCTTACCGCGGTCGATTAAATTCGATAGTGGTTCGCAAGACTCGGGCTGTCCTTCTGGCTGCGTACTTGACGCTTGGCGCCTGTACGTAGTCAGAGACTCGCTCTGCGGCCGGCTCCGGCCGGTCGTAACGTAGTCAATCCCGCACTTTCAGTGCAACACAACTTCGTCAGGTCTACGGCCGGTTTTTGTTGTCAATTTATTGACGACACACTCCGTAGTAGACTCGCGTTTGATCAGTTGGATACTTAACGGTGGCAACTAAGCCTGATAGCGTTGCCCCGGTGCGCTTCCAAGGCCTTTCAGGCCAAGGAGAAACCGGCTGACCCGATCCCATTGCACTTGAGCCTTTCCCAGGGTGACGGTACAGTGCTGTCCGAATTAGGGGCACCACTTCGCGTCGTCCCCAGCCCCCTACCGCGTTTTAGGTTTCCGCGTTTCTAGGGAGGTGTAGGTGCTTGGTTTGCTAGGGAACCTAGGCATTTTTATTTAGTTATATATCATATATATAAAGCTTGGTAAACTTTGCTAGGTCGTTCGCCCAGGCGCTCGTTGCGTCTGGCGCCAGCATATCGGATGACTTAATAACGCAGGCCTTACAGGCAACTATCGCGTCCCCGGCCCCTCAGGCCTCAACCCCGGCCCCTCAGGCCTCCGACGTCCAGACCCCTCAGGTCTTCAGCTCTCCCGCGTCTCCCGCCTCGTCCGAGATGGACTGCGAATCGGTCGCATCCTCTCACGCGTCTCGTCGTAAGCGTACCGCTCCCGGGAGCGACTCCGAACCCGCGTCTGATACGTCGTCAGAGCCCGCGTTTCAACTTGTTGCCAAGCGCTCCAAGAAGCGCTCGAAGAAAGCTTCGGTATCATCAATACCCGAGCCCTCCCCGGTGTCTTCAACACCAGCCCCCGCGCCGCTAAAATCGCTCGTAGTAACCGCGTCTCCGTCGGTCCCATCGAAGCCAGCGACGCGCTGCGCTCCCGTCCCGCCGAAGCCTCAGCTCCCTCCGCCCGTATTCCTCCGTGAAAAAGCGCGCTGGACCGCGGTCTCTAACTTGTGCAAAGAGCACAAAATTTATTACTTAAACGCCGCCAACGCTGGCGAAACAATCAAAATCAAAGTAGCGACCGTCGACGACTTCCGGTCTTTCACTAGGCTTCTGTCGATCAATCAAATCGCGTATCACACCTACGCCCTCCCGGAGGAGCGTAAGATCCGCGCAGTACTACGGGGCGTCCCGTTCGAACTCAGTAACGAAGACATTCTCGAGGACCTTAAGACTCAGGGCTTCCCGGCCGTAGCAGTGCACAAGATGCACTCCAACCGCGGTAGGCGTTTTCCCTTAGCTCTAGTAATCCTTATATATCCATATCCAGCTATATGGCCACGCAGCGGCAAACTGTTCAGCTCCCCCCCGGTGCGTAAAGTGCCTGGATCCTCACATCACTAAGGAGTGCACTCGCACTCTGGAATCCACTTCCCCCCCTGCCTGTGTGCTGTGCGGCCAGTCCGGCCATACAGCTAACTACAGGGGCTGCCCACGCGCTCCGCGCTCCACCGCCAAGAGGGTCGCGCCTAAACCGGCGCCGCCGCTCACTCCCGCTAACTTCCCGCCGCTGCGTAACCGGGGTCCCCCGGAAGCAAAGCCCGTTCAGCCGACGCCTACTCCGGCTCTGTCTTGGAGGCAGCGTCCGGCCGTCCCGCCTGCACCTTCCCGACCCATCCCAGCTCCCGTAGCTTCCGTAGGGCCGCGTCCCGCTCTGTCATCTTCACCTCAGTCGTCGTTGGCTGAGGACATGAAGACCGTGTTCGACGTCATCCAAAACGTCGACATTAACGAAATCTCCGTACTCGCACGCAAACTGCGAGCCGCCCGCTCTCCTCAAGAGCGTTTATTTGCGTTAGCCGAGCATCACTCGCTTTTAAGTTCATTATAAATTTTTATTTTTGTATAAATTCGTAAATAAGTAAATTATAATGTCTAGACCTGCGAATCCCGCGTCCTGTCGTATCAAACCCAAGGGCTTATCCCTAGTATCTTTTAACGTTCGTAACCTTAGCAACAACCTTGCCGAGCTCAAACTGTTTCTTCAGAACAACGACCCAGATCTTATACTTCTCCAGGAGACATAGCTCACTCCTAATCGCTCCAGGGGATTCGCTATTCCTAAGTACGCGTTTACACGTAACGATAGGCCTAACTGCGACGGTTTCGGCGGCACTGCTATCTACTACAAAAGAGGATTCCATTGCTGTCCTCTCCCTACCCCTCCTCTCCTCAACATGGAAGCCACCGTATGTAGATTGGCTATGACTGGTCATCCGACCATCATCAAAGCTTCAGTCTACATACCTTGTGGCACCAAACCTATCCGCAGCGACTTTGAGACCATTCTCGCCCTCGGCCGTTCAGTCATTATGTTCGGAGACTTTAACTCCAAACATACTGACTGGACGTGCCTATCAACCAACCAAAGCGGTATAGCTCTCCTCGACATCACCAACTTACTCGACTTAGACGTCGTCTCCCCCATCACTCCCACTCACTATCCCGACAACCCGAACCACTCTCCTGACATCCTCGATTTTGCAATCGTCAAGCATATCAACCTCGACCTCAGGTCTATCGAACCGCTCGATGACCTAGGTTCTGACCACCGCCCCGTTTCCCTCGTGCTAGGACCGCCTAACGTTAACGTCACTTCTCCTAAGACCTTTACCGACTGGAAAGGTTTTAAAAATACGATAGTTTCTGCCTTAGAGGCCCCAAACTCTCCGCTCGCGATCTCGCCCGATCAATTAGATAGCCCGGATAAAATAGATTCGTTAGTAAAATTCTATCACTGATGCTATCAACTCAGCCATCAGTGTAAACGAAAAGGTTGCTAAGAAAGGCAAACCCACGCTTCCTTTAGCCATTAGCGTTCTTATTAAAGCTAAGAACGCGGCTCTCCGGAGAGCCAAGAAATATCCCACGCCCGCCTATAGAACAGCTGCGAATCAGCTACAACGCAAAGTTAGATCTCGCCTCGCGGAACTCCGAGACGCCCAGATGAACGATCTCATGGCGAATATCTCCCCGTCCCACCAAGCGTATTATCGAATGGCCCGAGCCTTACGCGTAGACGCCGCCTCTCACGTCCCTCCTCTCACTCGTCCCGATGGCTCTATCGCCTTCGAAGACGAAGAGAAAGCCGAATGCTTCGCTGACAGCGTTGCGTCTCAATGCTCGCCCAGCACGCAACCCGCGAATCCCACTCACATCAAAGCGGTGGAGGACGAAGTACTCCGTAGAGACTCTCTCCCCATCACCGCCGACCCCGTCACAGTCTCTAATGATGAAATCTCGCTTCTTATCAAAAGTCAAAAATCCAGAAAGGCTCCGGGTGCGGATGGTATTTCCAACCACGCACTTAAGCACCTGCCTCAACAGGTGCTTACCTTGTTAGCTATCATTTTCAATGCCTGCTTCGACCTTAGCTACTTTCCAAAAGCTTGGAAAGAAGCGACAGTCATAGGCATACCCAAGCCGGGTAAACCTCTTAATATCCCGGCCAATCACAGACCCATCAGCCTCCTCAAGGCAATGTCTAAACTTCTCGAGAGAGACATACTCTCTCGAATGCGGAACCATCTGTTTCAAACGGATGGCGATCCTCTCATAATTCCCCACCAGTTCGGCTTTCGCGCTAAGCACTCCTGCCCTCAGCAAGTCCATCGAATCGTCGAGTACATACTCGACGGCTTCTATCCGAAACGAAAGAAAACGATCGCAGTTTTCTTTGACGTAGCCAAGGCTTTCGACAAAGTCTGGCACAGCGGTCTCGTTTATAAACTCTACAAAATAGGCTTACCGGCTCGCCTAGTTAGGATAATCGCGTCGTTTCTCAAAGACCGCACGTTTCGATTCAAACATGAAGGCACGCTCTCCGCGCCTCGTCCCATAAAGGCTGGAGTCCCTCAAGGCTCAGTCCTCGCCCCTCTTTTGTATACCGTGTACACTAACGACATTCCCATTCCGCCGAAAGCCGTCGAACTCGCTCTCTTTGCCGACGACACTGCCCTTTACACCAAAGGCCGCAGAGCCCCGGGTCTCGTCACCAGACTCCAAAAGGCTGTAAACGCCCTCGGTGCTTGGTTTAAAAAATGGCGTATCGATGTGAACCCAGAGAAGAGCTCTGCGGTTTACTTCGACTACAGACGCAGTCGTATTGCCGACAATCTCCAAGTGAGAATGCAAGGCACTCCCATCCCCTGGAAGCGCAGTACCAAATATTTAGGCGTCATCTTAGACCAGACGCTTTCTTTCAATCCTCACGTCGATAGAGTAACGAAACTCGCACGTTTTTACCTGGGCCGGCTTTACAGTATGTTAGGTAGAAAAAGTAAAATGTCCTTCAGAAACAAACGTACGCTTTATAAGGTCTGCGTTAGACCAGTCATGTCATATGCCACGCCAGTCTTTGCCCACGCCAAACCCTCCGTCCTGCACAAACTGCAGGTAGTTCAAAACCTCTTCTGCCGCAGGGCCACAAACGCACCTTGTTACGTGCGCAACGCGGACCTGCACAGAGATCTTGAACTGCCTACAGTTCAACAGCACCTAAAAACACTCTCAGAATCGTTCTTCAAACGCGCCGAATCCCATCCCAATCCACTAGTTCGAAATTCAGTCTCATATACTGCTCCTGTCTTAGATTCGGTATACAAAGTCGCTAGACCGAGAAACGTGCACACAAGCGAACGTACGCAATTAACTTTAGATCTCGAGGCCCTTCAGGACGCAAATTCTAATTCTAACGTAAATTCTAATTCTAACGTAAATCCGAATTAATGTAATTTTAATTTTCGATTTTTAATGTTTTTATTATTTACTTTTCATTTTTGAGCACCTTCAGTGCTATGTAAATCCCAGCGGGTGACCCCTTAAGGGCCCCGCTAGTGCGGCCTCTTTCTCCAATTGGCCGTCGCTCAGATGAAGGCTGAGTGGCAAAAATGCACGAGCCGACAGGGGGTTTTTAGTGGGTATGGTTCTGGTAGGCGTCGGGACGAGTCCCACATAACTTTGGAATCGCGCCAGAGTATGCGTCAGAGCATTTTTATCCTCCTGCCCTTCCCGCGGAGGGGAACAAAAAAAAAAAAAACAAATGGCAGTCTGATCAGTTTTACAAGCTTAGCTAGAATCCTAACAGTTCCAAATTCAAACTAGATCTACTGAGCTTTTATTGTATATTTTAGTTATTTTGTTGCTAGTAAATCAAAAAGCATTTCAATTCTTCCTGAGCTATCAAAATGTCTGCTATGTTAAATATAAAATATTTACCATGTGATATAAGTTTGATTCAAAATTTAAATAAATCAATTTTTTTTTTCAACATTGACGATTGCTTGTTCTTGTGGAGTATATAACGCAAGGCTCTACCACCAGTTCGGAGAGACCTTCGTGAAGATGAACTGTCAATAAATTCACGTGTGTAATATTTTGAAAATAAATGTACAATGTCTCTCAGGTCTATAGGTACAAAATTAATCTTATCTGCATCTGTTAGCTCGGCAAGTCTCACTCTGACGCCTTACGGCTTTTTAAAAATATTTTTGTAAGTAAAAATATTACATATCGTCATCTTAAGGTCCCATCCCATCTATCACAATTGCTTCGTGAAAATATTAAAAATCTCTTAACACTTATTTAATTTCAATTCAAGTTCTACCACATTTCTTCGCCACGACTTGTCATAAAACATCACGGCTTTCTTTTTTGTAAGTGAATTAACTTTTGTATGACAAAGTATAACAAAAACCTTACCTGTCCGCTGTCGGCACGGATTCGGCTTTAAAAGATACGGCTATTGTACACAAATAGCGATATAGTTGTGTTAATAGTCTTGATAGTTAGAGTATTTACGCAACGGATTCGAATAATACTTGTCGAAGTAAACAACATCGTTAATTGACGCACCTACAAATTTCTATCATAACTATACATGGAAGTTCAGAATAATTTAAGAAGTTCCATCCAAATACCATAAAAGTCAATGCGAATAATTAATTTCCTAATGTAAAGTTAAATATGTTTAATAAATATTATGCGTCTCGTGACCAAATGCCTAAACGTCTGTCACACATCTAATTTTACCTAAGTAAAACGTGACAAAAGCTATATATCCAGAAATAAAATGCCTTTTTTATGACTTTATTCTTAAATTAGATTTTGCTCAAGAATTTCACAAATAAGTTACAAGTATCAAAACCACTTTACCTCCCAGCGGTGGTCACTCGAAGAGACCGCAGCAACAAAAACTTACCGACAAAGTGCACTCATAACGCCGTCCCATTGTTGGCCACGGTGGGACATTACTACCCGATTATGTGTGGTTTTGTCCCAAATTTAATAGTCCCACAAAAACTGGCTGGAGTTAATGGGAAGTCTGAATGAAACCCACAGGATGACAGAAATTTGGTTGTCATGAGGTAATTTATGTTGAATGATATGCTACCAACTACTGAATATTAAAAGATTTTTTTTTAGAGGAAGTATTTTTTTCTACAGATCAGATAGATTTTTGAAAAGTTAGTAGATTGTTGATTCGTTTTTCTATAAATTTTTGATAGCTTTAGCGATTGTATATTTACCCCTAGTTCATGACTAATGAGAACAGAAGTTACCATTTATAACGCCACATCAGAGATGTTAGACTACAAAAAATAATTCAAATCACTTGTCTTTCAAAAACCCATAAATATAAAAATCAAGATTCCGTCGCTTAAAGTGAAATTAATGGCTAGTAAAAATATATAAATATGAAAAAGAATATGGCAAACATACACATTACGCAAAAGAATGCTCATTAAAATCCAAAAAAGATAGTAGGCGTCCGCAGTCTGCAAACAGTACACCAAAGGAACAATTTGAGTACACAAAAGAACACAACACGCCTACAAAGAATACAGATAATTAAGAAAAATAACAGGTTATCGTTAATTTATCAGATAATTGACAGTTTTTCATTAACGGAAAGATGTTAAGTGACGGAGTATGCTGTCCAAATTCAAAAATACTTGATCTCTAAAAGTCCGAGTCTCGCTCGCTAATCGATGCATACAGGGGTTAAAAAGGAAACCACTTTTTTGAATTTTTGACGTTCAATGGAATGTTTTAAAAACCGTTTTATCTGGTAGTCCGGATTTTTCAGTGAAAAGTTTTTATTTCGTATTAAGAACTCCTTGTTTAGATCAAAAGGCAAAAAAAAAAATTTGGCACTATTTTGAAAAGTGTTTATTAATAAATTAGCAGTCACTGAATAATTATACAAATTGACTTATCTTTCTTATCTAATCTTGCACTGTAACAATGCGAATTGTATCAATTCAAATGCACTAATTGATATAGTAAGGATGCAGAATTTGAATGCTAAAGTTACTCTCCCGAGTTATTGCACTTTACCACCGCAACAATCCTGTCTTCGTTTGCACTCGTTTATTTGTTACAAATTAATATACGCATTTACATTGTAGGTCAAATTTACCTTCAGTAGTGCTAAGTATTTTAAGTTAGAAACTGGCTGTGGGCGGTCGTCCATTCGCACCTGTTTTGCCCTTTGCTTAGATTGTTAGCTAAATAATGTACTTAAAGAAGATGTTTCGAAGCGAAAGTTAGGGTTTGAAAGTAAACACAATGGTTAATAAAGTTAAAGTGGTCTTCTGTCCCCGAAAGGATCAAAAAGGCAATATCTAGAAAAATACTTAACTTACTAAAATAACTTACTTTTGATGTAAAGTTTTTGTTATTATCAATTTTATACGCGTTTTTATTACTATTTTATTTTTGGAACGAGACACACCGAATGAAAAGCAGCCATGGCCATCGTAAGTCGTACCTAAGTAAATAAATAAATAAGTATTTTGTTGCTGACCGCAGGGTTAAGTTGACATTGTCTTTGGTCCAGTAGAAACACCGGCGGGTCATACCATTCCCTTTAACCGCACAATAACCAAATTAATGAGATTTGATGTTATTCAGGTAAATAGCCTTGCCTTTCATGCCAGAGGTCCCGGGTCCGGGTTCGAATCATATTTTCTTTCTAGTCGTGGATGTGTATGTACGTTTATTTAAGTTTATTTCTAATATTTATGTAAAAAAACATCTATAAACATATATTTCTTAAGT
Source organism: Marasmarcha lunaedactyla (assembly GCA_923062675.1). NCBI lineage: Eukaryota > Metazoa > Arthropoda > Insecta > Lepidoptera > Pterophoridae > Marasmarcha > Marasmarcha lunaedactyla. The sequence continues at coordinate 18,240,070 of OV281359.1, forward strand.
TTATTTATCCGTTATCTAGTATCCATAACACAAGTTCTTAGTGATACTTAATTTGGGCTAGATAATGTGGTGTGTTAGTTGGAAATATTTGTTTATTGTGATTATTATTACGGCAGTAAAAATATGAAGGACTGTAGTACCACCCCAAACGAGATCTTAAGTAATCTTAACACGACTCTACGACCACTATTCCTAGATCCAACTTAGAATCTCTTGCATAATCCGGTAACAAAATAAATCAAGAATCCACAACCAACTGCAACCCGTCAAAATTAAATACGTTAATCATTCAAACATGTTTCACTTACTCAACAACATTTATTTCATCGTCGGATAACAGATGGTAATGGTAATCATGCCAATTGGCAGTCCTATAAAACACAGGAGATTCGCGTGCATGTCTTAGGAAAATACCTTATATGGAAAACGAAGATGTACGGACCTGGTCTTTAGGGTTGGCTCTTGTGGATAAATTTGTATAATTAAATAATTTGTTTTGAAATCTTTGCTGGTGAAGTAAAGTTTTGTTTGTTGTAATAATAAAAATTTATCCCAGTTATTGCACTTTCCGTTTGAACTTCTAACGCTGTGCAACGCCTTTATCTTTTGCTAAATTAAAACCTTTTTTTTTTGCATAATACGCAAAAGAATAATATGCAGTATGAATACTAAACCTCAAAGTCCGGTGAAATTTAAAAGGCCAACAGGGCCATAAAAAAAATTTCTATTTCGATACTCTTAAAATTGGTCTTTTGTAATATAAATTATCCTTGGTGTCTCTGTCCGTTTTATTTTACATTTGAATTCTGCATACTGTGGGTTTTTGTATGTTTTTATTTTTATATAAATGAAGAAGTGCAAATTATTTCTCAACTGATAAGTTAAAACGTACAACAGTTATGTTACAGGATATAAAAAGTGTTAAAACTTATAAAACGAATCTTTCTAAATAAGAACAATGAAATATTTTTCGCAGTTGAAGCAGTGATAGATTTGCTGATTATAAAATGATCCCTTTCAAACTAGTAGAACTCCTATCATTCCTACAAAAGATCCATCCGTTTCGAAAATTAGATTCTAAACCGTTATATTTGTTAGTAAAATTTGGTTCGAGACGCCAATTTATCATAAAAATGTGCCTATTGTACCAGAAAAATATAACATCAGAAATTTCAAACGTAGAGTAAATAGGTTGATGACAGGTGTGTCAATTCCCCGTCTTTATCGTTACTTTCCAACACCTGAGATGGAAAACCAACGCTATTACTTTTACAACTAGTACTGTACGAGTTCAGCAAAAAATTCATTCAATTAATCTTGTTTTATGTTTATCACAAGTTATCTTCTTACTTTCTTAAAAAATTCCAACAATATCCATATTTAATCTTGAATTTTGTCAACCCTAACTAAAGAATCTCTGTACGATCTACAAAAAAAGTTGGAATTTCTACATTACATGGGAATTATCGTGGATAGCGGTTTTAAAATAAACTTTTTTACTACAAAAGAAGCTTATTCTTTATGACTTTTAACGGCCGCAGTCGGACATGTCAAATGGTTTGTGAAAGCTCCTGAGTATAGATTTTATTTAGCGAATTAATACTTTGTCTATCTATATTGCTAAGCAAAACCTATAATTAAGATTTTAGATTTTAGAATTGCTCGATAGAATATATATTTTTTCTCTGCAACCTAGAAACTACGGATTATGAGCTCGCGGCTTTTGTAGAATGCAGATGTGTTGAAAACTGAGGCAGTTTTCACGATGTATGGTTGAGGAGGGCGATGATGGTTGGATCCCGCGTTAACTCGTGAAAGGGTATCGTTTTAGGGGTGTGTGTTTGGATACTTGAGGGGACTTGCCGATTCTTCGTCAAAAAACTTTATGTAACGTCAATAAGAACAAGTGATTGTCAATATTGAGAAATAAATATTTGAATTTGAATGCGCTTTGGGTACGCAGTGGACGCGGTTTTGCTCGGTTTGACGCTCGTTCGCGGTTGATTTCTATGTACAAATACAGAGAAGCGTTGTACGAGTTCTAAGCGTATGTCAGTAAATGCACATTTACTATCATTTCATGTGACCTTTGTTGCAACAGCATCTAGAAACTACGAAAATCTGTGCATTATACTATTGACTCCATACATTTAGTGTTCTGCACTAATACAAATCAAATTTTGTCCAAAAGTATTTTGCTGACCATAGCCATAAAAAGCGTATGAATGTTGAAAAATTCAGAACATAACACTTAACATGCTATAGCTCAGTATAACAATGGGATATCGGGTCGCGAGTTCGTATCCCGTTCGCGTAAACAATGGTAGTGTCTACTATTACGCTATATCGATGATGTAGGTAGCCTTTTCTTAAGTACCTAATAATAATTTTAATGTCATTAAAAACAGCAGCCATTTTGGGCCTAAACGTATTAACGTCCGAACTCATAGATATCAAATCAATTAAGGTGTTCTTAAGTTTCGATTTTTCAATTCTAAACTTAGAACCACTATTAATAAAGTGTAAATTCACTTAGCAAGAACTATACTTAAGTTTTCCTTAATAAAACGACACACACGCCTGTGACTGTGGCCGTAAGCTACAGTCCTAGATTTCCTCGTGGCGTTGCTCATGTCATGATTTAGGTGACCACGTGTGTGCCTCGGAAACGCCACCGTTTTTCTGATACAGCTAGTGCCGTCCACGAACGCGCCCTCATTTTTTGTCTATGGTCGCACACTACGATAAAAACATGAAAGTAGTAGGGCGCGTCTACGTCTTTTTTTTTGTTCCCCTCGGGGAGGGCAGGACGATATAAAAAATGCTCTTATGCATACCCCGCCGCTCGCGATATGGAGTTATGTGGGACTCGCTCCGAGCCTACCAGAGCCACTACCCACTAAAAAAAACCCCCTGAATGGCTCTGGCAATCTTTTGCTTCACAGCCTTCATCTGAAGCGACGACCAATTGGAGGAAAAGGCCACACAAGCGGAGCCCTTATGGGACCACCCGCTGGGAATTAACATAGCACTGAAGGTGCTCAAAGTGAATCGCAATTGAATTACTTCGAATTAAAATTAGAATTAGAATTTGCGGCCAGAAGGGCTTCGAGGTCGTCTGTCAGCTGCGTGGAATAGTACGCGGGTTCCTAGGCCTAGCGACATTGAACTTCGAATCTAGAACAGGGGGAGTATACGAGACTGAATCTCGAACTAGAGGATTGGGGTGGGTTTCGGAGCGTTTGAAGAACGCTTCCGAGAGTGTTTTGGGGTGCTGTTGCACTGTAGGTAGTTCAAGATATCTGTGCAGCCGCGCTCGAAATTTAAAAAGCCAATAGGGCCATAAATAAACTGCCCATTTCGAAAAAAGAACTGTTTTTTTAATATCCGGCAAACGATCGCTACGCTATGCAGCTGCTGGCAAGTGACATTCGTGCCCATACACATCACTAACCGTAGTTATTATAAAGGTTTCATTTGTTGTTGACCTTATTGTCGATTGAATCAATGCATCGTTGCCGACCGTAAACTTAAGTTGCAATTGCCTTTGTTCCACTAATTGCATGGGCGTTCTTTTTTCGTTTACCTGGCACACGAACACATTAACGTACATTATGGTTTAAATAGGAAGGACTGCAGTAGCCCCCCCCCCCCCCAGAGGAGATCTAAGCTTAATAAACTCTAGTACCGCTGAAAATAGCACTAAATATTAATCAAACCACAAATACTATTTTACAATTTCCATATGAATTTCATTTCTGTGTACCTTAGGTCTGCTAAGAATTCTCAGATCATAATTATTTCAACACAGTTTTAGGGTACAGGCTCAAAATGAGCAGGAATTAAACCTTACTGTTAATTTTAAAAATAAAAATTTGAAAATAAAATTTGCAGTAAGGTTACATGAAATAAATGTTTATTGAAACTCAAATCCTCAACTTAAGCGTCTCGCATTTTGAAGATCCAAAATTCTTTGTATACAAATATTGAGGAACCTTAATTGGCTGAGAAACAATGTTAACAGTGGAAGTAATGAAAGCTGGTGCGGTAAGTGAGAAACAAAACCAGCAGACTTTTTTTACAAATGATTTTAGTAAAAAATCTTTATGGATAAAATGACTAATAAACCATTTTTATATTATTATTAAATGCAATTATCATATTTTCTGCATCTATCAGGAATCGAACTAGGCAAAGCTACCAGCGACACCACGAAGTAGTTAAAAGTAAACGCAACCCCAGTACAAAAAGTATAATTTTTCCAACCCTCTTATTCCGTTATTATTTTATCTGAAACTTTTTAATTATCTGAAATTATAACGCTGTTTTAAATAAATATAACTAAAATAAAAGGTTATCATAAAAATACCGTAAAAAAATAAAATAATTCTATACGGAACACTCATGCAGCAGCACTGCAACGCCCTCACCAGCATTTTTAACTACTCAATTATGCAAAGCAAGCCTGTGACTTCGTTGCCTATGCTTAAACAACCAGTATTTAAACATTAAGTTGATATTTCCAGTACTGCCTGACCAAGCCAACTAGACTAATGTCAAACGTGGCCTCATTTCAATCGGCTATCGCCAGCACCACTACTATCAACCACTGCGTAATTTAAAGCCAATATTTATTAACATGACTTAAATATCTAAGTATTGACCCTCAGTTGTTTCGCTGTTCTTATATTTTTTGTTTGCAGTAAATGATTGAAAGGGAAGGCGCATTCCGCCGGTTGGTCTAGTTTGCTTGGTCGTTTGGGCGACTCGTGACAGTAATTTGCATATGACACTTGCTCTCCCGCGCCGCTGGAAAGCTTGGCTGTCGTGTGGACGTGGCCTTATGTTGCAACGATTGATCAATGCCTGGGATCGTAGTGAAGCTATAAAATGTTCGATGTAATACTGTTGTTTAGAGGTTATGAGAAACAATAGAAAATCATTTTTCAGATTCGATAAAAGTACAAAACATACTGTACTCACGTATTAATTTTTATTGGAATCCGACATTTTAGTTAAACAGATAAATTTGATACTTTTACCATTCATATCAATAATAGTGATCATATTTGAAAATATCGTATTAGTCGATATAATAATCACAATTACTAATAATAAACAAAACATCCATGATTCATGCTGTCCATAAATGGGGATGCCCAGGAGGCGTGTTTGTTTGTCGGCTATGAAAAATAAAAAACATACAAACATGAAAAAATCGGAACATAGGAGACCTTAGAACTCCGGAGTTTGTCACCTAGCGATGTCATGTTGCAAATAATATTGATTTCTCAACCATCCTGCTACAATTTTAACAATAAAAATGATTTATTATTTTATTTAAAATATCCGTATATGCTTGCGTTTTCATAGTACCTACTAAATATAACATAAATCATTAATACAATAATATTTTGTATTATGCCCCATTTGCATAATACAATGCAACATAATATTTTGTATCATACTATAAAAATCATAACTGTGGAACTATGTTATAAAATAATATTATAACATAAAATCAAAATGACGACAACCACATAAAATAACCTCAAACAAACACTTGACAACAATAAAATTTTAGTACAACAGACTTTTAGTATAACCAACCACGTATTATATTTATACTAATATAAGAGAGGGTAATCATTGCTTGTTAGTTGGTTTGATTGTAATCAAACTCTTAAACTGAATAACGTTAATTTTATAATGATAATTTTACTATCCAAGGCTTCTTTAGTTAAATACATTTTACGAACAAGCGATTTATAAGGATTTATATTGAACGGGCGCAATGCGGCTTTACCTTTCAAAGAAAACGTGGACTGAGAAAGTGTTTCTCGAGTAAATAAGTATTGTTGTAAAATACCAAAATAAACTTTGTATAATGTAAATTAGGAAGATACTCATAAATCTTGTCCCGTCGCCTGATAAAACTTAGAGGCAATCCGATTGTCACCAAGTGAAATAACCCGACGCAATACGATACTTTGGTTATTACGGTTAATACCAGTTACAATAATTAAATTTGATTGAAAACTAAATGTTAACAGTGCTACTGTCCAAATCCTAAGCAAATAACGTCACGTTTGACAGCCGTGTGACAGCCGTATGACAGCCGTTGGCTTGGCCAATCACAATAATAAAACCAACACCTTAGAACCTCATACTTTATAATGTTTTAGCGTAAGTATTCGACACCCAACACCAATATAGGCGTATTATACTGTACTACAATAAAGCATTAAATTCATCGAATCATTCAATTCAATGTTGTAAAAAGGGTGCAGATGTGTAAATTCCATATCGCAATGGTTTTAAGAACAAATCTAAGTACTTTTGAAATCTTGTTCAAACTCGAGTGCAGACATAAACAGAAGTATGAGTAAAAAGGACCTCTTCGACAAAAATTTAAAATAATTTATTACTTTATTGGTACATTATAATTGTACATTGAGAAATCCCGTTAAAGTCACGACAAAACTTCGATTTTTAAAGGTAAAATAGGTTTTTAACTTTCGTCACCCTTTTTTCCTTACCTAAATCAGTAGCTCTACAATGGACAAGATCTTCATTTCTAAACCACTTCGCAAACAGAGGGATAGTATTAGCCCCGGCGCAAAATGAGAGGTTTTTTTAATTTTTACGTGTGTATCTGTGTGTAACGGTTATCGCATCTTCTTTACGAATGATCCACTTTTTATTTCATATCCTTTTTGTTTGAAAGCTACTGGATCAACCAGAGATACAGTTCTTAGCCACGTTTGAAGAAAATTGGTTCATCCGTTAGGAAGTTATGCGTGATTTTTGCCGTCAATCGGGAGTATTATCATTCACGTCAACAAATAATCATTCATTTGAGATGAATAATTCTAAATTTGAACTAAATTTAAAACAAATGTTCCGGATCAAACGGCTATTTGTGAAAATAACATATTAATTTCAAAAATGAAAACCGGGAAATTCATAAATAAATTGATGTCGAATACGAGGTGGAGGTATAAAGGCAGCTAGAAAATAATCGGATAATCAACCATCTTCTTCCAGATGGACGTCATATATGCCTCATTACTTGGCTGGTCTAAAATTAATTTTCTTGTTACACAAAAAGTTCTCTAAAAATTCTAATAAATAATTTGTGATACGGAAATTAATAACCTACCATTTTCAGATATTACCTATTCAACCAAAACCTTTTGTATATTTCGAAACTTTCATAGTCGGAATATTAATCCACCAAACACATTCAAACAAGGACATCTATTTAGACAAACAACTTCCCTTAAATCCCTACTTTGTTACACTTGGTCCTTAACCTTAAGGTCATGGGCCTTATAATGTGCCAGCCGAGGTCTCGCAGCCGAGATGGTTATGTACAATTTCACGGGTTACCTTAGGAACTTATGGTCTAAGGTATCAACTGAGAGCGGGTTCCGAAAGTAGGTTTTCACAAGCTTGCGGCTTAACTTTTTAGTCTGGCGTGTTTTTATGTGAAACATTAACAAATTTACGAATATTAATTTCAAAGTTCGAGTTCCTGAATTATTACAGAGGACGAAGAACTTGTTGAACTACTCGCCCCCCTGCCCGCTTGCTGTACATATATATAAAAGGCAGATAATCATGAAAAAAGACCGCAACCGCTGGACGTAGAACGAATCCAGTAGACATGACCTATAAAGTACTACATTATTTTAAGTTGCACAGAGACGCATATAGCATGATTATGATCTTTGTGAAATTAAAACCAGAAAATGAGGTATGTATTCCTATAAGGGTTCCTATAAATTGTAAGACCTAAATTCGATGACCCTCTTACTCGTGTGCTTTGTACTAACATTGTACTTACAATTACTTGTTTTACTCGCATGTAACTATTTGTGAGTTACAAATCTGTCAGAGGTGCTAGAAAATGGTATGAATATGCAAACAATGATGTCTTAGTAGTTAATAAGTATTGTAAGGCTTAACAATATTATAATTTTCTCAATTAGTAAATCAATAAAATATTCCTAGACATGCACACTACAACCAAGATGTAAACATGCGGCGGATAAAATGACATACACCTCATGACAAAATCGTTTTTTAACTTTTTTAGGTTTGCAAATGTTCGCGGTATCCGCCTGATGATAATGGCCGTCCGTGCCCGGAGACATCATTGATCAATCGAATCAATGGTGATGTAATACTATCTTAGGTTCTGTAACCAATCGTGATCAAAAAAATCTTTTTTTTTCTTTATATATAGTGTAGATATTATGGAAAGTCTACGAAACATTTTAATAAAAACTTAAATACTAAACATCCCTCCCTCTCCAATTAGGAACACTAAACGTCTACCGCTTACAACATTTAATTTAAGGTTCTAATTAGTTTGTCTAGTCGCATAAATATCGTAAGTCGAGCCCTTAAGGCGGTTTCACACAGGAATGCTAGATTTTACATTAAATAGTCATTAAGTGGAATAGCATCTTAAAAGCTGTATGTTCTGATGAGTTTAGTAAAACTTGTAACGAGTCATTTTTGATTTTATTCTTAGCTGTTACTAGAAATGAGTTTGAATTTGAATTAATTAGTTCTTTTGGGGTTGTGGAGTTTAATTTTTTTGATAACGTTGATTACGTTCTGCACTTGAGGATTGATAGCAAATAGTGCAATTAATATATTTGTTTCAATTAGCATGTTATAAAAAAATATTTAAATATACATTCTAATAAACCTCTAGTGCCCACAGTTGATTTAAGAAATTTACTGAAATTGCTTTTATTGTAATTTTTAGTTTGGGTGAGTAATAAAGAGTTTTATTTTATTTTATTTTACATTTTAAGGGAAACTTACAGCTGGTCAAATATGTATACATAAAATTATGTTTAAATCAAGGCCAATTACAGGTTTCCGCGTATAGTTACAATTAAAGTTACAATAAATTTAAGTTTATTTCGAATTCTTGCGTAACAGTCAAGATACTATAATAAAGGGGTAAGAAATGGAAAGCTTTGCATCTATCTCTCTTTACAATTTTTGCAGAACCTCTGACATCTATTTTGTAAGTGCCGAAGGAACTTTTTTTGAATACCCTCGATCTTTTGGATATATAGGTCGTACTGAGGATTCCACACCTGAGAGGCATACTCAAGGTGGCTGCGCACGAAAGCACAGTATAGTATTTATACAAATATGTTATGATTATTATTATCTTTTGATTTATTTATATATGTATAAGCACTAGAACTACTTAACCTATTTTTGAAGGTAGTAGTTAGTAATTAGTAACCGAAGTAGCCATGGGCTCTAGCCTAGTCTACGCCATTTTATCCCAAAATCCCCAGGGGTCAGGAATTGCACTTATGGATGGGGAGGGTTCCTCTAGTTATAGATATTGCAGGTTAAAAGGGATTATAAATAAACATATCAAGATGTCTGTACCTACCAGAATTTGCTCCGATTTTCTACAGTTGAAAGTATGTCCACTATGCAAAACAGTTATCTAAAGTATTTTATTTTAATAGGATAAACAAATAATTAATAACACACTTCCTAATTTATCTTCATAAAAACACTCAGTAAGGTACCGTTTCTAAAATCAATCTTCATAATTAAAACCGTCATAATTATTCACCAATCAGAACACAGTTTTAGCTCATTAGCATAGGCAATCAACTACATGATACATTAGCTAACCAATCACAGACACGTCCGAATTTCTATTAATTTTCATAGTTATTACTGTAACTATCTTGTATGATTAATTAAATATATAGGTTCTAGATTAGAGGTATATTTAATCGAATTATATTGGTTAAGAAATCTGTACAGTTGGTTTAATTAAGTAGCAATATGCTATTACTCATAAAAACTGGTAGTAAAATTTAATTAACACAGCTTAAGCCAACTTCCACAAACCTGAGTTATCAATTTAACTCAGAGTTAACTATCTCGAAATACAATGATGATGTATGTTTGTCTGTCCAATAGAAACTGATAGTGAAGCAGGGATATGTTATCCCTCTTATATGGTTGAGGAGGGCGATGATGGCTGGATCCCGCGTTAGGCTGCGGTTCCACTGAGGCGGAGTGGAGCGGTGCGGAGAGGGGCTGAGCTGTGAAAAGAGGTGGGTGTTTCCACTGAAGCGGAGCGGGGCGGGGTGGAGCGGAGCGGGGTCGAGCGGAGCTGCTTTGCCTATTCGCATAGCCTGGTGGCATTTGTAGGTCTTCTTGGTTAGATTGTAGGTTTGTGTACATTTGTAGGTTCATCTTGTATATTATTGTATATAGGTAGATATTTTGTATCCCACAAACATGGAAATTTCTTAACACATTCAATAAATTATTCATCCATTTTTTACTGTAATCGCGTGCACTGGTGATGACGTCAAGACGCTAACTAAAATGAAATGCGCGTGAGCGAGTCGCCCCGCTCCACGTAGCTCTTCTCTCGGCGCTAGCCTAATCTAGCCTGTTTTCCCGATAGTTTAAACAATTCCGCTCCTCTCCGCCAATGCTGTTTCCTTTGAAGCGGAGTGTAGTAGAGATGTGGATTTCAAGCCATGTGATTGGTGAATCGCGGCACAGCTCGTCTCCGCTTTGCTCCGCTCCGCCTCAGTGGAACCGCAGCCTTAACTCGTGAACGGGTGCTGTTTGAGGGTGTTCGTCGTTTCGATACTTGGGGGAGGGAGACTTTCCGAGCTAACAGATGCAAATAAGAATAATTTTGTATAGACATAAAGAGACATTGTAAATTTATTTTGAATAAAATAAATACACGTGAAGTTTCTTGCTAGTTCTGCTTCACGAAGGTTTTTTCGAACTGGTGGCAGATTCATGCTTTATTTGACGTCAATAAGAACAAGTAATCGTCAATGTTGAGAAATAAATACTTGAATTAAGTGATTAACTGGCTAGCTCCAGGGTATAAAATAATATGCTTACCCTAGTTCAATTAGTCCAGTATGTAAATGGCAAACGAGTAACACTCATCACACATGCATCAAAGCTAATTCAGAACATAATTTATGTTTTGGGCTAAAATTTGGTAAAATTATTTTTTAACGACAACGGTCCGCTAAGAAAGGCTGTCTAGGATTTTTTGGTCTGAATGGAAAAAAAAACGCTTTATGACTAATTGTTTAACGGGCCTTCAGATTTATAGACAGAAATATAATAAGCTCGGTCCGAGCTGTGAGCAAAAGCTAGTGAATATTTTAGTATAATATTTAATTAGTATTACGTTTTTTTATGGATAACGGAACATGGTATCTAATAGTGGACACCTTACAACAAATCATCAAACATTTTTCAGCAAAATTATCTCTAAAAAAGCTTACGAGGCCATTGATATCGTAAAAAAAAATACACCAACACATTTGATTATCCACTGTCAAAGAAATAAATAAAAGGTCTTCGTTCAAATTATAACACATTATTTAGCTAAGAAAACAAATAGATTTGGATATCCTCCTATCTATGAAAAGGATCACCTCTAGTTAATTTAAATGACAAGTCTAGGATAAGACATAACTTAAAAATGACCAATAAGAAAAGGTTGATAATACCAATATCTTTTCAAAAAGGAAAAATTGTTTTCAGAACTGTTATTTTGTACAATCTAACTTTTTTTAATACATTTGGAATGTAGATCCGCCGAAACGAGTTCTTTAGGATTGAAGCTCCTCTACCACGTACAACAGTATCACCGTCTTCTTTTTGCAACATGTCTTGAATGAATGTATAATGACCCTTATAGAAGTAATATACATATCTAAAAAAAATTGGTTTAATCTGCAACCGTCCTTTCTCACTTTTTTGTATAACTTATTTTGCACAAACTTGTGTGGCGTTCCAACGTGACAATTCCGACAGCCTTTTGGCCTCTTGGCATCATGTTCTAAGTAAATTAGGCATTGTATCCTATAATTAACTCTTTGTATTTCCCTATTTTTCTCTTACCTGTTGTTTATATTAAAATATTCTTGTTTGTAAATAAATGCCAACTCTTTTCTGGCACATGAACTCCATAAAATCAAATAATCTGATTGAATCTGCGCAATCTGATTCTTCTCCGCTTAAGGAATAAATACAGGAATAAAGTTGTCGTAAATAAAAATTAAAAAAACCACTGTCTGATAGGAATCTTTACAACGCCTGAACCGAATCGTTTCAGACTTGACTGAGAACAATTTTAAATAATCAAGCTATCAAACACCCAAAAACTTCAAAATCAGTCAATTCATTTATCGTACACCTACGATGCCACAGACAAACAAACAGTTAACACGTGAAACTTATAACACCCCTCTTTGTGCATTAAGCGTAAAAATAATAAATCACGATTGCGAAGTGCACTTAGTACATTCTTAAGCTTCAATTTTAAATCAATCAAAAGTTTTTTTGCTGGTCTTTTGTTTTCGAAGAATTTGTGTTGACATTGCTGCGGTTTGATCGAAATAAGTAAAATAAGGTTAAATTAAATTCATTACTTGTTAATGCAAGGCATGTCTTGCTGAATTTAGCTTATTCAAAAGCGTTTTAGGTTTAAGTTTTATACTGATTTAGTCGACGAGGTTAAGACAGGTCGTATTCGAGAATCAAAAGTTAATCAAAGGACGAAAGAATATCTATGACGGGAGAAGAAAGAGATTAAGTTAGTTGGAGTTTAGGTACGACATGACTTGCAAGAAACCACTTTCGTTTATACTTTTTTGTTTAGGTTAATCAACGAGGCCATAATTCGTGAAACCTACCAAAACGCCATGAAATTTTTTAGGACTTACTAACTTTTAAAATATGAAAACTGACGAACTAGAAGTAGTCTTGCCGCATGCGCCGGACGTCCCAGGTGCAAGTCCTGATATCGGGATTCGTTTGTGTAATGAACACGGATGTTTGTTCTCGGGTCGCGGTTGTAACAGTTTGTAAATGTACGGTCCCCCAGTTCGCTGCTTCGGGGCCTTAAAAGTATGCATCTTATCCTGATAATACAATTTGGAAAGTGTGCGAATGCGCTTCTACTAATAGAACCCTAACCATTTCTCTATCGCACAACTAGACGTAAGCAAATGTTCTATCCGTAGAACGTTTCAGTACAGTTTTGGTTCGAGTTGCTAAGGTTTAAAATGGATTGGCTCCGTTTGTTATGTCAGATAATTACAATCCTGGGGCTTTCAAACTTAGAGTAAAAAGGCTCCTCTTTGACAGGCGAGTGACACCTTCACCTTCATCTTCTCTTTCCATCAGGTGAAATGGAAGACAAACGACTGTCAATTGTAAATAAAACAAAATGTGTCAAAATCAACTTAATTTATTTGGGTTACAGTGTCGATAGCAGATACTTACTCCAAATCTGTTGCTTTAACACATTTAATTGTGATGAAATATAAGCCTGCTAATTAGAGTCATGTGTATAAATAATGATGGATTGTAATTCTATATGAAATGGATTGGATGGATGGATCGACATATTTATTCTTTACTATTCTCATAGCCTGCAAATTAGTACCCGACCCATCTGCTGCATATATAAGTATATATTATATTTTATGTGCCATTAAAAGACAAAAATAAAGCCAAATTAAATAAACAGTAGTAAAAGAATGAGTAGTGATTCAACTGAAACTTTATACTTTATTTCTTTATAAAACAAATGTAATACTTACATATAAAACTATTGTTACTAAATACAACTATATATATATATATATATATATATATATATATATATATATACATAATAAGTCGTAGGTGTTTTGTTTACCAGTGTTGAATGTGATTATTACATCGAGAAACTCAGTTGGCCTTTGTTCCAGTTATAACACTGGCTGTTCCGTTCTTTACCTATATCCGGAACACAACCACGTAGACCTGGTTATTATGGCGGTTAGAATACGAAGAGCTCAAGTATCGACCAGACGAGATCTTGACTTTAGACCCTCCGTCACTAATGTAATGTAAAAACAATTGTTTTAGAATAATTAGCCTGGATAGATTCATAGTGAATTCTCTAGAGGAATTTTTCATACTTGATAGCTACTCCAAAAATTGAAAAATAAACTTCGAGTATCCTAAAATAACATCCCTGCTTTTAGAAATTTAAAACATCAATGAAAACATAAATAGAAGGGTCTGTACAAAGCAGGAAGAATACAGTTTAGGCGCAAAAGGCCCGGCTTACAAAATGTTGTTACCTACTTGTTGACAATGTTTTGTGATGCTAAGCAATGTTGGTGAACAGGGATAAGCCAGGATCAATTACTTTGCTTCATCTTTTGAAAGACACCCCTAGGAAGTATAAGATTGTATGTCTTTTGTGTTAAGTTTTTAATAGAATGTTCTCATCTTTAAGTTTTTTTTTTTTTGTATAATGGTGAGGATTTACTGTTATTGAGCAATAATATTCAGGTAGTAAGGCAAAAAATATGTTTTGTGCGTAATATAGTTATTTGTAAGTTTTGGTTTTAGATTGTGTATATGACGTGACAGTATTTTAATAGGCTTATTATGAATCAAAATAAAGGCAGATAATCCTGTATTTTTCTTTCAATACTTTCCGTGTTCTAATCATTACATAGTATAAAAGAAGGTCGCTTTCCGCTGTCTGTCGGTCCCTATGTATGCATAGATCTTTAAAACTACGCATCGGATTTTTATGCGGTTTTTTTAATACATAGAGTGATTCAAGAGGAAGGTTTATATGTATAATACATGCATAAGCACAGTAAAGAAACACTGATAATCCTAGAGGTTTCTAATGTGATGTCGTAATTACATTTTTTTGCGCTTACATTGTAAACGCTGGCTGAACCCTGCGAGATAGTTCAAAATAATGTACTTACAGCATTGTACACCTTAAGAAGGTCTACAAAATAGTCCGCAATGGTATATGTCTATCTCTTAGCGGTAACCCACAATAACCATTTTTTATCCTTTACTTTTTACAAGAAATAATGGCTTATTTACGAAGCGTTTTGAAGCAATACAGCATTAATCCTTATCTAATTAAGTACCTTAAATACATTGTGCATGTAATATAGAGCAATATGGCCCTTTACAGCGTGTAACTTAAATAAATATTTTCGAAGATATTACAGGTTTAAAATGCAGGGACATATACCTGTGCGAAGCCGAGACGGGTCGCTGGTTTCATAAATAATAAAAAAAATAATGGAAGCGCTCATGGCCGAGTGGTTGTCCCTGCCGCTTGACAATTGTCAAAGTTAAGCAACGCTCGATGTGGCTGACCTAGGATGGGTGACCGCCAGTGGCTTAAGAACTTGAGCGTTTCCGTGCTTCGGAGGGCACGTCGGTCCCGGTTGTTGTCGAAAGATAACAGTCGTTGTACCACGTCACAGGTTTCCAGAGACGACTTCATCAACTCTGACAGAAGAGGTTACCTCTCCTTCACACGAAAAGTCATAGTAAGTATGTAGTATAAATAACAAGTGTTCATTGTACATGTATAAGCCAAAACAAAAGAAAAGATACGAGGAAAGGCTAAGTAAATGAAACAGTTGGTTATTAGATACAATATACACCAAAATAAGTACCAAAATTACCGATATTGTTATTAATGCCTGGATTTAATAACTAACGGCCTTACTCAGGAACGTCAAATGGCTAGTTAAAGCGCTCTTTACTAGCCATTTGACGTATATATAGTTTTTGATTTATTAGAAGGAAATCTGAACTTAGACGTGGTTAAGATATAGTACAGATTCGCTTAGCAAAATCTATTCTTAAACATTATGCTTTGCACTCTACATATTAAAAAAAAAAATTGTAGTGACATTACATTTTTATACTTCTGCCGATCTGTTTTTCATATTGTGGTTGTTGTAATTTTTTTAATATTATGTACGTATAAATTTTTATTTAAATAGAAATGTAGTTACCATATTTTTATACCATTAGACGGCCTGTTTGGTGTGGAGGTAAGTACCCTTGCCTTCCATGCCAGAGGGTTCGAATCCTGGTAGATGGGGGCAGATGTTTTATTATATTTGCTTTCTAGTCATGGATGTGTATGTATGTTTATTTAAGTTTATTTCTAATATTTATACATAAAAAAAATCTATGTGTGCTTATATATTTCTTAAGTTTATTTACCGTTATCTAGTATCCATAACACAAGTTCTTAATGATACTTAATTTGGGCTAGATAATATAGTGTGATTGTTAGAAATATTTAAATTAAAAAAAAAATTTTAATGTAATTTAAAAATATTATTAGAAGTGATCTTCACATTTAGGGATGAATAAATTATTTGGTTCACACTGAAGTTTTCGAATTCAAAGTATTTTATTTCATCATAGTTAAAAAGTTTACATTTGTTTAAAGTCTTTATTTTTCTTAATCTTCGTCTAGGTTGCGTAAATACAACTTAGGCTATTAAAAGGTATTATGGATGTCTATTGATGGCGGCCTGTAATGGTGTGGAGGTAAGTAGCCTTGCGTTCCATGCCACTTCTTCTAAAAAACTAAACTTTGTATTTTATCTGTTGAATAACTTTTATCTTTTTAAATAGAAAGAAAGTTCATTTATAAGTTTGTTTATAATCAATACACCTACATAGAAATATAAGATATTTTGTTTTTCTATATTTGATGATATTTTTGTTGAGTTTTTGCTAAATATAACTTAACAAATTGGAATGCAAAATAATTAAACATAAAATTCAACACCTAAATTACTTTGTAAATAGGACAAAATGGCCAAAAGCTTGGCAGAATTGCCGCGTTGATAAAAAGAGACTCACCAATCGTTTAGAAATTACACTCTATGACCCCAGGACCCCATAGCCTAAACGCCAAAAGCCTCAAAAATCTAACCATCTCCTCAATGCTTCATTTCTAAGCAAGTCAACCGATACAAAATACCTACTTTAAAATTACGAGTGGTGTAGAAATTACCTTAAAATATTAAGAAACTAAAACATAAAATGTTTCACAGAAAATTTCGGTTATACAAAAATAAAAATTACCCAAAAATAACAAAACAACAAACTCAAAAAACAAAACACAGTAATATTGTAAAAAGGGGACAACATGCATAGCACGGCAGCGAAATGCGCCCGAGTCCCATTCAGCAATTCAAAGCATCTTAAAATATCTTCCGAGTTCTTAAAGAATGTGAAGCGGTGTTCTTGAAACGCGACAATTTCTGGTTCGTGGGTCTTATTTGTGAAATTGAAGCACCTCTAAAATGTGAAATAAGTAAGTTTTGTACACTCAGATGACTTAGTGAAAATTTAGGTTTGCTCGAATCCTCTCCAGTGTCGTCGTCCCCTAGTATGCTGCCTACATAGGCCGAACAATGTGCAGTTTAGTTAAAATCTCCCTCCGTCACTTTTTATTTCCATTGGACCGATAGAGACAGAGCAATATTTTGCCTACTACTAGCTTACTCATATTAGCCCATGTTTATCGAAATAGTATCCCCAGACGAACACACTATTCGTGTGGCTCCAAAGTAAGCAGAGTATGCAGGTATAAGGTATACTTGCAAGTTTTTCAAATATTTGCAGCCCAATTGGCAATTTGTTTGTTGTCGTTCGATAGGAACGGCCACACAGCGCTTATTAAAGCAGAAAACCAGACAAAGAAGGAAATTACTGAAAGTAGGGCATGTCTTAGCGCTCAAAAGGAGTTTGGGAAAATAGGTAGGTATGGAGTTTTTCAAATATTTAGAGTCCGAATTGCAAAGTTATGGAGCGGTTCTGGGCCACCCAGAAAAGCCATACATATATAAATATAAACATCATGACCCGAGGTCAATCATCTGTGTTCATCACACAAATGATGCCCCGACCGGGAACGGAACCTGACAACTCCGGGGTATGGGGCAGGGCTACTACCATGGAATTCGTCTGTCGTTTAGCGATTAGCGTTTATAACTGGCTTGGCGTATTTCTTTCATTTTAACTTTTTGATTGAGACAAGGATTCTATACATCCATCCCAAGATACATAGGTATACTTTCTTATTTTTATACAATAGTTGACAAAAATAGAAACTATACAAATATTTTTTAAATAAGAACTTAACCAAAACTGCTTATCATTCAAAAAAAATTTGTTAAAACTATTGTAAAAACGCATAGGGAACAATAAAATACCCTCATAATAAAAAATAACAAAAAATCTATCGCCATCTCATTCTAAAGGGGGCGTGGCTGTTGCAATCACTACCCGATGATTGTATTATAATTATAGGGATGCGTGCACGCATCTTAACATAAAAGGTCGATCTTTTGTCTCGCTCGTATAATTGCTTTTTAATTTATTATATTTTGCGGCAATTATGATGGGACTTATGATGGCAGGTTAAGCCGAAGCTGAATGCGATTTCGTAAAGATAAATAAAATTTGAATAGGAACGAAGACCTTTGAAAAGCAAGGAATTGTAAACACTACGATGGTCAACGCAGGTAAATGAGAAAAAAAATAGTTATTGTATAATTACGAGAGCTACCGCCGATTATGAAAAAAGCTAAGCAGAACTTTTAAACCACTTGTAATATAGAGATATAGAAACGGTATGCGAAGCGCGACTAGCATGTGCCAAACCTATGGCTTTTAAGCCATATGTTCGATTCGATTTTGAATTGCATTGCTTGTTGGACAGCAATACAAGGCAAGCATTATTATTGTGACACCGCAATGGATATTTCAGTAAACGGTGTAGTGCACACATCGGCGCACACACCGCCAGTCGTAAACCATACTCAATATAGGTGTAAGTGTGAGTATGGTTTACGACTGGCGGTTTTCAACGCTGTATCAAGGTGATAATGTTCATTATTCCTTGTTGAAAATATTAGTGTAAATGTTTGAGTGTAGCAAGGAGTGGGAAACAATATCGCATCTGTAGTAATGCAAGTAAATTCAAACGAAGTCTTTCTTACTTTTTATTAGGAGTCCTGGATTTACGTCATTAAAATATTCCATAAATGAAAATATCTTTACTCTAGCGTTTTTTTACTCTGAGCCATTACACATACACTAACAAGCTTTTAACAAACAAAGTTTATAATACACACTTTGCTGTACAATAATACAGAAAAAAAGCAACCAAAATATCTTGAATAAAAAGTAAATACAAAATCCGCTTAATTTTTTACGCTCCCGACTGTACCTCGATTAATTTTTACCATATTTACGACTTTGCAAAACCGAAGCTTTATAACGGAATCTTTGTATCCGGTATTAACACTGCATAAATAAATACTCAATTTTATCCAAAGGCAACTTGTTAATTATTTAATCGTGAGTCATCTTTCGTAGATTAAAAGTCTGGTGTAACAAGAGGATATGTTTGCCTTTTATAGAAATATTACTCATACAAAACTTGCAATAGTTGCAAAATATAAGTTATTTGCTTAAACCACATAAATTTTTGACGTCTTTTCCCTCCAATCTTCGATACCCGTAAGACTGTTAGCAAGAAAGAATAAAACTAAATTGAAAATAGAATACAACGCTAAAACTAATTTGTACATAGGAAAAAGTACCTAAAAGGCTGTCAGATTTGCCACGTTAGATCGCTAACAACAAACGTAATAAAAACTTAACTTGATTATGAAATTTCTT
This sequence comes from Marasmarcha lunaedactyla, assembly GCA_923062675.1. NCBI lineage: Eukaryota > Metazoa > Arthropoda > Insecta > Lepidoptera > Pterophoridae > Marasmarcha > Marasmarcha lunaedactyla. The sequence continues at coordinate 18,259,654 of OV281359.1, forward strand.
GCCAGAACTTTTTCAAACTAAAATCTTTGTATATTTCTATCTATAAAGAGAAATTAACAATTATTTATACAAAAAAAAATTCAAAGTCCATATAGTCCCGAAACCTTTACAAGTACAGTAAAAATTTATCTTTAAGTCTTTAACACCCATCGTTACTTTCTACAAGATGACATGGACAATCGCCTAGACGATACATTTAAAAAAATTACGTCATCTCTTCAAAAACCGATCTAAGTTATTTTTACAAATGTTAAAGCTGGCAAGTGAGCATGCGGTATTCTTTATGATAAGTGGTATTTCAGCCTATGAACATCAATAATTGAGGAATTTAATTATCGTATTGTTGTTGAAGAAAAGACGTTGTAAGACGAAAGTCTTCAATCAGTGCGTCCTACCCGTCATGACATACGGAGCCGAAACTTGGACACTAACGGCACGGCTGGTCCACAAGCTGAAGGTCCCTCAGCGTCCTATGGAAAGAGCTATTTTCGGTGTTTCTCTGCGGGACAAAATCAGAAATGAAGTGATCGACATAGCGCACCGGATTAGCAAACTGAAGTGGCATTGGGCTGGCCATATTAGCCGCAGAACCGATAACCGTTGGGATAAACGAGTTCTTGAGTGGAGACCGCGTCTCGGCAAACGTAGTGTAGGACGTCCTCAGACACGGTGGAGTGATGATTTGCGCAGCATGGCTGGCAGGAGCTGGATGCGAGTGGCCGAGGATAGACCTCGATGGCGTGCAATTGGGGAGGCCTATGTCCAGCAGTGGACGAATATGGGCTGATGATGATGATGATGATGATGATTGTTGTTGAAGGATTACCAGTCCGTGATGCTTTGGCTGTTCCTAGCATTTTACTTGAACACCACGGCATGGTGTTGAATGGAAGCTCCAATAAGAAGGACTGACAAAAGAAACTCTGCACAATCACTTAACTTAACAAATAAAGAAAGAAACACCACATCAAACAAAACTCGATTAACCCGACGACATTATCTCAACTGCTCTTAAATCAGTTTCAATTTGAATCTGCATTCAAAATAATACAAAAGAGATATGATCCAATCGTCGCTCAGTCGAAGTTAAATTAAGGTTTAAATAAACCACATTTAGCTTAAACTTAGTAGATTATCTCGGGAGAGGGCCGTTTTAATAATATTCGGGTTATTCTCATTTAGATGATGTTGTGATATCCATTAAAATATAGAAAAGAAAATAATATTAATTTAATTATATGTTACGTCTTGCAAATGTCATTTTGATGTTGGGTAAAATTCGTTTCTAGATACAAATACAAAAGGTTCACTAATTTATTTATTTATTTATTCACTAATGACTTATAAAATATTTTTTATTTTATCTTTGATGTTATTTTATAATAAAGAGACTAATTTTCGCTTAGCCATACGCTGCCAGCATTATTGGTTCTTTGCCGAGGAACAAAAATCTGCGCTAAGTATTCTTAGCTAAGTATTTTTTATGTATCATTATATTTTTATTCGACTAAAAAATTTCTTAGTAACCATGTAAATGTTTTATAGTCTATTTGTATATATATCTTATAATTAAGTTCTTTTATTTTAGTTACAATTGTTATTTTTATTTTTAAATAATGACGAGCAACACTTTTAACTTTTTCATCGTTTCCCATAAATAAGACAAACTGTTTGACTGTATTAAATTTGAAAACTATTTGAATTTATTAATACGTAGACACATGGTATCCAGCCGTAGTCCTCAACCGAAACAACCCAAATTCGAACGGCAAATAAACGTCAAAATTTAACAAGGCGGTTTCCGATATCTTAATTATTTATGTTATTATCAGATTTGACTCTTGAATATTAATTTCAAAATACACGTCCCGAAATTATTTTGGCTCGGTGAAACATGTAGATAATTGGGAGACAAGGTATGAAACAAATGAAAAGGAGGTAAGGGTAGAGGTGATAAAAATATGTTTTTAATTATTTTTGAGATTATTTCAACTTTCAAAATCTTTGATTGGTTACTTTTCAAGGGTAATTAGAACATATTTTTAAATCACCAGACAAGCATACTAACTGTATAGCCCCAAAGTATGCAGAGCTCGTGTGATAGATATTATATATGAATAGGTTATAACCGAAATAAAGCTTTTATGGAGTTTTACAGCCTACTTTGTTTACTGATACAGATTTAAGACAAATCTAGTTATAAATACTGGAGCCATTGTTTAGGGGCCTTTTATTTAAAAAAAATATTTATTGGATTTCATAAGTACAAGAGTATTATAAGATTTTATGCCTTGATTCATGCTGTTAATGATATGGCAATTATTTACGCACTGTCTTTTTTTTAATTTGAGTATTTATTTTCCATCCGATTAAAGGGAAATTGAAAGAGCGATCTTCTTTTTATCATGCAAGGCAGTATTGATTATTATCTATTGTCAGAGTTGATCAACCACTAAAACCCTAAAATCCGCTGACACAGCTTCACGACTTCTTGCTCCGAAAACCGGGACAGACCGTTGATGAAAAAAAAACAGAGATGTTACATGAAAAATTATTTGAATGTGCGTTTGTTTCCTTTCAAAATGTCACATTTGCAGAGTTCCGGTAAGATATTTGCTTAATTTCATAACATGACCATTTAAACTGAGATCTATGTAAGCTGTTCCGTGTATGAGCAGAGATAATTTGATTCATGCACAAAAAGTACCTACCTATATTTACTTGTATTTAAAGTATTTAACAGATGAAAATTATTTGCACACGTCAAAACACTGAGTTACTACCATTTTGCATCATCATGGCTGACATGTTACTATGCAGACATATACAATTATTTAATTGTTTTATTGTGTCTTTCTTTATTTTTTGTATACTTTCCTTTCTGCTTGTCAGCTGAAATTTATATTGTTTTTTTTTTGTATTTTTATTTTTATTTGTATTTGATGCAAATAAACGTTCTATCTATCTATCTATCTATTTAAGAAGTGCCCTTTGTGTAAAACAACTTAGCGATGGTAGATCTGATCATCGAGCGAAAGCCATGAAATTGGGAAAACGTTTGTATACTTGTAAGTCAAAGCTTAAACGGATAAATGGATTTTCCATGCTTGTGCACGCTTAACCATCGGTTTGTTGTGTCAAGACACCAGTCGTGAAGAGGTTATAGAGGTGGCTTAATCAACTTCGACTCTAGAATTTGCCTCTCCTCCACACGTCAAGCATTGTATGTTTAAACCATAGTCCGTAACAGGAAAAACCCTACGCCTAACCAAAACAAATAATTCATCTTCAATTTAACAAATAACAGTTAACTAAGGCATGTATCTACTCGTACACTCTAGGTCTTGGATTGAGCGCTTTATGCCTACACATCTAGTTTGACTACGCCGGCGTTAGTCGTCTGCGAGTGAAAGATAAGGTGGCAGACTTCAATCCACTGTAGGGTTGACAGTATTTGATTTAGAAAATTTTTTTTGCTCATAGGTATTTTAATGGTTTTTTGGTTTGACATTGGTTTGACATTCATTCACTAGCAAGACACGAGTGCAACACCTGCACTGCCTACATTGTATGATAAATTAAACATTTTTTTAATTTATTTATTCATATTTATTTATTTATAAGGACACACCAACAGTGTACACATATGAATTTCACTATAACAGATAATAAATAAGGTATAACAACCTATGTGCACACCAATTATGGGCATGTACATATTGCACCATAAAAATAACAAAATTCTTTCAAATTACGTGAGATGAAGTATAGTATAGTACTTATCTTAGTACTATAGTACTTATCTTGAATTTAAATGGAAAGAAGAAGAGCCAGGATCTAGAAACAGTCTTTAATTTTGGAACGGAATTTGTGAAATGAGTCAAAATGAATATCAATATCTAGCAATGTGTTACTGACAGCATCCAATTGATATACCGTTCTAACAATGGGTGAGATTTTCCCTACTCGAGTGTTCATGCTATATGTCTTGCCATAGTAACTGAAGTGGAATTCATTATGTACCCGACTGTGAGAAGGAGGATAATGTCTTTCAAACGTATGTATCTAGTGTACTTCGTTGGCACCTACTACAGCCTTAAGCGTTAGACGAAGTTCAACATATGAAGTGATAATAGGTTCGGCTCAGGATTACTCATATAACTTCAGCAGGCGGTTTTAGTTTGTCAAATTCTGCGGTGTGTTTCAATTGTCTTCCCCTACAAGTCTACTATTTAATTTTATAAAAGATTCCAAAATATCGAAATACAAGGTGAAATCATATTATATAATTTAATTATATAATTAACGCCCAACTTATTTCAAACGTCTCATTGAAGTTAATTTCAAATTCAAACTTATTTCTCAACATTGACAATTACTTGTTCTTATTGACGTCAATAAAACATGACTCTACCACCAGTTCCAATAAATTTACAGAGTCTCTTTATGTCTATACAAAATTATTCTTATCTGCATCTGTTAGCTCGGCAAGTCTCCCTACCCCCAAATATCCAAACGACGAAAACCCTCTACGGCACCCGTTCACGAGTTACCGCGGGATCTATCGCCCTCCTCAACCGTATTAGAGGAAAGTAAGCGACCCGTCACCTGACTATTATACCGGTCCCGGCTACTATCTGGCCTAAATCTGCTGATAACAACCTCAAAAACACTTAAGACTTAAATTACTTTACCAGTTCTTACAATCTACTTTGTTATTCATAACTATCACAGTTTATTATTTCATATAAAATATTAAATTAATTATTATGGGATATAAAGTTTATTGTTAATAATAAAATTTCTATTGATTTGTTAATAGGGTCTTTCTTAAATGGTTGTTATTACAGATCTAATACACTGGATGCAACATTCATAGAGGTCCTGTATGATTTTTATGAAACGTTGTTTTTTTCGATTTCGCGGTTTTTTTTTATTTAACGGTATCCATAGCAGGCAAAAGAGCGCGCGACCCACCTAAAGTGTCATCCGCATCCATGGTCCTCATCCCCACCTCATTAGTCATTGGTGTTCTATTTATTAATAGTGACTGCGTTTATTGACTAATGATGCGTTGCCGGCTTTAGTTGAGATTCCCTTTGTTCCAATATTTGCGCTGGCTGTTTCTTTCCTTCGACCGGAACAGAACCGCGTAAACGTGATCATTATGGCGGTCCAAATAGGAAGATCACACCAGACGAGATCGTGACAGAGAAGTTCTACTAAATGATGGTATGGTGTGCTTTGGAAAGTTCCTCATAGATGTGTTACGAAGCCCTTTTCCGAACAGTAAAAAAGGTCACCCTGTACCTTAACTAAGTATTATAAAGAAAAAAGATTAGGTTTTCGAATTTATTTCACTTTTACAAAGCTATATTAACCAGGAGCAACGTAGGCCGTATTCTATCCCGGAAATCCCCGGGATCATAACATGTGCAGGTTAACCACGGAGGGTCTTCTAGTTTATTTTTACAACAGATGCGTTGCCGTCCGTAGGCTCTAGTTTAATTTGCCTTTGTTCCAGTAATTAAACCGGCTGTACCTTCCCTTTAGCCGGAACACAACCACATAAACTTGATTATGATGGCGCTATTGTATTGCTAAGCAGTAAGCAGTCTAAGCAGGAATAAACTACAGATGGGTACCCTCTAGTTAATTACCCCACACAACACTTTATTTCCTCTGAAGTATTACTGTTGTTTGTCTCGTAAAAATAAATGAATATTAGATATTAGTAATCCATTACTAAGTCGTATATTTAAGTACAAGATTTCTAGCTGCGTTTAACTCCCAGTTAAATTCTACAACTCAGTTAACATTCAATAAGATACTTATTAAATTAACCGTTTACATATTCCTTTGAAACCGTCCGGTACAACGTAATCAAAACGCGCCCAACTTTAGCAATCCACTTTTCCGTAAGATATAATCAGCTTGTTATTACTGCTAGCCAATAAAATGCAAAAATAATGATGATTTAGCTAAAAATACATTAAAAATATACAAGGTATGGTTCAATCAAGGTATTTTAATGTATGGATGTATAAGTTAAAGTTAGAATGTCTTGTTTCATTGGAAACCTCAAGGTCCGTATACATTGACGGCACAAAAAGTCGTTTGAAGAAAACGTAAGTAATCTTAAAATCAAATATTCAATACGTTTAACATTCATAAAATATAGATTAGTTGTAAATAACCTAAATATTCAACATCTATTAAAAATTTGGCGTACAAAAACTGCTGACAGCTATAATTTGGTCAGGTTAGACGTTAATTCAATGTAAACACGAGTCACAGCTGAAACGAGATTCAATCGCTTCAGAGTTTATTGACTTCATGTTAAAAAAGAAAACCATTTTTTTTTTTATAATATTTTATATACGACAGATACAAATGTAAAAAAAAATGAAACGCTAATAAAACAGTGTAAATACTCCTTAACGAAACCAGTCGAAAACTAATAAAAAAGAATTTTAAGTACAACCAGACATCAAACGTAGGCATCAGTCCGAGCAACGTACCTCTTCAGTTAAGAGTGGCGCTGCGTTCTATGCGTAAATTAAGCTTGACAGTAAATCACGCAACAAATGATTTTAGTTCTTATGTTTGCTACTGAACAGATAATTTGGTGGGACTTTACTTAAGCTATAGACACATATTTACCCAATAACGGTGTGGCCATCATATGCTGCACGAATAACTGGACTTATTTTGCATAATGTGAGCATACCCTTACAAATTCAGAAAAGCGTTCTATCGGCGGGACGATACGATCGAGCAAAAGAGACCGTCATATGCAAATATATGCAGATCTCTCTATCGCTCGATTGTTATTGAATGGTTATTGAGCCGATTAAGCCTTCCGTCAAATATAGCATGATCTTTATAATGGGATATTCGCAAAGGTTAAATGTGGTTGTAGAGACCACACAGATGTGTTGACAGTTTTAGCTAATAGTACAAGTTTAGGTATCCTTAACCACTATAGTTTATGACCAAACGCGTTTAAATAATTTTCTAACTATCCGGTAGTAGAAACTCCAGCTTTACGCCCAGTAGGAGCGAGTTCGAGGAGATCTGCTAGAAACTGCAGCGGGTGTCGATGTCGACGTCGTGCGGCCCATTTGCACCCGTCAAGGATATCCGGGCTGGATATATTTCACCCAGCTGATCCGAAACCTAACTTCCCCGACGTCCACAACATCACTAAGCTGCATTTCTTGCCGGTCTTTGTCATTGAAGCCAGTGCCATCGGTGGCAGAAATTCCTGCACTCCAGTCTTCGATTCGGCGGTAAACAACGCGCCCCCTGGAGCTACTGGCCACATACTCTAAGTGCGAGGAGTCAGCACGATGGATGTCAAGACGTGCGAGTCCTCCACCCCGGTCGCACCCAAAAAACCCAAAGCACAGGCCGAAGAGCGGCTTACGAGTCCTCTGGACAAGCCTTCTTCTGAACCCTGCGTGATGACCGACGCCTAAACCTCCACGACCACTAACTGTGGAAGTCATCTATGGACAAGCCAGAAACCACCACCTTTCAAATAAGTCACAAGTGCCAAGTACCACTTTAGTCTGAAAGAGGCAATGGTCATCTAAGTCTGGATGGCACCATGACTTGACTCGTAACAAAAATGCTCCAGAGACACTGCGCGATGCATTGGCTCACGATCCTCGAAGACGGCAGAACCAGCCACAGGGTTATCAATTGCGTATAAACTATGTGTAAATGATATATGATAAATTCTGCAAGAAGAGTAAAATGTCGCTCAGAAATAAGCTTACACTTTACAAAACTTGCATCCGGCCCATCATGACATATGCCAGTGTGGTTTTCGCTCACGCCAGCAAATCGAATATCAATCACTTGCAGGTTATTCAAAATAGGTTCTTACGCAAATTCATCGGTACCCCGCCCTATGTCTGCAATTTAGATCTATATAAAGATCTCGACTAGCCCACTATTTCCACTTTGATGAAGTTGGTGTCTAGACGCTACTTCGACAACGCTCCCCACCATCCCAACCCGATGGTCAATTAGTAAGCTGACTACACAGCCAACCCAGACGCGCCGGTCCGTCCAAGCTTCCGCGTAACGTCTTAACAGATCCCGACGACGCTATTACAACAAGGAACGCTGGCGTTACAGTTAGAAATAGAGCAACGCGGCATTCGAATCGCCTAACCTACCGGTGGGCCAGGCTAACGCGGTGTACGCATTCCTACTGCGTTTCTTGCTGGATCTTTGGCAGTAGATGACCCTTCCGAACCAGTGGTAGTTTCAATATACAACATCCTAAGCCGAGGTCCGTGCCCTCTCGGGTACCTTTAGGCGTATCGTATGTAGGAGTAGTTTAAGTTCTGGCTAAGCGCCCTCAGCGCTAGGCCACAAAGTCCGGTGAAATTTAAGAGGCTAATAGGGCCATAAATAAACTGTCCATTTCGAAAAAAAAGGATATATTCAAACAAATAAAGTCTTTTCTCTAATAAATAATAGCATAGATGAGGCAACATAAAGACCTGATTCCTTACAAAAAGAAATGAATGAAAGACATAAAATAACTCACTCAGTCTTAAATGATAAGTAAAATACTTGAATCCAAGCTTCTCGTATGTTTTTTCAAATTCCACATTCCGGAGGATCGTCCAAAAAAGTAATTATCGTAAAATACTTTAATAAAGGAAGGTACTTAAATTAAATCTTTAGTAATTAAAGGCTGATTTAGTTCTTTTGCACTGGAAAATAACAGTTAGGAAACTTCGTGAAAGTCAAATACCACAAATATTATACAAATTCCCTGCAGCGTTGCTGTAGCTTAGTATTCGCGGAATAAAGACCGAACAACGCCTTCCAACGCCAAGTAATTCTCGCCATCAGCCTGGGAATCCACCATGCGCGCCGAGTGTACATATATATGGTTGTCACTTCAGAAACAGAAACAATTTGGTCGATACGTAAATAGTATAGCAGAAGATATGACTTGCAACATTACGCAAGAGACAAAGTTGTTCACATCGAGAGCTTTGGTTTCAATAACTGTAGAAATTACTTTGAAAAGTTAATGGCGTCCCTTTATAGAGGATGAGCTTTCAAAAATGCTCTGTTAGTGCACGTCTAAAACATATGCTGATATCCAGCACAAAATTTTATGTTCCTAGATGCGCTGGTTTAGGTTAAGGAATTTGAATTTGAGGCTATGCTTGTTTGTTATTCAGCATTTTATTAGGAAGAAGATGTGCACTTTTTTTAAAAAATTCAGATATATATTTCTAAACATTGACAATGACTTGTTCTTAGATAGCTTGACTCTCCCACCATTTTGGACAAACCTTCGTGAAGAAGAACTGGCAAGAAACTTCATGGGTATAATTGTTTCAAAATAATTTTCCAATTGTTCTATGTGTCTATACAAAATTATTGTTATCTGCATCTGTTAGCTTGGCAGGAATCCATCCCCCCAACTATCCAAACGACGAACACCCTCAAACGGCACCTCAACGGATCCAGCCATCGCCCTCCTCGACCATATTAGAGTGGAGACTCTTAGCGACAACATAGCTTGCATAACGTTTATTTATTACTATAAATTTGCCAAACGTTTAGCAACTTTCTCCTTTATAAAATTAAATATAAGCGTTGTTTATTTTGTATGTTCCTTTCCATTTGTTCTTGTTTTTATCGTGTGAAGGAATGGCAACCTCTGGCGTCAGAGTTGATCAAGATGCGTCTAGAAACTCCATCGGCTTCGGACGCCTCCAATACACGGAAACACTTAAGCCACTGGCGGTCACCCATCCTAGGCCATCCCGCACCGAACGTTGCTTAACTTCGACAATTGCCAAGTGATATACACAACCACTCGGCCATGAGCGCTTCATTTTGTATTGTTGAATGATTATGATTATATAAAATACTGTTGTATGTAATGAAACAATACAAAAGACTCTCTTAAGGCTGCATTCAGAGTCGCCAAATGGCCACTTAGAGCCATTCTAACTATAGATTTTGCTTAGCAAATCTGGACTTAGAAAGGGCACGGATAAAGTAGCAATTATAAATTTGCTAATTAAAATCGCTTCTATAGTAACACTTTGACGCTTAAAATGGCGGCTGTTAGTGTCTATTGGCAAAATCATTAGATGGATAGAACACCCACTCATATAACTTATTTGTGTTCCTTTTTTAAGAATAGAATGAAAGAAAACCCCTGGTGTATGTTTCCTCGCACAACGTGGAGCTTGAGCGGCTGGATCGATTCTCTTCTAACCTAGAACACTCTCGATTAACTCAAGAAAAAAAACAGCATTAAAATCAGTACATTTGTTGAGGAGCTGCGACTCCACTGACAGAAACACACTTATAACAGACCTCTTTTGCGTCGGGCTTTGAAAACTGTTCCTCTTAAATCTTTTATTGATTAGATAATAATTATTTCACCATTACCAAGCTTTCTTATCCAGAAGCGACATCCATGAACTTTTTTACTATCTGGCTATCAAGCGCTACGCAAAACGTCCAGGGGATCTAGCCGAGTTGAAATCTGCAATCGGTAACGCTATCGAAAACGGGTAACCTGTGTGAAGTATCACGTGATATAACGATAGTCAAGTGATATGCTCCATACAGTTTAAGCGGTCATAGTTCTATATAAAATTCTTCCAATATCTTTATTCTTTAAATGCTAAACTATTAAAAAAGTAATTACTGTCCTTTCCAATGAAACTCCATCAGAAACCCCAACCGCTAACTGATTATTACACAAAATAAAGCATCTTATTAAATGCTGTTATAGTAAATTATAGCTGATCATATCAGAGTATAAAACCCGCCAACTTATCTCTTCAGTTAAGCGTGGCGCTGCGTTCTACGCGTAAAGTAAGTTTAACATTTTGTCCCTAAACAAATGGTTTTGTTCCAATTTTTGCCACTGAAGGGATTAGTTGGTAGCTCTGTAATCACTTCTTTGGTGGCTTAATATACAACCTCAAAATGAATAAACTCCAAGGTAGGCAATACTGGTTACGCATAAAAAAGGAAAAAGCAATATCTTAATCTTGGGTTATTTTATCTACCACCTGCTTTTATGGCCACTCTAAAACGATAAAGTTTTTTGAAAAAAGAACGCGGTTTGAGAATAAATTTTTTGATTGTCATTCTGTTGAGGATCGATTTGAATATTTCACACTTTTTTTAAGTTGGTAATTCTTGACTCCGGTAATGCTCGCACTTAGGGATGTTTTAAACCATTTAATATCAATGTATTTGGCTTTTTTGTATTTGCTAACATAATCGACATAATTTTATTCATACGTTCCTTTTTATTACACGCCAAGCCAGCCTAAGTCACACCATAGATTAAGTCGCATGGTCGAACCGTGCTAGCACTTACGACTCATTCCAGAATCGGGACTGGTCGATTTCTTGCCTTGTGACTTGGGTCTTATATCGCCCGTGCTACGCCTGCTGGAAAAGCTTAATTAGCAACAATATACTTACAAAAGTTGGTAAATACTTTTTCCAACTAATTTTATTGACAAAACAACAATTACCTCATACATTTTACATCTCATTTCAAATCAAACATCAAACTATTAACAAAATATATTTTATATCACGTCCATATAAGTAACTTTGTTATATAAGACAAAACAAGGTAAGGAACAAAACCTCGAAAATAAGTTACATATACATTGAAATCAGTGTTCAAACTTCTAACTGTGTGTATTTCCAATTTTACGACATTACAAGCTTGATTGTTTAACTGTCTAACTAAACACACATTTGAGTAACGTACCAAAGTTCTCTGATTACCAATTGCAGTTATAATATGTCACTTACGTCAAATTAAATAACCATTCCTGTAAAACCTGTAAAAACATGGCGTAAGGGAACGCCAAATTTGACGTATCGAAATCGTTAATTTTGAATCCTGTTCACATGGCTTTATAATTCAATTTTTATTGGCATTGTCACAAATTTATATAACATGCGCGCCTCGAGCACTCACGCAGCGCAAAAGTTGTTGCATAACATTTTTCATTATTAAAATTAAATAACATTGTAAAACATGTTTAAAAAAAAAATTCGTTAGATTCAACCACACATGTTAAATAACTTTGCTTTATAACAAGTTTTATAAACAATTTGGACGCACCTTAATATATTCCCTAAAAAGGAACTATTAGGAACTGTTGACATCCAACGACATTCATACAAAATTAATGAGGGTCAAAAAATTTTAGCTTCAGTCCGACCAGTTTATCTATTCACAAAAGCGTGGCGCTGCTTTCTACGTATAAATGAATAAAACGTGACATTTAGTCACGTAAACAATTTATTTTTCACCTAATTGTAAGTTACTATTAAGTATATTATGATACTGATTATTTTTTAGTTATTTATTGATTATCGATTAATGTTATTTTGCCGACCGTACAGGGTTCACCTTAGTTCCAATAATTGCACTGGCTGTTCCTTCTCTTTAAGGGAGGTCAAATTAGGAAGGGCTGTAATGCCGCCCAGACAAGATCTTAACATAAGAAACCCTACTACCTCTGTGGATTAGTTCCACTTTTTGCTACTGACCATATAAGTCGGTAGCACTGCTGCTACCTAAAGTCAGAGGTGGCCCTTTATACAAAAAAAAGATTATACACAAATACTTTACGTGTGAGAAATACAATCAAAATACCCTGATTTGGAAGTTCAATAATTAAAATTCCCTGACACCTCAATGAGAAATCAAAATTAATGGTTTTGATACTTAGAAAAAAAGTTAAAGGAAACTCAGGCATATTTTTAAGAGAAGTCATGGTTGGAAGAGTTTTTTATTTTTTTCACATAATCATATTGATGTGTCATTTTAATAATATAATAGTGTAATATATAAGTGTGAAGATTGTTGAGTGAAAAAAAAGTGTTATATCTAATATAACCTATGTTACTACGGGATGACGTGTCTATCAAATGGCCAAACAAACACACAGACAAACAAAGTTCAGATACTTATTTAACTTTTCTGCCAATAAAAAACGCACTTGAACATTTTAATCAAGCCTTCGTATTATAATAACAATTTCAAAAACCGAACAAGTATGTTCCGAACAAAATACCGGTAATCTTGCGGTCAAAGAACATATCCTTACATTTTGTTTAGCAAACTTTGAGCACCACAACACTTGGGAGGTTGCGGTTAACCACAGCAAATAACAACTCATATGGTACTAATCCAACTTATGTGTTCCGTAGCAAAATCCAGAACAAAGCTTTTGCTACGTGACTAAATGTCAAAATTAATTTATGCGTAGAACGCAGCGCCACTTATAACTGAATATATAAGTTGGTCCAACTGTATAAAATCTCTGGCTGAATTAAACGCCTTATGATTTAAGACTTAAAGTTCAAATTGGCGTTGAAAATTAAGGACATATATAATAAGTTGTATCAGAACTTTGAATATTAAAACGGTCTCGATGAAATGTCTGTTGTATGCGTCTATTATGAGAATTCAATTTATTTTATTATTGGTTTCAACAACAATTTGAGAAGAAAAAAGTAAGGTATAATTTTTTGTAACGAGTATGAATCGTATGCTTTGATATTTAATCCTAATTTTATATATCGATGAAACTTCGGAAATCGGGGGCATATGTCTGAGCAAGACTAAGTAAATCAGTTTTATGTGATTTATTATTATTTATTATTATATTTATGATTTATTATTATAGTTTTATTGTGATGAAACTTGAGTGCTTTTTGAGCAAATAATTTTTAAGACGTTTCAAATTAGCTTTCAATTGATAAGTAAAAATAAAATAAAATAAAAATGTTTTTAACGTTTCATAAAGTTACAAATTAGTGCACTTACCAATAACCATTTTATCAGTTCAAATAATTGTACATAGTTTTTACAGATATTTCACAATTGCATTGCCATATAAAGACCAAAAGAACTTTACTCGTAAACATGGTAAATATTCTTAATTCAAATGTTTTTCAATAACTTTTTAATCATAACTGAAAGTCCTTCAAACAGTGCCTTGTACATTACTATTTCAACAGAGATTTTAAAGGATGCTAAGAAAACTTCACAATATTTAGTAAATATGTCCACAATATTTTTAAAATTTTATTGCCAGTTTTTGGATTTTCGGCTAGTGGCAGTTTTTTTGTTTAGATCTCGTCTGGGGGCTGTCTGTAGTCCTTCCTATTTTGCGTCCAAAATAATCACGTTACGTGGATGTGTTCCGGTCAAAGGGACGGAAGAGCCGGCATAATTACTGGAACAAAGGCATTCTCAGCTGAAGCCTACGGGTGCCAACTCATTATTAGTCGAGATAATAATCACAATTACTATTAATAAACAAAGGGTGCCAATTAAACAGACTTCTTTTTAATAGAATTATACGCCTCTAAACATCTACATTGCCTTCTAAATTACTAAGTCAGCCACAATTTGCGAGCGTCTGAACGATAGTATCGTTAACCACTAAACATATGTTGTCGCATGATGCTTTTGCTGTAAAATTTTGAATTATCATCCAATTTCGATTATGGCACTTTCCCGGGTGCTACCGCACTACGCTCGTTTCGCTCGCTCGTACGCTCATTTCGCTCGCTCGGCTCGCGCACGCGATATTTGCAGCCTAACAATAACCTAACCCAAATTAAACTACTACGCTTTCTATAGAATATTTAGTAGGCGTTGCAAAAAAAACCAATTAGTGTATTAGAGGCTATCTCATTTTCCCATGCCTAAGTTGTATAATTAGAAGTTTGATCACGTGGCCAATAAAGAAATCTGTGGCTTGACTTATAATTTCCCATAAATAAAACGCCTAAGACTAATTGATGTGCATGGGTGTAGAGGCTAATTATGTACCGTGCACGTCTTCCGGCTATGTATATAAAAAAACACATTTAAATAATAATAATAATAAAGTGTATATTTCTTCTAGATAAGTTTTCACCTTTAAATAATTCTAGAAAATTTTGATCATAGAGGGAAATAAGAATCGGCCGCCCAGTACCCATGGCACCAGCGCAAATGCTTCATTTCAGTCCTGGCTTTCGGCTGCCTAGGTTAGGAATCAAACAATGCTATAGTTAAAATTAATAGTTTTTTTTTCTTAATTTAATGATCAGGGAATCGTAGTGCAACAATTTTATAAAATACAGATGCTATAAAGCAATATTATTGTAAATGCAAGGTAGGCCGGAGGACAGTGGGTTGCTGCGCACTCATTGCCAAAATCATTTGGTACCTTGGCTGGGCAAGGTATGAAAATAATTTCGTAACACCTGCCCAGTCATTAGATAATGTACTTCTCGTATATGAATCAGACAAATACAAAAAAAAAACTATGTCTTTTATTTATTTTCTAACTTTTAAATATTCTTCAATTCCAAACTTATTTAGAGCTTACAAAATCAAACTTTTGATTATTCCACTAAATAATTCTTAATATCATAATTCCAGTACCTTGTTTTACCTAGACAATATAAAATTTTATGTGAAAGATATTGCGCACTGTTAAGCCAGACGACGTATGGAAAGTGAAACAAAGCTTTTCAACCTACACATAATAAATAACAACATTCTTCAAGTTTTTCAAACGAAAAAAGTTTTTCATAACATAAACATTTAAAATGCAAATGAATAAATATTTGTATATCATTACCCGACCATATTGATAAAGACATCAACATACAGTGACACCAATTTATATGTTCAGTAGCAAAAATTGGAACTAAAGCTATGTTGGGTAACTGAATATCAAAATGCATTAACGTGTAGAACGGCGCCACCCAAAAACTGTAGAGATAAGTTGGTCGGCCTGTAATTATGTCTTGATATGTCAACCATTTTTTTTTTCGCCGTATAAACTGTCTGTTTAACTTGGCACCATATTTGGCTACAATTATGCGCCGACATATAATAACTTGAAATAAAATACTTCTTCAATATTAGGTATAATATAAAAAGTATTAATTGATCGTAAACCATTTCTTAAGGTGCGTTTAGACTTTTAGGAAAAATTGTATTAAAAAAAAGTTTTTTAACATGTGTGAACACATGAAAAAGGTACTTTAACATGTTAACAAATGTAAAACGAGTATGCTGATAAAACATGTTAAGTATTAATTTATGAGACAATGTTGCATATTAATGTTCTTTCCTTGATATTTATTTTAATATTTTTGATTAGTAAATATTCTTCTTTAGTAATAAATAATTATTTTGGTCTAGTTATCTCATAAACCTTTTGATGTGTTTTTATAGCATATTTTGTTAATAGTTTGCACCTTTTTGAATGCAATGAGCCGAAGTTGGACCTTATAATTTGAAAACTGTGACAACAGTCTGTCTCATACGATAATACTCCGTTATGTCATTTCTGCCAAAGAGGTACTCAACGACCAAGCAACCTAGATGAACGGGCTTATCCTTTCAATCCACAAATACTAAACAAAAAAAGCGCCGCGAAACAAATACACGCTTAATACTTTGGTCATTTAGTCAGGTTAATAAATGCTGGAATTAAATACCGAAATAAACAATAATATCACTGTGGTCTGTGTCGAAAATACATGGCATGGCGTCACGTTTGACAGTGGTCTAGTTGGCTTGGTTAAAGCCAAGTCACGTGGCATGTGATTGTTGAAAGATGTCTTCATTTGTTTGTTGAATTGGCTATATCTTCGTCTAAACGTCTTAGCCTTCATGTAAGCCTCGCTTAGGTGACAATTGATCTTGCTTTCCTTCCTCAATCTTAAGGAAGCGTTTGATTTTGGCACAACCCCAAAAGTAGGTTAGTACTATGCCCCAATTTAGCTTGGTGATAGAGGATCACATTTTTGGACAACAAAAAATTAAACAAGCAAATCAACATTTTCGCATTTTAAAAATAGTATCGATTCTGACTGTTCATTTAAAAACGAATCCGTCGGTAACAGATTTTTTTAATATCCTGAACGTGTGTATAAAATTTCATTAGAATCAGTTGGGTTGCTTTGTTTAGGTTTGATAGCGTAGCATACAAACAAACAGATACACCGTACCATTTACAATATTAGTAAAAATGCTTGGTTGTGTTTTAAAGTCCTATTTTTTTCGTAAGTGTATATTTAAAATACTCCAAAATGAAGTATTTTTCATTACGAAATAATGCAAAATGATGACCTTTTAATGACAAATCATGTATGCAATAAATATTCGTAAAGTTTTCTAAGAAAACTACACGCCTGAGAAAGAGGCAACAAAATGGTGTCAAATTACTGCATTTTTTTGAATAAATGTGCTGTAATACGTCACTTGTTTGAAATTTGTCCATTCAGATTATTATTTATTGAGATTTTTATATAATATTTCACAAAACATTGTATATGGCATTCCGTACAGAATTTTTGTTCCTTGCACCATGTTGCAAGCGTGCAGTTTTTCTGATGATGACTGCTTGACGGCATTTTTTGACAAGAGAAATGGACGCCATCTTGGCGATTTAATCTGTCACAAGCTTGTCTTGTCAGGTCTGTGGTACATCGTGCCACAGTAAAGACGAAGTGGTAAAAGACGAGAAACAAAGGAAGTTTACGTTATAAGGTTTTTTATTTAGGTATATTCTTACTAAGATTACAATCCGACAATGACAATCTTCTATGGCTGGTCAAGTTAAAAAAGGCATTAGAACGACAGTTAAACGAAATATTATACACATATCTTCTTTTGCAAAATCTACAAAACTTTCTGCATAACAAAAGAAACTGCAAGCACTCAGATAAATTAGGAAATGCGTTTTAACTGATTACTTATGTAAGGTACAGATTTCATTGTAGTTGTTTTCATTACTTACGATCAAAGTTTCATAATGTTTATTGTTTGAGACAATTGGGTAAGTAAAAAGTTTTAATAGATAAAATAATTATTTTGTTGTCACTAATTTATAAACGTTTTCTTGCTTTCTTATCTAATTTTTTAATATTTAAACAAGGCAGAGCCATTGCCAGTTAACGCAAATTATTGAATTTAGAATTAAATATACAACTCTTGTTTGAAATATATTTGTACCTTCAGTGAATCAAATAAAGTCAAATAAATTCCAAAGGTGATATTTTAAGGTTAATACATTTTTGCTTCAACTAACTATACAAGTTTTCTAAGCCACACTCCAAAAAACAAACTGGCCAAGAAACAAGCAGAAAAAAAAGCAAAAAGTTCTATATTTAAACAACTGTCAGAATAAACGAATAAATAAAAGCGACCCCATCACAGAGTTTTGATACGAAATCGAGTACAGTGCCGCCAATTTATCTAATCAGTAGCAAAAACTAGAAATAAAATATTTTCAACATTACTAAATGTGATATTTATTTAGGCGTAGATCACAACGCCACCCTTTACTGAACATAAAAGTTGGTTAGAGTGTAACAACAGGATAACACATGCAACAACCCCTGAGGCTATGAAATATATGTCCAATAAATAAACAAGCCATCTAAAAGGGGTGAAATTAAATATTCATACAATAGTGTTGAGTTTTGAAAAAGGGTGTTATCGACAGTTTTGCGTGGTTAGACGTTATCGCTGGTTAGGTTTAGTTTTCTTAGAAATTATAAGTTTTGAGTCAAGTGATTACTGTTACAATGGCTGATTAGTATGTTAAATTAAGAAGAAAGACTACATTTATTTCCAAGACCTGATTATTCCATATAAACAAAGCTTTATTTTTCATCACATTCTCTTAAGCGCTCAAATGATGTAATTGTAAAACTGTCAGTGTTTTTCCACATCTAGTGTACTATTTCTAATACGGTTTATCGTTTATTTTAATCAAAGCTTAAAACTTTTAGTAATTGTACATCCATACTCCTCTTTATGATCTTTCCTCACCTCATCTTCAACTTCCAATCCAAGCGTGGGCTGGAACTATTAATTTTCTGTCAAATGTCATCGTGTACAGACTATCGATAAACACGCCCATCACTAATAGGCAATATCGTGATGGGCTAAAGAGTGAGACTTGTAACATCGCCAAATTAACGCCAATGTGAACTAGCCTCAGGCGGTTTTAGGGCTGTCTATGATCAATTTTAAAGATAGGACATGTTATTTGAAGTATATGTATAACAGAGAATAGATAAAGATAATTTATTTAAAGCCGTTTGCATACAAAGAGGTAAAGGGCTGCAGTTTATGGTCTTAAAGTTTGTTTAAATCCAAACCTAATATATTGTGGACGTTGAAATTAAAATAAATAATGCAATTTCATTGGTATCATACATGTTTAAAAGTATAGTCGAGTTTTTTTTTATTAACTTACGTATGCATTTCACTACCAAATCAATTGAATATTTATTTTTCTTCCAAAAGTCGCCATATACGAGAACAATCAGAAATTAGTAAATGTTTCGTCAGTTATTCTCATCTTTCATAATACAAACTTTTCTTATTTATGGAAACACTCTTTAGCTCCTTCACTTCTAAAAACCTACAGCAAATATCACAATCGTACTCAAATGACATGAGATTAGATGAGAAATCTAACAAAGTTGATCTAAATTCATTTTTGACAGCCCTATACCTAACATGTAAATGTTTTGTAACGCTTTTCTAAATGATTGTACCTTCCAGTTGTTTTGTTTGAAATATTACGCCGTGGAATTGAATTGGTCACAATCTGAGCCTGCATATGTGTTCCGGAGTCCCTCAGGGCTTGCAATAGGGGCCACGGGGCAATAAAGGGCTGAATGAATGGAAATTTGTATTAATTAGTGTATCATGGGGTTGATATGGTAAGATGTCTTGGCTTTGATTGCAGAATTTTTAAAGTAACTATGAATGCAATAAGAATGGTTTTATTTTTCAACAATGGGTACACGTCACGACCACGTAGTTTGTGTTGTATAAGTATAAAGCACACTATTTATCACCACTTCGAAACAAGTTAGTCGTATATATTCGCGCCTTTTTCCATAGTTTTTCTAGGTTATTTCAGAAAATAAGTGCTTTAAGTAAAATATTTTTAAGTTCCTGTAATCTAACTGTTTGACAATGATAATTTGTATTATATCTTTGGTGTAAATAATTTGTATGATGTTAATAAAAGGGAAATTTTTAACATTATAAAAAGTTTTACTATCAACTGACTGGTCTTTGTTTTCCATCTCACCTGTTGTTGAAAAACCTCAAAGTTATAAAATGTGTTTCTTTAAATTGGGATGTGCCTAGTAAATATATTTGCTAGGTTCGCAGTTGTGCAATACTTTTCTAGCATTCAACTACATTAAAAAATGTATTTATATGTTTTTATTCGGCAGATCATCAGCTTAAAAAAACTGAACAATAACAAACAGTAGAGTTTCAAGGCTAATAATGCCAATTTATTCCATAAACCTCTGGCTATAACGACCCCCCAGAACATAGCCATCGTTATCAAACCCAAGTCATGTTTATTCGCCATCCACCCCAAAATGGTGCAATTTGCATGATGCAGGCATATCTCTGTTGTGCTTGCATATCGCTATGGTACAGACGATGGTGTTGGTGTAATGGCCTACACTCTAACTATATGGTCAGATGTCCTTAGTAATATTATTTATGTTAATCTGACTGTCTGTCAGTTATCTTTGGGAGTTCCAGAAATGCTATGTATAGTTGATGGTATTTGGAATAATATTTTTAAGTAGTATTGATGTCAAAATTCAAAATTCAAATGTTATTTCTTCATAGATAAAAAGTGCTTCATTATAGTCCTGGCTTCCGGCTGCCCAGCTTAGGGTTGAAATAATGTTATTGTTAAAATGAATAGTATTTTTTTCTTAATTTAATGTTTGCCATTGACAGTGGGTTGATGCCCATACATTGCCACAATCTTTTGGTACCTTGGCTAGGCAAGGTATGAATGTAATGTTGTGACACCTGCCCAGTCATTAGATGATGTACTTCTTATATATGAATCAGAATAAATACATAAAAAAGCTATGTCTTTTATTTATTTTCTAACTTTTTAATATTCTTCAATTCCAAACGTATTTTTTGAGCTTACAAAATCAAACTTTTGATTATTCCACTAAATAATTCTTGATATCATAATTCCAGTACCTTGTTTAACCTAGACAATATACAATTTTATGTGAAAGATGTCGGGCACTCTTAAGCCAGACCATGTATGGAAAGTGAAAATAAGCTTTCACATTTGAAACTGAAAATCTTCTTTTCCTCCATCGTAACTGAGATTGCGTAAACACAATATTACTTTAAAAGAGGCCGTAGTCCCTAAGGTTCATAATTGCATACCATTTACTTTTTATTGAGATTATCTCGCGACTTCCAATTAGTATAGCACCGATAACAAAAAAAATGTTCCAAGTCAAATACAATAGTGCTGTCATATGTATTCCCAACATTCGGATTCCATTTTAAATTTTCCCTTTAGCTCCAATCACGCAAAACATTTTTATAATATTTAACAATCATCGTAATATATATTTTTTCCAGTAGGCCATTTTCTCGAATACATAGCGAACATGAATAACAAAAACTTACCATTATCAATGCACCCTACCTACGTCCATGACACAAAAAAAACACACGTGACGATAACCCTTGCACATCCCTTGTTTGCCCCACTGCAATAAACAAATGATGGTCAGTATGTCCGTCTGTGTTTGACAGGAAAGCCGCAAGATAGTAAGGGTTATTAACTAATTACATACGTGGTGTTTTATTTGGTTTCAGTGGTGAAAATGGTGTGTTTGATCGATTTGAAGTTGAGTCATGTAATTGACTATTTTTATGGGTTTTTTTGCTAACTTAACGATGGATAAGCGCCAATGGACAAACGTATCGTATGTTTTATTAAACTATGTTGAATGTGATTACTAAATCGAATAAGGATGCATTGCCAACCGAAGGCGTCAGCTGGAAACTCCTTTGTCCCAGTAGTTGGGCTGACTATTATTTCTCTTTAACCGGCACATAGAAAGGAATGTAGTACCGTCCCGATAATACACATTGCAATCGATTTTTAAATCAAACAATTTGAAATGTTACCGCACATATTTACAACTTTTTGATTAGTGAACTATAGAACCCGCCAGAAAATTTATTTTATAATGTTCTATTATTTACGATGAATAAGAAATAAAGTTACCTACCTATTGTTACTATACTAATAAATCAACAGAGTGCATAATTTCATTAATAAAAAAACAATGATTCCTGCTGACAACCCGCCGACAACTCTGAATAATATTATAATATATTCCCAAACGACTAATTTGGATACATTTAAAGCCTTTTAAATTGTAAATTTATATAAAAAAATCAAACAATGTAACACTTTTATCAATACGATTTGAATAAATTCAGCGTTACACCTTTATGCGTTTAGTGTTATCTTTTTCTCTGACACATGAACAATGGGAAAAAAATTATCTAAAAACTGACAGATAGCTTCCATACTTAAAATTTCAAATATTTAAACGAATCAAGGTGCATAAAATGGGGTTATTCCGGTTTAATCCAGTCAGGGCTTTTTTTTTTGTTTTATGTCAGTATTTTTTTAAAATAAAGTTTACGAGTATCAGACATTCGTAGGTATTTTAAATGTAGGTACATTTGTTTTACCCTTTGTTCTCTAAATATGTATTATGGCTATACCGTGTAACTTATTTTTTCATATAAGCACATGAGCTCAAAAAAAACCACATAAGTACTATTGGCAGCTAATAGGCAGCTGACCCGTGAAGAGTATGAAATAGTTCAATTATTTTCATTTACGCTGTATGGTTTGTTCGGAAAGATGCTCAGTATTTCAGTTTGAGTGCATACGCCCTTTTTCGGAACGGTAAAAAGTCAGCCGGTATAAAAATTTGGTACTAATTTTCTCCTATATTCTTAATGCAGTGATTCTGCCGTCAAAACTCCGTTTAATATACATTCGGTGATTAAAATTCAAGGATCGATTTTCCCCACTCGAACATCCAAAATGGGTACTGTACATCCCTAAATAGTTTTAAAATAATGTGCAGTTAGTTACATACAGTAGTTCAAGACAACTCAAATTAAAACTAGTTAACCATTTATCCCCAACATCTTCAGTTAGAAACAGAGATAATTAAGAAAACCGAAATAGCAACTCCACAATAAGTTTATCTATAATTTTAACAAGTTACGTCGCAATGGCAACAGATGGCGTTTATTTACGCATCATAAAGTACTAACGGTCTGTATCGGCTGTAATTTTAGTGGAAAATATCTAAATTATGAGAACTCTAAGGTGGTCGCAGGAGTTTTGTAAAATGATGTCATTAAATTCTGACAACTTATGAGAGGTGCATTATGTTGATCATGTTTATGTCTTTATATAGTTATAGTCTTTTTATAGTTTTAAGACTTAAAATACGCGGTTAGTATTGTTTCATAAATACAATTGCTGTAACTGGCCAAAATTCCTGTTGCCATTAAAATTTATATTAAAATTTTTTTATGCGCTATAATTTGTTAAGTTTCCTCCAAATCCGCTCACGAATTATCCTTTTCTAAGCGTCTTTTTACAACAATATTATTAATGTGAAAGTTTAAATGACTGTAATTTGATGTACAAATGACTAAACAAAGGTTTAGATGACATGTAGCACCCTTTTAATAGCAAAATTTTAACAGGAAGTAGAATACACGAACGGCTGTCATAGTCAAAACCAAATGAGAGAAACAAACAAATCCTACGCATCATGTATCTCCTTACTGACTTCCGTACATGATTACTTTGTAGTTACTGAGGATGTATCAAATGTTTACTAAACACCAATAAGAATTTGCTGCCTGAGCATTTCCTAAAGCAATTCCGATTTGTTTAGTCTGCACGAGATTATTTCTTTGAGCAATTAAAATAAAGATGAGAGTTTGCAAACTTACAGATAAATTTTGAAAAAAAATTTTTTGTCTAGAAAGTTACAAATTAGTGCACTCACAAATATACATATTTATTAGTTCAAAGAATTGTACATAACTTTTACACTTATTTCAAGTTTACAGATAAAAAAATGTATTGATAAAAAATCGTTTTTTTTTTAAACTAGACAATAAGTCCCGCGCAAATTCTACCTCTCGATTCTGTGGGAATTCTGGAATTGAAATATAGCATAAATCTCTATTATATAATCAAGTTTTCTGATGATCAAATAATGTTGAAACCGGTTAGTTAGTTTCAGAGTTTATTGATTGCATAAAAACAGAAAAAAAACACGACCTTTTTCTTTAAATAAAGGCAAAGATATAAAATACATCCATCTTTGTTCGAGTGAACCATGCATTACTTAACGATAGTGAATTTTGACTGTATGCTGGTATGTTTGTTGTAGGTTCCTGTCATAAGCTCTTGCAACAATCGTTGTTTCTTATATCTTGAATTATTGCTTTACTTATATTTAAAAAGGCAACAATGACATTTCTCTCTAACTATTTAACAGATCGATCTTTGCATTGACTTCAATATATCAAGGAATTGTATTATACCTATGTACTGCTATTGCAAAAACTACGCCAATTTTGCTTTGCAATTGCTGATTATTAGTTACAGCAACACAGAGCAGACAACTAGTAGGTCAAACAAATTTGTTTTTAACTTTTAGCGATGATCGTGCGTTAATTGCACGTTAAGTTTTTATCATTAAAATTTGTTGACTGCTTTTTTTACGTAACGCCGTAGCTAGTTGTCAGTGAGTCAGTCTGAATTATAACAGTCAACAGTCATACGTGTTTTTCTTGTCTCCCGTTATTTTATCAGGTGTCCGTAGGAAGCTCCATATTTCTCAGTTTTAGTTATAAATATGACCTCTGTTAGAGCCTCAAATCGTGAACGGAATCATGGACAAAGCCTAGTTAAAACTTATTAATTTTTTTATGGAAACAACAATAATCACATAATAAAAAAGATTGTGAAGAATCAAACTTGTTAGGATGGAGTATCCGATTATAAAAAAATCTAAAAATGGTCGGATTGTATTTTACATTATTGGTTCATAAAACAGATTGACTTTAAAAAATCAAGTTTTGTTAATTAAAATTTAAATTTGGAAGTACTGTGGGAGGGTAGCTAATGGTAAAAGAATGTCGATATTTTTGTTTAATACGTTATTGATGCAATAAAATATAT
Organism: Marasmarcha lunaedactyla; assembly: GCA_923062675.1. Classification (NCBI taxonomy): domain Eukaryota; kingdom Metazoa; phylum Arthropoda; class Insecta; order Lepidoptera; family Pterophoridae; genus Marasmarcha; species Marasmarcha lunaedactyla. The sequence goes on from OV281359.1 coordinate 18,284,811, forward strand.
TGATGGATGATACGGGTCAAACAATAAAGGATCATTATGTTTTTGAAATTTGTTGACATTGTAAATCTTTTTGGGTTACTCAAATATTTTAATAAGTTCATGAATGTATCTTTTTATTTGTTTGTATTATTTGTACGTATTAATAATATCCACGTCAACTGAGTTCCATTATGTCTCAGAACTTCGTCGAGCAATATAGAATTCTTGTTAAAACCTAAATATTTTAATGTTTAGCAATATATTTCTCGTGTTTTTAACCGATGAGTCAGTGATTAGATCGTAGTTGTCATACTATTGCAATAATGTTATCAGCAAAGTAACTTTCTTTTTTATTTTTTTTTTATTAATAATTAGCAGGCGTTTGTCTTCCATCTCACCTGATGGAAAGTGACGATGAAGACGAGGATCGTACACGCCTGTCTAAGAGGTATCTATTCACTCTACACTTGAAAGCTGCAGGGTTATATTTGTCTGGAAAAACAGACGCAGGGAAATCGTTCCACTCTTTGGCAACACGAACCAAAAACGAGCTATCGAACCGTTTAGTTCGGCTGAAACTTCAAAAAACAAACGGGTGAAACTTCTGTCTGCGTCTGGTTTCTGTTAAGATCTCATCTGGGGCGGTATTACAGTCCTTCCTATTTTGTCCGCCAAAATAACCACGTTTACGTGGATGTGTTTTTGATCCAATGAAGGGAAAGCCATTGTAGTTATTGATCCAAAGACAATTCCAACTTAAGCCTACGGTCGGAAATGAAATGAAATGAAATGAAATATTTATTTCTCAACATTGACAATTACTTGTTCTTATTGATGTCAAATAAAACATGACTCTACCACCAGTTCGGAAAATCCTTCGTGAAGAAGAACTGGCAAGAAACTTCACGGGTATATTTTTTTTAAAATAAATTTACAGAGTCTCTTTATATCTGTACAAAATTATTCTTATCTGCATCTGTTAGCTCGGCAAGTCTCCCTACCCCCAAATATCCAAACGACGAACACCCTCTACGGCACCCGTTCACGAGTTACCGCGGGATCCAGCCATCGCCCTCCTCAACCGTATTAGAGGAAAGTAAGCGACCCGTAATGCCATCATTAGTCGATTTTCACTAAATAGCAAAATAGTTTATCTATATATTTATTTATAAATACACTATATTGTTGACATGAATGATGTCTATGGGCACAGATGGCGCTGGCCCTCAGGTGGATCACTTGCTTATAGCAGATCATGAGAACATTTATTTATTATTATTTCAATTTAATATTTGACGTCAAGTGAAAAATATTACTGTTAAGAATGTTTTTGTGTATTGGGATTGTTTGTATGGCGTGTGGCTTTGAATATCTGTATGACTTTTGTGTCAACTGTCTGTACATGTGTTTATTTTTGATATTTTTCTGACCATGGATTGATTTCTGACATACTAATTGTTCACTGATTATTTTTATTTACTCACTCGTGTTATAGAACTGCTATTTAATATTCAAATACACATATTTTCAAATAATCAAACATTTCAGTATCATGTGTGACGCTTAAAATTTTATTTTGGGTTGTGTAGTAATTAGTATGCGTGTCAAAGTTATGTTGTTTTTAAATGAGTATGTGTTATGTACTTACCCTTTATTTATGTTTTACAAATGGACGTATACTTGTTCGAGCAATAAATGATTAATAAAATAATATAAAAGTGGAAAAAAATCGATAAAAGGACCTTTAAACTGCAGTTAAAACTATAACTCCCAAATTTCTTAAAGAACTATGTTTAGCAAGATATTTTAACAACCGATGATATTTTCACAATTCCTCATTACCGAACGCGTTTAAACATCAAAATGTTTATAAAATAGCAAAAACAAAAGACGAAATCTGTTTCCAAGAAGTTCGCTTTTGTGAAATGTATTTTTTCGTGCAATTTTGAACTTTATCCCTTAGAAGTTAAGCCCTAGGCTTTGATCTTTAAGCTATGGTTGCAAGGTCTATACACTTAGGTTATAAATAATTTTAACTACGTTGTGTGCGTCCACGCAGGATTTCTAGTCAAAGGGGATATTTCAGACTAAGATCTGGAGAATATGATAAAATACGTATGTTTATTGCTAATTAACACTGCATTAATAAGATATTATCTTGTATTCTCATAGAGTAGATACTGTGATAATTACCTTATTTTATTCATTTGCAATATGGCTCTACAGTAATTACATTTTTATTATCTATAGAAACGAGAATATGAACGCGAGGTTGAGCCAAGACTTACAATACAATACAATAATTCTCTATTGCCATCATCAAAATATACACATTAAAATAGAAGGTAAGAATTATAAATTCTTAAATATATAATGATATAAATATAGTTCTTAAATAAATAATAGTGTATTCTTAACATACTATAAATCCTTATTTCGAACCAATACTTAAAAGACATTAATGATAGAGATTTTTGTCACATGTAAATGTAATAATATAATAAATCCCCAGAAAAAACAAACCAACTGTTTGGCCCCAAAATAAGCAGAGCTAGTGTTATTGATGACCATACTGTGAACTGGGGGAACCAGAATAATGAAATGAAATGAATGAAATGAAAATAGTTTATTCGGTAAGTTACACATAATCATACACCATTTATAAAATAATATATAATATACATTTGTTTATGCCGAAATGGTCTCAGCTCAGCATAATGCCAGCAACGTTGACTGTGGCGCTGGTTTTCAGCTGCAACCATAGAGGGCAGCGGAGTGCGGACTTAAATTAAAGAAAAGTAAAAAAATTTAACAAAACTGACAATATTTATATAAAATTTATAAACCACAATCTATTTTTAGCTCCACAATAACACAACCAATAAACATAGATATACCTAATATCAACAACCATGATCCGAGAACAAACATCTGTTTTCATCACACAAATCCGGCGTATGCGCAGGGCCATTGACGCCACTCGACCGTCAAAATTATGTCATGACTATGACAAAAGTCGACAAACAAGCGCGCGATGCCGATCTTCCTGAACTTGAGTGTTCACGTACATCTAAAATCGTCCCATTTCATGTCATTCTCCATTGTCAAACAAAAATCCTTAAAAGTTAATCCTTTTTAAAGTTATCAACAAAATAGATATGAAAGTACATTTTTTTTACGCAGATACAATGTTACGTTTCTAACCGGAACTGCCCTAAGCGGAAGTCCAATCATCAAAGGTGACACCGCGTGTACACAAACTAAACAATGTCCTAAAAATATAAATAAAAACTGTATTTTTTGTAAAAAATAATAAATTGATGTTCAATATATTATGTTATTCCAAGTGTGTTTGTTTCAACGCGCCTATTTCGGGAACTACAATTCGGAATCAGACTTTGCTCAGATAAAATTCTATATATCAGATATCAACGACCTAACTCTTTTCACAAGTAAGCTGCTTAATTTGACAAATTAAAACAACCCGGCTTTTTCACTTATTATATTATGAAAAAACAACATTAGGAACCCCTGCACTTTTTAAAAATAACATACATATTTATTATTCTTGATGGTAGACGAGTACAACTATTATTATTATGAACTCATTAAAGTAAAGCTGGGTTTAAGCCGTTTGTAGAGTAAATAAAATAATAAGATATTTTTATTTAGTTCAAAGTATCGACGTTAGTAGCTTTTTCCTATGTAAACTATCCATTTTTATAAGACGTGACATAACAGAGATTTCTCGATTCATCCTAATTATTAATTCAAATATAATCCTTACTTGAGTAACTTTTATTCAATTTTAGCAATATGGCATATTTTCGTTAACCAAATACTTTTTAGCAAAATTCTTCGACCAATCCACTACACATTAGCATGAATGACAGGATTTGGTTCTTAGCCTGTAATTGACTTACAAATTAAATCTAATAAGATTAAAAGTACTTACAACAAACTTAGTCGCTTAATTAGTTGTTTAGTTAAAGAAAACGCCAAACTATGTTCTTCTTTGTAATAGCTATAAATTAAAACTAAAAAATAAGATTTAACTAGTCTGACTGAAAATGATCGTATCTATAGTACTACATCAATATTTTTAATTTACATTAAGAGTGATTTTAATTCCGATGGTTTATTATTTTCCAGGTATCAAAATAAGTATATTTTTCGTAAATAATAACGATCATTTAAAATAAACTTTTCAACTGTTGAAAAAGATTCCCATGCGAACCGGGGTACATTCTAGATTTCCGTTATTCATTAAACCAAAACATGGCGTCACTAAAGCGTCAGCCAACGCACTCAGAGACGTTAATGCTGACTTAAGGCTCAAAAGGCTCAAAAACTTAAACTGCATTTTTTTCGAAATGGACAGTTTATTTATGTCTCTATTGGCCTTTTAAATTTCGCCGGACTTTGTGGCCTAGCGCTGAGGGCGCTTAGCCTCCTACATACAATACGACTAAGTGCACTCGAGAGGGCACGAACCTCGGCATTGGACGTCGTATATTAAAACTACCACAATAGAAGGGGTGTTAGCGATTATCGATACAGAAAAGTAAGCGAAGTTTGCATATAGCTAGGAATTGAGAAAGAAAAAAAGACAAGCGCCAAAATTTCGTCTCTGTTACTTCACAACAAGAGCCTCTTCGCAATATTTGCAATAACATAGTTATTAAAGGTTAATAGATATTTAAGTAAACCGATACCGCTCTATTTCATATCTTTCGTAAATTAACTAACGTACGATCAAAGGTTAAAAACGGAATTGCTTTTAAGCAATACGGCAATAAAATTTTCCTAAATTGAAAATGTTTACCAAACTTTTAGATATAAAGACATTTGAAAGCAACTTTGCGATGATAGTAATTTGGTAATATTGTTCATTATTTCCTGGGCATTCAACTATACTATGAAAAATTTATTGCAAATCTGTATTAGCTACACATGTAATGTTTAGGCCGCCCAAACTGCGATTCCCTTTCTTTCTTTCCTTAAAACTGGTTTGGCAATAAATAAATCTTTTCTATTCAATCTAAGCCCATTTAAGCATAGATAAATGACTATAAATAAATACTATTAGCCTAAAAAAATTTAATAAATTAAAATCCCGACTTGAAGTTATCCTTTTTGCTAAAAAAATCCTTACTTTAAAACACATTTAAATTCATGTAGGTATGTTAAGCCGGTGTAAGTAACATGCTGACATGTGAACCCTTAAAGTCTAATCCATCGAATTAGTGGCAAAACGTTGTAAGTTACAAACGGGGGTGCAATGCAATAGTGTGCTTTAAGAAATTATTTATATAATCGACATTGACAATAACTTGTTCTTATTGACGTCAAATAGAACATGACTACCACCAGTTCGGAAAAACCTTCGTGAAGAAAAACCGGCAAGAAACTTAACGAGTATAATTTTTTCAAAATAAATTTACAGCGTCTCTTTAAGTCTATACAAAATTACACTTATCTGCATCTGTTAGCTCGGCAAGTCTACCTTTTCATTTTCATTTGAGTTTTGACCCCTCATGTCACAAATCTGACATATGTTTCATTTATCTATGAAAAAAATGCACTTTTAGCCCTTAAAGTATGTACAGTCGTGGCACAAACTCCCTGTATAGATCGGCTATTCGGATCGTCTCGGCTAATCCCGATGGCATAAGCCGGACAACATTTTTCCCGAACGTTCCACACATTCGATTTTGCCCTGTTCTGATTATGTATGAATTCAAAGATAAATTAGCTGCTCTTGGAAAGCAAACTTCATACCACAAAATGTCTAATTTTCTTAATAGATTTTCAACCTCGAGCTCACCGCCAAAGAGTTCAAAATCAATTTAGAAAATTTTAAATTGTGTGACGAGCTGTTATGTACAAGTTCTTTATCATTTGAACGGCGAAATCGGTGCTCTTAGAGTTGCCAGGATTTAATCAAATGATATAGCGGGAAGCATTTGACTTGAAAAAAAGAGGAAGACTGCGAAATTTTTTATCCTTTATCTGCATTTTTATATATCATATTTGACGGTGGTTGAAATAAACTATTTAGTAGATAATTTCTACTAGTAGTGGCACTAATAAATAAATAAATCACGCCAAGTTTTACTAATATATGTAGTTTTAACCATGTATATTGATCGTTTAATAACAACAACGCAATACATTTGTACTATTATTTCAAAATATGAAAAATGAGATTATGTAATGTAACTTTAATATGTTCACTGTTGGTGTGTCATAATAAATAAATAAAAATAAAATAAAATATTTAAAAATATTCAGAACCTTCTTATTACACAGTTTAAATCTTTAAATTTTGTTTAAACATGGCTTGGCATGATGTACTCTTAAAAAGTTGTTATTGTAAGACTAAGAATATAATGTGTTTTTGAAATTGGAATTTTTTTTGCACTTTTGTTAAATATTTTAAAGAGTCCGATTGTGTTCGTCTGAGTTGTTTTCAAATTAAATAAAAACTGTATACTTACCACCAGTTGCCCAGGACCGACTCTACTATCAAAAGTAAAGTGAGCAATAGTTGCCAGAAAAACTCCATCTTTACTTAGTTTCTACCGGCCACGGTTTCAAAATAGATCCTCGCTTAAAACAACCAAAGTTTGCACAAAACTCACACCACAAAACTTCAAAAATAACTTTAAAATAATAACAAAAATAAAAACCGTCAAACACTTACAACACACATTTTTTAAAAAAAAAGAACAAACTTAAAAACTTTTTAAAACCAAACTTAGCAAAGCGAAACTCCGTAAAAGTCACCTCCTTTCACAAACATAGAATTAAAAACAAAACACATCGCATCTAAATAAATAAAAAAACTTTTTGTAAAAAGAACTCTCGACTCGAGAATTTCTATCGAGTTTTTAGTGACGCGCCCGCAATCCGCGCGCAATGACGTTTGAAACCAGACTGGCTTGGTAAGCCAAGCCGTGTAAGTATTCCATAGGATTCACAAGTAAGGGGAAGGGTCGTATAAAAGGGCGTAGATACAGATGCAACACATCCTCGAAATCCCTTTAAGTTACGTCAACGCTACGATATACCACGAGAAAAAGTCAAGGTTTCTCCTTCTGATAGAAAAAGAAAAAGGCTTAGGCCAGTCGCAGACGCACTCATGAATCGCAAGCTTAACCTCACGTAGAGTAGGGTAATACTTAAATATATTGCAGTTTGCAATTTTCGAAATTGATTTTATCTGATGTAAGTTTCTTTACCCGATGATTGGATTTTATTTATTGGCGCTAAAGATCAGTAAAATCATGTACATGATCACCATACGCGTTCTTAATTCGCGCCTTTTGTGATATAAAAACATTTTATTTGTAAATCGATTCACTTTAGCTGTTGATATGAGCGGGAAAGAGAAACTTAAAATACTGCATTTAAAATTCAGTAAACTCCAATTACGTCTCAAGACATTTTTTTACGATAAAGTTTTAAATTAAGAACTATTTTGTTATGTATGATACTGGCTGGCGCAAAACTCACGGGTTCTTTTTTTCAAACACTGAGATTAAAAAGGTTTTAATCTTTTTTTCATTTCCCGCAACTCTCTTTTATCCATTCTCGAAGACTTAGAACAGGCAATGGAACAATATACCGTACCTGCCGGGTCGGCCATTTTGGAATGCCCTTTTTTACGATAGTTGTAAAATTGAAAATTGCAACAGATCAAAACGTACCGACAACGGTTAGCTTGACTGTATGGTGTAAAGGTAAATTATATGTTTTTAGTGAGATTGTCAGAAAATGGGAATTTAAGACTTATTATTTGAGCGATGGAGGCCAAAATAATGTTAAGTTAATTTTTAATGATTTGATCATTAAGAAGGGTGCTGTTTTTGTAGAACTTTCGATGAAGAGTTGCATTCAATACTCCGATGATTATAGTCGAAATAGTGAAATTTTAATGTATAATATAATGGAAGTTCTATTTATAAAACTGAATAATGGAACTTTTCAAACATTGATCACTGGACAACGTCAATAATCGGACGGAAGGCTCACTGCAATCACACAACTAAGTCTTACACGCTTGACTGCTGCGGATTTTTTTCTCTTAAACATTCCTATAAGGTTTTTAATGTATGTTTTTAAGCAAACTTGTCTGACGGGGAAGAAAAGGTCCTGAGTAGACCCACATATCTAAGAAGTTATTTCCCAGTCATATATAATGTCCGCAAACTGCCAAATAGCGAGTATGGTTCATAATTTTTTTCTTTATTCATGACCGGCAAAGTCCACCTGATGGTCAGTGGCGTCTGCACCCATAGACATAATAATAATAAATCAATCAATATTTCTAACAAACACACCACATTATCTAGCCCAAATTAAGTATCATCAAGAACTTTTGATATGGATACTAGATAACGCATAAATAAACTTAAGAAATATATAAACATACATAGATATTTATTTTAAATATTAGAAATAAACTTAAATAAATATACATACAAATCCATGACTAGAAAGCAAACATAATAAAATGCCAGGATTCGAACCCGGGACCTCTCCGTACAGGCCGTCAAAAATAATAAATCGTAAGTATTTTATTTATTAATAATGAAATTGCCTTTTGCCTTTGTTCCAGTTATTGCACTGGCTGTACCTTCCCTAAGACCGGAACACGACCACGGAAACATGGTTATTATGGAAGGACTGTAGGACCCCCTGCGACGAGATCTTAACAAAAAACCTCTCGTACCGCTAACACTAACCGTTTACAGAAGCCAACCCGCACTTGGTTGACGCTGATGGCCCCTAACTATGACAAAATAATCAAAAGAGATTGTAATAATTGCAGGTAGACTCGCGCACTTCATGGAGACCCCACTATGAGTTCCCCCCACAATTCAATCTTGTAATTAGCCATTTTTATGTTGACAAGTTTAATTTTATTATTTACTGATTTTATTGCTTATGACATTTATTTATATTACGGATACTTCATATTGAATAATAAGGACATCAAGTTTGTAATATTTTTTCTTGTATCCAGACTGATAAGTAAATGAATTATGTACTTAACTAACCTTTTGAATTCGAATACTAGATAATTATTATAAATTTTTGTACGCCTGTTGTGGTTGAATATGATTGTACTTCCAAATTGTTTAAGACCATTGTATATTTGACTATGTTCAGCGAATAAAGATTTTCTTTCTTTCTTTTTTTCTTTCTTTCTTTCTTTCTTTCTTTCTTTCTTTCTTTCTTTCTTTCTTTCTTTCTAAGGGCGAAAATCGGTTGTGCGATGTCGATCTTTTGTAGGCGCCCCGCATACTAAAGAGCGCCGACAGTACAAAGGATTCGAATATTAAACACAGCCTGCACTAAGACTCCCCACTCTACATCAAAAACCATAGCTACATCTTACAATTCTGTTGATCGTGATGCATTCTGTACCAATTTACCGCTTTTTATTACCTAAACCGTTCAAAATGTTTGTAAAACTAAATCTTCAATCCTCTCTTATCAATAAAAACAATTTCAAAAATCTTCCGAACTCATTACTTAAACTTTTTCCGAGCGTTCTTTCCACAAAATTAAACGATTATCAGCTATATGTCTGATACAATAAAAGTCGTATATAAGTAACTTGTAAGCTTGTAATATAAGACAAGCAATTACCTACGTCTTTGGCTGAAGTAGACAAACAGTAACATAAAAGAATCGATACTTTTAGTGATACAAATGAATAATCTATAAATGCAGTAAAGACGAAAGTTTACAGAGATAGGTAACGACAGAGCCGGCAACAATATTTTCAAAAACATATAGGCTGCGTATAGGCTAGGATAAAATCAACCAATAGGCTTTCGAATCAAAAATAACAACAAGAAATAAATTGATCCTATTTGTCGAATGACGGATACACAGCCAACTTCGATTTGTTGTTTGGCTATAAATTAGAATCTACGTAATCTGACCAATCTAAGGGCAAAATTAGATAGAAGCCTATCGAAATTTTATCTGTTATTAAGGAATCTAACAAAAAAACTTTTACCTTTTTAAGAAAAACAGGAGGAAAAATGTAACGTACTTTCTAAACATTCCGAACTCTAGGCACCAGCTTAATACGATTCGGTTATTAAGAATATAATAAGTAGACAAATGTATGATACAATCTCACAACATTTTTATTTTATTCATAGAGGCGAAATCTTTATTCTTTTGTTTACCCGAAAAAGAAAGATTCCTTGCGCGGTGCAAGAAAAAAATATGTTGTGATTTTTTTTGCTGACGTATGCCCAATATTGTTTTTTGAGGGAAAATTTGGTTGTATCTATCCGTGAAGGTCGTTCAGTAATTTTGTAAGTTGCGATTGGTATTGGTTCAGTAGTAATATATTTTGTTATTTATTACCTTTTACCATAAAGATTTTGGCGTATTTTTTCTCTAATGAATAAGAAAATATGGTGCGCTCGATTTGTGAATATGACAAAGCGTTTGATTCTTCAATATTACGCCATTTTATGGAGCTCACGTGATATGCTCCATTCAATTTAAGCGTTTCCTATAGCGTTAGCGATTGTAGATTGTAATATGGCTAGACCCTAAAAAGATAGATTCTTAAAAATTATATTGTACTCTAGATAGGAGTAGGAGCGCGGTTTCTTCTACTTGGGTAAAATGAGATCCTGTGGGATCCAGGACATAATATATAACCAATGTTCCTTCTGTGTTCCAATACCTTTCTAATCATGAATATAGACAACATCACTATACCAAACTAATATCAGTCATATTACAGTGGCAGTAAAATAGAGACATACTTCGTTCAGTTACTTAACAAACGGTTACAGACTGTGTCAGCTAGGTTGACATTAACCGGGTACGGTAAACTTTTTCATGCGTTGGCTAAGCCGGTTAGTGATTCAAAATGTTCCTCCGTCACTTTCTAGACAATCATACCAACTGTATAGCCCCAAAGTAAGCAGAGCTTATGTTATGGATGATCATACAACGAACTGGGGGGGGGGGGGGAATAAACAAATCCAGAACAAACATCTGTTTTCTTCGCAAAATGCCACGGCCAGAGCTCGAACCTGGGACCTCCGGCGTGTGAGGCAGGGCTATTAACCACTACGCTACTCGGTCGTCAGTATAATAGAACAGAGGACTTGAACCTGGGACCTCCGGCGTGTGAGGCAGGGCTATTAACCACTACGCTACTCGGTCGTCAATACATAAAACATTATTTTGCCCACTGTTAGCTAATTTAGAGCTGCACACCTTAATGTGCCTTAAAATAAATGTGTTATTCTTAACAACAAAAATTACGTAGCAAAGTTTTTGAGAGAAGGTTTCCATGAATTTAAATAATTGTGATTCTTGTCAGTGTTGTGTTAATCTTTTTTGATTAATTATGCTGCTATTTAAACAATTATACTGATTGAGGGTAATCAGCAACGATTTCTTTTGTACACAAGGGGCTCCACGTATTTCGGTCGCCATTAATCGGGACTACCGAACTGTGACTAAGACTGTGCCTAAGTCGAACATGTGTGGAAGAACATTAGGGAAAATGCCGCCCGGAAAAAGTCGTTCGGGTTTTGGCGAGGGAAGCCTAATGTGTCGACTTGTATAAAGCCGGAACCGACTAGCCGATAGGCACGAGGCGCACATGTGTAGTCATTCTTACGGGCTGGTCTTGTTCAACAGACACTGCCGATCTGAAGGGACCAGCCCGAACGATGGCTGAATCCCGCGTTAACTCGTGAACCGGTGCCGTTTGAGGGTGTTCGTCGTTTGGATACTTGGGGGGAGGGAGACTTGCCAAGCTAACAGATGCAGTAGGATCGAGGTGGTAGAGTCATGTTTTATTTGACGTCAATAAGAACAAGTAATTTCTACGCGTTTATTATAATAACAGACGATAACAAAACTTCTTTATTTGTATAGGGTACGTGTTTCCTAAAATGTGTTTAATGACGAAATTTTCTTTCCTCAAGTAAAAATTAATATCTCGATCGCTTTATTTGATAACTATATACCGCTTCATATGCAAAGTTTTTATTAAACATTTAGCGTTAAATCTAGGTAATATTAAGTGTAGTGAGTTTCATACATAAAGCCGCATCCCGCTTCTTTTTTGGTCCACACATGGTAGTGTGTGAGAGTTCGTAACACGAGTTTCAGTTATCACAGAACAATATAATTTTTATCCCCATTAAAAAGTCTAAAATACATCCAAGAAGAATCAAATTCAGTTTCTTTAGCTTCTCATCTGTACTATTACTTACTTTACTACTACTAATTGGAAATTCAAATTCTAATATTGATTTCTCAACATTGACAATAACTTGTTCTTATTGACGTCAAATAAAACATTCACACTCTACCACCAGTTCGAAAAAAACCCTGCGTGAAGAAGAACTGCCAAGAAACTTTACGGGTATATTTTTTTCAAAATAAATTTACAGAGTCTCTTACAAAATGATTCTTATCTGCATCTGTTAGCTCGGCAAGTCTCCGTCCCCCCAAGTATCCAAACGACGAACACTCTCAAACGGCACCCGGCACGGACTTTCACAGGTTCATCAATAAACAAATATAACATTTGTAGATCCCTGGGCAGGACTTTCAGCACAATATGTCTTGGCTTGTCTATTTACTAAACGCCAACTGTATCCAACGTCATCAAGTCTTTTACGTGAAATAATAACAAACTTTATGCAACGCGCTTGCGCCGGCTTTCGATGTTTTTTGTTTAATAGTGGTGTTCATGCAGCATCGATATCGATGTTTTTATTTGTAACTGTTTCTCCAAATGTAATTTCTTAATGATTCGTTTTATTGAGACTTTCTAGTTTTTAAGTGTTGTGGGTTAAAAAATATACAAGGTGAAATTAATAATAATAATAATAATAAAAATTTTCAGACAGTTAGTCCATAGATGTGTTAGTAACAATGATCGTAATAACTAAGAGTTAGTAAACTTAAAAACGAATACATAACAATTATAAAAAACATTAGGCTCAGGAGGATTTAGCGTCACGGTTTAACTTCGTGTACATTAAAATCAAGTTACAAACTTTTAGGTACGAATCTACCCGCAAATAACACTACTTTTACAAATTGAAATTCATATTCATTTATAGCTTAATTTGTATTTCTATGGGAAGTAATTAAAAATAATCAACTCTCCATGAATGTTTGTCACTTGATTTCAATTACACTCATTATTTAACATATCACATTCTATTCAAATACCACGTATTACACAACTTAGGCCAAAAAAATTATCCCAATACAAAACTATCGATAAAATACGCCAACGCATCACATCCTCTATTTACTTATCAAAACGCTGGTTTGTTTCAAGCGTCTGTCAACGGGCTGTTTTCCAATCATTCACCAGCCGAAAGCCAGATCCATCTATCTTTATAAATTCTACTGTAAACACTTACTGCCGTAATGCACAGTTTTACTACTTATTAATACGTTTAGGACTATTACTGAAGTGATTTACAGTTGGCGGGAAGTTGCGCTTTTTTATGTTTATGAGCGGGTCAGTAGGTATATGTTATGCGTCATTGGTTGGTAAAACGATTTTGTTTTACTTGTTGTATATTATTTTCTTGCTATAGTTGCAAGTTGGTGTAAGTACATTGCACAAGCAAAGCAAACATAAGATTTTAATTGCTTCGCGATTGTTAGAAGAATTACCAAAATAAAAAAAATATTTATTTATTTAAATAGCTACACCAACGACAATATCAATATACAATTTCACAAAGATAAAGTATTATTAGTACTTTATATGTGCTATTCAACATACTAGTAGCTCCATCTAGTTTGCACTGATAGAACAACACCTTACAATACAAGAGTAGAAAAATCCTTAAATTAAATTATACAATAAATAATTTATTATTTTTTTATTAACTCTACTTTTAAGGCTTTCAGCGTTTTTAAAAGCAGAAGCAGATTGTATACTAATTTTAGGAAGATGGAAAGCCGCGAGAGTGTCTACGCAGGTGGCATACCACATAAATAAATAATAAATAAATCCCCAGACAAACACACTGAATGATCCCAAAGTAAGCATGGCTTGTGTTGTAGATGACCATACAGTGAACTGGGGGGGGGGGGAACCAGAATAAGCGTACGTTTGTATAAATACTCATATATATATATATATATATATATATATATATATATATATATATATATATATATTTACAGTATACGGGGTGTAAAATAACGGAAGCATAATACTTAAGGGTCAGTAAGTATACCATTGTTAGAATATACTTACTGTAAAAGAATTAGATATAGAGAATTAGTTAAGATAATTTTGAATTTAAATTTTTTTCTCAACATCTTTGACAGACCAAAGTTGTTTTCAGATCTACCTATGCATGAGGCGAGTGCAGCCATCGTCACTTACCTACCTATCGAGTAGCACGTAATGCGATGCGACTGGACACGATTTTAGTTACTTTATTGATTATAAAATAAATAAAAAAACTCGTATTTTTTATTTATTTGCGCCTCGCTCACCTCATGCATAGGTAGGTGTGAAAGTCTTAACCAGCCCCAATAACTCCAATTCTTTTACAATATATTCTAACAATGGTATACTTACTGACCCGTAAGTATTATGTTTCCTTTATTTTACACCCTGTATTTATATAAATATATACATGTATCACACAAAAAAATGCCCCGAATAGTCACAATGATTAAAGTAAAAGAGCAGAAAATAGTTGAAGTTCTTACATTACGAACCTAACAATGGCTCCGGTACTATCACAGATACTTGTTATCACATAAACTCAATTATATTGCCCCTGACATAAAAAGAGATAAATGGAGAAGACAGAATACTTCGTATCCGTATAATTTTGTTTGCATTCGTGTCGTGTCGTATATTGTCGGTTCCGTTCGCGTAGTGACTAAACCATCTGTCAAATAAAATCAGGGGACCGGGAACAAGACTGAGACTGAGGACTCTCCCTTGGGATCTTGTCACTTATCCTCCACTATTTTAATTCAAAAATGATTAAATTTTCATTAAGGAATGAAACAGAAATCTGTTTCATAAAACGGTGATAAACCGATCAACAGATACCTAATGGTTTAGCACTTTGCCACACTAAAGCCCGCAAAGACATCAAATGCTTAGCAACTGTAGACGTAGAAGCGTAAATAAGGTGTAAATTCTCTAAGCAATACCTATACTAATGAGTTCCATTACCAACCATTTGATCTCTCTGAGTGTAGTAATAAGACAAAGTACAATTCAACTTCCACCATGTTAATTAGTAAGAGGCATCCTTCAAAATTATACTCAAATAAATATTAAACAAAGGCACTCGAAAACCCACACGCCATATTCCTGCCAAATCGAACATCACCAATCACAGCCATGAAACCGTAGACTCGAACAATAACGGTCAAACCCGCCATGTTGTTTTCTCTGACGTTTGCATAGCGCCATCTTAGTTCAAATGCGTTCAGAAACTATGGAATAACAATAGGGTATAGAGTTCGCGTACAATGGATTGAAAATTAATATTTCGGTTATTGTTCCAATGATTGCCTTAGGTGAGCTCTAATTTGATTTGACGGGGAACTGATAATTGGAAATGCATAAATTATGGCGTCGGGAATTGGTTTGAAAGATGTATGCTTAGTTTGTGCCTAGGTATTACGGTTGTAAACTTTAAATGTTAATTGAAAATATTGCGCAGAAATAGGCAAGTATTTACAAGAAAATCATTAAGTATTTTTAGTTACTACAGCTATATAAACACCAGGAGTCGTAGTAAACGATTTATCACTATTTGGCTATTGTACCTAATACAAATAAGAAGTACAGTTTTTCCGTAAAATATATCTATTTTGTTCCCTCGACTAAGTTACGGTATGAGCAATAAAAATGTGTAGTTCAGATTAAGATTCACTAGTAGGGTAACCAAATTATACTTGGTTAATATCTTATTTTTCTTCATCTTCGTCATCGTAGAGTAAATACCCCTTAACTTCTTAATTATAGGAACGTAGGCCGAGAGCCGGCGAGAAAAACCTTTCCGCACTCTTTGTCAACATTTTTGAATACACGAAATAGATATTTGGGTATACAATTTGACTTTGACATGAAACTAACAAACACAAGAAAGCTATGTACCAAGGCAAGCTGCCAAAATAAAATAGGTTATTATACTTTACTTTTCGGATACAGAAACCGAAACGGCCTGTCAAGACCAATCCTACGCCTTTTCTCAACTCAATTCAAATTCAAAATTCATTTATTTGCTTTGTACATGCGTCAAAATAGATGTTGAACTATAAGTTATGCCAGTACATATACTGCTGACAACAGAGTGCAAATAGTTTTCACAACAACAATAATAAATCTAAATACATAGTTTAAGTAATTACACAGTACTTTGTCAAAGCAAACATAAATATAAAATAATTAAAGTATACAATGCCAATCTCAGGTATCAAATTTTATTTTCAGTCATAAAGTCAAGTATGTATATTGTAATATAATTTGTCAATTAAAAGATTAAACAAAGCTGTTCTAAACTTTTATTTTGTAATAACTCATTGTCATAAAGTTTCCTTGATTGTTTTTTTAAAAACCAGGGACTGAACTGATTTGGGACTTTACTTTATAACTGGAATTTTATTATAACAACAACTTTTTTATTAGAATCTATGGAATGCTTTCTAATCAAGGAGGGACTTTCTGACAGCTCGGCATAATAGTAAATATAATATTCAGCGTGTGTCCTTTTTTGTTAAATTTACCGTATAAGATAGGCAAAGAACTAGGCCTTACAGCCTAGTTTGTCATAAATATTTATTTAGTATTATTTGTACATTTATTTAATTGTTTGAGCATATATTGGGTACTTTGTATATATATTGGGAACAGCTTTTCTAAGCAAAATCTATCGAAGTTATTAGAAATATATATTTTTTTCTTAATTTGATTAAAGAAAATTCCCAATACAATGATTTGTTATCAATTTATAAGTTTTTTCTATAAAAAGTGAATTTTTATATGTTATCCATCCAATCCACAAGTTATGCTTTCCCCATATTCGAAGCACTTCCGATATCCAATTGCTTGAGAATATCGCTTTGAGTTATTACCTTCTTATTCCGACAAACTTTTCTTAAAACCAGATTTCTTAGCACAGATTATAAAATGTTCCGCAATATACTTATTGTCACTTACCTATATGAAGCACACTGAATGTTCAAAATAAAGAGCTAATTATACAAGTAATCTATCCTGTTACGATTACCCACATTAAGTAGGTTATAATAATACCACCTGATAAAAATATTCCGTTTAAGTAACCGCTGAGTTACAAAAGCAACAGTAAGACCTAATATTGGAAGATACGACGTATACACAGCTATGGGTACTGGGTAAAATTTAAAATTAATTATTTTGTTGCAAGATATTATATACCCTGATCATTTATTTCGGTATTTAAGTAATGCCAGTAATTATTTACCTGAAATTACCAAAGTATTCGTATGCTCTTCTTGTGGATCGCTTGATTTGTTTATTAATAGCAATGGATTGAGGATTGAAAGTTGTTAATGATCTAGATAGCATCCAATTAAGTACGAGCACATGAAATAAATTAAACTTTATTCTTTCATTTAGTTCTATTGAAGATTTCGACGGCCTGTTTGGTGTGGAGGTAAGATGCTTTGCCTTCTATCCAGAGGTCCCGGGTTCGAATATATTTATTATATTTGCTTTCTAGTCATGGATGTATGTTTATTTAAGTTTATTTTTAATATTTATGTATAAAAAAAATATCTATGTGTGTTAACACATTTCTAAAGTTTATTTATCCGTTATCTAGTATCCATAACACAAGTTCTTAATGATACTTAATTTGGGATAGATAATGTGGTGTGATTGTTAGAAATATTTATTTATTATTATTTATTATACATTTGTGAGTCATTTTATATAGAAGAAGAGCTACGTGAGGGCTCGAAACTAGTCAGACCTTTTCGGCAGTAGGACGTGAGTATATATTATATTCTTTCATGTTTCTTTTAGTGTGACGTATTGTTCTGTATTTGTTTGTAAATTATATAACACACACTTGTAGATACATAGCTAAAAATTTAATTATATTATAATCCCCAGGCTCCCCAAATAAAAATAAACAAATACTTAAATACGTAACAACCTGCAGAGTTATAAACATAATTCTCGTCCTTTATAGACAAAACCATGCCAAATTTAGCAAATCTTTTTACAAATTCCACTCAGAGTGGACAAAATTCTACAAAGTTCAACTAAAATACCAAATAAAAACTAGATTTTAGGAAATACTTATGAAAAGCAGTGGACCAGCGGAGTCAAGTGCTGCACATAAACTTTCTAAAGTATTGCTTATTAACGCTGGACGTTTACATAACGAGTGAAATGAGAAACACCGTCTGTATATTTGGGAGGAATTAATTATAATAAATAAAGCAAAATGTAATGCTGTTCCTTATATTTAATAGACTAATAGAGATGAGAAATTGACTTCGTAGTGCCATGTCATTTGAAAAGCATTTTTACGCGACATTTTCTGAAGAAGGGTTACCTATGTTTTTCGTGTGTTTTGAACTTCTTTGGCACGCTCTACGTCCTAAACCGTTCGACGATTTTCAACATATGAAGTGGCATTAGATTCGCCTCACTTGAGAGAGTGACATGGGCTATATTACTCCCGAAGTTCTCATGGGAACGGATATTACATGGGATAATATCTATGGCAGTCGGGATTTTTAATTTGTCAAATTCTGCAGCTTGTTTTGTTTCTTGCATAGTAGGCAAACGACGTAAATGACGTCCGTATCATACTCAATATTAATCGTGGGTATCTTGTAGTAAAATATTGATATAGATAGAATATTCATTAATGATGCGTTTCCGATTATTATTTTGGTTGAAATTGCCTTTTTTCCAGTATTTTTATTGGCTGTTCCTATTTTGAAACCGGAACACACACACGTTAACGCGGGAAGAGCAGTTAGCAAGATCTCAAGAGCTTAAATCATGCTAGTAGCGCATGTAACGAATTTGGTGTCGTTAATAAACGCGAAAGAAAATTACTACTCGTAATCGACCTATAAAATAAATCTGCCTTCACTTTAAACACTAAACAAATTTTAAATTATTCAAGCGCTGCGAAATAATTGCCGACTATGCTAAGATAATCTGCATTGAAAGACGTAAAATATAATTATAGATTTTGCTTTGCAAATTAATCCTTTATGTATACTCCTTCTAAGTCTACATTTTTGTACGGCTTTTAGTCATATAAATCAACGATAGCTTAAATATATCCATCTGCCCGTATTCAAAACGTATGACGTCACATTTATTAGTTTTTTAGTTGGCTTGGTGTTCTTGTAAGCGAAATATTTCCGGACCAAACCCGGTACAAAAGCATAGTCTTGTTATTATCCGGGCCGCCACCGCAACGATATCCGTACTGTACGATAATAAGAAGTCAATATTGGTGTGCTGGCTGGCGGATTTTGTAGCGCAGCATAGTGTGGAGATGGACTCTTTGTTGATTTTTGTAAATTAGGTTATTTCGATGCTTTTCTAGGTGAATAATATTGAAGGAAAACCGACTGTAAAAGTTAGTGATTGTGGGTTTCTTGAACAAATGCTCTGTATATGGCCAGGAATTCCTAGTCAGTCAGCGGGAGTTCGAAAGTTTTAACAAACGTCGACAATTAGTACTAAATAGTACTAAAAATAATAAAATAGCTTTACCAGAAACTATTATATAGTTTATCAACTATACTGGAACTGTTAATATGAAAAAAGCAACAAATAGTGTTTTTCCCTTTCAAACAATATGATAACAATAAAACTCTTCTTATCTTTAAATTACAAACATGGTTGGTGACCAAATAATAACAAATCCCCAGACAAACACACCATCTGTATGGCCCCAAAGTAAGCAGAGCTTGTGTTATGGATGACCATACAGCCAACTGGGCTGAACCCAGAATAAATATAAAAATATAAATATAAACAATCATGACACGAGAACAAACATCTGTATTCGTCACACAAACGAATGTCCCGACCAGAACTTGAACCTGATACCTCCGGCATTTGAGACAGGGCTAGTATCACAGACGCTACTTGGTAGCCAAAAATACAGTGTTTTTTAGAAAATGACTTAATAAGTGGGATTGCATGCTAAAGACAGTCCAGGAGGTATAGATAGGCTCACTTCCCTCTAATACGGTTGAGGAGGGCGATGGCTGGATCCCGCGTTAACTCGTGAACGGGTGCCGCCTGAGGGTGTTCGTCGTTTGGATACTTGGGGGGAGGGAGACTTGCTGAGCTTACAGATGCAGATAAGAATAACTTTTTATAGACATAAAGAGACTCTGTAAATTTATTTTGAAAAAAAATATACCCGTGAAGTTTCTTGCCAGTTCTGTTTCACGAAGGTTTTTTCGAACTGGTGGTAGAATCATGTTTTATTTCACATCAATAAAAACAAGTAATTGTCATTGTTGAGAAATAAATATTTTATTTCATTTCATTATTTCATTTCATTTCGTTTCACAGCCAGTGAATAGAGAACAACTAAGCTATGTTGAACTGACATTAAGATCGTATCCTGTGCTATTTTTATTAAATAGGTAATACTAAAAGTTCTGATCTAGTAACTTTTATCATATCAAAAACACTGCGTATGATTACCCAAGGGTAACCCGTTATAAATCTTTGATGCAGATAGAAACTGCCAATGTGAAATAGACTAAGATTTTACAGAAATAACGGAAGCTTAAAAAAAATATAGTAGTATCTACTAGTAAAATTATATATTATTACAGTTCTGTAATATTTTGTTTTTTTACATAATAGATTGAATTGAAAAAACAACTCTACCTGAAGCCTACTGAACGAATCTTTAATTGATATTTCATTGTACTCGATAAACTGAACATTTCGCATTTCTTGAAAGCCGTCTCCATACTATCCTAGCCATACCCTCGCTCTGGGCATTCCGATAACAGGGCAAGTTTACACAGGGCCAATTAGACACAGCTACCCGCCACGGGCGAGACAACGCACTGCTCAAATGGTAATTGTGTATACGCGCCCTTATACACTGGGCGCACTCGACAGAGAACCGGGCTAGGGCGAGAATCGCTTGCGCGTTGTTCGGTCTTTCGTAGGCGCCCGGCATATTAGGGGATGACTACACTGCAGGCAATATGAAGCGATTTTGAGCATGCACCAGCGCTCGTGACTGTACCACGACTACAGTCACCCCTATCTATGAAAACGATTGTTGAGCAACAATTTCAACCTAATGCCCAAGGATATAAGGTAAAGTGGGTTTTTAAAGGATTTCTAGTTATGTTTTCCAGTTTACAAGGGGATCGTAACGAGCAAAAATATGAAGGGGCTTTGTTTTTGTAACTGAAGTTAAAAAATGTAATGTTTTTAAAGGACTGTGGCGTATTTGTGGTTTTTCTTATGTGGTTTGTTGATAATGTGTTAAAGGATTTCGTATAAGATGTTATTCTTTACCTTTAAAAAAAGTATTGCAAGGCATAGAGAATGCTGGCGCTAGGTTCTCCTTCGCTGTTCTCCCAGGACTCATATTATGCTCTTTTTGAACAGTGCCAGAATTATGAAAAAGAAGACACGATGTCAACTGCACGTTGCCAGCTTACTTTTTGGTGTTGTTGTCGATAAGGCTCCAAAAATTTAGCAGATAAATCAACGTGGGCTCCGTCTGATTCCGTATACACGTGGTTCTTCTTGGAAACTGACCATTCCAAAACATAAAACAGCATTTCGTGGTAGTTGGCGGTATCTGGCAACTAAATGTCGGAACAATCTTCCACCACCAATTACGCAAATAAAAGCTAACTTCCCTTTAAGAATAAACTTAAGAAGCAGCTCACGAACTCGCAAGTCATCATATCCGCATGAAATTGCTAGACGACCGAAATGTTTCGTATACTATAGTATAGCAATATATTGCTTTTAGTTCGCCCTCTTTGTGGCACATTTCTGGTTTTTACTTTACATACTTGAATGATATTAAATGATAATTTTTTTGTATTTAAATTTTGATTAAACAATATTTTCTATGTCATATTTTTTTTATATGATTTCTCTATTCTACATTCTGGACAAGTGGAGACTTTAGTCGCGTACACAGCAATTCAGTAAACCAGCCTCCAGCTGAAAGTCAGCGTCTCAGGGTTACGTAGCTGACACTAAGACTGAGCCAGGAACTTTTTTGCTCCTGTAACACTGCTTATTTTTGTTTTCTCTATATATTTTTTTGTAATTTTTTAATTGTAGTTTGTTGTACCGTTACAGTGGACAAAAATACTTTTTTCTATTATTTTTTAATTTAGTTGCAGACGTTATTTAAACAACAACATTACGCCGAGTAGCGAAGTGGGTAGTAGCGCTGCGTCAAACGCCGGAGGTCCCAGGCTCAAGTCCTGATCAAGGCATTAATTTATGTGATGAACACAGATGTTTGTTCTTGGGTCATGGTTGTTTACATTTATATATGAAATATGAATTATCATCCATACCTAATACTTACAAGCTTTGCTTACTTTGGAGCCATACAGTTGGTGTGTTTGTCTGGGGATTTATAACAAAAAAAGCTTTACATCCCTGGAATTAATAAATAAGCAACACAAATTAATTAATGACGAAAGAGGAATAACGACAACTCCAATGATACTCATAATTTTTCACTCATAAGCAGGTTTCACACAACGCTGTGCAAGAAGGCCATTGTTGTCTACGGTGCTGATACAATGAAGCTCGATACTGTAACTGAACTGTAAACGAACAATCAATGGAAAAATATAACCAAAATAGTATACATGGTTCAAATCATTTGTACCATCGGTCGTATGTGTGCGGCGCGTGTACAATATCAAACAAGCGTTTCTTGTCGGCCATTGTCTTCTTGGTGATTTTCGTGTCGTTCCAGCATTTATTTGTTATTAACTTTTTATTTATGTTTTGTAATGACTGACCCTATTCCTGCCGTAGCGATGGCTGGGTGGCGGCAGTGATAGGAGCCCAGCTACTCCACCAGAGGTCCTAGTATTAATAATAATAATAATAATAAATCCGTTTATTTCAGGTTGCATAGACCCATAGTAATAATCATATTTTACAATGTCATTTTATGTCTTATGTCATATAATAAGATAAAACAAAATGAGTTGAAATGAAACTAACACAAATACAATAATCAAAATAGTATGTTAGTAGGAACGTACAAAAATAACTTATATACTAGTGTTAGTAAAACGTTAACGGCGAGGCCAACTATGTGGTTTGTGCATCGCCATCCACCTTTGAAGAAGGGGGGAATCCCATCTATCTGAAAATACTTTCAAGATACTGTTTGGGGCGGTTTGAGTTCTATTTAGTAGTGACGCACAGCGTTTTCGCATGATTGCCGCGAAACCATCTATGTGCGCCTCCGCAAACATGCCAGAAGCACTACAATATCGCGGCAGCCCCAACAATATCCTGAAAGCATTATTGTACTGGATGCGCAGGTCACCGTAAGCCCGACGCGTGTAGTCCACCCACAGCCCGCACGTGTAGAAGGACTGGCAATAGGCTCTGAAGAGCGTCACCTTCACCTGTTCCGTACATCGTGCAAATCTACGGGCAAGCATATTACATCGGACAGCCAGAGACCTGCGCTCCCTCTCTATATCTTCACAATCCCTGAGGTCATCACGAACCCAGTGCCCCAAGTATTTGAATCGCGTGACCCTGGATAACACGGTTCCGCCGATTGTGACTTCAGGTACCTGTGCAAATGTTAATTGGCTGTGTTATTGGCTGGGGCATTCATTTGTGTGAATGAAGATGATATTTTATATATTTATGATATTCCCCCCCCCCCCAGGTCCTGCATGGTCATCACAGAAGCTCTGCTTACTTTGGGGACGTAATGCAGTAGAGTTTCTTTGTTCAGATCTTGTCTGGGGCGGTCCTACAGTCCTTCCTACGTTGACTGCGTTCCATTACTGGAACAAAGACAATTTCACCTGAAGCCGGTCGGCAACGCATCATGAGTCCGCTTACCATCAGGTGGGTCAGGTTTGCCGGCTGAGAAAATAGTAAAAAAATCACAAAAACATGGCTACCTGCACCATTGGGCCGTATTGCAACTAAGTTTGTCAAACAGAACAAACTAACATGTCCAGTGGCTCGAATACCACGTACCATAACATAAAAGTGCATTAACGTATCTACAACCCGTCAAGTCGAGAAATCTAACCGCTGCACCTTATACCATCAATCCGACTCGTCCTCAACCATTGTGTGTTTGTCACGCAACCAAATAAGTCTTTTAAAGATAACATACAACGCACAACAATATAAGCACATCCAACTCCACAGAAAATGGGTAATCGTATTTGTACATTTTATGTACAATGTACTCGAGTACTAATCGTGAAAAAGCAATGTTTGTTTTGGTACTTGTCGGCGCTTTTTACACTATCTCTGGGCAAATATTTGTCTATAGACCAGTTTGAATGTAGGAAATGCATAACTTCAATGATTTAGTGGTTATTTTACTGTGGTAATGTGAGCTACTAATGGGTAAGAGATTAGTTCAATAGGTGTTGTTTTGTGTTTTGTTGCTTTGAATTAGTAGAATTGTTATAATGAATTTTAGGGTTAATTGCACAAAAGTTACTGTTTCAGTCAAAATTATTGCTTATGAATTTTCTTTTGTAATAATGTCAAAAACTGGCTCCTGTTTCATTCAGGGTCAAAGATCTTAGTGAAATTATAACTTTAGACTTAATCGACGAACAATCAGACTGTTAGCGCGCTATTTACCGTTCCCGTTGCAATAGCACAAATATCACTTTCAGCACGCTCAAACGATTCGGATCGGTTATGTGCAGTTTTAGCGCTGATAGCGCTGTGAGCGGCAATCGGAACGCTGCATTTAATCGCCTAATAAAAACATCAACAAAGAAACGTCATGCGTCAGTTTTGACAAGCCACTCAGAGCGACCATGCTCTATAACTTGAGCGGGTGACATTGGCACAATGCGCAACCGCGCTATGGCCAAATATGGAAAAAAAAACTTGTGCGGGAAGATGGCAGCGTTTATGACGTCATTGATGACGTATCGATATCGCTGTGAGCGCGCTCACAGGCATTCGAAGATATGAGCGCTGTGACCGATATAATCGGCAATCGGAAAACACCAATGGTTAGCATTATTTTATTATGACGTCATTTAAATATTGCTAAAATGGTGCTCATGACTGACCTATCCGGAGGATAAAATCAGGAGATTTGACAGCCAGTTAAGCTTTTTTGTGGTTACACTCACATGGTGCAACTCACCCTTAGTATGGTTATTAATACTTTTAAAAAAATTTAATTTAGTTTATCTATAAAATTAAGCGTCAGTGGTGCAGTAGTTGAGGAGCTCTTTGCTGCGTTCCGTTTGCCGATTACAGCGCTCACAGCACTAAAAGTGCTCAAAACCGTTCCGATTCGTTTGAGCACGCTAAAAGTGTTATTAGTGATATTGCAATCGGAACGGTAAATAGCGCGCTAACATTCTGATTGTTCGTCGATTAAGTCTAAAGTTATAATTTCATTGAGATCTTTGACCCTGAACGAAGCAGGAGCGATTTTTTTACATTATTAAGAAAGAAAATTAATAAGCAAGCTTTTAAAATCTTTAATCGACTAATAAAAACATCAACAAAGTAACGTCATGTGTCAGTTTTGACAGGCCATTCAAAGCGACCATGCTCCGTAGCGTTGGCACTGTGAGCGGTAAGATGGCGGCGTTTATGACGTCATTGATGACGTATCGATATCGCTGTGAGCGCGCTCACGGGCAAACGGAACGGGTATATGAGCGCTGTAATCGGCAAACGGAACGCAGCACTAGATTGTAAGATCGCAGTGACTGCCGCACGTGTCAAGGAGTTTTTGGGACTTAGTAAATTAAGCTGATTTTGCTTTTACGGTGAAGGAAAATGTCGTAAGGAAACCCACATATTTAACAAATGATTTCTTTGGTAGATAGGTATGTGTAAATTCGGCAAACCTGTAAGCGTGGAGCACTCTTATAGTATCGTTATTTTCTCGCTGCAGACTCTTCTCACTCAGGGGCCATACGGGATGACGTAAACGCCACGTAGTGCTGTCTATTGCTGCGTTCCGTTTGCCGATTACAGCGCTCACAGCGCTAAAAGTGATCAAATCCGTTCCGATTCGTTTGAGCGCGCTAAAAGTGTTATTAGTGCTATTGCAATCGGAATGGTAAATACCGCGCTAACATTCTCATTATTCGTCGCTTAAGTCTAAAGTTACAATTTCACTAAGATCTTTGACCCTGAATGAAGCAGGAGCCATTTTTTAATATTATTACAAAAGAAAATTAATGAGCAAGCTTTTAAAATCTTTAATCGACTAATAATAACATCAACAAAGTAACATCATGTGTCAGTTTTGACAGGCCGCTCACAGCTCCGTAACCATGCTCCGTAACTTGGGTACTGTGAGGGGGAAGATGGCGGCGTTTATGACGTCATTGATGACGTATCGATATCGCTGTGAGCGCGCTCACGGGCAATCAGAATGGGTATATGAGCGCTGTGAGCGCTGTAATCGGCAAACGGAACGCAGCATATTATTGCTGTCGATGAGTAATATCGATAGTGTAGTTCTACAGGTGGATGATATAAATTTTAAAAATGTGTAATTTAATGTGTTTTTGTTATTATGTGTAATTTAATACATTTACCCGATAGCTTGAGATTCTTAGAATTAATTTGACCTTATTTTTCTGTCTTTTAAAGCCTAGCTAGCTTCAATATAAACCAACTTCAATAAGTACATATCGAAATAAAGTATATGATTAGAACTAGTACTGTCTTTGATATTCATAATAAGGTTTTATCGATAACGGCGTTGCGCTTGCGCCGCTAGCGCACAACCCTAGCGGACTGGACCCTCGCGGATGATTTCTGACCGAGTCTGCTGCGAGAAAATAACGATACTATAGTTGCCTAACCTACATTGTTGTTGTTGTTTTCACAAATGTTATTTTTCTGTGTTCTTCCTGTGATTTTTCAAATTCAAATTCAAATGCCGCCATCACGCTAGAACAAGTCAATAGATTTGTCAATGTTAAACACCGCCATCTAGCGAAAATATGTAACTAAGTGCAATCCCTCGCCTTAGAAATAACTTAAGCCCACTTGTGCAGACCGAGTTACAGCTGTAACCCGGAGTTAGCCGGTTACACTCGAATATAGCAATATATTCACATTCAAATATTTATTGCTCAACATTGACAATTACTTGTTCTTATTGACGTGTGTGTGACGTAGCTTAAAGCGTGACTCTACCACCAGCTCGGAAAACCTTTCGTGAAGCACTGGCAAAAAAACTTCACTTGTAAAACTTTTTCAATATAAATTTACAGTGTTTCTTCATGTCTGTACAAAGTTATTCTTATCTGCATCTGTTAGCTCGGCAAGTCTCCCTTCCTCCAAGTATCAAAATGACGAACACCCTCAAACGGCACTCTATCACGGGGTTAACGCGAGATCCAGCCATAAACTAAGTTATCTTATTCTAAGTCATGTCTGCGCAATTAAACCTTGCCTGAACTGTTGTATGTATTTGCATACGAATAATCGCAGTGTGCAACATTTTTGGTAGCGAATTTTGCTCTCCTATTGGCTTGTAGGTATGTACCTACAACGCTAAAAGACGTGCATCAGCAACAATATTACCTTCGTGTCACGGAAATACAAGTAGTGATGCACCTAATGGTGAGTTGTATGCGTGCCCACGGACCTGATTAATCGTAGACGCTAACACTTCACGACTCCTTGACCGTAGGCTATGATTGGAATCGCCTTTGTTCTTGTAATTGTACTGGCTCAATGGCCCACTTGCGCAGCTCTAAATAAGCTAACACTAGGCTAAATATTGTGTCCTTTAAGCTGTAATCCTCATATTTGAAATCTCAATGAAAACGAATTTCGACAAAGTAACAAACAAAAAGAGCGCAATTTTTTTACTAAGCAAAGAGAAATAATAACTTTGTACGCGATTGTACGTACATCCATAGAAATCTAAGGAAAATATTTTTTTTTAATTTTCAAATGAAATCAGCTCAAATTTATTTTGGTTGCGTACGACTATTTCATCACTATTTTTGCGGTTCCGGAGAAATTTGAAGTTTTCATATATTCAAGCCATAATCCTCACCAACCTATAGCTAAAACACCGAAACTATAATAAGACTAATTTTATACCATACCTACTCTAAAAAGTTTATTTTATTCACGCAAAACAGTGAGTAAAAAGGCCTTTTATTCACTGTTTTGTTTTTATTCACTGTTTTGGTGTTTGAATTTGGAACACAAAATATATCCGATCTCCATTTTAATGCTTACACAAACTCCTTGCGCTATGATTCGAAATTCAAACTCTGGTGCAAATTAATTCTCGAGATTTGATTGGTCGATATTTGCGACAAGGAGTTTGGCATTAGATTAATAAATATTGTTTCACAATTTGACCACCCTAATGATAATAATAAGAAAATTACGCTTGATTTCAGTCATTGCTCTAATTTTAATGTCCATTTCAATTAATGTAACATTTATTATTTCTTGATTAAATTTCTATTTTCGCTTAAATTATGTCTTTTTCTCGTAGTCATGGTATAAAGTATAGTATGCAACTCCTGAATAAAGTACGAATTTATATCGAGGGCCATGAATCACTCGCGTTGCTCAGGATTCAATCGTTAGAATCCTTCACTTGCTCGTGACTCATCTGCGGCCCTCGCTTTAAATCCGTCCTTTATTCACTAATTGCATAATATACTATTTTACATGTATGACTGTTTATCAATATTTCATGACTATTTTTTAGCCTTGTCAAAATTAGTTTTCATTGAGATTTCAAATATGGAATTACAGCTTAAAGGACACTAAATATTGACTACTGTCTCTGTCAGTTAAATAGAAAAAGAAAGTGACGGAGCGGCATTCTAACTACTTACGAGCAGGTCAGCCGGCTGGTTGTGACGCCCGAGTGGCTAGTAGCCCTGCCTCATTCATTTGTGCGATGAACGCAGGCGTTTGTTCGCGGGTCATGCTTGTTGATATTTATATATGTACGTTTATTCTGGTTTCCCCCGCCCCAGTTCGCTGTTTGGTCATCCGTAACACAAGGTCTGCTTACTTTGGGGCTTTACAGTTGGTGTCTGCGGTCTTGTTAGGTTTAGTTTTCAATATAAGGTTTCAAAATTAAAAAACACGCTTGGATAGTCAAATTTATTCATCACAAGACAACAACAACAATTGGTAGACAACAACAAAATTATGCGTTTTACACAAGTTTATTTACATCACAGTAGGTTATACTTAACTCTTTATTCACAACTTTCAGTTTCATACAAGGATTATATTTGGTTGATTACTTATGTCAAACATTTATGTTACATACTTATCTAGTCAAATCCACTTAGTCTCGAATCAAACGTCTTAACTCATCTCAGCTAAATGGTCAAATAAAAAGCTACTTTCTTTTATACTGTATAGAATACAAATTCTGAAAACATATGACACAATCTTGTCAAAATGGAAGCCATTATTTTTTACTGGGATTTACATATCTATGTAGTATAAAAGACAGTTACGTTTTGATTGACAGGTTTCAGCCTAAGACTGTATCGACGGTGATTTGCAAGAAAAATGTCGACTAATAGGAATGATGGATTCCGATTGGTGGATTTGCTCTAGCACATCGCCACCGTTTGCGCAGCACTGGTGGATGCATAGGCTAAATCACTTGCTTAGAATTTAGGTTTAAGATTGGAATGTTTATTCCATGTTTTCGCCGTACTAGTAGTAAAAAAGTTAAAAATTGGTGCAGAAACAAATTAACCATGTATCTAACACAAAAATTTTATAGGAATTAGACACTTGAATTTAAATCATGTGAAACATACATTACTACTGATTTAAGCTCAAAACATTTTTTCCTTCATGAATGACGTCACTCGTTAAGTGTAACAAAAGGTGAGACAAAATATTACATTGACAACAAGTGACAATAATTGGGGAGGAGTCCAAAAATAATGATTGGTAATTATTTGGATCGTATGTTATTAGAGATTATATCTAAGCATGCTGGTGAACTAACAGAAAGATACATTAATCAATTATTTTTAACTCCCAGATATTTTCCGAAGTACTTACACATTAATTGCAATTTTTTCAATTTATATTGTAATACATAAATACATGGCATGACACACAATATACTTATTAATATTTTATCTTAAATTCCATTAGAGCAGAGAAAATTTATATGCCAATGTTCGATAGATACAAACTTATGTAAAAATGTACAGTCAATACAAGAAATAAGAAACCAATTTACTACACTAGTTGTCTTCAAACCGTTAAAGTTCATATTGTACATATTCTTAAAATCCAAAAGTTTGTATTTACAAGTAATCCTCAAACAATTATTTATGTTATAGATTTACAAAACTAATACAATTTATTACAGAAATTGCTAGGCAATTCTGCGACAAATAGCTCAAAACGTATTTGAGATTTATAAACTTCAAAATTAATTTGATAATCAAAATAAATTGAAGTAAAAAGTGTCCCGAGTTGATTGCGTATAAATTGAATAACTTGAAATTTAAACCTTGTGTCGTTGCATCACAGCTAATGATTGCTCGACAGCATTTTTCACCATACGTAGCTGCAACTAGGAACTTGACAATAAAATCACCTAATGCAGCTTCGACTGACAGTTGTCACCATGCAATATTTCACTTTGGACATGTTGTCATGCGGCCGAGCAAATCATGATGTTATTTATACCATTTATGCATTTCTATTCCATTTTCGCTCGAACCGCATTAGACGCAGGCCCCAACTCCATTTGTTTGTAAGTCAATAGCTTGCCTTATATCATTTATTTGAGAGGTTTTAGCCTTGCTTAGGCCAACTTTGGAAAACTTGACTATGAATGTAAAGTTGCATTTTATAATATATACGGTAAAAATTAAGGTAAAATTCCTGAAAACATTCAGAATCCTTTTCAAAAACTTTGAGAAAGCAACAAAAACAACAGCGATCATATTTTTACTAAAATCTGACAAAAACAAATGAAATAAAAAAATGATTTACTGGCACCCTTTGGGTATGGAACCATTATAAGGTTCAAACTTATAAATAATTTAAAAAGTCAAAAAGAAGAAGATTGTCAGACATTTCAACATTGCTTAATAAAAATAACTAAATGAAACGAAACTCAAAACTCAACATGTAAACGTTGTCTTTAACAAATAAAATATAACTTTTATTATAGTTTCATCAATGTATGGTTAATGCATGATAAGGTGACAGTTAACGTATAAGTTCTAATTAGCAATCTCCATTTTTGAGAATAAAAAAGGATTTCCATTCTGACTTGACTCCTGAGTGGAGTAGTGGTCAGCTTCACCTCCGCCGGAGTTCCCAGATTCGAGTCCTGGTCGGGGCATTCATTTGTGCGATGAACATAGATGTTTGTTCTCGGGTCATGGTTGTTTATATCTATAGATGTGTATGTTTATTACGGGTTCCCCCCCCCTCCAGTTCGCTGTATGTCATCCGTAACACAAGCTCTGCTTACTTTGGGGCTATATGGTTGGTGTTTTTTTATTATTTTTGAAAATAAATACATTTTTCAAAAAATATATATATATATTGCAAAACAGTTAGCCACAATATACAGCAAACATAGTAATAGTTAATTCTATATTTTATGTCCCATTCTTACACATAGCAACTTTTCATTGTTAGACTGAGATAAAACAAGGATCAACTTTGAGAATTTACCAACAAGATTTCTATGTTCATTTACCTCTGTTTTGGTCAGGTAACTAAAGTTATCTAATTGACGATACCAAAGTGAAAGATACCAAATAGACAACCAAGCTTTATACACAGTTTTAAAGAGATGAAACCACATACCATATTTACTTTTAAGATAGTTGAAACTCAAAACATCACCTTACCACAAATTAACCATATATTAACAAAACACAAACTAATCCAATACAATAACAGTGTCCATAGCATTGTCCGTTTGTCAGCTAGCATGGTAGAGGCCGGTCAAAGCGTCTTGCAACGCTCGCAGACAAGGTAACACTGATGAATAGCCACTTGCTTTCTCCGTTTCTGACTCCGATCTGTAATTTTTAAAAGGGATCCATTATGTAGTGTTCTCAGTCCTAAAAATGTAATAAGTTCTCTACTATATAAGATAATTTGAGAAATTGTGAGCCCATTATTGGCGGTCTGTTTAAACAATTAGATACAAACAATTGTAAATTAGATTTAAGTGCTGTTGGCTCTGTGAAACAATAAATAAATGCCATTTTTCCCTATCTGTACTATTACTATAAAGAGGAAGTATTTTTTTTGTTTGTTAACATGCCATCAATCAACTCCAAAACTACTGAACGAATTAAAAAATAATCTTCCACCAGTACTTGTTATTATACAAAATTTCTTTTTCGATTTCATTATTGCCAAATTTTTTTCACTTCTTCATAGCCGCCAAACTAAAACGCGATCCACCTTATGGTAAGTGTTATCCGTGCCCATAGACATCATTTATCGTAGATGTTATTGATTAATTATGTCGTTTTTTATTGATTTTTGATTACGAATCAGTAATAGCAACCATAGGCTACGCTGAAATTGCCTTTGTTCCTGGCTGTTATCCAGAACTCAATGCAAATGTGGTTATTATGGCAATTAAAATAGGAAAGACTTTAGGTTTCCCCCTGCCCCATTCGAGATGTTACCTTAAGAAACTCTACTATAACTACTGTACATAATCCGATGTTAAGTGCCATCCATGTCCAATACTTCATTAGTTGTGAAATACTATTACACAATTAACATAAATGTTTGGGGAGGATTTTATTGATGATGAAATTCAAATTCAAAATATTTTATTTGATCATAGGTACCAAATTATTGACTTGGTGAAGGTCTTCTTCATCGTCATCAATCTTTTAAAAGGTGAGATGACGCATAGATGAAGGTCTTTGTTTATGTAATTTTACTGACTATTCATGCCTTTTAATCGGGACAGACACAAGCTTGTCTAGTTATTAGGGTGGTTATACTAGGAAAGAAACAATAGAAACCGTACTGCAACTAATACAAATACCTTATTAAAGACATACTTTTCATTCTATCTCTATGGTCTTAATTACAAAGTTGGATTTGAAGGCATAACTTAAAGTACAGTATAAATTATTTCATGCTTGACGTTTATATTATTTTGCTTACTTTTTTCCACATAACACTCTAAGGTTGTTGCACAAGTATTTCCAATACCCTAATAATCCAAGTGGAAGTAAGAAGCAGTAACAGTAGGTTATAAAAATCTTTAGAACACCCACCGAACATGACGCAGGTATCCATTACTAGTGATTTCCTGAGCCATAGGAGGATCAGGGCCACATCTGTCTGGAATAATTGGTGGTTCATACTTGTATAGAGGACCTTCCTCTATTAATGGTAACGGAAGCTGTCCAGCACCTCTTGAGAATTTGACACCAGTTGAGAATTGTACCACCTGGAATTAAGAGTAACAGAAATGTTTATAATTTTTCGTAAAAATCATGGTTATGTAATAATGGAAGTTATTTTCCTTAAAAACTGTAAACACATGTCTTAAATTTAAGCAATTCGATTGATGAGATTTTTGTGCGGAGAGTTGGAGGGCTGAAAGTAAAATAGGTTGCTTTTAATACAGAAATACCCACAGGAAGCTATATGGGTAAACCCATACAGGTCTTCTAGATGTTATAATTCTACTAATAAATAAATGTTAAATCACACTAAATCAAATCAACATGACATTGAAATTAGGTCAAGGTCTAGTTCATTGCATATGAATATAAACAGTTTAATTACAGAATGCTCATTTTTGTGTTATGAAAAAAGATACATAGGTGAAAAAACAGAGAACTTGTTAACTAAAATACGGTAAACAAATTGTAAGAAATGTTAATGAGAAATGACCCTTTTATCCCTTAAACTATTGTGTGTTAGAAAAATATATTAAATATGTTAAAAATATTGTTGAAGTGATATTTATTTATATGCAAATTCCAAAACATAAACGATAAAATATAAGTGCTTATAAAAATTCGAAAATCTTACAGAAGTAGTTACACTGAGTTTAAATACAAGTGATATCTTACTTAATTTATTGATGCAAAATATTGTAATTATAGTATAAGTAAGATTAATTGAATGCATTTTGGGTTTTTGCAATAAACCTCTATTTTCTTTTATTTCAATCTATCGTTTTATGAGGTTTTGGTACATTTATTGTGACCATGCCAGCCTCATGAGGATATTCAGATTATATTTACTTCCTGTCTGCCATAGCTTTCTTCATAAACTTATATACATTCCATGCTGCACCCAAATCAGGCCTACTCAACAATATATAACCGTTATACAGATCAATGTTCCTCAGCAGCTATCTCTGAGAGATGCACTCCACTCACACTCTCTCACCACATGTCATAAATACTCCTTGCAACCATAGTGGGGGCACAAAGGAGACTGTTTGACTCCCATGTGCCCAGTATGCAGCTTCATCATTCATTACAACTCATTACATTCAAATGAAAAACAATAAATACCCTTGAGAGACCAGCATTGTCATAACAAGGCTGTGATGATGGCCCTTCCTATATTGTGTCATAACTTTTTCCTTTGATTTTCTTTCAAAGTAAGGTATCCAAATTTTGTATCCAATATATAGAATACTAGAATACAGAATATAAATATACAGAAAGTACTTCGAAGGGAATCATTATTATTTAAAAAAAAAGATACATAGGCTACTTCTTACAACAATATTTCTAAAATGGTGAAAATTACACTAGATATGAGATTAGTTCATAAATTAGACATTAAAGCAAAACATACCTTAGGTATAGCCTCCAATTCTTCTTGTTTACTTGCCATAGTCTGTGCAAATGTATTTAAAATATCTTTGGCATCGCCTTCAGCAAACATAAGCTCATCTATTAAAGCTTCTTTCTGTCTAATCTTCTGCTTTTTTGCTTCCTGTTCCAGTCTTGCAATTTCTGCTCTTTTTAAATCATCCATTTGCCTTTCTATCTCTATTATTTCTTCTAATTCTAATTCTTCTCGACCTGAAACGTGAACATGGAAAGACTATTATATAAACTCTGCATAAATAAGTAACTGCAAAAATATTAGTACAGTTTTTTATTAAAACCCCTCCAAGAAGTAGCATAATGGCTCTAAAAAAAAATCGAGGAAATACAGTGGAAGCTGTGACAATTATTAAAATTTGATATAAAGAGAACCTGAAGAAGCATTCAATTCGGCTGGTGCACTCTTCTCGTTTTTAAGTGAATGTGCTCAACTTTCTACCTATTTATTAGTTTTGATGATTCCTTCTCAAATGGATGTTGATGTTAATTCCATTTAAATTTTATAAAATTTACAACTAACCTAAATAATGGATGCTTGATGTCTAATAATAATAATAATTTATATGTTCAAAGTAGAAATTATGTCAGTAATATGTGCTTTAATAAAAAGAACATAACTTGATATTTACCTATTTTAGCTTTATTTTTCATTATTATTTCTTTGTTGTCTTTTTTATACTGTTCAATTCTTTTATTTGTATTTACAATATCAATATTATTTGTTAAATTGTAAATAATACTTTCGATTTCTTCTAAGTAGTCATTGTATTCCCGTAATGTAGCAAAATCTTCTTCTTTCTTATTGTAATCTTTTAAAACTCTCTTTCTTATGTCTATCTCTTTTTCTACCATAGGATCTTCAAACAGTTGAACTCTGAAGTTACTTCTGCGGAGTGGTACATTGCAGTCCGGACAAGATCCAGAACCTAGAAAAATAAAAATTCATCATTTTTCTTAGTGCAAAAAACACAAGACACTTCAAGTACTTTAAGGAAGCTTTTGTACATTCTTATTACAGTAGAGCATAAGAGTGAGCTTATTTATAAGTAAACTTGTGTATTTGCTTTCTTCACTGCTATTAAGCTACAGTCATAATTTTACTAAATGGGTTAACTTTCTGTACAGTAAAGTAAGTGTTATACTTCATTACACTTACTTTTTTAAGTGTTCGGCTGTAGAAGTATTACTTCAACCTCATTGAACTATAAAATTTAAAGCACCTAGAACATTAGTGAAACTTTCTTTAACTGGGCTGAGTGTTAACCAAGCTAAGCTAGAAAGCGCTTTGTTAATATAATTGATAAATAATATTTTTTTTACCTTTTAGAAACAACAAATCAACGCAGCTTTCGCATAAAGCGTGGCCGCAGACATTTACCATCAACTTCAAAGATGGATTTCGATATTTTGTTGTTTTACAGCGTGGACAAGCTTGGTCATCCATTTTTGAAAACAATATATTGGTTTATTGTATTCGTATTTAAATTATTTAACTTTTTGGAATTTTTAAGGCTGAATGTTTATCTTCAACTGGACGCTGACGCCAGGGCTGCCAATTCGAAAAACGTTTAAAATGGACAGAAAGAAACTTACATATAACCACAAAAATTTCTTGTTTATTGAATGTCAACACTTCAATATGTGTATATGAAAATAAGAATAAAATATGAAAAATGTAATACATACAAATGTATTTATTAGAAGGCAATAGGCACTCAATAAAAATTTGCCTTAATTTATATACAAGCTAAGCAAATAAACAGTAAGACAAAAATATTTTTTTCAATTTTATTACCATCAGGGTCAAGAAAGAGCAAAAGTGCAAAATGTTTATCTTGTGTATTTGAATAACTGAATATCTGTCTGTTTGTGGCGTTGTACCTCCAATACGAATAGACCGATTTTCACTGAATGTAGAGTGCTACAAACTTTCTTATGAAAAACCGATTCAGTCATGTATACCTCTTTTGTAATTGTGTATGTTACGTCATAAAAACCGTTGAATCAAATTCAGTGAAACTTTTATTTGGCTATGCATCTTATTGTATCTGGAATAATCCGGCGAATATATTTGCTTTTTAGCTCATGTATCATCCAATTTCATTGCTTAAAATAGTACTGGTCAAAACAGCAGTTCAAAACGCAATGTATCAATTGAGTTCATATTGACCTTAAAATATTAACTGGTCATTTTAAAGAAGGTATGAGCTCAATAGAACTATTTTTAATATCAAAAATAAAAAATAAAATCCACAAATTTGAGGTAAGACCATTAGTTTGCGAACACTGACCGACTGCATGTTAAATGACAATGACAGCAACACAAGGTTTCGTTCGTAACGATGACATTTACAACTGTACGAGTTCGAGTGCATTCAATAATAAAGAGTAATGGCACGACTACGAGGGATTTTCTGACAGCTCCAAAACATTGTAAATAAATTACACGTTAGATGACGCTAGTAAAAGTTGGTCCTATTTGTTTTAGTTAGTTAACGTATATTGTATAAGAAAGCCAAAGCACTACGCCATAAATCCTGGCCTGTCGTAAATATTTAATTGGTATTTTTTTATATTTATATGATTTTTGAAACTCTGCATTGGCTTATCGTGGTATTTTAGAAACTTTCGTCTCCTTCAATTCTCAGCTTTACTATCTTATCCTATATAATCGGAACAGCTTTTCGTGGCGCCATCTATGGAGGTCATTGGAATTTTTTTTTCCTTAATGTGATTGAGGAAAATTACTCTCTTAATTTTATTATTGGGAAACATTTTGTCAAACCTAAATAAATACACGTATAACATGGTTCATTAAAGTAAGGAATTGGAAATGGCGATGCTTATCATGTTCTCTCGCTTGCACACTAGTATACTCACTCTCGCGCGTACGGTAAGTAAAAAAAAATATGTCTTGATTTAAATAATATTCATGTTTTATTTCAACCAACATTATAATAAGGATTCTCCTGAAATTTTGTTATTTACTTTGTCAGGTGTACAAAAATGGACATAAGGTCCTTTCATCCCGAAAAAAGCACTGTTTCCGATGAAAATAACAAAAACGTTCTAATGATAATGGATGGCGCCACGTATCTTTCAAACTTTCACGCCGACGAAGCCGCTGTCAGAAGCAAGTTTGAAAATCCGATCTTTTTTTTTATATTTTAGAATTGAAAAAATTTTGAAAATTTGTATGCTAACTGTACTACCTGTCAATGCAAGTACAAGCCGCCATTTATGATTCCTTTCTTTAAGGAACCATGTTATATACGAAGCCGTACAAAGGTTTTCCAAATTCGCTCTGACGTACAAGGTGATGCATCGAGATATGTCAGTATATCAAAGTCCGAAACTATAACGGGAACAGATATTTGTTCTAAGGAACCACTTAATCGTTTTTAAATTTAAGAAAAACTGAAATATAAAAGTTTTAATAAATTTATACACTACCCGGGAATCGAACGCGGAGCTATTAAAAATATATCGTATGTTGTTTTGTTATAAAAATGAGTAGGTATGTATGTTATCCTACTAATGTTATAAATATGAAAGTTTGTGTTTGATTGTTTGTATCGTAGGGTGTTTGTTACTCAAGCACGTAAAAACAGTTGAATGGATTTGTATATTTAGCATGCGGATAGATTATGGCCTATGCCGCTTGGCCTAAAACACATTACTATAGCTAGTTCATCCCACACATTTTATCTGCGGGAACATTAACTATAAAGATTTGGCAGCCCTGGGAGCTTGCTCTGCTAGTAGTAAAGTGGATAATCTGTAGACCCGATATCGTTTTATTTTTTATTTTCACGAAATGGACTGTTGATTTATGGCTTTTTTTCAGCCGGAACTTAAAGTACTCCTGCTTACGATACGCCTACGGGCACCAAAAAGGGCACGGACCTCGGCTTAGGACGTCTTATATTGCAGCTACCACTGGTTCGGAAGGGTCATCTACTGCCAAAGAACCAGCAAGAAACTCAGTAGCAATGCGTACGGCACGTTAGCCTGGCCCACCGGTGGGTTAGGCGATTCGAATGCCGTGTTACCCTATTTCCAACTGAAACGCCGGGTTCCTTGTTGTAATAGCGTCGTCGGGATCTATTAAGGCTATTACGCGAACGCCTGTTCCTGTTGGCTGCGTAATGAGATGCCTTATTGTACAGCGGGTTGGGATGATGGGGAGCGTTGTCGAAGTAGCATCTAGATGCCAACTTTCATGAACGCGGCAATGATTGGTTGCGTGAGATCCTTATGCAGGTCTAAATTGCAGGCATAGGACTGGGCCTCAACGCATTTACGTTTTTGAATAACCTGCAAGTGGTTGAGGTTCGACTTGCTGGGGTGAGCGAAACCCACACTAGTACGAGGGTGTATGAAATAGTTCGCGGCCAAAATAAGAAAACACAGGAATAATAAAATTTTTTATATTTATTTTTCTACATACTCTCCTCCTATGTCATAGCGCTTAGTCCAGCGGTCCTCCAAAGCCTTGATCCCATTTAAATAGAAGGTCTCCTCAAGGTCTTCAAAAAATGCATCTACGGTCACTTTGACCTCCTCATTGGTAGAAAATTTCATTCCACCTAAGTATTTTTTAATTTTGAAAATGGAAGGGTGGAAGTCAGAAGCCTTAGGGCCTGCAATAAAACTATGTGTAGTGGACTGTATGATATGTATTAAACGTTTAGACAAATGAATTACAAGATCGCATTTCGAACTATAAGATGCGCGAGCGCGGTTTGTGCGTGTGGTAGTAGAGCGGGGCGACGCACCGTTATGATCCGCACGCGCCCCGCTGTCTCGGTCATCGGCCGCTCCATGCTCCCCACGTTGAAGATTGCTGGTCTTCAAGTCACTGCTGCTGAGGCAACGGGCAGATAGTATTAAAGGACCGTCTCTGCAAGCCCCTGCGTGTGTGGATATCGGCGACCCTGGTGATTCCATCGCTGCCTGGTATCACTCGGATGACTCGTCCCATGGGCCACATGAGAGGAGGAGAGGCCTTGTCCTTGATAAGGACAAGCGCTCCTTCCTTGAGTTCCCCTCCAGTAGAACGCAGCCATTTGGATTTCTCCATAAAACATACTCATGTGGGAAGCGACTCCAGAAGTGCTGCTTCAGACTCTCGATGCGCTCGAACCGTTTCAGCGAAGAGACGTTGGCGTTCGTGACCTGTGGATGGGGCACCATCAGTAAAGATCGCCCAATGAAGAAGTGTGCTGGAATAAGAGGGCTGAGGTCGGTTTTTTTTTTTGTTTAATCTCATACCTTTGGCATGGTGGCCACAGACTGTTTTTACTTTTTACGTTTTAGCGAAATTTTGCGTTGCATGCTAAGCAATAAAGCTTTTTGTATATCTATATCACTTTCTAGCGAGTTTTGCGTGTATTTTTGTTCAATTCTATTCAATTTTCGTTTAGAGTTCTTTACACAACAAGAACCAAAACAAAGTCAGCATATGTCCATTACGTCATAAAATCAACAAACAAAAAAAATACATATGTACATTTAAATATCAAAGTTATATATTTCTCTTCAATTTTAAAAACCAATTTTTGTCTCAGGCAAATTATATATGTTCAAAGTTATACCACAACAAAATTTACCTATATTTATAACATGATTTTTCAACACATAACATCCATTATACTACATATTAACTAGCACTCTTTACTAGTATAATATATATATTTTTTAGCGAATTTTGCTTGTATTTCAATTCGATTTTTCGACTCATTTTTCGATTTGAGCTAATTACACAACAAAACAAAGAAAAAAGAAAAAGTCAACATATGTCTATTGATAATAAATTCAACAGCATAACACATGTACATCTAATATAAAAGTTAGCATATATTTCTATTCTATTAAAAATTCAATTTTCGTTTCAGGCAATTTATAAATAGTCAAAATTATACCAGAACAAAGTCAACATATTTTTATTACATATTTCCAGCACTAGCACTCTCCTCTATTGTCCCTATCTATTTCTGCATTTTCCTTTCTGTATTCATATATCATTCCAAATATATGTTTCATTGGGATATTTCTCAAAATATCACAAAAACATATTTTTCCAGACTGAGGTCGATTGGATCAATGGAGAGTGGAGTGAAAGGTCGAGATTTTAAAATGGCTTCGATTTGAATGAGGCAAGTAGCCATTTCTTCGAAGGATAAATGAGTTAAGCCTAAGACGCGTTTAAGATGATGCTTTGTGGATTTAACTGCTGACTCCCATAATCCACCAAAGTGATTAGTATATGCAGGTATAAAAGAAAAGCTAATACCTGTGTCTATACTACTCAGTTCCAAATCCTGTGATACTTTCACTAGTTCATGGAAGGCTCTAACGAAGGTAGTCCCGTTGTCCGAG
Organism: Marasmarcha lunaedactyla; assembly: GCA_923062675.1. Taxonomy (NCBI): domain Eukaryota; kingdom Metazoa; phylum Arthropoda; class Insecta; order Lepidoptera; family Pterophoridae; genus Marasmarcha; species Marasmarcha lunaedactyla. The sequence continues at coordinate 18,326,298 of OV281359.1, forward strand.
AAGACATTGCGTGGCTTCCCCCGCCGAGCAATAAAGCGGTTAAGAGCTGCTAAGAAGGCTTCCTTGGTCATGTCTGAAACTAACTCTAGGTGAACGGCTCTTGAGGCCAAGCATACAAAAACACATATGAAACACTTTATCAGTCTGCAGCCTCTACCCTTGCGGTGAGTCTAAAAAGGGGAATTCAAGATGCAATCGCTGCACTGGAAGATTGCCCATGACGGGTTGAATTGTGTACCCTTCTATTCGCGAACACTTCACACAATTATGTGTGACCTTTCTGGCAAGATTTCCACCTGCAATAGGCCAGTAGTGATGACGAATAGACGTTAGCAATAATTTAGGTCCTGCATGAAATAATTTTAAGTGATACATATTAAATATTAAGATGCAAATGTGGTTAGCACTGGATAGTAGTAAAGGATGTTTAACATTGTAGTCATAATAGGAGTTATTAAGTCTGCCACCTACTCGAATGATGTTATTATCATCAAGAAAAGGCGATAGAGATAGGAGTTTGTTTTTATGCGGTAATGATTTGCCTTGTTTAAGTAGGTTGTATTCATCAGGAAATGATTCTCTTTGGCTAATTTGTAAAATAATGTTTAAAGACGTGTTTAATTCCAACGATTTAATTAAACCTACGTTGCGATTATGTTTACTTACTTTACAATTATTTATGAATTGAATTATGTAAGCAACAATTCGTTGTAACTTACTAAATATAGAGCATCATGTAAAAATTGGGTTATCATTTTCATTTAAGACGTGAAAAGTTTTAATTGTCTCTGGTAAACTGGAGATAGGCTTATAATTAGGTTGCGGGAATTGAGGCCAAAAACAATGATCTTGCTGAAGAAATGATGGCCCTGCCCACCACAAGGAAGACTTAGCTGCGGGATTTTCAGCTTAAGGAACGTATCGCCACGTACTGTCACCCAAACTATCCTGAATTTCGGAGATTCTATGATGGACGAATGGTTTCAGCTGAGTAGGTGATGATGATAACCAACAGAGGACAATTGTTGAGTCACACCAAAATACGGAAGAGCTGAATTTCAGTGTAAGTGACTGTTTTACCTTCATATACAATCTAGTACCAAGAAGAGCTGCGCACAGTTCCAATCGAGGCATGGTGGTAGGTTTTAATGGGGCTACCTTACTTTTTGACGTGAGTAAATGTACATGAACCGAGCCTTCAGCATCAATGCTGCGTACGTACACGCAGGCGCCGTAGGCTCGCTCAGATGCATCTGTAAACACATGTAATTGTAAGTTCGTAGGCGATTCGCACGATATCCACCGCAGAATATCTATGTTATTTAAAAAAGGTAGAGAGTTTTGAAACTCTTCCCATGATCTTTGAATGTTAGACGGCACAGGATCATCCCATGAACATTTAGCTACCCATAGCTGTTGCATGATTAATTTACCTCCAACAATGCACGGCGCTACAAGACCTAACGGGTCAAATATTTGCGCTATCGTAGACAAGATACATCGCTTTGTAATTTTGTTGGATTTTAAGTTAATGGAAAATGAAAATGTATCATTTATACATTTCCAATTTAAACCTAACGTTGTAGACATCGCTTGAGCTACATAAGTGTTGTTGTCACATGTATTATTTAAAATTTTATAACAAAACTTCTGGGGCGTTGGAGTTCCATTTCCGCAACTTGTATTTAGCTAATTGGAGAGTAGCAATGACCTGACGACACTGTGAAATCGTACTTTCAGTAGTTGTAGAGCCTGATAAGTAATCATCGACGTAAAAGTCATGTTTAATTGTGAATTGAAGGTTGCTATCTAGACAATCATCGGCTAGTTGAATAAGGCACCTAGTTGCAAGGAAGGGCGCAGATGCCGTGCCATAAGTAACTGTATTAAGAACATAAGTTTTTATTGGCTCGTTAGGCCTGTCTCTCCGAATCACTTACTGTAGAGAACGTTGTTCAGGGACAATGAGGTGTTGCCTATAAAATTGTTCGATATCCGCCGATACAGCAACTTTGTGCTGGCGGAAGCGCAAAAGAATTGATTCCAAATCATCTTGAAGAGAAGCTCCCACCATTTGAATGTCATTGTACGATTTACCGGAAGTAGTCGCTGCAGAGGAGTCAAAAACTACACGAAGTTTAGTAGTGGTATTTGACTCCTTCATAACACAATGATGTGGAAGGTAGTATGAAGATTCTGAAGAGTTAGAGTCACAGCTATTATTGTTTTCAGTCATGTGACCAAATCGTATATACTCTTCCATGAAATCAACATACAACTTTTTAAGACCTGGATTTTTTTGTAAACGACGTTCTAGCGAAAAAAACGATTTCTAGCCATTGTAAATGAGTTACCTAATGTATCTGGCGAGTCTTTGAGGGGAACAGTAACAGTACCGTCAGGGTTGCGGTAAGTGGTGTCCACGAAACTTTTTTCACACCGTCTCTCTTCAGGAGTGAACTTATGTTTTGAAGGGATTGTATCAAGTTCCCAGAAACGAGATAAATCTGTAAGTGTGTGATCTGTAAACATGCAGACGGGTGAATTAGGATTGCTAAGTTTTATGAAACTGCCTGAAATCAACCAGCCTAACCTTGATTCGAACAAGGTGGGTTTATTATTTCCTAAACTGATACGATTCGCGATAAGAACTTCCCAAAATACTTGTGCACCGACTAAGATATCGATACCTAAAGGATGATTGTAAGTGGGATCGGCAAGACGAATGCCAGTAGGTAATTGTATGTACAGAGTGTCAACGTAAGTTGATGGTAGATTAGATGTAATTTTAGGTAGGACGAAACATTGTATACCTATTTCGTAAGACCTATCTATAGATTGTAGTTTGAATCTACATGACTTCGAACAATTAGTAGCCTGACTATTTATACCCCGTACTTGAGAGATTGTATTGTAGGTATAAAGGTTCAGCTTACTGCATAAATCTTCGCAAGCGAAATTTGCGTGCTTCCGTTATCCAGCAAGACTCGTGCGTGGTGGAGCTTTCCGTTGGCGTCCGCCACATTCACAAGCGCTGTGGACAGTAACACAATGTTTGTTTTAGAGGTGTCATTTAATGTAAGTGCTACAGTTTGAGAGGTAGACTCTTGTGGTGCACTCTCCACGTGTAACAATGTGTTGTGATAAAGACGACAGTATTTACAAGGTCCCAATTTACATTTAGAAACGTTATGCCCTGGACGAAGACAATTGATGCATACTTTGAATTCATGACCCTTTTATATTCTCGTATTTATTGGTAAGTCTCTAAAATTAGGACACGAAAATAATAAATATGATTGATTACATAATTGACAAGGCAAAGGTTTATTAGATTTGTAAGTGTTGTTAGTATTATTAGTATTAATTAAAAAAGCTTTTAGGTTTAGTATTATTAGAAGTTTGTACATTTTGCACTCTAGCAACCTTGGATTCCTCTAAAGTTTCGAGTAAATCTGCCCGACTGCTAAGAAAAGAAATGAATACTGGAATCATTAAAACTATGTGTAGTGGACTGTATGATATGTATTAAACGTTTAGACAAATGAATTACAAGATCGTATTTCGAACTATTAGATGCGCGAGCGCGGTTTGTGCGTGTGGTAGTTGGTACGGCACTGAGCCGTCAGTAGCTCGGTCGGCGGCGCGGAGCGGGCCGACGCACCGTTATGATCCGCCCGCGCCCCGCTGTCTCGGTCATCGGCCGCTCCAGTCATCTTTGATGCTCTCTCGTCCACGTTTAAATTCAGCTGTTCACTATTTTATCATTGTATACGACGGAGCAGATGATCCTAAAGTAGCCACCATATCTTCATGAATCTGTTATGGAGTTAAGTGTTTCTTGTGGAGATATTTGATCACGGCACGGTGCTCTAAACTATCCATTTTCAAAATTAAGGAAACTTACTCTCACTTAATGTTCAATAAAATAAATAATTACGCATGTATCTCAGAGAAAAATTGCACAGAGACTGACAAAAAGTCTAGGTTTCATATGAGGGTAGTTTTATAATAACATGACAACGCTATCTATGTTAGGCCGCGAACTTTTCAATCCACCCTCGTATATGTCAATGTGGGCCAGATACAAGTTCGTAAAGCGTAAGCTTATTTTTTAGCGACATTTTACTCTTCTTGCAGATGAGAGGGTGCAGCTTACCATGACGAAGGCGGCTCGGTCCAGAACTGGTTTTGATATGAGCCCCGAATGTGAGTCCACTATCTAAAGTGACTCCTAAATATTTGACTTTTTAAGCCCAGGGGATTGGAGTAGCAAATAGAGTGATCTGATCTTATCTTTTGGAGAGTTTTCTAAAGTTTGTCCTAGAGCAGGTTGAGAGAGAGAAGTACACTGTCGCACTTTTCTCTGGGTTGAGTTCTATTCTCCATTTCCTAAATAATAATAATAATTCGCCCAGGATTTGGTTGCTCACGGACTGGTCATTAGGCAGGCGCACCGTTTTTAATTTATATTATTAAAAGTCATCAGTATGCGCCTCCGCAAACATTCCTGACGCACTGCACCTCCGCGTCAGCCCCGACAGAATCCTGAAAACGCCTAATGCGTTAGCTACGGGTTGGATCATTCTAGTTAACCTACGTAGATTCCTAACAGATGTGTGTAGCGGTGGATTTTAAGAGATAGCCTGTAATGGACAGGCGCGATGAAAGGGCTTTATAACCAGCAAAAATGTCCATGAAAGGGTGGAGTGTTAAGCAAACAAAGGCGAAAAAAAATGCGAACACCGAACAGCGATGTGAAGTAAGACAATCACCTAAAACTGCAACTGATCGATGAGGGCAATCGAAATGCACCTCCGTCAGACACAAGCTGGGCGGAGAAATGCGGGAAGTGGATGAAACCCGTAACGTTCTTTGTCACAGTTCTTACGGGAGTCATAACTGATACAGAACTGAAAGCTGGTTTAAAATCAGTATATGCACAAGATGGTGGAAGATTTCGTCGGTAGCGTCGGGAGACGGGTTGCTCGCTTCCCTTTCATATGGTTGAAGAGGGAGATGCCTGGCTGTCGCGTTATACTCGCGATCGACACGGAGATAAATGGGACAATTTAAGAGGAACATTCACGTTAAGTTTTTGTATGGTAATCAAATACGTTGTTTTATTTTAAATATATGCTATAGTCCTAGAGTTCTTCAAGAAAAGTATGAACTGTTGGCAGCCCCTCACTATGATTCAACGAGCATAAGTTCACATATTAAGCCTTGACAAGTTTTCTTTTAAGCTAAAACTCATCGTTGGAAAGGCCATTTAACGTGCCATCGGCTGTAATGGGAAATTCAATTGTTTAAAGATGCAATTCTTGCATTGATTATTCAGGCATACCATCTTACATTAGAAAATAAAGAGAATTTTTGAAATGTTTTTGTTGCTGTTCGCATTTTTATTCTTTGTAACGGTTACAAATAAAATTCATATTAGGCTAATGTGTTCACCAAAGCTTTGCGAGGCTTACGGCGGCGTGCGAGGAAATATCATCCAATGAGATTATTTCACTTATATTTATGTCTAATTAAGAAAATTAAGCAGAATATCGTATAGGTGGTTTTATATCTGTATACCAACGAGTTTCTTTGGACACGCAGCCTTCAAGCCTAAATGTTTGCGAATTACAACTGTAACTGAATTATGCAAAATGTAACAAAATACGAAAATGAGGGAGTTGATGCTCTCAGGAAAACTATCTACTTTTACTATTGGACCGACTTACGCCCGCAGCCAGATCCATCAAATGGTAACCATGTCACGTCTGAGTGAAGCGGTTAGTGATATCTAAGAAAAAATCAGACATTGCATACATTTTTTTAACATAAGTTTTAGGGTGCGTACCCGCCGAAACTTTGCGAGGAAGCTTCACTTTGTATGTTGAATGTTCACTTGTGTTTTTGATAAGGAAAGTGAAATATTCTAGCCGAAGTTTACAACTATCGGATGTTTTCGGAGCCCACCACCGGGGAAACGGGAAAGAAAAACTCAAATAAAATAAACATTTAGACACATTATCATTTATTTTTCACCAATAAGATCAATTACATACGCAACCTCCTTAACTAATGTAACGACGATTATAAAATAAAAAAACACCAATTACATGCATTTATTAGAAAAAATATAAATTTAAAAGACAAATCTGTGTTTTCTACTGCAAAAGCTAATAGATATAGCAACGGCGACAGTTTTCAAAATGGACGTTACGAAGTTTTCAACTAGAATATTTAACTTTTATCTGAAGATATGTCCGAACATCTACCCTAAACATTTATTTTTATTATAAACACACTTAAAACTATTCTTTTAACATCTACAAGATCAGTACGCACGATATTTCAGTTATAAAAGACTTCAAGAAATTGCTATATAAGAAAAATATTAAGTTAAAAAAATAAATTATACTCTGTATGTATGTATGTATGTATGTATATAGTACAAGAACATATCTACACGAACATATGTTTATATATCTAAGCTTGTGTTTAAAAAAATGATAAATTAAGATAATTTGCTCGCGTTTTTCTAACTACTAGTTACTCCTTATATATTTAAACATTAAAAATTATTAGTTATAAAGATATATAATATATTTGTATAAACAGTACCTTAATGATATATTTCGACATGTTCTAGTCTTTTTTCGCACTTTTCATTTACATAGCGCTTTACAGACCAAAGTGCTTTAACTTAAGTTTTATTACTAACTTAAATAAATATATTAGAACAAATCTGAAAATCAATAGTTACTTTTTGGTGCAAAGGAAATACGTGTTAAATTAAATTATTTAAAATACATTACTTACCATTATAAAAATAAAAGTAGATATAATTTTTTATCAATTAAAAAAAAATTTGTTTAAAAATTAAGTTTTCTATCTACTTTCAAAAGTGTGTAATTATTTTGAAGGTAGTTGTAAATCAATCAAGCTACATTTAATCGTGTTGCTCAAACGATATGCTTCACCCCCAGGTAGGGCCATCTACACTGTAAGAGGAATAGATAGATACTTTGTCCTATCAATAGGATAAACGCATTCCATAATGTATGAAAGTTACTCTATTCACATACATTTTTATTCAAAACTTCTCGACTGAATCAAACTTATTTTAAACCTAAAAGATATGTATATTGTAAGCAATTTTAATTTACAGTACGATACTAAAAACATACATGCACGAAAAAAAAATTTTCTCTTTCACACTACTTAAAGTTCGAAAGAGATGCAAAATGGTTAAAGACTTTCTTAAAGTAAAATGTGTACATTAATTTAACATTTGATAATATGAAACTATCCCTTAGTCTACACAACGAATAGGAAAACTGGTTTTTACTTTGATATGCCAAAATAAAATACTTTTAGTTAAAATCTTCAGTAATATTTTACATAATATTGTCAAATATGTTTTTTTACCATTATTTATATACATTTATTATACTTTCAAGCAATTTGAATACGCATAACATGATAAGGTTGTCTTACGGTACGAATTTCATCAACTTTCTTCTCATCGGAAGAATGATGAAATAAATACATGGCATACATATTTTGATTTTCAATTACTATTTCAATATAATTGTAGCTGAGTTTTATAACAATATCAAAAATTATTAGAATTTGTAGCATTTTCATATATTTCTGAGAATATCAATGACAATTGGCTATCGATTCTACATTTATAGACAGACAAATACAATATGCTTACTATTAATTATACATTTAGTAGTTTCTGAACAACATTGATAGGTATATTAAAACATCAAGATATTATTTTATTGTAACGGTAAAGAAGCACGTTTCGACAAATATTTAAATTACAAAAATTATCAGTAAAAAAGCAATTGACTTAGAGTTGGTTTTCGATTAAACATGCCCAAAAATGTCTGAGGAACAAGATGTATTTTGAATTTAAACATTTGTCAGGTCAGTTGATGCATATCTATTATATAGTTAAATGGCAAGTGGTTATATATGTTCTTAACACTGGCAATATACCTCTATATGCAAAAAAGAGTGTATAGCAGCATAAATAAATTACTGTATAAACACTTAATCATAAAAAGTTTATAATGTTACATAAAGACGACAAATAAAAATCATTTTATACATAAAAAAGCTTAATCTGTACTTTTCTAACGCCAAACGTCAAAAGTGACAGAAAGCTGACAGATGACATTTCGTGACAAATTTGATATACTATTAAAACATTTAGATGTAAAAGTAAAAGTATTAGTTACAGATATATCAGATATACAATCGAAAATGTGCACTATCCCACCGAACTGGAGTACGTTCGGGAAGAAAGACTGACTGCTTTATCTACTTCAGTAGGGCAATTTTGTCACAATTCGTTACGTTTTCGTAATTTTTAGTCAGATTTCAATCATTTAAAGTCAGATTTTCGTCGTATTTTGTTAGTTATTTTTCAAGTTTTATCGTATTTTTGGCGCAGATCGATCGTTGCAATGTTTATTTCGACGTAAAGTAGCACCTCGCTTTATTTGTTCCATCAGTGACGTGTGACAAACTCGGGGATCTGGCTGTAATTGTAAGAAAATACATTTAGGAATTAATATAAGACTTATAATATTAAGTAATATACATAATATTAAGCATTAATAAAATAAATTTATTATTGCCTTGTTATTCTAGAAATGTTTCGGCTAAGAAACATATAGAAAGGTATACTGTACATTATGCAAATCAGTCGATAATCACACTAAACATTTCTTGATATATAAATATTAATGACAAATATGTTTCACAAACACGCTAAATGTTATATTTAAAAAAAATGTCAATAAAAGAGCGTTATAGTGAACTGTAAACCCTATTTAGCAACTTATCAAATCAAATTTTATAAGCGTCAGGATTATAATAACGTATTTTTAATGGTATTAAATAAAGAGAAAAATTCTTTGCGGAAAAGACCTCTCGAGACTATTTTATCATAAGTGTTGATTGCGTAAATGAGAGGGTATACAATATGACTTTCCGCCCTCGCCATATTACAGAGTTCAACTACGCTTTAAGGTCTGAGGTATAGAGTAGAATTTACTTTGCATAAGTGGTGTTTTATGTTAGACAGCACTTTTTTGATTATTAGCGTACTGTAACAAAGAACGCTATTAATGCAAAGAAATGCCTCCTTCCTCCATACCGCAGGCTTTACAGCGTTAGCGATTATCGAAATTATTATAGAAATATAAGCGAAGTCTGTTATGGCTAGTGTCCTAGGTCATGTAGGAAACGTCGTTAGTTGTTAATATAAGATCAGGTTTCGTTCGGACAAAATATTTTTCTTACCAGAATTAGAAATTTGGACCTCTTTTATTACTTGCTACTTGCTACTATGCTTTGAAGTGAAAGTATTTATTCTGACGCATCCCAACTGTATGAAACACCGATTCAATTTAAGTAAATTATTCATTTTACTAAAAAATAAATAATTTGACAACGATCCAAAGTGATTGGAAAAATAGATTATATGTTACAAAATGAATGATGCATACAGTAGGTGATTATATAAAAATCTTTTTTCTGTATACGTTTTCCCAAATCAAAAATAACAGTCCCAAAATATTATGGCATAAATTGTTTAGTTATTTTTGCAGCAAATTAAAACCAATTTATGGCTCCAAATACACCAGGCACTCAGAAAGTTTTACGAAAAAAAGTTTTTATATGTGTAACGCTGACAAGCTATAATTTACTTTGAAATGTCTATTATAAAATATATTTATTCCAAATTTAAATTCCTCTCAAATTTTTTTTTACCAGCATTATGAAACTATTGTGCGTCATAAAACATTTTCGTGCAATGATTTTTTACGACCTCAAGTCCAGCTTGAAACTTAAGGAATCGTTTAATCGACTTTTATTAAAATGTACAGACAGATGTAAAGCCAGGGTGTACCGCTGCTGTAACGAGTTGAAGTGTGCGCGCTTAAATTTGAAGGCTGAAGAAAGATTGTGCGTTCTCTCACTGCGTTTGCAAAGGCCGTTGAGGAAGACCTGGCGCCGACTGGAACTTGTGCTTTGAAAATTGGTTCAGACGCATGAGGCTTTGTGTAGACGCTGGTGGACAGTTCTTTGAAAAAACTCACAACAAAATGTAACCTATAGGACATTCTTTTTTTTCTCAACTCTTTCTGAATGTCCCAGGTAATTAATGGACCGTAGTGGATTGAATAACATTTTTATATTTTTCTTGAAACTTTCTGAGTGTCACACGTACGTAAGAATATAGAGCCCAACACAGAAATACACAGTTTTGTTTTTTAAAACTAAGTTTAATAGAAACTGCTACCTAGTAGAGATTTTGAACGCCAATGAAATTGTCGTTGGCGCATCATTATTAATCCATATTTCAATACAATACTAATAGTATTCAGTTAAAATCTACAATAAATGATGTCCATGGGCATGGGCGCCACAAACTATCAGGTAGATTGCGTTAATTGGCTTTGAAAATAAAAATCCTTTAAATAAAATGGCTGTACATTTCTGTGTACTCAATCACTTAAAAACGGCAGAACAGATTTGGATAAAACACCCGGGTAGAATATGCACCTGGTAAATGTCTTTTGAAAATTTAAAGAAATATAGAGCTCTGTTTCCGCACGATTTGCGATCGAAGCCGCGGGCGAAACCAAGCAATTAATAGATATTTACCTGCGCGTTAGCATTAATCATTTGCCTCACATTGCTCGCTTTGGCCGAATCTAATTGTTTCCGCTGATTCTGTATAGTGGCCGACAACTTGTCCAAAAATCCTGGCTGTATAGCTGCAGGCATTGTTACTGGAAGAGATATTATTTCTTACATTTATTATTTATTAATTACTGCCGAAGGATGAAAGGAGTGGAAACAAATTTGTTTTAAAGTAATAAAATCCAAGTGGAACCCAACGGAATGACCATGTTTTTGGCTTTGTTCTGCCAAACCGGCTCATACATGTATACAGATCTTTAATAATAGTAAATTCTAATACAACCTTCAATCAATAATTCATGTCAAATGGTTATTTCAGGCGCTCTCAAGTATAGATATTATTCAGCGAATTTTATTCTTAGGTTATATTTCACCTAAATCTAGCTTGCTCAGCACAATCTATAATTAATAATAATAATAATAAATCCCCAGACAAACACACCAACTGTATGGCCCCAAAGTAAGCAGAGCTCGTGTTATGGATGACCATACAGCGGACTGGGGTCCCAGAATGAACATACATATATAAATACAAACAACCATGACCCCAGAACAAACATCTTTGTTCATCACACAAATGCGTGCCCGGCCAGGACTCGAACCTGGGACCTTCGGCGTATGAGGCAAAGCTACTTACCACTACACCAATCGGTCGTCATTTCAATTACAGATTATTAGCGCCTTCAGTAACCATTGAAAGGCTTCGCGGCCGTTCGAGACAACAGTTTTACAACAAAGCTTACAAAATAACTAAAACGACATTAAACAAGTAACACACTTACCTTTTCCTTTAGCCGGCGAATCAGCGGCAGAGATTCCCCTGCGAGCGGTGCGCGGCGACAGTTGCGGCGCCAGTTTAGCGCTTAGAGTGGCTATTAATCCGCCTTCTGTGGATTGAAATACATCTATCACATTAATTAATTGTTGATTTTAAGATTATGTTTTCTTTTTATATTAAGTAAATAACATCGATTGAGAATAAGACTCCGTAGAAGCTATCCGATAGCGTAAAATCGCGAGACCACGTTTTTTCTCTTTTTTTTAGTAATGAACAATATGTTTATGGCCCTATGGAGTTTTTTAATTTCAGCGGACTTTGTGGCCTAGTGCTGACGGCGTGGACGGCGCGACCACTGTCGACTTGTCATTGAGTTAAATTCCAAGTAAACGTAATCCACTAATCTGTTCAGTAGACGAGATCGGAACTAAAAGATACCCATGGCAACTATCTTGACACAACAAATGTTATCATATAAGACAGCGCCGCCCTTGACTTCACCCATAACTTGGTCTATCTGCCGACTTGTGACGACCTGTCATTCAAACCCTGCTTACATTGGCGGGAGATTTGCTTTCCCTTTCTGTTTTGGTTAATTTTTGTAAAGGAGGTTCTTCTCAGTCGCACAGTTTGTTCGTCTTCACGGAATAATACAAAGTCTATGGTAAATACAACATTTTTTTGATTCAAGAAATTGATCGCACACTAATTAACCCATAAAGCTGGAGTGTTTGTTTGGAGATATGTATATACCAGGTTTAATGGAGTAAACTGAAAACCTGAAAGTAGTTTGTTCAGAATCGAGAGTAAAATCGATTACACCACTTTATTACGGAGGTAACTTTTTTCGAAAAATGCCGTGTCTAAAAGATTATCCTCTAGTCGTCATTCATTTTCGTATATTTACCAATTCATTCATAAACAAAGTACTACATAACTCAAGCGTACACCTGTCTATTTAATTATTTAATTAAAGTAATTTATTACTTGCTAAATTAATTTAAAAAAATAAAATTCAATTGGGGTGGCTGAGGTTTTCAGTTAATTTAACTACACCTTGTATATTATCTACTCACGTTCATGCCTGTCCGCACTGTGACTCCTGGCCGCGATGTTCTTCCTGAGGGAGAGAGGGCTGTTCTTGTTGTTCAACGAAGTCAGTTGTGACGGCTGCGCGTAGATCGTGTTGTATTTCTTCTCTTGTTGCAGCTTGAAACCTGCGGAAAGCGTACAGAAAATATTGTTTTTTGTAAGTAGTTATTTTATGGCCCGGGATCTAGCCCATACAGCCTGCGCCCGCTAAACGGACAATATAAAATTATCATAAACACAATATAATGCTTTTAATATAGAAATTAAGGTTAATATTTAGTGAAAAATAAGTGAATTTTTATGGTTGATTCGCCATATGTAACCCAATATAGTTTATATATTCACAAACATATTTATTGTTTTTATACATACAAACTTTTCACGGGAAATGAAAAAAATATGTAAAATAAAAAACATGAATATATATAAGCTACATTGTGAACCTTAACACGTTACCATAAGAGCCACTCTCGAATATTGAAGCAAGTGAGTTGAAAATTTATTTGTAGAACATTAGTCAACGTTGTGGGTATTTTCATCAAATAATGAAAAATAAAATTATTATATCTTGAAATAATTTTTTTCCTCTGTTATTATAATAAGTAAATAAATCAATGAGTAAGTATAGGTACTTGGTAGGTAGATAAGTAACATACCGAATAGTAAGTTCTGGTTCTCACAAATGTTGGTTTCTTTCATGTCGTCGTTAAATAATATACCTTGTATCCCAGGTATTAAACATTGTTTTTATAAAAGAGTTCCGAGAGGTTTTTTTGTCCGTCTCAGTATACTACCTATAATGCCTTCTAAAAGCCGAAGTCCTAGGTCACACGTGTTCCCCTGAATTTCATTAAGTGTTTCTAATGTAAACCAATAATGAAATATAATATTCTGTTTTGCATTATAATTTTTATAAAATGTATTATATTAACACCTTCTAATATGTTACTTGTCGGAACGGGAGTAGGCGGAATAAACAATGTAGCTTGTTCGGTGGTTTCCATAAAATGACCATTAATTCATAATTTACGAGTTTAGGAATATTCGCGTCGTACAAACATCGCACAATTTATAAAAGTTTCCTCAATTTTCTACACTCACCAGTCTGTCCATAGGGGTTCTCTCCGTACATCGGTGTGCCCGGGTTCGATGCTCGCGGCGACATGTCCTGAGCGCTGTTCTTCCGAGCGTACACAGAGTTCTCGAATGCTATTATACGATGCCCTGTGAAAGGTATTAAGATTAAAGTTATACATAGAAATAGAAAATAACTGCTAAGACATTAATTTTATAACAACATTTACAAACCAAAATACCTAGATAACAAAATAAAAACAGATTCCTTTATTGATGTTTATCAAAAATGGATACAACACTATTGATTCATTTAACTTTCACACCCAATTAATCAAAAGGACATTGGCAGATCGCCATACATGGTTTTAGTTAGAGTGAAAGTGGAGCGTTTATAACTCAAAAATATCTAAAACTATAGGACGCAAATTCCCGATCCACCTTTAAAAAAATATATTATGGAGTATGTCTAGGAACAATAATAATTGCAATTTCAATAAGTACTGATTTTGAGGTTATGATTTCAAAATTACCTACACTTACATAAGTAATTGCAACCATCACCAACCAACTATGATAATAATGACACGTAAATGTTCATGAATATCTTTAACTTAAAGCGTACCCACGATTTATGCATTGAATTCGTGTCATTCGGTCCGCCATGATAACGTTATCAAGACAAACAACAAAGCTCAATCATAGTCCAAAAATCACACACACACACACACAATCGTTATGAATTATCTGAGTCCAATAAACAGTCCAGGTCGAATAAAATAACAATGTAAAAGAATCGCAAATCGTCAGAACAAAACCAAGGCACTCACACACACACAAGTGACAAGTCCAAAAGTAACGGAACGGTTTAGTTTTCAAGTTACGTATTGTTGTTCGTTGTATCTCAAACTCGCCGGCCAGGCAAAAGCTATACAGCCAAGGATAAGGACTCTAGTGAGTAATAAATCATTTTCACTATGAGAAATATAAAAAAAATATCCTTACTTTCTGAAGTGATTATAATTTCCTATATTTAAAATTATATTTCAAAATACTTGCGTTATCAACGACAAAGGACAGAAAAGAATAAACGACAGTACTGGTTACTTTTCTAGACGCTGACGGTTTACTTAAATAAGGAGTCGCCAATATTCTTTGTCCATTAAAGAGAGCTGTCACGCCATAGATACATAACTTAAAGTAATAAGTAATAAAATTTAAAGTACATTTAGTTAATTTAAAAAAAGCCACTCACCAGTCTGCCCATATATAGGATTCAAGTTCCCCGTACTGTTCAAACTAGAATTCGACGCGTAATTCGAAGAGAACGTGGTTTTCGCCTGCTGGAACGTGCTCAGTTGCGGCTGCGTGGGACTTTGACTCATATTCATATTGGGATTAGAGCTATTCTGCAACTGCATGCTTCGTCGCAGCAAGCCGGGAGAGGCTGGCATATGTTTTAGTTCTGTTAGTTGTTTTACTGTTTCGGCGACACTAATGCCTTGGTTATCTGAGAAAGGAGAAAATAATTTAAGAAAATTCTATTATTTCAAAGTAATATATTTGCTCCAAATTAAAATTTCTAAAATTTTCGTGCAAGGATTTTTTTACGACTTCAAATCCAACTTGAAACCTGATGAGTCGTTGAATCGACTTCAATCAGCTTTTATGAACAAGGCGCCTTCTAAAGCAACTGTGTACCGCTGGCATAACGAGTTGAAGCGTGGCCGGTTACATTTAAAGGTTGAAGAAAGAAGTGGTCTGTTGACGGCTGTTACGGAAGAAAACGTGCTAAATGTGAAAATTTTGATTCAACAAAACCGGCGAATCCCATACGAGGAGATTCAGCACAATCTGCAGATTGGATAGGGAAGTGTTCAGGATATTCTACACGACTACCCCACATCCTCACCGATGCTCGCGTGAGCATCGCGAAGAAGGCAGCGCGTGGAATGATGCCGTGATAAAATTTATAAATTCAAAGCAGGTTCTTCCCGCCATGTTTACGATATCATAGCAGGTGACGAATCTTGGATTTATCAATATAATCCATTAATAAAGCACCAGTCAACAGTATGGCTGTTTCGGAACGAACCAACGCCTGCGAATGTGAAACGATCGAGAAGCGCTGGAAAATTTTTGGTCGTCAGGCTTTTCTCCTTAACGGGGTTTTAGTATCTAGTATTAGTAGTAGTATAACTCTCTAAACAAAGCAAAGTAGCATCAGTGCAGAGTGATACACTACCAAATGTTGTCCAGAAGTTTTTGCTGGTGCGAGCAACGATTGACCGACGGGACTCCGAGCCACGACAGCGCGCCCGCTCACTCCGCGATCAAGACCAGGGACTCTAAACACCGCACCGGTAAAACTTTTGGGTCATCCACCTTACAGCCCTTATTTGGCTCCGTGTCACTTCTTCAATTCTAATTGTAAAATTAAAAACCAGCCAGAAGATGCGCTCAATGCTCTCGAGAAGGCCGTTGCTGAAGTACCTGCTGCAGACTAGAAAATGTGCTTTTTAAACTGGTTCAGACGCATGAAACCTTGTATAAACGCTGGCGGAGAGTTCTTTGAAAAAATCCACAGAAAAATATATAACCTATGGAACATTCTTATATTTTTTTCTCAAAACTTTCTGAGCGTCCCGTTGAAACTAGGAAGGACTGTAGTTCCGCCCGAGGCGAGATCTAAACAAAAGACATTCTACTACCGCTCAATAAAACTAACGAAATCATTATTATTACAGTACCTGCAGTGTCAACATCGGGCTGCAATAGGAAAGCGGGCGGCGGCGGCAGATTCTCATCAGACGGGCCTAGTTGCGGACTTAATGTCGAGCCCTGGAAACATAAGTATGAAATGTTAGTATTTTAGTGAGTAGGGATTTGATCACGCAAGCTAATTATTTGCTTCCCCCCCCCCGGCTTTTAAACTAAGAGTAAAATAGGTAAATGTTGGATAGGCGTGTAGTGTGGCTATGTTTGTCTTTTATTCGGCATCTCTCACTGGAAATGAAACGTCTGAACGCAAAACCTCACTTCCATCAGTTGAAATGACGGACAAACGCTAAGCCAATCGATAACAAAAAAAAAAAATTAAGTGACGCAGTACCTTCTTGCAATCTTTTATATAAGATGTAAACTGTAGTGATAATTTGGGTATTTGACAACATTTGAAGGTGCAAGTTTTTATCATTTATTTAGAAAAAGTTATTTTAACCCAAGTAATGTTTAAAAAAATAGAGTTTTGAATTTAATATCGAAATTACAAAGATACTTAAAAAAGATGCAAAAAACGTATTATAAAATATGTAAAGTTTTTTAATATTGTCAGCTTACTGACATTAAATATAACAACTTTATTGCGACATTATGCATGTGAATGCATTATCTACGTAGCTATTATATATTTTATCCAAACGCCCGTACAATTTTTAGTATGATTTACACGTGTGACGTTTCACATTTGTTCACATTTGTGACGACACAACTCGGTACCGTTTTGTATGGAGCGTTTTTCGGCGACTCGCAGCAGCGCCTCTAGAAAACGATTGTAAACATACTGTTACACCATCAATATTTCCGTACTGTTGATAAACTATTTAAACATCTAATAAAACAAATTTTGTCGCTGCATGCAGAATGTTAGTTATTTGGTCTATATGATGGTTTTGACAATCGAATAGAAAAATTCATAGAATATTAAATGGATGTCGGCGTACGACTGAGCGTTTCGAACACTGTACCTTACATTTAGCATTGTATTCACTTTTCTACGCTATCGTGTCGTCACAAGCCATTTTAGGGGGCTGGAATAACATATAGGTTATTATATTTTTAGTATTGGGTCTTCTAGTGCTAAATACAGGCAGCATTCGTTTATATTGCGTGCACGCAGCTTCTACAACCGACTCAAACGCGAACAAGCGAGGGCGACAATTGCGAGCAACAATTACAAGAAAAATTTTTTCTTAAATCTGTCTAGTGATATAAATTTTTCATAAATATTAATGTCTAGCAATCTTTATGTATGCTTGCATCTCAATTAATAAAGTATTTGTAAGTGAAAACTTGTGAAATGCCTTAAATTTGTATATAATAAATAAAATAAATCCCCAGACAAACACGCCAACTGTACGGCCCCAAAGTAAGCAGAGCTTGTGTTATGGATGACCGTACAGCGAACTGAAGGAGAGCCCAGAATAATTATACATATATAAATACAAACAACCATGACCCGAGAACAATCATCTGTGTTCATCACACAAATGAATGCTCCGGCCGGGCTCGAACCTGGGACCTTCGGCGTATGAGGCAAGGCTACTTACCACTACACCACTCGGTCGTCGAGTTTCTAGTGTTGCCACCACTATACACTCACATAATTACTATTATCTGTAACTAGCTGTTAGTTTTCCATTGAGAATTAAAAAACAATTAAATTTGGTTAAAACCAATCTCACCGGAGCCACAGAACAGCGTTGCGGTCTTGAGATCGAGGACGAGCGCCGGACGGGGGGCGGCGGCTTGCCCAGGGAGCACGACGAGCCGCGGCGGCAGTTTATCGTAGCTGGAATTTTATGAATGCGATGATCAATGCGCGGGAAATGTTGGTTAGGCGGTGGAAGGTAATGTTCTTTAGTCTACATGTTAGATTATTAATTTAAAAAATAATAATAACTCCAAAAAAAACACACCAACTGTATGCCCCGAAAGTAAGCAGAGCCTGTTGTGACCATACAGCGAACTGGGGGAACTCAGATTTGTAATCACAATGACCCGAGAACAAACATCTGTGTTTATCACACAAATGAATTACCCGACCAGGACTCGAGCCTGGGACCTTCGGCGTACGATGCAAGGCCACTAATACTGACACCACTCGGCCGTCTTTTTATCTATTGTTATCCGATTCCAGACATGGGTAAGGGCGTCGAATAAATAATATTAAAATAATTATTTTAGAAAATTATTATAATTTATTTACTCGTGTAGTAAAGTCAGACATATGCTTTCTATGCGTGAACTGGTGCCGTTTGACGACGTTTGGATACTTGGGGAGGGTGACTTGCCGCGCTAACAGATGCAGATAAGAATAATTTTGTATATACATAAAGAGACACTGTAAATTTATTTTGAAAAATATATACCCGTGAAGTTTCTTGCCGGTTCTTCTTCACGAAGATTTTTGCGAACTGGTGATAGTCATGTTTTATTTGACGTCAATAGGACAAGTAATTGTCAATGTTGAGAAATTAATATTTCATTTCATTTCATAGCATTTTAATATTAATTTAATTTCAAATTAAATTAATGGCACAATGTTTACAGAATAATATCGGGAGCGTTGGTGGTGTTCGTTAAACGGCTTGTCGATTGCCAGGTCCTGGGCTCGATCGCGGTGTACGCCGTTACCTAAAACAACCCTTACTTTGGTAAGGCAGACGTCCCTGTCGAGCTTGTCGTGAACTTTGATAATGACAATTTAACACAGTTGCAATTTAAATTTCTATAAATCTTTGAAACGTTCAAATTTTTACCCTTGTTAAAATACGTATCAAAAGAAACCCATGTAGATTTTAACATAATGTGCTTCAAAAAAACCTTTAACAAAAAATCTGCAAACAACTATTTAAACTCTAAGACGTGCGAAAGAATTACAACCATGCACAAATGAACAAAAACGACTAGACCCTTAGACTGGATATATTACACGAAACTCAAAAACAATTCATTACTTTTGAATTCGTACCGTCGCGTGAGCCGTAGCCGCTTTGTGCATCACCATGTCCTTTAAATTAATGGATAATATACGTTTAAATCCATTTCAAACCATCGAAAGTGGATGTCAACGGAAAACCAAAACAACCGTATTCAACCTGTCTTTTTGGTTGACAACCGGCAATCTATACCTGTGAGAGAGTTCGGCCGGCGTTTCGGCGGCGCCGGTTTATTGACCGAGGCGGTGGCGGGCTTCTCTCGAACTTCCTCCAGCGACCGCGCCGCTTCCTCGAGGCTGTTTACTGATATAGTCAGACATTCCCGAGCGGCCTTCAACGCTAAATCCGTGTCCCGACGTAAGATGACGATCTCTGAGTCTACGGGAGAGAGGGATGCATGCAAAGCGTTTTTAAACATAAATCAAAAAGTAATAGTGGGCCATGTGTTAACATTTCTTTATTGTCACAGACGTACTGTTTCATGAAGACCGTTTTGAAGTTTTGTCCCAGATGCCGTCCGTTATCTTGATTCTTTTTCGAAATCTCGGCCTCCGACGAAACCTTCGTAAATCGATATTTTTCATCTATACAAACACAAACTGAAGAATGGCACAATCTCATAAAGCGACACGTTTCCCAGTAATAAGCTGTGAAAGACGTGCAACAGAATTGTTATATCGTTCATTGATGAAGGTCTCATGCATGGCTACCATTTTGAAAAAACAATCTAGGTGGCGATCGGATCCTGGGACACTTTCCACACGAGAAAATTCAAATCCTTTTATCCCAAACAACGTTTAATCCACTTCGGCCTTCATGCAGTAGAATGATCAATTTTATGTTATAAATACGAAAGTTTGTTGGTATATTTGTCTGTTTGTTTGTTATGCTTTCGCGACATAACTTCTCGAATTTATCCGAAATAAAAAACAAATCGTGAACAGATGACCCACTATCAGTTATGCATATTTTCAGGATTCTTCACTATGTTGGGGCTCCCAAAGATTTGTTATTTTGGTCTCTTATATAGAGCACAATTCGAGTGATTTTACGATTATACTATACTATATACTTATAGTACACAAAAAAATGCACATAAAAGTTTATTATTATTTTAAAATACATCACGTATAAAAAACGCGGTTAAAAGAATCCTGTAAATACGGCTCCACAATGAAATCAACATCAAAAAATACAGTCATTCCAAATAAAAAAAAAAATAAAATGAAAACAATGTGCTTTAAAATATTAAAAGCCCCTAACTCTACACAATCAACAAACACTAAATAAATAATGAATACTCAAATTAATTGGTTGTTACCATTTTATATAGACTTAAACAGTTCGAGTATAGCTATGAACAACATTAAGTCAGTTAGAACAACGTCGTAGAAAGCTCGCGTTCCATCAATATCACAACGGTATATTTGATCAACCTATAAATTGAGTAATTATTGTTATTAATTTGAAGTAGTAACTTTAAAATTCTCATACCATTTTAACTAATTAGTAAAAATTGTTAAGTTTCGTATAATTTGATTATTTCTTGTTTGATTTTTTTGTGTTGAAAATTGATTTGAATTTGTAAAACTGCCTTACTTACTAATTAGTTAATAAAACCTAGACTTAAATTACCTTTTAGAGGAATTGCAACTTCCAGGCCAACCAGCAATGGTTTAAGGGAGTGAAGCTAGATTACATGTATTTAATATTGTGAATGATAAATAAATAAATAAAAACAAACAGTACGAAATCAATGTTTAACACATATTTGTGTACTGCCAAAGTTTCGACACGGAGCGAAGCTTTTTAATTTTCGATCAGAAATAAAACTAGAGACAAATTTTCACTCAAAAAGGATATATTAAATTATCCTAGATGGTTTTAAAAAAATAATTTGTAATTTGTCCTTATCAATGCAAATCCAACCCAACATGCATGACGTAAAATTTAATTTAAAATGAGTATCCCGGTACCCATTCAGTGAAGACGTTTTTGTTTATACTCACTGTGTTTCTAGTTTTTATATGTTTTTGAAAGTTTAAATCAAGAAATACTACAAAAAATCATCAAATCAATCTCACATTGCAATCTGTACACCAGCAGACAGGCCATGCCTCCTATAAATACACCTACGACACATAATATATACGTCACTTACCATCGTTGTGTTGCAATTGATGTTGGTGATGGTCCTCGCTGGCGAAAGCACCTTGGCTGCCGTAACCTGATGAAGATTCCAAGGACGATTCGCTGGCACTGCTTTCTGAGCATACCTGGAAGTTACAGTGGGTTCGATTGAGAAGCGGACGTAAATAAAAACATAGATGTGAAGACGGTTGTCAACGATTCCAACCGACCCGTTGGCAAGGGTCGTTTTCTTTCTCAATGGCTGTTGCATTGAAATGTACAAAAACAGTTTTAAATTGAATAAATACGATGTTATTTCATTAATTAACTAGAGAACTTCTCTTTACCGTAGCCCACTTTATTTTGAATTAAGCACATATTTACAACTAAACTGAGTCATTGAATTTGTAAGGAGTCCCACGCTTGGGGGTTCAAACAAAGGAGTGGAACTACTTTGGACAACGACGACGTGTGATCAAGACTAAATTATTTATTTTCTTCAAATCTTTAGCTTATTACAATTGTTAGACAAATGAATATATAGAAGCATAAATCTAATTAACTTCATACACGATGTCCCGCCCTACGATTTTTTTGGGCTACACAACGTGGTGTGCGACTTCAAGAAAACAAAATACTTAGGCGCGACGACGTCTTGAATGAGATTCACTATACAGACCTACACACACAATCTACAGATTCCTTATCATTAAACGCAGAAAATAAAACGTCTTTAGATAAACAACTGGTTGACAACAGTTGTTTGGTTAGTTGGTTGTTGGGTTAGGTTAGTTGTATAGGTTGTTATTGGCTACTTAGGATAAATATCTATTGTCAACCGTTATTATGGCCCTCTCCAGGTACACCAAAAGCAATTTATTTATTTATACAGTTCAGTTCAGAATCTCACATCGCCTTGAGAGGTTCAAACCAACAACAGGAAACTTATTTTAATACTCTTATTTTGTTACGAGTGACATATTAAAAATACTAGACCACTAGTTTTTGTACAAAACAAAACCACATCTAAAGTATGGTGGTTTTGTACAAGGGAAACATTCTGAACGATTTAAGTTTGTTCCAAAAATAATGACAATGGGCTATTTGACTAGTTTTCGAAAACCATCTCACATTATGTTGTGGTGTATATGGACCCTAAAAATAATATTTATTTTAAGTACTTCATACAAAAAGCTAATTACAAAGCTTTATCCAGCAATATGGCGCCGAGACTTGCCTGTCATGAGGTAGCCTCAAGATACGGCTTTGACGTCATTTAAAACTTAGCCAATCAAAATCGTTTAATACGAGGGTCAAACTGAAAGTTCTTAGAACTTTCGGAAGGGCAGGTCATTTCGCGACAATTGTTTAAGAGGAACGAAAAACGGTTTCTGCGGAGTGGTACACAAACAATTGTTTGTCACTTGTCTTGGAAAAAGTTCGGGAGAAACGACCTCGCAGACCTCCTACACCACGACAACGCCTCGTCGCACACCGCCAGGCGAACAATCGACTATTTGGTGACGTCAAACGTGGAATTACGGTCACCCGCCGTATAGCCCCAACCTCGCTATATTTATTCAAATACTGCAATTTTTATTTTTTTCCGAAAATAAAAGAAAAACTTCGAGGAAAACGTTTTATGGACGCCGCGGAAGCTGTGGCTGCGTTTCAAAAGGTCATCAAAGAGACCCCTAAGGACAGGTGGGCAAAGTGCTTCAGTGGTTCCATCGGATGCAGCGATGTATTGACGTGAATGGACACTACTTTAAAAAGATATAATAAAACTAATAAATAGCTAGTATAATCAGTTTTTTATTTTCTAAGAACTTTCAGTTTGACCCTCGTATCTTGATGTTGCAACTCAAAATTGATACGTTTATTTGTGCTTATTTTGCTTTTGCTTGAATTGCTTTTAAAATGCGTTCTCTATGCGGATGGCAATAAGATTTCATTATTTTTTATATTGTGAAATAGCCTTTTCAATGATTGTAAGGGGCGCTACCCAGATATCCGGGGCAGCATCAATCAGCAGTGCCGAGCGGCCAAGTCAAATATGTGCAGATGAACAGTCGGAAAAATGTCGCCCGGCCAATGCTGTTTGGGTTTTGGTGGCACTTGCTAGTTGGTTTGATCCGGCATTGTCGTTCAACAATTACTTGAGACCCTAATATGCCACCCTGGGATTGTCCTTAAGGCCGTGACTGTAGGTACATTCGGGGAACTCGGCGAAGGGAAGGCTAAGGCAAAATCGCTTGCACGTTGTTCGGTCTTTTCTACAACCCCGCATACAGAGGGGCGACAACACTGCAGGGGATTTGGGTGCGAATGTACCTACCTGTACCTGACTGAAGTACTAGCGTAATATATAGCAGTAGTATACTTATACAGTTTTTAGCAAGACTCATTATTGTCCTACCTGGGACGAAAATAAAACAAAAGGGTGAGGAAGAAGAAAATCATCAAGACAACTAAATATGTACAAATTTTACATCTATATCCATAATAAAATAAACATTCTCCCTCAGTTACAATAAACCTAATGAATTGTTCAAATTATTTTAACAACCATATAAAAACATCTATTGTCACCCAACTATTTTGACCTACTATAGACCGAAACGTCATTGAAATAGAATTCCATTTTGAATCATCTTATGAAATACAGCCATTTAATTCAATCGCATATACAGCGCGACTGCTCAATTCCTTTTATGTAATGGACCGGAAAGATAAGTCCGACTCTACGCAACGTACAGGCAGTTTCAAGAAATGCCTTTCAGTAGTGCCTCTGTAACGTACACGACTGCTCTTTCCGACTTATTTTGTACTTTAAAAAGGACAAATTATGATTCACGATGGATTCAAGTTTTTCTTTATTATAATTTTGTGAGTACGTATACTTGAATGTATATTTGTGATGTGAAAATTTCGGTGATTCAAGTTTTTTTATTTCTGTACAAAAGAACAAGCGTGTATCTTAAACACATTTTTGATTTTTAATTTTAATTCATTTATCTCATAATGTGTGTTAAACATGAGTTTATATTATTTCAGTACAACAACCAATATAAAATACACTTTATCGATGTGAGTATTTTTGTGATTTTGTTTTATAATAATTACTTTTGAAAAATTATCTTATTATAATGAAACATACACCTTGAAAGAAATTATTGCTTTGCAGAAAGGAAGGCAATACATTCGATGTGGGACGAATTTTCAATTATTATTATTATTTTGTGTTTTATGACAGTCAGCTGTTGTTACAACACAACAACTATTTATGCCAATTTCAAGTATTAGTATAATAAATAAAAGAATTTAAAAAATTCAGTTGAGATGTTATGTAAATACATTTTACTATAATTATTAATAATTACAATCGTACTTTTCGATGCACACCACTGTCAAAACATGACAGTTTGTCAGGGTTTTGTTTACAAAGCTTTTGCCGATATAACATAAACATT
This sequence comes from Marasmarcha lunaedactyla, assembly GCA_923062675.1. Taxonomy (NCBI): domain Eukaryota; kingdom Metazoa; phylum Arthropoda; class Insecta; order Lepidoptera; family Pterophoridae; genus Marasmarcha; species Marasmarcha lunaedactyla. The sequence goes on from OV281359.1 coordinate 18,351,290, forward strand.
ACATCTTTATAAATATGTCTTCCAGTCGAGAAGGGAATCCAAAGTTAGAATTCGAAGAGATACATGATCCAGCTCCGCTAATTACTATAGACAAAATCCAAACCACGTTAAGAGACTGTGGCATATTTGATGAAAAAACCGCCAATTTGACTCAGCAAGAAAAACAGCAGCTAAATGATCTGTGGGAATATATAACCATTGTGGTATGTATTTATTTACGTATAATAAATAAATGATTCCCGCATACAAACACACCAACTGTATTGGCCCGAAGTAATAAACATACATATATAAATATAAAAAACAATGAACCGAGAACAAATCTGCGTTCATCACAAAGATGAATGCCTCCTCCAGACTCGACCCTGAACCTCCGGCGTTTGAGACAGGGCTTCTACCACTGACTTCTCTCAGATATATGTTTGTTTTATAATAAATAAAAGAGAAAAACATTGCTACACTACTACATAGTCGCACAATGATAACGCGCAGACTACATCACGCTATCACTCTGCGTGCTATTTCTCTAGTAGAATGTCTTTCTTCCTAGAAAGTAACAATTCTTGCTCGTAAAACTTCTGATAATCCCCTCGGCATTTTTTTGAACGAACTCCTTCTTCGAAAAGTTAGGAAAAACGCTTCAACCAAATTGCTCAGATTTCTGATTGAGCGTAAACAAGGATTAAATCTCTTTTTATACAGAAAAACAATTGATATTTTAAAATCTTTTGTTATTAAAAGATTTGATTTTTAAATAAAGAATCTGAGAAGAAAAGTAAAAAACGTTTTATTCTACTGTAACAAAAAAGATTTCGTATTTTGAGAGTGATGTTAAACTTTTTTTGATGTAACACACGAAAGTACATATTTGGGTATATGACAAAATTAACTATTTTAATAGGTTATCAACAGTAAATAAATATTGCAGAAGTAACAGTGTGTGTACAATCAATAGTTTTCTAGATACAGCGATGTGTATGAGGAGCCGGTGCGAGTCGCCGAAAAACGCTCCATACAAAAAATTGTACGGGCGTTGGATGTATACCTATATATAAATTATTATAAAATTGTTCACGTAATAAAAATTGTTATATTTAATGTCAGTAAGCTAATAATGTTAAAACATTTACCATATTATATAATAAGTGTCTTGCTTCTTTTTAAATTTTTTAATTTATACAATTTCGACATTATATTCAAAACTTTAGTATTCAAAATATTTTTGGGACCAAATAACTTATATTTTCTAAAAAAAAATGATAAAGACTTGCATTTTCAAATGTTGTTAAATACTCAATTTGTAAAACGTATGTTTGTTTGCTCTGTCTGTTATAATACGAGATTATAATGGCGGTCCAAATAGGAAGGACTGTAGTACCGCCCAGACGAGATCTTAACATAATCAATAAATAAATAAATAAATATTTCTAACTAACACACCAAGTTATCCAGCCCAAATTTAGTATCATCAAGAACTTGTGTTATGGATACTAGATAACGGATAAATAAACTTAAGAAATATATACACACACAGATATTTCTTTTTAATATAAATATTAGAAATAAACTTAAATACATACACATCCATGACTAGAAAGTGAATATGATATAATATCTGCCGCTACTAGGATTCGAACCCGGGATTTCTGGCATGAAAGGCAAGGCTACTTACCTCCATACCTACCAAACAGGTCGTCTTTGCATAAAAAGCTCTACAACTAATTAACTTAACTGCAGGTCATGATTACTTAGATACAATCAGACGCAACAGAGATTCGAAAGCTTCGCAGACACCTATATTCATGTTCTGTGCAACTTGGAGCCGCCATGTTGTGAGACGCGTAATTCATTTATATTCCAACTCATGATTAGAATAAATGAATATTTACAACACGAACTACACAATTCTTGAGTCAAAAACAAATTGATTTGTTATAGTATTAGCAACATACAACAATAAACAGTCATAAAGTATTTGTAAGCATGTATATTATTCAAAAATGTATTTACCAGCTTGGTTAATACACCATATGCATAATCGTGTGTATGTCCTATATTTTTTTGTGGAAATTAACTTTTGGAATTTCCACAAAAAATTAAAACTTCATTTGCCCAAAAATTCTACCTATTCCTTGGTCCCTTCCTCTATAGTAAAACCAATACAGTTCACAAATTGAACTGCAAGACATATCATGGTTGCAAAAAAACTTGTAGTTAAGTGGTTACTCTCAGTAAACTACTATGAAACTGAAAACGTCATACATCCATTTCTGTAGGAATAAAATGATAAGCCCATAATGTTAATTGACAAAAAAATTTTTTAATTTAGTTGTAATACCTATCTTGAATTAATACAAGTTATTATTGCAAATGGATTCATGTGGAAGTATACTGATGCTTACTCCCAGGTTCCGGCCTTACTAAGCATTAGTCGCCTTTTATAGTTGAAATTGTGGATGTTTAATAAAGATAATTACTATCTTTTTAAGTAGAAATAAATGCTTTTATTTTATACTTGACACGGAATTTCGGGATAAAATTATGCAGACTACGTTATGTTACATAACCTTTCTGAAGATGAAGCTATTTATAAAATTTAGGGATTATAACCACGCGTAGAATATAACCTCCCACCACTCCCATCCCTCATGTAATTGTGGTGAGCAGGCCGCGGTCCACGGCCCGTGGACCGTGTCGGAAAGTCGTATATATATTCTAATCGCTTAAGTAAAGTTGATATTGCGATGTAGAACACGCGTTGCGATTGGTCGGTTGAGTAGCGCGTCACCACTAAAATAAGCCCATCAATTGCATCTACATTCATGGACATCATTAATCTTAGAAGTTTTACTTTTCGATAATTATTGTTAATATTATTTCGACTAACGATAAGTTGGCGGCAGGCTTCAGTTGAAATCACCTTTGTTCCAGTAATTCCTTCCCTTTAAGCGGAGCAACCGCAACCAAGTGAAAATGATTATTATGGCTGTCAAAATAGGAAGGACTCTCATCTGGGGCTACATTACAGTTACATTCCGACGACGCTATTACAACAAGGAACGCCGGCGTTCCATTTATAAATAGGGTAACACGGCATTCGAATCGCCTGACCCGCCGGGTCAGTCTGACCCGACGTACGCATTCTTCGGAGTTTCTTGCTGGTTCTTGGGCAGTAGATGACGCTTCCGAACCAGTGGTAGTTTCAATATACGACGTCCCAAGGCGAGGTCTGTGCCCTCTCGGGTGCCCTTAGGCGTGTCGTATGTCGGAGTAGTTTTAGTTCCGGCTAAGTGCCGTCAGCGCTAGGCCACAAAGTCCGGTGAAATTTAAAAGGCTAATAGGGCCATAAATAAACTTTCCATTTCGAAAAAAAAACCTTACATTAAATTAAAAAATATTACAGTTTTTATTATGACAGTGTTCCGGTGTACCAAGAAATAACCTTTTTATAGTAATAGCACAAATAACAATTTATTAATTATTGCTTTTCATATTTTTAGATGACCTCGAGAAATCGGCAACCATCTTTTGTACAGAATCAATTTAACACATTGGAGACTGTTAAAAGTATCGTAGAGGAACAGTTAGCAGGAAAATTAATCTCCAAGTCTTTGGCTGCTAAGTTCAAATGGGAGTTTATGAGGCAAGTACATTTACAAATTACGTGATGAAATTGAAATATAAAGTTCTGAATTCCAATTCAAATATTTATTTCTCAACATTGACAATCACATGTTCTTGTTGAAGACGACATAAGGCTATGCTCCACCGCCAGTTCGGAAAAATCTGCGCGGATGGTTCAAAACAAATTTACTATGTCTCTTATGTCTATACAAAATAATTCTTTTCTGCGTATGCAAACGACGAAAACGCTCAGACAGCACCGGGTTAACGCGGGATCCGGTCATCGCCCTCCTTACCTATACAAATAGCACAAAATTTTTTTGACACTGACTCAATGTATAACCAAGTTGAGCTAAGATGTACCTCGATCTTTCTGTAATTTCAGTTTGTCGTGCAAGTTACGGGACACTCTATATACTTAGACAAATTCTTAAGATAGCCCTGCCTTATACGCCGGAGGTCCCAGGTTCGTGTCCTCTGTGTGATGAACGCAGACATTTGTTCCTGGGTCATGGTTGTTGTTTATACACCGTTGGCTCCAATCATCTTGACCATTGGTTCTAGAGCCCGATGGAGTACATAAAGTGGTATAACATTTAGGCCAATATCGCATAATATTAGGGATACTTATACAGTATTTAATAAAATCATAATTTGAAATATTTCACGTGTCAACACACCGTGAGTGATGTCGGAGTGATTCGTGAAGTTTTTTTTTCATTTACTCTGTTTCTCGAATATGGATTGGTTTTCATTATCATTATTATTCTGGGATTTGCGCGAGCCGAGCGAACGAATGGAGCGTGATGCGGTAGCACCCGGTGACGCAGCCATTATGAAAGTTGTACACCATCCCTTCTTACATCGGACTAATAGACGCAGACAGGCCTTCCATCCATTTATAGTAGATATCCCAAGAAATCGAACCAAATGCTTCGATAGTTTCTTTTTGGTGCGGGTCACCAAGGTGTGGAATGAACTGCCTGCGTCTGTTTTTCTAGAAAACCATAGTCTCAGTACTATCAAGCGTCGAGTGAATAGGTAGGTATCTCGTGGATAGACGTGTATGTAACACCTTCGTCTTCATCGTCACTTTCCATCAGGTGAGAAAGAAGTCAGACGTCTTTTCCCTTTTCAATAAAAAAAAAACAATTGCAGACTATAAATAAAGCACAAAACGTTCCACCACACGGCCAGCTGTTTAGTTGAATGTCTGATTCAACAATCCGCCTGCGACAAGTAGGTTTCTTTAAAACGAATGTGACGATAAAATTTCGTATTATTTCAGTTTTTGTTTACATATAAACGAATGAGTATTTTTTAATTTGTTTCAGAATGCAAAGAGAAACAGACGAAAGGAAACCAGGAATTCATATAAAAGAAAATCTAGTTTAAATTGTTCGTTTAAACTTCATTTAACATATTGTGTACTGTTGTAATACGTTAATTTCTTGTTTAAATACGTAAGACAGATGAATCGCTCCGGACAAAAATGGCTTTCCCGTCTTTTTAACTAAACCTACTCTCTTCGCGCCGACGGCTCTTTGCAACCAGGGCTGGATTTAGAGGTCTGGGGGACCTGGGACAATAAAGGAGTGGAGGCCCCAAATTAATTTCCGAATAAAATAAAATAAATCAAGTAATGCAATCTTTGGAGGGCAAATACATTGAAACTGAATAAAACAAGGTTTTTTTAAACAAAACCTTAATGTAAATAGTTTGTACGTAAACAAACAATACCATTAAATTTTTGAACAAACGAATTATAATTTATTAGCTACCTATAAAGTAACGTTCTCAACCGTTTCTTGCGTTCGTGAACAATTGTAAACATATTATAATTGTTAAATTATATTTACTACTTCACACAAAAAATCGCTACCAAGATACTAATTCAAAATGCATATCAGGGCTTTTTGATAAATTGGTGTTTTCGGATTAGGTGAACGAATATAGGTAAATTACTTTAAACAGTTAATATTAATTTTTGGGAATACTTGTGTAAGTTTTTACTTTGTACAAATGTTTATGGTTAAAAATCTCTAATTTTTTTTATATAAAAGCAGAAAAATTTCGTATTGTGGGGGCCCCATTCTTGTTGCCCCTAAATCCAGCCCTGCATGCAACAATTAACTTTATCGCAAACGTCAGACGGCAATCCGATTTGCAAATTGTTGATTTTATTAGCAAAATTCTGCATAAGAGCTTTTTATTAAATTACAATAAACTATCATCGGCCTATAACTAGATTTCTATCTACACAAAGGTTGCCTGGAAGAAATCGCTGCTAAATAACTTACTCTAAATGTTTTATTGCTATTTATATTTTGTGTAGGCAATAAAGTGTTATTATTTTTAAGTTTATTGGAGGTTTTTTCTTACTATCCGGTTACGTGGATGTAACATATATATACAACGCGCACCCCGGCCCCAGCAATCACGCCAGCTTGGATGTACGGATTGGATTGTATGCCTTGGGGCGCATACAACCTCCGGGCGAGGAAGATTCCGGCGGAGGATTAATTGGACCTTGATTTGCCAAGTGACAGTGACGAATGATGTGCAGCAGGCACTCGCCGTCACGGGAGGAAGGCGCCGTAAATATGCAGAGGAAATTCACACTATCATAATGCGAAACGGTAATAATATTACTAAATTAGAAACTTACCACGAGGATATCTTGAGCCACTCTACCAATTTTCAAACAAAAAATAGGCGATCAATACCGAGCAATTTTTAGAATAAAATGATCTCTCAAGAAATGTTAAAACAAATCCGCCATTTTCAATTCAAGCAGCATAGTTCGGCCTAGTCCTGTGAACATCCTCGAACAGGTATTCGTGCCCTTTCGGCACATACAATATATATACAAGTAATGAAACAAAATTCCCCGGGCTAACACACCAACTGTACGGCCCCAATGTAAGCGGAGCTTGTGTTATGGATGACCATACAGCGAACTGCCCCCCAGTTTACCCGGTTAGAACCCAGAATAAACATAAATAAATAATAAACAAACATGAATCGGGAACAAACATCTGTGTTCATCACCCAAATGGATGCCCCGACCACGACTCGAACCTGGAACCTCCGGCGTCTGAGGCAGCGCTAAAAGCTAAATCGAGAGTGTTGTTAGCCACGTGAGAAAATCGATTGAACCGTTCAAAAGCAATGCAAGCTTTCTGCCGTCAGTCGAAGATTTTTTAATTTACGTTTATTCTTGCACCTAAACTGCCTCGGCTTCTGAAGAAATGTTATTATGTGGATTATTACGAGTATATTAACTTAAAAAAATACCTTCTCTTGATGTTCTGCGTTGTGTTGTTGAGCCCTAGACGCTGCTAGAGTAGCTAGTTCCGACATGTTCACGTACAAAGCTTGGGGCATTTCTGAAACGAACAACATTGAAATGTAGGGTTTTATAGAAACTTGGTCTAACATGTATAAATAAACTGTGGACGTTGAAATGAAATTTGTTGCAAGTTATTTTGTGCCTTTTTCAAATAAATATAGCGGCACATATTTTAAAAGAAGAGTACATGAAACTCTCCACTTGTACACTCGCATTACACGCTAGTCTTCGTAATAACTTTTACATTTAAATTAGCTGAAATGAAAAACCATTAATAAACGATTACCAGAAGTTTGTTATAAATATTTGATTACTTAGTGTTTATTAAATAAAACCCAAATATGTTTAAATACCACTCTGACAAGCTAATATTAAAACAGTCCTACATTAAAGTGTAATACAACACATAAATAATTATATAATAATAATAATAAATATTTCTAACAATCACACCACATTCACACACACCCAAGTTAAGTATCATTAAGAACTTGTGTTATGGATACTAGATAACGGATAAATAAACTTAAGAAATATATTAACACTCATAGATATTTTTTATACATAAATATTAGAAATAAACTTAAATAAACGTAAATGCACATCCATGACTAGAAAGCAAATTTAATAATATATCTGCTCCTACCGGGATTCGAACCCAGGACCTCTGGCATGGAAGGCAAGGCTACTTACCTCCACACCAAACAGGCGGTCAAACTATGTTATTTGTTTAGTTTTTGTAAAGTGCGGCATGGTTCAGTACGTTGCATCGTTTAAAGCCTTTCCATCGGTGTATAATGGAAGTCTCTAGATACAAACTAGCTGATACCACAATAAGAATTAATTATTATAAACTATATCTTGCACGCGGTGTGCCTTACGCATCCCTATATAAGATCTATATATATCCCAGAATATTTTAAAAATCATTAAAATTTTATTAAAATTTCGGAACAAAAGCTAGCCCATATGTTATTCCAGGTTATATTCTATTTATATTCCAACAAGAAACTAATGAAATGAAATGAAATATTTATTTCTCAACATTGACAATTACTTGTTCTTATTGACGTCAAATAAAACATGATTCTACCACCAGTTCGCGAAAACCTTCGTGAAGAAAAACTGGCAGGAAACTTCACGGGTATATTTTTTTTCAAAATAAATTTACATAGTCTCTTTATGTCTATACAAAATTATTCTTTTCTGCATCTGTTAGCTCGGCAAGTCTCCCTCCCCAAGTATCCAAACGACGAACACCCTCAAACGGCACCCGTTCACGAGTTAACGCGGGATCCAGCCATCTAAATCCATCTAAATCCGTTCAGCCGTTTTTGCGAGGTTGAGTAACGAACCTTCGAACATACACAATTTCACATTAGTAGGATATTAGGAGAGGATTAGTAGGATATTAGTAAGGAGATGCGGCGGTGAAGCTGTAGATCTGAACTCACGTTGATCTTGTCGTCGGTTTCTAAATAAAGTTTGTACAGTAAGTATTAGATGGTGATCATGAACAAGGTACCTTTAGTGAGATGCGGCGGTAAGGATGTCGGCTTCGTAGGCTTGAACTCATGCTGCGTCGTATTTGCGTTGTTCTGGGTCTTCTTGTCGGGCACTAATGGACGTTCGAGAGAAGAGCAACGCTGTAAAAATGTAATCAACTTATTTAGAGAAAGGTAAATAATAAATATATATAAGTACATACATAAACTCGTGACAAAATTAGATATATACAAATATAATTAATTTAGATACAAAATATAATTAATTTAGACTTGCATAAATCAACTGGTAACAAAAACGTTATGCCAAACAAGATGCAAGGTTAAAGTGTATTTAGCTGAGAAGTCTCTCTCAAGTAGTATTTAAGAATTTTACTAACACGGCAATAAGTTAATAGAGGATTGCTGTCTTTCCTGCTTCAAACAACAAACATAAATCTGTGTCATGCGAACAAATCTTTTTCAATAGGTACAACTTATTATATTTACTTCCATCACTTTCTCCTCCATTACGAAACTCTTAAACGTATAGCCATCTCACTCTAACTCACCGTAGGCAACGGCGGACGGGCGTAAATCGGTCCCTCTCGCACGCACATGTCACTTTCAGACGTAAAAGTGTGAATGCTTAACGCGGGACGGGGATGGCCTCTTTCGTAACCTGCAAGGAAAATATTTTATACATACCGCGGTATAAAAATAAAATTATATGAGGTATGAAATTAAATTAAACATAAGTACTTAGATCCGCTGCAAAATAAAACTATGCAATCGATTGAAAAAAATTATAATATGAAAAAGTATTTAATCAAAAAATTATAATCTGTATTTTCTATTACACAACATTTCTGCTGTGTTGTTACTAAGAAATTTTTTATAATTTTATTTTATCATTATTTTTTTTTATCGCTAGACAACCACACCAACTGTATGGCCCAATAGTAAGCAGAGCTTGTGTTATGGATGACCATACAGCGAACTGGAGGGGAACCCAGAATCAACATAAATACAACCATGACCCGAGAACAAACATCTGTGTTCATCACACAAATAAATGTCCCGGCCAGGACTCGAACCTGGGACCTTCGGCGTATGAGGAAAGACTAATTACCACTAGACCACGCGGTCGTCATGTTGATGCCCTAACTAATGTCAAGTTGTCGAATGGCACCCGGTTGTAACTCCCCGGTAGGTACTTCGAATGTGTCTTATATATTAACAGTTATCATATTCAATAGTTACCTTAAATTATTTACATTTCTTTATTATAATGATTATTTTATTTTTATTGTATTTTTTTGAATGATTCTTGAATTAGGGTTTTTAAACGATACCCAAGTTAAGTATGTTTTTATAATTATTTTTATGTGATTTTCTGCTTTTGCCTGACTTTCATATATCGCAAAAGAAAATCGAATTGGACTATGATAATGTTTTGTTAATATTGTGTCTGTTTCATTTTGCGTGTGGTGCAAACCTGTCTAAGTTGCACGTTTATACATTTAGTAAATTATGTTGTAGAATATGTGTTAATGCTGTAACTGTTGGTTTGTTTCTGTAAATGAATAAATAAGTTATGTATAAATATTGAAGTCAGTACTTTAAAATGGTGGAAGGAAACTGGCTCGAGTGTCACAAATTTTCCAATTTCGGGAGTTTTTGAAATAAGTTTTCAGAAATGTATTTACTAGATAATTGTCTGGTGTAGGCACTGTGATTATTTTTCGTTTTTTAAATAAAGTCCGATTACTTGAAAACCATAAACATTTTCTAAAATCTAAATCCGACACAAATCAAGAGCTACTCGTGCATTTTCATTTTACGGCCGCACATTCAATGGTTTCCGAGTTACACGATTCTGCAAAACATTACCGCAGCAGGAAATGAAATATCTCGAAAACCTGAAGACCCACAAATTATTTTTTCAGCGCACAAAGTCCCACAAATATGAGCTCTCTGCACGTGCACAATATATCTCTCTGCGATCATTCGTTTAGAATTTTCCTGCTGGGACAGCATTGCCCTAGCAGAAATCATCTTTTCTATTTTTTTCCAAAACGACAATACGCACACATTTTTAATTTGGCGCTCATTTACAGCAGGTGACGATCTAATTGTGCGTCCCACTCATAACGCTCTAAAAGCAACTTTCCAGCTGGGGTAACGCACACGTGCCTGCTTGTCTATCTGCGGGGTCGTCGATCCCTTACAGAAGAAATCGACTTTGATACGTTTATTAATTTGACACCAAAATGAATTGAGAGTGATCTCAGCCATGTTGGAAGCAAAATATCGTTACAGCAGTTTAGAGTTACGATTTTTCATGTTCGTAGGTATTTTTTTAATTAGTCTCGTTGCCCACAATGCCGTTTCGACACATTCTGTTCGGTAGTATTGTTGACTGCCAATGGCGGCCCGAATCAACTACTAAATATGAACAAGTGCCGATCGCGTACACAGGTATACAGGCTTTATTCGTCTTGTTCGCTTGCTAGATTGGTATATGTCTTGAAGAAGGGACATGGCGAAATAATCTCGTGTTAGACCTACTGGATAATGTAGCTTTATATTGGTGAAGGAATTTCTCAAATAGTTTCCGAGTTATTGATTACATACGAACAAACAAATCTTGCCGCCTTATAACACTATACAGAAATAACACAGAGAAAGTTGAAAAGGAATCTATGTTTGTGATATCGTTTTTGCATTTCAGCTAAGATGTTTACAGTTCGCTTAGTATGATTTAATTTGTGTTTCTGGCGAAGGAATAGTCTTCCTCCTTATTTAAATAAATAAACGTCTTATTTTAAATTAATTACCAGCAGAAATAGTATGTGGTCGTCCTCCCATAATTGCGTTGGCAGCGCGTTCAAACTGAGCCGTGTCCTTCAGATCCGGCCAGGTCGCTGAGGCTGACACGGAAAGGAAAAAAAATTACAATTTACTCATTATTAAAAACTTCAACAATAGCTTGCAAATAGTACTATGAAAGATACTACAATTATAGAACTAAAGCAGAGGTCGGTAAGGGCTCGAAGCTAGTCAGACCTTTGGGACAGTTGGATCTGAGTAAAAGCCGTGAGTATATTCTATAATTAAAAATGACAAACAAATCTTTCACACATATAACTACAGAAGTAATAATGTATGCATCTTCTTTATATGGCTTACTGCAGTTTTACCCGGGTAGTTCCTGGCCCCGTGGAATTTTGGGACAAAGCATAGTCCAGAAAAACGCAGGTTTCTTTTGTTTGTTAATAGGTAATCTAAAAAGCTTTTTGAGAATTCTTTCACAAAGAGGGCGACACCAGACTTAAGTCACAAGACAAGAAATCGATTAGTACCTGCCTAGGAATGAATATTATGTGGTAAAACGGGTCAACCATGCGATTTAATTTCTTACTTGCAACTTAGGCTGTCTCGGAATAAACATATAAAATTAACTTATTAATGCAATTTATTACAATCCGTAACATGAGTCTTGTCTCGGCACGCCATGCTACGGCCGCAGAAATAGCAGGCTAAATTTCATCCCAAAACTACCAGGGGTTCATAACACCACCCACAAACCTCTAACTACTAATAAATCCGTATAAAATCCAGCATAAATACCAGCATTAGTCAGGCCATCGGTGGGCTCGTTGTTGCAATCGTCATCCAAGTTCTTGCCCGAAGCGTATTCACTGCTCACGCTCTGATTGTCCGAACCCTGTTTAAAATAACACATGAATATTGCATTAGTTACGTGGCACCTAAAATGTTTGTTTCATGCCTTATTATCTCGATTAAAATTTTGATTAATTAAAAAAAAAAGGTAAAATAATAGTATCGAATCGGAATGATTGTCTTCTTTCTTCTTATTAAAGTTAAGAGTAATAACTCGAATGGATTTAGGCGACCTTCAAAATGTACAAACGCCGAGTGCCGCCAGCTTGGCCTCATACCCGGAGTTTCCAGGTACGAGTCCTGGTCGGCGCATTCGTTTGTGTGATGAACTCTGATGTTAGTTCTCTGGGTCATGGTTGTTTATATTTATATATGTATGTTCATTCTGGGACCCCAGTTCGCTGTACGGCCATCCATAACACAAGCTCTGCTTACTTTGGGACCATACAGTTGGTGTGTTTGTCTGGGGATTTATTTATTACTTGTAAATAAAGTTTAGAACAACTGCAACTTTAATGTAAAGTTTTCATGAAACAATTGAGTTTAGTTATAATGGTTTAAAAATTATGAAAAATTGCAAAGATCTATACTAAAGTAAAGGACGCAAGGTGATCTAACTGCGAGTGTAATAGTTAATTTTGAATCAATTTAAATCCAATCGGATTTCGATCGTTGCTGTAGTAACACGTATCACGTGCAAAACAAAAATGATGAAGATCGAATTAAAAACTGCGAATCGATTTAAAGTCATCTCATTTATCACGATACAAAAAATGGAAAATTACCATTGCTTAGTTACACAGTGACGTCACAGTAAGCACAATGTTGCGTCATCTACTTCAATACAAATCTTGTAGCAAATAAAAAGAAAAATAGCAAAGAAATTACATAATCAACATATAACTCTCTGGCTTGTAGAGCGTCTTGTGAACGAAACCCGGAGTCTGCGCTGCGAACGCTCGCCAGGCGGAATACGTTCTAGTTGGAAATCATAAAAAATCATAATTGAAAATAAAATAACAAAAATAAAGCAAAAAAAAAATATTAAATAAAATTTGGCAAGTTTTAAAAATGTTACTTATGTTAAGTAAAGTTTTAGGTTCACAAATGTTTTGAACATTTATTGCACGATTCACCGAAGCTGGGCATCTCGGCGGCGTTTAAAGAAAAATCCAAGGATTCTTTGATTAAAATAAAGCAGCGAAAGCTTCAAGCTATGCTATGGTGGCACAGATCGCAAAAATCTTGCTCCCGATCGCCTGATTTTACTTGTCACATAGTATAGTCGCTACGCGAGCCGATCCGACAATATACGACAAGACACGAATACTTGTTCGCAAGGCCATGTTTTGCATCTTTCTATCTCTTTTATGCCGGGGAGCAATATAATTGAGTTTATGAGCTCAATCTTTCAGGTACTGTAAAAACGTATATATATCGCCACACCATGAAAAATCTAAATTTCCACTTTTTAGCTTAACAAAATGAAGTAATCCGATATTTTTTTTAAGTAAAATTACGGAAAATATATCATACGAACTAAAATTACTAAAACAAAAACACCATATATGTATATATTTCTAGAAATATTAAAAATAGAACTAGCGAAATATGCACCAATCTGTTAATCAGATTCAAGCTCCATCTCCATCATTCACTTTTAAGATAAATGCGAGATTAGCTTTCAATATATAATGATGAAATGAAAGGTACCTGTGATAAACTGTTCGGTTCATTTGGTGCGGGTAGAGTGCCAACTGAAGATGCGTTGGAAATCGGTGTCGAACAACTTACTGTGGAACTTGTGACACCTGGAATAAGATAACGTTTTGATTGGCAAAAGTTTGAAAAATATTACATATTGCAAATTACAATTACAAAAAGTAAAATATATTTATCTCAAGTTTTGCACTATATGCAATGATCATTCAGTGCATATGTTATGATCACGCAATGAAAAATAAACGAGAAAACCTCTATAACTAGAAAACTGATATAACAGGTACGTAGCTATGAACGAAAATAAAAATGTAATTATTTTTAAAACGTTAGTACAAATTGTGTCATCTCATATGTTTCTGACGAAACACAAATCCTTGTCCGTCCATTTCTCAATTAACAACAAATCCAATACGGAACAAAAACGCCCAAATTTGGCGACCTCGGGATATACCCACATGTAAAGTAAATCTTTCTTCAAATCAAATTCAATATATTTTGTTTCGTTATTGGTTTACATTAGCGTTATAGGTAGACTAAGAGGGAAAAAAACCTCTCGGAACTCTTTTATAAAAATAATGTTTAATACCTGGGATACAAGGTATATTATTTAACGACGACATGAAGAAATATACACATGACAGCTCATTGTGCGAGCTAATGTTATAACGCAGCCAACATATTACATGTTCCAAGTCGTTTTCATCGTATAAGACTGTTTTTTATTTTGTTATTTTTATTTTATTTTATTTTATTTTACAATTTTTGGAAATCTAACAGCTAGATGATTCAATAAACAAACAAATGATTATAAGAAAACCAATTAGAAGATTTCACTTATAACAATAATATGGTAGTTAGACAAGAACACATACAAAATACAAAGACTATAACCAAACATAAAAGAGAACAACAAAAAAAAAAAAACAAATATTTACAGACTATTAACTCATTTTACATATGTATAAGCCAATCGCATGGACTGAGATAATATAGGTTGGTGAGAATATAAAGAAAAATAAAAATAAATTCATTAAATTGCATCGGAGAAAAATTATCTTGCCAGAGTCGCCTTAACGCTCTGGACGCCGGCATGAAAGGCATCAAAGTGAGGATGAGTTCGACATGTTATGTTTACCTGCTCACACGCCCTCGCTATGAAAGAATTCTTTCTATAATTGGTACTTGCAGTGGGAACATGGAGAAGAGCAGGATTTCTGTAAAGTTATTATAAACGCCCTCCTTCCACAAGAACAAGACACACTTCCCTATTTTAACCGCAGCACACGAAAACTAATTACACTCAGAACTCAACTGTCAATAGGATCCAAAACACATATAATAATAAAAAAGTCGCACAAGTGACTGACATATTTTATGACAACAAGGCTAAATTTAAGCTCAGTAAGTATATTAAAGTTACGAAATAGAGGTTGATAACAACATGGCTGTAAATTATTACGTTCAAATATACACACACGTACACACACACACACACACACACCCTCATATACACTCAAGAACACACTCATGCACCTAAAATAAAGAAAAAAATTTTTTTTAGTAAAAACTGAAAACTACTTGAAATTTTTTTAAAATCAATTATTCCTAACATGCGTTTTACTTACTGCCTGCTAAAATCAATTAAAAAAGTTGTAAATCCATAACTGGCTGTCAGTTTTATATACATAGTATTTAATTCATGTATTATTTTAAGAGCTGTGGATTTCGTTATAATTAATTAAATAAATAAATAAGTTACTGAGATATAAAGACTCGGCAACTGCGCAAACTTTAAAAAAAGTTAGACCTATTTTTAAGCAAAACTATAGTCAAGTCTTTTGGTGAGCGGCTTTTCCATCGCTATTTTACCAATAATCAAAATGGGGGGGGGGAATGCTGAGCTAACCGATGCAGGTAAGAATTATTTTGAGGCATTTATCTCACCCAGCTGGTCGGAGCCGGCGGAGCATATGGAAGTGAGCGAGGACTTGCGGCTGCCGAGTCTTGAGGAAGGCGGTGAAGCGGCGATAGAGGTGTCCCAGGTACTGTGTTGGTGTTTTATGTCGCAAATCACCTGGAAAGGAAATTAATAAGTCGTTAATAATGTATAGAGATGACAATAAGAAAGGAAATAGGAAGCTGGTTGCCAACCATCACTAGTTGGATAAACACTGCAAAAGGAAGAATAATATCTTCGATAAATCGTCATGTTAATCAATAAATATATTTTCACTATCACATTTAAAAAAAAATTAGAATCGCTGTAAAGAAACAACAGAGTTTCGTTGTTAATATTATCACTGAAATTGTGGAGGTATATGAAACTTGCCAAACTAAACATCTCAAACTTTCTACTTCCTATAATAAAGATAAAAGATTTGTTTTTTTGTTTGTTTATGTTTAAACTTAAAATAAAACTCGTTTCAAAGGCGGGCCGAAAAACGGACACTGCGCGGCCCATAGGGATAACCAGCCAACGCGTCGCAAACACGTCGAAACAGGTTTATTATCTCTGACTGAGAGAAGCTCTCACCCCGCCCCGTACCATAAACGCAATAAATACTCTATCGACACTTTAGTATCAATTCTTTGTACGGCGAGCAAACCGTATCGTTACCTTCTAACCTTAACATAACATAGTTCGTATCATTTGCTGTTTTTCCGTCTACCTTTGAAACAGAGTGTAGAAAGCTTCATCATCCACAGGTAATAGAGGCTATATTCCGACAGAATCAGGAGTTACACTTATCACACTGCGCATGGAGCATCACATAACCTCAACCAATAAATAAATAACACTCACTTGTAAACTGGAGGGCGGCAGTGTACGCGGTTCGCTGGTGTGTCTCAACAGCTGTTCGCTTCCTTCTTGCAGGTGACCCACTTCAGCTAACATCGCTACTTCCGATTCCTGAAGAATTTGAATAAATTTTTTATGTAGATTAATGACCTAAATTCTTCTTTCTTTGAGCAATGAAATGTGGAACGACTGGCTACCAACAAGAGACAAGGAATAGTAGGATCAAATAAAAAAATACTGTCGGATTCAAGAGGCGGCATTTAGAACCTTTATTCTCTACCCCCTTTTCTACCAATTAGAAATTCGGTGAAATGCAAAAATGATAATATATTAACATGTATTTTATCTCGATCCCTGGACCGGAGGCGGGTTCGGGGGAACGAGATTGGGCAGCAGTCTTCCCAGGGCTGCAGCCGCCCTCAGCAGCCGAGGCTCAAGGCACTCGAAGTGGGGGCCGAAGTTCCACCGGCTATCCAGGACGAGTCCCAGATAGCGCATCGACGACGGCCTCACGTCGATGCGGACTCCGGATACGACCATATGGGCACCCCGGGGCGGCGCGTTCCGCGGGCCATGGAAAACCATGGACTCGGACTTTTCGCCTACCACGAATGCCGCACCGGCGGTGGACATTAACATGTATACATTAACTGCTTTTAATAAAACAGTTCTCCGGTTAACTTCGTTCAACTGTACAACTTAAAAATACTATTCTTTAAGGAATCTACCTTGATCAATACAATTTCACAAACCCAAATGCCACCTCCTCTCGCGTCAATCTACCAATTTAAATTTACCAACCCTTTGTATCTTTCGACTCACCACAACTGGACTAAGCAGAGCTACAAAGTTACAGAATCGGCTTCGTTCCTCTATGAGCGCTGCCTTAACGGCTTTCTCTTCCATCTCTTCTAACTGCTGTTTTCTTTCTTGGAGGTCCTGAAATTCACGCAAAGGTATGTTTTATGATTTATTTTAGGAATAGCATTTTATAGATTTACTAGCAACCCGCCCCAGATTCGCACGGGTCGAATATAGATAGATAGAAAAATTATGTATCCTAAAAAAGTACTTTATTTGGACAATTAGAAGATAACAAAAATTCCTTACGCAAAAATTTATTGAAGCAACCTCACTGCTGATTAAATGCTATTTTAACGAAAAACGGTTATTATGATCTAACTATAATAGTTAGAAACTCAACCCTTCATGGATTTTTTTGAGGGTAATAATGGGTACCTACTACGAGTATAACATCTACATAATTTTCTGTATCATCTATAATTTTCGTAGCGAACGCCGAATAATAGACTTTCGTAGCCAAATTTGTGATACCTTGGGTTACATAATAGTAATTTTCGTAGGAGTTCGCAATCGTTTTTAATAATTACATCCTGTGTTACATGCTGATAATGTAGCTTTCTAATTTCTAATTTTTATATCACGTTTTGCGTTTATTAATTACAAATAAACATGCTAACATCAAATCTTTTCTCTTTATAATATTAGTATAGATTAGGAAACTAATAAATTACATTTGGACCAAAGACTCCAAAAATTTTTAAAAGGCTTTAAAAATTTATCGTGCTGAAGCTCAAACTTATTTATGATTTAGGAAGGTTTACGGGTAATGTATCAAAGAATTATGACTATGTAATACCTCTAAGCCTCTAATTACAAACCTCCCCTTATAAAAATGTATTCTACATATTGTTTAGATAATGATTTTATTTTACCTAAACCTATCCACATGGACACTAACCACATTCATCTTTTATTCGAAAGAAGTCCACAGTCGTATAAAAGCCATCCCCTAAGAATATCCGAAACCCTCGGTTTCGTGTAGTCAAAATCCATTGTCTCTTCATCATTTAATCTAGTTAAAATATATATCAATAAACAGACTACAAACCTCATCTCTTCTCTTCACGTTTCTCTGCGCGTCATGCAATCCCCATATTTCTATTTTAATTCTTTAATTATGCTAAGCCGACACTAACATAGCCTATTTCTACTACTTCTAAAAAGCCAAGAATCTCCAACACATTTTGCTATCTCCAAATTCAAATTCAAATATTTATTTCTCAACATCGACAATTACTTGTTCTTATTGACGTCAAATAAAACATGATTCTACCACCGGTTCGAAAAAAACCTTCGTGAAGAAGAACTGGCAAGAAACTTCACGGGTATATTTTTTTTCAAAATAAATTTACAGAGTCTCTTTATGTCTATACAAAATTATTCTTTTCTGCATCTGTTAGCTCGGCAAGTCTCCCTCCCCCCAAGTATCCAAACGACGAACACCCTCAATATCCATGGAATATCTTTCGCCAGCGTTGCAATGAAAAAATGAATATCCAGCTATGTAACATTCGTGACTAAACCAGGATCTCTAGCGACCAGAACCAATTTCAGAATCTAAAATATAACCTTCACTAGTTGAAGGGGCACCACAAGAAGAAGGTATGTATTCAAAAATAAATAGACAAATAACTACCTGCATACAAACGTCATTCTTTCTCTTCGCTTCGGTCGGCGTCCGTCTAGCCTTTCTAGCGTTCCTTTGGGCGTCATGTAATCTCCTTCTAAGTTCTCCTCTAGCACGCTTGCACTCCCTGGCGTGGTCACGGCTTAGTGCGCCCGTGGACGCACCTTTACGCCAGTCCTCGGCGCGTTCGGATAGCGGCGTGATTAGGGCATCCATTAGGGCACTGGAATTTGAAATTTTGATTCGGTGATGTTATTGAATTACAAATATCATTTAAAATATCCATTAAGACCATGAACATGCAACCATGAAGACGTACATATCATTATATTATAAAGAGCCATAGGAGTCCCATAAAATACCTAATAGTACATAAGAAACGTGAAGGTGTAGCCAAAATGTGTAATGGCCTTGTCACACTAAAAAAAAACCTTGTTTATTTCAATGTACTTATCAATACAATACAACGAGGTGGGGGTAGAAGTTTATTTTTCTTTGAAGTGTTCTTTTTAATATGTCTATCCAACAACACTTATGTGAAATTCGATTGGCAATCAAATAATTTAGATATCGGAACCGAACATTCATCGAAAACCGACGCATCTTCTGTTTGTTTAGTGTTTTCAACCGAAAACAAACACAAGGAAGAAATTAACGGAGTTGCACGATATTTACTAGCCTATTATCTGTAATAGCAGATAAATTTTAAGTTGGCTAGCTAGTTACCTGATAAAAGTCTTCATCCTGGTTTCGATAGCGCGGTGCCGGAGGCAAACCCTCGTAAGAGCTGTGCCGATTTCTTTGGTAGCTCCTGTAACAAGGAAAATAGACTTAACAACAACACTACTTAATATTGCATTAATACTGAATGCCTTCCATGCCAGAGGTCCCGGGTTTGAATCCTGGTAGGGGCAGATATTTTATCATATTTGCTTTCTAGTCATGGATGTGATGTATGTTTATTTAAGTTTATTTCTAATATTTATGTATATAAAAAAAATCTATGTGTGTTAATATATTTCTTAAGTTTATTTATCCGTTATCTAGTATCCGTAACACAAGTTCTTAATGATACTTAACTTGGGCTAGATAATGTGGTGTTATTGTTAGAAATCTCTTCTTTATATAGTTGAACTAGTGGTAAACTGTTGAAGAACAATTCGATATTTCTGTACTATTATCAACTATACGTCGAGGTAAAGTTTTTAGGTATCTATTTGCTGAATGGGATAACTGTTTTTAATTAGCTTCTATTATCGTCTTTTTTCACTTTACGTAAGTCGCAAAATAAGACAATTATGATAATTATTCAATTATCAAGAACAAGCTTTGAACGCGCGCCTGCTTCTGAACATCGCATCGGTGAGCTGGTGGAGTACCCAGCGCGAAACAACCCGCCTTACGCAATGGTGGTTGTGTAGAATATCGTGAACACTTCCCGATCCATTTAGCAGATTGTGCTGAATCTCCTAGTATGTGATTAAACCAGATTTTTCACTTGTAGCATGTTTTCTTCCGTAACAGTTGTCAAAGGACGACCACCTTTTAATTCATCGTTGAAATTAAAGCGACCGTATTTAATCGTTATACCAGCGATACACAGTTGCTTAAGAAGGCGCCTTGTTCATAGATCGCCTTGTTCAATAAATAATAAATCCCCAGACAGACACACCAACTTTTTGGCCCCAAAGTAAGCCGAGCTTGTGTTATGGATGACCATACAGCGAACTGGAGGGGAACCCAGAATAACGATAAATATATAAATACAAACATCTGTGTTCATCACACAAACGAATGTTCTGACCAGGACTCGAACCTGGGACCTTCGGCTTATGAGGCAAGGCTACGTACCACTACACCACTCGGTCGGTTGAAGTCGATTCAACGACTCATCGAGTTTCAAGTTGGACTTGGAGAGGTAAAAAATCATTGCACGAAAATGTTCCCTCCGCAGATCCATTTTCTATGGCACAGAATAGATTCTTGATGCTGGTAAAAATATTTAAAGCGAAATTTATTATTTGGACCAAACATATTTTTAATTTAAAAATAATCACATTTTCAAAATAAATTTATAAATCGCCAGCGTTCCATACCTACATAAAACAGCGAAACTCGCGAAATCGCATAACATTCTGAGTGGCCTGGTAGTTTTTTAATGGTAGTAAAAAAATTTAGAGAGAAATTTAAACTTAGAACAGATATATTTTAACTCTCTCGCCAGCGTTCCATACATAAAACCTTATTTTCGCAAAACTTTCTGAGTGGCCTGGTATAGAAATAATAAAGAAACAAACAGCATGCTAAATCATTAACGAACTACTACCAACCACAACACTACACTCCACCTCAGTTGATTTTGCCTCGGTGTTTCCTGTCTTTTATCTATAATGTCGAGTTGACCTACGAGATTATTGCTTTTAAATGATCTTTACTATTTCTATTCATTGCTGCCAGATATATTATAATGAAGAGCACGCGTCTGTTAAACTTTAAGTAAACTGTGATAGCACGATATAAATAATTACATTGCCCATTTGATATAAATATATAAGTTCAAGGCTGATACACGAAAATAAAATAAATGAGTGAAACCAAAATCGTAGCGAGAATGGTTCAAGGAAGATTTCATCCAGGATTATTTAGAACTAACTACTTGATTATTACTACATGAATTAGTATTCTAAATTGGTACTTTGTTTGCACAAATACAATGCGGACGTAGACATTTGCTAAGGCAAATAAAAATTTTAATTTAACAAATAATGATTGCACAAAAGTTTTTTGAAGCAGACACCTCACCGGCGGTTCTAACTAATTTGAACAAAAAAACGGTTATTGCGACTAGAACTATAATTGTTTGACGCATAATCTTAAAGGTTATTTTGTGTGTAATGATGAGTACTCTGAACATGTACTTAGCACATCATTTTGTGTAACATCTGTGAATTTTGCAGCGTACGCCAAATAAGGACTTTTAGAGGCAAATTTTTGATATGTCTTAAAAAAAAAACAATTAAAAACGGCCCTCGTCACTTGCTGGTAATGTAGCCTTCTTTGAATAAACTCATTTTTAAAAACAGCTATGTCAAGCCTATAACAGTAGTTACTAATAAAACTTTGTATTTTGTAATATTGGTATAGAAGTATAGAAAAGCTAGTTATGTATGTGCATATATTTGTGCATAAATTTGGCAAACTCTTGCACATTTCTTCAAATTCAAATATTTATATTTCAACATTGACAATCACTTGTTATTATTGACGTTAAATAAACCATGACTACCACCAGTTCGGAAAAACCTTCGTGAAGAAGAACAGAAGGTGAGATAGAAGACAAAAGTCTAATATTTTTTCAATAAAAAAAAACTGCCAAGAAACTACACGAGTATGATTTGATCATCTGTACAAAAATTATTCTTATCTGCATCTGTTAGCTCGGCAAGTCTCCCTCCCCCCAAGTATCCAATCGACGAACATCCTCAAACGGCACCCGTTCACGAGTTAACGCGGGATCCAGCCGTCGTCGTCCTCAACCGTATTACACGGAATTCAGGGATCTTGAATCCAGCACAGTTATAGTTCTTCGAATGATCGATTAACTAGTTTACTCTTTCACGAAGTCACGGCTATATCCCACGACAGACTTAATAATCCCACTGAAGGTACATGAGGCTCATCCAACAAAGAGGGTAGTTTTAGGCAATTAACAGTCCAAGCGCAGTATTTACTCCAAACCAATCGACTGATTGGCGTACGCCGAAGGTCCCAGGTTCGAGTCCTGTCCGGGGTATTCATTTGTGTGATGAATACAGATGATTGTTTTCGGGTCATGGTCGTTTGTATTGATATATGTATGTTCATTCTGGGATCCCCCCAGTTCGCTGTATGGTCATCCATAACACAAGCTCTGCTTACTTTGGGGCCATACAGTTGGTGTGTTTGTCTGGCGATTATTATTATTATTATCATTTTATCATTATACAATTTTGCATGCAATTTGTCAGAGTTACAGAAAGAACAGAGTTATAGAAAGGGATATAAGGTAGCTTTTATCAGGAACCTATAGGAGTATGCTAGCGAAGCCGTTGACAAAGAACTCTAAAAACGTAATCGTGTAATCTTAAGCACAAATTGTAAGTTCAAACTGGCGTTTTGTCAATGTACCAATTCATATTTCTAATTATAAACTTCTATAAAACCCCCGGCAGACGGCAAAGAGCTAGCATAACTTTTGAACTGCGGAATTTCTTCAATCATGGCTAAGAATATTCTTGTTTAACACAGCTGTCAATCAAACAAAAAACCGCTTCAAAATCAGTACGTTCGCTTGGTAGCTACAGTAGTGCCACAATGCGACACACAGTTACACACGGAGGTCAAACTTATAACACCCTAGTTTTTGCGTCGATGTTTCAAAACACAAACAGGTTGGTATGGATTATGCAGACTGCAATAAAATAAAACATCTTTAATAGAAAATAACTGAGTATTTAACATTTGTCGCTAAATAATGTGAAAATACAAAATATACGATGAACTTTTGTTTAAAAAACTAGTATTTGCAAGATAATATACGTTTAGCGGGGTGACCAAAACTAACCGAAACTTTGGGACCTCAACACTTAAACAACAGATCTATATATGTAACAATAATTCATACAGTTTAGTGAAACAGTAATTCAATAAAAAAATATCGATTTTGAAACTGTGTAATTTTTTGTATTAGTTCAAAACAAAACTTAATTTAGAAATTAAACAGTACTTTGCTATAGGAATTCGGTATAGCCATGTATACCGGATCATTGTCGGTGACTGATCGTAGACGATAAAAAAAAAATAGAATGTTATTACATTTATTATTTTATTTTTAGTCGAGTAGTTAGTTGTTGATGTGCCTCAAACTTCATCTTTTGCCAAGCCTTTTTGAGAACCAATGAGAACCTCATAAAGGGTCACGTATAATTCAACCACATTAGTAAACCGATAAAGAAGAATCTATTGCATCATAGGTAAGCCCTGAAAAATTAGTAATCAATTTGTTTATTGTTTCCTTACAAAATTATTAACAACGTTACGGTCACACTACAGTTAACAATATTCCTATGTGTGTAGCGACTCGTAATACCGGTTACCAGAACACTTTGACTCGTCCTCATTAAACAAGCAAAAATCAACGTTATTATCAAGGCGATACGTTTATAAATACCATTCAAAACCTTTAAACTTCAACTTGAAATCATCTACAAAGATAACTGCATCGAAACTCAACCTTAAGCTTCAAGCAATAAGACAGAAAAGTGCTTAGTTTTATTACTGTTACTTACATCCTGACATTAATAAACAATTAGTATAACACGTCTTAAATTTATTTACTCACAAACATAGTCCTCTTGACCGACGCCCGGTACACACGCGAATCGGGTTTTCCCGCTAAATATGTCGTGACATTTCTGACAGTTCAAAAAGAAAAAAAAACGTTGAAAATGAAACCTTTTTTGTTAATATCCGCCTTGGTTACTTCGTACATGTGCTATGTGGACGGACGTAAGTTCAAGTGTTATAATAAAACAATTTTTATTAGAAATCATTCGATTAAGGATGTTTCATACTAAAGGCCTTGATATTAATTTCGCGTGTGTTTTTATAAGTTTCTTACTATAACTACTTTTATATCGGTTTTTCGTGAAGCAATCCAGTTTTATTTTGTTTTAATTGTAAGTAGTTGCGAATTGAGCCAATTCGACCCGTAATCTTACGTTATTTGCCATAAATATCCGTAAAAGATAACACGTAACTACGATCTATCATTTTTCCTAGTGAATTATCAAATTGATATCTGTCTGGCACAATACCGTTAAAATAGTGTAGTAAGTTAGATATGTTACTTCCATGAACATTTATATATTCCGTGAGAATATTCCTACTGTATAATCGGGTGATTTGGTGCGCCTACAAAAGACCGAGCAAAGAGCAAGCGAGTTTCGCCCTTAATGTACATTGGGTAAAATACATTAGCACAAGCATTCATGGACGTTAAAATTTGATCTAAAATACTGTTAAAAGTGAACATTTGAATCACTGGGCTGATGCTACCGACTTCTCAACAAGGTATCAAGAAGAATAAACTTATTAGTTATCTTACTGACGGTCCCAGCACTGATATAAAAACTATTTTTGTAATATTTTTATTGTTGACTGTGTGGTCGTTCAAGAATCCAGTGGCGTGTTTCACGTACCGCGTACCCTCAAATAACGGGTTCCCATTCTATTAGGGACAAATACCTAATTAGGGTAAGTAGTAGCCCTGCCTCATACGCCAAAGGTATAACCATCCCTATAAACATGCTCGGCTCGTGCCGATTAGATTTTATGCTAGTCGGCAAATTTGATTTGTCTCGTCAAAAGCGGAAAGGAATTGCGAGTCAACACGTATTCGACTTTGTCACCCGGCACCGCCGATTCACGCCAGGCCGAACATGTGGCTATCAACCCTTATCTATTTGTTTCTGCGTCTAACGCAAGAAGTCTTGGGTTAGGTCGAACTCTGATATAGATAGAAACAGATATTTGTGTCCCAAACATTATAACACGCTTCATTTATATTTTCAGTTAAATATATTGCTAAATATACAATAAATGCTTAATTTTGAGCCATAATGTTATATAGAACTATATGTAGAGTCTGCGAGGCGTGCTCTAAGTAACCATTTCTTGAATAACGTGTAATCACATAATTAATGACCTTGGTGAACACTAAAATTCACGAGCATTTATTCAACAAATTTGTTCTCAATAGATTGCAAAAATATTAAATCACATTGTACTCAGTAACAGTATAAGATAGTAAGTTATAGTAACAGAGTGTCGAATTCAATCGCGTATTTGTTAATCGCCGTAGTTAGCTTTTTGTTGGTGAGGATCTATAATTGACCAATCTAAAGCAACGTTGTTATTAATTTGGCTGTTAATCTTCCGGTTATAATAAAATTAAATAAAAAAAATATATAATCCGACCACTGAACCACAAGTAAAGTAGTGCAGCGCGTCTTCGTATACAGCAGTCACTATCCTTATTAGCGTGGTTCATCACATTTTTCAATACTTGAATGGTAAAATTGATAATTCAATAACTTAATATCAAAAACGTTACATATTTATGACAGTTTTTTAAGCATATACAGGTTATAAATAAGGAAATACCATTTTTATATGTAAATCGTTCTTTAAGTAGGTATGTAATAAGAAAAACTAAATAACGACCTTGCTTTACGCGGGGAGATCCCCCGTCGTTTCTGACGCTATTCAGATAAAACATATTTTAGAATACTTTTTAAAAGAAACTCGTTTTCTTATTACAAATATGTGACGGCCGAGTGGCGTAGCGTGTAGTAGCCCTGCCTCATACGCCGGAGGTCCCAGGCTCGAGTCCTGGCCGGGGCATTCATTTGTGTGATGAACGCCGATGTTTGTTCTCGGTGCATGGTCGTTATTATTTATAAATGTATGTGTATTCTGGGTTTACCCCCCCAGTTCGCTGAATGGTCATCCATAACACAAGCTCTGCTTACTTTGTGGTCATACAGTTGGTGTGTCTGTCAGGGATTGATTATTATTATTATGACAAATATCAAGACATACTAAATACTTTAACGGAACTTTCTTCTTATCTTTTTTTCTTTTTTTTGTTAGGTAAACAGTTCCGATTCTTTTAGTGCGTTTTGTTTCCTATAAAAAAAAACCTTCCTGAAGAAGAACTGGCAAGAAACTTCACAGGTATATTTTTTTCTAAATCAATTTACAGTCTCTTTATGTCTATGCAAAATTATCCTTATCTGCATCTGTTAGCTCGGCAAGACTCATTCCCCCAAGTATCCAAACGACAAACCCGCTTAAACGGCACCCGTTCACGAGTTAACGCGGGATCCAGCCACGATGACACATTCATAAACAAATCTTGGTAATAGATGAATAGATAGACTTTCATCTCACCTGATTAAAGTGACAATAAAGGCATTGATTCAGAAAATTTGATTGCAATGACTGAATATTTTTGACCTAAACTTCTATTATTTTTACCGGATTATTTTAAAGGTAGGTTGTGCGTTGTTCTAGACTTGTACTTTGTGTACGTCACTAATTATACTATGAGCAACAGACCAGTTCGGTGACTCTAGTGACGTCACAATCAGGAAAACCGCGAATGACGTTATGACGTCAACGATGAAAACCAGAAGATTATCCTATATTATTAATAATATTGAATTGAAGTACTTAAAAAAAAAATTGTTATTACTAGACTTAATTAATAAAAGTATTTAGACTAACCCACTGTACGGTATGAAAGGGTCAAATTCGAATTCAAATTGTTCTTATTGACGTCAAATAAAACATGACTCTACCAGTTCGGAAAAACCTTCGTGAATAAGAACTGACCAGAAACTTCACGTGTTTTTTTCACGGCAAAATATAAATATAGTTATAAATAGGTGTATCGTTTGAATCGTACCTGTAGATTTAATAAATTTTGCTAAAGGTATAGCACGCATGGAGGCTAGTATAAGTGGTTCCACTCATTAGGGCCCGCGGGCATATGTTTGCGTGTGTTTGTACATATGCAACTTAAATTTCTGTGGCAGCCGCCATCTTGCGCGCACAATGGGGTATTTGAACCATTTAAAATTGCAAGTTTTTATCTTTTGTTTGGAAAATATAATTTATATTGACTCAAAATAAGTTTTAAAAAATAAAGTTTGGATTTGAATATAGAAATTAGATGAAAAACTTAAAAAAGACGCAAAAAACTTATCATAAAATACTTTGTTAATGTTTTAAATATTATTAATAAAAAAGTTTTTATGCCAGTATTTATTTAAGCGTAGTATCTACGTATCTTTTATATATTTTATCCAAACGCCCATACAATTTTTTGTATGATCTACGCGTTGTAGCGTTATGCATGGAGCGTTTTTCGACAGCGTGACCTCAAACACATCGTTGTATCTAGAAAACTTACTTACTAAGTTACTTCTGCAATATTTCTGTACTGCTGATAAACTATTTAAATATGTGATACAAAAATATTTGTCAAATACCCAACTTAATTGAACTATCCGCATAAACTACCGATCGATACCTAAATTAATGTGTAATTTTTAAAATCATTATATCAAAAAAAAAGTTATATATATACAAAAACAATCATATCTCCATCCAACGTAAAGTATTTGGGTGTTGAAAAGAGTTTCACATACGAATATGTTCCTTACATTATAAATAATTAAAAAAAGAAACAAAAAGCATTCGGTAGGTGCGTCCTATCAGTTCATAGTCTTGGCTTTGTTAAGCCAACAGTGATTGTTTACCACACGATTTCTAACAATTCTAATCGTTTTTATATTAAGTATACCGTTAAAAATAAAAATAAAAACATTGTCCAACAGCGTGCCGACTACAGAACTGGCTACAACAAGGTGCTAGACAATATATTTTACACAGGCTCCGATATCGAGAAAAAACTTATGATACTATAAAAGGTAACAACCGAAACGCACTAAATGGAGCACAGAAACTGGCACAAGTTGAAATGAAAACGTATATGCACGATGCTAATTGATCAATCAATGAATCAATCACATTATAATTGAATGGTCTAGTGATGTAAGCTTCTTAAAAGGTCCCTTAGAAATTTTTCCCTAAGAAAAATAGGCGATCAGTCTTAGTATCCACTCATGCTTTGCGGTAAGCTACGAAAAATTCAAAAAATCAAAGGATTACTCCATTTTCCTCATTAAAGAGACAAATAATAAATGCAGTATAAGTCAATATTTTTTGTCGCACCCATAAAGCTTCCACGCACTTAAGGCGCTTCTAAATATAACGCTTTGCACATCAAGACTTACAAGACAAGAATATAGACAAGGTATTTTGCAAAATTTTGAAGAGTGCGGCGGTTAACCTGGAGTTGTTTCCTACTATCGATCACTATGCAAGCTTTGCATATTTTAGGGTTACATTCGGGGGTTTTCTCCGGGTAAATAAAAGGAACCAAAAGGTAGAAACAACATCCACAAATAATGCACTCAGCTATGAAACCCCAATAAATTTTCTCTCCTTTTTTACGTCACATTTTTTAATTTCAAATTTATTTGCACAACTGGTATGCAGAGGCTTAAGGTTGATACACGGAAAAGTCACGGCAAAAATTGGTCACGCATCTTAAAAGCCTTGCTAGTTACGTGCCTTGAAGAATATTTTCTAAATATATTTCTAGGTAAAGAAGGTGGTATAATTGAATGCAACATAGTCATGTGTAATTATTATTGGGATATGTACTTGTCACTTTGTTTGTGGTATGTTTTGTCTCATTTCTTTAACAGCCGCAAATTGTTGGAAGTAAATAAGAAATACAGTCAACTGAAATAACTAAAAAGAAGTACTAATTCTAAAACATACAGATATTATTTGGCAATGCAATTTAGAATCATTTTAACCAAAACCATAATGTCAAGATGCGAACAAAAAGCAGCTCATGTATTCAAAATGCGTCTGTATATTTCGAAACCAAGTTACTACCTTGGTACGGGGTTCAGTGAAAAGTGTTTAAAGAATTTGTCAAATAAATTTGTATCAAGGGTTCAAATATTATCCACTTTTAACTATTATTCTGCAAACATATTTTCCAATATTACAGAGTCCACCTGCACAACACCTAGTGGAGGGCGAGGGGACTGCAAAGTTATACAGAGCTGCCCATCGCTATTGGCACTGCTGAACAAGACGCCGTCAAATGAAGATAGGGAGTTGCTGAGAAGATCACACTGTGGGTTCGAAGGGTCACAGCCTAAGGTGCGTTTCGGTTTTGTTTCAAAAGTCTCAATATTACATATATAAAAAATTTTTTTAGGAACAGTATTTAACATATCAGACTCCTATAACTTTTAATCTGCCTATGCCAGGAGATTCTAACCTTCCATAACTCTATTTTACATTGACAAAATTAAGAAATATCCACATGCGGTAGCTTGTTCATTTTTGTAAAATCAACAGAGACCATTAAAATGGTTACATATGACGGCTTATCCCCAGACTACTCAATACTATTAAAGGGCTGATTTTTCGTGAGGGTATTATTAATTGGAGAACAACTTCGACATTTGACAAGACTTTCCGTAGAAATTATATCAAATTCGCTTAGTATTCTACTGATAAAAGTTATCTGAGCAATAAAAAAATCAGCCCTTAAAAAGAGCAACAAAGAATACATTGATTTGCAATCTGCTCCGAAGAATTGTTTATTTTTTGGGTTTTTTCAACTATACCACTGAACACTTTTGAACAACGAAAATATATATTTCAGTCTAGTCTCACATCTTCAGATCCAATGTACTAAACACCTCTAATCCCGACCCCTACACATTCCAGGTATGCTGCCCGGAGTCCTGCTACACGCCCGATGGCCAAGTAGGACGCTGCGTTAACATCTACTCCTGCGCACATTTAGCGAACCTCCTGCGGCCGCCCGTGGCTCAGAATGTCATTAGTTATGTGCAGAACTCGAGGTAAGTAAGATAAAACTTGAGTAATTTACCTATAAACATTGTCTTCGGTGGCGCAGTGGCTCCCAAATCTGATAGTCCAGGGTTCGATCTTAACATTAAGCTTACTGCTATAATCGAGAAGTAAAATATTGTGAAAAACCCGCAACTAGGTATGTCTAAAGTCTGCCATCCCGCGCAAGGTGTGGTGGACTATAGATTAATAGATTACCTGACATAACCCCATATTTAAACTGCATAGGTGTAGGTAATACTTGAGTGTTGCATAGTCAAATACTGACTAGTAAATAGTAAATCTACTAGTAAATCTACCCAAACACTGCATCAGTGATCTAACTGGAATTTAACACAACTTCATAGGTTACATGATGCTATAAAACGCTAAACATAGTATTTCTCTTACCAAACACCCAACGCAAAAATGAACAATTCTGAATTAAGTCAAAAGATAGGAATCTTGCAACAAAACAAATAATAAACCACATCCTGCTAGATTTCATATTTCTAACTGTACGAGCAAGGAAAAACGTTTTTTATGACCACGATGAGCAATCATGCAGAAAACTAAGAGCAGTACTCAATATTTTTTACTTCAACTTATACGGTTACATACAAAAGAAAAGAAAAGAAATTTTTGTTAGAAAAACAATTTTTGAAGAAAGAATAAAGAACCATAACGATCCTACAAGTAGTTGTGACTGAGCGTACGTCAACTACGTCGCAGGCAAAAATTTGTTCATAATCTTATTCCACGTTAGACCACTTAAAACTCTAAACATTTACGTTCTTCTTCTAAATTTAAAAGATATGCCCTTGTCAGTAGAGTCATCTTCAATCCCTACTATGTACCGGGACGCCATTCTAAAATGTTCTAACCTCAACTAAACCTCTACCATGTAACTTCCAGATGCGAAGGCCCCGAACAATACAGTGTCTGTTGTGGGCCGGCCTTTAGTAGTGTGCCATCACCGCCGGCACCCACGGGGCAATGTACGCCGAGCGCTGTGCCACCCGATCCCAGAACCGAGTGCTGTGGTGTCGACGCCGCCAGCGGAAATAAAATCTTTGGTAAGAATAGGCTAATATTTGAATGTTTCGATACATGGAAGTACTGATCGTATTCACCAATAAGGAACGTCCATTTTATACTATCCATCATTGCGCACGCACTTTTGACCAATGAAGAGGTAAGGAATGGAATTAACGTGGAAGTTCAGCAAGGCGTATTTGTATTTTTTGTGGTACAACAAGGTTACAACGACGTTATGGGCAGACGATCCTATGACAGTGGCAAGGCTGTTTGAGAACAGTGTCAGTTGAGAGTCGAGAAGCTTTGGTACTCACGGCCTTTACTTTTAGTTTGTAGTATACCTACACAAGATAACCGACCAATGAATACATAATCCGAGAATCAAATGCTGTATTTTAGATGCTGCTATTGGTAACAAGATGTTTAGGCAGCCTTGGGACAGCAAACTTTTATCAGTAATGTCGGGCTATTGTAAAATTTAGCTCTTTTCTCTATATCTATGGGAGATCTGTTTCATCTTCCAATTGAGATCTATAGTTCCGATCTCCAATCAAACAGCCGAAAAATCTACGAAAATCATCTCAACTCGTTTTAGAACTAAAGAAACCATAACACACATTAAATGATCTCTAAAAGCCCTCAAATACCTTTCAAATGTATACCTATCGCTAATAAATCCAACTCTCATCGTTTCAGGAGGAAACGCAACCGCAATCGACCAGTACCCTTGGCTGGCCATCATAGAATACAAAAAAGACAGCAAGATAAAGCTGTTGTGTGGTGGAACTCTTATCAGTGGGAGATATGTACTTACAGCCGGACATTGTGTCAGAGGAGAGGTGCAGAGGATCGGGACACCGTAAGTGGATTGTGGAATTACTAAAATTCAATGTAGTTAAATATAATTAAATCTTTCATCTCTCTCTCCCAAAATTGAAAAAGGAACTCTCTTTGCATTTAACTGGACAGTTATTTGATTTTTGTATGTATTGTGTAACCGTGTTTCTCGTTAGTGTTAAATTTTTGTTCCATAGTGTTAAAGTATGGAAACTTCTCTCTCGTCTCTGTATAAATCACATGTTGTAATTTTAAGTACATATAATGACTGTTTGTTTCCTGAATAAAGTTAAATAAAATAAAGTAGTTTTTGCATGTATTATATGTCACAATAAGCTTTTAGCTCGAAATGTGTCGACTCAATTTTGCACCTTTTTTTGGAATATTGCAATGGACAGACCGAACATAGAATCCGTATAATTTGACCACTATTGACCAGTCAATAATCAATAGATATACAAATTAAACAAAAATGTTATAATAAACATAAAATACCTGCCTACTTTATAGTTTAAAAATCGAAATCTAATATTTGTTGCATTAGGAGAAACGAAATAAGGCATTTTTGAGTCATTGTCAAATTTCCAATTCATTCTTGATCATCACACTCATACACGATCGATGTTAATCATTATATCTACTTAATGTAAAAGTAGGAATTTGACTGTCCAAGCCCTTTCACTTTTTAAAATGCTTCAAATGTCACTTTCCAGTGTCAACGTCCGTCTCGGGGAATACGACACCACCAACGACGGACCTGACTGTGTGGCCGTCGAAGGAGGTGGCCAAGACTGCAGTGAAGGCGCCACCATAATAGCCATTGAAGAGGTCATACCTCATCCCAGTTACGATCCCAATCATTCCTTGAGGAGGAATGATATTGCGTTGCTGAGGTTGGCTCAATTGGCTCCCTATACAGGTACTTAAATGTTGAATAGAGTTGTTAACAAGCTGTTAAAAATCATTAAAATTGTTTGTATACAGAATTGGGTAATTTTACCGTTCGACATTGCGGAGCTAATTTTCCTATTATGAAACCTGTTTTGTAACTTAATAACACATAAAGAAACGAAACGGAGATCATTTAGTTTTGTTCCATCATGAAATTACCATTGTTTCTAAGCTGATAGGTATTCAACTTTTGAAGCTCAATCATAATAAAAAATAAATACCTTATAGCTAACTTGAATCAACGATTTAATAAATAACAGTAATCTCAAATTTGTTTGTTGTCTTGATCCACTAATTAGTTTTACAAACTTAAAGCTATTAGCCAAGAGTATGAGCATTCTTTCCCGCACAATTTTGGACTGTCTGTTTGGACGCGCACGCAATGTATGACAAACACTACACTCCACGTAATATTGAGGTAATTAACTGTTATTACAGACTTCATCCGCCCAATCTGCCTGCCCGGCTCAGACGTGACCTCTTCCCGACCGAGCCTCAAGTTCTACGCAGCCGGCTGGGGAGCCGTCGACGACTTCACCAGCAAGAGCAATATTAAGCTTCACGTGGACCTGCCTTATGTAGCTAATGGGGTAAGTTAATGCAGACTTCATCCGCCCAATCTGCCTGCCCGCCTCAGACGTGAGCTCTGCTCGACCGAGCCCTAAGCTCTACCCAGCCGGCTGGGGAGCCAACAAGAGCAACATTGAGCTTCACGTAGATCTGCCCTATGTGGCTTTTTTTATTTACTTTTAATGTCATAGCGTTTGACGATTACGAGAATAAGACACTTCGCTGAAGCTAAAAAAATGTAAGTCATTTAAATGTCGCATATGAAAACTAAAAGAGAGGTTCAACTTAGGCTAATATTTTAAATGAAATAGACGAAAGTTACACGCAGTAAAGCAGATTGTACAAATTGATAACTCGTTAACAAACATTTAAGTTGATAAGTGTCTGTTCCTAAAACAACTGGAAACTTCCACCTTAGTCATATAAAGCAAAACAATTACCAAAAGATTTCCATGCAACTAATATTAATTAAACAACCCTGAGTAATAATGTGAACTCATTACGAAATCTAATTGATACCGTTTTTAAAATATTTAAAATTATTTGTTAATACGAATGGCAGGATTTGAATATGTAAGTTGAACGAGTTAGCAATTAAAGCTACCGTTGTATGACCGACGAAACTCAATAAACCTTGATTAATAATAATACAATAATAATAATAAAAATCATTTATTCTCTCCAAAAATGAACCATACATGTGACAAGATGTTATTAATTGAAGGAGACTGGGGCCTAAGCTAGGACAAGCCTGTATTTATAGGTTTCCAGGTCACCACTGACAGTAAAATTTGAACGAATAAATTTAATTTAAACACATTTTGGACAAACAAAGAATAAATTACAATATAATAAATGAAATCATTGCTGTGAGAGTAAGTGAGAGTTGTGTGTGTGTGTGTGTGTGTGTGTGTGTTTGTGTGTGTATTGGTGGAGGGGTGCTACATGTAGAGTATAAGGGTTGGTATTTGTATTACTAGTGAATTATAGTTAAGAGTGATTCCGTTGCTTCATGGTCCAGTGAAAGCAAAAAAATCAGTAATCTCTTCGTACAGTTTGCACCATCCAATTAAAATTCACATTTAGATTATGGTTGTACTGCAATATAATAAGTACAACAAAACAGGTAAAAATTGAGATTTAGAAGGCACTTTAATATCGACCTAGTTTTTATAACCGAATTAATGAAACTTCTCTCATATCAGTAATATTAAACAAAAGTCAGAAAATTAATCTCGCACTATAAACGTCCTCATATCTCAATCAAAACACTAACGCCAATTCTTCCCTATCTCCCAACAGATATGCGAAAACGACTACCAAAAAGTAAGAACGAAACTAACTCTCTGGAACAAGCAACTCTGCGCAGGAGGAGTAGCTGGAAAAGACTCCTGCAAGGGAGATTCTGGAGGACCCCTCATGTTCGAGAACGGCAAACTGTTCGAGATCATTGGCGTTGTCAGCTTCGGACCTAAGATATGCGGCACCGAAAACGTACCAGGCGTTTATACCAAAGTGCTCGAATATGTTCCTTGGATACGCAGCACGATAAGGCCTTAAGATTCTGAGTACTAAGTTAACACATGTTTATCAATAGGCACTGCCTAAATGTAGCAGTCTGCCCAAGACTATTCTCTATCAAATTTTGATTATAATTATGTACATTCAGCCATGGCCTAACGATAAAATGTTGTTCAACTTTTTGTGGTAAAGCCTTTAGTTTTAAAGTCTGTTGTAAAATGGACGTTTTTTGTAAGACTACCAGATTTAATGGTGGCATTATTTTTTGTGATGTCTGATATACTTTTTTTATACTCATTATCTTAGGAGCCGAATTAAGTTCTTAGATTGGTCAAGAACTTAGACTAATTATGGTGATGCAGAGACTCAAAGTTCATATTGTGAAACTTATTTTTAATGATACAATATCTTTTTGACTAATTAAAGATAAACTTTTTGATAATTATAAATAAAAACCGGACTTGAAAGATCTCAATGCATGATGTGACATAAAAGACAGGTATAATTGCTGAGTAAAGTCAAATAAAACTGAACAAAATGTGATTGCGTTTGATTACTGACCTCTTGCGTTGGTTGCTGCATCTGCTATTTTTTGGAAGGCGTCTAAGAAAGCTGCTATTGCTGATAACGCTGACCTGGAAAGAAAAAAGTAAAATATCAATTTGTACATAAAAACATTAGGGCAATAAATATAACTGGTTGGAATAAATTTAGGCCCCCCAGCACAGAGCTATCTGAGCTAGCCGATTACTTACTTAAAATGCCCTTCCGTCACTTACTATTTCTACTGGACTGATAGAGACAAAAAGCATATTTAGCCTAATGCTTGCTAACTCAGAGCTGCACAAGTGGGCCTTAGAGCCCAAATAATTCACATAGCACTTTGTGATTGACAGCAGATTCTCATACTTTTTGAGGGTTCACATGATCAGGAATTATACGAGCTCATGTATTACTATAAAATAATCATGACTCTTGAATAATCATAAACGTTTATTTTTCCAATGTCTGTCCTCATATGTTTCGAGCACAGGACCGCTGGTGTAACCAGTACTACTTCCAATCCCATTTATAAAGAAAATAACAAACAATTCTATGTATCACAAAACTATATTTTACGAAGGTGGAACGCACAACAACTTATAATACGTAACATTCTTCTAATACATAAATGTGAAAGTTTGTATATTTGTATTCCATCAGCCGTAGTTAGCTAAACAGGTATGGATTAAATTTGACAAACATAAAGAATACAACATGGTATGAAACATTTGAACGGGAACGGAATTTTCGCGAACAAAGTCGTAAGGAAAAATCTAATTCTCTATAATACAGCTTTTCTAAACAAAATAAAACAAACCCAACAGCCAAAGATCAAGCCATCAAACCCATGAATACACGAATCAATAAATTCTCAATTGTCATTAAACGATAGTTGCTCCATATTTAGGCCATCTCCGATTTCATAGTCAGTCACATTAAGATCAGTAAAATTTATGAAGGCGGTCGGTGACATTACCAATTTATAGTAAGTGGTGAATATTGCGAATCATTGATAATGTTGTGAATGTAAAAAAAAGTGGTCATTAGTTTGTTCTGGTTTTAGCAGTGCATTTCAAATAGCTATCGTATAGAAACTCATTTTCATTTAACACTTTTTCTCTGAGAAACTATGCAAAGGGATAACATTGTTAGGATGACTATTTAGACGAAATACTTGAGGGATCAATTCTAAGAGTTATTTGTAAAGGCATTCGAAATGTATATCCGACATATTAACATAAATAAATACCCGCAAATAAAAGTATCTAAGGTTTTTAGTAGTCCATAACACAAGTTCTTTAATGATACTTAATTTGGGCTAGATAATGTGGTGTGATTGTTAGAAATATTTATTTATTTATTTATTATTTATTTTTCGTGAGTTACCTATAGAGAAGACTAGGTATCCAGTATCAATTACCACTGAAAAGTGGTAGTAAGTTTCTTTGTTAAGATCTCGTTTGGAGCCATACTACGGTCCTTCCCTTTTTGCCCGCCATAATAATCACGTAACACAATTGTGTTCTGGTCAAAGAGAAGAACTCTCCAGTGCAACAATTGGAATGGGCAATCTCAACTGAAGCCTATTAGTCGAGATAATAAACACAATCGCTGTTAATAAATAAAACAACAACGACGAATACTAAATAGCATGTGTGAACGTTAACCGCTGCACTCTAGAGACGTGAAACGTGAAGCGCTTCTTCGTATATATTTTGTTGAGATAAAGTATAAATTCGCTTAGCAAAACTGCTAAAAGCGTCTTAAGCAACCATAAGACTACTCTGAGTGCGTGCTTGAGTGAACTCTTATGCGCGGTTTACACGTATTAAGTAGTTAAGTTGGTAACTAAATTTTAAGTTTCTACATGTCACTTGTGTGTCCAAACGGATTAAGTAGTTAAGTTCATAAGTTCAATGAAGATGAGCAGTGATGAATGTCAAGGAATTCGTCAATTCTGTACTTAGATATGCGGTAAACGTGATTTTGGAAGAGAGAAGAATTTTAATCAGAAATTAAAATCTTAACAAGAATATGTTTTTTTCTAAATTTTTTACCTCGTTTATTCTACAAGCATACCTATTTTAAACATTCTTCAACAAATTTTAATGTTGAAACTCAACTCTACTCCAACATTATTAAAAAAAAATGGGAAAATGCGACATAAATACGAGCTCTTGCCGCTCCCCGCTTTGTCAACTTATGCACTTAACTAAAAAATCACGTCTAAACGTGTTAAGTGAGAAGCCCCGCCACCTACTTATTATAAATTTTAAGTTGCCACTGGTTACTTAATTGACTGTTTACACGCAACTTTTAACTTAAAATTTAGTTACCAACTTAACTACTTAACGCGTGTAAACCGGCCATTAGAGTGCACGATCGGAACTATTCGTGGAACGTCTTGAATTCTTTGATTGGAATCTATCCATTAATCCATTCATCTATCTATTGATTCGAATTAAACTCTTCGGCATAAGACGTAGTTTATCAAGTGTTTTGTCGATGAATTTGAATTGGATTTCATTGGGAAGTTCAGGGATCGATAACGGCCGAGGTATTTTATGCTAAGGTGGCATTTATTTGATTCATTTCAATAAAATTCCTGATGAACTAACGAAGATGTTGCTCTCAGAGTACGCTAAAATTGCACAACCATACAGAGAGGCAGTTTTATCAAAATTGTTATAGGTATTCATATTACTTTATATATTACTTGAAGTAAACTTACGAGAATCTTTAAAAAAAGGGCTGTGAGAGAATATCGCAGTTCAAAGCCAAACCTATTTAATGACTAAATATACTGTCAGCTTAGTGGCGTAGCAGCCCTACCTCATACGCCGAAGGTACCAGGTTCAAGCCCTGGTCGTGACACTCATTTGTGTGATGAACACAGACGTTTGTTCTCAGGTCATGGCTGTTTATATTTATATGGTTATTCTGGGGTCCCCCAGTTCGCTGAGTGGTCCATAACACAAGCTCTGCTTACTTTGCATTAAGTCGGTGTGTTTGTATGGGGATTTATCACTATTATATTATGTACGAAAGAGGTAAGTGTCTTGTGTAGGTACCCGATGCCAAGTATTTTTGAGATGATCATAGATTTTAGTTCGCCAGTTAACGGTCAACCATATTGTTTATTTATGTGTGTATGTTTTGACTTTGGGTTCTCATAACACAACCTCTGATTGCTTTGGATAATAAAGAGTGTTTTAATAGACATTTTTTTAATTAAGCGCAAACGCCGACAGCTGCATCACCAAGATCCTCATCATTAAAAGTCCCTTATTAATTAAATTATCTGTCGAATAAAATAAAAAAGAAATATTATATATGTTTAATTAAAAAATAAATAAACTCATCATAATTTTATCGAATGGATTTTAGTAATTGTACACATTCTGCCTGGCTCCCTTAAGGAGACTGGACGTAGAAGTGTACATGTACTTTTCATGTATAAACTTAGAAGATAGAACTTAGATGGCTGTAAGTATACCTATTGTTAAAATTATATGTACTTCTGTTTAAAAATCTGGGAGAAGTCACTGACTCCTATGGTACAGATTTTATCTAGTTTAGGAGTCAGAGTCTTCATATAAATTATTACCCTTATTGTGTGAATAAATAAATATTATTATTATTATTATTCTTGATAAAAAACTTGTTTTGTATTAAAAATGGGTTAAAATGTAAACTTACTTGAGAGCCGTGTGTAGTTTCGTCGCTTTGGATATGAACTCCTCCCACATCGGAGTACTGTTCTGTAAACAAAGAAATAAATATAATTAATATAATATTTAAAAAGTATAGGCAATAAATTAATGGGTAATAACTTCAGTAACGTCAATTTTTGTTTAATTTGTAGGATAATGGATTACGGGCTGTTAATATTCTTCAGGTTTTATACGGAGGGTGCTCAGTCCGGACTTGACTACTAAAAAAGTAACCAAGGGGTACCTTATACCATCTATACGTTAGAGGCAAACGTATCGGTCTGCTCGCTTTCTCATTCTTCTTGAACGACTACTGTCGTCGCATTGACCAGTCTCCGTGATATGGCGCTTGCAACAGTGCCGAAATATACCGTTAATTTCTTAAATAATAGTGCAAATTACCGCAATATTCTAAAACAATTGATAAAGGGTTGGTCAGCACAGACGCAGGCAATTTATATCAGACCCTGAAAGCCTTCTGGTGTGGGCTTTCAGGGTCTGATACGTTTATATATTTCTGCCTACAACTTCATACTTATAAAATATAAGCTAAAATCCCGAATTTCCCGATCCATTCCCAATAACGAAATACATATTTACAATGATAAATTCAAGATGCCACATAAAGAGGCCACTATTACACCCAAAACTATAAGCCACATTCGCCAAAAACTCTCAAATACCTACAGAATTTCCAGAACGTATACACAATTCTAAAACCGGACGAGGTAATGGATCTAGTATTGTCTTCATGTATTATGTCCTGTTAATACTAAAGTGGATCTAATGCCACGGCCGTTGGTCTGTTTGTCTCATGACGTGCGACATCGGATACAGATTGATGCCTGCTTGGCAACTGTTGTAAATTTTATGTATTTGATCCTTTGAGAGTTTTTCGTTAGAGTGAATAATATGAAAACCAAAAGTTCTTGCTAATGTTTTATTGACGAAAGTTACGTATTCATCTAAGTTAAAACAAGATATCAAATTGAATTAGATCTTTATGATTAACTTGAGAGCTCTGCGCGGTTTTACCTGCGTCACTTGTGATTCCAAGGGAATTCCATGGTAAACTATGCTAGCCTATGTTACCTTTAAAGTACCTTTCTGTCGGTGAAAGAATTGTTGAAACCGGTTCATACGTTTCATTGTTCGTCGATTACTTACCAACACACAAGCAAATCGTTACTTTTTATAATAATAGTCCATTACATACTACAGAAAGTCACTCAGCTAATGATAAGTAAATAATGAGTTATATAGTCAGGGCGCTAACTTATTAGCTAACCAGCATTAATCAGCACTGCCGATCGGCAACACCGAAAATGTAGATGAATGTTCGAAAAAAGCCGCGTAGCACGTGAGGGTGCGGGTTAAACCGAGCCGGAAAATCCTGAATGGACAACAAGATCGCCCCTGGCCGAATATGTGTAACTTTTGCTTCCGGCCGGCTGCGTTCAACAAATATTGCGTCACTGAATGTGCCAGCCCGTATATTCTGACTGATACTCCCATTTTGGTTCCTTAACTTAACAGCCAAATTAAATAATTTAATATTATATTTACCATTTACTCTGGTCGCCATAGAGAATAGTTGCCAGTTCTTCTTCACGAAGGTTTCTCAGAACTGGTGGTAGAGTCATGCTTTATTTGACGTCAATAAGAGCAGTTAATTGTCAACGTTGAGAAAAAAAAATTTGAATTTGAATATCTGGGTCATTTTCTCTCGAAACTTACGTCTAACAGTTAAGAGGAATACCGTTTCATCTTACTACTGCTAGTAAATTGAAAACTAGCGATTTCATGCGCAAATAATACATTACTGCATCCGTTGATAGTAATGCTCGTGAAACTCCTTAGTAAAGTATTTTATTAGGGACGGCCAGATGTTTCTTAAAGCTATGTGTTCTTATTCTGTTTGATTTTAAAATCTACGGGCAAAATTACTAAATATATGTATGGGCCAATGGAATTGGGTATTAGACGAAATAAAAATTATTAAATATTCAAATAGTTTATCAACAGTAAAGAAATATAGCAGAAGCAACAGTATGTTTATAATCAATAGTTTTCTAGATACAGCGATGTGTTTGAGGAACTGCTGCGAGTCGCCGAAAAACGCTCCGTAAAAGACGATACTGAGTTGTGACGTCACAACGAGTAAATCATATAAAAAGCTTTGTTTATTTGAATAAAATATAAAATAGTTACGTAGATATCGCGTTTACTCATGCTCTCATAATAAAAATTGTTATATAAATGACAGTCAGCTAATATGTAATATAAAATATGTGCTTTAAAGTCCTAAAAATTTTTCTTACAGATTTTTTGGGTCAAAATAACTAATATTTTCTAAAGAAATGATAAAAACTTAGTAGCCAATTAATAATAACAATAACACGGCATTAACCAATTACACCTACCACAAACAATGTCCTTGGGCACAGATGTCACTTTTTATCAGGTGGATTTCTACGATATAAATAAAAGATGTAACACCTGCGTCATTTTTACGTCATTAAACATTTAGCGCTAACCTTGTGTGTGGCAAACTCAAAAGTCAATAATATGTTTTGTTCAGATAATTTTGGCATTTACGTAATGTTTACTATATCTTTTCTATTTTACAAAATTACGATAATATAAATTACGATAATGAGAGTTGTGGTTAAACTTCGGTGATTTAGTAATATCAAGGGAAAAAGGACTCTCGGTACTCATTCATCAAAAACGCCAATTTCGTAAATTCGAGGAGTTGAAATATCGAATTAGAAACGAGAAAGAAACAAACAGAATATAAAGTATTTTATTTCACCAAATTTTAAAAATGTTTACACTCGAGGAAAGTCTTCGTAAGCTTCATCTACATCGAGATTGCGTACATACAACTTCACTTCGGCTTTTGAACGGTATTATGGGGGGACTAAGAAAGAAAACCTTGTCATGTAATAGATTTTATTGCGGACTTGAACAGATCACCGCGAAGGTTTCGACGGCGGGCGCTCTGGTGCAGACATCAGCAGCAACAGGCAGAATCGTCATAGCAAGCTTCGTCGGTGGTAGGCAGCATCTGTAGCGGCTTCCTCAGTTGCAGGCTCCACCAGATTCCACCACCACACCAGATCCATCAGCATCAGGACTTCTTGCAGTAGATTGGCTTCGTTTCTTGATTAGATCCTTGCTTGCAATAGACTGCCGTTCTAAAGCCAGCCCTCAGCTTATGTAGCCGGGCTCGCGTTCTATTGGAACGGCAATTTGAAGTTTCAAAATTAGACTTGCCAGCCAGGAATCATAAATATTTTCATAAAGCATATTTGAGAGAATTGTGTTTAGCGGGCTTGGCCTGTTTGGCAGCTTCCATGGCTGTCATTAAAAAAATACGTTGACATGATTGTCAATAAAAGTAAACAATAAAAATATAGCAGAAATGAAGAAAAAATAAAATATAAAAGGTTAGTGTTACAACCTCTCGGCACTCTTTTATAAAATACTTGGGGTACGAGGTATACGGTTTGACGACGAGTTGTAGCATCCACGATATATGAAAGGATCAGACAAGAATGAGTCAACAGAAGCCAATAGTCAGCAACATATCCTCCTAAGTTCGTAACGTAATCTTGATACCAACTCTATTAGAAATAATAATAATTTCGTTTTACATTTTAGGGCATTTTATTTTTTATACTAAATTATTGTTGGTATTAATTAATAACTCAACGATTAACGATATTATTGAAAACACTTACCTACCATGAGGTGGATTACATTGCCAGTTATAAAAATATTAGACTTAATACATATGTGGGTCAATTTCTTTCGAAGCTGGCAT
This sequence comes from Marasmarcha lunaedactyla, assembly GCA_923062675.1. NCBI lineage: Eukaryota > Metazoa > Arthropoda > Insecta > Lepidoptera > Pterophoridae > Marasmarcha > Marasmarcha lunaedactyla. The sequence goes on from OV281359.1 coordinate 18,395,002, forward strand.
TGAACAGTGACGCGAAATACTTCGTCATCTTCCTACCGCTACTAAATTGAAATCAATAACATGATGGTCAAATAATACGTTGCCGCTGACACAAATCTCAAGCGTTGTCAAATAAAGCCGCGTTTCCATTGAAGCTTAGCGAGATAACTCACAGTGCTAAATACATAACTACAGTTTCTTATGCTAAGACCTTGTCTGTGGCGGTATAAATGAAAATAAATAAATTTATTTGCGAGGAAGTCGTTCAAATCAAAGGTCGTTATATAACACTAAGTTTCACAACATCCTACCAACAAGTGTCGGTGTGCAAACATTTAGAGATGTATCAAGTCAATAAATATTCAATAAGTCATGAAACAAAATATACAAATACAATAGGATCAATAATAATAATTAAACGGTCACGATAGATTTGTCATTTATAGAGTGATACAACTTGCTTATAAGTAAGTCAAAAAGTCCTTTTTTTAAATACAAACATGGGCACATTTAATGGAAGTTTATTGAAAATTTGAACTGCCATACAAACAATATTTTTTTTGAAAAATGCAGTGCCTTTGTGCAGGTGTATAAAACTTTTCTGCATTTCTTCCATAACCAGAACAAATTTGGATGCTTTTTTACAAATAAGCATACCTCATAAATATACAAGCAAGGCAACGGTAGAATTTTTGATCCTCTAAAGATCGGTTTGCGAGAAAGAAGGGAGATATATAGATATATATCCCTACTAGGTACCCCCCTAGGTACTACAGTCCTCCGTATTTTAACTGCCATAATAACCACGTTTCCCTGGTCGTGTTCAGGATAAAGGAAGGGACGTGGAGCCTGAACTCGGTAACGCATATTAAATATCTACTATATCTATCTATCGACTACGGGCACCGATGCTACGTACCGTTAGGTGGATAGGGGCTCATTTGCCTGCCATGACTATGTAAAAAAAAACGGCCCCCTTTTTCCTCGCTTCTCTTCTCGTGGCATCATCCTATACCACGTCATTTAATAACCAATGTAAACTCAAATAGCGCGTATGCCAGTGTTAATAAATATTCAATCAGCAAGCAAAATTATATAATATTGTATTATAAAATTTTGTATAATATTGTATATAAAATTGTATTTTATTTGTTTCGCTACGAATAAAAACAATGAAACTCTTTAGTTTCATCATAATATTAGTACAGAAGTCAAGTATGACCACAACCTTACTAAAGTAAAACGAATAGAAAACCGAGCGTCACTATAATTAATTTTCACTAAAATTCAAAAATACCGATATTACAGACAAACTCTTAAGGAAGTAGTCATTAAAGTAACAATGAATAATGGCACTATAATAGTACGAATTGAAAAAGCTACGCTTCAATTATGCAATGAATTTTATAGTTTTTTTAAGCGGTAGTTTTAATTATGAACGTTCTTTTATAGTTTCGCATACAAAGAGTGATTTTATAATAATCACAACAGCGAAGTATTTTGGTACTCGAGTAAAAAAACATGATTTGTTTTTGACTTAAGTACATACGAACTGACCAGGCTATTTAGACGGAATGCAGCTTTCTGTTACAGTCCTTTACCTACATCAGAATGAGCGCGGCTAAAGCTGGAAACCTAAACTAGTCGCAAAGACTCGTGGCAGACGAGGCCATAAATCACTTTTGTTATAGACTTACAAAGCTGTCGATAAATTTAAAAACGAGTGTACGAGCCGCACAAACAAATCACCAAATTTTATAATCACCAACTAATGACCATAACTAATAATTGTTATACTGTTAAATATTATATTTTGAAGGTAATTAGCAATAATGTTTACTGTTATTCAACGACGTTTATTAACTAATTTTTAGTTTAATTATTTGGAATTTTGTTTGTTTTTTTTTATTTTTATTTTGTTTAACGAAATAAGTTTGTAGTTCAGTTTCTATATTAATTTCTTACACGAATAATCGTAAAACAATACTTATATTTTGTTTACATTTAATGCAAACCTAATACTATCGACATACACTCAAAACCAAACGAAGCGCATCTCTAAATCGTTGTGACGTCACCCGTAAACAGTGTAAGAGCGAGCGAGATAATGATGTGCGCTGTCCTATTCACACGTTTTATGACCGCGTCTGCCACGAGTCTTTGCGACTAGTATAGCCAAATTGCAATCATGATGGCTGGCGCTATAGAAAACGCGTAAACTGTAAGGAGAATATCAAGTAATTTTCTTATATCTCGTGGTATAACGACATGCTCCATACAGTTAACGAGTTTTCTATAGCGTCAGTGACCATAGATTGCAACTTGGCTACGGCCTGGCATAAAATACCGAAATAAATAATAATAGTGCTTACTGGTTCAGCAGGCCAAGTATAGATTGAGAGACCAAGCGCGAGATCGGTTTTAAATGAGTTGTTCGCCTGATAATATATTTGAAATTATAAAAACGAGCTGCAGAAGTTGACAAATGCCATGTAATTCATGTTCCCATGAGAATTCCGGAAACTAATACCGTACGTCACTCTCTCAACTTACACGTATTTAAAGACTACGTTGTGTTGAAATCCGTCAAACGGTTTAAGCCTGTGAGAGAGTGCCGGAGAAATAAACATACCTATATATATATACACTAGAAAAACATAACCCTCCATCTGACAGTTGTATAAAAAAAATCCAGGAATTACCGTACCGACTACTATACAATCCTATACATTGCACTTGTTCGTCCAGCTAGTTTTATCTAGTAGTAACCATTTTAAGTTCACAACTGAGATTAGCGCCATGTAAACCTAATTCACAGCTATAAAGCTAGCCAATAAAACCTTTTTACTACTTTTACCCGTTCCTTAATTAGGAGGCATTATGGTTGCCTCGTTATAGGGATTTATTAGGCTTTATAACACGCCCTTAACAAAGAAACTTATTTAACTGTGTGTTAAAATAAGGATTGTGAGTTTTATTATATTTTATATATACAGGGTACATAAGTCTAAGCCATCCCCAATAACTCCAATTCTTTTACCGAATATTCTAAAAATGGTATATTTACTGACCCTTAAGTATTAAGCCTCCTTTATGTTACATAGAAAACATAGAGCCGCCATCTTGGAGGTTTGATTTTTGATTTGACACGATCATAAATTGATAGCTGTGGTAGATCGAGGCGCTAGAGGATCGTTTTTTTCTATCACTAACAGCAATTCGCTTCGAATTGTACAATAAATATCAAGTTGCTCTATCTTATTTCATTGCATTTCTATTGACTGAAATAGGCGTATCTTTAATGACTTTTTGTCACTAGACACTATTTGAAGGTTACCCAATTCATGAACTTATTGCTGTTCATAAAACTGATGATACCATCTTCTTCACTGTAGCTTTATAGTAACAAGCTGAAGAATCAAAAAAGTGAAAACACCGGAATGCTACAGATATTCCCCGTTTAATTCCTGTTTCAATGAGAATTCCGGGAAATAACCCTATGTCACTCCCTCAACTGAGGCACATCTATCTATTCGCCCCTGTAGGTTTAGGATGTAGACCATGCCAAAGAAATAATAATAATAATAAATCCCGAGACAAACACACCAACTGTACGGTCCCAAAGTAATCAGAGCTTGTGTCATGGATGACTATACAGCGAACTGCGGGAAACACGGAATAATTATGCATATATAAATATATAAACAACTATGACCCGAACAAACATTTATGTTCATCACACAAATGAATGCCCCGGCCAGGACTCGAACCTCCGACATATGAGGCAGGGCTACTAACCACTACGCTACTGGGTCGGTACATTCATACCTACATATACTCGAAAAACGTAACCCCTCTTGACAGTCGGGGAAAAAACCGTTATAAACGAATAACTCTACAAGAATCCTACAAATAAAGGCCAGTTTTTTCAATAAAACCATAAATAATAGTTTCTCATGAAAAATTCAAAACTGAAATAATTTTCACAGAAATGTGACAGCCCAGCAATTGCTAAAAAGTCCAAATTAATATTTACGAGTAATTTTATGGGGGTACCATCATCCCGGGCGACGAAATTAAAATGCCATTAAAATTAAAATTTTGTAAACATTTTTGTTCACAAAAACGATTATTGGTTTGACCAAATGCAAGGACAGTTGAAAGTGACGGGGAATAAAGAATGTTTGTTTACTGGGTGGACAAGAAAAAAATTACGAATTAAAAACTGAAAAAGTTAAAGTTAACTAAGAGCTTTGGAAAAACATAATTTTATTTTGAAAGATTACTGCCAGATTTCTTAGATCCTCACAACACAAGAACACGTAACAACCGACAAAAACTAAATTCTATAATTACCGTAAACAGTCTTACAAAACAACATAAACCCGTAACCTACGTAATAAATGCTCAATGTGCCAAACAGCACAATCCGTTCAGCGCATTTCTCAAGTTTTTTTTAAGGTTTTTTTAGGATAATGTCAAGCAGGACCGTGACAATAAACTCAGTAGTAATATTTTACTTTAAATTTAATACTACTTTATCGGACATGCTGTCGGCTTGTCTACTTAATTGGAATATTTAACTACTCAGTCAAATTCAAATTAAAACATTTATTTCTGAGCATTGATAATTACTAGTTTTTATTGACGTCAAATAAAGCATGACTCTACCGCCAGTTCGGAAAAACCTTCGTGAAGAAGAAATTACTATACAAAATTATTCTTATCTGCATCTGTTAGCTCGGTAAGTCTCCCTCCCCCCAGTTTTTAATACGGCCTTAGATTTTATACGGCGTCGTGTCCATGTTGAATGAGCGTTAGAGGCGTAGCGTTTAAGGTGCTGGATTCTTGGTCTTAAGGTCACCGGGTTAGACCCCGGTAACTGCCAAACATTCCAGTTTAAAAAAAATTAATAATTTAAGCCAACTGCTCTAGAGGTGAAGAAAAGTTTTCGAGGAAACCCACATATGAAAGAAAATACTACGGGCATTCAATAAGTAAAGAGACAAATTCTATCATTTTAAAACTTTTCAATGAATGTGTGTGTCTTTTCAGGGGTGTTAGTTGGCAACCTTGGGATGTGCTCTGATCACTGTTTCATCATTTTATGCAAACATAACCTCAAAAATTTCAATTCACCATGGCAAGTCCACTAGAAGATTGCACCTTAGAAGAGCAGCGCTGTCGTTAGATTCTGAGTCGCAGAAGGTGTAAAATCAAGTAAAATTTTTTCTACAATTTTGATACAGTACAGTAAAAGTTGTACGAACCGTTGAAAATTTTTACAAGTGGGTTGATCGGTTTAAAAGTCGCCGAACAAGTGTAGGTGATGAACCCCGATGTGGACGTCCAGTGGAAGTTTCTGGTCCCTCGTTGGAATCGAGGATTGACGGACTTATTCGTGATAACTGAGGAATTATAGCTGAGGAAGTTCAAGTAAGTGTTGTAACTGTTCACAGTGTCATTCAGAACAATTTAAAGTGCAGAAAAACGTGCGCCAGATGGTTCCAAGACAGCTTACTGACGCTTATAAAGAATCAAGGCTTTCCATTAGCCAAGACTTAAAGCAACGAAGTTTGAAGGAGACGCTTTTTTTGAAAGAATAGTGACCAGCGACGAGGTCTGTATCCATCACTAAGACCCTGAGACCAAAAGGCAGAGTATGGAGTGGAAACACACTAGCTCTCCAGCTCGCAAAAAATTCAAGGTTCAACCTTCCGCCAGTAAAGTGATGCTGACCATCTTTTGGGACTCACAGGGTCCAGTCTATTGCGATTTCCTTACAGATCAGGATCTATCAATAGCCAATTCTACTCTGAGATGCTAGAACACAAAGTTAGACCAGCTATCAGGAGCAAACGCTGTGGACTCTTGTCAAAAGGAGTTTTTCTTCAGCACGATAACGCTTGCCCTCATACAGCCCAGCTGACCCGTGATAAGCTTCAAGTATTGGGTTGGGAAATCTTACCTCATCCTGCCTACAGTCCCGAACTCACCCCATCTGATTTTTACCGGTTTGGACCACTCAAAGACGCCCTACGTGAAAAAAGATTTGCTGTCAATGAGGAAGTTAAGAAAGCGGTGCAAAAGTGGCTTCGGGGTATATCGAGAGAGAATAGAATTCTTCGCCAAGGGAATTAGGAAGCTGCAAGACAGATGGAACAAGTGCGTAACTGTGGGGGGTAATTATGTTGAAAAATAGCCGTAATTTTGAAAGATTGAAATAAACTGTTTTTTTGTCTCTTTACTTATTGAATGACCCTCTTTTATGAATGTGTGTACTAGCCTACTGCAGGTCTTACAGAAGTACTTTCTTTTCGCCTTTATTGATGCTACACAACAATTATAATTATAATTGATGTCTAAATATGAAGAAAAATGTATGAACCTAAGTCAAAACTTGCCTTTTCCTTCCATCAAAACAAAACAACCAAATGACTATCTACAAAACAAATTTTACTCATTTTTTATCGACACGCACGCATACACGTACAAACCTCATAACTCACACAATCACACAGTCAAGCGTAAGGCCATCCATCCTGAAATAACCATAAAGTGGGTATTTTCCCCGACCGGTCCATTTCATCCCGTAACAAGGGAGGTATAAGCACCCCCTGTTCGACGTGCCAAGGGTTAAATTGTCATGTCCAGGGGCATTCGCTCGCAAAAGGGTTAATGAGGAGCTTTATATGTGACGGTGTGGAAGGAAAATTAATATTTTTCTGTAGTTATTTTTTTCTTTATATGTACCTACAGACAGATGTTTTTGATTGAGGATGAAAGAAAAATGGTTTCAAATGTCAAACAAATGTGTAAATTACGTGAATGTGTGAGCTAGCGAAGCTACAGACAAAATTATTAATAATACACATCTCATATAAAAACACAAAAACAAAAACCACTTTACTGTAAATATAATACAATTCATTGGGGGGGGGGAAACATATTTATTTGCCAGAAATATCGTTAACAAAAAATACTGAAATATCTAGTAGTTGCTTCACTTGGCCTGTATCGAAGCAACCATTTCCGATACTTAACCTGCCTTTTTATAATAAAAGTACATTACAGAAATGTATATTTACAATATCAATACTTGATTCATACTTTTATTATTATTTTGCGATTTTTAAAATCCGTAACATCATAGGTAAGTGTACGCAGCCATGTTTGTATAATGAATTTAGCTTTTAATATTTTTTCTGAAGTCACAATTTTGGATTACTTTACTGTAAATATAGGCATTAATAAAATCACCAAGACGCTGCGCAAAACTGGTAGATTAATTCTACAGGTCCGGCGGCTAGCAATAAGTTGATAGCCAGGTAAAGATAATAATGACCTGTGAGTCTTAGAGCAGTCCTAAGGATAAACAAGATACTGACTAACTTTGTAATTAAATTCGACGGCCTGTTTGGTATGTTGGTAAGTAGCCTTGCTTTCCATGCCAGAGGTCCCGGGTTCGTATCCTGGTAGGGGCAGATATATTTGCTTTCTAGTCATGGATGTGTATTTACGTTTATTTAAGTTTATTTCTAATATTTATGTATAAAAAAAATATTTACGTGTGTTTATATATTTCTTAAGTTTATTTATCCGTTATCTAGTATCCATAACACAAGTTCTTTAATGATACTTAATTTGGGCTAGATAATGTGGTGTGATTGTTAGAAATATTTATTTATTTATTTATTTAAACTACAAACTATTCTAACTCTGTGAAAAGTGGTGATAAGTGTCGGGAACTTGGCGCGGATTCAGATTCGCACTCGATTCCCCTGCAGTGTTATCGCCCCTTAGTATGCGGGACGCCTGCAAAAGACCGAACAACGCGCAAGCGATTGTCACCTTGCCTGAGTCTCCGCCGACTTCCCTGTCTTAAACTTCTAAGGCTGAATTTTATAAAACGAAATCTATTGAATAAAAAGCGACCTTGCTGTTCTGCTTTTCTATATTAACACAATACTCCTTAAATAACTCCACAAATGTAGGCGGTCCCTCTGCTCGACTGTGTGCCTCGCTATACCACGTCGTACGACCAACTAGCGTAGTGGTCAGTAGCCCTGCCTCGTACGCCGGAGGTCCCAGGTTCAAGTCCTGGCCAGGGCATTCATTTGTGTGTTGAACATAAAATGTTGGTTCTCGGGTCATGGTTGTTGTTATTTATATATGTATGTTCATTCTGGGCACCCCCCAGTTCACTGTATGGTTATCCATAACACAAGCTCTGCTTACTTTGGGGCCATACAGTTGGTGTGTTTGTCTGGGGATTTATTATTATTATTATATTATACCATCGTAAGCAAGTCATTGAAACAAAACAAGAAGTCAGTTTGCTTAGTTCGATAAATGAATAATGAAAAGTATTAAATTATTTAAAAACCACCACGGTTTATATTACTTTTCAGCAACTGATCCGGCGGAAAGCCCGTGAGACTGACAAATTACATATAAAAAAATAAAATTAAAATTGCTACCTATAACCACGGAACCCTTATAATCCGTATCATTTCAATATGTTACGAAACCGACCGAAATCCAGACGCTAGCCAAACGTTCGCCGAGCATCATAAACAAATCACCTTTAACTTTGATCTGGTAACTGTTTAGCTAACTGTTTAACCGCAGTTATTAAAACTGGTGGATTATTTACTTACATATCGCGCATGATGACGAGGGATGGAAAAAGTAAGATGTGTGCCTAGTTTAGATGTAACTTTTGAAAGCAGCTTTTAAATAAAAGCGTTTTCTATTTTTCTCGTAACTTCTTATCTCATGGGAATATGGGGACTAAATATAGACTTTGTGACTTCAGGATTAAGTACCTTTCTCGTGTGACATTTTATAGTTACATATCGCGAAATAAACAAACAAATCTATTCTTATTATAAAAAAGTATAGTATAATATTCCTAGGTAAGCCTGCAATATTACTGTCAAATAGTTCAGATCTGATGGTTTTCAACATTTTTAACAAGTTCATTAGTAAATTTAGCATTCAAGTGATTAAAAAATATCCCGAGATCTTGTCCTCCAGCTGTACCTTTCATACTTTTTAGAACACAATAAGATTATTTTCCATTACCTTGATGCCTATTATAACAGCGTCTCATAAAACAACTATAAGCGTTTAAATTTATGAATGTCTAAAAACATTCCGAACAGTGTTTAGCTAATTAAAACTTTTACTGGCGTTTTACAGGTTTCACCGTACACAAACTTTCTTTGGGAATAAATGAACATTTCTTTTTGGGTTCCGTTACAAATATGTTAAAACAGAAAGTTTCGTTCTTGACCATAACCAGATATCAGTTGTTATCAGATGTAGCTATTTCACTTTATTTGGAACAGTTTTAAATTTCACGAATTAGTCTTTGCCTCTATGCAATTCTAAAATTAGAACTTATCAAGAATGGTTTAGAGCTAGATAAAACGGTCGCTTATATTATACAGGAAATCGTAGTTCCTGTTTCAAACTTCACATTTTTCAAGAGAGTAGGTTTTTCTAAATGACAGTGATTGGCGCTTCTTTTTACAGTCTTCATAGCCATAAAACGTGTGGCATGCTTTAATTAATCAAGGGTGTTTTATTATTAATAGTAACTGTGATTAGTAGGTTTATCGACTAACGATGCGTTGCCAACCGTAGGCTTCAGTTGGAATGGAATGTTCCAGTAATCGCACTGGCGTTCTATTCCATTAATCATTTGGAGGTCATAATAAGACGGACTGTAGTACCGCCTCAGACGAGATGTTAAGAAAGACTCTCGTATGTTCGACAAGGCATCAATGGCCACCACCTGGCTTCCAATACTTGTAGATGAACGTTCGGCTAATTTGGCTAGACGACCCGAATGACGCCTAATAAGTATTTGGTTCGGGCCGACATTGCCTTCCAAATTGATGTTGATTCCTTGTTTCTTTTTGTTTTGACATGACAATACTAATATGTATTGTATAAAACGTAGATACATTTAACTCTTCAAACGTGCCTAAGAATACTATCGCTTTATATAACTCGCAAACAAAACAACTTCATCAAAATCGGTTCAGCCGTTTGGGAGCTACGGTGTCAGACAGACACATAAGCAAACAACAAACAGGCACATCAAACTTATAGCACCCCTCTTCTTGCGTCGGGGTTTAAAAATAAAGGAAGTCATCGTATTCCCCTACTCTTTCCTAGCACAAAGCTCACTCGCACAGCTTCTTTTCAGGGGAGGGAGGTGGAAGATGCGTCATGCATACCTCCGCAGGCACCGACTTCTGCGGGGTGATGTGGGACTCACCAGAGTAGCACCTACCCACTAAAAACCACCTTGCTGGCTGTGGCATGGGAATACTAAGCAACCTTCATCGGAGCGACACCCGGATAGGCATGGGGGTGCGCAAGCGGGGACCATCCGCTGAGATCAATTATCACTTAAGGTGCTAATGACAGGTTGGATTATGATTAGCCTTAAGCTGCTCCAGATTCACCGAGAGATGATCGGGGGGATCCGAGAGTGCATCGGTCTACGGGCTTTGTACCTCGACGGCATGGACGTAGCAGTGTAAGTTAATGTCTCGCGAATGAGGGGGTTAGGATGCTCTTCGGATCACTTGAAGAAAGCGGTCGAGGGCGTCGTTGTACTGTAGGTAAGTTGAGATCCCTGTGCAGGTCTGCGTTACGCACTTACCACGGTGCACCCGTGGCCCTGCGGCAGAAGAGATTCTGGGCGCTCAGCTTTGGTGAACCCGCAGTTTTATAGTCGTCGAAGCCAAACAGTTGTCTAAATAAAAAATAGATTCATACACTTCCAAATTTAACTACGCAATAGTCGCCCTATACATCTCACTATAAAAAAAATCCATAAAAATCTGTCCAATATCATTTCTTTACACCAAGCCCAACTCGCAATTTACGATTCCGTTTTCCTATCAACAATGGAATTCTTTCAGATAAAAACTTATAATGGCAGTAAGGAAACTTCCAACATTTTTCAAAGGGTTGTACAGTAAAAGCCGTCGGTATACATTTGGGTTATCTTGTTGTTTTGTTTTGTGGGTGGTCGTAAATTCAATGTTTCATTGTATTTGGGTGTAAATAATTGGGATAAGTGAAATTTATCAAGTTAGAATTAGATGTGAACATCGTAGATAGTTTGAAGTGCAATTTTTGCATAAAACTGTGTTTCTAGTTTATATTTGCGATCGAAGTCGATATTACATTTACCTGTTTTTACATTTAAGTTTTAGTACCAGCCTATTATGGCACTTGTTACCTTATATAGATCATCCATAACTAAAACACTATCCCCAATGTATCTTCATGGACTTGATACATTGCTTTTTTATTATGATTTGTATCCGTTATTTTTAGATTTCAATTCAAATTTGTTTCATAATACAATTTTAATGATTTTCCTCATTTGTATACGGTCAACAGCTCGTGAGACTGTCACATAATGTCAAATTTCCTCAATAAATTTTGAAGTCTGTCAGTCCGACTGTATGGAGTAAATCTTTTGAGAAAATTTAAACTTTTGTGGCAGTCTGATGAGCTGTTGACTGTACTATCACATGAGTAGATAAACGGAACAGAGACAAAGCTTCTTAAGAAAGTGAAAAATTGTTACCTATTTTGGTAGGGTTGACACAATAGGTTAAGACAAATTAAACAAAACATTTGTTAAATAGTTTCATTATTCAGTATGATAGAATACTTTACAAATTACTTACTCTAATCATTTTCTTTTATAATTCTTGTTTTTTAATAATTTATTATTTCTTTTGATGATGTGGTAAATTCTGAATTTAACATATAGTTTTTTTTAAGTAATTTAACGGGAAACACTCACATGGCATATCAAATTTACAATATTTAATACGCCTAAGTATTTCATTGCCAATTTAGACAATATTTATTTCAAGATCGAAATATTCGCGAAAGTTTGGCTCGAGCAATTCAATTTTATTTTTTCTAGAATTATTCATACACACAGTACAATAAACAACCATTATAAATAAAAAATACAACGTTTTTACATTAAAATAATCAAACTTGCAACTAACAAAACAAACAACGTGCGTCGCAATGACCCTGAGATTGTCAACTGGCTGTGCCTTTGACAATGTCTTTTGACCTGTCTAGCCGCGTACGTGACAAGCGGCCAGTGGTCACGCACACATGCCCTGCGTGCTTGTAGTAGTGCAACCGATTGGTGCGGTTGTATGGAGCTTTGTCTCTGTTCTGTTTATATACTCATGTGGTACTATCCTGTATGATTCAGGCTGTAGCTCGTGAGGAAGATCAGAGGCGATTTCCTATTGTAATGATGTATTCTTTATTTGGAAATAAACATTTATGATAAATATTAAAATAATAAGTTATATGAAAATTTCTTTAAAAACTTTCACAAAAGACTAAAGTAAAGACATACATCTGATAAACAAACAAACACAAACCTTCTACAGTTACTAGCACGTGTACCTATAACCCAGCAGTACCAGCAGGTGATCAAGTTACTGAATCGCAAATAGCATCCTGTTTATACGTTCAGTAGTAAACTGCAGATGGTTCGTATTATAAATTAATGACATTACGAGCTCCAATAAAGCGATGAATCAGTTTTTATTAAATTTATTTTCACGTGAATAATTAACTTAATTTGTTTGAGGCGTTTCCATGGCATATAAAACTTATTCCCATTTGGCAGACGTTTTATCTCTGAGCTGGTCATAAGTTACAGAGGCCGTAGATGCATCCATCGAAGACATACCTATCTATGAGTTTATCTTGACAATCCCTGGAAGACAGCGTTTATTGAAGTAGTATACATACTAATAAAAAAATTATAAATCGTGGTTAGTAGCCTCGTACGCCTCGTTTGAGTCCTGGCCGGGGCACTAATTTGTGTGATGAATAGATGTTTGATCTCGGGCCATGGTTGTTTGTATTTATATGAGTATGTTTATTCTGGGTCCCCCCCCCCGGGTTCACTATATGGTCATCCATAACACAAGCTCTGCTTACTTTGCGGCCATGCAGTTGGTGTATTTGTCTGGGGATTTTTTATTTATTATATTATTTATATTATAAATGTGCCCACGCCTGTTGTTCAAGAATTGTGCCTAATTTTTGAAATAGCCGTCTTTTGACAATTATCGCGGTTATTTAAACGATTTTTATTTATCAAGTTTCCGGTCATTCGGCATCGTTGCAGGTGACATTGTACTCTCCGTGATCAAGGCAACGGTGTCTAATCAAAAGCTAAATCGTGGTAGGAATCCCATCAGTTCCTTAAGAAATAGCCTTTCGACAAGTACCGACACTTGGTTACAGAATTTTTCAAACTGAATTCGTAAAACAGAATCACTGCAAGCTTGCAACACCTAACCCCAAAGCTATTAAAGAGAAAATTTTATACCAAAAAAAACGCACGGCAAGTAAATTACACATTATACAAAACATTTCCATCCTAAATACTCCCAAAAAATCTAACTAAAATCCAAAGACATCACGTACTCCAAAAAAAACGCTATTAAGCAACATTCATATGAGTTCCTTCACATCGTTATTCAAAGCAACTTATATGAAAAATACAAACCCACTTATATCAAAATCGTCTTTATTCCTCAAACAATAAAAGCCACACCTTCACTTGACACGCTTGTTGTACGTAAAGGATTCAGAACTTTGTATATTATAATCGTATGTAATGATACATAATTCATGGTCTTAAGTCGTTGTACTGTACAATAGGAGCATTGTGAGCAAAGTCAGGGGTTATAGTTATGCGTGCGCTTTTGTAGGAACAGCGAGGTCGTTGCGTTGTGTAGTTAATGTGACAGGAATAAGGTATTAATGTATTTTAATGTGGACCTTGAAGAGATATTTGGAGAAAAGTTTGAGGTTAAGGTCACAAATTAAAGTAAGGCGAAATAGTGGATATACGTGTAACACCTCCGTCTTCATCGTCACTTTCCATCAGGTGAGATAGAAGACAAACGTCTAAACCTTGTTCAATATAAAAAAAATCTGAAAAAAAAACGCTCCTAAATCTTATAAAGTCAACTTGTCTATAAATCTTCTTCTTCAGCCAGAGATGGCACAGTATGACAAAGGCAGGATCGCCACTTCTCGGTTTACCTTGCATAGGCCCCGAAACCAGCGCTTTTATAGATGTGTTTGCAACTCCAGAATGAGTGCCTCTTCTGTATGTTATATCCCTTCTGCAAGCTAACTAGCTCACTGTCATTTGGGATTCGTCATCCCTCGATCCATGTAGTTGATTTAATAACAAAAAAATGTCCCTTTTCCATTTGCCATGGACTAGAGAACCGTCAAGTTTCTGAGCGAAGGACGCCTGAAGTTCGCCTCAACCGACTTGACATGGGATCAAAACCTTTCTTTTTTATCTCTTTAAACTGATTTCTGCAAAAACTGCAACTGTTACTGCCCCTACACGACAGCATTTTCTCCCTTCCACAAACTCCAAGCCATATTTCTACACGTCCAACCATAGCTACCTCATCAACTTAACCCCGACATACTAGACAGAGCATGACACTCGGCAACACAGAGACGCACAAAAGATCACTTAACGCTAAACTCATTGCGTAGAGATAATGTACCAGAATTACACTTCTTAATGTATTTTGTCTTGCTCTGCGACGTTGTGATATGCGGATTTTTTTTTTGGAATATATTAGCAATGTTTAACTTAAGTCGTTAGTTTTTTACTATTAACGACCAAATAAAACAAGTGAGCCAAAATTAATATTATTTTGATGAAATATATGGGCCGCGGCCCTACAGCCAGATTTGTCGCCAAAATTTACTATTTCAATTTGTAAATATAATTATTTTTTTATTTTTTTTAATTAATAATTAGCAGGCGTTTGTCTTCCATCTCACCTGATGGAAAGTGATGATGAAGATGAGGATCAAACACGCCTGTCCTAGGTACCTATTCACTCTACACTTGAAAGCTCCAGGGTTATATTTGTCTGGAAAAACAGACGCAGGCAAATCGTTCCACTCTTTGGCAACACGAACCAAAAATGAGCTATCGAACCGTTTAGTTCGGCTCTTCGGCACGCTAACCACAAACGGGTGAAACTTCTGTCTGCGTCTGGTTGATCGGTGGAGAAAGGGGGAAGGTTCAATCAGCTGAAAAAGAGCATTTGCACACTCTCCAAAGTGCAATCTGTAAAAAACCGATAGACTAGCAAATTTTCGACGATGTTCGAGACTTTGCAGTCTCGAAGAAGGAAATTTGTCGTCACTTATGAGTCTACGGGCTCTTCGGTCGACAGAATACAACGCTTCAAGATGGTACTTAGCGGAATCATGCCAAAGATGGCTGCAGTACTCCATACAGGATCGAACTTGGGAACAGGTTGAGTAACTTTTCGGAGTTGAAGTACCGCCGGACCTTTGCGATGACTCCCAATTTTTTGGAAGCTGACTGTGCCATGGTTTCAATCTGTTGACCGAAATTAAGTTTCGACGTGATGGTCATGCCAAGAAGCCCTAGATGGTTTGTGATCGGTACAGATACACCTTGGAACATGGGCGGGCTTTGGACTCCAGGGATACATCAGAGAAGGGTATAAAGTACTCCATACCTTGACATATCACGCTGCAGACAGCATCAGCACAGCATGATGGATCATCGGAAGTAAAGCAAGCTTGCCGCCAAGAATAAGAGGCGAAAAAGTGACGCATCTCATCCCAATCTGCTGACTTGAACCGCCATACTCGCCTATTGCCTTTTGGGCTGGTATCGGTTGGCGAGTATTGCGACACAGATTTCACCAGACAGTGGTCGGATGTCCCTAATGGCGGAGATACGGACACCGAGTATCTGTCTGGATTGGTTGTCAGCAGAAGGTCCAAGCAATACGCAGTATGTTCAACAACGTCAGGAATGCGCGTAGGTTCGTGGACGAGCTGGGAGAGACCATGAGTTACTGCGAACCGATAGGTTTCTCTGCCAGCGTGGTCGGTGTCCTTGAACGGGTACAGCCACTCTCCATGGTGGGCATTAAAGTCCCCAAGGAACACCAACTGCGCAGAGGGATAGCGTCGTTGGACCTTATCTGCAGTATCACTAAGATATTCAATAAGTCGAGTTGTCTCCTGAGCCCCCGTGTGTGATCGGTAAATACTGGCGTATACAATTCGGTCCAGGCCAGTATCTAGATAGACCCATAAAACAGAAAAATCCGGAACTTCCAAGTATCGGAGACGCCGACAACAGATCTCGTCTCTGACATACAGGCACACGCCCGCATTGGGGTGAAATTTGGTCTCCAGGATATAGCCTGGGTAATGCAGGTATGCCAGATCCAAACGATCACAGATCTGCGTCTCTGTCAGAAAGAATAAGTGCGGCCTCTCTGTCTCAAGGTGGTGGTGGACATCGTGGAGATTTGAGTGCACTCCTCGGATGTTACAGAAGTGTACTTTTAGGGAGAGGGAGTGCATCCGCTGTCGGCACTTATTTTTCTGTTTGGACTTTTCCATTATGTTGTTGGTAGGGTGAATAGGGGAGAGGAATAGAAGTTGAGTGAAGCGCAACGTTTGGAACCAAGCAACTCGAGTGGTCAGACCCACTGGTGGGAGACTCACATGGAGACCGCGGGGACGCCCAAAACCGCCCGGGGATCGCCATCGGGCCCTCTTCATCCGGTCGTGAACCGGCACGATGGAGCAATCCCGGGATTTTACACAGGCGGTGGGGCAGCGTTTCACGAATGGCTAGAACGCTAGTTGGGTGCGTATCATTAAAAAATGTTCTTACCGCTATTATTTCTAATCAATCTGTTCAATCCCCTTTATAACAATAAGAACGCCATATAAATCTTGGCTATAAAATTTGCCCCGGAAGCCATAGCTCATATAACAATCACTTATTAAACTATAAGTCTAGACTTATACAATCAAATTGAGCAGGCGCGGCGTTACGTTGTGCCATATTCAATGTCACCCTATTATTATAGCCTTATAGGATTTACAAATAGACGCAAACGTGTATGTCATTTCTCCCTTCAACCAGTGAAAATGAAATTCATTTATCCTTACAAAATATGCGGCGTATTCTAGATCTTTCGATAATAGACGGGAAACCTCAGAAACCTCTGCCCACAACCTTCAAGAACTGTAGAATTTTTTTTTATATTTAAAGCAACATATTAACCGTTTATTCGTAACATGGACGTATTCTGGTCCAAGGATAGAAGAAATCAGTGAAGACACAGGAACGAAAATCTGCGCATAATAAAATACCCTACATCCTACCAAACTGCCTTTTTTTACAAAACATGCAAATACCACTCAACATCACAATATAATCCACACAGCCACTTTAAACACACTTACGAAGAGACGCTCGCCAATCTAGTTAACCGACGATACGGCAAGGGAGGGTATCTATGCTACCACTTATGTCGGAGTGTCGTGTTGAAAATATAAGGGGGTGAATATGGGTGGAGTGGGGTGAAAATTACGTTGTCGCGTTGTTGAGGGACGAGCAATGGTGTCTGTGAAAAATGGGTGTTAATTAATGTATAAGGTTCATATTTTATTTGGCATGCTGTTAGGTTGATAAAGAAGTTGAATTATTAATTATTGTTTTCACGAATATTGCTTCATTTCAGTCCTGGCTTTCGGCTGCCCAGATTAGGAATAAAATAATGTTATTGTTAAAAATTAATAGTATTTTTTTCATAATTTAATGTTTAGGTAATCGTAGTGCAACAAGTTAATAAAATACAGGTTGCTATAAAGCAAAATTATTGTAACTGCAAGGTAGGCCAGAGGACAGTGGGTTGCTGCGCACTCATTGCCTCAATCATTTGGTACCTTGGCTGGGCAAAGTATGAAAATAATGTTGTAACACCTGCCTAGTCATTAGATCATGTACTTCTCATATACAAATCAGAATAAATACTTAAAAAAACTATGTCTTTTATTTATTTTCAAACTTTATAATATTCTTCAATTCCAAACGTATTTTTTGAGCTTACAAAATCAAACTTTTGATTATTCCACTAAATAATTCTTGATATCACAATTCCAGTACCTTGTTTAACCTAGACAATATACAATTTTATGTGAAAGATGTCGGGCACTCCTAAGCCAGACCATGTATGGTCAAAATTTGTACATTTGAAACTGAAAATCTTCTTTTCCTTCACCGTAATTGAGATTGCGTAAACACAATTTTACTTTAAAAGAGGCCGTAGTCCCTAAGGTTCATAATTGCATACCATTTACTTTTTATTGAGATTATCTCGCGACTTCCAATTAGTATAGCACCGATAACAAAAAAAAACAATTGTAATATAAAATATACAATTTTATGTGAAAGATGTTGGGCACTCTTAAGCCAGACCATGTATGGAAAGTGCAATGAAGCTTTTAAATAAGTAATCCAAAAATCATTTGAGAATTTTTGCCAATATACTGCAGTTCAGAGTTTCAATTCAATAGTAGAACAAATATTTTAGAGTACATACCTACTTATATCAGTACAAATAAAATTTCTAGTTAATTGTATAACTTATTTCGATACTTACTAAACTCGATTAACTTTGCACTATTGAAATGCAGTAATGTAGCACTTTTGTGTTACTTGGGAACTAAGTAAAGAATAATTTCTTAGACAGTTCGTCTTCATCGTATCAGGATGAACCAGGATCTACAGTTTCGAAATTCAAAGGATTACTACAACCATTTACTTTTCGCGTGGATATTGATTTTGATTGATTGATTGATGATTGACTTATAGGCCTTTGGGATTTCCAGAAGAGGCATGATTAACTCGGACCGGTTTATACTGCCTAAAGTACTGCATAACTTATATAAGTACAACCATCATAATAAATATAATGTTTTACAAGATTCCTTTTATAAAAGCTATTGATAATTAAAAAAAACATAAAATTCCTCATCAAAAATAAATGCAAGTTCTTAGCCACTCACATTTTAGACTACTCTCCATATCACAAAATAAACATATTTAAGACGTTGAATTCTATTCAATCTATTCTTCCAATAACAAATCGTATTTACAGTAAATATATATGCTTATATTCCAGTCAAGTTTCTGAATTGATATCCAAGACCGAATTAGTTTTGCAACTGAGCCTTCGATCCTTTGAATAGTCTCTTAAGAAGCTATAACCAACAGATTATATTCCGGAAGGGCGTCTCACCAGGGCTGTATATAATTTACTGAAGGCTGATGCGAATCTAGTGGTACTTGGGGCTAGCCGGGTTTGAACAGACAGAGTTTGAAATACTTGATTTGTACTTACCAAAGGTATACCAAAATGAGTTTTAGTTTTAATATTAAACTTTCAAACTCCCGTTTCATATGCAGAAATTATATTTAAGTTGGATTTGTTGCTTTAAGGTTAATTTACTTGATCGTTCAGCTACCAAACCGTACAATTTGCTTTCATGTCACAAAACTATAATACAATGTGCTAATATAATATATGATTTAAACTTAAACAGTGTTTTATAAAACAATGTATTTGAAACCTTTGACATCGATGCCATAAAGTAAAAAATGGCGACTATATTAAAAGGAAACTAAGCTGAGAATTAATGTCGAGAACGGTATTAAATATCATGGTAATGCTATTAGATAGGAATGGATATTAATTGTAAAAGGAACCCCCAGAACTAGGTCACTTTCAGAGATAAAAGGCGTGGCTAATTTAATAAATCTTTCACATTCCATCTTTATTAGTACTATCTGCTTTTTAATAACGGTTTCGCGTAACTCGTGATCCCGTGGGAATTTTGGGATCAACTTTACCGTCTAACTTCTGGATAATGTACCTTTATTGTTTCTTTCATGTCGTAGTCGAATTGGATACCTACCTATAGTACACGTCACACAACTTGGCAGCTCCGAAGTATCTGCGAGACGCTGCACAATCAGCGACGTCGCTAACCTTATCAAGATAGCTCAGAGCAAAATAGAAGTTCCAGAGCTTTTGTCTGGGATTGGTATTTGCGTGCACACCAAATCCTATCGGAATCCCAGTTTACTCCATGTTCCTAGTGGTAGTACCAATTACAGACAGAACTCATTCATGGTCAGGGCCCCACGGTTGGTGAACCGGCTGAGCAGCAAGCTGGACTTCGACATATTTAAAACTAGTGTTCCTCGTGTTAAAGCAGCCATGGCGAAGCGGTTCTTTATTGATTAAATTTAATCTATTGTTTTGGTGACAAAAGTGTTTATTTACTTTTTCTTGATTTCGTTCATATTATTCGTATATACCTACTTCAAATTATTTAACTTTTGTATTGTGATACTTAAGCGTCAATTTGTATAATTTATTTGTTAATTCTATAAGTGAAAACTTTGTTAATGGCCATATTTAATATTTATTCTTTTTGTTTAGTTATTTTTTAAGTAGCTGTAAGTTTTCCGAAAATGTAAAAATAAAATAAAATAAAAATAAAAAATAAAAAGAACACGAACGTGTCTGTGTGCGGGCGCGGGGCGCGGGCAGCGGACTTTACACATGAACTGCAGCTAACTTCAGAGCCGCCATATTGTGTGACGCGCAAAATACATACTTACTACTTTTTCCGCGATCCTTTTTTCCTCTCTTTCTACCTGTAATACCTTATAAAAGCTGAAGTTAAGGAGTAGTCACGCAATTCCGATGAAGATGAAGAAAGAGAAGACTTTCAGCCAGCGTAATTATTTCCATATGATGAAATACAATATTTTGAATTTGTTTGTTGTTTTTGAATTTGTGTTTGACTCTTACCGCGCCTTGTGGCAATTGATGATGAAAAGTAAACAATGGGGATATGTCAAAAAGCCTACATTTCATGGCGTAGAAATTCACGTTTAAATTTTTTTTTAGACTGTTCCGTACGTCAGTACTAGTCTCTTAATTTATCATCGAGTTTTACGACTTCGAACTCATCATTACCTATATTTATAATTGAGGCAGTCAGCGCAATGGCGGCCCAACCCACATTTATTTTGTTTTTCATGTAACTGCCGCATACGATTACAAATTGATAAAATTTTGACACAAAAATGACCTAACTTTGATTTGTTTTTTCATAATAGATGGCGTTACAAAATTAGTTTCTGCATATATTTTTTCAACTAGTCGAAATTCAAAGTGACCTAAGCCGGTTGGGCCATTTTTGCAACTAGCAACTTTCTTAATTTGGCGGGTTAGGTTGTTTGACAGTTGAACGGAAATGTCAAACTCGCTAAAGTTTCAAAGCTTTTTCGGTATTTGGCGGTGTTCCGATTTTGAAATGTTTTAATAAAAGATTGTTAATAAAATTGCTGAAATTAGTTATTATTCTGCTTGAAGTTGTTATCATAATGGACGATGTTGAAGATAGCATGCGGAGTAAGTATACTTATAGCATTATGTTAGTTTCTGTTTGCAATTGGTATTATTGTCTTATGTGAAAATATACTAATATAATGGTGGTATTTCAGCTATGTTCAGTAATTACAAAGACTCTGGTTCAGAGTACCTACCTGCCAAGTCAACCGCCTAGCCCGACTTTACTGAATTTGGAGGCAATTTTGAATGGTAATACTCCTTCAGAATGTTCAACTAAGACATCAAAAAGAGATTAAGAAAACCCGAAAATTGGGTTCGGGATATGAAGAAAGCGAAGAGAGCAAAAGGACAAGAATATTTAAACTACAAAGGAGCCACGGTGCCTGCTAAATTGCCTAAGATAGGATTGTGTGCATGTCAAAACAAATGTAATTTAAAAATAAATGCTGAGCAGCAAAGAAAACTATTCAAAGAATTCTATGATTTGGCAAATTGTGACTTGCAAACATAGGGTAGTTCAGGGTCTCGTACCTATACAACAAATGAGAACCCAAGAAGGCAAAACACAAGGCACTACTACCTCTCTGATTGTGATGGAAAAGAGGTATTAGTGTGTAAAAACTTAAAAAAAAATACTTATGCAGTTTCCGATGGGAGGATAAGTAGATTATTAAAAAATTAAACCTCCGTCTCTACACCTCCATTAGATAGAAGAGGTCATTCTGTTTCTGCTAATAAAACTCCTGAAAATAAAATACAAAAAATAAAAGAATTTATCAATTCTATCCCCTCGTATGAGTCCCATTATTCTTTACATAAGTCAGTAAACCGTGAATATTTAGCACCAGATTTAAATTTGAGTATTCTTTATTCCCTTTATACCTTGAAGGTTTCAAATCCTACATCAAAATTCATTTATAGTAAAGTATTTAATGAGGAGTTTAACTTGAGTTTTCATTCACCAATTACAGATTCTTGTAAAAGATGTGATGCACTTGCTATTAAATTAAAAGCTTGTACTTA
Source organism: Marasmarcha lunaedactyla (assembly GCA_923062675.1). Classification (NCBI taxonomy): domain Eukaryota; kingdom Metazoa; phylum Arthropoda; class Insecta; order Lepidoptera; family Pterophoridae; genus Marasmarcha; species Marasmarcha lunaedactyla. The sequence goes on from OV281359.1 coordinate 18,417,339, forward strand.
TGAAGTAGAAAAATTGAGATTAGAACAAGAGCGAAAATTACATCTGCTAAAAGCTAAGGCAGCAAGAATGGTATCAAGAAGGATGTGGAGTTGTATAAAGAAGACGAAGATGTCTGTATAATATCTTTTGAACTTATGAAAACCCTTCCAACCCCTGCAATCAGAACAGGCATATGTTATTACAAACGACAACTCTGGACATACTGCCTTGGGATACATAATATGAAAAATGATGATGTATTTATGTTTACATGGGATGAAAGTGCAGCATCACGTGGGCCCCAAGAAATAGAATTCTGCTAATTATATTTTCTCAAACATATTGTTAAATGTAAACATCTAATTATGTACTCAGATCAATGTGGTGGCAAAACCGCAATATTAAGATGGCTCTTTTCTGCCAATACATTGTTTCTAGTTCGGAATATACTACAACTAAAATTGACCATGAATTTCTAGGTAGTGGTCATTCACACATGTCTTGTGATCAAGACTTTGGCCTGATTGAAAAGAAAAAGAGGTTTTTCAAAAACAGTTTTGTACATTTCAAATAAAAAGAATGCAATGGATTATGTATTATGAAATGCATTCCTTCAAACTTTATTTTAAATATTCTAATAATCCAGAAGTTCTTTTTCAAGAAGTTGATTTAAAAAAAAGAAACTCAGTTATTATTGAAAATCTTGCACTTTTATATCCGAATAGCCATGACATAAGTATAAAAAAAAATAGGTATAAATTTATTTATTCATCAAAAGGATCATTCATAAAAATTTACTTTAAAAATGTTATTTCCTCATTTCTCTAGGTATTTCATTATTAATTTTTAGTTATTTTAATACAATTTGTATGTTTCAGTGATATACCTTGTTTTAATTTTAGCCTAACCTTGTATTTAATTTTCTATATTAATCCTGACCCAAAAAGCAAAAGTGGCCCAACCCTCAAAAATGCTACTTAAATTTAATTTTTTAAGCTAATTTAAATGTTATGACAAAGGTAATTAAGTAAAACAACAAGAAAATCATCACATTTTATATTGGTATCCGATTGTTGATCATAAATCAACATCACAATCATGTCTACATTAAGACTGTTTAATTTCTCCAATGCCACTTTCCCAAGGTTAGGTCACTTTTGCGCTGACTGCCTTAATTATATGTATCGTACAAGTCGGGAATCGGTAAACCGCGACACAAACCCACCAAGTTGAATGGTTACTCACTCCTTATAACTAATTAATCAATAATTATGTACTGACCTGTAACTTCCCGTAGGTATTTCCTCTTAGTACATAGGTGATAGCCTGTCAGTTAATGTAAGGGCGTGGGGGCTCCCCTTGGAGGACAAAAATCTTACTATTTTGACTACAATCGATGGTTATTACGAGATTAGAATATATGGTCCACGTTACACCTAGCTTCCCGAAGCTTCTCACACTCAATGTCAAAACACAAATGTTTTTCACTTTCGTTTAAGCGCAACTATAACTCGCGTTTAAAAACACTTAAAAACCAGCGCGGGCGCTATAGGTATTTAACTATCAAATTATTACAAGGCGTCCTACCACGCGGCGATCCTAGCTCAGTCTCTAGAACCATCTAAACATTAATTCATGGAAAAATTCCTCACGGCAGCGAAACAGGCGACAGCCCGGCCGATCCAACATTTCGCGACAAGTGCGGGTAGGTCCTAACATTTTTGTGTTCAATTTATAAATTACCTACATAAAACCTATGGATGCGTTCTATTCCGAACATTATATATCTAGTATTATTATAAATTACCCAAAACTATAATAACAGTTTATAGACGAACAATGCACGACGTCAGATTGTATACTCTCATATCTAGATCACACCCAAAACCCCCTTTCCGTAAACAATATTTCTATACAAGCTCAAACAAAATTGAAAATTCTTTTCACCACACATTCTCCCATGAACAAAGACACGATATCATCAAATTCTGTACACGATCCCGGAGTAAAACTTTACATCGCCGACCATGTTCTTGGTAACTTTCTTGTAAAGAAAAATCCGTGTTACCCGATGCGAAAAGTTTTTAGGATTTCAAATTTCAGTTCTCTTGGTAGTATGCATACGAAGCGACCTCTGCTTGGGCACGGGCAGTCGTGAGGTCAATAAATACAATTGGATACCCAAAGGGAACTATGAAAACTTCGGGCGTGTGTCCAGGGGCTGCGGCAGAATAACATCGCTGCGACACCAGCCGCAACATTACGAGGAGACGTAGCCTTTTGGCTAGCTCGACACTGGCAACTTTCAAGATTTGCTTATGAATTTCGACGATGTATTTTGTTTTCTTTTTTGTGTCATTTTTAACCTGTGCTGTACGTTAATTGAGTTTTTTGATTTCATGTACGCTCATTGTTGTGTGTTGTGTCTGTCAATAAATGTATTTCTATTCTATTCTAAAACTTGGAACTTTATAGTCATTACACAAAAAAAAAAATTTGTAAGAGGTTTTGACCCAGACTGCGCGTTCCTTAGACTTGAAATCTTAACTTACTTCTAGCTAACTCCGGTTTACATTGTTACTTTGATCCGCGCATGTTGGTCTCAATTTTTGGCATCAAAATTAACAAAGCTCGTTTAAAACGAAGCCCTCCAAAATAAACACATATGAAAAGAAATCGATTCGATTTGAACCATCAAAAGACCGCTTACACCACAAATAACTAAACTAAACTTATCATTTTTAACCTACGCAAAAACCAAAACACAATACATTACCAAAACTATTACTAGCAACTACTGATTCGACACCATTTATTACTACAACCATCTGTATAGCCCTTCCAACAAACCTGTAATAACATCAAATTGGATTTCCAAATGCGTAGGCAGTTCATTAATAGTGATGTGCAGAACGCGCCAAGAATATCGATAACTGATTTCGCATGCGGACAAGATGAATATCTCGTGACACGGTTATCGTGACCAGAATGGAAAATCGCAGACAATCGTGTGCGAGTCCGTTTTGATTGGTTAGAAAGCGGTCTTTTTTCCTTCGCGAACAGGATGTGTGAAGCTTTTGTTTGTCGATTTCAATTGCTTTTGAAGTTTCACTATCGTTTGGGTCTTCATTTGATAGGTTTGTTTTTTATCATTCTATCGAGTTAGATTCTTCCTTAAATGAATGTGGAATTAAGACCATTAGGCCTAGTACACAAGAACGCAAGATGACAATCAACCAATATCTACTTTACGACTCACTAGTGAGTTGTTTTTCTCAGAAGGGGCCCTCGCGAATCCCCCTAACGAAATTAATAAAGTGGTGGCATTAACACGGCCAAAGTCGAGGATTGTACAACACAGATGTACACTTACTAAAAAGAAAAAACAAAAGTTATGAGGGATTTACAAAGAAAAAACTTAGAACTATCTTACGATTAATAGGTACCTACGTACATCAGCATATGATACTTTTGAATAATAGTATAGTGGCGAACGATGTACAAAAAAAAATAAGTTATACACATCTCAATAAACTATGAGTCTAAAGAACCTACAATTTAAAAGTATTTTCACACAAAAAACAAAAAAACGATATAATTTAAGTTCATTGATGGTATTTCATAACATATGCGAAACTAAATATACTTCAATTATGATTAATTTAAATAAGTCTTCAAAATACACCATAGACTACAATTCCAACCTTACGATATATTTCATTAACCCGACTTACATCCAATATTTATCAATGTAAAACAACGATACATGCCAAAACATCGAAACAACATACACCCAACTATTGCAACTAACACGTAGGTGTCAGACTTATGAAATTCGGTCATACACCGAACAAGATCAAATCGATATGATACCCATATTTAGAACTAATAACGCAGTTCGACTTTCCGTTTCATTTGACATAAGGTCTTATAAAGTCATGTCACTTTGTGATAAAAATCTTGGCTATCGATATGGGCTGCCCTTATGTGAACTGGTAAATTGTAAACCTTAAGATTATAATTATTCTTATTTTGGTAAGATTAGTTATAATCTTAAGGTTGACTGACTAGAAGTCCTGGGGGTCTAGCCATATTACAATCTACAATCGCTAAAGCTAACGCTACAGAAAACGCTAGAAATGTATGGAGCATATCACGTCATGCTCCATATAGATTACGCGATTTCGATAGCGTTAGCTCTTGTAGATTGTAACATGGCTAGACCCCCTGTGTGGTTTCACTCGTGTAACTCCGGATCTCCGGATTCTAAAATATCTTTCTAATGGCCTGCGCAGACGACGGACGTTTGCCCGCGGACTTTTTTGTCCGCTAAAATAGGTCGCTTACAACTGTATCGAGTAACGCAAACGAGGGATTAAAAGTACCGCGTACAAAAAGTCTCCAGAAAAACCGAGGACATGCAGAGAGCGGACCGGACGAAAGTACGGGGGAGTCCCCGAAAAAAATTGAACTCGTGTGACTAGGCGAAGCAACGCACATGGCGGACTTTAGTCCGTGTTTATTAGAATACATATAAACAAATAATAAAATCTATCTTCTAGATAACAAAATTGGTAATGGACTCGGAATGGAATCGGAATGTATTTTGGAACACAAATAAACTACTGTAAATATACAGCCTACCAAAACAGAGGTTACTTTTACTTCGACAATTTATATAATTTTTTCCTAGAAACACAAGCGAATTCGAAGCCAAAAGCTAGTAATGTTAAATATAAAAGAAATCGATTACGTAACTTTATCACTCATCGCATTAGCAAGGTCAAGTTCAAAGAACTAAACATAAAGAATCTTAATGGCTCCTTAACACATTGCAAGTGATTAAAAAAGCATGAAAAAGAGGGCATACGTCGTTTGTAAGTATGTATAATGAATCGTTTTATTTGTGTTACAAATTTCTGTATTAGAAAGTGCGTAATTGTATAACTGGGTCTTTTTATAGTAAGTAGTGGGTGGGTCCATTAATATTAGTAATTAATTAATAGACGGTCCCACACCAAGACGCCAAACGGTTACTAAAAGTGTACATAAGTATATGCTAATTCAAATTATTTATTTCTGGACATTGACAATTACTGGTTCTTATTGACGTCAAATAAAGCATGAATCTACCGCCAGTTCGGAAAAACCTTCGTGAAGAAGAACTGGCAAGAAACTTCACGGGTATATTTTTTCAAAATCAATTTACAATGTCTTATTATGTCTATACAAAATTATTCTTATCTGCATCTGTTAGCTCGGTAAGTGTTTACTATACTTTAACTAAACTTACTCACGGCCAAAGTGGTGTGGTGGCTAGTAGCCTGTCTCATACGCCGGAGCTCCCAGGTTCGAGTCCTGGTCGGGCCATTAATTTGTGTGATGAACAGATTATTATTGTTTATATTTATTCGGGGTTCCACCATCCGTAACAAAAGCTCTGCTTACTTTGGGGCCGTATTGTCGCTCTGTTTGTCTGGGGATATATTATTATTATACTTCGTCTTAGACTAGATTTGCTAAGCAAAATTTATTACAAATAGCGCCTTAAGACACCCATCGTCATTTCTCATAACGGCCGTCATACGAGGGTGGATTGAAAATTTCTCGGCCTAAATAAGAAAACACAGGAATAATGCAATTTTTATATTTATTTCTCTACATACTCTCCTCCTAGGTCACAGCACTTAGTCCAGCGGTCCTTCAAAGCCTTGATCCCATTTAAATAGAAGGTCTCGTTAAGGTCTTCAAAAAAGGCACCTACGGCCACTTACACCTCCGCATTGGTAGAAAATTTCATTTCACCTAAGTGTTTTTTTTAATTTTGGAAATAGGTGGAAGTCAGAAGGTGCCAAGTCAGGTGAATAAGGGGAATGAGGAAGCAATTCGAAACCACAATTCACTATTTGAGCCATCGATCCTGCAGATGTGTGAACACGAGCATTGTCCTGATGAAACAAAACTTTCTTGGTCACAATCCTGGTCTTTGAGACTTTATTTCTTCGCGTAAACGACGTAAAAGTGTACAGTAGTATGCAGAATTTATAGTTTGACCTCTTTCTAAGTAATCAACCAAGATGACACCCTTAGAATCCCAGAAAACCGATGCCATTACCTTGTTTACTGAAAAACATACCTTGGCTTTTTTTGAGGGTCGAAGATCCGGGTCTCTTCCATTGTTTGGATTCAGGGGTATAGTGATAAACCCATGTTTCGTCCATAGTAACAAACCTTGCCAAAAATTCGTTTGGGTTTGCTTGAAAAAGCTCTAAACAGTCTCTAGAAATCGTGAGCCGAGTTCGTTTCTGTTCAACTGAAAGGAGCCGCGGAACCCATCTTGCAGACCTTGTGGAATCCTAATTCGTTACAGATCATGTTTTGTGTACGTTCATATGAAATCCTTAGAGCTTCAACTATCTCAGATACCTTCAATCTTCTGTCTGCCATGATGAGATCACATATTTTTTCGATGTTTTCCGAAGTCGTAGCTGTAGAAGGCCTTCCAGAGCGGGGGTCATCTTTGATGCTTTCTCGTCCACGTTTAAATTCAGCTGTCCACTTGTTTATCATTGTATACGACGGAGCAGATGTTCCTAAAGTAGCCACCATATCTTCATGAATCTGCTTTGGAGTTAAGTATTTCTTATGTAGGTATTTGATCACGGCATGGTGCTCTAAACTATCCATTTCCAAAGTTGATAAAACTTACTCTCACTTAATGTTCAATAAAATAAATAATAACGCATGTATTTAAAAAAAAATCACAGAGACTGACAAAGAGTCTAGGTTTTATATGGAAGAATTTTTATAATAATATGAGAACGCTATCTATGTTAGGCCGCGAACTTTTCAATCCACCCTCGTACTGAGAGGACTTATCCTCTCAAAATCAAAATCAATTTGTTCGTGTAAATATAATGAATAAAGTTTAAAACTACAAAACCGATATCAACAATTCTTTCACCATTTGGCAACTTCATTATTCAGGAGTGCTATTTTATCTGGAAGATCCCACGGGGTCGGAAGCTACCCTGGTGACATCGTGCGGGATTCCTAGTTCCACATACCCTAACGGCCGCAATGATTGCTAAACGAATCTGTACTTGATCTTAACCAGAAAGTCTAGATTCGCTTAGCAAAGAAACCGCCTTTGAACCATTTCACGTAAATGAGTTCGGACGTAAAACTACTAAGATTCGGCTAATACCAGGAAGCTACAATATCGATAAAGTGTGCTTTTATCAGAGTAGTCCCTTTAATCGAGAATCAACGAGGGTAAAACCACAACTGATGTTTTAATACTAATCTGAGAACAAACATCTTTAAATCCTACTCTCAGTTTTTCACAATCCCAGCTAACACTATAAAACCAAGAACACACATGTTTGGGCCGGCACGTTCGGCTCGTCAGTAATTCTTGAATGGCAATAACAGCCCGATCCAATGTATAACCATAGTCGGCAATTGCCAATCGGGCAGTACACTCGGGCTTAATACAGGTTGGCATTTTCGTCTCCCCCCCCCCCCCGCTCCCCAAACCCGAACGACACTTTTCTCGGACGTTCATCTACACAAGGGCCCGAAAAAGTGGTAAACCGCCATAGACGCCTCCAAATTTTGTCTCGTCATGAACCTCATATACATACGTACGTTGAACGTAACCTTGTAGTTATTGCACACAATGGCATTAAGCAAACCGACCGTTTAGCATAATAATTGGGTCAGTATTTGAAAACAATCGCATGTTAATTTTGAAAGAAGAAAAAACAAAAGGTGGGCGTTATTATGTTTACGTCCGTTTGTTACGAGATCTTGGTTTAACGTTTTCTTGAATTCCAAATATATGGCGTAGATTCGGAAGGCAAATTTTAATTATACACTTTCTATTAATTGGAAAACAAGCCAAAAACGTAACAAACATATTTACAATTTTGAAAAAGAAGACCGAGAATAGATAATCGATACACTACATTTTATACTGATGACAGTAAAATGAACGTACGATTTTAAAAACTCCAAATTGATGTCAGTGTAGTGGTGATAGAGAAAATAAGATCATTAAAGAAAGTGATTTCAAATTTATAAGAAACAGTTGTATAATCTAATGATTTTTGTTCGGGTCAGACATCATGGCTGGACGTCAATACAAACAAAGGCCAAATTTGTCTTAAGTTGATATAGGTATGTATATGAGTAAAATTGTGCCCCTTATTTTTGAAATAAGTAAACAGTGTCCAATTTAAGGTGAGTCTGAAATCTTTAGAACTTATCGAAAACTTCGTTTACGAGTTGACAGCCCACGTAAGACATTATAAAACTCCATGTGCCCAAAAATATTTCGGGTAACCCACAAATTATCTTAAACAGATCACATCTTACAAAGAAAGCCGCGTCCTATATCTAACCAAGTCTAATTTATTTCATCTTTATTTAGACGTTGAAAATACCTGGAAATAACTACACGCCCAGAGTAAAAGCATTTCGAGTTGCGAAAGACATACAAATGACTTCGTAAGAACGTGATATAGGCTTTTATTGGTCAACAAGACTTCCTTTTTATATGTTATTTCCTCATAAAAAGGGTGTTATGTTTTCAGAATTCATACATGTCTGCATCAATAGTTTTATTGGAGCAAATGAAATATGCGAAACTAGCTTTTGTTTAATTTTCCCATTAATGATCGAGTCGAATCTACGAAATATGAGTCAAAATCGTTCAATAGCTTTTACTTAGCTTTATACTGTTATTATAAAGTAAAAAACATTTATTTATCGATACAATTTGTGTCCGAAAATCTTCATCGTCAAATTATATACCTTCTGTCCCAGGTATTAATGAATTCGTTTATTAACGAGTGCCGAGTGAGTGTTTATAAAAGAGGTTGTTATTTTTCTCCTCTCAGTCGACCTGTAATACATTTTAAAAGCCGAAGTTGTAAGTTGTTCGCCTGAGTTTCATTAAGCGTTTCTAATGTAAACCAATTTTGACACATTTGATATCGATAAACTCCTAAATTAATGAAACTGAATCGGTTTTGACTAGTCCTCTACACACTACTCTACATTGGGTTGTACTACAGCCAGGCATTATTCAAGACGTACCACGGACTAGAGTGAAACCGCGCGAAAACTTGGATCTTTTTATAAATTTGGTAAAAATAAACCTACTACTATACTGTAAGTTTAATGTTAGACATACAATACAAAAACACTACATTCATCCATCACTACAAAATACAAAAAAAACACAAATAGTAAGTAGTACAGAGATTGATTTTAGGCGGCATTATTAATAAGAAGCAACTTCTTAATAAATAAATACATAAAATATATATAACGGTTAAATAAAAGTTCGTATGTCCACATTAGTTAGCTGAAACAAACTTCTAAGGAAAGTCACTGGGGAAAGCTAGTCTTACCCACCGTGACGGCCTTAATAATTCTACTACTTGTTATCAGCAGGCTTGCCTACAGTTGCTAGACAGACCTGACATCTACCTTCGAAATAATTGCTTTTGTATGTAGATTGTACTGCGAATATGCTTTTAAACAGAGCTTGTAATGATTATAACAAGAAATTTAATTCTGTAGATATGTTTCATTCTAGTGTGATTGTTTATAAAAGGAAAATTAGGGAGGAGCTCATTATGCATTAATCTCTATTGTTATATTTTTGTTTATTTTGATTAAATTGTAATAATGTAATGTTTATTTTTATGTATTAGTAATGATTTAACTTTCAAAATTTGTATTGCTGTCACTACCTTAATTGAGTTAGTTATTGGTGGAAACTTTATTGATTTGTTATATTATTTATATTAATATATATAACTGTATTTAAATATTGTATGTTTCCCAAATAAATAAATAAATAAATTTCCTTACGATGTTACGATGTACCTTCACCGTTAGAGCGGTCAACTCCATGTACTTAAGTTTGGCAGTCTCCGTGGATCGAAGCCGGGACCTTACGAGGGTTTGAGGGAGTTCGTCGATTGGATACTTATATTGGATTGGAGATAAGAAAAATTTTGTAAAGACATAAAGAGACACTGTAAATTTATTTTAAAAAAGAAATATACCCGTGTAGCTTCTTGCCGGTTCTTCACGAAGAGTTTTCCGAACTGGTGGTAGAGTCATGCTTTATTTGACGTCAATAAGAACAAGTAATTGTCCATGTTGAGAAATTAATATTTGAATGTGAATTTTGAATTTGACGATCAAAAAGCAAGTGCCGCTCAGTCAGAAGTCTTCTCCAAGCCTACTTAAACCCGACCAACGCCTAACCCACTGGGTCATTACCACATTTACTTTCACCAAGCTATCGGTGTAGCCCATCAGTGCACCCACATGGCGACACCTACTATGATGTCGAATGGATGTGGGTGCTTCGACTGTTGTGCTGTTGTGTTGCGATATCTCGAAGGGCTCGGGAAAGATGGTGTAATTTTGGTAAATTATATGGTGAGTACGATTGAAGATAAATATTGATCTCTGATCATGGTATATATTAAACTAATTTTCGATTTAAACTGAAAACGAACTAAGAATCGAAATTTACCGGCACAACATTTGTTTCGCAGAGGTTACTCAACTTATATTCAAAATTTGTTCAATTAAAAAAGCAAAACATTAACTTACGATCAACTTGAATGTTAACCTCATAATAAGGAAACAACATTGTGGTTTGCGATATAATGGAAATCACGTTTTCCACTCTGAACCAAAACCACGAAACCGTACCAAACTATTAAAAAAGGTTAAGGACTTTTAATGGTCCATGGATATAAATTTCAGTAAATCGCCATTATCTACAGCAGCAATAAAGAGGAATTTCGCTTGGTTTCATTTATAAGCAATGAACTTAGAAACAATCGTCTAATATTAAAAATGCATCACACTCGTATGAGCGTACGAGAGACGCGAGCAAAATCGTGGCAGTTTTTATTATTTGCTGTATACCTTACAGCCACACTCAGAGCCGTTAATAGTTACTTAAGGCGTTCCCAAGTATAGATTTTGGTTTGCGAATTTATCCTTTATGTATACCTTATCTAATTTATAAGCGACAGAAAATCTATAATTAACAGCACCCTCAGTACGTTTGCCGTCGCTCGGTGCGGTCGTTTGATTACAAAAATATCAATTGTCATCACTTATAAATTGGCGTTTCTACAGAATCTTCGGTATGATGATCTTCATTATAAACCAACTACGTATAAAAATAACGAACAGAATAAAACTTCAAACTTTAAAAAACACACTTTGATATTTAAATCAAACCTTGCACCTGACAGCCACTGGACATCTTGGCTTCACGCCATTGCTTGGTTAAAACACACTTTCCGTTCTCGACTTTAGTAGAGATATTCTAGTAACGACTGGCGGTGGTCATTTACATATATGTTAGGTACATACATAGGGTAAGAAGTAGGTCGTGTAACTATGGCTTAGTAACTTTAGTAACAGACGTGCTAGATAGATACGCCTCTTTACTTTTTTGGTCAACGGTCGCACTGCAGAATAAAGGTTAAAGAAATGGGGCGCGACTTCGCGGATTTATGTATACGTAACATTTTTTAAGTATTGAACTTCAGCGTAATCATCTGCATTGATTTGTAATATTCTAGAATATACTACGATAAATAAAAAGTCATAATAATGATAATAATAAATGATTTATTGTTTCTGCTCTCATAAATAGAATAAAGTAAAATTTATGTTTACAAATTTAGGAAGTACATTGCAAAAATAATAATAATAAACCCCCAGACAAACACACCAACTGTATTGCCCCAGAGTAAGCAGAGCTTGTGTTATGGATGATCATACAGTGAACTGGGGGGTGCCCTGAATGAACAAACATATATAAATAACAACAACCATGACCCGAGAACAAACATCTGTGTCCATCACACAAATGAATGCCCCGGCCAGGACTCGATATCTGGGACCTTCGGCGTATGAGGCAAGGCTACTGAACACTACGCCACTCGGTCGTCATCAAAAAATAAAACTATGCGAGAGGCTGGCGTCTGGCACTAGGACACCTGTTTGACAGATTATCACGACAAAAAAAGTAAATGTAGGTATGGCTTTTTGGGAGCTAAGTTTAAAACATAGATATTGTCGTTATTTCATAACAAATATTCTGTACTATTTTATTTATTTTTTTTTTCACAGGAAAACTTACAGCTAGGATTTATTGTGAATACATTTTTGCATATACAATAGCCAAATAAAGTTTCACTTATAGATATTTTCACAATCACATAAATGAAAAGAAAAGAAACAGCCACAGAAACCAGTCGTATAAAAAAAAATTAATAATAACAACAAGATATCAACACAGAAATCTCCTACCAGAGTTGTGTGGTTGTAAGATTTTTTTTTTTAATTTATTTGTCTATCTATAGGGATAGTTGCGTAGTTTCACCCCCGTAACTCCAGATTCCAAGCGATTTTCGGCTGAAATAATGCCTTAAACTTAGTTAATAAGCCTAGCTAATCGTGAAAAAACTATAAAAACCGGTTTAGTACTTTCAGAGTTTTTCGATAACGCACAAACAAGCGAACAAACATATTCCCTCTTTATCGATATGACGATATCGAATATGACGGGACAAAAACCCAAAACTCATGAAGTACTTGTGACGTAATATAAGAATATTCTCTAATTTTAGTTTCTCGTGTATCCTCAGTTATATTCAACCAAAACCTTGTCTTTAACCGTGTCCAAATAGCTACCTTGTCAACATATCTATCCTTGGGCCACTTGACTAATTTCACTTCTAATCCGACCAGACGTTTTCGTGAAATGTATTTATAAACGCACACACAAATATTTACGTCTCGTTCGAAATAAGCTGACGTTAGATTTAATATAAATATGCTGTTTGTTTTGATTTGCGGATTAAAGTATAAATTATAATATAGAAGGCGGATTTTTCTGTGAAAATCTAAGAGTTATACTACTTCAGACTAGTTGTTAGTGGTTAGTACTAAACGTAATTACTTTGACGCCTTGGAATTTTGTATAAAACTGAAATTTGTAACAGGGTAATAATTTTAATTTATTCAAGATATTTTTTTTTACTTTGTCATGTGGTATGGGTGCCGATGGTAAGTGTGCCTAAAGCCATCAATAATCGGAGTAGTATCGATTAATTATATTGTTATTCATTGATTATCAATTACTGATGCGTTACCGACCATGTTTAGTTATAATTGCCTTTGTTCCAGTAATTGATCTGGCTGTTCCCTTCCTTTGACCGGAACACAACCACGTAAACGTGGTTATTATGGCGGGAAAAATAGAAAGGACTGTAGCCCCCCCCGCCCCAGACGTCTTAACATGTAAAAAAACTGTAACCAAAAAAATAAACTGTACCACCACATTAAAACGGGTGTTTCTTTATAATAACAATACCAAACCCTTCATGCGATTTTAATAAACTCTGACAGATCAATCTGCGCCCACGCAGATTTCTCTATCTATTTATTCGTTACACGAATGGGCCGATTTTGGTGCGGTTTTTTTCTATTTGGTAGCTAAATTAATTATTTCATAAAGCATGTTTGATAGAAATCGATTCAGCCCTTCAAAAGTTATGGATCCTCTAAAGTCAGTCGGAGGGTTTTATTTCTGTACAAACACAAAAAAGAAGTCCGAGAGACGTTACGAGCAAAGCCTAGTAGTAAATAAACACACGTATTCCGTCAGGTTCAGTATTGACACAGTTGCGGCTACATTTAGTTTCTTTTCTTCTTTTAAAATATTTATTGAAATGTAGCAACAAAAGAGTTTTTAGACAGTTCAATATTAATGAGGTTTTGGTTTTTTGAGGTTTTATCAAACTTTTTTACTTTTTAATCTTTAAATAAAGAAGGTTTGGTATAAAACGTGAATATGGGAAACCTACATAAAGTAACTCATTATCAAACCTTATAATGTTGGCCTAGATTGTGAAAATGTTTACCTGAAACAATTACAAATAAAAATTAGCATAAAAAAATATCAAAAAATGAAAAGTAAATTTTCGTGATTGAAGAATTACTAAAATTGGTTATTAACAAACTATGTCTCATGTTTGTAATTTGAGATGAGATCAAATTGTCTAAAAGTTAGTCTTCCGTATTATTTGACGACGAGGAGAAAATGTTCTGCGCCAATCGAAAGGGCAACATTGAGAAAGGTGGGTAACTAGCTCCCGACACACGGCCCTCAAAAATCTTGTTTCGGTCGCCTCATTTTACTTGCCAAATCGTTCGGTCACTACGTGACAGTATGCGACACGACACTAATACAGACAGCTAAATATTTCGTCTCACTCGCACGTCCATGTTTTGCATCATTCCATCTCAGCAATAAAATTGAGTTTGTGTAAGTAAATGTAGAAGTAGTACTAGAGCCATTTTTCGGAAACGAAATGTATGAACGTCATCAATCGCCCTTCAACATACTCTTTGTACAAACAGACACACAAAACTTCTCCGATAAACATATCATATTTGCGTCACATAGATGCAACATCCAGTTTTACTAAAATGCCAGCAAAACAAGATTTTTAGTTTTAAAGCCATAACTGTATGGTGATATTTTTAATATTTAGAGAATCATGTGATTGATACAAGAAACAAAAAAAATTTTTTTTTTTAAATTACACGTTTGATTTTGATATTTCTGTTTCTGCGCCCAACTCGTGGATCTTGCTACTTTTACAGCCAAATCTCTGGGATGTTGCTAGATTTGCAACCACAGATCTTATTTATCATAAAAAAATCACAACACATATGATATTTTATTATTTTATTTTATTTTATTTTATTTAGGATAAAAAACAGTTACACAGTAACAGATTAGCTTATACATATGAAACATTAAATAAGAATTAACCATGTAACCAGCACCATTATCCACATATAAGTTAAGTTAACTCAAATAAGTGAGTGGCAAAAAAATAACATTAACAAAAGGTAATTACAGAGATGATCGTAACATAGTTGACAAAACAAAATAAATAATGCAGTTCATCCTATAACATCTGGGTTACTTATTGTTGACAAAATAGCTGTTATACATTTCTTATATTGTAGTTTTTTGAGATGAAGTATATCAATTTTACAAAACATTTCGTTGTGATTTTTCATTATTCTGTTAATGGGGTCGCGTTCCCCCGCGTTGGTACGGCAAAACTTTGGCATAAATATCCGTTTGGTAAAATCATAGAAAATGCAAACGCACCGAGGTGGTACATTTCACAATTTCGTACAGAACCAGTGAGCAGAACGGAACGGAACTGTATTGCGAGAAAACTGTACGGTGCACCGCGAGTTTGTAGATTTTTCAGGTCATTTACCTACGTATTCGGGCCGTCATTAATCGCCACTGCAAAGCTGAATCCCTGACACAATAAAAGTTTTCACCTCTTGACAAGTATCCGTTCGCCGCAGTGTGATGAAATATTGGTTCATGTTGCTATTCTTTTTTAAATTTCTAGAAGAGTCTGCGATACGAGACTATTAACAAAGGGGTTTATTAAATCAACAAAACGAGGGGTGCTATAAGTAGGCCCACGTAAGATACAAATCTGAAGAAAGTTTAGATGTTCCGAGATTCTTTTACTTTGTGATTTAACCAACGGCATGTACTTAGTTCAAAATTAGAACACTACAAAGAATATTTTCGACTACTTATAAAAACTATCTGTCCTATGAAACTCCACAACGTATTAAAGAGATTGGCACGATCCAAAATAAACCCAATGCATCTACTATAACGATTCAAACTTGCAAACACAACAGACAGCATTTGAACATCCGGACTGGAACTGTGGAACAGGACAGGTTCATGTACGGGGCGTGGTTTAATATATCTATGATAATAAATAGATCTCCAGACAATCACACTTACTGTACGGCCGCAAAGTAAGCAGACCTCGTGTTAAGGATCACCAAACAGCGAACTGGGGGTTGGGTGGGGGAATCCAGAGTAAACTTACATATATATAAATATTCATAGTTCTAAATATTCATACTTACTTTGGGGGCACACAGTTGTTGTGTTTGTATGGGCATCTCTCAGGAACTTTACAGATTTTTCAGACTAATGAAAGTAAAAGATTTTAAACGATAACGCATTAGACCCACTAAAAATATCGTTTCAAATAACCAACTGTACAACAAGCACATCAGAATGCATGCGGTTGGAGGTCGTGAACAGAATAATGCGTCGTTTTATATAGTAAAAGTTCGTTTTATTGTATATAGAATATACAGAATTATATACAGAATTATTTATAGTCTGGCCAGCGAGCCGTGGCAGTCGAATTTTCATGAATCCTGAATCTGGCAACACTATTTTCTCGTCAAATGAACAGTTATTATTTCCTTTTTTATCGATCTTGTTATTAGTTACATTACTACCTAGTTTTAAGAAAACTCATTAGCAAACAATCAAAGTATCAAAAATCATCTGAGAAGTAGTTTACAGTGTTGACAGTCTATTTATTTTATTTTTTCCAGCCGTTTTTTGATCGTCACGACTCGCTGGCCAGACACCACATGTAAAATTTTTGTGGCACTACACACCTAAGCGGGCTGGCATTTCACAGCACTACCTAAGCCGAATCCAGCCCGGCTTAGCGGATCTTGTAAGGTTGAGCAGCGCCATCGAATTCACTTACAAGTAGCCCCGAATGTAACACCTGGCGCTAATCCAATAAATCTTACATATGTAGTAATTGCTTCGGGGCAGCCTTGTCGTGCAACAAATACTGCCGAAACAAACGTGCCGAGTCGCTTATAACTGTAACGCCCAATATTAAGACGCATATACGTAGATTATTTTTGATGAGTCAGTAAAAATATGAATATTAAGATTTTGCAAGTTGGTACCAATGTGAAGTAAGCCAGCGATATGCTTAAAAAAACATACACAAAAAAACTGTACTATATGCTTTTATTTGTACAGGTAATTAAGTAACTTAGTAACTGCAACATAAATAAATTATAGTTGGCAATTCAACAAATTGCATGAAATCAAATCGAGTGTGAAAACAGTTTCGCAAACGGACGGCCCGACGAACGTAAGCGCATAATTTTACGCAATCCTTCACAAAACAATGTAACTGATTTGTTTTAAATAAGTTATTTATCAAGAGCATATATCTATCATAGGTCTATATCTTTTTTTTATATTAGTTTACATTTCAAAGAAATATATATTGTAAATATGTAAATATAACGATTCGTTTTGTTGTCCTCAACTTTTTATAACATATCGTATCAAGTAGGTAGGTGCAATTATGCGGTACCCAATCCGCGTTGATTAAGATTATAGTCGTGTTATGTGTGATAACTTTTTTGTCACTATTTATTAAGGGAGTTTTAGTACACTGGACTGTGTCACTCCTATGAAGTACAATTCATCGGTAATTCATAACAACATAAAAGTAATTACTTAATTAACTTAATATTTAAAAACAATTGAACTATTTATTTTAAACATGTATTAGAGTCTAATCTGCTAATACAACATTCTTGATTTCTTTGATAGCGGTTTCGAACGTATGCTGTTACACTCGAGTATATTACAAGAGTAAAATTTTTAAAATTGAGCTTCTTTCCTGTTCGTTCCGTACATTCCATCATTGTATGCTGAGCCTCTTCTACAAGTCTACACAGGCTGCAAATGTTTGGTAACTTAAAAACAAACGAACATCTGTATGTTCCCCACGTTATTTTAAGCATATATAATGTACAATCATGTTGTTTACACTGTGAGATTCGAATGTAGGAGCGGGCATCTCCTAATACAGGTCCTTGAATCCAAACCCTCTTAGTATAATTTGTAAATTTAATAAAGAGTATTGAATTTTGTTTGGAATATGCTAAATAATAATAAAAAATCGAACAGTGCAATGCAACGGATTCAGTCATCTCATTATGCTGCATGTGCTGATGCCTCCCATATACACTACATAAGGTTGATGTACAAAAAGACTCAATCATCTCAACGGTAAGAATTTAAAGTTCCTAAACGTACACACGTGTTGAGCCTCAGACATTTTGTCAAAGAGTGTAACTCAAATCTAGAACCAAACTAACATTTCTCTGAAACAGCACACAAAAACTAGAAAACACCAGTTAACGAGATTCACCACAGCGTTAAGATAATGCCCTCATTCATAATTTGACATAATTAGCCGAGTATACAATTAAAACCGACGTGGCTGTGGTCATGAAACAAGGCCAAGTTTCGAAGTTTATTACTTTTGTTGAAATAGAGCGTTGATAATATCGTTCATTATGATGGTTATAGCAGTGTTGGTATTGGTTACATCCGCAAGCCGGAACCATGCAGGTGCAAAACGGATACATATAATCTGATATTTAAGTCGACCCACTCTTTTAGATATTGTCCACTATTCTTCGTACTTTATGTCCGCTACAACCCCGCGTAATTAGACTATTGCTGTCCTTTGCTGGAACTTAGCTGCTGGCTAATCTTGAGCTAAGCGCATCCATCCACTCCTAGCCACCTCCTTCAAGTTCTATGTCCATCGCACTAGAGGTCGTTCTACACTACGTCTGCATTGACGTGGTCGCCACTCAAAGACAAGATGACTACGACGAACCTAATGCCACTTCAATTTGCGGACCCTCCTAGCTATGTCCTAGATAACCTCACTTTGCATTTTGTTCACTACTACCAAACTAGAAAAGCCGTATCTCACTACAAGAGCAACAGCTTCACCCAACTAAGGAGATGGTTCAAGGCAATGTATCGTCCACCACATTTGCCAGCTGTGCTTTGCCGGGACTTAAACATTTCCTCGAAATAACTCCCTCAGTATGTGGGTGTCTTACATTTTCCTACGCCCTTAGAACAGTTAGCTTAATATACAAAAGACGTAAACTTACGAGTCCGGTAAATATGATCGAGAAGCCATAAAACATGAGTCGTTATTTACAGTTCTATTCATCCACCAGAACTTATACAAGCTTCGTTGACGAAACCAAAGCTCGCAAGCAAAAATAACAGACATCAAAAATACTGAAGGATAACAGTGAAAGTAACAGCGCTCGAAAGTAGCAAATATCATTTGCGACACATCCATGAAGCCGATTTCCACACAACGACGCTTGTAACACATTATGCTAATTTTGTTTACTTGCGAAGAGGAGATATTTCGTTTTGCTCATGAAACACTACGAAAACGCGTTAGATGTTGAAGGGTTGGAGCAATGGAGCAAAGGAAGAACACGCTTTGCAAGTTTACGTTTTCAACGCACCAAAATTTAAAGCTCAATTCTCTTCACAAGGTATTCAAAACGCTTTCAAAATTATACTTTATTTTGATGGCCGAGTAAGGTCAGTGATATTAGCCCTGCCTCAAACGCCAGAGGTCTCAGCTCCGATGAAGGCTGACAGCATTCCCATGCTACAGCCGGCAAGGTGGTTTTTACTGGGTAGGTGCCACTTTGGTAAGTCCCACATCACCGTCACGGAAGTCGGTTGCCTGCGGCGGTATGCATAAAGCATCTTCCACCTCCCTCCCGTGAGGGTGCTGATTAGGCAGCATAAAAAAAATAAAAAAAAAGTCTGGTCGGGGCATTCATTAGAAACATCTGTTTGTTCTCGGATCATGGGTGTTTATACTTATATATGCATGCTAATTTTGTTCCCCCAGTTCGCCGTATAGTGATCCATAACGCAAGCTCTGCTTACTTTGGGGCCATGCTACGATTGGTGAGTTTGTTTTAATATATCACATGGGGTCCTAAGCACAAACTTTCATTTCCCATCCAGTGAACGAGATGACCTGATAGTACCTACTCAGTCATACAATGGGTTCAATTTGTATACGAGGTCGAATTTCTTCTATAAATTCCATTAATTTCATAATTCCATTCCAATACACCATAAGGGGTCGTAGTCAAACTGTATACCTACTATTTAATGTGTTTAAAACTTTTGAAAAAGAGAGTTAGCCGGGAGGTATCTGCCGCTGCCTATTTTTCCTCTGGATCTATCTATAATACCCTTTGAAAGTGGAAGTTAAGGAGCCCTAGCAAAGGTAGCTGCATGAAGTGATGGCTACGGCGCAAGTTGTATTTACGCCATGATGAAGATGTAAAAAAATTAGACTTTAATTAAGTGTATATTTTTTTACCAATTTTGAAATTTACAAGAATTTCGTCAAATTTGGATGTATTTCCTTGTCATAAATCACACAATATATGATCAAAACAATGACATTGTCAAAGGTGATGAGTGGTGGGGATGGTGATGGGATTTTTCTTAATGTGTGACGTATTTTCACCAATACCAAAATATTATCGTCCAAAGTCTTAGTTAATCGAAACTAATATTATAATTAATGCGAAAGTAAAATTTTCTGTAACTATGTCACGTCCGAAAAACTTGCATACACATTGTCATCCAGAAAAGGACAAAAATCATAGTGAGTGCCATCCACGAATAGGCGCCACATTTATTTTTCAGTCTATTGATTGTATTGTGCGACCTAGACCAAAAGTGGGGAGCGTTTTAGTGGATGGCCTCACTATAACTTATCATACTAATAAGCGAGCGAAACCGCAGCCAATATCATATATTTCTAAACAAATTCTTCAATGCCACGAAGTAACAGAGGCCACAAAAGATTTGCGAACTGCAGCATCTGTTAGTATTTCATTGTCAATTCAATATAACGAGATGCGCTGATGGTACTGTCATACAATGGAAGGAATTTGAATTAGATTGGATAGATTGTAGATTGTTGGTACTTTGGGCATGAACGCACGGTGTTTTTTTATAGCAAATTAAAATTCAAATATTTATTTCTGAACATTGACAATTACTTGTTCTTATTATAATTAATATAATTGAGTATTAGCCTATGCCGGAGTACACGAGTTCACCTTCGTTTCTGTTTCCGATGAAATATACCATTTCACTCCCTTAAGTATACACATATCGTAAACCTTCCTTATATATTAAAATGTTCAGCTTCCTAAATCTAGGGAACAAGCGCTTGAGGTAGGGTAATAAAATAAAATAAGGTAGGCAAATAAGGGTAAATTTAACCAATGCAAAAAATACACAAAAATGGCTATCTCAGTATAAGTTTACTCTGGGATAAAGAATTTGTTCTCAGTTTAGATTTTAAATCTGGTTAAAAAGCGTTTTACTTCATATAATGAATCGTGAAAACTTTATGAAATATTATTAGAAGTTGTTGGCACGACGGTGGCTCGGCGACATGTTTCTTTAAGATTTTTTCATAATTAAACCTTGTTATTTTACTGATAATATAAACAACTTACTGCTAAAAACACCGCTAATCTATTTATTTTCTTCGCACATTACCTTATCAGAAGACTTTTTGACCCTCCAATAGGAATAACAACAATTCCAAAAAGAAAAGGTTATCGAACGCTCATGTACGAACAAATTTCTATTGTTAATACCTAATTAAATTTGATAAGAGGTTGAATTCAGTACATTCGATGTATTCTTTTTAACTTTAAATATTAATTAAAGGCGTAAATGGCATTTTTATAACATTTTATTTTAATTAAATTAGGTTATACCCGATAAAGCTCTTTGTTTTAATGAGAATCTACACCAATCAAGAACCTAGAACAAACTTTTTTATTTTGGTAAGTTTATTATAGAAATGTTTGTTCCAATCAGTATTAGCGTCGGACGACGGGTCGCTCACTTCCCTCTAATATGGTTGAGGAGGGCGATGGCTGGATCCCGCGTTAACTCGTGAACGGGTACCGTTTGAGGGTGTTCATCGTTTAGATAGTTGGGGGGAGGGAGACTTGCCCAGCTAACAGTTGCAGATAACAATAATTTTGTAATAAGAGATATAATAAATTATTTTGAAAAAATTGTGGCCGTGAAGTTTCTTGCTAGTTCTTGTTCACGAAGTTTTTTCCGAACTGGTGGTAGTGTCATGTTTTATTTGACGTCAATAGGAACAAGGAATTGTCAATGTTGAGAAATAAATGTTTGAATTTGAATTCAAACCTGCATTCTCAGGAGTATGAGGCTTTTACCAGAAACACCGAGTGGCCGTCAACGTTCGTAAAAAAATATATTTAAAATACCCAATATTGTACTGTGCAAAATCGACACCAACTTTGGGTTGGGAAGAGAAAATCTAAAAAAATATAAAGGTAAAGAAACATTTGGAACACGGCGTGCTTCGAACTATCTCAGAATTATCAGCTAAGTGGTAAAATAAAAAGCGAACCTCCGACGCAAAAAGGATGTATAACCGCCTCTTTCAGCGTTGGTTTGATATGACTGGCTGTGGCACCATAGCTCACAAACGGCTGATCTGATTTTGATGAACTTTTTTTTTTGTTTGCAAGTTGAAGGAATCCAGAATGTTCATTCATTGCCATGTTTCAATAGAATCTGTTCAGCCAATCAAAAGCTGTGCGTGACTTTTCCGTCAGTCGGGGGTTTGTGCTTACAAAGAACTTGTCTAATATATAGTGAAGAAAATCCAACATATGACAATGGACAATAATAGTGTCACATGTTTTCAGATATGTATTCTATGTAGTATGCAACAAAGTCGCTTTTTATTTGATCATTTAGCTGAGATAAGTCTGAGTAGCCCAAGTACGTTTTATAGATTTCAGCCTTGGATACGTAGTGAAATATTTAACTATAGGTATTTGAGTCTTCAGTTTGTTGAATGACGACCATGTTTAAGTAAGAGCTATAACGTATTTTCCATTCCGTGCACATTCGAACAAACATCCAGTAATATTGAATTCTCCTCGTATTTTGGGTCCGAAAACAAATATATTATTCGAATCTAATTAAAAATCGAAATCTAAAACCGGAACCACATAATTGGATGCCAAAACAAATTTAAAAAACCAATCTCTGTAAACGTGTACATTCAAATGAATTCCAGCTTTAAAAATAGTTCCATTGCCCAATAACGAAAACAAACTTAAAAAAAGTAAAAAAAAAACATTTGAAAACAAAAGGCGGTATATGCCAGTGAGTATGCACAAAAGAGTTCTGTCATGCATTTCAAGTTTTGAACTAAAAGGGCTTTCTTTTTAAATCCACGGGATTCGGAGGGCCACTCCTGTACTAATGGTACGTTTCGGTACTTGGTACCTTTTGTGGGAGAGTTCAATGAACTTTGATCAGCTGTTTTCGTTCTAATGGTGTTTGGAATGGAAATAATGAGAGTAGAAATATTTTAGTTTTATTTTGCTCAGTTTTTTGTCTGTACTGTGTATTGAAATCTTTGTATTATCAGTAATTATTTATGTGGAGATGTTTGTCGACGAGATATGCCATTTATTGTACTTCATTTCCAGGTACATACAGTTATCGAAATATTTAAAAGAAACGAAGTGACCAACAATCAAAACAACTATTGGGAAATAACTGTTGGCTAAAAACAATACAAACGACATTTTAATAGTACTTTCAAAATACCGCTTTATAGTGGTGATGTTGCCCAGGAAAACACTTATATTATCCTTCAAATAACATTTAATTATTACAAACACAGTTTTAAACATGAAATTAGTCGTAAGTACATAAATTAAGTTTGATTCCGCAAACCCTAGTGTCCCAGCCAAGGAAAAGATAAGCATATCCTACGCAATTAACACATCGATCCGACTCGTTTGGCTGCCGCGCGCGCACTCTGCCGGGTCAAGCGGGAATGCGTAACCAAAGGCGGCGAGGGATGGGAACTAGACTCTAGTGATGTACTAGGGCTCGCTATAGTCTCCCCCTCCAAGTCACGAATACGTCCCGAACGTGACTTGGACGGACGTCCGCGCCTACGCTTATGTTCAATAACCTGGGATGAACCAACATACGGAGTCAAGGCGCTGGCATGGTATTTACCCTTTACATTTCCTTTGCTATCATCAACTTCAAATGACGTTTGACTAACTTCACGGGAAACACGATACGGGCCTTCACGTCTAGACGCGAACTTGCTCGTAAAACCTTGGGAAGCGTTACTTAATAGGTGAGTGTCCACAAGCACCAAGTCTCCCTCTTGGAAAGGTTTAAAGCTTCGTCGGTGCTGATCACTGACAGATTTTCTTAAATCCTGCTGCTCTTCAACCCTTCGTTTGACATCGTGAAGATTACGCACGAACTCTTGTAGGTAAGGAGTAATCTGTGGTACGAAGTTCTGGCTTTCAACTACAGCTCTAAGGTCAGTATGAACTGACATAGGACACCGCAACTCCCTGGCAAACGTTAGATAAGCCGCCGTATGACCAGTTCCTTGATTAAAGGCACTGGTTAACGCAAAGCGTACCATCGGTAAAGCTTTTGGCCAACCCCGATGTTCCGATCCTACCAACATCGCAAGAGTTTGTTTAAGGTCGCGATTCTTGCGCTCTGCAGGGTTAGCTTGTGGGTGATATACAGGTATCAGGGACTGATGCACACCAAGCACAAACATAGTCTTTTGCATCACTGCAGAAACAAATTGAGTCCCGTTATCCGAAATTACTCGGCGAGGCAAACCATAACGAAGAAACACTTCTTCAAGGAGAACTTTGGAACATGTTTCCGAAGTCGCATCTCCTAGAGCAAACAACTCAACCCAACGACTCGCCGTATCTTCCACAAGAAAGATCCACTTCTCGCCATTTTTACCTGCGGGCAGCGGCCCAAATAAATCCATTGCAAGTACTTCAAAGCGTTGTTGGGGCACTGGGGTTTGGAGCAGGCCTGCTGGCTTCAGATTGGTCGATTTAAACTTTTGACATTCGTCACATATCTTTAAGTATCGAGCTACATAGCTTCTCATATTTCGAAAGTAATACCGTTCTTTAACCTTTCTTAAGGTTCGCTCCAGGCCCAAGTGTCCTGCAGTAGGGGCATCATGGAGCTCTTTCATTATATCAGCCTTCATGGAGTCAGGAACAACCAATTGAGGCTCCTCAGATTCACAACCCGGATCACAACGATATAAAACTCCTTGAGACATATAATAACCCCTGTCAGTCCAGCGAACGACATCTTCCTTGTTCTCAAAATCGAGTATAATCGAGCTTACCTCAGGATCGTTCAATTGTGCTTCACGTACCTCCTCCGGTGATCGCCGAGGCAAATCCACCACCACCGGGCAAATGTCGCAAGAACTCGAGCTTGAATCTTCGACATTCTCGACCACTGGCCGACTTAATGTGTCCGCAATCACATTCACTCTTCCCGGTGTGTATTCAACATCCAAATTGTAGGATTGTATCTTCATCGCCCATCGAGCCAACCTACCGCTAGGAGTTTTCAACGTCAAAAGCCACTTTAAAGGTTGATGGTCGGTAGCCACACGAATGGGGTATCCCTCAATGTATCCTCGGAACTTATCTAAAGCCCAGACAACCGCGAGAGCTTCTCTTTCCGTGGTAGGATAATTTCGCTCCGCCGAAGTCAACAACCTGCTAGCATACTCTATAGGTCTTTCCTCGGATGGAGTAACACCTTGCATCAATACTGCACCGAGTGCATATGCACTGGCGTCCGTTCGAAGAATGAACGGCTCTTCAAAGTTAGGCTGGCAAAGAATGGGACGGGAGGATAGCCGCAGCTTTAAGCCCTGAAAGGCTTTCTGTTCATCCTCCCCCCACTTCCAGCGTCGGTTCTTCTTAGTTAAATCCGTCAAACAACGTGCCACATCTGAAAACTCGGGAATGAATTTACGAAACCATGAGCATGTTTGAAGAAAAGTCTTCAGCTGTTTCACGTTGTGCGGGGGCACCATCTTCATCACACTTTCATTTTTAATCATGAGTTTCTTAGCTGGAGAAACTCGATACGGCGGACTAGAGATGGGTACGGCATCTCCTGTATCTATTCGGTGTACAGCGAACTGCGTTGGTCCTCCCCCTGGAGAAAAGATGTCCTCATGAACATCAAGCAGATCAGACAACTGCTGGCGTTCCTCCGGTCCAAGATGATTCCCTTCATCTTCACGAAGACAAACAGAAGAGCAAGAAAGAGGCTGTAAAACATTATTTTCAAAAATCATTTGTTCAGGCGACCGATCGTGTTTCAAATACCACATACCGAGATCAAAGTCCAATACCAGACCAGCCTCTTGGATGAAGTTCATCCCAAGCAAACTTTCTGTAGCAGTTGGCAATAATATAAAACTAAGAGCTAGTTCTAATCCCCGTACCTTAATCATTACAATCGCTAACTCAACAAGTTGCGAGCAGATCCGCCCATCTGCATACTTAAGTTCCGTAAAAACAGTTTGGAACTCTTGTCCATTATCAACTAAATGTTTTCTTAAACTAACACTGCCTATACAATGTTTAGCACCAGTATCTACCAATAAATTTCCTTTTACACCGAAAATTTCTACACAAATTACTGGGCGCACACGCGAATCTACATTATCACTATTCGCGGACACTGATTGAAAAGTTACTGACGATGGCGACACGGACGGTTTCGCCTGTTTACACGTCGAACAATTTGAACGAATCACGCCAGGTGCTCCGCAACCAAAACAAGTGACAGTTGACCGCATCTCTACTTCGTCGTTACTATCAGGACTCTTCAACTGCTTCGCTAATCGTGGGCAATTACTCTTTAGATGTCCGAACTGCTTACAGTAGTAGCATTGCATACGGGTGTTCGCAAGTGGCGACTTTGAACTCGAAACAGACGTACGCATAGGTGTCGGCGGCGGTTTATTTTCTACTGTACTACTAAATCTTGATCGACCCTCGTCAAGTATATCCTCAACACGGCGAACTTGCTCTAATAACTCCGCAAAAGTAGTAAAACATGATCGAGACACCTTCTCACGAATACGGCGGTGCAATAACCCATACGTCATATCAATCTGTACCGTTTCGGTAAGAGTAAAAGGTGGAAGTTGCGCAAATAACGCTCTAATATGACACACGAACAAATCAGTAGGTTCGTTGTTCCGCTGTTCTCTATCAAATATATTCCGATACACCTTGTAGGGAGGCAATCGAAGTCCAAAAGTTTGCCTCAATGACTGTATGGCATTCGACCAAGTTACGGTAGTATCCTTTACGCCTTGCCACCACGTAGCTGCTATCCCCGTCAATAACATAGATAACCCACGAACAGCATTATTATCATCTATGCCAACACATTGTTTATAGGTCTCCACGGCGTCAATAAACGCATCAACATTACTAGTCTTCTCGCCATCAAATCGAGCAGTACATTTGGCAAAGTTTCCGGTATAATGTGGTAAAGGTGTACTTACAGGATCACTGCGACTTAGCCTGTTTATCAGTAACAGAAGTTGGTCCGTCGACATGACGACTGGAGCCACTACAGGGTCAGCGGCGGGTTGCTGTTGCGACTGAGCCATCTCAGCAACAGGAACGCTACCGCACGAAGAACTCTCGGCCGTCGGCTGCAGCGGCGGCACCGCCTCATCAGACAAAGCAGCAGGCTCCCCAGGAGCCACAGGGCTCGTGACGCGCGAACGAGTTTTCACCATCGTACCACAATATAGGTTGAACGTTCTAAACACAGACAAGTTCAACTAAACAGTCCAAAAGTCTTAATAAGTCCACAAGATTGCCGACTGGTTACCTATTCGATAACACAATTACCTACGTAAAAGTTTACACTTAAAGTTCACTAGGCACTTTTCAATCACAAAACACGAATACCTATTATGTGCCTAGGACAAAATAACACTAAAACGTTTATTTACTTTCTAAAAACAGTTTCAAAATAAAGTTCAACATAAACAACGAAAATATTCTCTTCTAGTTTCGATTTGTAACTAGGTAGGTATGTAAGTCTTTAACACAACCGAAACAAAACCTAGATAAAGTTCGATAACTTAAAAAGTCACTGTTTAAAACACTTTTAAGTAAGTCTAACAAACTAGAAAGTCCACGACCTAGGTTCGGATATCTATACGATAACCCGGAACAAAACCTAGTAAATATGCACACTAAAGTTACGGATTATCAAAGTTCTAGGTTCAGGTTTAGAACACTAACACCCGCGACAAAACCTAGTATTATGCACACAAAAGTCACAGTCTATCTAAGTCCTAGGTTCAGGCTTAGAACACTAACACCCGCGACAAAACCTAGTATTATGCACAGTTTATCATTATCAAAGTTCTAGGTTCAGGTTTAGAATACTAACACCCGCGACAAAACCTAGTATTATGCACACTAAAGTCACAGTCTATCAAAGTTCTAGGTTCAGGCTTAGAACACTAACACCCGCGACAAAACCTAGTATTATGCACAGTTTATCATTATCAAAGTTCTAGGTTCAGGTTTAGAATACTAACACCCGCGACAAAACCTAGTATTATGCACACAAAAGTCACAGTCTATCTAAGTCCTAGGTTCAGGCTTAGAACACTAACACCCGCGACAAAACCTAGTATTATGCACACTAAAGTCACAGTCTATCAAAGTTCTAGGTTCAGGCTTAGAACACTAACACCCGCGACAAAACCTAGCAACTTGTAGAAACAGAAACACGCAACACTTATTATTCTCAACAGTCCGTGAGTTCTAGGTTCAGGAATAATACCTGGGACAAAACCTATCCTAAAATAATAAAGTTACAAAAATTCGACACTGTATTATCAACAGGAACACCAAACGAACTTTTATCAACATAATACGGAGCACACGCGCAAAAGTATCTTTAAAGTCAACCAAAACATTACGAGTCACAACCGCTAGTCTACTATATAATAACACGTGGAAAAACGGGCGGGCGCTTTTCACGGGACCTTTGACGTTTGTACTTCACGACCCACGCGACGCGCGAGTTTTGCCCTTATATGGTAAGGTTGCTGGCGTCTTTTTAGCCGCGAAAACGAAAACTGCGTAATTTCAATGTTATGTTATTTATGAACTGTCTTTGCACATCACACTAATTAGATTAATTTAAGTTCTTTACAAAAACACTTTGCACTGTTCTGCTCAACGTTGGGCTGCCATTTTATAGTGGTGATGTTGCCCAGGAAAACACTTATATTATCCTTCAAATAACATTTAATTATTACAAACACAGTTTTAAACATGAAATTAGTCGTAAGTACATAAATTAAGTTTGATTCCGCAAACCCTAGTGTCCCAGCCAAGGAAAAGATAAGCATATCCTACGCAATTAACACATCGATCCGACTCGTTTGGCTGCCGCGCGCGCACTCTGCCGGGTCAAGCGGGAATGCGTAACCAAAGGCGGCGAGGGATGGGAACTAGACTCTAGTGATGTACTAGGGCTCGCTATAGCTTTTATTTATTTGCAACAAAGGAACATTTCGCATGGCAGCCAATTGGGTACTTGGCAATTTTATTGTATTACATATTTAAATAGTTACATATTTACAACACCGCGGCATTTAAAACTACAGTGCTGAAACCACGCAAATAATAAAAATAAAGGTTTATAAATTTATAATATAATATAATAATAAATAATTAATAATGTATAATGATAACATAATGAAACGAAATCACTAACAATAACTAAACTTTCAACTTACAATGTAATACATATATAATTGTAAATGTTGTCGATACTTATAATTGTTTTGTTTGCAAAGAATTGCTATATTAAAATATAATACCTACCTTTTAAATGTTGTGTGAACAAAATGTAAGTGGTGCATAAATAAATAAATAGTTTATCAACAGTAAATAAGTATTGCAGAACTAACAGTATGTTTACAGTCAATAGTTTTCTAGATACAGCGATTTGTTTGCTCCGCTCCATACAAAACGGTACCGAGTTGTGACGTCACAACGTGTAAATCATTCTAAAATTTGTATGGGTGTTTGGGAAAAATATATAATAGCTACGAAGATAATGCGTTTGAATACATACTTTTATAATACAATTTGTGATGTAGTACGCTAATTTACACATTTAAAAAATTTACATTTCTTTGTAATAAGTTTATTGCTTCTTTTTTAGGTTTTCTGATCTTTATAATTTCGATATTAAATTCAAGAGTTTAATTTTAAAAACACTTTTTGGGTCAATTTAAGTTTTATTTTCTAGTTAAATTATAGAAACGTGCATTTTCAAATGGTGTCAAACACTCAATTGGTTTAAACTGCCATGGAGTTATTTGCACTTTTAATCCCGTTTGATACCTTCTGCCCTCATCCAAGGGAGAGACATGTTTTGCTAGAAACCAACAAAACGATTCCGATGCACTTAATGTTTGTTCGGGCCAACATCACCTGGCACGGCGTTCGAGACAAATGACACTTGGGTTTTGGCCAGAGGAACCGGATAAGCCGACCTGTGTAAGGCCAGAATGGATCGGCACCAGCCGAATAACTGTAGCTGCCGGTTCGGGCCGGCATTGCCGTTCATCAAATAGTGCCACTAATATAAATTAATTTTTATTTAATACACAATGAAACCCGAAGCGAATTGCAAGGCTCATGTTAAAATATAACTTTTTTACGATATTATCATATTATGCTATACTTATCCAGTACTTTCTACAAGTTCAAGAGTTTCGTGGGTGTAACCGCACAAAAGCACAGTTTTGTGGTCGAATAACATTTTTATGTTCATTACTTTGTACCTACCTACTCAATAAACTATGTAATCAAAATATTTCTTTCTCCATACATCAACAATATCCAGAAGAAGCATTTACTGGAAATAATTTAACTAGTATCCTTATCCAGTTTTTCCCCCCAACGACCTTCGTTAGCTTTAAGAGTATTAAGTCTGCTATTCGACTTAATACCAAATAATTGAAAAACGGACTGAATCACAGGCCCTGGTAGGGCTATAATTAACGAGTGTAATTGAAACTTACAGGAATTGTATAAAAAAACAGAGTATCATTAAATCTGCGTACAAATACTAGATGCCCAGAAATATACATTTCCCAGGATCGGAAGAAATAGTAGACATTCACGTAATCGCGTAATTTTAACTTTCACATAAAACTATTTAATTCGTTACAGAACATTTATTTGTTGTTTAGAATACGTAAGATTTACTTAATAATATTTTGCCTACGTATGTGTGACTGTATAACATGAATATTTGTTGTATACTCGTATGCATGTTCTGATTTTCCTCACAGAAGAAAGGTGAAACCAGGTTATGGCAATTATTCTTTACTCTAATCCTTTTCAAACATCTACAAAGGTCAGTTGAATAAATGTATATAGGTCGAAAGTCTCCCATATTCGTTCCACAAAGGACATCTGCTATTCAGAGACACGGGTGACCAAGGATGCAACCTCTTAGACCGTTTCTGTACGGGGCGAAATAATCGTGATTTTGCAACGTCACGCGCGGTGTTCCTAATAGTGATGTAGGGGAATCGATATCGATAGTTTATGTTCTATGTCGAAGGGTGCTCTACTTTCATCTCGGATATAGGGAAGATTTTCAAAACAACAATTGATAAGAAATTTACAAAACACTGTTTTTTTTATTGCTATGGCATAGTAGAGAATTACGACATGTGCTTCGGGGATATGAGATTAAATAAATTAAGGCACATAGTTAAAATCTATTCTGCCTAGTAAATATAAGGCGAAACGCCGTACACAATCATGTGAATAAGTTTTGTTTGCGTAAGGAAATGCCAAGCTTCAGATGAAATATGGTTAAAGAGTTACTTTTCCCTGTCAAAACTAAACAAAATACAAAACAGACTCTCCATCGATCTATCACTCTTTGCACAACAACAGCAATAAACTTTCTATAATTATCATTAACTGAAAACAACATATTTTTAAACCAGTCCACACAAATTAGCACAAAAATAAATATACCCTCATAACAAACCATCTTATCAATGAACTGACAAAAGCATTCATTTTACGACACCGCACTCTATTTCCAGCCCGCCCATCCTTGAGATCCACCAAAAGAGTAATAAAATTCGTCCCTCCATTCACATAGAAAACTAACATATCCTTTCAGTAGCAAAAACTGGAACTAAAACATTTGTTGTGTGACTACATCTTAAACTTCATTTACGCTTAGACCGAGCGCCACAGTTTACTTAACAGATAACTTAGTGGCACGGTACTAATTGTGCAAAGAACTCACACGACGACTTGGCGCAGCTGTCAACATCTGTCACATTTTGTAAAACATCGATATTGTGCCATATGGTGTTTTTAGGAAGCTTATTATTGCTCAATCAAAATAAAAACTTTCGTTGTAGGTATGTGTCGTTCGTTTTGCTGGTATTGTAGGTATTTGTTTAAATTCTTTAAGATTTAAATATCAATATACACCCTCCCATACTTTTGTAATAACCACCTTAATGCATTATGTACAATAGTATCTATTGGTAATTATTAAAATATTTAACAAGTTAATATACATGTGTACTTATAAGCAAAAACTTAAGATTTTGCTTTTTTGTTTGAACGCGTTCATATTAGAACCAAGCCTGACGGGTTTTAAATTCCAAAACCTCCCCCTTAGTTGGATGGGGCATCTGTCCCAGCGTCCCAGCGGTGGGATTGTTAAGGATGTCATGGCATTTTCTAGTTAATGAAGCAGTAAAGTCGATTTACTTGTTTACACCTACATTTAGTTCACTCATAGTTTCCGAGCTAGAAAAATACATTATCTGCCGAACACGCAGTCGTGAACATAAGAAAGTTTTAGGAACCTGGTTATATTAAATCACCACACTTGGAACAATTTCAGTGATTTATACCTAGCTATTTTAATTTAATAAATTCTCACCGTCATAGTTATAAACTATGATATGTAGATACATAATCCAACGTATATCAAAAACACGAATTCGTTCAGCACGCTCAAGAATTGTAAGACAACATGCCATTAAGTCAATTAAATACAGTTAGATAACTCAGCTATTGACCTAACATGCTTATCAACGGATCTTTAGAGTAAGAAAACATTTTGTTAACAAGCTAACACTTTAGTTAACCTTTTCTGGGATACAAAGGTTTTTTTTATTGTAGTTTTGATAAAGTAAATTGTTCTTTGCCATATTCATTAAAAACAGTATAAAGTATAAAAGATTAGTTGGCTTCTAAGTAAAAATACATAAATTAAGGACAATCAAAGTTTTTCTCCAGAATTATTTTTCAGATGTGTACTTTAGATGAGAGATTAACAAAGGAAGATGAAAGGATATTGGGTTATCAAGAAATTCCTGTTAGCCTAAGTGTCTTAACAAGATCCTACATAAAAATATCGTGAAAAGTTAGGAATACTGTACTGTATTTAATTCACGCTACTTTCTATGAACTATCAATACTAATTGAGAAAGTACTAAAGTACTTATGACCATGTATGTATTTGACTGACAAACCACAGCAATTTCAACATAATAATGTCATCAACTGTTCATTCACCATCAAACCACGACAATCTTATGATTGACAGTTAGTTGTACATATATCTTTGCACTATCGTTGAATCGGCCACGACATGAAATGTTCGATCTTTTCATAAAACGAACGACTGCACCATCACGACGTGCCCTGGCAAGATCAATGATAAGATGTCGTTTGTCGACATGGCCAACTAACGCGTGTCTACTTCATGAAATGGCCAAGTTTGTACGATCATATCTTGAAATGGGTTCTCTAACTTCCGATACGCTTTGAACACTGGAAACGCTTTGTTTATGTGTCAATGTCGCACTTGGATGGTATATTTAACGGATATATAAGCAACACATCGTTTTTCAAAAATCTGTTTAACAAGGTTGTGAGAAAAAAGTCGCGATATGTCCAATTGTTGATTAACAAATCATGAAACGTTTGCAATTCAGCGATGTGGCTAATTATAGTGGCCACATCGTAAAATGCGACCATTTCATGAAATGATCGAGCATTTCCCTGATGAAAATGGGTGAAACTTAGTCGTTTGGATACTTGGGGTGAGAGAGACTTGCCGAGCTAACAGATGCACATAAGAATAATTTTGTAAAGACATAAGTAACACTGTAAATTTTTGATTAAAAAAAAATATACCCGTGAAATTTCTTGCCAGTTCTTCTTCACGAAGGTTTTTTCGAACTGGTGGTAGAGTCATGTTTTATTTGACGTTAATATGAACAAGTAATTGTCAATGGTGAGAAATAAATATTTGAATTTGAATGGTTTTCATACACTTTTCACCAGATTCAACACCTTGAGATATAATAAACGTATAAAGATGTCATGACAATAAAAAATCTATTGCATCCGGTTAACAGCCTCCGGAAAGTGTTAATCAGACAAAAACAACTATCGACACAATCCTACCACCTAAAAACATCGACAACTCACCACATCTCTACAAGGTTATTGACCTCACTTTTTGCGTACATCTCGCTAATGATGCAGCTTCTGCGAGCAAGGTCTGATTATGTCATAGTTTGACTAACAACGGTTAACGGTTCACTGTTTGCTATGGTCACACTTCGATATATACACTGACCTAAGTTTTGGTGGTCATGGGTGCGTATAGTTACGTAATAGATACATGCGTCGTTATGTTATTTTTAATGTTATGTAAAATCACAGTTATTGACACCTCACACAAATATAAAAAACCATGAAAACATTGTGTCAAATGGGCATTTTCAAAATTTTATTTCAAACACAAAGAAAATGAGTTTAATTTATTAGATAATTACCATAATCTTTAAAGAACAATTAGCACTGTTAAATGACTCTATAATAAATAATAAAAAAAACGAGTGACATCAAATCCATTTATTCCAAGTGCAGGGTACAACAAGAAGATACAACCTATGTCATTTCTACTACAGACTTCGCAAAAGAAGCTTTTGGCAGACACTAAGTTTGTTAGTTAATACACTCCTATTGTAGCTAGAATAAAGTTCTAATTTAATTAAAATGTGCTGGACCTTGGTTATGTCATAGTAACACTAGTAACGGTAAACATATAACTGTTTGTCACGGTTTTGAACTGAGTTTTGGTTGTCATGGTTAAGTGACCCGAACCGTGAGCACGTAGGATGGACAGAAAAGTTTTAAATATGGGAAACATAAATTGCGAGCTTCCCTAAACTATCTATACTATTGCTAACTAAAAAGAGAAAAACTCAGAAAATTTCCTTAAGTTTTCACGATTCGTTATATTAAATAAAACACTTTTTATCCAGATTTTATCGATTTTAATTCTTATATTTTTTTATATTTGTTTGTATGAAATTAATAAACTATGTAACTACCACAAAGAACAATGGGAACCGAATGAATAGTCTCCGTCCCCACTGTTGTAGCGTAATATGGGAATGGTTGAATTAATAGTTGGAAATGAGGAAGCAAAGGGCTGAAAAAGGTTTAAATTAAAAAAGTGGAAGCAAAAAATCAACAGCAGAAAACAAATCGTAGTTTTTTTGTATGCGTCGTATTACTGAGTTTAGGTACATTGTTTAAGATTGAAATAGCTTACAATACATTTATCATAATTTAGGATTTTCATTTAAAATAGCAATTATAACAATAATAATAGATCCCCAGAGTTACCCATACATTTTTGTTTGAACGTAGATGTTTGTTCTCGCGTCATGGTTGTTTTAACATATGTATGATTATTCTGGGTCTCCCCCAGTTCGCTGTATGGTCATCCATAACACAAGCTTTGCTTACTTTGGGGCCGTAGAGTTGCAAATGAATGCCCCGGCCGGACTCGAACCCGGGACGTCCGGCGTATGAGGCAGGGTCCACCACTACGCCACTCGGTCGTCTATGCATAGATAGGTCAGTCATCACACTCGGTTCATCTCGCTAAAACCCGAATCCCCGATCGTTCATCCACATACATTCGATTTTGCCCCGGGCTAGTGCTGATCAATGCCAGTCCGAATACCGCCCATTACTGAATAAAAATCGCATTTTCTTCGTATAAATCTGTGCTTAGACACAACTTGCCTAATTCCCCTTCGGCCCATGAATTCAACGGTACACATATCGTGCTGCTTCATTTTATCAAGCTTGAATATAAATCTACAAAGAAATCATTCAATTCTGCGGTATAGTGATATCATGAAACAATAAACATATGATGTTAAGATGCGGTTTAACGGAATACAATACCAATGTAATTCGAGCAAGTCTGTTACCGCAAACGACATTTTGTTCTTACAATATCAACAATATAAAATGTGTCTGGCTGACTTTATGCTTTGAGGACCGTATTTTTAAAAATTTTGTAAAAATCGATCTTCATGACCAGGACCGACAGCACTTAAAGCACCTATAACCATTTTTTACCATTGCATCCAAATGGTAGACAAATTTAGCGGCTGCCGTATTACCTAAGACAAGCAATCAGCAAACATTTGCCGCGCGATCATCGCTGACCATCACAGAACTTCATATTTCATGTAATTAGTTAGCTATCGCGCTGCTATTCTAGTGAGCCTACGGGTTACTCGAAACTCTGCAATTTATATAAATACTTTCATAGAAAAACTCATGATAAAATACCGATTATATTTTTGGAAAACTCTTTCTTACTTTACTTTTTTCGACCCAGTTGTTCTCTCGCTAATAAATGAAATAAAATGAAATAATAATGAAATGAAATATTTATTTTCTCAACATTGACAATTACTTGTTTTTATTGACGTCAAATAAAGCATGAATCTGCCACCAGTTCGAAAAAACCTTCGTGAAGCAGAACTGGCAAGAAACTTCACGTGTATATTTTTTTCAAAATAAATTTACAGAGTCTCTTTATGTCTATACAAAATTATTCTTTTCTGCATCTGTTAGCTCGGCAAGTCTCCCTTCCCCCGATTTCCTATTCCTAATTTCCATATTCTCAAATGAGACACACGCCTTCTGCGCAACATCGCACTATACGGCCATAATTACTAAATAAAGCCATTACTATCTCCATCTCTTTCTAGAAACTAAAATGAAGTGTTTTAAGAAAGACCGTGGGAGCACGGCATTGAAAAGTGGGATAAAGACACATAACCATGGGAACGTTCGACTTAAATGTTAAGGGTTAATTTAAAATGTAATCTGGGCGACACATCGGGATAGTAAGGTTTCAGACAAGATGATGAGCCTAGTTTGTGAGAAAATAAGTTAAGTGATTCGCATTAAGAAAGTGTGTTTAAAAGGGAAATGATTTTTGTTGAGATTGGAGTTCGCCTTTATGGGTTAAATAAATATTTTCAGATTTTGTTATGTAGGTTAATAAATGGAATGTTTAGTGTCTTAGAAAATAATTACAAACAATACATAAAGCTCTGTAGCTATAACGTAACTTTCGATCGCCAATTGTCAAAAAACCGTATAACATAACAGCGTTTCCAACGCGATAGTAAAACAAATTGTATGTATGTATGTTTTTGACGTTCGGCGATGATCGCCTTTATTAAGTAACGCGGCAGCCGTATTAGTTATATGACAATATGACTGAATAGATATAATTTATTCATTTGACAATGTTATTCAATTTAATAGCAGAAACCTAAGAAGTATTCAAATGTGTTTCTTACATTATACTAGGCGGCAAATACTCACGGGATGACCTTAGTGTTGATGGCCACAAACAAAATTATTTATTTTATATAATTTTATTGGTTGTACTTATTACGTTATTACGAAACTAAAATGAATACATTTACAACATATAACAGTAACACTAAACGCGCACAAACACACACACATCAACATCCACGCATTTGAACACATTCATGCGCATTCTAAATTTTGAGTTTTAGATTTGTTAAAATATTAACTTTTTTACTATCCTAAAATACAGCTTACGTACCTATGCCAGTTTAGGATTCGTGGAATATGTAGATATAAATTGTGCTTACCCTATTGTTTTATAACAATACTTTTTCATTGATTTCATTGTTTTCAATGATTTTCGATTAAGTTGGGATTGTCTTTGTTCCAATAACGAAACTGTTCCTTTCTTGAGATCCTTCATCTGGATCTCAAAAAACCAACAAACTACGGATATTCATATTCTGAAAATGGCAGTATCAATAATGAAAGACATTGTTAACTATAACCAGAACTATCTTAAATTTTAACATAGAAATATGATGTGAGGCTTTCTTCAAAAATATTTCTTCCTGTTAATACAAATTATTCACACAGCACTATTATGAACGCATACGATAAAAACTCTTAGCTTAGTAACTTCAGCGTTGCTTTCGATTTGCACTGTTTAGTACAAAAGCAAGTGAGTCTGATTGATCATAATAAAGCTAAAGAATTTTTCTCATTTCATAATTTTCTTAATTGACAACCTATCAATTAACGATGCGAATTGATTTTCAATTGTTTGTTTTCAAAATAAATTTTACTATGATCGTAAAGATGGCACGCTTTCTCACATAATTATTGTTAAAAAAACATGGACATATATTCTTCAATAGGTATTATGTAAAGAGTAGATTTAACTAATTAGTACTAGTGTAAGAGTTACCTTACTTAGTTCTATACCGACCCCTCACGTTATTGCTTGACACATTGCAAAATTAATTACCTGAAACAAAAATGAAATACAAAATTAAACCAAGGAATGATAATAGGTATTGATCCCGTGTAATATCATAAATGCGAAAGTAAGTTAGTTTGTTACAATTTCACACCCGAACTACGCAACCAAAAATCATTAAATTTCGCTTACAAATTTCAAAAGTCAAACAAGAAGGTTTCATTTCGAGCGCAGCCATAAAGTTTATCCAGCATTGTTCTTGTAAAATGCTTAGGAATTCAAACGATTTTCCTCTTTACCTGCTGTGTATACTCAAATTCGAAGATTTATTTTGCAACTTCGACAGTTACTTGATCTTGTTGACGTTATATAAAACATGAATTTACCATCATCAGTTCGAAAGATCTTCTTGAAGTATAATCTTCACGATTATAATTTTTTCATAATGAAATTTCTAGATATGATAACCCCCTCGCCCCTTCCCATTTTAAGGATGACAATAGTGATTGTTTGTCAATGGAGTGTAAGTAGATGCATACTTCACAGGCAGAACTGACAGGATTAATTACTTATTATTATAACTTCCACGTAACAAGCAAGTCACTTACCTAAAACACATTCTATAAAACTTTATGAATATAAATAAATAATATATATTCTTTAAAGAAATAAGTGCCAAAAAACTTCTGATTTAGCTGATGTTGTTACCAACGCCCATGGACCCCCAGCAACACCGAAGTGACCGCTGATTGACCCCATCTTATGAGGAAGTCGTACGTAGTAATTCGTAAAAAGGCCTGAATATCGTAATTACGCAAAAGACCGCTGATGGAATTTTGTTTCAGAGCTTCAGAGTACGCGGTAGGAAGCTCCACGTAAAACTTACTGTGGTACTGTGGTGCGCCAATCATCCAGATGGTAATAATTACAATTCCAATATAAATACAATTAAAAATCCCTTATATCACTCAACAAAACCATACAACAGCTCTAATAATAACCAACAGATTTTGAACTACAATCCTAAAATACGCCGTCAAAGTGTCACATCTTTCGTGTTTCATAATAACGTTATTTGTTGAAAACGCTCGCTGAAAACCGTCGAAAAAAGTCAGAGTTGTAATCGTATCTTTTCGTAAGAAGATCCTAAAACAATGTGTAGTTTTACAGATAGGAGGAGCAAATTAACACCGGATCCACCGGGTAAGTTTCCGGTCACATGGAATCTCTATAAACAAAAATGAGTGCGTTTGCATTTTTCGGTCGTTTATACGTTATTAAGAGCTAGCGACCCGCCCGTCCCGGCTTCGCACGGGTCTATGTCATTGCATTTTAAATCTGTAATATCTTCGAAAATATTAATTTAATTGGATAAGGATTAATGCTGTATTGCTTAAAATCGATTCGTAAATAAGCCATTATTTCGCGTAAAAAGTAAAGGATAAAAAATGGTTATTGTGGGTTACCCCTAAGAGACAGACAGTTTGCAATGTAAGCACAGAAAAATGTGTTTATTTCCGACATCACATTAGAAACCTCTAAGATTATCAATGTTCCTTATATATCCCAATAAACCTTCCCCTTGAATCACTCTATTTATTAAAAAAAACCGCATCAAAATCCGTTGCGTAGTTTTAAAGATCTAAGCATACATAGGGACATACATACAGCGGGAAGCGACTTTGTTTCATAAACTACTCAAAACAAAATAGGGCCCACCTCAATTTTTTTCACAAAAAACATTTGCATGTTACTTTAAACGTATTTATGGGCAAGTTTAAGTGTTTTACCATAAAATTTAGATGTTTATGTGTTTTTTTTTAACAATCTTTTCAACAACATTTTTTTATTTCTACCCTCAAGTGGGTAGACTAAACAAATTAAGTTAAAATTACTCCATGCACAATTTCTTATTCATTTGTGTTCCGACAATAGTTACGGACGCTTCTTGTTCTGTTTAACTGATCTTTTTATTGATACGTTCGAACAGATTATGATGTCACGTGTAAGGCACCATATGAGCATGGAAAGCGCTTCAAGAGCAGTGGTATTACTGCAAGAGGGAGAATCTCAGCGATCAGTAGCACTACGGCTGGGTGTATCGCGGCGAGCTATCCGGAATGTGCGGGAACGCTACCAGGAGACCGGCAGTATAGCTAGAAGACGTGGATCAGGGAGAACGCGAGCCACAACTGCTCATCCATTCAACATCCATCCATCCAACAAGCTCCATTTTGTAGTTATTTTAACATAGCAATTAAGAAATTCAATTTATGGAGTTATACCTTACGAACTTGTCTATAAATAATCAGTGGCTTTAGTAGAATACAAAATTTTATTGTATAATATGAGTAGTTTAGTCATAATATTAAAAAAGCTTTACATACTACTTCGGATTTTTTTTCTATCGAGTGAAGTTCATTACATTATGTAACTGAATACGAGTTTTACTAGACTAGATTCTTAACTAATATATATATATATTTTTTTCAAAATTTATATACACTATTTTGGATGTCTCAAAGGGTTTTTAAAAACTCAAAAACGCGGCATTTGTAGGAATACCTGGCCTTAAGGATGACCGGTACGTTTGTTTAACTGCCCGCCGAGAGCGTGTCGTTACTGCTCGTGCTCTACTAAACCGACTACGGCAAGCCACTGGTACACAAGTGACCAAACGATCCGCAACAGACTCCATGAAAATGGACAACGATCCAGAATGCGTGTTGTTCGAATTAAACTAACGAGGGCTCATCGTACAGCTCGCGAGCATGTGGACTGGACTATGGACAACTGGAGGACTGTACTCTTCACAGATGAGAGTAAAATTAAGTTTTGTAGTGACGACAGACGCGTTCGTGTGTGGAGAAGAGAAGGCGAAAGATTTACCGAACCGTGTGTACGCGAAACTGATCGGTTTGGGGGGCCCAGTGTTATGGTATGGGGCGGAATAAGTTTGATGGGCAAAACCGAGCTAGAGATTCTAAACGAGGGTACCGTAACTGCTGCTAGCTACGTTGACTTGTAGTCCGACCTCATATCATTCCACATTCACAAAGAGTGGGCAACAATTTTATTCTTATGCAGGATAATGCTCGCGCTCATTCGGCTCGCCTAACCCAGGGAGCACTATCTGACTCCAATATCTCGGTTTTACCTTGGCGTGCAATGAGCCCCGATCTCAACCCAATCGAACATTTATGGGATCAATTGAAAAGAAGCCTTAAAGAGAATTGGGTACATGACAAATTTTTTTTTATTTCATATTTAAATAGTTTATCAACAGTAAATAAATATTGCAAAAGTAACAGTAGGTTTACAATCAATAGTTTTCTAGATACAGCGATGTGTTCGAGGAGCCGCTGCGAGTCGCCGAAAAACGCTCCATACAAAACGGTACTGAGCTGTGACGTCACGACTTGTAAATCATACTAAAATTGCATGGGCGTTTAGATAAAATATGTAATAGCTACGTAGATAATGCGTTTACATGCATACTGTCATAGTAAAAATTGTTATATTTAATGTCAGTAAGATAATGATATTTAAAAATTTAACATATACTATAATAAGTTTTTGCTTCATTTTTTAAGTTTTCAAATCTATATAATTTGATATTAAATTCAAAACTATATTTTTCAAAACATTGTACCTGTCAAAATAACTAATATTTTATAGATAAATTATAAAAACTTGCATTTTTAAATTGTGTCATCCACCCAATTATAGTTAAGTGAATAGTCAGCAAGAACTCATAAACGCATTGAAAATCTCCTGGGAGCGAATACCACAAGAAAACATCACCCGCTTTTTTGAAAGTGTTCCAAACAGGATCAGAGAGTGTGTACGTAACCGAGGAGGACCCACCCGATACTAAAGACACCCCTGTGTAACCATCAAAACTAATTTAAGTAATGAAAATCAAAATTGTCATGTTCGCATTTTCAGGGGTAAATTTTGAGTTTTCATTTTTGTGTGTGTTTTTAAGGAAATAATTTTTATTTTCATCGTTTACTTTAATTAAACAACTAATAAAACTTTACTGTTGACACACCTATCCATAAAATAAACATTAATATATCCATTTTAATTTTAAAAGCTAAAAACAAAGTAGGCCCTATTTTGTTTTGAGTAGTTTACTATGTAGGTAGTGATTTATTTATTTATTTATTTATTTATTTATGGCACAGTAACATATTATAAGATAATACACTTTTCAATTATTCACAGATATACAATCATTTTCACCTTATAACATAATAACAACTGAGCACAGCATTTATATTATTATATTACTTAACACAGTAGCTTCTTAATACTAACATAGATAAATTGCAAATTTAAGTAGTTTCCTTAATATTTTTAATATATTTTTCCATAGAATGAGAGAAGATATCTAGATTTTGACAATTATTATTATAACTATTACACATGCGATTTAATGGACTATTGTAGGATACATTGTTTTTAGCTAATGGAACACAAAATAAGTGTTGCCGGCGGTTAACTCTTTTACTTAACCTGAGTGAAACATGGCTGAGAAGATCGGTGTCATAAATGGAATTTACCACTTTATAAAGAGTTATGAGATCGTTGTTGTAACGCCTAGCCTGGAGAGACTCCAATTTAAAATATATTAGTCTGTCCTCGTACGATTTTAGGTCTCTTCTATTAAATTTGCGCGACATGTAGCGAACGAAGCGTTTTTGAATACTCTCTAATCTGTTCACATGTGTCGCGTAAAAAGGAGTCCACACAACACATGCGTACTCCAGTATACTTCTTATTAAAGAAACGTAGAGAGTAATCAAAGACAATGACTTTTTAAACGGTTTACACTGTCGAGTAACGAAACACAAACATTTTTTGCTTCTCACTATAATTGAATCAATATGTTGTACGAAAGTTAATTTAGAATCAACCCATACACCCAGGTCTTTTACTAGAGACACCCTTTGTAGAGCTATTCCCCCTGAGCTATATGTATGTACTATGTATGCTTTCTTTTTTGTGAAAGTGATACACTGGCATTTATCAACATTTAGTTTCATATTATTTAGAACGCACCAATTTTGAATAGTATTAATGTCCTTCTGTAGAAGCAGGCAGTCATTCAAGTTACGTATTGTCTTGTAAATTTTAATATCGTCTGCGTATGCCAGGCAAGGACAATCAATTTCATTCAGAAGGTCATTTATAAATATAATAAAGAACAAGGGTCCTAGATTTGACCCCTGTGGTACACCAGATTTTGCTACAAACGGAGAAGATTCGTGACCTCCAAGAGTAACCAGTTGTAATCTATTTTCTAAGTAAGATCTCACCCACCTCAGAAGAGATCCATGGATACCAAGCCATTCTATTTTGAGGCATAATATGTTGTGATCTACCTTGTCGAATGCTTTGGCAAAGTCTGTGTAGATTGCAACTGTTTGTCCTCTCTCGTCAAAAGATTTGATTAAATAGTGTATATATGTCAGAAGATTCGTATTAGTAGAGCGAGAAGACACAAACCCATGTTGTTTGTTACTAATAGTTTGTTTAACGTGCTAATAAATTTCTTTGTAAATTATACCTTCAAATATTTTTGCAAAACAATTTAGGATGCTGATAGGTCTGTAATTTTTTATGTCTTTTCTATCGCCTGACTTATGTATTGGGACTATTTTTGTAATTTTCCAAAGTTCAGGAAAAGCACCCTCTCGTAAAGATTTGTTGAAGATAGTTGTCAGTGGCTGTAACAATCCAGCAGAGCATTGTTTGATAAAGGATGGTGGAATCCCGTCGAATCCCGCTCCCTTATTGACATCTATCTTTTTTAGTGCTGTATGAACTACATTTGTTGTGATTTGAATGCTAGGTAGTGAATTAGTAGAAGTAGGAAAGTTTGGTACATACGATGTTGTTTTTTCTTTATTATAAACGAAGGCAAAGAAATGGGCAAAACAGTTAGCTACCTGTTGTACGTCATGTAGTTTGTTCCCCTCGTGTATCATTTCATTCGGATAAGTATTCGTGACTTTCTTAGATTTAGTGTAACGCCAAAATGCTTTAATATTATTACAGATGTTATCCTCTAAATTTTGTATATACAATTTAAAACAATTTTTTATTTCATTATCTACTCTTGAGCGTAATAAGCTGTACGAATCATAATCGCGAGAGTTA
The DNA here is from genome assembly GCA_923062675.1 of Marasmarcha lunaedactyla. Taxonomy (NCBI): domain Eukaryota; kingdom Metazoa; phylum Arthropoda; class Insecta; order Lepidoptera; family Pterophoridae; genus Marasmarcha; species Marasmarcha lunaedactyla. Next base: position 18,461,942 of record OV281359.1, read on the forward strand.
TTATATTTTTTGAATTTATTTCGGTATTTTTCTTTTTCTTTTATCATTTTTATTAAAGCCTTCGAGAACCATTCTGGATACTGTGACTTTTTATATTTGCCTTTGGGTGTGTGTCTATCAATTACTTCCCACAACTTTTCGTAAAATACATCTAGTAGTGCATTACAGTCCAAATGTGTATATTCCTCCCAATCTATTTTGTTTAAGTCAGATACGCAAGCTTTGTAATCACTTTTATTAAAGCGATACTTGATAATTGGCGCTTCTTTTAGTGACCGGTCTCTTGTACATTGAACAGTTACAGTTATGGGTGGATGATGATTATCGACGCGACTTATAGCAAGACTTTCGTCAACTACACAAAAATCCGTATGATCTACTAAAATTAAGTCTAATATCCTATTATTTTTATTAAGAACATAGTTACACTGTTTTAGATTATTGACATTTAAAAATTCATCTAACAAAGAATACTTTCCGCTTGAGTCATTCAAAGTACAGGTTCCATCACTATTCCAGTTAATATCATGTAAATTAAAATCACCTAAGATTAGAGTTTTATCCTGTTCTGTGCTAGATATTACTTGTGTGGTATTGTCTATAAATTCAGCGAAGTGTTCATGCTGTAAATATGATGGTAAATATGTAACACATACATTCAGCCAGTAACCTCTACACTTCACACGCACCCACAAGTCTTCTACAGATGATTGCCAGTGAGTTTGATGCTCGGATATTAAGCTATTCTTTACTGCTATTATCACCCCCCCACCGGACAGTTTATCGTATCGTTTCATAAAAACTATAGGTCGGTCTCGGCGGTAGACCGTGTAGCGACTATCAATGAATTCCGCACTAAAAACTTCATCTTGCAGCCATGTTTCACTAAGACATATAATATCATAATTATTACATAATATGGAATGACCTATATCTATTAGTTTTGTATTCATACCACGCATATTTTGGTAGTATATAAGCAGTTCGGTTGACGCCATTTTTGACTTTAAATATATACATAAAAATATCGTTTATTCTTAAAATTAATTCAACCCCGATAACACTTCTTCATTTTTAACAAAAACATAAGCTGAATTTTCCGTTTTACGCATGAAAACCCTACCACCGCGGACCCAAACATATTTGTAATTTTTCTCCTTGGCTAGTACGCGAGCTGCTGCGTGCAATGATTTGTTTACTGGTGACAGGTGCTCCGAGACATAAACTGGAACCTTTGAACCTCCAATACCGAGCAACGATGAGTTAAGTTTATTTCCTGGATTGGCTTTGTTGTATTTAGTTACGGCTGACAGAAATTCATCACGACATAAGCTGCTTTTTAATCTTATGACAATATTCCTTGGCCTGCCTGATGATTTATTTTTACTAGCCACTCTGGTGCACCCAAGTATGTCGGATTCTGAAAGTTTGTAGCTGACTACGTTTGAAAGTTGTTTAGTGATGGTAATGACGTTTTCGGCTTTATGTTCTGGTACACCAGAAACTTCAATGTTGGTGTCTCTCATAATTTGCTCAGTTACATTTAATCGATCAGTTAGTAGAATAACTTTGTTTTTTAGCGTGTCATAGTCGCGTTGCAATTTAGTCTGAGTGGGTGCTAACGATTGCATTTTCGATTTGAAATCCTCATATTGACCGCTAATGAAATCCATGGACTGTTTGAATTCTTGCATTTGCTCTTTAATAGGTTGTAATTTTGACTCGAATAAGTCATTTAAAATCTTTGGTAGTTCAGCGCGGATGGCCTCTCGAACTTCAGTGTGGATAATTTCCGCAATATTTTCAGAACATTCTCGTTGTGTATTTTGCTGACTGTAGGAGTCATCTCCTGTAAATCTATTGGCTGTACGCATTGTGACATTGCTGTTACCCCTTTGCGGCGGTGACAGGGCGCGTATAGGTGTGTTTTTATTATCCTCTTTCGGTTTAGTATTCGTACACTCCGGGCAGATCCACGACGATTTCTTAGCGGAGGTCAATGACTTAAACTTATTGGGTCCCACATTTAAGCATGTAAGGTCGTACTTTTTATTGCATTGAAAGCATTTTAAAAACTCTGTTGTTCGTAGCTCAACCTGACAACCAGCGAACTTGTTGTTAATATTTGATGCCATTATGTGAAATTAGTAATAACTGAAGAGCGTACAAAGACGTGTATGTATTGTTGTCTGCGTTGTCGATGTGAGAAATGCTCAAATATTTTAAAATCTGAATTTGTCCGTGTACTCTGGGCCTTATATATATATATATATATTTTTTTTTTTTATGTGGGAGCGTTGGTAATTAACAGGCAACACTGACAATCAACCATCAATCAGGTATCCGTTCTGTCAGTGGAATAAATGCAAAACAAAAACAATGCTTGAGGTTATTATTGAAGTTAATGTAAGGTAGTAAATATGCACTAACCGTCTGACTGTGCCAAATTTAGTGCTTTAGTACTCCAAACAGCTGTGTAATGTGTGGTTTTCAAGAATCTTGAGGTCTGGAATCTTTCACTAACTTTCTCATAACAATTTCTTATGATATTTAAACTTTTTTCACAATGATTACAATTTATCTTATAGAGCTCAAAAATTATAACTGTTTGACATTTGACATTGATAAGAATTAGAATAAAATTTATTTCTGAAAACTTACATCTATGAATACACAGTATGACCTAACAAATTTATTACTACGGTAAACTAGATGATGTTCAATTATAATAGGTGTCAAAAAATTTACAATATATACTGTCATATTATCGGTTCTTCATGATCTAGGGTAACAATAACTAGGCAAATACCTAAACTAAGTAATTATGAATTACCTGTTTAATTCAATCATGTAATAGTCAGGTATTTCTGTGGAAAGGTTTTCAGAATTAGACGCTCGTGTATTAAACAGGATATACAGGTTTTGCCCAGGCGAGCCGAACATCGAGCTGCATATAACCCGAATGTTCTATTCGATCGGCACTAGAAGACTATGTGTGGTAAGTGCTTTGGGCTGGTCTCATCGTTCAAAAAATACTGCGCGACAGGCCGAAAGCAACATAATTTCTTATTGCATAAAAAGCTTGAAAACTATGGGGAATACAATGTAATGTATCTACATTATATAATAATAAAATACCACATATATTATAAGAACATGTTAAATGGGCACAGGTTCATTTAAAGTGAATCTTCTTTTGTGCATTTGGGTTAACTATATCAATTCAATTAAAGAATGCAAAGTTTTTAAGTAACGAATCAAATTATAGCAACAAATACCTAGATTCTAGATCTTAAAAACTTTACGGGTACAATGGTAGAATAGATATACGGATATCTATCTATCTATATACGGATAACGGATAACGGATGTTCCTACCTACTACGGTAGCTTCACTCACTTCCCTCTAATATGGTTGAGGAGGGCGATGGCTGGATCCCGCGTTAGCTCGTGAACGGGTGCCGTTTGAGGGTGTTCGTCGTTTGTACACTTGGGGGGAGGGAGCCTTGCTGAGCTAACAGATGCAGATAAGAATTTAAACGACGGCCGAGTAGCGTAGCGGTCAGTCGCCCTGTCTCATACGCCGGAGGTCCCAGGTTCGGGCCTGGCCGGGGCATCCATTTGTATGATGAACACAGATGTTTGTTCTCGGGTCATGGTTGTTGATATTTATATACGTATGATTATTCTGGGTTAACTGGGGGGCCAGTTCACTGTATGGTCATTCATAGCACAAACTCTTCTCATTTTGGGGCCACTCTGGTTCAAACAACTGGGGTGTGTTTGTCTGGGGATTTATTTGTTTAAAAAACGGGATTTGGTTCGTTTGTAATAAAATAAAAATTTGTAAAAACTATAAACATGAATATCCTGTAGGTGCGAAGTTTAAGATAAACTACCCTATGTATTTTTTATAACTGGTTAGTTCGCGAATTTTCCAACTACTTAAAGACATTTTCTTTGTCAATTTAATCCATTATTCCTCCGGCGAGTTCTCGCACGTCGGGACACAGTGCCATGACTAAGCAAACCTAATGTGTAGATTAAGACTTCACACGAGCAACTTGACCTAAATCAAGTCAAGTGCAAGACACGTGCGCTACGGCATAATTAATGACATACGTGTGGTACAAAGGCGTTCCCTTATGAATAAACCGGTATATAAATCGAAGGTAGTTTTAATTATCAATGTTGCTGTTCTGCAGTTATGCTGGTAGTGTGGTGATGGTAACGGGCGCTACCCTTAGCATTCGGGCACTGCGGGCCAGCAAAGTCGAATAAGTATCGATGAACGTTCAGGGAAAAATGCCGCACGGCATAAGCCGATCGAGTTTTGGCAAGATGAGATGAATGTGCCGTTTTGCGTATAGCCCGAATGAACGACCAAATCAACGAATACTGCACACTCGAATGTGCGCATGCCAATCCCGGATTGAAATCCCGAATAATTGGAACACAATCCCAAATGTTTAAGAGGTTTGTATTCATTATCAAGAAAAAAAGAGCTTTCGTATACTCTTAGAGCTTAACCAGCAGGTCTAACATGAAGCCCCAGACGTAGCGAAGACATAACCAATTTGACAGCCAAAAGAAGACAGTTTTCTACAATCACGTGTCAATTGTCATGTATTGACCAAGTCAACTGGACGATTGTCACACGTGACGTCATGATTTTTATTTATTATGGATACCTACCAACATTATTATTTATTTCGGTTATTCATGCCAGTATTTATTTTTATTATGTAGTACTCAATTACCAAACTATTGAGTATGTTGTTCTTGCGTAGCGCTTGTTTTGTTTATTCGTAGTAAATGATTAAAAGGGTTCATCTTGTTTGCTTGGTCCAGTTGTAGGTTAATCTGTTAAAGACAGAGAAGAGGAGAGTCGGGTGAAGGGTCGCCCACTTCCCTCTAATATGATTGAGGAGGGCGATCACTGGATCCCGCGTTAACTCGTGAACGGGTGCCGTTTGAGTTCACGTGTAGTTTCTTGCCAGTTCTTCTTCACGAAGGTTTTTCCGAACTGGTGGTAGAGTCATGTTTAATTTGACGTCAATAAAAACAAGTAGGTAATTGTCAATGTTGAGAAATAAATATTGAAATTTGAATTTAGAGATTTGATGCAAGTATGTATCCCTTCTATTTCTACAGAAAGTATTCTGCATTCACCTGCACTATTCACTTGAAGTGACTTACAGAATTCTAACACCTTAACTAATTCCTCAAACAACGAGACCTCAGGGCCGACCTGCGCAGACCTTAGTAAGAATTTACGCTGACGCAAGCAATGACATATTTCATATAGACAAGTTGTCCACTCTCAATACTGGCAACGCAAATGTAAGGCAATTGCCCGCATTTCACTTCCCAGTCTTGGGCAACCCAGTGTCACGGCTGAACGTCAAACCAAACTTATTCCCAACTCTGTGTTTTTATTACCGTACAATGCCTTCTAGTGTGTTTACTCAATGTACTAATTACACTCTTACTGTTAAATACAGAAAAAACGTTGCTTTTCATGCGTAAGGTCTATATTTTTATAACTAACTTATTTATTATTTTACTTTGCTATTTAAAATGACGTTTTAAAATTGACATGGTATACATTTCGACAAACTCAAAGAGCGAGATGTGATATGATTTTGTATGTGGGAGTAAAAGATACAACGCTATTTACTGCGACAATTTACGCGCGAAGCAGCGTCACGAAGTATGTATCTCTTTCTTACAACAAGTAATAATAATAATAATAATATTTCTAACAATCACACCACATTATCTAGTCCAAATTAAGTATCATTAAGAACTTGTGTTATGGATACCAGATAACGGATAAATAAACTTAAGAAATATATAAGCACAGATAGATATATTTTTTTCATGTATAAATATTAGAAATAAACTTAAATAAACATACATACACATCCATGACTAGAAAGCAAATATAATAAAATATCTACCTCTACCAGGATTCGAACCCGGGACCTGTGGCATGGAAGGCAAGGGTACTTACCTCCACACCAAACAGGCCGTATTATTCTTTCCTTCTCCCACAAATTTATATTACTGTATCGGGTAGGTATGTATAGTCGACGCCGTTTTTTTGTGCGGTAATGTTTGGGTGTGACTTGTCTATATGTAATAATATGTCATTGGACGCAAAAATTCAAATTCAAATATTTATTTCTCAACATTGACAATTACTTGTTCTTATTGACGTCAAATAAAACATGATTCTACCATCAGTTCGAAAAAAAAACCTTCGTGAAGAAGAACTGGCAAGAAACTTCACGGGTATATTTTTTTTTTTTCAAAATAAATTTACAGAGTCTCTTTATGTCTATACAAAATTATTCTTTTCTGCATCTGTTAGCTCGGTAAGTCTCCCTCCCCCCAAGTATCCAAACGACGAACACCCTCAAACGGCACCCGTTCACGAGTTAACGCGGGATCCAGCCATCGCCCTCCTCAACCATATTAGAGGGAAGTGAACGACCCGTCACCCGACGCTACCATAAGAAGACGTACTTTAGTGACAATGACGCTTTAGATATTCATCGGGACGAAGAACTCATCGCACAAACAGACTTTTTTTCTTATGAACAAGGTTATGTTCTTTTTAACATACATTAAATTTTCTAAAATATATTGTGAATGGAAGGTAAGAATATTTATTTCCTTAAATTTACTTCTAAGTGACACCCTTGGACCGAGCTGATAGATTGCGCGAACAGCCCTTTTCTGCAGAATAAATATAGCATCGATGTCGGCAGCACTCCCCCACAGCAGAATACCATATGTCATGAGGCTGTGGAAGTAACCAAAATAGACTAATCGAGCAGTTGTTTCATTTGAAATTTGTCTAATTTTTTTAACAGCATATGCGGCAGAGCCAAGCCTTTTCGCTAAACCATCAACATGCGGTCCCCACTGCAGTTTGGCGTCTAAGGTTATGCCCAGAAATACAGTTGAGTTTACAGGAGTCAGTTCCTGGCTCTTAACTACAATGTTTGTGTTTACCTGTTTGACATTTGGCAATGTAAATTTAACACATTTCGTTTTTTTTTCATTGAGGAGCAAATTATTAGCTGAGAACCACTGCTCTGTGTTGGAGATGCATTTGTTCACCGCTCGATAGTCAATTTCTTGTCTTTTGATTTTAAACAAGAAGGAAGTATCGTCAGCAAACAATATGACCTCGCATTGATTCTTAACGACCGATGGCAGATCATTAATATAAACTAAAAATAGGAAAGGACCAAGAACTGAGCCCTGGGGCACACCCATTGTCACTGCCGATCCTGATGATTTTTCTCCATATATTGCAACTTTCTGTTTTCTATTAGAAATATATGATTTAATCAAGGCAAGCGCTCGGTTTTTAATGCCGTAATGGTGCAGTTTCATGAGTAGAGTAGTATGATCCACACAGTCGAACGCCTTGGACAAGTCACAAAAGACACCAATAGCATCACACGACTCCTCCCAGGCGCTGAATACGTGTTTTATGAGCTCAACACCGGCATCGGTTGTTGAGCGACCCCGCGTGAAACCAAACTGCTTAAAATTCATTAAACTATTACCGTAAAAATGAGAAAGTAATTGATTTAAAATTAATTTTTCAAAAATCTTACTGAGCGTTGGCAAGTCAACATATTTCGGTATGTCTCTATCAGTCTATAGACATGGACCGAGCGTGTTTAAAACCAAAAGATGACATGAAGCATCACCATTTTTAATTTAAAATCTAACTTTTCGTCTGCCTACGTACACTGTATGGGGACCAATGTACGGGAAAATATGAAACCTTCTTCATTGCTGAGACAAACAATTCCTACCTTATCATTTACAAACCAAGATTCAATAGAAAAACACACATTTTCCTACCACATTCAAAAGTCAATAACTCGACCTATTTAAACGGTGCACGTAACTACGTCTAGTTTGGTAGGATAACCTCAAAACTGATAACTTTGCTGTTAGGGTGACTAGGGTGACTATGGTTTGGGAACAGCGGAACATGAGCTGTACTAATAAGCTATTTAAAACTATTTAAAGGCAGATCACTGTAGTTCGAGTTCAAGGGCAACCTTCAAAAACAACTTTCACTTTTAAATATCAATTTTAACACAACGTGAGTTCATTCATAACTCAAGATTTGCATATACATATACAGTAACCTATATATACAAAAATATAATCACAGCCATGTCTTTATATGACCAGACAAGACCGCTATACAGGTAAATACCTAACAGGTATTCTCAATATTATATCAAACAAGTTATTTCACAATGTAATTCTTTCATTGATAGGTAGTTTCATAACGAGATTGTTTTATAAACATAACATTAGCGTCTTTCGTTTCTCTGTTACAAAATGATTTAAAAAAATTGCATTTCATGTTTTTACGTATACCATGTTATACCGTATGGTTATATAATTTTAAATACATGTAATACTGGAATAAAATAAAATATATGAATTTCTCAAACCGCAAGCACACCCTATCCCTTAGCACCTGGCGACAGCCACACGGCGCTAATACAATCATAAACCAATTTCGGTCTCCCCACTGCTAACTAACGAGTTTATAGAGGCAGATGTAATTGTTAAATTTTATGCCCGATGACTTTTTTACCGTTCGGGAAATTGGGCCTAGGTATACCTATAGCGAAAATAATAATAAATCTCTAGAAAAACACACCAAGTTTTCCGATCGTACCGTACATTATCTGAGACATAAAGATTGACATCAGCAAGCTAAAGAAAAAGATTAAACTAGGAAACACCTATTTCATTTCTGAAAACCCTTTCTAAAATGAAAAGCCCCAAGAACACAAAGATAATCAATAAAATAATAAATAATAATAATAAATCTCCAGACAAACACACCAACTGTATGGCCCCAAAGCCCCAAAGTAAGTAAGTAAGCTTGTGTTATGGACGACTGTGCAGCGAACTGTGGGGAATTTAGAATTAACATACATATATAAATATCAAAAAGCATGACTCGAGAACAAGCATCTGTGTTCATCACAAAACTGAATGCCCCGGCCAGGACTCGAACCTGGGAACGCCGGCTTATGAGGCAGTCACTAAGTCACTCGGCTGTCAAAATGAAACAAATCACGACTTTTCAAGCAAATTCTACGGCATTAGCGTATGAAGCGTTGAAATTCTTTTTGGTTTCTGCTATTTTGATCTTTGAAAAAGTTGCTAATAATAATAATAGTTGCTAAGAGTAGTACGAACCGTAGACCAGATCACCCGGCATAGATTGGCTTGCAGACTTTCTCTTTCAAAATTTTCCTAATGAATTTGAAAGGCTCGACAGAAGAGCGTCGCTGGCGCAGTGCGTAAGGTCCCGGGTTCGACCTCCATGACTATCAAATATACCAATGAATTTAAACTTAAGTACATTAAGCAGTAGGCATGCATGGTGGACTATAAATTGCCTGATAACACCCCTCATTTGGATGATGTTCCAGCAGGGGGATTAACAGTCCTAACAGGTGCGTGTTCATAAAATTTAAATAATAAAAATTATGAAAAACATTTCTAACAATCACATCAAATTTGGTGGTGCTTGGCAGGTTGCGTCACTCAAGCAACTAACAATACCACAAATTTCTTTGGATGGTGTCATTCTGCCCATTAGTGGTATCGTCAAGAACCTTGGTGTGCTCTTTGATGCAACTCTTTCCTGGTCGGCGCACATAGCTGAAGTTAGCAGGAAAGTTTTTGCCGCATCGGGATCCCTAAGAAGATGGAGAAACTTGCTTCCTCTCAGTACCAAGGTCGAACTTGCGCAATCCCTTCTCCTTCCGATTCTGGACTATGCTGATGCCTGCCTTATTGACCTCAATGAAGATTTGCTCAGCAAACTCCAGCGTATACAGAACCTTTGCATTCGGTTCATCTTCAGCCTGCGCAAGTTTGATCATGTGTCTGAATGCCGACGCAAGCTTAACTGGCTTCCAATAAGCTGCGTCGCGAGGAGCACGTCCTCACTCTTCTTTATAAAATACTCTTTGACCCTCGTATACCTGTTTATTTCAAAGAGCGTTTCATATTACTTGGCTCAAGCCATAGCCTCTGCCTCCGATCAGGAACAGATAACTTGCTGGAGACTCCTCTGACTCGGTCTGGATACTATCATGAGTCTTTTACTGTGAAAGCTGCCATCTTTGGAATCAACTGCCGTCTGATATACGACACTCCAAATCTAATAGCATTTTTAAAACTAAACTGCACAATTACCTTTTGGAAAAATCGTAGTTTGCTCGTGTTTATATATAATGTTATTATAATATATATGAGTGTTTATTTATTTATATACCTATGTATTTCGGTATTTATGCATATTTTAAAATAAATTGTATACATTTTTTTTTCCTTTCATATTGGCACACTACCCCCCCGTTTCTTCTTGATTTCCGTCAACACAAAGGTTGTCTGGAAGAGATCGCTGCTAGCGATAAGACCGCCTTTGCCCACCCTAGTTTTATGTTTATTTTTAAAATTTTTACATTCGTGTGTGAGCAATAAAGTGTTTTTATTATTATTATTATTATTATCAAAATACTTCCTGGAGTGATTTATAAAAAATATGTAAGTTTTTTATTTGTTTATTTAATTCGAAACAAGGGTTGTTGTTGATAGTTTATTTTATTAGTTACCAATATTGTTTCATTTACGGGTGTTTTCAGTTTTTAAATTAAGTAAATATCTTTAAAAATACTACTTATTCATATTTTAAATCGACGTCTAAATCCTGTTCTAATTAGTATTGTAATTGTTATTTAAAATAAGATATATCTTTTTATTTAACTGTGTACCAACCAAAATTAACATATAAAGGTTCTAACCTTCTAGGTAAAGATTTTTATACGAACGGTGAACGGCAAATTTTTAAGACAGGGTGGCAAATCTCATTTTTCGAGATAATGTGGAGGTAAGAGCAATATCTTAAATCTAGACATGATACACCACATTTACCTACGAAATAATCACAATCAATACTAAAACTTATTAAAAATCTATCCAATCGAACGTACGCTTTAAATTACCAATTTTCTCCTCTAAGTTAGTAGGGTACTAAGCCCGGTGGTGGAAAAATCAATACCGCCATTATAAATTTATTTTACCTTTGAAAAGTTTATAAAGATTGACTTCATAGTGAGTTCGCTAAGAAATAAGTTATTTAGTTTAAAAATAAAGCGTTCTATCGAGTGTAGTTGTGAAGAAAGATATAAAGAATATTGGTGAGCGTTTAGAAAAGTAACTAGTACTTTTGTTTATTCAGTTTTTTTATGTGAATTTCCAGAATATTAGCTTCACGTGTCTCCAAAAAAATAGTCGATTTATTCTTATATATTTAAAAAAGCTTGATTTGACTTGATCAGTTTGTTTTAGCTCCTGTCGTTTTTTATTACGATACATAGGATTGATTGTGACCGAGCACAAGTATTTGGTTTTGTAATATAATTTTTAAATATAGGAAATTATAGTCACTTCATAATGTAAGGACTCATTTTTATGTAAGAATATTTTTTTATATTCCTAATAGTGAAAATGATTTATTACTAACTAGACTCCTTATCCTTGGCTGTATAGCTTTTGCCTTAGCCAGCGAGTTTGAGATAAAAACGTAACTTGAAAACCAAACCGTTTCGTTACTTTTGGACTTGTCACTTGTGTGTGTGTGTGAGTGCCTTGGTTTTGTTCTGACGATTTGCGATTCTTTTAGTTATTTTATATAACGTTACTTTATACCCTTGTGCCTAAGGGTGGTACCATACCAATCGATCGACGATCGATTACATCGATCGACGATCGACCGATTGGTGTGGTCACCCTAAGGATTCCGATAGATTGCGCTTACGACGACTTATTGCTGTGATTTTTGGACTAGTTGATTAATTTAAAGATATTGATGAACATTTACGAGTCATTATTATCATGGTTGGTTAGTGATAGCAATAATTACTAAAATAAATTGTATGATCGGTGCCAAATCTTAGGACAAAAACATATTAGGAAAGCTATGTTTGTTTATCGATAAAATGTTCATATAAAAAAAACTTATCAATTTTAATTATTCACCATTACAGAGCTATATAATCCAGAATTTCCCACAGGGTACCGCCAATTTTTAAGTACCGAAACTTATAACTGGTCTCTGTCCCAGCTCCGAAAGTAAACAATAAAACACGAATCAATTCTCTAAAGGTTCCGTTCATTTCTATCATAGCGTAGCTCGGCGATGATGCCGCGAAAGTTACATTTTATATTTACTTTTAGCCAATACACAAGCAGTTGATAGTAACTGGCATCAAGGTCAATGGCCACAACAGATTTATTAAATGAACCCTGGTTAATTAGAGAACTTTAATAATTATAAATACCATCATAGGAATAAATATGACACATGCGTACTTCTTGGGAAAATACAATTTTGATAAAGTCAAAATTTTTCTTATAACATTACTACGTTCATACTCAAATTAAAATATTTATAAACCTTACTTGAGCTATCGATCATAATATGCTTCAGTTGGTAACTATGAAGTAACAATCCCTTTCAGGATTCAAATCTCTAATCTACATGAACACATCCATTACCAAGAGATCTATTACACAACGAGAAGCTTACACTGCAATAAATTAACAAAAAGAGGTCTAAAAATAAATGTAAACCATTACGTCGAGGCCACACAAACTAATGCGCCTAATTTTCCTAATACACGATACTCCAGGAAGACATCAATTTTTTCGTCTTCTCTGAAGTTGCTCATTTAGAAAAGCGACGTTTTATTTAGCAACTTAAAGACTAGCATAAAGGCCACTGGTGGTGTCTGCGCAGATTTACCCGCATAATTAAAAACCCCGTCGGAATTCCAGGATGAGATATAGCCTACTTCAAAATAACTTTTTGAGTAATAGGAAGATTCGGTTATCGCAAAAAAATTAAACACCCTTTAATAACACAGACAAAATTAATTTTTTGACATTTGTCTGAAATTTTAAATTTGGCTGCATTTAAAATGTCAATGTCAAAAATATACGTATAGAGAGTGTCTCATGAAAAACAAGTTTTTAACTCTTTTGTAGTAAGACCGAATCTTTTTTTAAATCAATTCAATAATTTATTGATTACGTATAAACAAACGAATTCCTCTTTTTGTTAATAATTGTGCAGATATGACGGTTTAGCACTCGGCCTTAATCGCGTAACAGTGATTTTTCTAGGGGTATAATAGTTATAGAAAAACCTAGATCATTCCTGCCAAGGTGTAGGTATGCAAAATTCCATAATCATTCGTTGCGTAGTTCAAAAGTTAAACCATTAAATATACAACTCACTTCCACATTTTATAATATTATAGTGAGGTAGGATTGAACCAAAAAAGGTTTAAGTCTAACCATCCTTTAGCTGTTTTCATAATTTTATACCACGCATAAAAGTGTTATGCAAGATCAAAATCGCACATTATCTCGCACATTATCTACACATTTGTCTAAAACCTAAGGTTATATCATAAACAAGTCACTTAATATAACTATGATCAAAGCCATTACCGACCGAAGTTAAATACGATAAACAATGCCACATACTAACCAACCAAGTAATGTAGATGAATAAGCGGAACGCGGCTTCCTTTTCAATCATTTACTACTATTGAACAAAACGAGCAAGGAGCGAAAGAAAATCTCTCAAAACTTCAGTAATTCATTCAATTTAATAAATTCTCGCATTAAACACCGAAATCAATATTAACAATGCTGCTGTCCGCATCCAAAAGAAATGCTATCACGTTTTACAATCGTCTAGTTGGCTTGGTAGTATATTACAACCCCGCAACTGAATAGTTACGTAAGTGAGCTGCCAACACAACCACGATGTAATTTACGCTCGCAATGTTGGCAGCTACCCTGGAACTGACGTCATTCAGGGTTGCCACAGATGTCGGAAATTATTTGGAAACGTGGTGAGAGGGGTTTTTCGTGATCGTCTATAAGGCCTATGCTTTTGGGTCTCGTTTCATCTGATGGAAAGCGAAGTGAGTATGAAGACGAGGGTGTGAAATGAATCTTCTACTGCCCCTTAGTTATGCATTGTAGAAATCGTATTCTATTACTCGTAGAAGCCGATGGGGTTTCCAGAGGCAGCTAGATCAGTATTACGCTACAGAGACAAACACGACCCGCTTTTGTTTTTAAGAATTAACAACTTTAGCCAACTGTCCAATGGCGGATAGGGCGACTTTACCTTAGAAGTATCGCTTCTTCTTCAACGCTGGAGCAGTCAGCTTGTTGGTACTCTAGACAGAGAACACGGGACATCAACTAAAAATGCCAGCACCTTAAGAAACTTAAGGTTAAGCAACCACTCTCCAGTATGCTCATTTCTTAGCCACACAGTTTATGTGTTTTGCTGTTGAAATTAACTAAAAAATATTTTCCTTTTATGTTCAAGATGGAGGTTTCCTAAGGCAGCTTGATCAAAGCTGACACTAGAGCTTACCACTGCCGTAAACAACTAGAATTTTTAAAGAGACCTCAAGTTACTTAAATCTTTTCGCCCTTTAAGATTCAAGACCCTAACTCCCGACCTAGTTGTCGGCCGGCGACCCACTCGGTATTGACTAGACAACAAGACTGTACCTACGTACGGAGTAGTTAAACACTATTTTATAATTTGTTCATTGATAGGAAATGGACGTTTAATTTTGGGAAGATAAGATTTTGTTATAAGGTAATTGTAAATAAATAAATCCCCAGACAAACACACAAACTGAATGGCCCCAAAGTAACCAGAGCTGGTGTTATGGATGACCATACAGCGAACTGGTGGGGAACCCAGAATAAACATCCATATATAAATACAAACAACCATGACCCGAGAACAAACATCTGTGTTCATCATACAAACGAATGCCCCGGCCAGGACTCGAACCTGGGAACTTCGGCGTATGAGGCAGGGCTACTTACACCACTCGGTCGTCTAGTTGATGTTGACTAGTACACTCTTTTAGCACACCCCCGATTTAAGTTGAAAACAGCGTCGAATTTAACGGTACTTTCTAGAAGAAACTTCGAAAAGCTAAAGTGACGTTTTTATGATAACATTTGAAAAATATTTTAGTAAGTAACTAATTTCGAACTATAACGTAAGTACATTCTCAATAATCCTCATTTTATGACAAAACTCCACCACTTCGAAACGAAATATTACCCTATAGTAACCCACTTTCCAGAATAAAACTTTTTAATCTTTACCCGCTTGGAAACCGAACAATAGGGTAAAACCTTTTGTGGTTCGCTTATGAGGGTTTTTTTTAGATTTTCAAGAGCTAGGTAAGTAATGGAAAATACTTAAATGAATTTCCAGAAGAACGATTTCGAAGAAACACTTTGGTTCTAGAAAGAAGTAAGCGACCTAATTTGAATCTTGATATTATTACATAGAAAATAAACTTTTCTGATTCTAGAACATAGCAACGAGTCCCGGAAAGTTTGTACTTTTAAAACTGAAATAAAGCGTATTTCTATGTAAGTAAGTGATTACAAATATGTTATTATTTATTTTTGTAGACTTCAACACAAATTAATATCACTAATTTACAGCTAACCAGTCCCCATCTGGCTGCAAGAAACTTCTAATTTCAACATTATATTGGCACGTTATCCGCGATCCACGCCTTAAATATATACAGTAACAAAAAAAATCAACAGTACTTGGCCTATATCCTTATCTTTACACATCAAAACTTGTCAAAACGAAGTATAAGTAGCTTAGACTAAATCTGCCAGCGGCTATAGACAAGTTTTTTTTACTTTGTCATAGCCGGCAAACGAACACGCAATCCCTCTGATGGTAAGTGGCATCAGTGCTCATGGCCATCATTAATTTCAAATGTTTTTGATTGATTATTGATGAGTGATGCGAGTGATGCGTCGCCGACCGTAGACTAAGAATAAAAAAAAAATCAAAATCCTTCATTGCAAAAAATACGTTGTGGTTCTTATAGGTCCAAGTTCTTAATATAAACAAGTTTTTAAAATATAACAATTTTACTAAAATTGCTTCAAAAATTTAGTTTAGATCTTTTTTGCCCTAGGGGTGCGTTAGCGAAACATTCACTTTATAAAATGTTTTTTGATAACAATGATACTGATACTGTTTAATCAGCCCTACATTACTCTTACCTTAAAATTATGTACTTTGTAACTATTTGTAACTAAGAAAGCCAATATTAGGTGAAGACCTAATATTGGCTTTCTGTTGCTTATTTGTATGACTAAACTGTTTAATTTAGCTGTTGGTTTTCCTATAGTACATAAATATATAAAATAGGATCTCATGTATTACTGTCGTGCAGAGTGCAATCTTAATAGTTTAAATATTTTTACATCTTACAGAGTTCCAATTAAGTATTCAAATATACATCAACACTATAAAAATTATCGATTAGAAAGTGGCTCAAGGCGGATTTAAATTGTTTAATAGTCAAACATTTAAAATTATTTAATAAATTATTATAATTTTTTACAGCTATAGATAGAAAACTGCGACTTACATATGTCAGATTTTATGTTCGGAAGACATAGTCTATCAGGGAACCTTGTATTAAAATTAACATTCTTTTTTCTTTGAACCCAATTCGGATTTGTTTTTACAAATAAACAAATTTCATATAAATACAGATTAGGTAGTGGCAATAGTCTCATAGATTTGAATAAAGGCCTCCATGATTCCCAAGAGTTAACATCTGCAATAGCTCCGATACATTGTTTTGGTGCTATGAAGGCCCTATGGAATTTTAGAGTGTGATATGCTTTCAGAGCAGTTTCTGGATTAGTAAGTTTTGTTAGCCGCCAGAGTGCGTGAGCGAATCTGTTTATTTTTGAGGACACTTTTTCTACGCCAAAGGTTCCAGGTTCGAGTCCTGGCCGGGGCAATCATTTATGTGATGAACACAGATGATTGTTCACGGGTCAAGGCTGTTTTTGTTTTATTTGTATTTATATATGTATGTTTATTCTAGGTTCTCCCCCAGTTCGCTGTATAGTCATCCATAACACAAGCTCTGCTTATTTTGGGGCCATACAGTTGGGGTGTTTGTCTGGGGGTTTATCTTGTTATTTATTTTTTATTATTCCAGGTAAAATGTTTGTCCAATTAAGTTTGGAATACCTTCGTTCCAGTAATTGGACTGGCTGTTCCTTCTCTACATCCGAAACGGCGGTAAGATAGGAAGGACAACAGCACCACCGCCCCAGACGAGATCTCAACATAAGAACCTCTGCTAAGAAAAATATTTTTTTTATTGAAAAAGGATTGGACGTTTGTCTTCTATCTCACCTGATGGAAAGTGACGATGAAGACGAAGGTGTTACACGTCTATCCACAACATACCTATTCACTCGACGCTTGAAAGGACTAGGACTATAGTTTTCTGGAAATTAGACGCAGGCAGTTCATTCCACACCTTGGCGACCCGCACCAAAAAGGAACTGTCGAAGCGTTTGGTTCGGCTTCTTGGGATATCTAATAAAAAGGGATGGAAGGTCTGTCTGCGTCTTGTAGTCCGATGCAAGAAGGGTGTGGGTTCAACCTGATCAAAAGAGCATTCGCGCACTCTCCAAAATGTAATCTGTAGAAGACTGCTAAACTGGCCACTTTCCGGCGATGGTCGAGGCTTTGCATTTTTGCCAGTTCTTTTTAATCAAGGTCCTTTCGAGCTGGTGGCAGTACTGGTACGGCACATCGATGACAATAAGAGCATCATTTTGTCCACAATAAACAATTAAAATTTTATTAATTTCAAACCCAAAATATACCCATCAAAAACGCATCAGCTAGTTCAATCAAGATATCCAGATCCAAAAGATAACCAAAACACGGAAGCTCACAAATAGAACGCCACGCGAAAGGAAACTCTACAGTCTAAATATACATTGAAAGGGACTGTGTTATATCAAGAACTTTTGTTGTCTATGGACAGACGTTTAGGGGGAAATCATTTGTATATTGTTTTTTTCTTTTTAAAGAACTTTATTTAGAAAAGTTTTAAGGTTTTTTTTTTACTATTTTTCTTAGCCGGCAAACGAGCACCCAGCCCTTCTGATGGTAAATGGCATATGAATAATCATAGGTATAATAATAATGATAAATCCCAGACAAAAACACCAATTGTATGGCCCCAAAGTAAACAGACCTTGTGTTATGGATACAATGGGACCCGAGAACAAACGCCTGTGCTCATAAAACAAATAAATGCCCCCGACCAGGACTCGAACCGGGACTTCCGCGTATGAGGCAGGGCTACTACATTTACGCTACTCGAGTTAAAGCTCTTAAAAATCGATTTTGTAGATAAGAACTCATTTGTTTCTTTTACAAGATTTAACGCCCGCAAGCAAGCGTACTGTTGTCCTGACCGAAACAAGGTTCCTAATAAGCCTTAAGAAATCTTTTAACTTAAGGGTCACAACCCTCATATTCCGGCCGGCATCATTCGGCACCGCAAGCTGAATGAGCCACCCTGTATAAAGCTTGAATGGACTATCCAATTAGCACATTCAAGAAGGAATTAGGTACCGTTCAACAAATACCACCAACCCGAATCTGCTGCCCCAAACACGAGGAGGTAATCCTCCTACCTAGGTTACCTTACTGCCCTCTAATATGGTTGAGGAGGGCGATGGCTGGAACCCGCCTTAACTCGTGAACGGGTGCCGTTTGAAGGTGTTCGTCGCTTGGATACTTGGGTAAGACTTGCCGAGCTAACAGATGCAGATAAGAATAATTTTGTATAAACGTAAAGAGACTCTGTAAATTTATTTTGAAAAAAATATACCCGTGATGTTTCTTGTCATTTCTTCTTCACAAGGTCTTCCGAACTGGTGGTAGAGTCATGTGTTATTTGACGTCAATAATAACAAGTAACTGTCAATGTTGAGAAATAAATATTTGAATTTGAAAGGTCCGGAGTAACATTAATACCCAAAACGTCGCTACATTCTAGTTTTTCGTTCAACTATCCAGGTTCTACCCAACAAAAGCCATATAAAAGTTGAACGTCAAATCAAAGTACTACCCAAGAGGGTCGCAAAAGCTTTTTAAAATTCATGACACGACCATGTAATAAATTAGAAACATCGTTTTGAAGGAACACATCCAACAGTAGCCATAAATACGTGTAATGGGAGCTGTAATATTAAAATTCTCTTTCGCAGGATCAAAGTAAATATGAAGTATAATATTCATAAAGTTAAATATCTACCTATTATTATTATAGAGACGAATGTTTGTTTATGATAAATATTTACCGATTGTTATAATTCTTTCACCATATGATATATTTTGTACGCCTTTTCGAGGCGTTACGTTATCAGGAGCGTGGCGAGTGAAACAGCGCCAATTCGCTTGCATAAATATGACATAGTATTCCTTGACAATACAAAAAAAGCGTACTTAAATAATACAACATATGCCATATAACAAACAAGATTTAAAAAAATTATCAGGGCCATCATTTTGCGATATGAACAATACTTCATGATGTGTATATTATGATAGAGAGATTTCAATTTTATATGAGTTGTTAAAATATTCATTATTGTTATTATTTTTATCAAAGACAATATCCTATTTTAAGCAATCCCGTGAATCCTTTACTAACCGCCATGTACAAACACAAACATAGAAACCATCGAAAATAAACCTACGCTTGACTCACATCTTCACATACTAACATGCAAAACTTCCGGTATTGTATTCGAAAATATACTAACGTTTGTAACCACAATTAACTTAAGCAATATTATAAATTTTACATGTGCGATGTAATATACTAGTAGCTCTATCTAGTTTGCACTGATGGAACTACACTTTACAATACATGCAATACAATCGTTACTAGGACAATTTTATCACTTAATACGTCCAAGATAAATGATGTTCATGAGCAAGTATGCCTTTTTTTTTGGCTTTTCGAAACGAACTGTTTATTTATGGTCCTAAGGGCCTTTTAAATTTCAACGGACTTTGTGGCCTAGCGCCGAGGGGCTTAGCCGGAACTTAAACTACTCCTACATACGACACGCCTAAGGGCACCCGAGAGGGCACGGACCTCGGCTTAGGACGTCGTATATTGAAACTACCACTGGTTAGGAAGGGTCATCTACTGCCAAAGAACCAGCAAGAAACTCAGTAGGAGCAAGTATGCCACTTACAACCAGTTGAATAGAATAATAATTTGCAAGCTATGACAGTTGCAAAAAAAAAAGTGCCAAAATTACCACAACGATTACAGCTTCATAACTCATACAACACACAGCAAAACATAAATAAATAAATCCCCAGACAGCGAACTGGGGGGGAACCCAGAATAAACATACATATATAAATATAAACAACCATGACCCGATAACAAACGTCTGTGTTCATCACACAAATGAATGCCACGGGATTCGAACCTGGGACGTTCGGCATATGAGGCAAGGCTCCTTACCACTACACCACTCGTTCGTCCCTAATACACAATCCGCCTAATACACACATAAAACTAGAAACCGACTGAAAATAATTAGGTTTACGATTCAGTTTGCTAAACGCAACGTAACAATTTTCTATAATTAGGTAGTCCTCGACGCGGGACGCAGACTAGCTTTTAGCAACAACTTTGAAATGAATTTTGTGTTTAAATTAAACTTAGGTATTTGTTGTTATTCGTTCATAAATGTTATAGCAAATGGACACTGGGTCTAACACAAAATTCATGTAAAAAGTATCCATTATGTCACACATATATACATCTTGTACCGTTGCATTACTTATTTAGTAGAAATGTTTATTGTATGGCTATCGATATATATAATAAGTTGCCCTTTAATTATAAAAACTCAAATTTTAATGACTATAAACGAAAAATATATGACTTATCGATACAAAAATGTTACTACACAATTAATGAATATTTTAAAGACACTGAACTGTAATTAAATGAATCTATATGTATAAGTTTGGGAATCATAATGTTTTGTAATATTTTTATAACATTTAAATATTAATATTTCTAAATACTATTTTGACATTATTCAATAGGTTTTTTAATAGTAAATCATATCATCATCACGCTGTTTAACAGTAAACCATGTAGACCTGTCAATTTTAACTAAGAACTATTTGTACACATTTTTTCGCAAATAAATTCATTTGATTTAATTTTGTTACAGCTGATTATTACTTGCCACAATTTTTCACCTTATGTAGCTTCGACTACTACGAGCGTTCGAATTTTGACAGTTTTCACCAAGCTATTTGACTTCATTTCATTTTTACATTTTCATTTAATTTTTGCTAGGATGCTATTAAACGCAAATGCAGCGTTCTTTTTTTTGTAAGTCAATGTATGTAAGCGTACATAATGATGACGTAAAGAGTCCGTATTTTATTTATAAACTTCAGTACATAATTTATGTGTATAAAAGTCGTATTAATTTACAGGCATATTTGTAATCAATAACCTCTGGAATCACCGAATCTATTTCAAATATTTTTTAGCCATTAGCGTGTTACAGTGAGCGTCATACACGAAGCCGCGCCCCACCTCTTTATTGGTCTATACATCGTCGTGTGCGAGTAAGTCGGTGGAGCGCGTGGACGAAACTCAAACTATACAATACACAGAAATACATGTGCAATATCGTATTCAGATACTCCCATAGAATCGAAAACTATGAAACTAAAACAGATTTATACTTACTCGAATGTTTGGACAAACTCATGGTGTAAATAGGATACATCCGGCTTTGTTAGAATTCGGATATTAATTAATCCTAAAAAGGACAAACCTCAAAGTCACCATTGACAAAAAAATAAGTCTTATATCGGTATGTGGCCTCCGTGCCCATGGAAGCAATAAATCTAAGGTGTTACTGAGTAATTATAATGATATAAATTGATTATCGATTAAATCCGTTGCCGACCGTAGACTACGGTTGGAATCGGCTTTGCTCCGGCGATTACACTGGCTGGTCCTTCCTACCTTCTAACATAAGAAACTATACGACCAGAAACTGAATATCCATCCAATTAAACCACCGTCTGCTCTACAGGTTCAACAATACGAATACCCGTATGAGAGCTGAAATAAACCGTTATTCAGAGCAGTAAACCTTCTAGACCATAAATATTTGTCACAAAAACAATAACCGAGATATTTACATCGTCGCTGACCGTCTGTGGGGCGCCCTACTCCGAAATGGATGAATTGAAAATCATCAAATGTTTGAATTAGAAAAACTTATTTCTTATTTTATATTTCACTTTATTTGGGAAACAAACAGTTACAAATAACACTTAAGTATTTCTATATTACAGTTTCAAATACATTAACCGGTGAAGTTTCCACTTTTTGATTACCAACAGGTACATATTAGAGCGGTATGCAATAAACAAAAAACCATAAGAACAAAATAGTGTTATATACCTATACTTAAGAATCATTGTAAATTTCAACAAAAGAAGCAATTTAATAATTCCAAAATTAAAAACTATATTCTTAACTATAATAATAATAATATTTATTTATTCACACAATAAGGGTAATAATTTATATGAAGACTCTGACTCCTAAACTAGATAAAATCTGTACCATAGGAGTCAGTGACTTCTCCCAGATTTTTAAACAGAAGTACATATAATTTTAACAATAGGTATACTTACAGCCATCTAAGTTCTATCTTCTAAGTTTATACATGAAAAGTACATGTACACTTCTACGTCCAGTCTCCTTGAGGGAGCCAGGCAGAATGTGTACAATTACTAAAATCCATTCGATAAAATTATGATGAGTTTATTTATTTTTTAATTATACATATATAATATATTTTTTTTATTTTATTCGACAGATAATTTAATTATTTAAGACATTTAACATATCAGATTCTACTACAAAGCAGGGCCTCCGTTTCATCGTAACTTAAAGTTAATAGCCAATCGTTTACTTTCATCAACTAGTATCATAATTGCAATTTTTTGATAAATTAAGGTTGTTGTGTAATTCTAACAGATTTTTATTGTAGTAAACACAGGATCTCTTCACAATTACAATAACAAGCTGTGGAATCAGGTAAATTAAAAAACCCGACTGCCAAATATATTTTCTCGTATTATTAAATATTCCCATGTGAATTCCGGGTAATCCATCTCGCATGTTGAAAGCTGTCTAACGGTTTGGGATATATATATATATATACATAAATACATTCACTCTAAGAACAAAACCCTCTTTCACACAGTCAGGTAAAAGCATTACGTTTACAGAATAATTGCCTTACTGGACTACTATTAAACTATAATAATCAGAATAATCTTTATAATTTAAATTTTGAAATAAATAAATAAATGGTGCCTGCAACAGCGCGAAATAAAAATCGAAAACCGTGGTAAGAATCCCGTAAATTCATTAAATTATAGTGAAAATAACCGCGATAGCTTAAAACAATCAGAATAATCTTGATTCGTGACCGAAGCACCAAAAACAATAGGTATTAAAAATATTTCCATTATTTGAATACTGTACACTAACTGAACACAACTTCACTTCCTTAGCCATCATTCAAATTTAAATTCAAATATTTATATCATTGACACATTGACAATCACTTATTCTTATTGACGTCAAAGGAAACATGACTCTACCACCAGTTCGAAAAAACTTCGTGAAGAGGAACGTACAAGATACTGCGCGGGTATATTTTTTTCAAAATAAATTTACTGTGTCTCTTTATGTCTTTACAAAATTATTCTCATCTGCATCTGTTAGCTCGGCAAGTCTCCCTCCCCATGTATCCAAACGACGCACACCCTCAAACGACACCCGTTCACGAGTCAACGCGGGATCCATCGCCCTCCTCAACCTCATTGTGCCCCTAACCGAAAATCAAGGATTGTCGAATAACTTCGCCACACTCTGCACAAAAAATTGTTTATATTCCAATACTGTCATATGCAATAGCAATAAATAAACTTAGAGCCAGAAACCATAACCCTTTTGAAAATATTCGTTCGTTTATGATCGAAAGCTTCAATTAACAATTCGTAGTTCTCCTAAATCTTCAATTCGATCAGCTGCATGTTTCCCGAGTAGGTTCTCAGCAACCACCCATAGCGTATCGAATTGTCTCAGCGCTTAAATAATTTATATACAGGCTTTATTTTGACGACGTAGTGGTTAGTACCCCTACCTCAAACGCCGGAGGTCCATGGTTCGAGTCCTGGCCGGGGCATTCAGTTCTGTGATTAATTATTCTTGTTCTCGATATATGTATGTTTATTCTAATTTCCCCACAGTTCGCTGTACAGTCATCCATAACACAAGCACCTCTTACTTTGGGGCCATACAGTTGGTGTGTCTGTCTGGGGATTTATTATATGGATTTTAATGGATTTTATGGAAAGCTAGTATTGAAATGAAACAGCTAAACATATTTGGATAGAAATTTGTACGCATGTAAAAGTTTGGCCTAAAAACAAACATCTTCGCTAACATTATCTCTAAATTCGGATATGAACAGAGATCTACGAGAGTTGGCGTGATTATCTGGGGATTTATTATTATTATTTATCTACGCGAACGAAGTCACGAGCAAAAAACTGTTCAACATAGTTTTGCAGGCGTAATATTATTCAACTCTCCATCTATATCTTACATGAACGCAAAACAACGTATACCGCGTTGGTTTAATATATTTCACCAGATACATATTTAGTCTATTTTCACCTTTCACCGAACCAACCAAGAAATTTATTAGAAAGCTGGTTTATGTATGCTCTTGTGGTTTACCGTAATTTAAACAATGGTACGTTTAAGTAAAGATAATGATTTTGTTACATACTATGTAAGGTTATATAAGTATGTTTATAAATATGAGACAGAAAAAAGATTTTTTATTATTTGATTTTCATTTAAGATTAGTATCATGCTAAACACGCATTACGCAATATTAGTATTTAATAAAACATCTCACTGAAATTCAAATTGTTCTAATTCAAATATTTATTTCTCAACATTGATAATTACTTGTTCTTATTGACGTCAAATTAAGCATGAGTATACCACCAGTTCGGCAAACTCTTCGTGAAGAAGAACTGGCAAGAAATTTCACGAGTAGTTTTGAAATCTAACAATTTTGAAACTCCCAGATTGTCGTAAAATAAACTATGGAAGCGACGAGACTGCTTATACAAATAAACCCTTATTCAGATAAGAGTTAAATATCACAATTGTTTAAGTAGACAATAGTTAGTCCAAGAAATAAATATTTTTGTTGTTTTTATTGACATTTAATACCAGACACTTAATTTTTTTACTTCGGCATAGCCAGCAAAGGAGCACGCGTCCCACCATGATGGTAAGTGGCATCCAAGCCCATATCGATCATCATTATCGAATTTTCGATCGCTGCCGACCTCAGACTTCAGTTGGAATTGTCTTCATTCCAGAAATTACACTGGCTGTATCCCTATATCCGGAATACAACCAGAACTGTAAGTGGGTACCGCCCCAGACGAGATCTGAACACCAGAAACTTGACTACCATTAAAATGTAACAAGTCAAACATAACATGCTCAATTATTTAAAGCTTTATGTGTTACCTACTTATGGCTGCAGTTGCAGCGCAATAAGCCATAGCTCATTACAGACATTTGCCATTTCAGTAAACCTTAAACAACATGACATAATGTCGTAAATCCCTAAAAGCACTGCCTAAAGCAAAAAACGTAACTTTAACCCACTTTACTTAAAAGTTGCACACAGTACAGTTCGAACAAGTTATCTTTGCAGGTGACAAAAACGTGAACAAAAATTGTATGCAGCATTTACTTTTAAAACGTCGTTTTCACCTACAATTGCGCCACTTTTGACTGCACAGATAAATTTGTCGGACTGTCATAGTTTTTGTAAAGTACCGTTAGCACCCGTGGGACCCTGGCCAGCCCGTTAGTTCAAACTTAACAATGGCTTGAACGCAAACGTATGGCTTGGAAGACTTTCTTACTTGGAAATTGGGTATTTTTCGTATAGCAAATGTTTATTTGTATCAGCTGACCAAGCCAACAAGGAGACTGTGAAAAAATCGTCACTTTTTTGGATACTGATAAAGATACCACGTATTGGGTATATACACATATTGGGATCGGTATTAATACCGGTATTTTTTAACCGGACTAAAATCCGTAGTTCAAGTTATTTTGAGGTAGGTATATATTTTATTCTGAAAGAATTAGGTATTTTGGGAAAACAATTTGATTTCTGTACAGCATATGATTTCAAATCGTTTTTTTAAAGGAATTCGAATCGTGACGTCACGGGGTAGTTATCTTTTTAAAATCGCATTGCAAAGTTTGTTATATTACCTGGAAAGAACCACTCTACAATTTTGTATGGATTCTTGATTGACAGATGATTATTGAAGACGTAGCCATGACAGTTTTTTTTTTTTCGTAATGGACAGTGGCCCTATCGCCCTTTGGGCCTTTTAAATTTCACCGGACTTTGTGGCCTAGCACTGTGGTTGCTTAGCCAGAGCTTAAACTACTCTACATACGATACGCCTAAAGGCACCCGAGAAGGCACGGACCTCGGCTTAGGACGTCGTATATTGAAACTACCACTGATTCGGAAGGGTCATCTACTGCCAAAGAACCAGCAAGAAACTCAGTAGGAACACGTACGCCGCGTTAGCCTGGCCCGCCGGTGGGTTAGGCGATTCGAATGCCGCGTTGGCCTATTTCGAACTGGAGCGCCGGCGTTCCTTGTTGTAATAGCGTGGTCTGGATCTGTTAAGACGTTACGAACCGCCGTGTCTGGGTTGGCTGTGTAGTCAGCTGACTTATTAACCAGCGGGTCGAGAGGGTGGGGAGCACTGTCGCAGTAGACGTTGACATGACAGTTTCATCAAAAAGAAGTTAGAAAAATATGCTACTAGAGATTGACTGTAATTCAAATTATTTTACGCATTTTTGTTAAAACAAGCCTAATCGCTTTTACCTGCGAGCTTTTACTGACAAAATATATTATAAAATAGTGATATCTCGAAATGCTTTTTGATTTAAAATCAGATATTTTTCTTTACTTACCGAATTACCAAATTACTGAGCGACACAGCTTTTGTAGCGCCTTTTTTGTTAATTGCAAGTAAAGTGGTAACTAGTTGAGTTTCATTTCAATTTAGAAGAACAAGTTATTTACAAATCTAAACAGTTTCAGAATAAACAAACAAACAAATTTATCCCTTTTTATTATTATTAATAGTATACATATAGGTTTATAAAGACACACGCTTGTATACTTAGACTATGAATCTTAATTATTATAATTTAAAATACTTAACGTATTTGAAACAGAAATTTATTTTGAGACACTAAAATTATTTTTAAAATAGCATATTTTCATTAGTGACCTCATCTTTAGTCATACTTTTGTGGTATAAATATCTGTAATATCTGAAGAATTCGTTTAAAGACGGTTGTTTGTTTGTTTGTGTAGTTCTGAATAAGTAGGTAATACGGATAAAATCAGCAATAAGGTATTTTAATGACCCTCTCACTATTTAAAATGTACATCATTCAAAATAATCTTGATACTATTTTCAATACCTTAACATACAACTGTCGATTCGAGAAAACACTCATAGTTTTATCGTTTGTCAGTAAAGTATTTACAGGGCTTAGTAAGCATTTGTCTAGTAACAATTTTTATTTATTTATTTAATAATAATAATCCCCTGGCAAACACACCAACTGTATGGCCCCAAATTAAGCAGAACTTGTGTTTTGGATGACCAGCTAACTGGAGGGGATCCAAGAATAAACATACATATATAAATATCTACAACCGTCACCCGAAAACGAACCTCCGTGTTCATCACACAAACGAATGCTCCGACTAGGACTCGAACCTGTGACTTCCGGCGTATGCAGCTACTACCAACTATGCCACTCGGCCGTCATTTGATTCTCCATCTCACCTGATGAAAAAAGATGATGAAGACAAGCCTGTCACCCGCCTGTCCAAGAGGAACACTCTATTTTTGAATATTCCAGGACTTAAAGTTTTAGGAAAAATAGGCGTCGGCAGCGCATTCCTTATTTTGGCGGAGCTCATACCAAAAATGCAAAGCTTTACTCGTTTTTAGGGCATAAGCAATGTATCATATCGCTTCAAGTGCCGCACAGCTTGACCCACGTCACTCCTGGTCCCGTGGGAACTCTGGGATAAAATATACCCCAGGTTGCACCTGGATAATGTCGCTTTACAATGTGAAAATAATTGTTAAAATGGGTTTAGTTAATTTTAGATTCAGGGCTGAATAACATTAAAACTTGACATGACTTTCCATAGAAATTACGTCGAATTCTCAAAACCATTTTTCTGATCCAAGTTATATGAGCATTGAAAAATCAGCCCTTAATCAATCAATCACTAATCAATCATAATCATCCTAAGATCCAAAATCAAAACGAAAATCTCCCAAAAACCTCCAAAAAACCAACCCTTACGCAATCGACAACGCATCTTTTAACCCTAACCTTTATAGTAAAATCGATGATCCACCCAGCACCTCAAGGGGTTGACGAAGGGTAGTCAAGGATTTCATTCAATCAGTTGAGGGATGGAAATTACGTAATCTCGCTTTTTATGTAAGGCGCGGCAGGGAATTTACATGACAGTTCGTTCATCTATACTTAACATTTACAAAAACCAGTTAAACATGCTATAACATCCTCGTGTCGATCATCACCTCCTTCATCATATAGAGCAATAAGCAATTGATTTTGAACTGTTTCAGATGACCGCTAGGTTGAAAATCTATTCACAAAATTTGACGTTTTGAGGCAGGCATTTTGTTTGACTGAACAATTGAGGACCACAGGCAAAAAAAGATGAATGTCAGTGAAAAAATGGCAGAAATTTGAAATTTTATTTTCAAACACATAAAACTAGTGATTGAAACATTGCATAAAAACTACTATAATCTTATAGCTATATGAATAATCAATAAACCTATGTTTTTTATTTTCATGTATTCATAAATTTTATCTAGAAAAAAATAAAAAATTGAAATAAGTATTAAAATTACAATTTGAAAAAAGATGGATGTCAGTGTTTCATAGATGAATGTCATTTTGTGCAGCACGTTTTTATTTAGAACAAAAATGAAAAATAAAATCAAGTAAGACATTTTTGGATTCAACTTATTTATACCTAATAAATGTACTGAAAAACACTTTCAATAAACTTATACCTACTATTACAACTAAGTAGTTAGTAGATACTATTTAGAAAATTAAAAGTTATTAAAACAATTGACATTCAATCAAAAGTGATTGACGTTCATCTTTTTATCCATGTACCTATTCTTTGACATACAACTTTCTTTCTCTTTTATAGGTTTTGGAAAAATGTTTTTTTTATATGATATTCATCTTTTATTACATTTTTGAAACGGTAACATGAAAATATCGATTACTAATATTGTGTTGCCAATAAAACAAAACATTTTGAAAAAAATTGACATTTATCTTTTTTTGCCGGTAGTCTTCAATTATACTTCAATTAGACTTTAAAAATGGCAATAAACTTTATTATAAAAAAAAAATAACATTTTTACTAGCAAACTAAAACTGAATCGTCCGCAAGTTTAATCATAATTATCTTATATAAAACCAGATAAACACTGAGATATTAATAAAGAAATTAAAGCATTATAATATAAAACGTTATCTCCATACAAAAATCTTCAAGAGAAAGTTTATGCACACATCTCAAGCAGAAAGCGAATAAAGAATATTTTTTTCAAGTATGATAATAATAAACTTAACTGTTCCGCAATAAATAAGTGGGTGCTTACATAAAACATTTAACAGTTAAATCCAAATAAGTAAAGCCGAGTGACAAAACTAGTTATACGGCAATTCAACAAGCGCCAATTCAAGTTTTTCGACATTTATTTCGTAAAAAAAGTGGTAATATCCTGTACTATTCTGAAAACTTCGTACGCTAAAATAATTTAAACATGGTATAAACAAGGAATATTTAACCTTCTTTATGTCTTATATTTTTATCGTCTTATTATTATTTTATATAAATATGTGTGGGGCAAATTTTAGGGGCTAGTTGTACACTTATTTTTATCGATAAAAATATGAGACATGTGTATCAAAACCGCAACCTCTCCATATGGCACCCATTCTTAGTTTTAATATTTAAAAACGAGGTGCAAGCACTTAAATTGCAATAATTTTAAAAATACAAACATTAAAAATTCCATGTTATATCAGTTGCGATAACCTAATTAATTTTAAAGTCATATTTTCCATACTTTTTCAGTTTTAATGATTTTCAACCTAATTAACATGCGTTTTTACAGATGCAATGAAAAGTAGATAAAATTAACAAATAAAAAAACAAAATACCTTTACGTTAAATAATTTTTAATTATTTTTTGGTTGAGTTTAGTTCTTCAGTAAGTTGAAACAATCCACTGTTATCTATCAGTGGTGTGCACAGAGGATCCAGAAATTCCTATGATTGGATCGATTACGCGACAAGTACAATCGTATTGTAAGAAGAGCAAAGTTCTTAGATAGAACAATACTGTTTCTAAGGATATAAATATACCTAGTTATAATAAACTCCAACTACTATATTTATTGAACTGACGAAATAGGCTATTGAATCCAATTAATACAAAATTAGATTCTTAAACACAATAGCACGTGAACAATTCCATTAAGGGTGGCGTAATGTTATCAAAGTTTTGTCAGTCCGGAGTGGATTGAGGCAAAAACTTTTGATTCGAATATTTGAGATCAAAAATTAAGTTCAAGCTGACTGACAAAGAACGCACAGCCTATCTTAGTATAGGCGTGTTTTTATACGGTGCAGGGATGCACTAAACCAGAAATCTATAAGGCTAGCTTAATAAAGATGTTGCTAAGAGAATCTGTACCTTATATATACAGCAGCAAAGTTTCGATTTGCTTACCAAATTCTTTAGTTATAGATCTTAAGCTTTTAACGTTTAATTTTTTTTTTATTACAATTAATTTGTTTCAAAATAATTCAAAGTCAATTTTAATTGACTCTTTAGCTAAGAGAAGTCCAAGTATTTTGTAAATTACAATCGGAGATCGGATTTTTGAAAATTCATTCCTAAAAAGATAAATCATATTGTTATGAAATACATTTTTGACATATATAACAGAGAGGTGAAAAAGCATACTTCAGGAAACAGAAATGATATATATTTTTAATTAATATTAATACAGTGTATTGCATCACATTATTGCAATTTATTACATTTTTTCCTGGAACGAGTAGTTACTTATTTTATTTTATATAGTCATATTGAATTACTTTAAACTCGATATGACTGTTAAATACATCGACGAATAATACTCGAAAGCGCAATAACTCCAATCTAGTTCTATATCGGTGTACATACATACTATTATTACCCATAATACCTTGCCGAGAGTTATTCATGAAACGTTTATTCATGAAAAAATTATGAGAATGGGAAATGAAATGTTATCAATTGATATTGATCAAAATTTTTAAAAATTCTATCTTTTGTCATCATACGCCGGAGGTTCCAGGTTCGAGTCCTGGTCGGATCATTTATTTATGTTATGGTTTATATGATTTGTATGTTTATTCTGGGTCCCCCCCCCCCAAGTCCGCTGTATCCATAAGACAAGCTCCGCTTACATTGGAGGCAGTACAGAAAGAAATGCTATCTTTTGTCCCCGATTAATTTCGTGTAACCAGCCATTTCTCGTGAGAAGTCATAAAATAAATTTGATAAATTTTTTTATTCTAGCTTCTTTTGGCTAGGGTCTCTGGACCATTGCTTATCTCGATACTACCACAGAATTACGCCCACAAATGAATGCCCCGACCAGGACTCGAACCTGGGACCGCCGGCACATGAGGCAGTCGCCCTGCCTCCACTACGCTACTCGGCAAAAGTATTATAGAAAAATTTTAACACACATGAGAATAGACCCCTATACAAAGTTGCCAAGAACAGGTATATCAAGTATTTTTTCGCATGAGGTGACTTACTTCTGTTTAAATTATCGATTATTTTTTAATTGCAACACCGAGGAGCTGATAAATTGGTAATTACAGGTATTCTATTGATTGCTAATGTTGGCTAATTAAAATATTTATAGCAATTATAATAGGGTTAGGAGGTCTAAGAAGGTATCTCGGTCGAGTCGCTCACTTCCCTCTAATATGGTTGAGGAGGGCGATGGCTGGATACCGTGAACTGGTGCCGTTTGAGGGTGTTCGACGTTTGGATACTTGGGGGGGGAGACTTGCCGAGCTTACAGATGCAGATAAGAATCATTTTGAATAGACATAAAGAGACATTGTAAATTTATTTTGAAAAAAATATACCCGTGAAGTTTCTTGCCAGTTCTTCTTCACGAAGGTTTTTTCCAACTGTTGTTATAATCATGCTTTATTTGACGTCAATAAGAACAAGTAATTGTCAATGTCGAGTAAGAAACATTTGAATTTGAATGTGTATTTTGGGTCTAGCGCTGAAACTTTACAAAAGTTTTAGCTTGAATTTAATGGAAAATTAAGGTTAGAGACCGAATCATGATGGGTATACGATTCTTTACTTTCGTGGGATACATTCTGCTTATTTTTTTAGATCATAAAAGACTTGTATTTGTCGGCCTCAAGATTCCATCATATATAACTCAATTGGAAAATCGTTGCTTCACTTGGTTTTGCTTGCTGCTTCGATCTTACTTTTTTGGTTACGAAAAATACCCTATGTCCTTCTTTGGATTGATAGCGTAAAAATAAAAATAAAGAAACTCATTTACGATATTACTTAAATGACATTCACAAAATTGTCAGATTCCATTGAAATCCACATTCCTATCACCCACAAGATCCCATCTTCCAAAGCTCTCCATCAAAGCCTACAATTATAGCTCAGTAAAAGGCGACCCAGTTCAGTCGACCCGGAGTAAACTGGGCCGACGAACTGGTTCTAACCATTGTCTCGTGGCCGTATTATAAACTCTACTAAAGCTCAGCTAAGCTAGATTCGTAGCGGATGGGAAGTGCTATGGGATGGAGTTTTATATAAAAAAAAACTATTTTATATATTTAGTTTAGTTGGAGTATGTTAGTTCAGAAAAACAGACAAATTATTTTAGAATTGGGTATATGACAAATTTTTTTTTATTTCATATTTAAATAGTTTATCAACAGTAAATAAATATTGCAAAAGTGTGTTCGAGGAGCCGCTGCGAGTCGCCGAAAAACGCTCCATACAAAACGGTACTGAGCTGTGACGTCACAACTTGTGAATCATACTAAAATTGTATGGGCGTTTGGATAAAATATATAATAGCTACGTAGATAATGCGTTTACATGCATACTGTCATAATAAAAATTGTTATATTTAATGACAGTAAGCTAATGATATTTAAAAATTTAACATGTATTATAATAAGTTTTTGCTTCTTTTTTTAAGTTTTCAAATCTATATAATTTCGATATTAAATTCAAAACTATATTTTTCAAAACATTGTCAAAATAACTAGTATTTTATAAATAAATGATAAAAACTTGCATTTTTAAATTGTGTCATCTACCCAACTGAAGAGTTCATTTAGAACTCCCCGAGCCTTTCCGAGCCTCGTTCCAATAGTTTTATCGCACGCAACTTTAACCCATGTATTTCAAGAACCTAATTACTTTTTAAAAGCATAGTTATAACTATGAAAAATTTAATATTCCATCCACAAGTTGAATACGCATTGTAAGACATTGATTTTGGCTAACGTGTCATTTTTTTTTATTTGAATTGCATGTACCCTACAATAGCAATTCAAATAAAAAAAATCATTCTTTCGATGTGATTTAAATGTTAAGACATTGTAATTTTCACAAGTTAAATGGGTAAATTCCACGGTAACAAATATTAAACTTTCTACTGAACCCTCCTCTGAAACTTAAGAAGAAAATAATAGGAACCTATAATGCCATATAGGCTCACTTTTGACCCAAATAGCACCTATATATAGAACTTTGAGTCATAAGCTTAGCTGCAATTATCTCTGATATCCTAGTTGGGATATGTGTACATTAAAGCGAGATTTGTTCGACCACCCGGTCACGCACACAGTCGTACCGTGTTAAGATACACTACAATTAAAGCGAAGGTCGCGGCGTGAGATGGCAGCACTATATACTACGCGAGTTATGGATGATTCGATGCAATATTTCCCTAATCTCGACAAAAAATATACATAAGATGCAATTAAATAACTAACATAAAATAATTAAATATTACGAACCTACAATTCAGCGTAAAGGAGCACCCAGCTTGACATGCAAACAAACTAACAACCGCAACAACGCACGGAGTCGGGTCACGAGGAGCTTGCGCATTCATTCGCGCCCCGAAAGCGTTGGCCAGCGCTCTATACAGCGCCGGCGACGTCCCGAGAGGGAGAAGTCCCTCTCTAGTCGTCTCTCATGAGATGGTGCGCAAGAAGCGCACGCGCCATCACGAGCCCTGGACCGGAGGCGGAATCCCCTGAAGCCGCCACCGAAGGGACTGCGGTGGAGGGAAGCTTTCGGCTTATATCTTAATATTTCCTTAAGTTTTCACTATTCATAAATTCACATTATATTAACTACATACTTTTTGACCTGATTTTATCACGTTTAATTATAATTTTTTACTTTTTAATTCGACGTTTCGGTATCTTTATAGACACCGTGGTCACGAATGACTATGACGCCTTGAAAGTTATAAAAAAATTCAATCATCTCCATCTGTTTCTTAGTCTGCAAGCGTAGCGTTCAGCGTTCAGCGTTCACAAGAAGATAAAAAAATTGTGTCGATTTGCTGAATCTTATGATATTCACTAAGTAGATGTTGAATATTTAACAAACATCAACTTGCAAGATTTATATATGTTCAAACACCCGTTTTTTATTTTGATTATATTCGCTCAACAACATGGGATTCCCAAGAATATTTTTAAGCATTTGTCCTGTATGATAAAAGAACAGGATAAATGAATTCAGTTCAGTATGTAAAGAAAAGTTTCAGATTCTAACTCAAAAACCATTGGGAGATATAACTTGTCTATCATATATTTTGTTAAAAACAACCCGCAAAATAATGCGATTGGAGCATTTTAACGACAATGAGCAAATTAAAATGCCTCTCGTGCAACCTCTATATGACCTCATCAATTACTCTGTGGTCGTATTGTCATGTGAATGTTTACAATGCATATCTGTCAAAAGAATCTGGTATAATAATAAACTTTGCAATGCGAATTTAAAAAGATAATTACTCTGTGAGATCACCGTACGAAATTCTTAGAAAATTAATTTCAAATTAAATACCGCCCCGAAATCAGAATTATTTGAATGGTTTTCTCGAAATACCTCATTCTTTCGAAAAACATTTTCATACTTCAAAATTACTTATCGAATTTCTTATCTATTTTACTCTGTCTTTTTTCAGTTAGGTATATAAAACAAAATTTGAATTTAGATAAAAATATATTTGCGTGTCTCTCGTTTTAAGTAATCCATAGATGATTAAATTATGTTACGTTTTTTTACGGACAAAAAAATTTTTTAATGCTGTTTACGACCATAAAAGCGGTGCGGCAACACATGATCAAAGACGATCTAACCTGAGTAGGAATCAAACCATATTACGGGAACTAGAGCTCAGAAAATCAAGTTTATTTATTTCATCATAGGTAAAAAAATACACGTGATGTCTTCTTTTCCTTCGCCTTCATCGTGATTGCATAAAAACACCTTAATTTCGGCTTTATAAAGGTATTACAACACCGGCAATCGAGAGGGGAAAAAGCACCTCTCGGCACCTCTTTTGTCAACATTGTAGAATACATAAAATAGGTAATCAGTGTACAGGTTGACTTCGACATGCGTACGATTAAGTTGACATAGCCTGATATTACTGTACATTTTTTTAGTCGTATTGGTTTTGTTTATCCCGAATACAATTAAAAATATATTTATTCATATACGCGCTAGATGATAATATTTTTTTATGTTAAAACCTAAGTTGCAGCGGTACTGCAGTGCTTCCTATTAGGTAAGAACAACCAGCGCAATGACTGGAACAAAGGCAGTTCCAACAGAAAGCTACGGTCGGCAACGCATCATTATTCGACATAATAAACAAACTCAATTTCACACATTCAATTGTCATTCAAAAAACTAAACAAGTCGATATTACGTAGTGGTGAATTTAAAAAATCCTCTTACGGTGTTACACCAATCGATCGATGGTAGAATGGAATAGTCGACGTCGATTGATAGTTTCTACTAGACCAAGAGGTATCGATCGATTGGTGTACCCGTCGATCAGCCAACGCTCCCAAACCTATCGATCCATGTCGACCGATGGTATCGATCGGTGACCGTTCGATTAGTATACCTGTCAATCAGCCAAAGCTACCACACTAACCGATCGTATCGATCGATGGTTTCTTCTAGACCAATGGTACTGCTTCTGGACCGATGGTAGAGTGGTAGATGGTACCACACTTATCGATCGCAATGGATCGATTGGAATTGGTGTGGTAACACCCTTAGTGTCCCAACACTCCATAAGGAATCCCTGTACAAAGTTTCATGTGCCTAGATGCGGTGGTTTAGACTGTGCGTTGTCCGTCAGTCAGGTGGCGACAAAGTTTTTTTACAGCACCACCAACCTATTAAGCAGCAGACTGAAAACAAAGCCTTTGTTACGGAACCAAATGACAAACTTCATTAACGCACATAACGCAGCGCCACCCTAAACCGGAATAGACAAGCTGGTTTGTCTGTAGTAGAAGTTTTATTTCGTGGTAATTGTAGTAAAACAAACATAACCTTAAAATAAAATCTCGATTACGCAATAATTTATAGAAACTAACTAAAAACCCATTAAATAATTTTATTGCAGTAGGAATTGGGTTAAATATTTTCCTGTATTGCTATTTACTGCCCAGTTTATATGTGATATTAATAACGCAGTTAAAATAACTTTATTTTAGGCATATTGAATATGTATAAATGTAATAAGTTTTTTGTATGAACACGCCTATCTCGGGAACACCAATCGAGTGTTAATCCTTTTTGCATTTGATAGTTCAATTCTTGAGGAAGATTATATCTGCACTTCATTCTATTTAATACTTTAAAAAGGAAAGATTTCTTTATTTATATTATGTCATCGATAAACTCGGAAATTACTGGAGAGGTTTTCGAAATTATTCACCAACTAACAAACTATATCCAGAAGTAAGATATTTAGTGTGTAGAGCTGGTAGAAATTTCTATCAGAAATAAGCTGTGCCTTTGCACTTTATTCGTTTATAAGTCATAAAATAAATAAATATATATTTTATCTAGAATATGCCGAGAGATCAGAAGTTACGCAAGTAAATCCGCGTTTAACTTCTTGTATATAACTTAGCAGAAGAGATAGTGTCTCTCTCAACGAAGGACATAATAAGAAAGCCACGCAACAAATTTTGCGATCAACCATGCAAAACGACAAAAAAAAAATCTTCACCATACTGCCCAGCTGTCACAATAGAAAGAGACAAAACATAACGCAAGGAACCATATTGCCAGCACATGGCGAATATCACAAGAAACCTTAGAAAATCAACACCACACCTTTTGTCAAGGTGTAGACAGATGCTAAACTCGGCCAACAGTATAACCAACTTATCTCTTGAGTAGCAAAGTTTTTAACTTAAGCATTTGAAGAGCTACTACATGTGAAACTTCATTTACGCATAGAAATCTGCGCCACCCTTAACTTAAGAAATAATTTTGTCGAGCTGTAGATTTGTAGCTTTGCAAAATTTTCGCGGTTTAATTGCTACGGAGTTCTATTGTCCTGGTACATCGTGGGGAACAGCGAAAATTTTAACATTTCGGTTAAGTTTATGGTATTTTAACAATCCGTGAAAAACCGTACGGAGTTGACAGATGGACCATAATATGCACTTTCAATACAAATCAACAATTATGCAGACCAAAATGTTTATTGTAAAAATACCAACAATTCCAGTCGATGTAATGAACGTCGAAATTAGAATTCGCGTCGCCAAGTTATATATTGAACTGCCTCCGTCTGTTATTGATAATCTGTTATACTATTTCAGCGGTAACTTATATTATTTAGATGGCATCCTTTCTATTTCAACCGCCTTTTTTTTCGAAATGGACAGTTTATTTATGTCCCTATGGGCCTTTTAAATTTCACCGGACTTTGTGGCCTAGCGCTTAGCCGGAACTTAAACTACTCCTACATACGACACGCCTAAGGGCACCCGAGAGGGCACGGACCTCGGCTTAGGACGTCGTATATTGAAACTACCACTGGTTTGGACGGGTCATTTACTGCCAAAGAACCAGCAAAAAAACTCAGTAGGAAATGTACGCCGCGTTAGCCTGGCCCACCGTGGGTTACGCGATTCAAATGCCGTGTTGCCCTATTTCTAACTGGAACGCCTGCGTTCCTTGTTGTAATAGCGTCGATTTCAACCGCCATAATAACTACATGTGACGTCATTTACACAGGAACAAAAGACTAACTAACAAAAGACTAACTTCGGTCAATACTGACTGTGTCCAATGGAACCATTGTACTCAATGAAAGTACTGAGATACTAGAGTACTTTTATGTTATAGCACTCATAAGTAAGCTAACATTTAATTATATTAGGTCTTTACCTATGAAATTGCCGTTTTTCACGAAATAAATGAAGCGTAATTTTTTAATATATTTTTTATTTCTATTAATCAAAATAATCACCCATGCAATCAATGCATCTTTGCCAACGCATTGGTAGCTTATTGATGCCTTTCTTGAAGAAATCAGCTGGACGGGAG
The DNA here is from genome assembly GCA_923062675.1 of Marasmarcha lunaedactyla. NCBI lineage: Eukaryota > Metazoa > Arthropoda > Insecta > Lepidoptera > Pterophoridae > Marasmarcha > Marasmarcha lunaedactyla. The sequence goes on from OV281359.1 coordinate 18,500,955, forward strand.
GCAACAAATTCTTCAAAGGCATTTTGTACTGCCTCTCGGGTATTGAATTTTTTTCCCGCCAAGAAGTTATCCAAATTCTGGAAAAAGTAGAAGTCTGTAGGCGAAAGGTCTGGTGAGTACGGCGGATGACGGAGAACTTCCAACCCCAACTCTTGTAGCTTGGAGACCGTCTGCTGTGCAGTATGAGGTCGCGCGTTGTCGTGCAGGAGCAGTGGAGTCGAACGATTGACCAAAGCTGGTTGGAGACGTGCGAGCTTCTCCATCATTGTGTTCAGTTCTTCACAGTACACATCTGCAGTAATGCTTGTCCCGTTTGGCAAGAAGCTGTGATGAATTACACCCGCGTTAGACCACCAAACAGTGACCATCACTTTTCTAGGGGTAAGTTTTCGTTTAGGGCATTGTTTGGGTGCTGAACCAGGGTCCAACCAACTTGCTGAGCGCTTACGATTGTCAAACAGGATCCATTTCTCGTCACAAGTAACAATGCGGTTCAGAATTCCTTCATTTGTATGCATGCTGAGCAGTGCAAGGCACGTCTCCACGCGTACTTCGCGCTGGCGGTCATTGAGTTCGTGCTCAATGCTTGACAAATGGGTACCCCCCATTTGTCAAGCTTTTTTACCTTGCCAACTTGACGCAAATGGACCAATATTGTTTTGATGCTAACGTCGAAAGCTGCTGCTAATTCAGCCGTGGATTGAGTTTCATCAGCTTCCACAATTGCCTTTAATTTGTCATTGTCGACCAAAGTTTTCGGACGACCACGGGGTTCATTTTTCAGGTCAAAATTTCCAGGACGGAAGCAGGTAAACCAATAACGGGTGGTGCGTTCGTTTGTAGTGTTCGCTCCGTAAACGTCGTTGATGTTGCGTGCCGCTTGTGCCGCTTTGCTGCCACGACGGTACTCATACTCCATAATTACTCGAATTTTTAACTTATCCATGATGACGAAAAATGTTCGAATGCGTTGAAAACAAAACACTAACTATTAAACAAATGACGATTTTAGAAAAAGAATTCCATGTTTGTCAAATAAAATTAATTTGAAATTAGCAGTCAAAAAAAAAAATATTTTCATTTGAAATGGCCAGTACGACAAAACGGCAGTTTCATAGGTAAAGACCTATTATTAAAAATATAGATTATTCCACGATCCTAACAGAAACAAATTATTGTTAGTTGTTCTTAATTTTTAACTTAGGTACATTTTGTTACTTTCTACTAAATTAATTTAACCAGTATAGTTATAACTGCACAGAATAATTTAGAGAATTATATATGAGGAATTATTTTAATTTTCTGTTATAAAAATTGACTATGTAATGTACTTGCATTCTTATAAATAACTTGATTTTAACTATTTTAACCACATTAATTCGGAACAACAAAAGACTCTACCTCCATACCAACGTAAGTTAATATTCAAACTAACAATTAAAATACATGAGCCCTCGAAGTAATTCTCAGTACGTCCCAAGTTCAACCCTTAATATTTACGGTAACGTCTACGACAAACAGCACCCAAAGGTTAAAGGTCACGAAATCCGTGACGACCTTTTATTCAAATGACCTTTATTAGTGTTGTGACAATTGTATTTTGAATCGGAAAATAGTCGATTAAAATAAAATGCTAATTTCGAGTTTCAATAACTTCATATTTTTCGAACGAAAATTATGTAATTCAAGTGACCACATCCCAAGCCTCGATAGTTTAAACCTTACCTGAACGCATTGTGTTTAATGAAAACGAGGTTTCACAATGAGCTGTGGTGAATTAAATACAGTATACAGTTTAAATCATTTTAGTTCGTAAAATATAAAATTATTGAAACTCGAAATTAGCATTTTATTTTAATGGTAATTTAAAAAAACCTTTATTATATACATATTTACTTAAATTATAGATTAAACATGACCGAGCACTATTTATTTAAAGAATAACATCCTCTTCGGCACCCTTAGGTATATACTGACAAAGTAAGGGTTAGATTTAGGAGAAGTAAAGAGTCTATTATCAAAAATATTCAACCATTATTTTATATTTCGGTCTGAGTTGGGAAAGCAAACATAAAAAAAAAACAAAAAAATTCGATAGATTACTGGTCTGTTTCATCGACAAAAACACAACACTAGTTATCTTACTATTCAAATATATAAAGTTTAAACAGTTCCAAGGATTAACTAATTTAAATCGCCTATGCTTAATGCTTAAACTTAAATGTAATTTGCTTTTATTATTTAAAAGATAAAAGCGGAGTATAATATGTATAATTTAATAGAACAATAGAATAAATGTTTACAAGTCATGGCATTATTTGATGTTGCTAAACACGACAGCGTATATATTGTTGTGTTTTGCCTGTTCATGGCATTTTGAGCAGAAGGCGAGTGGTGATAAGCATTAAAAAGTTAATAGAGAGTACTAAAGTTCAGTAGAGTTTCTTAAATTAAGATCTCGTCTGGGCCGGCGCTACATTCCTTCCTATATGTATTGACCGCCGTAATAACCAAGTTTACCAAGGTTTAGTTAACCAAGGTTCTGTTGAATTACTGGAACAAAAGCAATTCCAACTTATGAGTATGGTCGGCAACGCGTCATCAATCGATTAATCAACAAACAACAAGATGAGCAATCAAAATACCTACGATGAATGATGCCAATTACCAATAATTTAAAAAACTTTTAAAGGAACATTTCGCGTCATGAACTGTTTAGTTTAAGACATTGGTAATTCCAATTAAACATACTTAGCAATGACAGAATCTATCTTGTTGCTGGACAGACAGTACAAAAGCAATTATATTGCAACGTTCCTATAAAATGACATGGTTCCTCTCTGGACAAAATCCTTCTAATACAGCTGAGGAGAGCGATGGTTGATCCCGCGTTAACCCCGTGAACGGGTGCCGTTTGAGGGTGTTCGTCGTTTGGATACTTGGGGGGAGGGAGACTTGCCGAGCTAACAGATGCCGATAAGAATAATTTTGTACAGACATGAAGAGACTCTGTAAATTTATTTTGAAAAAATGATACCCGTGAAGTTTCTTGCCAGTTTTTCTTCACGAGGGTTTTTCCGAACTGGTGTTAGAGTCATGCTTTATTTGACATCAATAAGAACAAGTAATTGTCAATGTTGAGAAATAAATATTTAAAATTGAATTTGACCTACAATCCCCTCTATACTATCTCACATAACTTTCAACTACGGGGTTACCGTTATATAACCGTTAATATACCTAATTAATCATTTTGAACACACAAAAACAATGCCTTCTCTATACAGATTGGGATTGTTTAGATTCCACACAAATAAATCTTCGAAGCTGTAATACAATTAGTTCGTTTTGGGGTTCTGTGTGAAATGGTTTTCATGGAGACTACGCTTTCTCTTAGTCTTGACTTTAAGTAAAAGGTATATTTTTTATTTTACTCTAATAAACAACAGTTGATTTTGGTAAGTAATTATTGATATCGAAAATAATGGATTTGAAAACTCATACAGCTTATTGAGAGCCTTTTAAAACCATAGCGATGTAAACTAAATTAATATTTTTCTTATCAGAAAAGGTTTCTTTTTAAATTAGGTACCTAAATAATCTTAGGCTAGTAACTTGAAGAGTTTTGAAAGCGGTTAAAAAATAACTAAAAGATCGCACACTTTAAAGACATGGCATCGAGTAATTAATACATCACCAAGCAAACACACATACTAAAATCCGAACGAACGAAATAGTATTACCTACTTCATTTATTTTTAATTATGATTAACATTGTATTGGGCTAGTTCTTCGAATCTTCCACGTCTTGTGATCGAAGTCTAAGTCAATGCTTCAAATCACTACTATACAATACCTACTTCACAATACTTATATCTAAAAACCACTTAACGTAAAAATCTGACGTATTTACAAAACACCACGATTTTTATGTTCGGAACCCTCTCTAATTATACGACTAAGTCTTACCCATTATTTTTACGAAGCGAAATAGACCGTGGTGTCGGTGGTATTTTTTCCATGCGAGTGTCGGATTTCATACCAGCTGGTTAAGGCGAGGATTTACTAGGATTTGTTCTTTTCGTTTATTGGATTTTTTTCGGGATTTCAATCAGACATTTGTAAACGTATTAGTTGCTACAATAAACCTTAATAGAGCCGGCAAACGACATAGTTTTAGCACAAATATTGCTAAAAACAAGTCTTTTTGCATGTCCCGTAATAATTTTAGAATAAAACTTATGTTTTACCATAGGTCATTCTTCATTGGTTTTTGTGTGAAAGAATAACAAACTGTCCAACGTAAAGTACATTCAAAATTACTTAGGTACTTACTAAATAAAAAGTATGTATGTAAGTCGTTTCGAGCATCCATACGTTGAAATATATCTATAAATATATCTATAAATATAAGTCACATAAAAGTGTGAGTGACTCGTGACCACGTAGACGGTTCGGACTAGTAAAGGCACCGAAGGGTCAAGTTAAAATGTAAAAATATAATTAAACGCTATAAAATCAGGTTAAAAACTGTTTTATTTATGAATCAATGAATCGTGAAAACTTAAGAAAGTAGCTAAGTTTATTACGAACATCTCAAAAATCTCATTTTGTATTTTAGCATAGTCAATCGTACGAAAAAAGATCTTCCCCTTAAAAAGGTTTGCGAAAACCTAAGCACCGTTAAACTTCACTAAAAACAGACCTTATCGAAGAACTAAACCATTTAATTGTTTCATATCACGAAACATCATTCGAGTTACATAATCCCGGCATTTGGTTGGTCAATGAAAAAACAGATACCTATCGTAATTTCTGCTTGATTAATGCGGGTATGTCAAAAATTGTTAATTGAGTAATGGTGTCCATCATTTTGTGGCAATAAACCCTAACAATGCTATGTAAATTCATTCAACAGCTCAATATAAGTCTATAAATAGTAACCCAGGTACGATAATAAACTTTGCAATGTGATTTTAAAAAGTCTCTCCGTGACGTCATCATACGAAATTCTTAAAAAATTAAATAGGTAAGTAAAGTACCTACTGCACAAAAATTATTTTTATTTTATTTTATTTTAAATTCTATTTCGGAAAATAATACAAAAATAAGATAACTACTCCAAAATTACTTTACATTCCGAATTTCTAACAATTTAAATACAGTCTTTCTACGGCTAAACTAATTTTTATCAAACATAAGTTACGAATCAATTTTGATAAATTCAGTTTTCAAACAAAAAAATCTACAAAATCAGTCCATCTGTATGGGAGATATGAAGCCACAGTCACACACAAATGTTAAACTTATAAACCCACTGAAATAGAGTGAATTTATTACTGCAACTTTGGTAAAATATTAAACTGGTTAAAACTTAGATAGCAAAACAGAATGTAACACAATTTCCTTAAACGTCCATGATGACAATATACTTTATTCTTACACAGATGATATCACATACAAATAAATTAATTTCATCGTTTATACAAATTATCTTCAATATGCAATAAGAAGAGATGAAATCACTTGATTACATCATGGGCAATCAAATGGAAATAAAGGAAATTAAAACTAAATATTTTATGGTTACTATGGATTTGTTTGACTACTAATAATGCTAACATTACAAAGATAAAATAAATATTTTGTAATTTGAAATAAAGTTAGTCATGGATGCATTCTTTAAATCTGTCTCCAATCCTAACTTTAATTTCATTCTGCTTTTTTCTTAAACATGAGATTGTTTTTTCAATGACTACATTTGTTAGTCAGAAAATGTTCTGTATAGTGTAAGGCAAAGTTAATTGCTGTTTTGTAAGTATACCTACATAATAGAAAAATCTATATTCATATTAAGTATTAGTATTATGAAGAGGTTTGATTCAATAAACCTTTAAAGATCCAAACACTTCTTTCAATATTTTAATTCAAATGAAAAAAGAAACAAAATTCCATGTTTCACTATTTAGCCAGCAAATGAACACATAACCCACCTGATGGTAAGTGGCATCAGCATCTGTAGACATCATTAGTCACAGGTGTTTGTTTATTTATAGTGATTGTGATTATTATATCTACTAATGATGTGTTGCCAACTGTAGGCTTAGTTGAAATTGCACTGGCTGTACCTTACATTGAATCGGAACACACCTTAGATGAGATCTTAACAGAGAAACTCTACTACCATTAGTTACAATAGAATGATAAAAACACTTCTAATGAAGTAAAGGATGACATTCGATCCTTTACTTCATTAGAAAGCTGCTAAGCTCCCAAAATTCTCCCAAAGCTCACAAACGAGGAGCTACACAGGTGAAACCTCAGGCATAAGGAATTCTGCAGACTAGAACTGCACTGGGACCTCTAGAAATAAACAGAATACTTAGGTACAATATTTCAAACAATAACATTGTACTTCCTGCACAGTACAAAGTATCCTAGCCTAATGTCAATCAGTGAGTATAAATTAAATATAAAACTTGTTTGCTATGACCTAAGAACATGATATCATTTACGTACAGTGACAGAGTAAAATTTATTTGATTGTATTTGGAATAATAAAAACCTAATTGATAATTGCTTCCAAATACAAATTAAATATTGGCAATAAAATTTTGTAACTGTTTAGTATATAAGAAACCTTGACAAACTTTCAAACTGTATATGTATAATATGTTGCAGATCTATGATAGAATTAGACATTCCACTTAACAGGTAGCCTTTGATTAAATGGTCTAGTTAGTATAGACAAGAGCTAAATCATTACTAATGCCTCAGTATGTTGTAAATAGTACCTGTCACTATTATCTTGGGTTCTAATTAAATGAGACACAAATTTGTGTGAACAAACACAGTGATTGTGTACAAGTCACACATTTTTTTTAAGTATAAGCACAATTCTACACTGTCTTAGGGCTTCAAAATTTTGAATAGGGCATTAGATGTGGATGGTTTAAAACAATGTGTTTATGTCTGTATAAACAGGACAAAAATAGTCACTAGATTTTACATTGCATTTTATGAACTATTTTTGTCAAACTTTTAACTTTAGTACTATATCTAATTCTAAATTCTCCTTCATTTAAGGTTATTTAAGATTTAATTCCTTTAATAGGCTGTATGTCTTAGTATACATATTTATATAATGTATATCACTCTCTCTGTATGTGTGTTTTAGAAGCTAAAGAGTATTAGAAAAATATTGAAGCTTCTTAAAAATTAAAAATATAAGTGCATTTTATAGTTTTAAAGAACTTTTAGAACCTATTTATTTGATACTATTGCCTAAGGAGTGCAAAAAGTTATTTATTACATTGATAACATTGACTAAGTATTAAATATCACCTTGTTTGAAACCTCCTTACATCATACATAAAAAGTAACCAATTATAATTATTTATATTATTGAACTAAAAATGTTTCTTTGTTCAATTTTATATCAAGAAATTTTATTTTAAAACTGTTACTAATTACCCTGACTATATTAACTAGCTGTTTTCATCTCAGACTCATGTTAATGAAAAAATCCATAATATTACATTGACATTGTTGCAAATGAACTAAAATGGACCAAAGTATGTGAATAACTAAACATATTATTAAATCCAGTTTTATTTGTAATACCATTTTTTTTTATTATAGTCTTACCTACCAATTCCATGAATTAGGAGATTATTAGATCTAACTAACATATTTATTTAAAATTTCAGAATATTCAAACTTATGTTGCTTCCTGCAACTTATGTACCTACAGCTTTATTACAATAATTACAAAATATAAAATTTTCGTCTTCACTGCAAATACTTAAATTAAAATTTACAAAAACATTGGTAAATAAATGAAAAACCAGAATGAGAATAGTATCAAAAGTGTGTTATCTCAGCGTAACAGAAAATCGATCTTCGGTTTTAATCTAAAAGTAGTCAATTGATGCCGTTCGTTTACCGGCAAAAGCCAATGCCCGATTAAAATATCGACCGTGTTCCACGTTCGAATTATTCGAAAATATTTAGAACTGCAGTAAAACAGTTGAGGATACGCCAACCGCAAAATATCAGTTACCAATTTAAAAATTACGTGTGTTATTCGGTCTAGTTAAAGTACGGCTTACGGACCCGATTTCACACAAATTCTATGTCATGCAACCGAAGATTGTAGGCTTTAGACTGTAACGATTGATATCAATAAGAAATCGTGACCTACCTTCATATCCGATACGATCTGCTGGTACAGGCTCCATAAAGGAGAACAATCTTTCTCCGTGGTTCCCTCCATTGTCAAAATAAACAACACCAAGCACTAAAACACAAGCGATCACGCAAGATACAACACCATCACTGTTTCAAACTTTAACATTATTTCCGAAAAACTATTTCTTTCTCATGTATCAAGTTACCCACATCTCACTTCACGATTCAAAACAGATAAATTGAAAAACATTTAGCGATATGCAACAAATCAATATTTATAAACATGAATACCCTCCGTTCTATAAACTAGGGAAATTCACGAAAATGAAGCCGCGTATGTAACACTAGTCTTGAAAAATACACTATATCAGGCAAATAAGAACCACATTCATTCACAAAAGCTGTTGTTTCATACAATTTCGGGAATTAAATCTAAGGCAGAAAAATTTAGACGCGCTACTTATCAACAGAGCGACAAGCAAGCTCATCTGCCGAATTCGGTTTGTTTTATTTTCATTGGTTGGATGTACAGAAGACCGATAGTCCGCATTTTTTTTTTCATTGTAGTATTGCCAGTAAAAAAATAGAGTATGTCTTTTATAACGTTTGTTATGTCGTTAGGAAATGGTTTTATAACGTAATTGTTAGTCAAAAGTGGTTTCTACAAAACTTTGAAAATAAATGAATTAGGTGCAGAAATTTAACAATTAAACGATGAAAATTTCGATGTTATATCGAAATGCACTTTTTTTGTTTCGTGTTATTTCCTAGTAAAATAGTATCTTCATCCTAACTCCTCCTGTGTCCACAATTTTCACGACGTAATATTATATACTATCCTAACACGAGGTGGTGGCTGGACAGTTGGGAGTTTTAGGATTCAATAAAAATATAAACCAAAAAGAAATTCCTTCCAATATTGTTTTTATGAAATACATGTTTGAATGTAACACCAAAAAGCGGTAAACTCTTTAGAGTACTTAAAGTTCACATTCACGTATTGGGTAATTTCATACAACTGAGACCTGATTTACAGAAAAACAATAAATTCAACATACCAGCTAAACCCACAAAAACCATCACAGCTGTTAATTTTTCCCACTTTTCTCACAAATATTGTTTATACTCTAGTCTTCTTGAGACATATAAATGACCACACAGGGTGTACCAGAAATGACACGTAAGGGTGACACTGGAGGTAGATGGACTTTAGGCCTATCAGATAACACCAACATGCCTCTTGTTAAAGTTATCTGATAGGCTTAAAGTCCATCTACCGCCAGTGTCACCCTTACGTGTCATTTCTGGGACACCCTGTTTACATATAATTTTCAATAACAGATCAATCATTAATTTATTACACAAAAAAAAAAAATTCTATCCCTAAAAAAGATGGCACCTACCACAGTCGCCCTGTGGCGACTACCACGCGTTGAACGTCATAATAATGACTTTACGAATAACTTGTCTGGTTCAGAGGTGTTCTCTACCCTTGACCTTGTGAAAGCTTGTCATCAGATACCCGTGCTTGAAGACGATATTCTGAAGACAGCCATCGAATCATCACCCCCGTTTGGCCTCTTTGAATTGGCTTTCAAGACTTTTTGTTTGCGCAATGCTAGTCAAACCTTCCAGCGCTTTATCCATGAGGTCACACGGGGTCTCAATTTCTGTTTGAGATTTGAAAACCAAACTAAAAAAAATTTAAGGATATTGATGTTATTTTGATTTTCTCACAGCCTCTTCAAGTGCCTCCAGGAGTATGGTGTTTTTATCAACCCGTCTAAATTCGTCTTGGGTACTAGTGAGGTTATTTTTCTCGGTTACTATATTACTCGTCTGAAAGTCCTACTCAGGACCGTATCCAAGCGCTCCGGATTTTTCACCCCCGGCATTTTAGCATGTTACATAATTACTGCCGGTTCATACACCATACCACCCAGGCTCCACTCATTGACGCTCTGGTTGCTACTAACAGAAAAGGCTCAAAATAATATCCATGCACGCCTGAGCTCTTACAAAATTGCAATGAATGAATGCAAGAGAAGCTTGTCCGATGCAACATTGCTCCACCACGCTATCGCTGATCCCCTCGGTTTATTCACAGACGCTTCGAGCGTACATATTGGTTCGTGCCTTCAGCAGTGCTTTGATGGCGAATGGTTCCCTATTGCATTTTTTATAAAAAGCTGAACCCTAAGCAGTATTTAAGGATGAATAAAACTTAAATCTTTGGTTGCTGCGATGCTTTATGGTGAAATTTTGAGTCTACCTGGCGAACTTTTGGTTGCATCGCCTACATCTGGTCCAAATAGTAGCCCTGCTGGCTTTGTCGTTTCGCTAAAGTAACATATGTCAAATATTCGACCTCTCCTTGCTTCTCACTATCAATTGATATATTTATTTATTTATTTTTCAGGAAAACAAACAGTCATCTTAATCTACTTAAATTAAACATATAAGATTGTACAAAGACCAGTGAAGTTTCCATTAATTTAAATTACTAGGGTATACAACTCAGAAAAACAAAATATCAAACAAATCGAGGAGAGAAGCTCATTGTAAACTAAAAGATAGGTTAAATAAAATTGAAATTGTACTCGTGCAATAATAATTTCAATTTAGGGATTGGGAGATGAAAGATGTCGAAGTTATTTTTAAGTTTGTTGAATTCCTTGCATGATCTATTAATAAAAGAGTTAGCGGCATAATTAGTACGAGAAAATGATAGATGAAAAGTAGGCGTGTAACGAGCATTTAAGCGAGGACAAGCAAAACCAATTTTACTAAGTAAATATGGAGAGAAAATGTTATATTTCGTACAGTGCGCCTATCAGAGAGTGAAGTCAGATTAGTTGTTTTATCGATATCTACACTATAATTATAATTAGATTTAAAATTTAAAAACTTCATAATTTTATTTTGAATTCTATCTATTTTATACACGTATATTTTGTACTGCGGATTCCATATTGTAGTTGCATATTCTAATATTGATCGCACGAAAGTATTATACAACAAGATAAGTGTAGATATGTGTTTGAACTCTTTTCCGACCCTAAGTATAAATCCTAATATTTTGAAGGCTTTTTCTGTCATATATTGTATGTGAGGACCAAAATCCAACTTGCTGTTTAAAAACACGCCCAGATCTCTAACCAAAGAAAGTCTCGTAATAATTTCACCTCCTATCTTATAATCGAAGGGAATGGTTTGATTTTTCCTCGAAAAAGTAATGACGTTACATTTTTTTATATTCAGATTCAAGAGGTTGTCTTCACAATACTTTGATAAGAGGTCTAAGTCACGCTGTAAAGCCAAACAGTCGTTATATGAATGGATTGTTTTATAAATTTTATTATCGTCGGCATACAACAAAAATTGTGAGTTTTTAAATACTGATGCAATATCATTGATATAGACGTTGAATAAAAGCGGTCCAAGATGAGAACCTTGGGGCACACCAGACGGAACAGGGGTGAAAGTTGAGCAATATCCTTTTACTGTGACAGCTTGACTACGGTCACGCAAGTAGGACTCAAACCAACGAAGGAGGTCGCCATGTATACCGATTTCGAATAATTTGTGAATGAGAATATCATGTGAGATTTTATCAAAAGATTTTGAATAATCGGTATACACAGCGTCAACCTGAAAGCCATCACTCATTGAGCTATTTACAAATTCAACAAATTCGCACAAATTACTTTCAGTTGATTTTTTGTTCAAGAATCCGTGTTGTTGTTGAATAAGTACGGGTCGAAGATGAGGCAGAATTTTATCATAAATAATTAATTCAAAATGTTTAGGGATACAACATAATTTAGATATGGGCCGATAACTCATAATATTGTGCCTATCCCCACCCTTAAACACAGGGACCACCAAACATCGCTTCCAAACTTCAGGAATAAGACCTTTGCGTAAGGATTTATTGAAAAGGATATATAGCGGAGTTAAGAGACCTCTTGAACATCTACGCAATAACAAAGGTGGGATGCCGTCAGGGCCAGCACCTTTGTCTGTATTTAATTTATTGAGGTATTTCATAAGTGAAGCCCGTGATATGTAGATGGAGCTTAAGTTGACCTGGCTGGAGTAATTGTTTTTCAAAGCAGAATTCCAGGAACCACCCGCAGAACTGGTAACAAACACAGAGTTAAAATGCTGATTGAATAAGTCACTCATGACCTTCCCATCCGAGGTAGACTGTACTCCATAGTACAAACTCTGGGGAATGTCGTCCGTTTTTTTCTTACATTTGATGTACGTCCAGAACTGTTTAGAGTTTTTAGAAATCCTATCTTCCGTGTTTTCAATAAATCTGTTATAACATTCCCGTTCAACCCGTTTCTGTCTTTCCCTAAGACACTGAAATTCAGTATAATAGCAAAAATTACCGTAACGTTTCCATTTTTTGTGGACTCTAAGTTTTTCTTTGATAATTTTTATTAACGAAGGTGAAAACCATATTGGAAACTTTTTATTACGTTTAATAGTTTTAGTTGGTACATGCTCCGCAATAATTTCATTAAGGCAGGAATAGAATACGGCTATACAATTTTCAATATTTACATCCGCCAAGATGGTCTCCCAATAAATTTTTAGTAAAGCATTGTTAATAGTATCAAAATCTGCCCTACGAAACAGTCGAACCAATCGAGGAGGTGGGCGTAAACTAGTACAGTAAATGTTTTCAAAAACAATGTCTAACGCTGGGTGATGGGCATCCTCCTTGACTAATGGGATTTTTGCGTGTTGAACTTTACAAATACCAGAACTTATAACAAGACCCAATTGCCTGCCATTGGCATTTGGCACCAGGTTAAATTGTTTAAAATCTGTAAATGATAAAAACGCAGAGAGGGAATCGATCAAACGATCTGAGCTATGGAGGTGAAGTGAAGCAAAACTGTGAGGGGAAGAAGGAGTGATGCCAATTTGGGAAGGATTTTCATGAGGTCTTCGTCCTTTTTTTCAGGAAGACCAACTATTTCCACATTAGAGCGCCTGGACCACTGTTCATTAGCAATAACGCCTTTGGTGACATTCCTCAACTCCGTCATTTCTTCTCTCACCGAATCTAATAATTTAGTTTTCTTATCTAGATTATTCAATTTTTGAATCGTTTCATCATATTTTTCACCAAGAAACGAAACTGAAGCTTGGAGAGTAGATAGCTGAGTCTTTATATCTAACAGCTTTTCATTGTAAAGACTACAATAGCATACAAAAGCATAGCATTCCTGATTTCAGATCGTATAATTTTGCATATATCTTTGCATATATATATATATATGGTGCATTCCGTCTGCCGCTCACAGCGCTATCAGCGCTAAAAGTGCTCAAAACCGTTCCGATTCGTTTTAGCGCGCTACAAGTGATATTAGTTCTATTGCAATCGGAACAGTAAATAGCGCGCTAACATTCTGATTGTTCGTCGATTAAGTCTAAAATTATAATTTCATTATGATCTTTGACCCTGAATGAAGCAGGAGCCATTTTTTAACATTATAACAAAAGAAAATTAATAATCAAGCTTTGAAAATCTATAATCGACTAATTCTATTCTATTCTTGTAATATATGGCAATCAGCCGTCGTTACGACTCGACAGACTATTACTGCCAGTGTCAGGTATTGGAAAAGCCACGGTTATTGAATGACGATGGATTCCTCAGAGCAGGCCACAACAGACTCACTAAAACAAAAACCAAAACCTGTTAGTTCACTTAAAAACTATTAATACAAAGGACTTATGGTTAGTGGAAACTACAACATGTACTAATTTATTGTGTTTATAAGTATATTTTATACTTGAGGATATAATTAGAAAGGGATTTCAAAATTTGGGGGTTGAGAGTAGATATTAATGTTTTAATATTAGTGGGCCTGGGAATATGTGGTGGAAGGATATCATATAATGAGGTGGGATGGAGGGGACAGTTGAAAAAGATGTGGTCTATTGTACCAATTTATAGACCACAGTCACAGAGTGGGGAGTTCCTGACACCTATCCTATACAGAAATTCAGGGCTACAGCAATGACCCAGTCTGAGCCTACAAATTGTTGATGTGGATCTTTTATCTAGGTTTTTATATTTGGAGAACCAAGGTTTGTTGGTAACCGCAGGTTGGACATCCCCAAAGTGTTTACCTACCAGTTTCCTGATCCGGTTCCAATCAGAATTCCATGTCACATTCAGACGTTCTTTAGCCAGAGTACCAAGGTCTTGGGTATAACACTCATATTGGTCTAATAAACCGATTTGAGTGGAATCTTTGGCAAAGGTGTCAACCACGCAGTTTCCTGTAATGCCTACATGGCCAGGTATCCAAGCTATTGCAACATTTATATTGTGGGTATAACATTGGTAGAGTAGATACCTGATCTGTAGAATGATCGGCAGTTTCGAGCCAGTTTTAAAAGGATTGGAGTTTAGGGCGAGCACACTGCTAAGGCAGTCCGAGAGTATTAGTGAGTTATTAAGTTGGTTGTCACTCACATATCTGACAGCCTCCAAAAGTGCGATTGACTCCCCAGTGAAGACAGAAAATTGAGGAGGACATTTATAGGAGAGAAAAACTGAGTATTTTGGAATCCACACAGCTGACCCAACACACCCCACACTGGAGAGCTTTGAGGCATCTGTGTAGATCAGAGTCCAATCCATCCATTTTTCTTCCACAATGCTTATAAAGGTGGTATTGGCTTGTGGGTCATTTTTGGTCACCCCAAAATCAGGGACTATATTAGGAGTAAATATAAGTGATTCATAAGGGAAGGTATAAACAAAATTATGTTCACAGTGGAATGTGGTGGTAGGTGAAATGTCCAGATTGTAGAGGCTTTGTATAAGGCCAGGGGATGTTTTGTTATCCTAGTAGCTAGAGTTGGGGATGGAGGACTTAAGAGAAGAGAGTTTATGGTGTATTGGATGGAAAGAGAATTGAAGGGTTCTTGCCAAGATCCTGTCTGACAGGAATTGTCTTCTAAGTTTGAGAGGAGGTTCACAGCACTGGACTTGCATCGCTATGGTTGGTGATGATTTCATTGCACCCAAGATGATCCGCAGACATTGGCTTTGGATTTTGTGAATGGTTAGTAAACCTGATTTGTTACATGGCTCAAGTAGGAATGAGCCGTAGTCAATTACGCTCCTAATCAAGGCGTTATAAAGGAGTTTTTGGGTGCTTGGGTGTGACCCCCACCAAACACCCGAGATTGCTCGGATCACGTTTATGCAGACTCCACATCTTTTGGCCAGATAGCTAAGGTGACCAGTGCCTGATAGTTTGCTATCAAACACCATCCCAAGAAATTTCACTTCACTTGCTGAGGGGATAGGTTCGCCTGAGAAAGAAAAGGAAATTGGGGGACAGATTCTCTTCCTCGTGAATACTATGGCTTTACATTTAGGAGTAGCAAGAGCAAGGCCATGTGATTGTAGCCAGTTGCCAAGGTAAGAAAGGGCATTGTTAAGAATAGGGACTGCATCTTTGATCACTCCAACCCTAAGGTATAAGGCAATGTCTTCCGCTTACTGAAGGATGTTGCAGAAACCATTGACAGACTTATCCAAATCCGAAGTGTAAATATTATATAATAGAGGGCTTAAGACTGAGCCCTGAGGTAGCCCCTGCCAAACAGATCGGATAGAATGATCGGCGTGTTCATGTCGGATTTGGATAGATCTGCAAACAAGAAGGTTGTATATGAAATATGTCAGTCTCGCGGGAACATTCAGCTGTTGCATTTTCTGCCTGAGTATTGGGAGTTGGACATTATCGTACGCTGCAGAGACGTCCAAGAACACCCCCACCACCGATTCATTGCTAGTCAAAGCTAGCCTTAAATCAGCGACGAAGATGCTTAGGCTATCCATGGTGCTCATGCCTTTCCGAAAACCAAATTGGGAGGGGCTTAAAAGGCCACGGTTCTCAACAAACCATTCCAGGCGGTTTTTAATTAGGTGTTCAGTAATTTCTAGGGTAGTACAAGACATAGCGACTGGTCTGTAAGAATTACTAGCTGAGGGATTCTTGCCATACTTCAGGATAGGGATTACCAGGTAGAGTTTCCAAGAATAATGCCAGTTAGGAAACTCATATTGATGGTGTTTAGTAACACCTCCTTAAAATGAGAGCCAGACTTGACCAGAAAGGAATAGGGTATACCATCTGGACCCGGGGCAGTATCTTGTAGGTTGCTGAGTACTAAGTCTAATTCTTGGGTATTGAAAGGAGCATCAAGAGGGTTGGTTGATGTGAGAATGGGGTATGGAGTTGAAATTAAGTCCTTGGAAGGGGCAAAGGGGGGAGCGAAAAAGGAAACATCAACAAAGTTACGTCATTGCTGCGTTCCGTTTGCTGATTATAGCACTCACAGCGCTCATATACCCGTTCCGAATGCCTGTGAGCGCGCTTACAGCAGTATCGATTCGCTGTGAGCGCTATAATCGGCAAACGGAAAGTAGCAATAGAAAATATGTAAGAGATGAGAGTCAGCACGTATTTATTTTTTATTGTGAAACATTAATTAAATAAGTAATCGTTGATCCAACCAGGCCTGGTGTTCTCCATCCTCTTCATGTTTGTAAAATTAATAAAATTTTGAGATCACTTATCATAAAACTGGAATCTGTTTTTCATATTTTTTAAATTGCCTCAATAAGCTAGAAGATACTTTGTTTCTTTGATGTCTATGTGCCTTATCTGTCATTACAATTAGGGTTTAATTAAATATTTTCATAACGAGGTATGAATCTAGCACAAGTTTGTCTCACCCGTGGAACAATATACTTTCTACGAGAGGTCTAACCCACCCAAAAGAATCGTATCTATGAACTTTGATTTTTTACTAGGTTGTTTTTGAAAACTTCTTATTAAAAAAACGTTTTAAATCTTATAATATTTGGCAAAATAGCTGTTAACGTTCCACGTAACTGTAAAAATAACCATAGTAGCCAAGTATTTTTTTAAATTGCAACATAGGATAATCTATGCCTTATCTATTCTAATATATTCAACTGCCGTCGTTCTATCTAATGTCATATAACAAAACGTCAAAAACGCACAAAAGTTTTGTTTGAGTGTGCCGGACTTAATGTTTTCTTTCATGACCTTGTAAACCTAAGGATAAAATCGTCCACTTGTTTCGGTTTAACTTCTTATCACAATTTTTGATCATGTCAAAAGTAGTCAATGACAAAAATTATAAAAAAGGAAGTATATATCGAATTTCACTCGAAAACTTTGTGTAAGTTGGTTTTACGCGCGCATTTTCTGAAAAGTAAACTAACCTTTTAACTAGCTTTGCTTCTGAAATTAATTAATATAGTGCACTAGCATTTAACAGTTTATTTTCAGAATTATTTATTCATAATGTATATACATGTGTATACAATAAAACAGATAGTTTATACTTCAAAACTGTTATCTCTCAATTTTGTGTTTTCAAGGACTTACAAGCAAGTGGCGCTTTATCCTGGTCGTTCATTAAATCTTATAATTGGACCAAATGGAACTGGTAAATCTACATTTGTATGTGCCATTATTCTGGGCCTTTGTGGAAAAACCAGTGTCATTGGTAGAGCCAAAAAGGTAAACATTAGATTATTCGTAGTGTTTTGTAGTTAAAATAGTAGTAGTTTTAATAATTAGGTTTGGAGGACACATTTTGGAGCATTACACTAAAAATACATTTACTTAAAACTGAGCCATACATGCAGCTTGCAAAAGTCTGAACATGCCTAAAATTAACTTTGAATACTATGATATAAAATTTTAATTTGTTTATAGCCAGAAGTGTCTTACAGTAAACTTGTGTTAAAAATGTAAAAAATGTTAAAAAATCTAATAAAGTTAGAGGGTTTCATTAGCAGAGTCTAGCTGTGGAGCTATGAAGATGTAACATGATGTTCATTGATTACATACATTATTTCAATATTTTCAATCATTAGATTTCAGATTATGTCAGAAGTGGATGCCAAGAAGCTAGTATTCAGATAGAACTCTACCAGAAACCAAAGGAAAGAAATGTTATCATCACTCGCACATTCAACTTAGAAGACACATCATCTTGGTTCATTAATGATAAACCTGCACGGGAGAAACAAGTACAGGAGTTGGTGACGTCTATGAATATTAAGGTATGAAATAAAATGATTTCATACTCCCAAAAATTTTTGTTTTTCAAACATAGTTTATCCTTTTGTTGGGTGAGACTGCTAGTCATTTATTTATTCATAAGTTGACATAAGTTGTTGTAACACATTATTATACTAGGTGCTATCTAAGTATAATCTGTCAAAATATAATTGAAACGAAACAGTCGGGTGTATATTAACTATTGTTATAATTTTATGTTGAAGAGCTTTTCGACCTATTTGTAATTAATGTTTTAAAAGCTTTTAATTTATTCAGAAAAATATTAAAATCATTTTGTGTTTGAGGTTAAGAAATTTAGTGGCTGTAGAGGTCTCATTTGAGGCAGCACTTCAGGCCTTCCTATTTCGACCTACATAATAATCACATTTATGACGACTGAGTGGTGTAGTGGTAAGTAGCCTTGCCTCATACGCCAAAGGTCCCAGGTTCGAGTCCTGCCCCAACGGGGCATTCGTTTGTGTGATGAACACAGATGTTTGTTCTCGGGTCATGGTTGTATGTATTTATATATATATGTTTATTCTGGGTTCCCCCGCAGTTCGCTGTATGGCCATCCATAATACAAGCTCTGCTTACTTTGGGGCCATACAGTTGGTGTGCTTGTCTGGGGATTTATTTATTTATTTATTATTTATGTGGTTGTATTCTTGGTAAAAGGTGGGAACAGCCACTGCAATCACATGAATGAAACCAAATCCAACTGAAGCCTTAGATGGGCAATACATCATTTTGAGCCCTAATGCAAAAGTTTGTCTAGTGCCAATTATTACAACTGTCTAATATTCAAAGTAAAATTTAGAACATTAAATTTAAGTTTATTGCTTCCAATACACAGTGGTTTTGAACACCTAAATAAGTTTATTTTTAATTATAAAAAGTAACAAAATATTTCCCTATTTAAATAAAATATAATAAATTCTTGGGGAACCATCCACACAATAAATGTTGTCTATCATGGCCTTTATTCGTTGTGGCATCGCTGCTACAAATTCTTCATAGTGTTGTGTAGTTTTTGAGTCCCAAACATATAAAAATTTTTCCTTTAGATTGCTTTTAGACCTTGCTAGATACCTGCCCAGCATTTCCTTCATTTTCCACCATAAGGTCTCAATTGGTAACAAATCTGGACTGCTTGACGGCCTCTCCATTGTAAGGATCTGATTCTGGTTAAACCAAGCCTTGGTTGTCCTAGCACTGTGACAGGACAGGACCAGACAGGATGTTTAACATTGGAATCGAGGACACGAGACTTGTTTCCAGAATGTTTTGGTACTCTACTGCATTAACAGTTCCTTCTACAAAATGTAGACGGCCCAGACCATGTGTGACATGCAGCCCCATATCATTACCGATCCAGGAAACTGCACTTTTCTTTTGATACAATTGGTTTGGACTGCTTTCATCTTTATTTCTGATAACTTTTCTATACATCACTAATCCTCACCTCAAATTTAGATTCATCATTCCATATTATTTCACGCCACTGGTCTGCTGTCCAATTTTCATGATCTTTAGCAAATTTCAGCCTTTTATTTTTTTGAGAGGCCTGTATAAAGGTTTTTTTTTAGCAGTAAAAAACGGTGAAATTTGAGATACAGTGCTTCATAGTAAAATCTTTCTGAAAAGGAGAGGTAGAAAGAATAAACTAACTCTCCTTAACGGATCTAGGTCGACTTAACCTGTAACCCTGTATAAATATTTACTGATAATTGTGTAGTGAAATGAAATGAAATGAAATATTTATTTCTCAACATTGACAATTACTTGTTCTTATTGATGTCAAATAAAACATGACTACCACCAGTTCGGAAAAACCTTCATGAAGAAGAACCGGCAAGAAACTTCACGGGTATATTTTTTTTCGAAATATATTTGCACAGTCTCTTTCAAGGTTATCTTATCTGCATCCGCTAGATTGGCAAGTCTCCCTCCCCCCAAGTGTCCAAAAAACGAACAATCATTGTCGGAAAGTCATGTATATTCTAATCGCTTAAGTAAATTTGATATTGCGATGTAGAACTCGCGTTCTGATTGGTCAGTTGAGTAGCGCGTCACCGCTACACCCTCAAACGGCACCCGTTCACGAGTTAACGCGGGATCCAGCCGTCGTTAACTGCTCAACCATATTAGGGGGAAGTGAGCTGTAGTAGCTGCGTTAGCGCGCAAACACACTGGATAGGGCACATCGGAAAATCAGCGATGTAGCTATGGCTGAGCATCATACTGAGTTGTGCCCTTTTCGGCAAGCATGCTTATGATTGGGTTGATAAGATCTATACCTTTTTATCGATGACTAGACATGTTGCCAAGTCTCGTTTTTATCCTTAGTAAGTATTTTTCCTGTTGGCGTACATATATCATAAACAAAGGGAAATTATAAGTCAAGCCACAGATTTCTATATTGGCAACGTGTTCAAACTTCTCATTTTATAATTAACCCACGGGAAATGAGATAGCCTCTAATAAACTAATTCGTCTTTTTGTAACGGCTACTAAATATTATATAGAAAGCGTGGTAGTTAAAATTAGGTTAGGCGAATCGAGCGTGGTGCGGCAGCACCCGGCGAAGTGCCATAATCGGAATTGGATGATAATTCAAAATTTTATAGCGAAAACATCTTGTAACAACATATTTTTAGTGGCTAAGATACTATCGGGCATACTCTCGTAAATTGTGGCTAACTTAGTAATTTAGAAGGCAATGTAAATTTTTAGAGGCGAATAATGATATTAAAAAGACGTCTGATGGTAAATTACAGAAGTCATATGGCACGAGTTGTCTCAATTAGCATGGACATTAGCTTTCTTTCATTGAAGTTATTTTCTGGGTGTAGTTTCTCAGTTCCGTAAATTGGTATGGTTAAAATATGTGTTATAAGTTTTTGTTTCAAGCAATGAAGCAATATAACCATTCAGTATATTTTGGTATTGTGATATCAGCTTAGTTTAATCAGTGAGATGAAAATGTATTTAAATAAAACATAGCAGAAAGGTCAGTTATTTATAAAAGCAAGATAAGTATAATGGCTCAGAATAATATGGCGCAAAAACTGTATGTAGTGGTTTGATAATACGTGCCGAGTCATGCCACCTGGGTTTAAGGAAAGCGCTCCCAATTTCGCATGGGTCATGATAAAATGTAGTATTTATATTTTTGTATATTAATAGCTTTTAATGGTGATTATCAAAATCGGCTCCATACTCTCAAAATTTGTTGATGAAAATTTCCTTTTAAAACAATATAATTAAGATGAAAAATGAAATAGACAACTGCTTTCTGTTGTATAATTCATATTCTATACACAAGAATATAAATTATACACGAAACTGTAAACTACCTACTATAGTAAGCTTTATTCGTTTCTTAATGATACTAAAAATTTATTCCCAGGCAACCACACCAACTGTATGGCCCCTAAGTAAGCAGAGCTGTGTTATGGTTGACCATATAGCGAACTGGGGCGAAACCCAGAATAAACATACAATGTGGATATAAATATAAACAACCATGACCCGAGAACCAACATTTGTGTCCATCACACAAATGAATGCCCCGACCAGGACTCGAACCTGGGACCTCTGACGTATGAGGCAAGGCTACTACCCAATACGCCACTTCGTCCTCAGTTGCATTTATAATATAAAAGTCAACCAATGAAATAACGACACACAATATAGGTGTTGCTAATTTATGCTCCTCTCTTGCCTGCTATATGTATTTATATGTGTATACATATATCAAAATTACAATCTACTCCTTTTGATCTAAAAACTAAAATATATTACATGTTTCAACCTTTTTTATTTCGTACCAACAGGTAGACAATCTATGCCAGCTTCTACCACAAGACAGAGTACAAGACTTCTCGAAAATGGACCCACAAGAGTTACTACGGAGTACTCTATCGGCTGTCAACGGTCAATCAAGTGTTGCTCAGTTGGATGAAATGATTGAATGTCGATTGAAACAGAGGAGTTTGTCCACGAAACTACAGAATAATGCTCAGTTGATGCAGGAGCAGATTAGGTTGAATGAACGGTAAGGGGGGATATATTATGACAAAAAACATTGTTCAGACTGATATGTGCGATTTACATTTAAGATCTCAATTGATATCTAGGACGTATGAGGCAGAGTAATTACCATCGTGCTGATCTTGTACATTACGGTTTCTAGGACACAAGTTATAAGTCCACTAACTTTTATTAACCCCCGACGCGATCCTTTCGGGGCGTAATACATTTGACCTGCGCGTGTGTGCGTATCTGCATATGTATGGGCATAGCAACTCCCAAATGAATGAACGGATTTTGAAGCATTTCAGTTGAGCTGGTCAAAAGATATGCATGTTTATTTCCGGTCGCGTGTTTTTCGCGTGGGTTCCATAATCAAAGGTTTCTAAAGTTACTTAAATTTTAGGACTTTTTTATTGCTCTTATAACATTTAATAATAAAAGCAGAACTATTGAAGTTACTTCGCTAGTTTTAATTATATTTTATAATCAGAATGGAAGATTTTTGTAGCGGTTCATTCTGAACAGCCTTACTGATCCTACAACTAAGGGGTGGTGTTCACAGTCCGCACTGCTATACTTATTGCGGGTTGGCTGATTTTACACATACCTTCGAAATAATTTCTAATGTATGTGGGTTTCTTTTACTTTGAGAGCAGTTAAAACTATTTGGTACATTTGGCTCTGACCGGGGATCGAACCCGGGACCTTCAGATCAGGAAGCCAACGCCACTGACGCTTATACCAATCTCTCCATAGACAAAACAACCAGTATCTCAAAAACTTACAAACAGTATATAAAATATTGCCTTAAGTTTTGATGATGATCTGTAAAGGTACCGTAACTTAGGGTTGAACTGTAAAAATATAATTAAACGTGATTGATTCCGGTTAAACAGTGGCTCACAATTTCCAGATTAAAAGCCGTCATAGACGCCATGAAACAACGAAAAGAAATAGAAGAAAAAATAGAAATCTGCGAAAAAAAGAAACTCTGGCTCGAGTATCAAGAGTTACGGGACAAGGTATACGAATACGTTAACGATAAGAAAGAGGCTGTGAAGCTGGTGAACCAGCACAAACGTAGGGTCGAACCCTTGGAAGCTGTTATTGATGAGGCGAAGAAAGCCATTGGCAAAAATGAGCAGATGATGTTGAAAACTGTAAGTGTATCGGTGTTTGATCGCTTCTGTTTTGTACAAATAAACCTAAAAGTAAAATCACGGTGGATAGGAAACAAGCTTCTGACACGTGGACCTCATAGATCTTGTCTCCGTCGCCTGATTTAACTTAGTAGCAATACAACCAGACTGTCACTAGAAAATAACCGAGGCGATACGACATGACATTGCATCATTCTATTTTTTTCTCAGTAGCTTTAATGTAAAGTTTCATACATTTTATATCCTTCAGTTTGTCTGAGTACAGATTAATTACTCAAGAACGCCACCCATCTACAAAATTGTGAAAATTTTTTAAATGATCGGACAGAACAAGTAAAAATTGGTGATTTGACAAGAATGGGGTTCCACAGGGAAGCATATTTGGGCTGAGGCTTTTCCTGATATATAAATGATCTTTTCCACCTTAACCTTCTAAACGGTACAATTTTTACTCACGTGGACGACACCGCTAGTATATTTAATGAACGACATTGGACAGGAGTCCTGGCGCCTTATGGAACTGGGGCTTTATGAGATTGGTTACTGGCTCGCAGCTAGCAGTCTCACGCTCTACGTGACTAAATTCAACTACGTGCAAGTCCACTTAACGTAGACCTAGAATTTCACTCCTGTCAATTACCACGCAGAGCCAATTGTTCATGTCCTACAATAGAAACATCTTCTGGCGTTAAATATCTGGACTAATTTTGGACGGCAGTATGAATTGGCGAGCTCACCATGACCTTGTCACCGTTCGTGTTAGAAACTTATATGGGTTTAAAAAAAGTGGGGACAATCAGCAGACCTCAAACACTTACGTTTAGTTGATTGTGCTTTAGTATTATCCCTACTTGGCTACTGTATTGAGGTCTAGGGTGGTGCATGTAAATCTTATATTTTACCGCTCGAAGGAGATCACCATTGAAAACGATGACATTCAGCCCATACAGGTTTTCTACTAAATTATTATATGAGAAATGCCAGGTGCTGTCAACAAGACAACTCTAGGTTATAAGGTTTCTATGAAAGAAACATAAATAAACTCCATATGACAAGAGCTCCAAAAAAAAGACAATCACCAACGTATGCCGATCATTAAATTTGCCGGCTCTTGCAAGGTGACAACAAAATTCTATATTCTATATTGCTATATAATATAAAGTAAATATAATATTTATATCCCCTACCCAGCCGTGAAGCTAAGATTATGATAAAAAAGTGGCTCAGACAGAAGAAACAGACCTTTTCTTCTTCACGAAGGTTTTTCCGAACTGGTGGCAGAGTCATGTTTTATTTGACATCAATAAGAACAAGTAATTGTGAGAAATAAATATGTCATTTCATTTATATTACGATAACCCCTTTTCTGAATTCCATATATTTTTTGATTTACTTTATGGTACAGTCAACAGCACATAAGACTACCACAAAATTTCCCTCAATAGATTCTCAACCTAGAGTTCGCCACCAAAGACTTCGAAATTAATTGAGGAAAGACATTTTGTGGTAAGGTTGACCGTACTTACTGTAATTTTTATATTTTTGTTAATTTGCAACATTGATGTATTATTATTTATATTTATAAAATAAAGGCGTCTTTCGTGCGTAAATACATCCCATTTATACACACCCACTCCCACATACACATATTAAAATATTTATTTCTCAATGTTGATAATTACTTGTTCTTATTACTCAAATAAAGCATGACTCTACCACCAGTTCGCAAAACCTTCGTTAAGAATAACTGCCAAGAAACTGCACCGGTATCACTTTTTCAAAATGAATTTACAATGTCTTGTTATGTCTATACAAAATTTTTCTTATCTGCATCTGTTAGCTCGGCAAGTCTCTCCCCCCCCCCAAGTATGCTTGCCCAGCTATGCTTTTGTTTTTTAATTTAATGTTAGTTTTTTAGTTTTGTTTACTTTATTCACAAAAATAAAGACGTCTCCAAGTGTTTGTATGCCATCTTCCATTATCATTAAAAAATTTAGAATAATTAATTCCATGAAATCTTTTGAATGCATATAGTAAAAGTTTACAACCCAATGAGTTCAATAAAACTAACATAGGCAAATAAATAAATAAACATCAAAAAAATAAAAATAGTAAATCAATCAAAAGTAGTAGATAACACTATTATAATAGAGAAGAACTTTTTTTTTGTGGAATTGATAAAATCCAATTTAGCTGAACCGATTTCAAAAATTCTTTCACCGCTTCAACAGACAACGACTTGTTAACCTACCACAAAAAGTAAGTTTTCTTCCATTCATTTTGAACTGTTCAGTCATTAACTGTAGGTTGAAAATTAATTGACAAAATTTGGTATATTCGAGTAGGTTGACACGCTGGCCACTGTACATTATTCCTAAGTAACATATGTTATATTTAATCTTGAAAATCCTACGGGATCAAGAGATACGTGGGTGCAGCGCTGGTATACCAAGTAACTTATATTTATTTTAATACTTCATTACCAACATTTTCAGAACTCCGAGTCACACAAAATAAAAGACCAAGTGAAACAAACGATAGCATCTCTACGTACACAAGAATACGCGATGAAAGAGATAGACGATGCGTTTCTAGAGAAGTTAGAAAGACATAGAAATAGAGAGCAGGAGTTGAGAGAGTCGAAGGCGAAATTGGATAAATTGGTTGTCGATAAGAACAAGTTGATTGAAATCGTTGGGGATGGTAAGTTTGTGAAGTTTTTATTTTGTATTAATGAAGAGTGAAAATAGTTGTTTGTTTCAATTGTTAATTTTCAAGTGTCACTAAAATATTTCTTATTAAACTGATTTTTAAATTTATTAAAGTTTAAACAAAAAAAGTTTACCTGAACCTTTTCGCTGACCCATTAAGAGTTTATATTTTAAGTCAGTTCAGAGTAGTGATGCCATTGCAAACACCCTGCCTCGACCCATGCAGGGGCTTGACCTGATGTCCTTCAGAATGACACATACGGCACCTCCTCCTTGTACTTGCTTCACGGCGTATACCACTGAATTCTTAGTATTTATTTACTTGAATAAATTATTAGTAGTATTAGTAGTTATTAGTTAAGTTTAGTTAAGTTTAGACTCTCAGTAAAATCTTATAAAATGTATGTTACATTGTTCAATGTATTTTATGATGAGTATTTGTTCAACTAATATGTTGAAATGAATTTATTTTATCTAACGTTAATTCCAAGCAACATTTAGTAAGAATCTACGCTTAGATTAACATCATGTTTTTTTATAAAAAACATTTTACATATTTCATTGTTTCCAGAATCTCAAGTGAAAATGGAACTAGCCGAACTGCATAAACCAATAACTAATACAAACGCGGCAATAGAAACATTAAAAAAGCAGAAATTGGAAATTCAATATGATTTGGAAAATAATATCACACCTCAAATGAGATTATATCAAAATAAGTAAGTAAATTCAAATTGCAATTCAAATTGCAATTCAAATATTTATTTCTCAACATTGACTATTATTTGGTCTTATTACTTAAATAAAGCATGACTACCACCAGTTCGGAAAAACCTTCGTGAAGAAGAACTGGCAAGAAACTTCACGGGTATAATAAAAAATAAAAAAATCAATGTCTCTTTATGTCTGTACATAATTATTCTTATCTGCATCTGTTAGCTCGGCAAGTCTCCCTCCCCACAAGTATTCAAACGACGAACACCCTCAAACGGCAACCGTTGACGTGTTAACGCGGGATACGTCCATCTTCCTCTTAATCTAGTATTCTTTATGTTAATTTTTTGCTGATTATAATAAGTACTTTGGTTGGTATTTATCTGAACATCATTTATTTTAGCAAATTTATAAGTGCTGTGAAAGATTTATGGCCCGATTCAAAAAGCAAAACAATATCCTTTTTTTTCAAAGGTTTATTAACATGACCCATGTATCAAATTATTATATGAACAACCCATATGAAAATGCAATTAAAACTACAAATGTATATATTTTTTAATAACACAGCTTTTAAAGTTTCTAACCTGTATTCCAGAATAAAAGGCCTTCAAGACATGGGCAAAAAGCGACTTGAAGCACTTAGAAATTACAATGAAGATTGCTACAAAGCAGTGGTGTGGCTACGAGACAATAAAGATGTGTTTGAATGTCCTGTATATGAGCCCATGTTGTTAGAGGTAAATAATTTTATTTATTTGTGTAAGATTTCTAATAATTCATTCAGTATGTGTTCATATAGGTGAATATTACAAATATTCACTAAAGGGCCATAAATGGCATAACACAAAAGGAGGAAGGTTATCAGAGTGTGTCATTGTGAGAATGCGATATTATTTTATACTGAAGATAAAATTTTCCAACAGGTAGTATTTCAAACAACTAATGAATAATGTATAAGAAAAAGACGTGAGCATCCTGAAAATCTTGCTTTTCAGCTACCTTTCAGAATTAAGCAATTTTTCAGAAATGTTTTGAATTTTCAGCATTCTTTAGAATACAATTTTAACTTGAATGCTCACTGTCTGAAAGCCTGGCTGGGTTGTCGAGGTAGTGCAGAGGTTTGCCTTCACAGAAACAGAAGCTATGATAAACCAACTATGTTGACCATTTTGATTTTATGTTGGGTCTTTCAAACTATATATTATTATGTTATATGCGAAATTGGTATAATATGTGGACATAAGAATATAATAATAAGACCTAATATTAAGATTGTACTCTGTTTGTTGTGCCATTAAATAAATAAATAAATAAATAATTTGTGTGAAGTGTCACACATGGATGGAGTGTGTTATGGATCACATATACTTGTAAACATCTTATTTGGCCCTACTTCATGTAAATAAAGACATTTTCCTTTGTTCGTGTTGGTTTAGATGGGTTAGCGGCCGATTATGTTTCGGCATATAATGACGTCATGATTATTTTTAATAGATTGACTTTATAGTCATAAACCATATTTAAAAGGTTATTGAGCTAACTTTTTTGTTTTTGGTAGTTTAATTAAATAATGAAGTCAAAGGAAGTCTAACGTACAACACTAGAGTCACGTGACCAAAATCTCAATTAGAATATAAAAAGAAAACACATTTATACATTAGACTAACCTTACAGGCTTTCAAAGGAAGAGTTTTGTACCCGCGACAAGTCGAGGAGGGCTCAAAGTGCGAGAAACTGACGCTACCGCACCGTATTATCTCTCGACCCGAAGCGAGTGTTTGTCGCGTTTAGACACCTTCTCGTTTAGACTCTTCTTCTTCTTTAATAGACGCAAACTAGTTTAAGTGTATGATCAAGATACATCCTAAGATATTCTTGGTAATGTCGGCAACCTTTCGCGCTTATGAAGCTTGTTTTCAGCTTGAGTTCTTATTTTCTAACACAGGAGAGTGTTTTTTTGGATAATTTAGTTTATTTGATGATAAAATACGTTCTAATATAAAAGATAATCAAAAAGAAGATATCATGGAAAGAAAGAAATTAAAAAAAATAAGGAAAACCGCACGTCCACTTGTTGCAAAATAACAGAGCGAATATTGGATTGACGTATTTGAATTTTGAAGTTTGGTGATAGGGATCCCGAACTAAAAGAAAACAAAACTCACAAAAAGTTTTTTTATTTTTTTATTGAAAAAGGATTAGACGTTTGTCTTCTATCTCACCTGATGGAATGTGACGATGAAGACAAAGGTGTTACACGTCTATCCACGAGATACCTATTCACTCGACGCTTGAAAGAACTAGGACTATAGTTTTCTGGAATGGACGCAGACAGTTCATTCCACACCTTGGCGACCCGCACCAAAAAGGAACTATCGAAGCGTTTGGTTCGACTTCTTGGGATATCTACCATGAAGGGATGGAAGGCCTGTCTGCGTCTAATAGTCCGATGCAAGAAGGGTGTGGGTTCAACCTGATCAAAAAGAGCATTCGCGCACTCTCCAAAATGTAATCTGTAGAAGACTGCTAAACTGGCAACTTTCCGACGATGGTCGAGGCTTTGCAGTTTTTTGGTGGTGAGGTCAAAGTTGTTAATAATTTTTCGGGCTCTTCGGTCAACTGCGTCCATCGCTTCTAGTTGGTACTTTGCAGAACCATCCCAAAGGTGGCTACAGTACTCCATACAAGATCGAACTTGAGCTGTATACAAATTGAGTAGCTGTTCAGGGCTGAAGTACCGTCGGACCTTCGAGATGATTCCCAACTTCTTTGAAGCTGTTTGAGCCATGGACACAATTTGTTGCCCAAAGTTTAGGTGGGACGATATAGTTACGCCCAAAAGCCCTAGGTGGTCGGTTAAGGGTACAGAAACATTTTGGAAAGTGGGCGTTAGGTCGAAATTGCTCTTTTTCGCGGAGAATAAACACGCCTTTGTTTTCGACGGGTAAAAATTGACCAAGGCAAAGTAAGTATAAGTAAAGTAAAGTTATAGTTGCAATCGAAATAATGCTTTGCAACATTAGACAATTAACATAATTAAGTTTGTAATATGTTTTTGATATTATTTATTTAGTTTTAAATGTATACTTTATATGTTTACTTTACTGTTTATGAAAAGCTTTATGTCTTTATCTTTAAAATAATCCTCCAGCAAAACTTCTTTTGCATTGAATCAGTAACCCCAACGGTGCGCAGCTATTGTATGGACTCCTCACGTTTGATGGTGTTATAAGTACTTTATAGTTAGGACAAGAAATATTTTCTCTTCTTGATTTAGCATTCATTCACATTCAAACGTCGAAGGCCACTTGTCTAGGTGGCAGGTTTATCCTAGTTATATTGCTTTATCATAAGACTCTTTTTATTATTTTTTTTGTTTGAACACAGCATACATGTTTTATCCACAGATTAACTTCACGGACCCGAAATTCGCGCGTTACTTGGAATCAACGGTGCCTGCAAGAGATTTAGTGGCATTTACTTTTGAATCTACTAAAGATATGAATAAATTCCTACAAAATATAAGACAAATGGGGCTAAAAAGAGTTAACGCTGTTTGCAGTCCTCCGTCCAGGAGTAATGTTACGAGTGGTGATGTAAGTCAATTGAGGTAAGATTCTGTAATTATTTGTTAAACCTTTTTTTTATTCTTATCCATATGTTAATCCCATCATACCATTTGACAAAATAAATTCTTCTAATTAAACTAAACTTTGAATTATTATTAAGCCATGTGCAAATCAGATTAGATATCATTGGTTTGTAATTTGGGGGCATCAAAAACTTATTGGCACATATTTTCGGTGGCAAATGTTGCTCAGCTTTATTACAACCTAAACATTTATCAGATGGTGCTTTTTTGCATGAAGAATGCAAACTGTGTTGATGGATAGTGTCCCAAACGAATTCTTAACAATAAATTTATAAGGTTCCTCTCCAAACTATAGCCCACAAACCAAGGTGAACGAAGAGGCTCATTTTGTATGGTCTTATCATATCGCTCACCCTCCATTGGTTGAGCAGGGTGATGGCTGGATCTCGCGTTAACTCGTTATTATATGAAGTGAAGTTAGATGAAGGTGTACTGAAGCTAATGAGACAAGCAAAATTGTCTAGTTTCGTAAGGCTTTAGGGGTGAAAATTTACAAAAGAAAGCAGATAGTACAAAAAATGACCAACTAATAGTCAGTATACCTATCAAATTAAAGGCCAATAAATATGGATTATCATACAATCATTCGTTTAAATATATAGACCGTCCTACCATTGTAAGATATTTTTCTAAAATATACCTTGTCCCCGATTTTTTTAGGATTCACTCTAGTTAATTCATTCAAAAAGGACTGACAGATTGTTGATTGACTGTCAAAACTAATCCGCCAATAACGTCCATTACTTGTGGGTTCATTCGACATCGTTTTGTTACTTTTTTTGACATTGACATTGATACATTCAATAGAAAACAACATGGTAACTTATGATTGATTATTCGCAAATTATTTATTATTTTTTTACAAGATTTTTAGATTTAAAATTAGGGAAGTTTAAGGGGGAAAAAGTTACTCATGAGTTAATCTTTCATGCGTACTACTGACCATTAGCGGGTCAAAATCTCATATTGAGTTTGACCATCATCTTTAGGCAATGGCCTCCGGGACATGCAACTGTCTCTATCTAAAATACGGGTCGATGTGAAAAAGATAGCACTTTGCAAAATACGTGCTTGTATCACGTATCGGCACTTCACAATCCTCTTAAAATTGGTGTTTGGAATCTTTCATTTATTTATTAACTACTCTATATTTTATTCAAAATCTTTTGTAAAAGTAAAAATTTATTATATGAATCAAAATTATATAATCGATTAACAAAAAAATATCTGATGAAAAATAATTATTAAACGCCCAGATAAGTTTAAGGGAAACCTTTCATTGGACTTTCTTTTAAGATTATATTATATATAGAAATATTGTATTGTAACACTGTTGGTTATCTTAATAAATTAATGAATTTACGGGATTCTTATCACGATTTTAGATTTTTATTTCGTGCGTCCGATATTTCGATGCTGTTGCAAGCACCATGATCGCCGACTTGCAGAAAAATCGGCGAAATAAAAGTCGAAAATCGTGGTACGAAAGAATCGTGGTTTTATAGTTTGAAAAAAAATAATTAAATATATATATACTGTTTCAGTTACTTAGGGTTCTACACATACTTAGTGGATACAATAACGGCGCCGGACGCTATAGTGCGATATCTGTGTAAATTATACAACTTGCATAAAATACCGATTGGTGATAGTCACACGTACAATAACAGTGCGAAGGTACCAGCTAATATAAGTTATTTTTTCACTGGTAAGTATTTATTATTATTATATTTATTTTTTGAGTTTTTACTAAACTACGATAAATGTACGAATCAATTTATTCATTTTATAGTTTATGTATGTACCAAAAGCAATATGAATGAATTAAATTTAAATGAGTTTTACAACAATGAAATAATGAACGTAAATTATAAATTAAATTTAGGTAATGACACATATGATAGATATTTTGATCTGATTTTATGTTAGTTTAAAAAAAAAAGAATTCATAATATTAGTCAAATTTATGCATATATAAATAAAATTATCGCAAAATTCTTGTGATCAAAAATAATACTTTATTTATTTAATGGCTGATTTTTCATAGCTCAGATATTTTTTATTTGGAGAATAACATGACACTTGACGAGAATTTCCATAGAAAAACTAAGAACATCGAGGTATCAGCCCTAAGTATTTTAAATATTTTAGTAAACAAATGGCTACATAATTATCTACATAAATAACAACATTATTAAAATCATTACGAATGCTTGTTAAAGTTATAAATGTTCACAGACACGTGTATTTCCGATGACATTTTCAGAAAACCACAGATTCGTAGTACGCGTTTCGCGCTACAGCGGCGCCAAGTCCACTTCTATAATAGAATTGCGACCGGCCAAGTTATTGGCTAATACTGTCGACATGGACCAAATTGACAACTTCAATAAACAGTAAGTAGTTCAGCTATTGTGGAAATACAATAAATAAATAAATTATATACACAAAGTTTAAGGTGACAAGTACTATTCCGTGATGAGTACTTTCCGGTATAAAACACAAAAGTCTATGCAAAATTGTTAGTTTCTGAGTGTCTTAGTTTTTGTGGAAAACATTTTGAATAGCAGACAATTTGTATTACCGACATGTATTTCATATTTTTAATCTTTTTATAAATATTGATATAAGACACTGCTCACTTATACCTAATTAACTAATAGCTGTGTAATTGAACAGTATATAAATTCATAAACAGACTATACATTTAATATTTTATTTATAATATGATAAAAACTTATTATTTAGCAATTTACAATAACTTGATTTCAACAGATTATTGAAATTTGAAACTACAGCGCGAAGTCACCGAGCGAAAATGCAAGAATTTTCAAGTAAAATATCTACGTTAGAAGTTAACTTAAATGAATTGATTACTCGAAGGAAAAAAATTAACGAGGGAGTTGAAAAAGTAAGTGTGATATACAATGATTAGTTATCTGTAGTAAATTTAAGTTACTATAGATAAAAATTAACATTGTAAGCTTATATTGACGATTGAATGGTGTAG
Organism: Marasmarcha lunaedactyla; assembly: GCA_923062675.1. NCBI lineage: Eukaryota > Metazoa > Arthropoda > Insecta > Lepidoptera > Pterophoridae > Marasmarcha > Marasmarcha lunaedactyla. The sequence continues at coordinate 18,534,581 of OV281359.1, forward strand.
TTTAAGTAGCCCTGCCTCATACGCCGAAGGTCTAAGTTCGAGTCCCGAGTCGGGGCATTCATTTCTGTGATGGACAAAGATTTTTGTTCTCGGTTCACATTTATTATTATAAGTTTTGATTGTACAAAGTTTTTCTTATTTAATATGTTGCTTTATATCAAAAAAATTTATCTCGAATACATAGAACCTTCAGTAAAATAGATGTCCGAGTTCAAAAATTAAATAGTTCAAATATAAAACATTGTTGAAGATTTTTGTTATTACATGACATATTTGTGATCTGTACTATTTTTAGGTATGTTTACTTTTCATAGAAGGGGAGTGTTATAAGTTTGACTTGCATATCTGTGTGAGTGTGTATACGTGTGTTTGTGTATCTGTGTGTCGATCGAATGTTTCATCGTTTCTTCAATACAAAAGACCAAATATTATGGGTTGTTCAAAAACTGAAAGAATCGAAAGTGTTCTTAGTCATGTTGGAGGAGAGTCGCTCCAGCTTTACAAAAGTTCTGCGGGTTATACGCCGTCAGTCGTGGGGTGTTTAAATTTATGTTCACAAATAATTTCTGGTTTAAGATTATTTATTTCTCATAAAAGAATAACATTCACTTACATAAGAAACGTAGGGAATTTTATATAAAAAAGCAAAACAATTTCTGCGTTTGGCGAGACAGTAAAATTATTAGTGTCAAAAAATTACGGTCCTTGTAAAATTAAGAACAATAGCTACAAAAGGAACTGAATGACAACGAGATATCTGGCACTGGAAGTGACAAATATGATTGTTAATTAGTTGTAATATGTGTATATTTTTGTGACTTTTATATGTTGGTATTAACTTGAAAAGTTTTAAGTAGATTATGTAAATTAGATACGTAGTGGAGTATATCTAATTTAGTGTACGTTAAATATACCTTTTTATAGTTATAGTTATAGTATATCTAATATATTTTGTAATTTGTTAATATTACCCAATATAGTTCTTCTTTTTTTATGTATTGTATGTATTCATCTGTACACAAAGAAAGAACAAACTTTTTAATTTTGTTTACCTAATTATATGAATTTATATTTATATTTCTTTATTAACTTTATATTGTCGTATATCTTTTTTAAGGTTTAAATCTGAATAAGTTGTTGATGTGTTTAAGATTCCCGCCATTTCGATGTCATACATGTTAAACATAACACAAACTTTGTTTTCATACAATTATTATGTTCAGGGATTTTATTTTACTTATAATTCTTTATTATTTCAGGTAAAAGCAATAGGCGTTCAAATTCGACTGCAAACAAAAAAGATACATGATATAGAGAACGAGCCAACTTTAGACATTAACGCTGAAAAGGCCAAATGTAAAAAGAAACAGACAGATTGTGTTAAAAAACAGTGCAAGATGCAGGAGCAGATGTGCGCTTTGATGACTAAGTTACACGGCTTGATGTTGACTGGCAGCATGTGGAAGGTAGGTGGAGTCATTATGGAACAATGACATATTACACATAGACAGGTTATCCGCTCTCAACAATGGCAACGCAAATGCAAGGCATTTGCCCGCTATTTGACTTATTCCCGGTTCTGTGTTTTTAATACCGCACAATGCCTTCTTGTGTGTTTAGACAGTGTACTAATTACACTGTTACTGTTAAAGATAGATTAAACGTTTCTTTTCATGCGTAAGTACTGTTTTTTTATAACTGTCTTATTATTATTTTATTTTGCTATGTAAAGTGACGTTTTAACATTGACATGGCTATTCGTTTTAACAAACTCAAAGAGCGAGATGTAATATGATTTTGCATGTGAGAGTAAATGAGAACGCTATAGAGTAGCGACAATTTACGTACTCCATCACGTACGCTCGCGACCAATTAGTGCGAAGCAACGTCACGAAGTACATAGATATCTCTTTCTTACAACAAGTGAACCGTATTATTCTCTCCTTTTCCCACAAATTATATTACTCTATACATCGGGTAGGTGTGTATAGTTAATTGACGCCGTTTTTTTGTGCGGTAATGTTTGGGTGTGACTTGTCTATATGTAATATGTTATTGTTATGGAAACAGTTTTAAGAGTGAAAATAAAGAAACATTAAGTTAGATTACTTCAGGATTATACAGATCATACAGAAGAACAAGACACAAAGAACAGGTTTTTTTTACTATATTCATACTAAGTTCTGTGCATTATATTGACGTCACACGTTCTATAGTTCCAGACTCTGCTCGCTAGGGGCGCTGGCGTCAGCGCCACTCATGGTTGGTAGCGTACACTCGGAACTTATTTGTTAAAATCTTTATTTTTCATTTTTCTCAGCATAACATAGTAATACGGACTATCAAAATTAAATTAAAGGCAGAGGAAGTGTTCTTTCGCTCGTGAGAGATTAAAAGCCATCATCGTTAATAAGACAAATATGATGTATGTAGATACGCCATTAATATGTATCTATGTAAGATGGCGTATCTACATATGTATAAATATGTAGATACGCCATCTAGTAAAGTATACTTGAACTTTTTCAATAATAAATGAAAGGATTCTAATTTAAGCCACTTCCGAGTGGCGCTGCCTCGGCACCGCCTCGCTGTATTTGGTCCATAATACAGATGGTAGATTTCCTTAGATGTATATTGCAAAATAAAATATTTTTTAATGTTTTCAGCATGATATCGCAAAGTTTTCATAGTTTATTAGTATTGAATAATGTGTGTTAGCATATCCTGCTTGCTTATGTGGATACCAATCTCAAACTTCATATTACTTTATCTAAATAGATATTTTTTCATATGTAATTGTTAATCTTCAGACACGATTGGAACTCAGCAGAAACGGCATAATGCAACAAGAATCTGAATTACGAGAACTAAAACATGAACTAAGAAATGTTGAGGTAAGAAAGGTTTTATATTACTGTCTCGAATATAATTTATAATTACGTTTTTCTGTCATACGGTCCGCCTAGTTTCGAGCCCGTATGGAGCTCTAGAACTAATAAAACATTTTTAATGTATCAATGTTAAATCTTTTTAAATTGACTTTTAGAAAGAGCGTAATCGTTTGCTGTGTTGTTATAACTTTTCTATTTGACATGCACGCTTAACAAATGAGATTGCACCTTAGAGTTGTACTGCGGGGTATATCTAAATAAATAAATAAAATAAATCCCCATACAAACATACCAACTGTACTGCCCCAAAGTACGCAGAGCTTGTGTTATGGATGACCATACAGCGCACTGGGAGGGAACCCAGAATAAACATACATCATACAACAAGCATGACCCGAAAACAAACATCTGTATTCATTACACAAACAAATACCCCGGCCAGGACTCGAACCTGAGACCTCCGGCGTAAGAGGCTATTTGGCTTCAATCTTTCATAGTATTAAACCTTATTTTATTCCAGTCAACATTAGAAAACATCGAAACCCTGTTAAACCGAGCTAAATCAAACGCGAAAGAGAAACTAACCGTCGCTAAGAGATCCTGCAGCAACAAGCTGCCGCAGGACGCAGATTTCCCGTATAAGAGTCAATTCCACGAGTTGCCGGGCGATATGAATAGCTTACTAGAGTATTGTGTGGAGTTGAACACGAGGGTACGGTGTTTGGAGCAGGGGGATGAACAGGTGAGAAAATTAAGTTGATTACATAATTACACTAAGGCCAATGAGACGAGATAAATAATGTAAACAATCTTTCAGACATTTCGTACAACCCTAACACATCTTTCAATATACTGGGGTTCCTGCACTACGACAACAGTCGTCGAGCAAGGTGACAATATTATTGCGTACGAGAGATAAGGACAGATATAATAATCGCTCGCGATCGCAATGTAACTCAGTAACGGTCAGTCTGTTTACGTAAGTATTTTATCTCATCTCGTTGGCCTTACTTTGTAATTTATAATTTAGTATTTGGTGCAAGATTTTCATAAGTTTTATAATAAAGCATTTTTTTTTTGTCTCTGCATAAAATATTTTGCATTTCTTTGGTTAGATTCTTCAACATCAATGATCATATGTGAAATAAAGTTACGAAGTTAAGAAATACTGCGATCAACGTTTGGCTATTGAACTAAATTTTAACTTGTTATTGCTTAATTTGTGGGTTTACATAGCAAGTACACTTACTGATTTTGTCGTTAGAAGCATAAAATAAAAAATATATTTATTATCTATACAGTAATTTGGTATATAAAGTAATTTTGAGGTATATCTATATATTTTTTTTTTATTTCTGAAAGAATAAGGCATGTTGGGAAAACAATTTTAACATTTCTGATTTCTGTACAGTGTTTAATTTTAAATCAATTTTTAAAGAAAGTCGGACATTGAAGTCACGGGGTAATTATCTTTTTAAAATGAATGAATAATAATATATTGACATAAACACACAACAAAAATATAGAAAATTACAAAATAGATTTGCAAAGTAGAGATATTATATACAAGTAATAGGTAAACATTTGCCATCTTTCTGCCGGCACCCAACAGAGACGCGCGGCATCAGCGACTAGCGCAGCGTCAGTTTATATCGCTTTGCAAAGCTTGTTAGATTACCTGGAACGAAAAATAAGCTTAATCGCTTGTACAGGCGAGCTTTTACTGACAAAATATTTAAAAAATACGATGACTCGCAATTTTCACAAAAGTTAGCATCAGATTTTTTCTTTACGTGCGGTCCGCTTTTCGAAAGAGTTTCTTATTATGTGAAAATATTTTCATTTCTCAAAACGAGATTTTCGAACAGCTTATTATGTGTATAATATGCTGTATATTAATAGCATTTGCTATGATGGACATTCTTTTTTAATTTTTAATTATTCAGTTTGGTTCTGTGTACTTAATAATTTTAACACTAGTATTAATTTTAACTTATTTTCTGTATGCTGTATCGATATATTTTTAAATCATGTATATAATAATACAAACACGACGGATATAACAACTTATATAAACAAGTTTACAGCCCTCCTCAGGCTTTGGGTGACAATCAATGACTTGCTTATATTATGATCAATTTATAACCATTGAGGTACGGCGTTTTTGCACAGTATTTGATTTTAATACAATATCTTTGTGTTGTTTGTGGTAGGTGGAATTTATTTAGTTTATTTTTGTGTTTTCGTTTTATTTATTCTTATTTGTCGTTGTGTTACTTAATTGTAAATGAGCTTGATATACGCCATGTAATTCGTCATTGTGTTTCCTTTTTTGTTACGTTTACATATTTGAAAATAAACGTATCCTTTCTTTTCTTATCTGTCCAAATTCAGAAGTTCTTACTTAAAACATATTTAATGATAGAAAAATGTAATTAAAAAAATGAATTTGTGGCTCGTGACAGTTTTTGGAACAGAATCACGTCTGACGACCTATAAAAATTACAACTGTGCTTAATGGCCTTAAAAATCTGTATAAACATGTTTGCAAAAAAGTGATTCCTGTTAAGTTTCTACATAGTTCTTCTTTATGAAACTTTGAACTACTTGACGTATACTTACTTACGGGAACTAGCTAAGAAGCAAGATGTTGACTTGTTTAGTTAGACTATATAATCGATTGATTTAAAAAAAAATTAATTAATTACTCTTTTCAAAGAGGGTGGAACAATAACTGAGCTCACTCCATTACTTCTAAACTTACAAGATATAGAAAAACTGATAACTGATTCTAAAAGTGCTGCATGAGATCTATCACGTCCCTCTAATACGGTTGAGGAGGGCGATGGCTGGATCCCGCGTTAGCTCCGTGAACGAGACTTGCGGAGCTAACAGATGCAGATAAAAATAATTTTGTATAGACTTAAAGAGACATTGTAAATTTATTTGAAAAAAAATACACCCATGACGTTCCTTGCCAGTTCTTCTTCACGAAGGTTTTTCCGAACTGGTGGTAGAGTCATGCTTTATTTGACGTCAATAAGAACAAGTGATTGTCAATGTTGAGAAATTAATATTTTAATTTGAATATCAGATGGTATTAATAATGGTTTATTAAATAAACTGGATCGATCCGAAAATTCGATGTTTCCAGCTCCCGTATACTTAATTATATTTACTTTTGTATTTGTATTTTCGCCTTCAGTTTGTAGACATGTGATCTGAGATATTGTTTAATTATTAGCAGTAAGTTTTCCTTAAACTATTTAAAAAACCGAACTTGTGATATAGTATTCTAAATGACATGGTACCCTGAATCAAATTAGAGACTGGGATTTACTGTTGAAAATCAATTATCCAATTACATTTCTTATATTAAATCTGGTTTAATTTTCTATCAGGGTACGTTTGTGAAACTTTAATGCATTTATATTTTATTTGCAGGTAGTAAAAGAATATGAAGAAAGAGAAAGACTTATAGAAAAACTGAAATCTGAAGTAAGTAGTTCCACGGACTCCAGGAAAGTTCTAGAAGACAAATTAAAAAAATTGAAGTAAGTTAATGTGTTGTGTTAAAATAAGATTGTATCCTTGTAGGTCCAAAGTCTATTTATCATTGAAATGATGTACTTTCTAAGTGTTTAAGAATTAACAACAAGAGCGTTTTTAGATTCATACAAATTTCAGTTCAGTTACAATTAATGCATCATATATTTCTTGATTATAATTGATTTAATTACGATAATAATCAAGACTTGGTTCTGTGGTTCTGAGTTATTACTAGCGCGAGTATCTAGTTAATCTAGTTAACACAGTATACTTGCCCATGTGGTTTCTTTTTCTCTCTTTTGAAAATCTACTATCGAAGAGTAGGTACCTCTTTAAGTTACTCTTCAAATACCCGAACTTATATCTAGTTGTTTTGGAAAAACAAGACAAATTCAAAATCATACTTACTTTCGTGTGTTTATCTAAGAGGATAATATAATTTGTTTTTCACTAAGAAATTTAAACATTAGTTAGATAGTAATAAGTATTATTGTCCGTTGCAGAGCGCAATGGTTGCCGCCCTTGGAGTCTTTAATACGAGATATTAACAAAAGCTTCGGAGAAATGTTTGCAATGATGGGATGTGCTGGCGAAATTAAATTAGATCAAGGAGGGGATGGTGTGAGTATAAATTATGTTTATTTTAAAACATACAACCATACAAAAACAAGCCTGGAAGAGATCACTCTTTTAGTGATAAGGCCGCCCACATTGACATTCTCTTTTTTTTTTGCAGTTTTAATCTAAGTGTATTTTAATTTTGTAGCTGTTTTGGCAATAAAGTGTATTATAATTATTGAAACTAATTTGAAACTTTATTGGATTTATAAAATTCGAAATTCAAAATATTTTATTTCATCATAGGTAAATAAAAAATTAAAAGTGTTATTTTTCTTGATCTTCATTGTGAGTGCGTAAATACATCTTAACTTCGGCTTTTAAAAGGTAATAAAGGTAAACCGAGAGGAAGAAAAGATGGCGGAAAAAACCTCTCGGCACTCTTATAACTACTATTATAACTATAATAATAATACTAAATCCCCAGACAAACACACCAGCTGTATGGCCCCAAAGTAACCAGAGCTGGTGTTATGGATGACCATACTGCGAACTGGGGGGGGGAGCCCAGAATAAACATAAATATATATATCAAATATATCAATATAAACAACCATGACCCGAGAACAAACATCTGTGTTCATCATTCGAACGAATGCCCCGGCCAGGACTCGAACCTGGGACCTCCGGCGTAAGAGATAGGGCTACGAACCACTACGCTACTCGGCCGTCAAAGTAAAGGCTGAGAACTAGAAAAGGTTTATTTGTTTACAAGCCAGTAACAAAACTCAATAGCTTAGTTTATTAAAAATACTTACTTTGGATTTGGTACCCCTTGCTGTTATATGCTGCGACATGTTCTGGCTGGCACATTTAGGTCAGCAGTATTTGTACGACGTACTTGGGTGTTGCCAATCGGGTAGTCTATTCCGGCGTTGTGTAGGTCGGGTCATTATTTGCCAAAACCCAAACGGCAGCGGCCGGGCGGAAATTTTTACCGAACGTTCATCCACACTTGTTCAACTTTGCCGCGCGGCTGTACCGGCCCAAATGTGTGAGTAGTGTACTTAATAACCCTTTTTATTAGGGTGAAACATTATATAAATTTAGTTTCTGCAATTTAAAAGGTATAATTTAGTCTTTACAAAAAAAAAGTTTATACTTATATCATTTCGGATGTTTGGATCATTTAAAAACTTGCTTTCGAATTTTAGATACTCTTTCTAATGTACGTGATTGTGTTGTCTGCGATAGTTTTTAAAATAATTAATAATAAGAATAATAAAAAAATTTTATTCGCTACGTTATTTTATTTACTAGTTAGTTTATTTGACGGCTTGTTTGGTGTGGAGGTAAGTAGCCTTGCCTGCCATGCCAGAGGTCCCGGGTTCGAATCCTGGTAGGGGCAGATATTTTATTATATTTGCTTTCTAGTCATGGATGGGTATGTATGTAGTTTATTTCAAATATTTATATATAAAAAATATATATCTAAGTGTCTTTATATATTTCTGGAAGCATGCATGGGTTACTCCTGTGCCGAAAGGAAGAATAAGCTCAGGCATAGAGAAATATAGACCAATTTCCAAACTATGCCATTTCGGCAAAGTTTTGGAGAAGATTGTAACAGATCAGCTTACAGAGGTGGTACGATGCCACGTTACTCCTAATCAACATGGATTTTTAGAGGTTGTTCTGTAGATACAAATCTGCTTGTATTTACAGAAGATATATTACATGCCATGCAGGACGGTTGCCAGGTGGATGCCGTTTACACTGATTTTGCCAAATGTTTTGACAAAATTTGCCACAACACACTATTAGCAAAGCTCTGGCGACTTGGTGTACATGGCGATCTGTTCAGATGGCTCAAGTCTTGTGTTGAGAGAAGAAGTCAATCGGTAGTCCTGTGTGGTTACACATCATTGCCAAAACTAGTCTGTTCTGGGGTACCCCAGGGGTCACATCTAGGGCCCTTGTTATATTATTTGTAAATGACGTCACAAAACACCTAAAACGCTCCAGCTCGCTACTTTACGCCGATGACACCAAGATTTACAGAGTTATACGCGGTATTAGGGACTGTAAATTGTTACAACGTGATTTACTCAGTTTCAAAACTTATTGTACAGAAAATGAATTACTTTTAAACTTAGATAAATGTAAATCAATCAGTTTTTCAAAAAATAAAATAATTATAGATTACAACTATACCCTATATAATCATAAAATTGAAAAAGTTACTCAAATTAGAGAACTCGGTGTTATCATGGATAATAAATTGACCTTTGTACCTCACATGGACTCCATTATATCTAAATCGTACCAGCAATTAGGACTAATTTTAAGGATAGGTAAACCATTCAAGAGCCCCCTCACTTACAAAATGCTTTACAACAGCTTTGTTAGAAGTCATCTTGAGTTCGCGTATTTGCTATGGAACCCCTATTTTAAATGTCATATTAACCGAAACCGAAACGAAAATTTGTAAAATCTTTGGACTTCAGAACTGGTTTTAATTACGTTGACTACACTGAATCACTAAATCGTCACAAGTTTCAGTCATTAAGATGCCGCCGTGATTGTGTTGATTCCGTCCTATTATACAAAATAGTAAATAGCTATGTTAGTGTCCCCTCACTATTAAATAGGATACATTGTAGAGTACCTCGCAGGCGTGCACGTCAATGTCGTACTAAACATTTGTTTTATACACCGCGGAGTAGAACACTTTATGGTGCAAATTCTTTTATTAAGCGAGCTTGTAAACTTTTTAATGTTAACGAAAAATTACTTGACACAGATATATTCTTTGACAAATTGTCGAACTTAAAAAAATGTTTCAAATAGAATTTTTCTTAATTTGTTAATTTAATGTTATGATCGAATTATGTCTTTTTTATATTCTCTCTCTTTATATATATTTTATTGTACTTTTTAATTTTTATATTGAATATTGCTTTCTGTTTGGAGTACTATGTAGTGCAAATGTAGTTAGGTATGTAAAAATAAGGAAACTATAGGTTTTTATTTTAATCTTAAGTATGAGTTGTCAAAAATCTTGTATAACCGTTTGTTTCTAAAAAATTAATAAATAAAAATATTTCTTAAATTTATTTATCCGTTATCTAGTATCCTAACACAAGTTCTTAATGATACTTAATTTGGGCTAGCTTATGTGGTGTGATTGTTAGAAATATTATATATTATCATTATTATTATTAATATGACAATACTTTTATAAAGAGTCCATTCACATACTGCTGCAGCCAGCGTGCAAAATTTTGTTCAATTAATATGGAGTCACAATATATACATTAATACACGACTAAACAAGACTATAATAGTTTGGAGTTTTATGTGTTTGTTGTATTATCACAAACTATATCGTCGTCGGTTAGCAATTTGAAGCCACTTTTCTTAACCGTTTGTTTACAAAATATTAAAAAGCTATAAAATAAATTGAAAATTTCGGATCCAGCATTTCAAATCTTTTTTCATACTTACTCAATTCGTTACAGGATGATTTCGACAAATACGGAATTCTGGTGCTGGTCCGGTTCCGCTCAAGTGAGGAATTGCAGCAGTTAACTCGGCACACGCAGTCGGGAGGGGAGAGGGCCACTACAACTGCGATATACCTAATGGCCCTGCAAGGAAGGGCTGATGTGCCTTTTAGGTAAGGGATATCATTTAGGCATCAAATTGTAACGGTTTTTTGGAAAAAGGAAACAATTGTTGTCAAAAAGTATTTGTTTGCGATAACGTTCGTGGATTTTCGTTTCGCGTCATAATTTTAGGATAAAAGTTATTGTATTATTTCAGGTTATTATATAATCTATCGTCTGTGTTCCAAAATGTATACAATTCCTATCAATAGTTTTTGAGTGAAAGAGTATTATGGGAGTCATACGCAGCATCGTACACAACGTGCGTGGTATATTTATACTCGTGTCTGTATGCAGCGCTGCGTGCCCCCACCGGTGATCATCGCTACACTGAAGCACGGACCGAAAACGCGGCAATATTTATGTGGATGTTGGAGCGAGACAGATGTCGTGTTATTTGTTGTCTTTGTCTAACAATGCTATATAAGCAGACGATTTTGGTAGTAAAAACTCACATTCTCGCTCCGATCGCCACGCGGTGCGGACGTGCAAGACCCAGTTCTCCGTTGGTCGGTTCCCTCCCGATATTCCGTGGCGCTCAGTCTACTGACGTCACAGTGTAGCGTGTTGGTTCCGTGCTACGGTTTTCAAGGTTTTTCTACTCCCTCTGAGTGCTATCGAAGTGCGATTTTTCTTTGCGACTAAGCCCCTTAGTCTTCAAAGTGCTGTGCTAAGTAGTGTTGTGCTGAGTGCAGTGTTGTGCCCAGCGTAAGTAGTCTGGTTTCAGTACAAAGGATACTTAACGGTGACAACGAATTTGTACTGAACCAGTCCTTTTTATTTTTATTTATTTCTCTTCTCTATTTTATTTATTTTTCTCCTATTTTCATATTTATTTTTATCATATTTGTGTGTTTTCGTGTGTATTTGTCCTTTCTGTCGGTAAAGGTTGACCCTAACGCGGTCAACTCTTTACCTGCGTACCCTCTTTTTTAGGTTTCTAGGTAGCGGCCTTCGGCGTACTACGGTTAGTTTTAAGTTATTCTCCCCAGCCCCCCTACCGCTGGTAGGGAGGTTTGCCGCTAGGATTTTGCTAGGTTTTTAGGAACTAGGCGTCTTTTATTATACTTATATTTATATATATTATTGTCCCAACACTCCCTAATGGATTCGCTAAGCGTTATTAACTTCGCGAACGCGTTCACCCAGGCGCTTGCTGCGGCAGGCGTCTCCATCCCAAAAGACATCCTAACGCAGGCCTTGCAGGCATCAATCGCGTCCCCGGCCCCTCAGGCCCCAACCCCAGCCCCTCAGGCCTCCAACACCCAGACCCCTCAGGTCTATAGCTCTCCCGCGTCTCCCGTTCCATCCGATATGGACTGCGCGTCGGTCTCATCCTCGCGATCATCTCGTAGGAAGCGTACCGCTCCCGGGAGCGATTCAGACTCCGCCGCGTCCGAAGCTTCGTCGGTCGCCGCCACCTTAACCGGCTCTCCTGAGCCCGCCTTCCAATTAGTTACCAAACGGTCCAAGAAGCGTTCGACAAAAGCCGCGGTGTCTTCAACACCCGAGCCAACCCCGGTGTTTTCTACACCCGCCCCCGCGCCGCTCATGTCACTCGAAGTGACCGCGTCTCCGTCGGTCCCATCGAAGCCAGCGACGCGCTGCGCTCCCGTCTCGCCGAAACCTCAGCTCCCTCCGCCCGTCTTCGTGCGTGAAAAAACGCGCTGGACCGCGGTTTCTAACTTGTGCAAAGAGCACAAAATTAATTACTTAAAAGCCGCCAACGCTGGCGATACAATCAAAATTCAAGTAGCGACCGTCGACGACTTCCGCGCGTTTACCACGTTGCTCGGGTTAAATCAAATCGCGTACCACACCTACGCCCTCCCGGAGGAGCGTAAGATCCGCGCAGTACTACGGGGCGTCCCGTTCGAGCTCGCGAATGAAGAAATCCTCCAGGACCTTAAGTCCCAGGGTTTCCCGGCCGAAGCAGTGCACAAGATGCACTCTAACCGCGGTAGGCGCTTTCCGCTAGCTTTAGTTATCTTGTCGAATACTCCCAACTCGAGGGAGATCTTTAGAGAGGCTCGCACAATTTGCGGACTCTCAAATATCTCTGTTGAGCGTCCCAACCCCCGCGGTCACCCTGGGCAGTGCCACCGCTGCCAGCTCTACGGCCACGCAGTGGCTAACTGCTCAGCTCCCCCCAGGTGCGTTAAGTGCCTGGATCCACATTTTACGAAGGAGTGCACTCGCACTCCCGAATCCACTTCCCCCCCTGCCTGTGTGCTGTGCGGCCAGTCTGGTCACACAGCTAACTACAGGGGCTGCCCGCGTGCTCCGCGTTCCACCGCCAAGAGGGTCGCGCCTAAACCGGCGCCGCCGCTCACTCACGCTAACTTCCCGCCGCTGCGCAACCGGGGTCCCCCGGAAGCAAAGCCCGCTCAGCCGACGCCTACTCCGGCTCTGTCTTGGAGGCAGCGTCCGGCCGTTCCGCCTGCACCTTCCCGACCCATCCCAGCTCCCGTAGCTTCCGTAGGGCCGCGTCCTTCTCCGTCATCCGCACCTCAGTCGTCGTTGGCTGAGGACATGAAGACCGTGTTCGACGTTATTCAAAACGTCGATATTAACGAAATTTCCGTGCTCGCACGCAAACTGCGAGCCGCCCGCTCTCCTCAAGAGCGTTTATTTGCTTTAGCCGAGCATCACTCGCTCCTAAGTTCGTTGTAAATTCTTTTATATTTGTATAAATTCGTAAATAATAAATTATAATGTCTAGACCCGCGAATCCCGCGTCCAGTCGTATTAAACCCAAGGGCTTATCCCTAGTATCTTTTAACGCTCGTAGCCTTAATACCAACCTTCCCGAGATTAAACTGTTCCTTCAGAACAAAGAACCTGACTTATTCCTTCTCCAGGAGACATGGCTTACTCCAAACCGCTCCAGGGGATTCGCTATACCTAAATACGCGTTTATTCGTAACGATAGGCCCAACTCTGACGGTTTCGGCGGCACCGCTATATATTACAAAAGAGGCTTCCACTGCTGTCCTCTCCCTACCCCTCCTCTCCTCAACATGGAAGCCACTGTGTGTAGATTGGCTATGACTGGTCATCCGACCATCATCATAGCTTCAATCTACATACCTAGTGGTACCAGACCAATCCGCAGCGACTTTGAGGCCATTCTCGCCCTCGGCCATTCAGTCATTATGTTCGGAGACTTTAACGCCAAACATACTGACTGGACGTGCCTAACGACTAACACCAGCGGTATCGCTCTCCTCGACATCACTAACTCCCTTGACCTAGACGTCATATCCCCCATCACTCCCACTCACTATCCCAACAACCCGTCCTACTCGCCTGACATCCTCGACTTTGCAATTATCAAGCGAATCAATCTTGATCTAAGGTCTATCGAACCGCTCGATGACCTAGGCTCCGACCATCGCCCCGTTTCCCTCGTGCTAGAACCGCCGAACGATAACGTCTCATCTCCTAAGACCTTTACCAACTGGAAAGGTTTTAAAAATACGTTAGTTTCAGCCTTAGAGGCTCCGAACTCTCCACTCGCGATCTCTCCCGAACAATTAGATAGCCCGGATAAAATCGATTCATTAGTAAATTCTCTCACTGATGCTATCAACTCAGCCATCAGTGACAACGAAAAGGTTGCTAAGCAAGGCAAACCCACGCTTCCCTTAGCCGTTAGCAATCTTATTAAAGCTAAAAACGCGGCTCTCCGGAGAGCCAAGAAATATCCCACGCCCGCCTATAGAACAGCTGCGAATCAGCTTCAACGTAAAGTTAGGTCTTGCCTCGCGGAACTCCGAGACGCTCAGATGAACGATCTCATGGCGAATATCTCTCCGTCCCACCAAGCGTACTATAGCATGGCCCGAGCCTTACGCGTAGACACCGTCTCTCACGTTCCTCCTCTCACTCGTCCCGATGGCACTACTGCCTTCGAAGTCGAAGAGAAAGCCGAATGCTTCGCCGACAGCATTGCCGCACAATGCTCGCCCAGCACGCAACCTGCTGATCCCTCACACATCCAGGCGGTGGAGGACGAAGTCCTTCGCAGAGACTCTCTCCCCATCACCGCCGACCCTGTCACAGTCTCTAATGACGAAATCTTGCTTCTCATTAGAAATCAAAAGTCCAAAAAGGCTCCGGGTGCGGATGGAATTTCCAACCACGCACTTAAGCACCTACCTCAACAGATGCTTACCTTGTTAGCTATCATTTTCAATGCCTGCTTCGACCATAGCTACTTTCCAAAAGCTTGGAAAGAAGCGACAGTCATAGGCATTCCCAAGCCGGGCAAACCTCTGAACGTCCCGGCTAATCACAGACCCATCAGCCTCATCAAGGCAATGTCTAAACTTCTCGAGAGAGTCATACTCTCTCGAATGCGGAACCATCTGTTTCCAACGGATGGCGATCCTCTCATTATTCCCCATCAGTTCGGCTTTCGCGCTAAACACTCCTGCCCTCAGCAAGTCCACCGAATCGTCGAGTATATACTTGACGGTTTCTATCCGCGTCGTTATAAAACAGTAGCGGTTTTCTTTGACGTAGCCAAGGCTTTCGATAAAGTCTGGCACAGCGGTCTCGTTTATAAACTCTACAAGATAGGCTTACCGGATCGCCTAGTCAGGTTAATAGCGTCGTTTCTCAAAGACCGTACGTTTCGATTTAAACACGAACGCACGCTTTCTGCACCTCGTCCCATAAAGGCTGGAGTCCCTCAAGGCTCAGTCCTCGCCCCTCTGCTGTACACCGTGTACACCAACGACATTCCCATCCCGCCGAAAGGCGTCGAACTCGCCCTCTTCGCTGACGACACCGCACTCTATACCAAAGGCCACAGTGTTCGGCACCTTGTAACCAGACTCCAAAAGGCCGTAAACGCCCTTGGTGTATGGTTTCAAAAATGGCGCATCGATGTGAACCCTGAAAAGAGTTCTGCGATGCGCTTCGACCACAAACGCCGTCGTCCCGATGGCGATCCCCACGTTCGAATGTTAGGCATTCCCATCCCCTGGAAGCGCAGTACTAAATACTTAGGCGTCACATTAGATCCGACGCTTTCTTTCAAGCCACACGTCGAAAGAGTTTCGAAACTCGCTCGTCACTATTTAGTCCGCCTAAATAGCATGTTAGGTAGAAAAAGTAAAATGTCCTTCAGAAACAAACGTACACTTTACAAGGTCTGCGTTAGACCCGTCATGACGTATGCCTCGCCAATCTTTGCCCACGCCAAACCCTCCCTCCTGCACAAACTGCAGGTAGTTCAAAACCTCTTTTGCCGCCGGGCCACAAACGCACCGTGGTACGTGCGTAACGCGGACTTGCATAGAGATCTTGAACTGCCTACAGTACAACAACATCTCAAAACACTCTCTGAAGCGTTTTTCAAACGCTCCGAAACCCATCCCAATCCTCTAGTTCGTGATTCAGTCTCATATACTACTCCTGTGTTAGACTCGAAGTTCAAAGTCGCTAGGCCTAGAAATGCGCAAGCGTACTCATCCACCAGACTGTCACGCGATCTCGAGGCCCTTCTGGCCGCAAATTCTAATTCTAACGTAAATTCTAATTCTAACGTAAATCCTAATTCTAACGTAAATGCGAATTAACTCAATTTTATTTTGCAATTTTTTAATTTTTGTTTTAACTATGATTTTCATTTTGAGCACCTTCAGTGCTATGTATTAACCTTCAGTGCTTTGAGCACCTTCAGTGCTATGTAATCCCAGCGGGTGACCCCTTCTGGGCCCCGCTAGCGCGGCCTCTTTCTCCAATTGGCCGTCGCTCAGATGAAGGCTGAGTGGCAAAAATGCACGAGCCGACAGGGGGTTTTTAGTGGGTATGGTCCTGGTAGGCGTCGGGACGAGTCCCACATAACTTTGGAATCGCGCCAGAGTATGCGTCAGGGCATTTTTATCCTCCTGCCCTTCCCGCGGAGGGGAACAAAAAAAAAAATGTAAAAACGATTCCTACTGCTCATTACTGTTTCATTTCTCTCTCCTGCATGGTACAAGCTTCTACAGTATCAATCACTCATTCATAAATACTCCAAATTTTCACTTCATAATACTACATTTTTCCAGATTCGTGTGCGTGAGTTCTCGATCCCGACACGGAATTCAAATAATTTTTTTTTTTGAGTCTAATAAAAGTATATATCTAATACCAAACTCCTGCTACGATTTTATATAAAATACCCTACACTATACAAAAGTATCAGGTTACTTTTTTCAAGATATTCGTATAGAATTTTATTATGAGTTATGTTTCTAACGCTCAACACAAAGAGTTTTTATTTGTTTTTGTGTCAACACAAAAGTTATTGTTTGTTTAGATCTCGTCTGGGGCTGTCTGTAGTCCTTCCTATTTTACCGCCAAAATAATCACGTGCACGTGGATGCGTTCCGGTCAAAGGGAGGGTGGAGCCGGCATAATTACTGGAACAAAGGCATTGAACGCCTATGGGCGCCAACTCATAAATAATCACAAACAATATTTATAATTAGAACACCTACTACAAATGATGTCCATGTTTCGTGCTCGTTGGCTGGTAGACAAAATAAGAGTTGTGTTATAAGTTGAACGTGTATCTGTGCCCTTGTATCTCCCATACGGACTGACCGAATTTAATGAAGGATTTTTCATTTGTAAGCTGTATGAATAGAGAGTGTCCATAACACGTCGTTCGAATCGCCTAACCCACCGGTTGTCCAGGCTAACGCGGCGTACGCATTCCTACTGAGTTTTTTTATTTTTATTTTTTTTATTGAAAAAGGATTAAACGTTTTTCTTCTATCTCACTTGATGGAATGTGACAATGAAGACGAAGGTGTTACACGTCTATCCACGAGATACCTATTCACTCGACGCTTGAAAGAACTAGGACTATAGTTTTCTGGAAAAACGAGACGCAGGCAGGTCATTCCACACCTTGGCGACCGGCACCAAAAAGGAACTATCGAAGCGTTTGGTTCGACTTCTTGGGATGTCTACCATGAAGGGTTGGAAGGCCTGTGTGCGTCTAGTAGTCCGATGCAAGAAGGGTGTGGGTTCAACCTGATCAAAAAGAGCACTCACGCACTCTCCAAAATGTAATCTGTAGAAGACTGCTAAACTGGCAACTTTCCGACGATGGTCGAGGCTTTGCAGTTTTTTGGTGGTGAGGTCAAAGTTGTTAATAATTTTTCGGGCTCTTCGGTCAACTGCGTCCATCGCTTCTAGTTGCTACTTTGCAGAACCATCCGAAAGGTGGCTACAGTACTCCATACAAGATCGAACTTGAGCTGTATACAAATTGAGTAGCTGTTCAGGGCTGAAGAACCGTCGGACATTCGAGATGATTCCCAACTTCTTAGAAGCTGTTTGAGCCTTGGACACAATTTGTTGCCCGAAGTTTAGTTGGGACGATATAGTTACGCCCAGAAGCCCTAGGTGGTCGGTTAAGGGTACAGAAACATTTTGGAAAGTGGGCGTTAGGTCGAAATTGCTCTTTATCGCGGAGAATAAACACGCCTGTGTTTTCGACGGGTTAAATTTGACCAAGTTGGACTCGCCCCAATCGGACACTTTCTTTAAGGCCAAATCCACCCGCTTAATCATGGACTCTCTCAAAGCTCGGATTTCTTGAGGACTCGCTCGTGCATTGGACATGTATCTCTCTACAACGGTGCTGTCATCAGCGTAACCAATAATGCCTGGGGTTAGCAGGTTGTTAATGTGCAGCAAGAATAACGTTGCAGAGAGAACAAATCCCTGAGGTACCCCGGCATTAATTGCCATTAGGTCAGAAGAGCAGCCGCCTAAGACTACTCGGACTAACCGTTCCCTCTGAGTACGGTTACTGAGTTTCTTTGGCAGTAGATGACGCTTCCGAACCAGTGGTAGTTTCAATATACGACGTCCCAAGGCGAGGTCTGTGCCCTCTCGGGTGCCCTTAGGCGTGTCGTATGTAGGAGTAGTTTAAGTTCCGGCTAAGCGCCGTCAGCGCTAGGCCACATAGTCCGGTGAAATTCATTTGTATATGTATGTTTATTCTGGGTCCCCCCCAGGTCGCTGCATGGTCATCCATTACGCAAGCTCTGTTTACTTTGTGGCCATGCCGTTGGTGTGTTTGTCTGAGATTTATTTATTTGAACAAGTATTTTCATTTACAGATGCGTCGATGAAATAAACCAAGGAATGGATGCGATAAACGAAAGGAAAATGCTTCAACTTCTTGTGAAAGTCACAACGGAGTATGAACATTCCCAATATTTCTTATTGACGCCCAAGGTGAGTATCAATAGAACGGTTTTGAAACCTTTTAGATGTATTGTTTTTATTATTTTCAGAAGCGTTATGTGAACGATATGTGAACGTTATGTGAACGTTATGTGAACGTTATGTGAACGTAATGTGAATTTGTGCGTTTGAGCGTTATGTCACGGCCTGTTCGGTGTGGTGTGTTTTATTATATTTGCTTTCTACTCATGGATGTGTTTGCATGTTTATTTAAGTTTATTCTAACATTTATATACAAAAAAAAATATCTATGTGTGTTTGCATATTTCTTAAGTTTATTTATCCGTTATCTAGTATCCATAACACAAGTTCTTAATGATACTTAATTTGGGCTAGATAATGTAGTGTGATTATATAAAAGAAAAGTTGTCTGATGGTAAGTGGCGTCAATCATAGATGTAAGTAAAATGTCGAACATATAAATATTAACATAACACTTGTGGAGACATTTCTTTTTGCACGAACAGAAATTAATTTTCACGTTATAGTTATATCACATTTTGTATAATTGAAGTAAACTTTAATATTGATATATACTCTTTTTAGTTAACCATTAAAATAAATTATCCAGGTCTTTCAGAAGTACAGGCGATCGTTACTATTATTATAAACGCGAAAAAATGTTTGTTTTTTGTTTGTTTGTTACACTTTCACTGAACTACGTCATCAGGGGACTTAGGGGATACCCTAAGAAAGGTATTTCACCGAGAACAGGGTACTGTTACCAAAATAAGTAAGCAAGCGAAGCCGCGGGCAAGACATAGTAAAAAAAGTTGGATGATAAATACAGTTTGTATAGTTAAACATATTAAAGTCCGATGCAATTTATTTAAAAGGCCCATAGGGCCACAAATACACAGTCCATTTGGAAAAAAATACTTAAACATATAATAATTCATATGTTTTATTTATTTTTCAGTTACTTGCGAACTTAGAGTACAATCCGAAGATAACTGTACACACAGTAATGAATGGGAAGAAAATTATGGATTACAAGAAATGGAACCTGAACAAGTTCATAGAGAACGCAAAACATTATGCTGCTGAAAATAATTAATTTACTGTTACAATTGTCAAATGCTTACTAAAATTCCGAAACGATTCACTTTTGGATAATACGTTATGTAGTGAAATCGACTGGAATTGACCTCTTCTATACCCCCTTAAAATATCCGCCACTAAGTCACCCTGTATATATTCATAATTTGCTGAGCAAACCTAGACTACGATGAGGTGTATATTATATATACATATATTACACCTCATCAAGTTTGCTCAGCAACATCTGTTACGAGGACCGCTTGAAGTGGCCATTTGAGCGTTAGTGTTGTCATTATATGTTGTATTATTGTAATATTACATATTTTACTTTGAGTGTATTTTACTTGTTTTATGTACATTGAAAAATTAAATATTTGTTACTTACATTAATGCTAATTTTTGCTTAAAACAATTTTTTACGTTATGTAGCCTAACCAGCGCATATTAAAATGACTTTATGCATTATTCACAAGCTGTTTTGCTTAATTATGAAAATGTTTACCCTTTGTCTCGAAGTCTAAACTTAATTCTCCGAAACATTCAAAATATTTTATCTTAGGTAATATCGAATATACTTTTGAAAGTCTTCATTTTCACCGTCATCTATATCATCATGGCCTAAATACACCTTAGTTTCGGCTTTTAAAAGGTATTACAGGCAGATCGAGAGGACAAATAAATAAATTTAAAACCAAAACTCTCGGTACCTTTTTGTCAAAATTGTTTTAAAATTCATGGAATAATAGGTATATAATTTGACTACGACTCGAAAGAAACAGTTCAAATCTCGATTAAAACTATATTTTTTCAACAATTTTGGCAATTTAGTTAGGTTATATTAATCACATGATGTTCTCATTTTTACTATGAAAATTACTTTTATTATTACTCCCCATTAAAAGGCTCTCTATAAATTATGATGACTTTTATTTGAAGCAAGTATTTTTTGTAATTTATCTACATTTTTAATATGTTGATTAATTAATGTTGGTGCCGTTTTTATGATTTTTAAATTGTAAAGTTAATTTGCAATTAGGATTTTAATGTGATAATGTTATGATCTTTCCTTAATTATATCTAATGTATATTGTTAGGCTAGCGAGGGAAGCTCGACCATTAGAAGTACACCATTTGTTTTGATCTATTTTATTAAAAAAATTAAGCAATCCAAATCTGTAGGCAGATGTGTACAATATTTGATGTATATGTTGTAGGTGGATGGTTGTATTCGACATTTAATAATAATAATAATAAAATGTTTGTATTGGCAAAAATGGTCACAGACTGTTTGTGAAGTCTTTGACTCCAAAACTAGGACAAAACCTGTGTCTTAGGAGACACCGACCGCTCCCAACTGTGGCATAAACATAATTAGTCAAGTTAACTTTTACACTACGTACTATAAAACGCTTAAAACATTATCTTCTAAATTAGCATATACATATTTCTTTATTAATTTTACATTTCTACATTTATTCCATATTTAGACTTAACTTATTTAAAGAAAATACTAAACAATAGATAAAGGAATTAATTTAAAATATTATTATTTAGTATTACAAATGAAATATATAAATGGATATAATACAATAACTTGCATATTATTTGTACACAAACATATACATATACAAAAATATTATTCGTAAATATACATATAAAGGAATATACAGATGATATAGTACATCAGCAAGAACACATTACTTACTTTTTGTTGCAAGAGAGTTTAATAGATTCTCTGTTTTTGTTTTATAAACAGCGAGGTGTTGATCGTTTTATGCCTTATATACATACAGTCTTCAATTTTCAAAATCGCTGGATATCAGCAAGTTTGTAAGGAAATTATAACTTTTTCTTATATTCCTTCATTATAATTAACTAACCAACATGGCTGTAAAGTTGAATGTCTATTGCAATCATCCGCCTGGGAGAAATAAAGAATTTCATGTTTTTGATTGTTGAAGAAACAAAATAAATACTCAGTGAGAATTAAAATTGAAATATATCGTGCAACTGATGAGTATAAGCAAATTTTAAATAATACTATTAATTTTATATATTAATACTCATACAAGAATTTCCCAAAAGTTTTTTTGATAATTTTGAGTGATGTATAAATAATAATTCAATTATTGTGGATCTTCGTTTTTAAAGAAAACTGTGCCTTTGTGATTGTAAATCTAATAATGGAAAATACTTTTTTGTAAGCAAATAAAGCGTTTTTCTAGTTTTTAAATTATTGTAAGTACAAATCAACCCAAAAATAATTATAATATAGATATTTTAAAATAGTAAAAAAGGTGTAAAAAAGACAAAGTTACTGTGAATTACTCCCGAAAATATGTGTTACGTATTTTTGTAAGAGGTATTACTGATGTCACACACAGCGACTATCGCTTCACCTGTTGTTAGTGTCCAACGAACGTGTCCGCTATCGGGCCGATCGACAATTCGGTATGTAAAGAAATTTTGAAGTACCTTTTTTAAAAAAATTTCGCATTACGTTATTTTTTCTTAATCTAAATGTACTAATAAGCTATGTATTATGCGTGCCATGTTTCCTTTAGCTAAATCATCACAAGAAATTTAATGTGCATACATATAGATATGGTATGTACCAATTAGATTGGTAAAGTGTTGAAAATTAATAATAACCGTATATAATATAAGTAATAATCATAATTAATATATAATTACTCAAACAGAAAAATGGCTTACTACACAAAAGGTCAGGCCAATCTCATTATAAAGGGTTTAAAATAAAGGAAGCATACTACGTAAGGGTCAGTAAGTATACCATTGTTAGAATATACTGTAAAAAATTGGAGTTACAGGGGCTGGTTAAGACTTCTATAATTTTTGGATTTCAATTTTTTTACTCACCATATTTGACAGCCCTAAGTGGTTTTCATATCAACCGTCGTCACTTACCTACCTATCGAGTAGCACGAAATGCGATGCAACTGGACACGATTTTATTTACTTTAATGATTTCAAATATATAAAAAAACTCGTATTTATTTATTTATTTGCGACTCATGCGTGCGTATGCAAACTACCTAGGGCTGTCAAAGATATTAAAGAAAAAAAATTTAAATGTGTGAAAGTCTTAACCAGCCCCCAATAACTTCAATTCTTTTACAGTGTATTCTAACAATGGTATATTTACTGACCCTGAAGTATTATGCTTCCTTTATGTTACACCCTGTAGATATGCTAATTACGAACAACGTGATTTTGGTCTCGATTATACTGTAAGAGTTGTAAAAACACGTTTAGTTTTAAGCTACGTGATAATTAGTTTTAAATTGTGTATACATTTTTGTTTTGAAATAAAAAACATCACAGATGTGTTAATTTTTATTATATGTTTAAAATAAATAATTGATGATATTTGCGTATTTTATTCCTTTCTTTGGTTATTTCTTACTAAAAAGAAAGTATTAGCCGTTTTCCCTAAATAACTTATTGTCAGGCCATTTAGGTAACATTTGACGTCTGTCAGTTTTATCTTCATAGTGAGGTGACCTGCTTAAAAACATCGATTAAAGTGAATGAATCGATACGGACTTGAAACATGTGAATTTAAAAACTCATCAGGCGAATCCCTGTCGCGTTATTATTTTTTCTTTCGTAAATATAACCCAAAAATTGCGTTTATTCAGTTGAACTAACAGAACTGTTATTAGTATTGTTATCTCCATCGCTGCTGTCAGCACTCAGAGATGCTATTAATTCATTTTCAATAATACTGTCTATTCTCACATCTCGTTCAAAATCTTGTAAAATTATTTTCTTTGTTTTCGCTACGACTTTTCTTCAGTCTTCTGTAGTGACTTCTGCACACGCAGTTTGTAACAGAGTCATCATTTTAGCTGTACTGAAGGGTGGTTCATTATTGTTCCGCGCTGCATGACCCTTTATTTGTGCCCAAATAAGCTCGATGGCGTTATACTGGCAATGGTAGGGAGGCAATCAAATGACTTCGTGTCCATGCTCATCGATTACATAGCGGAGCTCGGAAGGCTTAGTTGCTTTTACCAGTTTTTACAACTCGACTTTTAATAAAGTTGGACTTGCATCCACACCATTTCTTACCAGCCACGAGACAATTTCTTGCTTTTTATTTGCTTGATTTGGTGGTTTATCAACTTGTACAGAATGTTACGGTGCATTGTCCATTATAAATAAATTCCATTACAAATATAAAAAGTATCGTAAACCACGTGATTATGATACATTTTCGCTGTTAAGATCAAGAGCTAAAATTGAATTTAATAATTGTTATATAATTTATTTGGATAGAACAGAGAAAAATATTAATGCAGACATTGAAGTGTTTTGGCGATATACTAAGTCGATGAAAAATACAAATGATTTACCAAATCAAATGAGGTATGACTCTGAGGTAGCGACCAATGGAACCGATATTGCTAACTTATTCACCAAACATTTTGAATCTGTTTACAATTTACCATCCTCTAACGTGTACAAACCTAATTTTCCCCAACATCATACCAGTATTTCCTCTATTATTATAACAGAACATGATGTTATAACCGCTATCGAATCCCTGGACGTAAAAAAGGGTGCGGGACCAGACGGAATACCTCCAATATTTGTAAAAAATTGTGCAAAATCATTGGCAAAACCTCTATGTCTAATTTATAACAAAAGTATAAGCTCAGGTACCTTCCCTACGTTATGGAAAATTGCAAAAGTTGTGCCCATTTTTAAGTCTGGTAGTAAAACTGATATAAAAAACTATAGACCAATTAGTATACTCAGTTGCTTTGCAAAATTGTTTGAAAGTCTAACATATAAACACATATACTATCATCTCAAACCAATAATCAGTAGTAAACAGCATGGTTTTGTCAAAGGCCGATCAACGACTACTAATCTTCTGACTTATGTTCATGATTTGAATGTGGCATTCTATAAACACGTTCAGATAGATTGTCTTTATACAGATTTCTCTAAGGCCTTTGACAAAGTAGACCACAATATTCTCTGTCGTAAGGCACACCACCTTGGCATTCATGGCACCCTATTACGTTGGCTTTCCTCCTACATAACAAATCGATCACAGTTAGTTACAGTCGAGGGATTCGACTCTATACCCTTTGTATCTACATCAGGCATTCCACAAGGATCCAATTTAGGCCCGCTATTGTTTATATTTTTTATTAATGACCTTATTGAATCTCTTACTTGTACTCTCTTAATTGTATTGCCTATGCCGATGACCTCAAAATTTATCAAGAAGTAGTTTCTAATGACGATGCATTAAAATTACAGAGTGACATTGACAAATTGCATACATGGTGCATAAAAAATAATATGACACTTAATATTAAAAAATGCCACATAATCACATTCACTAAGAACAAAGATCCTGTACAATTTTCATATAATATTAACAAAATAATAGTAAGTCGTCAAAATGTATTAAAAGATCCAGGGGTATTTTTAGACTCAAAATTAACTTATACCTATCATTATGATTACTTGGTTGCAAAGGTTAATAGAATTTTGGGTTTTATTAGTAGAATTGTTAAACCCTTCAGGCATCCTGATTGTATCCTGATTGTATCATCGTACTATACTCTTGCCAGAAGTATCTTAGAGTACAATATGATCATCTGGTCACCTTATTATATAATAACAATCACATTGATAGATTGGAAGCATTACAAAGGCGTTTTTTACGTAACTTAAGCACTAAGTTCGGTATAAGGCGCAAATTACCAACCTATCAAGACCGACTTACCTTCTTCAGAGTAAATACATTACAATCTAGACGTTCTATCCAAGAACTAACTGTGCTGTATAAAATCTTCAACAAATGGGATGTTATGGATCTACTGAGCCATGTTTCGCTGAGAGTTGGGGGTAGTAACAGGTTGCCAAAATTGTTTGATTTACCATTTTGTAGTACTTATAATGATCCGTTGTTTCGTATGTGTAGAGCTTACAATGAAAAATGCAATGATTTAGATATATTTTATCAACATTTACATGCTTACCTGAAAGTTGTATTAAAAAAATAATCTATTGTTGTGATTTATATGTACCTAATTGTAATTATAAGTGTGTTAACCTACATAAAAGATACAAATTTAAAGATAAAAGATTTATATATTATTGTTATAATAATACGAGTAACTGCGAATGCTGTGCGAAATTATCTGTGTGCAGTTTTAATTATGCTTTATTTAGTTTATAAGTTGAAAATCTAATGTATTAAATTGTATACCGTAGCTGTGCCAAGTAATAAATAAATAAAATAAAAATAATTTTCGATCGGTTTTCTAAGCTGACTAGCAGCTTCTCAAACCACTCTTTAAAAACTACAAAGTTCATTTCCTCATGGTAATCACTTGTAGTTTTAGAGGCGAATGGAAGCAGTCTGGAATAAAACCTTGAGAAGCTGATCCCGCGTGACATAATAAGTCGGGATCCTTTGACCGATGAAACTTTTGAGGTGGAGGCCGCTGTATCATCGGTCCATGTCCGCGAAACCGTATGGTTCGCATTCAACCATGTTTCGTCAATAAACACGACAATGTCCCAATCTGTAATTTTCTATATTTGACGTAAGAATGTTACTCTCTTCAAAATAATATCTTCGCGTTCTAGCAGGATTTTCTGCTTGTCAGATTTAGCCAATCGATTTCAAAACCTTTGATAGAGACGATTTACCGCCAAAAAATAAGCCTGTGTCTTTTAACGAACTCATTACCTTTTCTCGAGTAATATCCATAAATGTGGTTGCGAATTGCAGCAGCATCAAAATTATCAACGCCAACAATTTTCTTGACCCTCTTTCTTTTTTTTTCGGTGTACGTAAAGTATTATCTTCTAAATCTGACGGTCAGTATTTCTATTTCAAAATTTGAGTTACTGTCCTCTTCCCTATTTCCAATGCTTCGGCAACGTGTTCTCTCGGTTGTGTCAATGGTAAAAGAGGCCCATCGTTAACTGATTCACGTTCAAAATAATTGTACAATTTCACCACTAGTTCGCGAGATTGACTGTTTAGCGTTTTCCCCCGTTCCGACATGGTAAAACTGTAATGTTGTTCTTGTTTACTAATCGTTAAGCAATCGGAGTCCAATTTATAGCCAGGTAAACGTAGTCAGTAAGATCAGTCTAATAAAAAAGCCGGGTCAGAAGAAAATAACAGAGAGCACATCAAAAACGCACAGCCTCTTCGCACAACGACAAAAGACTGCGTCATGTAATGGCGACATGACATGGCTTCATCGACAGGCACTGGTGTTGCCAGCAACATCCCACCTAAATTGTACCTAACGTCAATAATTTTTCTATTTACTTATTTTTTGTATTTTCATAGTTAAAAGAATAATAAATATGATTATGTTTTATTATAATCACAACGTGGTTATTAATTTATGGTAATATATTTCTTCACAAGTAATCATTGCATTCGATTCAATTTACCAGCTTTCGATTTTTAGAGTAACATCCCTAGTGCTTAAAAAGAAAAAGGGTTAACTGACGCAACATTGTAACGACGTTCAGTTCTTTAGATCAGAAATTGTTTATTATGTTTAGAATGGTTTATTAGTGAAAGCAAATCGTAAAATTACTCGTATCGGTCATTATTACAATAACCATGTAATGGTAATTGAAAAAATTTATGCAATTGTGCAGTTCTAACAAAACGAAAAAATATATTATTTTATGCTCGCCGTTATAAGGTTACGTTGTTGAATTTTGATGAATTGTCAAACGTTACCTATTAAAATGGCTTGACTATAAGAATGCGTTTCTTGCGTCTTGTAGTAAGCGGTCTGATGACAAACCTATCCCATACGGATTCAGATTAGATACCTACTCAATAAGTATTTATTTTGCCAGATACAAGTAAATATATACAATTCAAGAAAGGTTTTTCTTAAGTTATTATCATTATCATATGAATTATCTTAGCGTACAATCATGTTTAGAGTGCTCTGACAATTTAATTCCATATCGTTGAAAAATATAAATTTACGTGAATAAGGAAATCATTTAACAATTATTATAAAACAAAGACAAATTAAAACAAATTTTATACTACTTAAAACTCGGTGATTATGTGATTTTACAGTGAATTAAAGTGTATAACGTGCGGTAGTTATAAATTTACTTATTGTGAAAGTGACAATCCACAAACAAATATCGACTAACGGACTTGTTGGATTTATAATACACGTTGCATAATTAGCTTTATTCCATCACTACTTCCAAAGCGGTCGTGGGTTCGAGACCTGCGGTCTCCGAAACTTTTTGACGTTTTCTTTTGCTAGCTGTTTGCTATTTTCTCATAACAAGATATATTGGAAGATAAATAATATATACACACATACATATAAACAAAATTTGAAAAAATAAAAAATTAAAATGCCGAAAATTTGTTTGGGTTGTATGCTTGATATAAAAGACAATAACTACAGTAGATGTACCAGCTGCAAGCAAGCTTGTCACCAGCTATGTGCTAACTTGGCACCAAAGAAACCTAACGAACCCAAGTCACCCTGGATTTGTCCAAGTTGTACAAGTAAGCGGCCAAAAGGTGACAACACGAACACGCCTATACGTCAACCTGAAAAGGTGGTATCACCAACTTGGGTATCTCAGAGAACTCGACAAGCTGGTAAATCTTGTGCCTCCCCTATTTTATGTGATTCATATACCTTAGAACGCTTCCCAACTAAGGATGAAATAAGGGAAATCATTCAAAAAGAAATTAAGGACTTATTTACTAGAGAGATGTTTGCCTTAATAAAGAAAACTATTACTTCTGAACTTCGTGAAATAATTACTGAAATAGCAAGTTTGAAGAATGAATTGACCACGCTTAGTAGATCTATGGATTTCATCAATTCTCAATTCGAAGACATTAAATCTGAAGTTAACAAGCGATTTGAATTAACTACCATTCTCCAAAAAGAAGTTAACCAACTATCTAAAACCAATAAGGATTTGGGTCAACGGATTGCGCAGATGGAGCAGTACTCTCGTAGTACGAACTTGGAGGTTCAATGTGTTCCCGAACATAGATCTGAAAACCTTATTTCATTGGTGCATCAGCTTGCTAAAACGGTTTCTTTCGACCTAAAAGATGCGGATATTGACATGTGCACGAGAATAGCAAAAACAAATCAATCCTCTCCTCGGCCAAAGCCTATAATTGTCAAACTTCGAAGTCCGATAGTACGTGATGGGTTTCTTGCGGCTGTGATTAAGTATAACAAGTCCCATCCAGCTGATAAGATTAATTCAAGTCATTTAGGCATAGGAGGTGAAAGAAGACCAATATATGTGATTGAACATCTCTCATCCTTTAATAAAGAACTTCACAAGGCTGCAAGACTTAAAGCAAAAGAAAAAAGCTACAAGTTTGTATGGGTGAGAGCTGGCCGCATTTTTGTTAGAAAATCGGATACAACACCGGCAATTGTCATTAAGGATATGTCTTCGATTCACAATTTAAACTAATTTAAATTAGTTTGACTTTCTTGGTAAGATAAGATCTAAGTACTATTTGTATAAAATTCGATTCTGTAAATTGTTATTACCAGAATTGTAGAGGTTTGAATACGAAGACTAACGAATTCTACACGAATGTATGCCTAAATAACTATGATATTATTGTGATAACTGAAACGTGGCTACAAAGTAATATTAGCGTTTCGGAGTTGTTTGATGATGAATATGTAGTTTATAGAAGTGACAGGGATCTAAGCAAAAAGTTTTCTAAGAAAACTGGTGGAGGTGTATTGATTGCTGTTAACAAAAAAATCGATTCGTGTAGACTTAGTGAATATGTTAATGATAATATAATTGAGAACCTTTGGATCTCAATCAATGTTAAGAATGGCAAGAAAATTGAAAAGTATTGTATATGTGCCCTTTATATACCACCTGCTACTAGCTTTTCGAACTATGAACAGTTTGTAGACGACGCTAGTATAATTTTATCAAATTACGAACACTCTCTGGTTCTGGGAGACTTTAACCTGCCAGGACTAAGATGGATAAAAAGCGAAGACAGTTCACTTTTATTACAGCTATTACTATCTCATATCTGAATTTTTATCCTTAAATAATCTCAAACAATTCAATATTATCGAAAATCATAAAAACACAATTTTAGACTTAGTATTATCATCAGCTACTAACATATTCTTGCAACCAGCGGCAGAAGCATTGACGGTTGTAGATAAATATCATCCCCCACTAGATATCGAAATAAAATTTGATTCAATAAATTACCTAAAACCATTGCAACAACCGCGGTTAAATTTTTACAGAGCTGATTATGCATCTATCACAAGCGATCTTGAATGCGTTGATTGGGTGAAAGAGTTGTCATCTTGTGGTGATGTGGATGAAATGGTTTCAAAATTGTATGATATATTGCGTAAAGTTATTAGAAAATGGGTACCAATGACTAAACCCAAAAAAAGAATTATCCTGTTTGGTTTACTCGGAGCCTTATTTATTTATTTATTTGGGACAATTAACAATCTTACACTTATATATTACTATCATACATTAATAAAATGACAGTGCAGATCAACATCATCCACAGGTTACTCAGCTATAATTACAAATGTAAGACAACGGAGAGAGTTTACATAATAGTCAACAATAATAAAATTAAGTTAAAGAAACTATTGTAATGTAATTATCTTCAATGTAGGACAAGCAAGATATTATTTGTTTTTTGAAATATATTGGCGATAAGTGAAATATGTCTACATTTTCGAAGTGTTCATTATACATAGTAAGCAGGCGATGCAGCGGCGCGCGCGCGCCGGCGCGGTTCGGCACGGCGCCGTCGCGAAGAGGCGCCACGCGCGCGCCCTGCGTCGATGACTAGTGCGAGGTACAACAAAACAAATCTTATTAACTAATGCACGACAGTTGATTTTAGCTCGACAGAGATTATACAACATGATTGCTCCTAATAGTTTTCGTCTATTTTTCAATGTAAGAGAATTATATTTAGACAACAACAAAGAATAAGGGAGTTTAGTTCTAATACATCGATAATTCATGGTTCTGAAAAATTTTACTTGCACTCTTTCCAACATAGTACTATATTTTTTATAGTACGGGTTCCAAATTTGGGTTGCGTACTCCACTTGCGGTCTTAAAAGTGAGTAATAGAGGGTTAAATAAACGGCTGGCTTATAAAAATTGTTGGAATTTCTCATAATGAAACCGTACATCCGAAATGCTTTGTTTACAATGGTTTGTACATGCCTGTCGAAATGAAGCTTCGAGTCGAGCTCCACTCCAAGATCCCGCAGGGCTGAGACACAAGACAGTGACGTGTTATGAAGGTTGTAGACAAATTTGATTATGCATTTTTTCTTAGTAAACTGGATGTAATTACACTTTGATGTACTAAGATGTAATTTATTACGAATACAGTAGTTATTTAGTCGATCTAAGTCTTGTTGTAATAAATAACAGTCATTAATTGTGTGAATAGAGCGAAAAACTTTGAGATCGTCGGCGTAAAGTAAAAAATTTGAGTGTTGGAAACATGTATTAATATCATTAATAAAAATTAGGAATAATAACGGCCCTAAAATAGAGCCCTGTGGGACCCCGGATGTGACAGGAATTGTTACAGAATGGAAACCATTGACTACGACTTTTTGCGTTCGATTAGAAATATACGATGCGAACCATCTAAACAAGTTACCGCGAATGCCATTAAAAGCAATTTTGTTAAGGAGAAGTTGATGGTCGACCTTGTCGAATGCTTTCTGAAAGTCGGTGTATACAGCGTCTACCTGGATTCGTCGGTCCATATTTTCAAAAAGATAGTTCATAAAAATCATTAAGTTAGTACAAGTTGAGCGTAGGCGGACAAAACCATGCTGTTCTTCAATTATGCTGTTATGAATAATGGGATAAATTATGTTATGTATAAGTCTTTCAAAAAGCATCGACAGTGAAGATAATTTAGAAATTGGGCGGTAATTTCTTATATCTTGGCGAGAACCACTTTTGAAAATAGGAATGATGAAAGCTTCTTTCCAAGCATCTGGGAAATGACCTTCATTAAGACATTTATTGTAAATAATGTGTAGAGGCATGCATATATTATCCGCGATGTTTTTGAGAAATTGAGGTGGTATACCGTCCGGACCAGGTCCTTTGTTAGGATTTAAATTTTGTAGTACGCTTTTTACTTGCTTTGCGGTAATAACAATGTGACTTATTACCTCACACGACTCATTATACTCAAATTCTCCAAAAGGTGTTTGAGCACTAGCACTAGGAGGCTCGTAAACAGATTTAAAAAAGTCCGCAAATAAATTGCAGATGGCATGAGGTTGATGAGAAGAGATCTTATCGAAATACATTTCAGATGGTATATTTGGCTTTCTTTGTAAATTAGATACATACCGCCAGAAATAATTAGGATTACTTTGAATACTATCTTGGACATAATTAACATATCGAGAAAGGCATTTCTTAGACTCAGATCTAAATCGCTTTCTGTAGAGTGAAAAAACTTCATAGTCCGTAATGTTTTTATATTTTTTCAATTTTTTCCATGAAAGTGACTTATTTTTAGATATATGTATTAGAGATTTTGAAAACCATATTGGAAATTTTGTATTTTTCACTATTTTAGTAGGGACAAATTCTTGTATAATGTGTTTTAACCTATCATTAAATTTTATAACGGCTTGTTCAGCTGGCAAGTGGCTCAGCAATGCGAACCAATCGATATGAGACAATTGCTATAAAATGTCTAAAAGAAAAAAACAAAATTAGATTACGCTTTAAAAAGTATAATCATCCAATGGATAAAGTTGCTCTGGATTTCTTAAAAAGTAGATGCGACTTCTTAATAAAACAGTGCCACAAAAGTTATTGTAACCGTCTGGAACAAAATATTTCATGCAACCCAAGGTATTTTTGGACGTTTCTCAAGCATAAACGCAAAAACCATAGCAACTTACCATCACGTATGCATTTAGATCATGAAGTAGCAACCCATGAATCCGATATGAGCCAACTTTTCGCAAAAAATTTTTCTTCAATTTTTAATGATACTTTAAATTGCCACGCCCCGGAAATTAAAAGTAGAAGCACAAATCAGTTTTCCTTAAATAACATAATCTTATCCAAATGTGAAGTTTTCAATAAACTCAAAAATATTAATGTATATAAAGGTCCAGGTCCCGATAGTCTGCCAGCCATTTTTGTAAAGCAGTGTCCAAAGCAACTGTCTTCTCCGCTCACTATTGTTTACAATGAGTCCCTTAGATCTGCGCTGTTCCCATCATACTGGAAAGTTGCCAAAATCGGTCCTACATATAAACATGGAGAAAAAAACAATATTAGGAACTATAGACCTATTTCCGTCTTATCTATTTTTGCCAAGGTTTTTGAAACACTATTTCACCTACATCTCTATAATTTGGTCAAATTTCAATTATCTGATCGACAACATGGATTCATCCGGCGCAGATCTACCGCCACCAATCTAATTGCTTTTACGAACACCATCGCCTACCACATTGAGAAAGGCACACAAGTGGATGCCGTATATACGGATTTTAGTAAGGCAGACAAAGTTGATCATGAAATATTATTGACGCGACTCTATAATTATGGTGTCAATGGCTCTGCTCTGGATTGGTTCAGGTCGTACTTGACTAAGCGAAAGTCATATGTTGTTGTTAATGGTGCTGAGTCGGATTATTTTGTAGCAACCTCTGGTGTTCCACAGGGTTCGAACCTGGGTCCTCTCCTTTTTTTAATATCAATAAATTCAGTTACTGAATGCTTTCAGAACACAGATATATATCTATTTGCCGGCGACCTTAAAATAATACGACCAATAAGGTCGCTAAAAGACAGTCGGCTGGTACAGGATGATTTGAATAGACTTGGTTTCTGGTGTAAGCAGAATAATATGATGTTAAATACAGATAAATGTAGGCACATATCGTTTACTCGTAAAAATATGCCGGTACCCACTAGCTATGCAATCAATAACAGCTTACTGAAGCAAGTGAACACTGTGTACGATTTAGGCATACTATTGGATAGTAAACTATCGTTAATCTTACATGTAAATAATATAGTCGCAAAAGCATCCAAAATGTGTGGTTTTATATCTCGTAACACAAAGCACTTTAAACACGCCAGAACAATGTTGCTCCTTTACGGAGGTCTGGTGCGCAGTGTCCTTGAGTACTGCTCACAAGTCTACGCTCCTTTTTATGAGATACACAAAAGCAGAATTGAGAGAGTGCAGAAAAGATTTCTCAGCTTGCTTGCTTTTAAATTGAAATGCCATCGTAGTCTAAGATCATATACTGAACGTCTTAAATATTTTGGCATATCCTCACTGACTAACAGGCGGAAACTTCATGATCTTAGGTTCTTATACCAGCTATGCAATGGTTTGATAGATTGTCCCGAACTGGTAGCCCAAATTAATATAAGTGCACCTTCTAGGTTGCCAAACGTGCTTACAAACTGTTCAAAGTTCCTGGTAGTAAAACTAACTTACGCATGAATGCTCCTTTGAGTAGAATGGCAAAACTTTACAATTATATACCTGTAACCGAAAATATAGATATTTTTAATGATCATTTAATTGAGTTCAAAAAGAAAATTACCAATTACCTGAATAAGGAACATAGTCCGTTATAATTCAATATGTTAAATAAAATGTTAATTTAAGTTAATTTTTATCAATGTATTATGCAATTTTTTTTTAATTTTAAATTTTGTATTTAATTTAATTTTTGTAAAATTGTAGTTACTCTTTTTTTTCAAATATCAAAAAGTACGTTACAATCAGTGTTAGCTGTGGTTGCCTATAAGTGGGTGAGCACAAACCTTGTTATTTGTGATTTCAATTGTATGTGTTTAGTGTGTTTTACCTGTTGGCGATCCTTTTAATAAATAAATAAATGTCTAGAGTTCAATACTCTTTCAGTTAGAAAAACTGAAATACCTATCAGTCAGTAAGCGTCGATTATTCTGTGATTTATAGTATATCAGATATCACTGAATTTAATAGAGAGAAATAGAAATAGCGAGCCAAGAATAGGTCCTATGGGTGCATACTCGATTTACGCAACGAATCTTCGTCAAGCTTACATCGTGGTCCACGTAGTATAAACGCGAGTGATTGGTTGGAATTATTAATTTATTACAAAAGTACAGTCACATAAAATATATCTATACATTCAAGAAATAACTACTTATACTAACGTAGTGTTCTAATATATATGACAATTACGGTGTACATAACAATTATAAAAAGTAGCTCTAAATACCAACAATATACAAATTTCGTTTAGGAAAAAAAGTGTTTTATAATTTTAAAAGTTTAGAATAAGTTATTTAGAATTTTTAGTTGGGGAGAATGGAGTGTGGAATGTATTATTTAATGGCTAGCTTAGGAGTAAGGGTCTGCAATAGCTATTTTGTCTAGAAGTTGGCTACATGTTACATTACTTTTGATTATTTTAAATCACGTAAACTATTCATTTTGAACTTTGCTAACCGTTGGTCATAGGTGTTTCTGCGGGAAAAGCCGCTGCTGGAGAAAGCTAAGTGTCTCCTGAAGGCTCGTGGTATGCTCTCAATCCGTTGTGAATTGACAGCATAGAAAGGAGACCATGCAACAGTCGCGTATTCAAGATCGCTGCGTACAAGAGCATTATATAGCAGTATCTTTGTTTGAGGATATTTAAAACCAGTAGTGTTCCGTTTTAGGAAACCAAGCATTTTGGCAGTTTTTGTTACACTTTAATCAATATAGTAATTAAATTGAAGTTGCTGTCGACGATTACTCCCAAGTCGCGAATTTCCTTGACTTCTGACAATGAATGAATTTGGAATTTTTTTGGAATCACTATTGATTTTTACTGGTTTATGAATTTTCAAATCATCGGCAAACAGCGATATTTTGCAGTATTTCATGGAATAAACTATATTATTGACGAAAATTAAATATAGTATAGGCCCCAAATGGGAACCTTGAGGTGCTCTAAATAAGGCATAATATGTTTGAGATTCGAATCCATTAATAACGACGTTTTGGGATCTTTGGTGTAAATATGACTCAAACCACCTCAGCACAGACCCTCCTATACTATAAGCACATCGAAGAAATCTCAACAAAATCTTTGAAAATGCTCGGTTTTATAAATCGCAATACGAAAGACTTTCGAAATCCAGCTACAAAAATATTGCTTTTCAACACTTTGGTTCGTGGTAGGCTGGAGTACTGTAGTCCAGTATGGAACCCGTTTTACGCTGTGTACATCAAAAGGCTCGAAAGAGTTCAGAAATTATTTTTGTGGCATCTATGTTTTAAAATGAAACTAGAAAAACAGTTAACGTCGTATGAAGAACGTTTGTCTTATTTTAAAATACAACGCTTATCAAATTTTAAATAAAACACTTTTTACCGGATATTATCGCGTATATTTTAGTTAATTTTAAAATTATTTCGACGTTTCGGCATCTTTGCAGTTGCCGTGGTCACGACAGACTAAGGTGTTGTTCATCTATTGCCAGTAATAAAAACTACATGATTGTCAATACATATTAACGCCATCTGTTTCTCAGTCTTCTCGCATAACGTCCCGGATTGACACAAAAGGCACTGACTGTGTCCTGAGTTTGCAGTCTAACAGTTTGCTTTTTCATTTTGATGTTTTTAAGTATTGGATCCCATGTTGATGAAAGTTTCCAACCATCTTCTCTATTGAAATTTGGATGTTTTTTAATTTCAATAGTTTCTCTGACCATCCTAGGTATAAAATGTTTCTCTTTTGCTAGGATCTTCACGGTATCAAATCTTAAATAATGGTTGGGCTTGTCTATGGAATGTTCACAAACTGCAGATTTTGAGGTTCGTTTATTTTTAACATCAGAGATGTGTTCTTTAATGCGAGTTGACACATTTCGTTTGGTTTGACCGATATAAGAGAGCCCGCAGTCACAGTCGATTTTATAAACGCCTGGATCTTGTAAAGGGATGCTTGATTTTATTGGACGAAGATGCTGGCTTATCTTTGAGTGCGGCTTGTAGTTAGTTTTGATTGAAGCTCGCCGAAGAATGCCTCCTATCTTGTCAGTAACACCCTTTATATAAGGCAGGAATGCTGGTCTTCGTTCAACTGTGAGTGGCTTTACGCGGTTTCTGCGACGGCGACGCGGTGTTTTTAAATCGTTATCCCGCAGCACTTTAACCAGGTGGTTGAGTTCCTCATTAATGTGTTGGGGATCGCAGATTCCATGTGCTCTCTGAAACAAAGAGTTGCCTACGGCAGATAATTGGCTCGGGTGGTGATGGGATTTCCCATTTAGATATCGGTCAGTATGGGTGGGTTTCCTATAAACAGTATGGCTAAGTGTACCATCAGGATTTCTTTGTATTAAGACATCTAAGAAAGCTAATTTGTTCTCCTGCTCCAATTCCATAGTGAATTTAATTTTAGAATTAAGGGAATTGAGGTGGTTTAGGTTTAGGTGGTGAGGTGCAACGCTTATCAGCTCGGCGAAAATTACACGATTGCTTATTCTTGTACAAGCTAATTAACGGTTTCATAGACTGCCCCTGTTTATTGCAAAAAATTGCTCTAGATGTCCCTCCAAAGGTCCCCAGACTTACAAAACGCAGAAACATTTTTTTTACTATGACATGCAGGACTAACGTAGGACATTTTGCTCCACTTGTTAGAATGTGTCGAACATATAACGAGCTCAGTCATCAAAACCAAAATGCTACTTGTATATTTAGCGAAAAAGTAACTCAATTTAAGTCTACATTACGTCAGATACTGTTTTGCTAATACACCGTTATGATTGTTTAAGACTTAATGCTTTTTATTCATTATTATAGGTTCAAGTTAAACGATGTAATCCAATTCCATTAAATCTAATTCTATATATAATTTTTTGTTTTCTTTAATTATGATTATCTTACTCCATGGACATGTTTTCTTGACAATAAATGTTTTTTTTGACCTTATTTGTAACTGTATTGTACATTCAATTTAATTTTATTTGACAATTTTTACAATTTTTACTTTTTGTCTGTTGTATTAATTTAAATTTGTTTCTTTGTCATAAATCTTATTGATACCTATTTTCTAATTTAGATCTATAATTTTTGTAATTTTAATTTATATAATATTAGGTAACCGGTATTGTAAACCAATATAACAATGTGCATGCTGTGTTTGCCTGTAAAAGAGGCTTCATTTGAATTGTATCTTTAATTGATGAATCGTCCTTATAATGAAATGATGTAAGCCTTGTTGGCAGACCTTTTGACAAATAAATAAATAAATAAAATAAGCTTGTAGTTTTTGTATTAATATAGAGATGTTAACTTTATCGAAGGCGCAGCTAAAATAGGTGTAAATTGCGTCAAACTGTAATCAGACATCTACGTCTTGAGATATATTGGAGATAAAAGAAACTAAGTTAGTTAGAACTAAGCGGCCGCATCTAAATCCATGTTGAAAATCGGTAATACTATTGTCGATTAAATTATAAATTGTGGGATATAATACGGATCCAAATAATTTGGAAAAGCATGAAAGTATGCATATTGGACGATAATTTTTAACATTAGCATGATCTCCTTTTTTGAATACTGGCACAGTGCGAGCCTTCTTCCACTCATCAGGGAAGATAGAGACCATAGAGACCCTATCAAAAGCCTTGGAAATGTCTAAGGATACAGATATAGCTTCACCGTGACCTTCCAAGGTTTCGCTCCATAAGTGAGTGGCATACACAAGAAGATCTCCACTCGAGCGTCCACTGCGAAAACCGTATTGGTTATCACTAAGGAGCTTTTGGACTCAAGGTGTGCCAGGAGTAGATTGTTCAATACACGCTCCATAACTTTGCAAAGTATGGAGGTGATTGCAATAGGTCGGTAGTTGATAGGATCTGCACGGCTTCCCTTCTTTAGTACTGGTTGCACGTTAGCCAGCTTCCAGGAATTAGGGACGTTTCCGGATTCCAAAGAGAGTCGATACAGGCGCGTTAGAATGGGAGACAACTCGGCTGCGCAGTGTTTTAACACAACTGCAGGCATTGGGGCCGCCGGCCTTATTCACGTTTAAATTCTGCAAGCATTTTAGAACCTCCTTTTGGCGAATATGAACGGTATCTACCCATTTTTGGTCCGAACTGAGGTAACAGGGGTGGGACTTTACCTTGACTATTTACACGTGAACAATCTGCAAAAAGCTTTGGTTCCTGAAGGATATGACGCTGTTTTGTCTCCGATGTGGCCAATGTGGTCAAAGTGAGCTTTTCTGATCACCTTTTTGCAAGATTTGGCGGCAGTATTGTATTTTTTCTTTGTTCATGCGAATCCACGGCTTTGCTTCTGCGAGCGCCAGCCCAGGCTTTGTACGCTTCTTGCTTAAGCTTTTCAGCTGTGAGGCAAGCAGCATTAAACCATGGGCGACCTTTGGTTTCAAGGTATAGGTCAGCGTAAGGGATGAAATACTCCATTGCTTGGCCTATCACACTTGATACAGCATCAGCGCAGCACGATGGATCTGTGGCTACAAGGAGGAACATGAAATAAATAAAACACAAGTGCCTATGAAATAATAAGCAGATCTGAAAATAACTTTTCACATCAAACATGTAACGGTCACGCCAAAGTGTGATTTTATTTATTATCAAACACGAAGCGAAGCGAAGACTCGACGAACGCAGCTGTCTCACGGTGCGCGACGTTAACCCCCGCGCCGCGCTCAGCGCGGGACGTGCTGTCCACGCAACGGCCGCCCATGGAAAAGGGCGCGCGGCGGCGATGCAAGGAGTTTTGATAAACGATAGGACCAGCCGCGCGCTCGTGCGCGGCGTTCTATTGTTTCCGATACTCTCCTGATTTCTACGCACAGCAAGTGTCTTCTGATTTATAATTATTGTAAATGTACTGTAAATATTTTGTATATAAAGACTCAGATTTTGAT
Source organism: Marasmarcha lunaedactyla (assembly GCA_923062675.1). Taxonomy (NCBI): domain Eukaryota; kingdom Metazoa; phylum Arthropoda; class Insecta; order Lepidoptera; family Pterophoridae; genus Marasmarcha; species Marasmarcha lunaedactyla. The sequence goes on from OV281359.1 coordinate 18,574,571, forward strand.
ATTAAAAACAATTCCACCTTGAACCTGTTTGAATACACATCGACCTGAAAACCTTCTGCCAAAGATCGGTTGATGTAAAACAAGTCTACCGCCAAGGCTAAGACGCGAAAAAATGCCGCATCTCATCCCAATCTGCTGACTTGTGTCAGGCGGCGAGTACTGCGACACAGATTTCAACACGCAGTGGTCGGATGTCCCTAAAGGTGCAGTTACGGACACCAAGTACTTGTCAGGATCAGTTGTCAGCAGAAGATCCAAGCAATATGCGTGTGGCTAGCAACGTCGGGGATGCGCGTGGGTTCGTTCGCAAGCTGTGAGAGGCCTTGAGTCACGGAAAACTTAAAAGCATCTCTTCCATCGTGGTCAGTGTCCTGATACGGGTATAGCTATTGCCCGTGGCGAGCGTTTAAATCCCCTAGGAACACAAACTGAGCTGAGGAAAAACGTAGCCTTATCTGCTGCATCGCTGAGAAACTCCATGAGCCTCGCTATGTGACCGGTATATACTGGTGTAGACCAATTTGTCAAGGCCGGTACCAATGTGAACCCACATGACGGAAAAGTCCAGATCTTTCAAGTCTCAGTTACTTGACAACAGATCTCATCACTGTATGTGCATGTATACGCACCCCGGCGTTCGGGCGAAAACTGGACTCCATTATGTACCCTGGGTAACAAAGGTATGCCGAGTCTGACGGATTACAGATCTGCGTCTCCGTTAGGAAGAGTAGGTAAGTCCTCTCTGTCTCAAGGGCGGACGCGAGCAGTTCCAATCTCCGAAGAATGAAAAGCAGACTTTTGAAGTTTATTGCCAACAATATTGGTATTGGTATCCAATCATTTGACAAAAAACAAATAACAAATGTTCATTTGAAAAACAACGTTTGACATTTACTTGATAAATTTATCACTTTACAAACTATTGTTTAATAAACTACTCATTGGACCACATATATACTAGAAAAAAATGTCATTATGACAAAACATAATTTCACAAATTAATTATTTTGTTTAACTACATGCATGCATTTAATGCTCACTCCGCTTGCTCTCTGCCTGGTCACAATACAGGTTCAATTGGGTTAGGTTAGGTTTGTATGTAGTTAATACACGCGCGACCAGAGTGAGTGAAGCGAGCGTGGTGCGGCAGCACCCGGCGAAGCGCCAGGACCAAATTAAGTACGATTTCCAGCTTTTCACGAAAAGCGACGTTAGTTCAACACGAGTTGTTTTATAATTAATATTTTAACAATTGAATTGTTTTCTGAGTAAAACATTTGCGAAACCTGTATTTTGTCAAATGGTTCTTTTTCAAATTATTAGATTTTCAAACGTTGTTTGTAAAATGATCTTTTGTCATACTTTTTTGTCAAACAATAGTAAACCATTGCTTTTGAATGTTGAATAAAAGTAATCAGCAAACAAATTAACAATATCATCTCCAGTTTCAGAATAAGTATTATCGACGTAGAATTCAGCTGGTATTGTGGAATGTCCTCCGCGTTTATCTTTAATAAAGCTCCAAAACGCAAAAGGAATATAACATTCAATTGTATTTTTATAATTTCTATAACAAATATCCTAAAGTTTATGGCATTGATTTCGGAGCGAGTGATATTCGTTTTCATCTCGGGGATTTTTATACTTTTTGTACCGTTTTCTAACCTTTTCTTTTTCACCTAGTAGTTGGAGGATGATTGATGACTTAGTAGTTTTTTTAATTGTTACATGTTTTTTTATTGTTTGTCTTAATTCAGCATAAAATTTTGCTACCATGTTATTAACATCTTCACAGCTATCTAACAAATTAATCCAATGTACACTATTTAACCCTTAACGAGACACTGCAATTAACACACCTTCACCGTCTTTCTTAGTATGTAGTTTGAGAACACACACGATCCTTGCGGTAAACAGCATATCTACTATCAAATAACTCTTTACTGGATATACTTATTGGCATTTAACCACGTTTTTGTAAACACTAAGTATTTGTCTTATAATTTGAGTTAAGTACATTTTTATATGTCGTTAGTTTTGGTCCTTAAACCGTGGAAATTATATGCTTGATAGCTATTGGTAAGAAGTAGTGTAGTGAGGGATCAATGGTCGGTTCTTTGGAAAGTATTGAGATTTTGCAGTAGGTTAATCACACTCATCTTCTGGCCTGTACAGTACTATGTAATATGAACAAATGGCTACCATTATTCACAGTTATAACCTTGACAATATGTACACTCGGCGGGGTCCCCGATATGGGCTAGAATCTCGTTCGCATTGTGCGGTATTTTGTAAGCGTCCCGCATACTAAGGGACGCGGAATGCGAATGTGACCTTAATTTTTTAAGCTAAACATGGCAAGTACAATAAATATTCAATTAGTGTGATGTATTAGGAATTCGAGTGGATTTTCCTACTCGCCCACGTATGTCTTAATGTCAGGAATTTTAGGATAAATTTTATGTGATCCATGTCATTACCAGATGATGTAGCTTTCTATTAGTGATGTACAAGCCTCAAGAGATGAGTGAGACGAATCACTAGAACTCGAGACTTAATGCGATTGAATCTTTTGATACAGCAAATCATGCTCAAGTCATTCAAGTGTTGAGTCTCTTATACCTTATGAAATGGGCAAAAACTTGTAAGTACCTATTTATTCTGGTGTAGAAGAAATTTCAAGGTTGAAATAGCGTGTAAATAAAGATAATGAATTCTTCATTCTACACAGCCTAAACATTCAACAAACATTCATCCAGTCATTAGTCAAGTAATTAGTCTAATTTCAATAGTTCACTTTGTTATCGTTCGTTTTACTTCTAGTAGTTTCACATATAAAAAGATAATTTACTTTTATCAGTAGGTAAGTACCTACAACAATAAACAGTGGCGGATTTACACATTTGTCGCCAGTATGTAGGCCATTCAAATTTTGCCGCTCCTACTGATTTTTTGTTCCCCTACTGGCTACTTTCAGTATTTTTTCATAAACGGACGACGGAGTAATGAACTTACTGTACAGTAGTATTGTACTTTTTTGTTAAATTCTGGAATCATTTCCTCCGTGTATATAATAATGCTCTTTTTTCATTTCTATAAGACAAAAATATTTTTTTGGGTTAAATTTGCCGGCCCCTTAAATCTGCCGCCCTAGGCTCCAGCCTACTCGGCCTGCTGGTAAATCCGCCACTGACAATAAAATTGTTTCAGTTCGATTAATTAAAACATTCAGATTTTATCGCTCCTTTTCGCTGGGTAATAACAACTCTAGTAGAGTTGACTCTTGATTATTCATGAAGCTAGTAGGTATGTTTGTTGGTAATATAACCTTTAGAGTAAATAAACGCTTTACTATATACCTAAACAACTGTTAGGTTAGCGAAAGTTAGATTTGAAACGGTCAGTGTAGGCAGGCGCTCCTAAGAATAGAATTTGTTTAGCAAACTTATACTTGATCTAGTCTACATTTGCTTAGCAAAAATCTGTAAGTAGGAGCGAATTAAGTAAAGATTCAACGTGGTGAGTTCAACTTAGTATACGTACCTACTAATACATGCTTAGCTATGATACAATGAAGTAACTAAATCCGTGTCCACTAGAGATGTGGATGGAGTAAGAAGCTGTACACTGTGACTCTGCAGCAGAGATAGAGAATCCTTTCACTTTCATGTTTGGCAAGTTGTGTCTTGCACGCATCATAGGCGCGCCTCAAACTTCATTCAGCAGCATGAAGTGCCAAGACAAGCCTCAGCTCACGGCCGAGTGGCGTAGGGTAGTAACCCTCATACGGCGAAAGTCCCTGATTCGAATCCTGGTCGGGGCATTCATTTGTGTGATGAATATAGACGTTTGTTCTCGGGTCATGGTTTTTTTTATTTATAAAATATGTGTACGTGTATTCTGGGTTCCTCCCAGTTCGCTGTATAGTCATCCATAACACAAGCTCTGCTTACTTTGAGGCTATACGGTTGGTGTTTGTCTGGGGATTTATTACTAACTATCTCTTTGCTTGAAGATCTAAGTACATGAACTGTAATTTCAACCTGATTGCCATCGCTTCAGTGGCGCAATTGGTTAGCGCACGGTACTTATAAGGCAGTAGTCGTGAGCGATGCCGGGGTTGTGAGTTCGAGCCTCACCTGAAGCATGTACTTTTTTTACTGCGTAAAAGTTGGCAAACGAACTTTGGATCCCTTTCATGGAAGACGGATTACGGGTTAGGTAGTTTCAGAATTTTATTTGCGAGGTAAGGAACGTGCCTCGTATCTTTTGATAATTTTCTTAATGTAATTGTAAATATAACAAATATTTATTCTCAACATTGACAATTACTTGTTCTTATTGACATCAAATAAACCATGACTCTACCGCCAGTTCGGAAAAACCTTCGTGAAGAACTGGCAAGAAACTTCACCGGTATATTTTTTTCAAAATAAACAAAATTATTCTTATCTGCATCTATTAGCTCGGTAAGTCACCGAAGGCAAACGACGAACACCCTCAAACGGCACCCGTTCACGCGTGAACGCGGGATCCCATCGCCCTCCTCAATCATATTAGGGTGTAGTTAGAGGGAAGTGACTTATTCTTGCCTGTCTCGAACACAACTACGGTTTGGTTCGATATTTTTGTGATAAATTGCTTTGTGTAATGTTGTATTTAGGTGCCTACCTACTGAAAACCCAATTTTCATAGCCTTAATAAAAATAATAAGTAGGTAAATAGTCAAATATGACGTTAGTTACATAAGTAGCATTCAATCCCGTTGCTACTATCGGGGAACTCCGCTCTCGCTAAGGGCGAAAATCGCTTGTCCGTTGTTCGGTTGTAGGCGCCCCGAATAATAAGGAGCGACAATACTGGAGGAGCTTCGGGTGTGAATGTAAGCCTCCATCGAGATCCCCAATAGTACCTACCAAATCTGTTTTAACCTCGTTAAATGCAATTTCAATCTATATCATTTATCTCAACACTAAGGGACGGACTATATAGTTGAGGGCCTTCGACTACGGTTGTTTTGTCATTAAAAAAAATTGTATTCACTTCAAAGATTCGTTTACATTCATTTACAATGTTACAAAAACCATATATACATAACCATGTTTATATGCAACAGTCATCACTCCTCGGATTGTTGCGATACATAAAATAAGACTTGCTAATGGAATGTGTCCGAAATGAACCATTAATAATTGTTCCACAACCTTAAAATTAGCAAAAGTAATGTAGGTGCATTACAATGTATTTTGTCACACCCTTTATTGCAGGAAGCTAAGATGGTAATAGCTCTATGTTTTAAAGATTCCTTAAGTTAAGTACTTATAGTCGAGTGATCGAGTGTAATAGATTTATGTTAAGTCTCATGGGGCAATGTCTCATGTTTAACAAAAACCCCTAAACAAAAAAGAAAAAAAATTGACTTAAACACGTTTTATAAACGCAGTAAGTAGGTATACTAAACATAACTCGTCGACGTGTAGGGGAGAGTAGGGCAATTGAGAACGCCTAAGAAAAAAAAATAAAATAAAACGACAACATCTTAGGAATAAATCAACTTATAATTTATTTCAGTCTTTGACTCATTGGTAACTAATTTCTTTTGAAATATTAAACAAAAAAGTATTCTAACAAAAATTAATAAACAAAAACAAAACCCGTAGCGTTCCTATTTACCCAACACTATGTGGGGTAATTGTGAATATTATGTTGGCTAAATGGAAACGCTGTGGGGTAATTAGGAACTATAAAAATATTGCCTTCACAAGGGCTTCAAAATCAACATTATCTTAAGTTTACTTATAATGACAAAAATCACAAATGTACCCTCGACTAGACTCTCCACTAGTACACTTTTCGTGTGCCCAATTATTACATATCACACACATGATCCAGTCTTCAGTGGGTGGAGATTCAAATTTTTCATTACAGAATAAACAATAATATGTTTCATTACTTGTATTCGATTCTTCTTGGATGGCTTTAATTAAATTTTTTACTCCTTTAGTCTGCTGTGTTTTGCTATTTTCTTTTACGTTTTTACCTTTTATATTATTTTTGGTTTTCACTACTTTAGTTTTCTCTTTCTTTATTTGCTTAATCATCTGTCTTTGTTGCTTCTCTTCCAACTGTTCTTTTATTGGCGTACTTGAAAGTATTTGAGTGTTTTTAGTAGATTTTCTTTTGGAGATCTTTCTTTGCATAATAGGTTCACTATATATTTGAGACAAATTGATGCTTGAGTGGTTATGGACAAATCTACTGGGTCACTTGGAACTGGATCATCATTTTGAACGAGAGCGCTAGAATTTTCTGGCAATGAATCACAATTATTTACAGCAGTTGCAGAAGCAATTTCTTGTAATTGATTGAATGTTGTTTCTTGTGGTGGCACGTTTTGTAAACTGTCCTTAAACTTATCTGGGTTCATTGGATAGATCCCCGCTGCTTTAAATCCGTTCACAGCTTTGCCTATGTTTGCTATCTTGTTGAAAGCGTTAGTAAACAATTCGCATACTTCATATTGTGTGGTCCTTTGGCCAGGATTATTTACCATATACAGCTCGCATTCTTTATTGTAAGCCGCTTTCAATGAGCTGAAAACAGTCAAATCTAATGGCTGCATTTTATGCGAGACATGTGGCGGTAATGACAAACATGTAAACCATGTTCTCGGTATAAATTGTACGCTCCTAAGCTTATATGGCTTTCGTGATTGTCGAGAATTACCATTACAGGGTCTTCCTCTGAGGGCTTCACAAAAGAAATAAAATGACGTAAATAGTCAATGAAAATCGATTCATTAATCCAGCCAGAATCAGAGATAGTGGCAATCATACTCTGGTCACTTCCCTTAACCAACATCTCTGACATTCTTTTCCACTTAAATATAAACGTAGGAGGAACATATGTACCACTAGCACTAATAGCACACACAACTGTTGTAGTAACTCCGCGTTCTGCACTAGTTGCTTCAGCTGCCTGCTTAGTGCCTTTTGGTGCAAGTATTTTCGAATTTCTTTGCACAGTGCTGATTCCAGTTTCATCTATATTAAATATACGAGAGGGCTGAAAATTGTGCTTACGATACAGCTCTGTAAGATTATCAAAAAATAAGTTTACCTCAGGAGCATTAAAGGCTGTAATTCTGTTTAGAGAACTGGCTTCTGGAGAACGTAATGATATAGAAGGATGCCTTTTCATAAATGAGTAGTACCAGTCTTTGCCAGCTATTTTCTTTGCTTTATTAAATTTATGACTTAGCTTGAGTTTTTCAGCAAAATTAAAGCCGATAGTACGAAGTGAGATTGGTGTGATTCCATAAAACATTTTGCAGCAATCTAAAATATATTTTTCCAGTTGTTCTTCTTCAATTTGGGTGAATACTGCATGACAACCCTTTTTTCGCTGTTTGAAAGTGGGTTGCTTGACTAATTTGTGTAATGTTGATTTTGGGACATATTTTGCAAAGGCCTTACCATAAGTCAGTGATTTATCTTTAATGCCAGCGATAGCTGTAGGAAGATTTTTGGGGTCATACCCAAGAATTGTTTTTTCTGATAATCACGAGGCATCTGAAACAAATAATTAAATAAATAATATACATTTTACTAAATAATATTTCTTAAAATTATTAATAAAAAAAAACATTATTACATAAGTATAAGTTCAGTGACAGTGGGGTAATTGTGAACGTTCACAATTACCCTTTCCACGCCGTTCCTATTTCCCCGAATCGGCAAATTTATATAGAAATAAATATAACCCAAAACACGGCCTGTTTGGTGTGAAGGTAAGTAGCCTTGCCTTCCGTGCCAGAGGTCCCAGGTTCGAATCCTGGTAGGCTTTCTAGTCATGGATGTGTATTTACGTTTATTTAGGTTTATTTCTCATATTTATATATTAAAAAAATATCTATGTGTGTTAATATATTTCTTAAGTTTATTTATCCGTTATCTAGTATCCATAACACAAGTTCTTAATGATACTAAACTTGGGCTAGATAATGTGGTGTGATTGTTAGAAATATTTATTATTATTATTATTATTATTATTTAATATACACTAACACAACACATCATATTAAAACTTTATATTATAAAGAAACTCTTCACTGTTTAACATTGCCAATATAATCAACAATCATGGTGGTACATCGTTTTGTCAACAATATAAATATTTATCAAAAATGTGTTAAAAATATTTTTACTCACGTTGCAACGTGCGCGTGTCCTTTGGCCTTGATCTTTCTTGGGGCACTGATGGGAGCGTAACGCGTCTAGATTGAGTGCGCGGGGGGTTTGCTAAATACTACTGCGTTCATAATTACCCGCCGTTCACAATTACCCCACCCTCCCCTACGGCGTCTGACAATGAGACAAAGAATTTCTTGCGTTTAACTTAGTAATTTCGTTTTGTAAGTGTGAAGGCAAATTTATTTATAATATTAGGTAACATGTATTCCCACGTCCTTGTGCCGTTCATATTGTTATACCTAGGCAATACATATTTACTTCGATATGACAGCGTCCGTTATCCTGCGGGTCTAGCATATTTTGAGTTTATTTTTATCATTGTGCTCTTCACAAAGCACAGCGATGCTAATTTTCTGAAAAAAATTCCAATGTTATAATACTGAAATCAATTAGTATAATCTCATTTCTGAATTAATTTTTTTTATATTTTTAGGAACTATTGTTTTCAAAATTGGTGTTTGAAGTTTTTTTTTTGAAAAAGGATTAGACGTTTGTCTTAGTTTATATACCTTTTCCATATACGTATTGAATGTTCGGCTTTAGCTACTTTTACCGTAATCGAAGAGAAGAATCGCCAGTGACATGTATAACATCCATAATGTTGCACAAAAGTTTAAAAACATAAAATAAAATAAATGGGCTTAAAATTTTAGTCACAACAATATACAGTTATGTGTGTAACTCCGTTTCCATCATCACTCTTCATCAAGCTAGGTAGGTAGAACACAAACGTACGTATTGCCAGCCCACAGCTGAGTATAGCTGTAGTAAAAAATTTTGTTGAGAGTGGCACAACTTATGTAAGTTGGGTCAAGTAATGTCTAACGCGTCATGGTCGCTACTTCTGTTTCCCAATCCTATGTCGTGAACACGTTTCGGAGGTATCGCGTCGTGGATAACTTTGCTGATGGACCTCGCAGTGGCCGGCCAACTGTTCTTACTGCTGCTCAGAAGCATTCCATCAGATTGCTGATCAATGCCACTAAAATAAAAGCTGAGTTGCGGGCTGCTACTGGACTAGAATTCAGCACTCAGACCATCAGGAATTGCTTACACCAGGTTGGATTACGAGCGACGAGATCCTGGCGAGCACCCCTGAACTCACAGCAACGACAGCAACGCAGATTCCAGTGGGCTAGACTACGCCAAAATGAACAAGATGACGAGGAAAACATTTGACGGAATTGTCTCTTCGTTGACGAGTCCAGAATTAGCACTCATCCGGACAACCGACGTCTCCGTGTCTGGAGAAGACGTGGGAACGCTGAAAGACAAAGAACCACCACCGGAACCGTTTAACAAGGCGGGAAATCGGTATCTTTTTGGGGCGGTATAATGATTGGTGCTAGAACGCCGTTGATCCCGTATCGTGGCTGGATGACTGCAGCTTTGTACCAAACCATTAATATTGATGGAATTATCAGGTCATTTAGAATAAACCATGACCCTCTGATTCGTATTGGTTGACGATAATGTACCCGCACATCGAGCTCAACGTATCAACGCTATTCTGTGTGAATACGACATTATCAGGTTAGACTGGCCTACCGGATCGCCTCACTTAAGCCCGAGCGAGCACGCGTGGGATGCTATCAAGCGAGCTGTTTGGAACCGTCAGCCACCTCCCCAGACAGTGCCAGAGATCAGGGAAGCCGTTATTCAAGAATGGGAGAGGTTACCGCAAGAAATGCTGGATAACTTAATTCTCAGCATGCCCAGGATTGCCCCATGCGTTTACCCAGGGGAGGAGTTATCTTGTACTAAATAAAAACGATTTCATAATAAATGGTGATAATATTTACAATTATTTATTTGTTGAAATTGCATTAGGACTTTTAAATTCAATTTTTGATGGTAAAAAATTATCAATTTTTTAATTTCAAAAGTGTATCTTTTTTATAAAGAGACGTTACATATAAAAAAAATCCATCTCTAGCTCATGATCTCAAGCTTTTTTTGATGTGTGCACGTCAGTACGTCGTCTTACGGTAGCGTCGGTCAAAAAAATTATACCCGTGAAGTTTCTTGCCAGTTCTTCTACACCAAGGTTTTTCCGAACTGGTGGTAGAGTCATGGTTTGACGTCAGTAAGAACAAGTAATTTTCAATGTTGAAATATAAATATTTGAATTTGAATTACGAATATGAATATAATAATACAATAAAACGCAACACTATTTACGTTAAGATCTTAATTACGAGAACAACAGAATCGTGCTATCTCGCTCATAATACTTCTGTTTGCTTGTTTGCAGTAACATCGGCGTTACTGATAGACGTAGTCATTTTGAACGCAGCTCAAACCTTAACTTGTTTACGAGGCAGTAGGTTAATAAAAATAACAGGGAAATTAAAAAAATAACAACACAGTCGCTTAAAAATAAAAATATATTGAAACATATGCACAAGTTTATTACAGCTTAACAAAACGTACGCGTTTAGTAAAATAGGCTCTAATCCAATTTAAAGTACCATTTTTAATGACAAAAAAGTGTACCAATATTTTATATATCTAACTTTTTTACCTCCTTAATTACGTGCATTCCAAAAAAATTTGCAAAACTGAAAAAAAAAGTTTTAGCTTTTTCTTGATTAGCTGTTTTTTTATTAATTATACATTAATTAAACATATAAATACGAAATTATATACATACGGACTATACATTGCCAGCAAACGTTCAAATCCATCAAAATTTGGACTATTAATAATTAAAAACTCATCTAAGATGGACTATGTTTCCTTTCATATATAAATAAGCATTAAGCTTCTGTTACATACACCAATTTATTTAAAAAAAAGTTAAGGCATATAGAGATCACTCAACGAAATGGATAAATAGCCGCAAATGTCAGGAATTAATTAGCTCACTTGAGACGATAACAATTTATTATGAAGCAAAAGGAACAAGAAAATGAAATATTACGCTACTATTCAGCCAAGCCAACTACACGATTGTCAAATGTTACAACATCAATATTATTATTGAGCGGTTTTCTTCCGCATCACTTGTCTTGTTTATTAGTTGTAAAAGATTGAAAGTGGGAGGCGCATTCCACCTTTCGTCGAGTTGGCTCGTTCGAACAGTCCAATCATTGAAGAGGCACAAACAACTTTTTCTACAGAATTTTCACACATTTCCGTCATCATACTATTTAAGTAAACAAGGCACCGATCATACCGTTAACACTTCTCTTGAATAAAATATTATTGATGTATGTAAAAGCAGCTTTATATAATTATTTTATTTATACATATATTATTAATAAAAGTTAGGTTTTTTGTCAAGATTTTTATAACACGAAAGAGTTTTCATCTTTGATTAAAGTAGCGGAAGATAATTATGTTACATGCTGTTGAGGGCAAGGACATCAAAAATCTTCAATACTCAACACTCAATTTACTCACAATAACTATTTCTGCTAATTTCAAGTATTAGTATAATAAAAGTATTAATAAAATTAAAACATTGCTTTCCAAGATAACCTAAAACAGTATTATTTTTTGATTTTACTTGTCAGACGGTTACGTCAGTACGCGAGCGAATCCGACAATATACGACACGACACGAATACACACGGAGTTATACGAACACGATATAGCATGACTCGCTCGCACGCCTAAGTTTTGCATAATTCTATCTCTATTATACAATACAATTGAGTTAGTTACGCTACGCTTAGTAAACGCTACAGACATATTTACTCAATATGTATGTAGCATTTCAAAGACTTTTTCCAGGAACACATTGTAAGAAAGTCAATTATCTTCCCCTAATATGCTTAAATCAAAAGTTTTCATAGCATTCTACCCTGTGTTTTCAATAATTAAAATTGGAAGAATTGAATTCGAATTTATTTTTGAAGTTAAAATAGAGTTCAGAGATTCACATCATCCATACAATATATGGTGTGACAACCTGTGACAGATTGTCGGAAGGAAGGTGTACTGCAATACCAGTAGTATAGAAATCTTGACAAATAACCACTAATTGAGATATCACAACTTGTGTACTTGACGTTTTACGTAGCCCAGGATTTAAGCAGCGCATATTCTTTGTCATCCTCTGTGAAGTAAAAATTATCATATTATAATAATTTTTATAACAACACTTAATAAGGTGCAAAGCAATTATAAAATTAAAATACACTTAGATTAAAACTTCAAAAAAACAGAATGACAGTGTGGCCAGCCTTATCACTAAAGGAGTGATCACTTCCAGTCAACCCTATATTTATAATGTCATTTTATTAGATTAAATGGTAAGAAACGAAGGCTACCAAATAAATTAGATATACCAAAAATAAAATATACAGATGAAAACTTGTTAATATCATCAACACCAACATGGTTGGATAAGTTTTTGATTTAAAAATCCAATAAAAACGAATTATGATAAAAGCTGGGAAAAAGAAAATAATTTTTCTTATAAACTCACTGAGTAGTTTTATAATAGGCAGTAGTTTCATTAATACCTCGTTTGATGTGGTCCTACAATCGTTAATTTAACTGCCAGTGAAAGTTTCGGAAATAACAAAACAATTAATAAATAAGACAAACTACAATCAACGATGTCCATGAGCACTGATACCAGTTACCATCAGACGTTTGTTTGGCAGCCATGGGAAAGTTAAAGTAAAGAAGTGGCAAGAGTGACTAAACCGAGCGCAGCTGATATTCCTGCAGTGGGATATAGTGAAAGGGATATAGGATATTACCTGAGGCATTCTGTTGAGAGGATTTGCTTGGCTTCGGCTTATCATGAACCAACTCGGATGAGGGTACCTCCGGAAGTTTGTCCGTTGGGACGTTGATACCCAGCATTTCTTTGTCCAGATCCTCCTGAAATAAATATAAATTTTTTTAAGACATGATGAATTCAAAATACCTTACCTAAAATCAAAAGCTTTTGTCTTGCCGAAAGAAGATTTTTTTTCCTCCATGTTTTAAATTACAAATAGTTGAGTTCATTTCAGGCCCTCAATAAGCTTTTGATTTCAGTACTTTACGCAAAAAATGACTATACCTTAATTTTTATAACATTTTATAATAATTACTAAAAAGCAAGTCAGAACCAAATTATGTACATAAATATATAAAAGACATAAAAGCAAATCAAGGAATACGTAACTGCGTGCATCTTAACCGATACAGACAAGTTTCTCGAACTATAGGTTAATCATTATGCAAAAAGAAATACTTGAGGTAATCTTTATGATTTAAAATAGATGACATTCAGTATATATATATATATATATTCAGATATTCAGTTAAATTAATTACTTAAAAAAATGTCGAAATCATAACATATTAAATAATATCACTAAAAATATATTTATGTCAGCTTTATAGCCAAATATTTTAATTTGGGCTTTTTATTTGTTTGGGTTTATGTGCGAAATTATTTTCTTTGATCGGCAACTCTCAATAAAAAAAAAACATTCACTCTGTTTTTGTGCAACAAGTGAATGCAGCCTGCTTACTAATGAGATAGCAAACTAACACAATAAATAAATAATTAGTAGTTTATTGTTTATTTTTCCTTTTTTCCATATTACATGGAGTAACAAATATTTTTAGATTAAAGAATTTGTGGTGCAATACAATATAATTATTATAAGTTTACTCTATTGATGGCTGTTTTAACACTAAAAATTAAAAAAAACTAATCAGTATTTAGCTCAGGTGATTATAAAATATGGTATTTACCTTATTGATTATTATAATAAAAATAATTATAACTGTATATTTTACTGAAACATAAGTGGCCGACGGCACGAACATTTTGAACTCAACCCTTTATGTAATGAATGTTTTTGGTAAAAATGTGCTGAGGGATTATATTTTTAGGTAATCTTCGTGGGTAATACAAGTAATCCAATCACAATTTCATTAGAATTGCACTTGATATTATATCGTCACAGACATAGTAAATTACATTAACAATAGGTAACCAAAATCTAGGCTTTTACTATTTACTTAGGACTTTACTATTTTACATATTGTAAAGTTATATTATAAAGTTGCATATGATAAAAAATCCCAATTACTTTTTATATTAACAGCATAATGTTTTAAATAAATAAATTAAAATTACACACATTCATCCACACCAAGCATGTGCCTAGGCACACCTAATAAAACAAAACCGATCACATACCTGTTCCAACTCATCCAACTCTCTCTCGAGCTCATCTTCATCAATATCATTACCAAAGGCCACATTGTTGCTGATAGCATCCGTGATCTCACGAGATATGTCGTGCTGTTCGGCTATGTCATCCATGATATCGTGTACTTTGTCCACGTCGCTAGAAATATGGAGTAACTTATTAAAAAAATTATATAAAGATTTTGCAACATACTATAGGGAATTGCCATCTCTTACATAGTCAAAATTACCATCGCAAGTATTATCTAGTTGTAATAAGTTTGCAGGCCTAAAGTAATTGACTTTTTGTTACTTAAATAAGTGATTTTAATTTAGTGGCAAGAGTAAGTTCTGAACGAGGTATACAATTTTAATTTTAAATAGCCTGAAACTAGATGCAATTGAGTAACCAACAGCCTCTTAAGAAATTAAGGATTTTTCACATAACAATATATTTATAATACTAGTAAAATATACTCACATATCTTTATGAGCTAGTTTCATAGCATTGGCAGCTTCCTTCATTGTGTTCAATACTTGAGCATTAGTGTTGGCACCTTCCAGGGCCTCCCGTTGTGCCTCAATTTGTGTGAGTGTTCCATCAATCTGTGTAAGTTGTTTCTCATAACGCTTCTTGCGTTTGAGAGCGGCAATTGCAGCTGTTGAGGAATTCGCAAGCATTTGTGTTAATGTTGTTGGTAATTCTAATGTTGTTCACGGCCCAGTAGTGTAGTGGTTATAAATCACATATTCAGCTCCTGGGAGGAGTTGTGTGATGCTATTGGGGTCTTTTGTGACTTGTCCAAGGCATTCAACTGTGTGGATCATACTACACTATTCATAAAACTGCACCATTATGGCATAAAAAACCAAATGCTTGGCTTGATTAAATCATATATTTCTTATAGAAAACAGAAAGTTGCAATAAATGGAGAAAAATTATCAGGATCGGCAGTGACATTGTGTGTGCCCCAGAGCTCAGTTCTTGGTAATTTCCTATTTTTAGTATTGTCAATAATCTTCCATTGGTGGTTAAGAATCAATGTGAGGTTATATTGTTTGCTGACAATACTTCCTTTCCTTATTTGAAATCGAAAGACAATCTAGCAGTAAACAAATACACCTCAAACACAGAGAAGGGGTTCTTTGCTAATAATTTGCTGCTCAATGAAAACAAATTTGTTAAGTTTACTTTGCCAAACAAATGTAAACAACATTGTAACCAACATTGTAGTTAAGAGTCAGGTACTGACTCCTGTACACTCAACTGTATTTCTGGGCATAACCAAACTCTAGTGGGGACGGCATGTTGATGGTTTAGAAAAGCTAGGTTCTATGCTGTTAAAAAAAATTAGACATATTTCAAATGAAACAACTGCTTGCTTTGTCTATTTTGGTTACTTTTATAGCCTCATGATATATGGCATTCTGTTATGGGGGAGTGCTGCCGACATCAAATACTTATTCTGCAGAAAAGCAATATATTTTTAATATATTGATAATAAGAATTTTTAGTAATAATTTACTTAATGTACGTAAAAAGAACACAGTCTTGTTCAAAAGAAAGATCTGCATAATGTTAACGCACTGCCTCTTGCGTTAACATTATGCTGGCAGCTCATAATAATAGGCTTAAATTAAATGAAATATTTATTTCTCAACATTGACAATTATTTGTTCTTATTGATGTCAAATAAAACATGACTCTACCACCAGTTCGGAAAACCTTCATGAAGAAGAACTGGCAAGAAACCTCACGGGTATATTTTTTTCAAAATAAATTTACTTGAGTCTCTTTGTTTTAATTTTTTTAAACAAAGTTAAGTTACTAAAGTACTTCTACTTATGGTAGCTTCGGGTGACGGGTCACTCACTACCCTCTAATATGGTTGAGGAGGGTGATTGCTGGATCCTGCATTAACTTGTGAATGGGTGCCGTTTGAGGGTTTTCGTTGTTTGGATACTTGGGGGAAGGGAGACTAACCGAGCCAAGCCAGACGTGCCAAGCTAACAGAGTAGATAAGAATAATTTTGTATAGACATAAAGAGACACTAAATTTATTTTGAAAAAAATATCCCTGTGAAGTTTCTTGCCAGTTCTTTTTCACCAAGGTTTTTCTAAACTTGAGTCATGTTTTATTTGACGTCAATAAGAACAAGTGATTGTCGATGTTGAGAAATAAATATATGAATTTGAATATAAAAAAAAAACCTGAATATGAAACTGGGACCTGTGGAGTATGAGGCAGTGCTACTACCATCTCTGTTGCCACTCCGCCATAGATTAGTCACTTTGATTATCATTGTGTGAAATTGTATATTGGTTTCATTACATGTCAGGCTTAGGCTATGGCAAAATCTCAACTTTTATTTGCCATAGTTGTCTTTAAAACTTTCAGCCAAGAAAGGGAACTTGACAATGTTTAGCTATTTGAATTGCTAATGACTCTACAACATTCAGATTTACTGGTGGGTGATGAGGTATTGCATCACATACAATTTAATATGTATTAATTTACAAACAATATATTCATAATATGTGGATTATACAACAAAAACTTACTTTCTATATTTCAACATCAATGTCCTGAAGTAAGTTGCTACATTAAGGTAGGTATGAGTCATTATGTAAATTATCAAAGTAAATACAAACTAAATATCTTTGACTTTTTAATTTAGATAGTTCATCGCTCGAATAATTGAAGACTTGTTAATGCAATAAAGATATATTTTAACAAGTACAACAAGGTCAAATATATGAGTGGGTCATGTCAACAAAGGATTGAATTTTCCTTAAATTTATAGTTTACTAGTTAAAATATTACCCCTTTTATTTTTAGTGCCATGCTTCTTAGCTGTCTGGATTTCTAAGTCGATTTTCTTTTCTAGAAACTCTTGTTTTTTGATCAATAACTCCTCTGTCTCACGAAGTTTCTGAATTGCTTCATGCGTAGATGGCCCTTTTTCCTCCTTCTTCCCACCAAACATTTTTGTTAAGAAACTCATGTTTAGGATTTTACTATAATGCTTATCACGTAATACACATGCGAATCACTGTTTATTCCTACAAATCACAGAAAAATCGCAAAAAACACCACCTTTTTACGGAGTATGCGTCATCTGGTAATATTAACGTTCTAAAAGCGGTGACTGAAACTGATTGAAATCAGCTGTTATATTTGTTTTATTGAGTTAATGTCGATAAAAGGTACAACATGATCACACCTGTACAATTTTATTGCGATTCATAAAATGGTAAAAAGATTAACGTAAAACTATTTTAGTTGTGTTCAAGAATTTATACTGTAATTTTTACGATTTTTTACTTATTTTTTTGAACGATTTGTAAAATGTTACGTTTCAGTCAGTCAATCCATCGATAGATCAATTGTTGAACAATCGTAATATTCTAAAAATCAAAACAAATAGAAGTTTCCGCATGTTTTATTATTTGTTTTAAAGTATTTTGCTTTCAGCTCTTTCGTGTTCATTTAGTAAGAATTTTTTGAGTTACCACAAAAATGGTTCGCGTTATCAACCAGGAGACATACGATGATATCGTGAAGGAGAATATGGAAGAGTTCGATATGAGCCCACAGGAGGCAATAAAAGAAGCTGTAGCTCAATTTGAAGCTCAGGTATTTGTTTAATTTTCATCTTCATAAAATAAGTGACTGTTGCAAAATCAGCAAGACAATTTACGTACTGAAAATCTTCAAAATAAAATCAAGTGAATCACCGGAAAATCAGTGTGAAAAATTGTGCCTTTGTTTTTATTTGCAAGGATTGTAAAGCTTTACGTCGTATCCCGTTCTTTCTCACTAAGGCTTCACTTCATTTTCATCGTTTTTTTAAGTCGGGTCAGGAGCCCAGGAGATTTTAACCATGTCTGTAGTATTATATATATAATATATTAACTACAGGATGTATATAAAATATTAACTACAGGATTATGCATAAAAATACCTGAGGAGATTTTACTGATCATAATTTAACTTGTACATAATATTAGCCCACATTGTGTTTTTTTTTCATTCATATTTCTTAAAAAAAGAACTTTTGGCTAATTTGATGCATTTAGGTTAGTTATTTATTCTATAAGATAACAATTAAAAATTAATTTTTCTGATTATTAAAGAATGGATATTTAATAATTTTTTAAATTACCTTTTATAATCCTCATATTCAAAAATTACAGGATTAAATTTCAGTTAATTAGATCATATGTTCATTAAATTTTTCAGGGTGTAGACTTATCAAATATAATTAAAGATTTGATTTTAAGTTCAGGTGACAATCACATAGTCACAACAACTATCAATAAACTCAAGGAATTGTCTGCCCGAGATGATGCTGATGATAAAGCAATTATAAAAGAATTGGATGTATTAAAGGTATGTTTTTATAATTAAATAGAATGTTTAAGAAATGATAAAATCATACCCAAGACTTTTATTATCAGTCATTAGTAACTATTCCATATGTGAACACAAAAGCCATTGTCCTTTATTTATAACACGTATTTTTAATGAAGTGTTTTTGACGTAAACATTTTAACAAGTGTGGTTTTTAACATCAAGATGCTTAATTTTTTTCTCTAAACCTTTTATTCATCCTTTGTTTTCAGGAAGAATGTAAAAAAGACATGGCACACAGAATTAAAGCTGGCAAAGATGGTGCTTATACTGTCCTTATAGACTTACTAGAGAAAAGGACAAAATACTACATGGAGAAGAGTAAAGAAAGTGATATAGTTATTGTCAAAGGGTTTAAAGTTTTGTGTGCATTGATGGAAATGCACCCAGATCTACTGGATAGTAGAGGAGCTAATTTGATTAAAAGGTATGGCTTGATAAACATGTTTAAGTTAAACAATGTTAAAGGAATCTAGAGTAGTAAACAATGACTTTTTTATTTTATTTAAAAACTGAACAGCTTATTTGAAGAGTACACAATAATTAAATCTTACAAATAAAAACTTAAGGCCATTACCTAGTTTGACAAATAGAACAATGATACAGACTATCAAATCAAGTAACACATCTTTAAATAATAATATACTATAATAGCACAATACACAGGTGAGATTTTTGCTAATGGGACAAGAAATTTAATCTTACAAAATATGACATAAACATGAATTATACTTTGAGATTGTCAAAATTGTATGTGGCAATAGTATTATTACTCTTCAATCATATTAAATTTGATCCAAATCCAATTTATAAAGTTCCTTAAAATTGTGATAGGACTTTTCAAAAGTATTTTTCCTTAGCACATCAAAACAAAAAGGACTAAATATATATTTTTTTAATAGTATATATTCTTTTTTGATCTAAGTAAAATAGTGAAAGATGGGTGACAAACTTCTCAAAAACTGACCTCAAAAACGTTGTTCCTGGTCGCCTGATTGTATTTGTCAAATCATATAGTCAACATGTACAAATACAAACAATATTATATAGACACAACACATTTTGTCTTGCTTGCAAGCCCACGTTTTGCATAATTCTATCGCTTTTATGATGGGTAACAATATAATTGAGTTTGCATGAGTAAATGTAACTGTATTAGTAGTTGTATTAGAGCAATTTTTTACATGCGTAATGTAAGAAAATCGCCTAGCTTCCACTATTTTACTTTAATGCAACATGTTTTTATATAAAGCCTTGCTTTAAAATTTCAGTGTTCTAGATCAAATAAACAACGATGAAATATTAGCAGCAACCTTAAAATGGACTGCAGTCTGCTGCATAAAGCATGAAAACAATAGACAAACTTTGTTTAGTAAAAACATTATTGAAAACTGCCACAAAATTATAACTGAGAATAAGAACAAGAAGGTAAGCTTGAATTTCAGGTAATAACCTGTAGATTGTCACAGGTTGAATTAGCAATTTAATTTAAGTTTGGTTGATCATATTATGCTTTTTTTTAGATTCTTCATTTTATATTTGCTCGCTTTGTTCCCTCGGCTCAGATATCAACAAGTTTATTAGAATATACCTAACAAGTTGCATATTCCGTGTTGTATTTAACCTTTAGAGGAAAAGAAGGCAAATAACTACCCCATACAGGCTGTTTGTCGTAAATACTTATATTTACATTTATTTTTAATTTATATATATGTATATTTTTAAATTAATAGTTGAGCATTGAATAGGGCCATTGTTGAATTTTAGAAATGTTGCGTAAATTCCTGCCCAGCTTATCTTAGCGCCATCTATTAAGGTAATTGAAACTAACTTTTTTTACTCATTTATTAAATTAAAATTTTTTAATTAATAAATAAAACCAGAAACTACTCAACCTATTAAAAAAAATTCAAAAGGTATGTTGTTGATAAGTAACATATGAGAATTACTCAGGGGAATCTGCCCCAGGTATACTACTATTCTAATGAATAGTAGTATATCTACTATATATCTATAATAGATAGTATTGTGTCTTTCATGTCATTGTCAAGCTGTATACCTGACAACCTATTTAATTTATTCTACAATGTGGACAGTAGTGTTCCGGGAGGTTTTTTCCGTTGTCATTTTTTCCTATCGGTCTACCCATAATACCTATTAAACGCCTAAGTTAAGTTAAAGATGAAGAAAAGGTTATATCATGTGTATTTTTTTGACCTATGTAAAATAAAATATACATATATTTTTAAATAAGTTACTCTTGTAATTCCCTAAATACACTAAATCATTGAAATTTTTAAAGTTTGGTTTATAAAGTTGTATGTTATTAAAATCACTTAAACCCAAGGGCTGCTTATTAAAATAATAGTGATAGGTAGCTTTGATCAATTAGACTAAATCAAGAGGCCTGTAAAGTATTTCAGTTTGTATGTATAATAATAAAAATTGCCTGTCATATTCAAAAATGTTTTTAATGTTTTGTTATTGTATAACAAGAAAATAGGTACATACATATATTTGCATAATTGTAATTGTTACACCCGGTCACTTATCATATAAAATGTATTTTCTAATGTATTGTAATGTATTTTCAGGTATTGTCAGAAACATTACAAGCCATGCGAAAACTTACCTTAGACGATGACATTAGAGTTGAATTCGGAAAAGCACACGATCACGCGAAAGAAATGGGATTAAAATTGCTAGGACCCTTGACTAAGCTATTAAAAGGTAAATGCTAGTTGTCTAATGCACTATAATAATTGCATGTTTTACATATTGTGTTATGAATAAAGCAACATTTATTGTATGTAACAGGAGAGAAACAGCCAGTTCAATTACTGGATCAAGGCAACTCCAACTTAATACTAACTAATCAATAAACAAAACGCATACGATCAATGATTTCCATACGTGTGGAAGCCACATTACATCAGGGGTCGGTACCCCTGCACGTTCACGTGTGCCAACTTGACGAAGAAAATACTCTTGTATCAAATAAAAGTTTTATAAGTTATACGTAGAGTATGTAACTGTTAACTGTTAACAATCTATAAATAATATCATATTGTATAATTAATAATTCTGGGTTCCTCCCAGTTCGCTGTACGGTCATCCATAACACAAGCTCTGCTTACTTTGGGGCCATACAGTTGTTGTGCTTGTCTGGGGATTTATTTATTTATTATGTCCTGCATACCCAAGGGTTGTGGATGCAGCAAAGTCATTTTGTCTTTGTCCCGATTAAAGTCTAATGTCTAAAGCGTCATTGTCCGTAAGGATGTCTTCTTACGGTAGCGTCGGGTGACGGGTCGCTCACTTCCCTCTGATATGGTTGAGGAGGGCGCTGGCTGGATCCCGCGTTAACTCGTGGACGGGGGCCGTTTGAGGGTGTTCGTCGTTTGGATATGGGGGAGGGAGACATTGTACATTTATTTTGAAAAAGTTATACCCTTGAAGTTTCTTGCCAGTTCTTCTTCACGAAAGTATTTCCAAACTGGTGGTAGAGTCATGGTTAATGTCACGTCAACAATTACAAGCAATTGTTTCTGATCAAAATGGCTGTTATTTAATGAGTCATAGGGAGAGTATACTAAAGTCAAGTGCTGGCCAAATATCCGCATAACACAGTGTAATAAAATCGAAATATTTCTAAAACAGTTTCTTTTCCAGAAAACCTTAAAACAACATTAGTATCGGACCTACTGTTGACAATTTCGTGTCTGTTAGTTCGACATGAACTATGCAAGGCCGCGAGCGAAGACGGGGTCGGAGCCTTGTTCGATCTACTGCCTACTGTGTATGACGACGTCACTACGACGCAGTATGCTATTACTTTGTGAGTTTTTTAATTATTGTTTGTTTATAATCGGGCTTACACCAACGGTACGCCCCCCAAAATATGCAGAGCTTGTGTTGTGGATGACCATATAGCGAACTGGGAGGGAACCCGGCGTCAACGTACATTGTATATATAAACAACCATAACCCGAGACCAAAAAATCAGTGTTCAACACACAAATGAAAGGCCCGACCAGGACTCGAACCTGGGATCTCCGGCGTATGTATGTGTATTGATGATGTTTAATGAGAATGCTCAGCTATTTCTGAGTTGATAACTCTTTTCTGTATTTATACTGTCTACCTACATGTGTTTTCTTTAGTATTAATGTAAAAAGGAAAGGTTTGTTTGTTTATTTGTAATCGATAACCTTTGAAACATTATTTTAACTTTAGACAGATATAGATGCAGATCAAGAGGATCCAAAAATATAGTCTATAAATTTTTTAAAATATGCCAGTAGTTATAGTAAGTGGTCAAGTGGATTAAAATTGAAATATGTATAAAATCATGTATAAAAGCTAGAAACACAATTACGGCCAGAAAAACGTCTTCACCGAAAGAGCCTAAATCAGTATTTTGGTTCTCTTTTAATCGCGTAGGGTTCAGTCACTTCGACGTGTCAAAAGCTTGTAAATATTATTAAATAAATAAATTAAATATTATTAAATAGATCAATTATACACATCTAGTTCACTAAAAAATAATGAATTACGTTTATAATATGTATATTCGGTAAGCATATTTGTTTATGTATGTACATGTATAAAGTACTGTTTAATTTCAACTAAAAATCAACAGTAGAGTTTAGTTCATAAACATATTCAGTTTTTGTTATTGCCTTTCTATATTCTATCGTTAACCATGCATGTAGGGTTGTTTTTGCAATAACATAGGTTGTTATTTACCAATTGTAATTTGTTGACAAACGTTTAAATCATTGTGGACAGTCAAAGTTTCACATTTGTATGAAACCGTATATCTAGTTTTTATTTGTGATCGAAGTGTGTAGGTATATTTTTGTACGTGTATTCTTAACTCGTTCCAACGCATTGGCTTTAATTCCTATACTGTAACTTAGTAAAATTTTACAGAAATAAATAATCGAAAAGAAACACAATTTAAACAAGTCATTTACATCCGGTCGGTTTACTTAACAAGAGTAAAAATGCTACTGTGGCATGATATGAACTTGCGTTTAAAAAATTGTGATACCATCTTTAAGCTCTCAGTTAGTTATTTAATCTTAGTTAATCCATTAAAAAAAAGTTGAGATTCATTCTTGCTAGTTAGGTTGGAGGGTTATAATATTCTAATAAATAGTAATGTTAAACTTTGCAGCCAATTCTGAATGATTAAACCACAAGTTAATATTTGCCACCATATTTGCATAATTATAATAATATCATAAAGAAATAACAAATAGGGCGATTGCAGCTTATTTATTACACATAAAAATCTAGTGAACAATGTGCTTATACAGCAGTGATAATTTTTTAATGTCTTAAAAACCACACAGTTTCTCCGCTGACTGATAATGTGATCTCAAAAATAAACATCTTTCATTATCCAAATAAATAGTTTTCTTCTTAACCATTATCTCATTCTCCAAAAGTGACCTTTCGTGTATCAATTTAGATCTTAATTTCTCCGTTTCCAAAGATCTATTTTGCAATGACGTCATACTGTCATTTAAGTCTCTAACTTCTTCAATAAGGCCAAATAAAGATCCTTCTCTACAATTTTCGACGTTCGGTCGCATATGCTTAGTGTTCAATCTCGTTTGAGCCACTTGTAGTCTCTGCGAAACTCGCAACATCTCTTCGTGTAATGTTTGAAGTATGTTCTCAGTTTCAACTATCTTGGAAATTGTCAAACGGAGCTGGTTTTCAAGTTCGGTTTTTACTTGTTCAGTTCGCGCTATCCGTTCGCTCAAAGCTTTATTCACTTTGATGTCTTGAGAACGTAGATCTCTGGATGTATTTATTAATACTGCCTCAACTTTAGCTCGCAAAGATTTCGATCGATCTATAGCAGTTTTGAACTGATCCAAAGCGCTCATAGTATAATTTTCCCAAGATGGTACATTTGATTGGCCTTCTGATAATCTAGTAGCTCCTGCAGATTCCTTAATATTAACAGATTTAGTTTTTAAATCGGAATTAGCGCTTTCGTATTTAAAAGCCAAATACTTATCGCTCCAGTCCCTTTCTAACGCATGTTTTGCAGCTACGTTCATATTCAATTGATTCTCGATTTCTCGTAACATTTCTCGATGTAGACGCTTAACGTTGTCTATTAATGAAGATTCAGTGAATAATGCTTCTAAAGGTTCATCATAAACCATATCACTCTCCATTCGATAAGACCTCACTTCTAGACATTCCTCGGTAATATATTCAGGTATGCGTAAAACGTCCATGGCGTTCTTAAGCTGTTGTCTTTGCGTTTCAAGTAGGTTGATTTCAGCATCTATATCTCTAATGGCGCGTTCTAATTCAGATTTCCAGTAGTTAATATGTCTTGTTCTATGTTTTAATTGATCTGTGCTTTCATTGAAGTCGTCACAAGCTGTTTGATTTACCTTGATGATGGAGTTCTTTGTAATCGATGTGTTCTTATCTGTAGTTCCTATAATGTCGCCTTTTAGAACCTTTTCGTTATGTTCTTGCCATTCTGTTAGTGATTTGATACCGTAGTTTTTATTGCCGAAAGATAGTAAGTTTCCTTTTTGGGCTGTCGGGTTATTATAGAACATTTTTGTCGATTAGGAGTATTAATAGACAAAGACAATGCGTTAATGTGGTAATATATCGATAAAATATTTTAGTAACTATAGTGCACGAGTTGCTTTTTATTAGGTTTTTAAGTAACCATGTATATCTATTATGGTTTCTTTGGTAATAGGTTTCCCATAGCAACGTACTTTCTGTTATAATTATCGATTATTCAACAAATCATCAAATGATATGTTGTAAACTGTTTATTCCTTTGATATTTAAGATTTAAACGACAATTCAAATTTCAAAATGGGTAAATCAATTTTAACTTTTTGAATTCACACAATTATCGATTCTAGGACCGTTAAATATTTTTTACGACTCTAGCCGTGTCTGGACGTGCGTTAGTTGAATAAAATTACCCAACAGGCCGTGCAAAGGGATGACTACGTCTGAAATAATCCTCTCCACGTAAATCTGAGTGTTATTGAGGTTGCCCCTGATCCAAATGAGATCGGTTCTTCCACCGATCCAAATACCGGCCCATATCACTATTGTTCCCCCACAATACCGATGAACTGGCAAATCAAATCAAATCAAATCAAATGAATTTATTTGTGAAGAAATGTGTACAAATAGTTCTTAAATAAAATTTACAGTTCTACATATTTTACTGTTAAGCAGCGTGCAAATATTTATAACAATTTAATTACAAAATGATTGACTATCTAAAAACCTATTAAATAGTATCAAAATAGTAATCAAATCAAAATCAAATATTGATATTTAAATGTTATAAAAATATTACAAAACATTATGATTCCTAAACTTATACATATAGATTCATTTAATTACAATTTAGTTCATTAAAATATTCATTAATTGTGTAGTAACATTATTGTATCGATAAGTCATATATTTTTCGTTTATAGTTATTAAAATTTAAGTTTTTATAATTAAAGGGCAAATTATATATATCGGTAGCCATACAATGGCCGACAAAATCTTAAATGTTTATGACATCTAAAAGTACTCCAAACTCGAAAGTGTCTTGTATCCGGTCTCTATCCGACACAAGATCCGTCGAATAAGGACACACAATGCCAGTCTTCTTCCTCCCAATCTCTGTGTGCACGATCCCATTGCAAAAGGCAGAAATACTCCAAAACGTACTTGTTCCCTAGACAATTTTGGTGTGAGCATTATAACGAATCTAAAAGAACATTATGTTTGATACCAGTCATCTAGTTCTTCTGGGTTCTTCTTGGTTTCTTCTGGGTCTCCGTGCGCCGAGTATAACTGTAGGTTGAGTCGGGACAGTTTTCTTAAAGAACATTGGCAGATTGCCATACATGGTTTTAGTTGGAGTTAAAGTGGCGCGTTTAGAAGTCAAAAATATCTAAAACTATAGGACATAAAATCTGGATCCATTAAAAAAAAATGTATTATGGAGAGTCTAGGAACAATAATAATTGTATTTTCATTAAGTACTAAATTTGAGGTAATGATTCCAAATTACCTACATTTACACAAGTAATTACTACTATCTCCAACCAACCATGATAATAATGACATGTAAATGTTCATCAGTATCTTTAAATTAATCAACTAGTCCTAAAATCACAGCAATAAGTTGTCGTGAGCGCAATCTATCGGAATCCGTAGGCACAAAGGCTTATAAAGTCACGGTCTATATGACCGTGACTGTATGACATTTGAAATAACTAAAAGAATCGCAAATCGTCAGAACAAAACCAAGGCACTCACACACACACACAAGTGACAAGTCCAAAAGTAACGAAACGGTTTGGTTTTCAAGTTATGTTTTTATCTCAAACTCGCCGGCCAAGACAAAAGCTATACAGCCAAGGATAAGGACTCCAGTGAGTAATAAATCATTTTCACTATGAGAAATATAAAAAAAAATATTATATTCTTTTATAAAAATGAGTCCTTACATTCTGAAGTGACTATAATTTCCTATATTTAAAATCTATATTACAAAATTAAATACTTGTGCTTGATCACAATCAATCCTATGTATCGTAATAAAAAATGACAGGAGCTAAAAAAAACTGATCAAGTCAAATCAAGCTTTATAAATCAACTATTTTTTTGGAGACACATGAAGCTAATATTCTGGAAATTCACATTAAAAAACTGAATAAACAAAAGTACTAGTTACTTTTCTAAACGCTCACTGTTTACTCAAATAAGGATTCGCCAATATTCTTTGTATTGTATTACTTAGGTCCGCCGTCCATATTTTTATCTACACTTTACAGTAATAATAACAATAATAATATTTCTAACAATCACACCACATTATCTAGCCCAAATTGAACCACTAGAACTTGTGTTATGGATACTAGATAACGGATAAATAAACTTAAGAAATATATAAGCACACATAGATATTTTTTTTCATGTATAAATATTAGAAATAAACTTAAATAAACATACATACACATCCATGACTAGAAAGCAAATATTATAAAATATCTGCCTCTACCAGGATTCGAACTCGGGACCTCTGGCATGGAAGGCAAGGGTACTTACCTCCACACCAAACAGGCCGTCGTCAGTGTATTTAATCTGTAATTTTACATTCTGAAACAGTATTTATTACCTTTCAGAATTACGGCGTTAGCTGGCAACGATGACGTAAAGCGAGACCTGGTCAAGAGCGGAATGGTGCCTATCATTGTGTCCCTCTTGAATAGACATTCGGTAAGGTTTAGGTCTGTTGAGTGGGCTAACTTGTGCGTCCTAGTGGTATAACTTTTTACATCAGTCTAGAAGGCCGAGTAGGGAACCCACTACGGCGTTAGCTGCATCAAACTGAGTGGGTTGGCCGCAGGCAGTTTAAAGTTCTACCACGAACGCTTACTTCGAATGGCAGACTTTACACTTAGCTTCGGAGTAACTCCTTAGGTATATGGGTTCAAAATTGGCCTATTCTTACTGTAGAGATACCTTTACAGATGTAAAGGTAAAATTTATAACACCTTTTTGTGTCTGAACTAAAAGAACAGGCTATGTATATTCATGTATTCTGCAATCCAATTGAAGGTATCTCCGAGTTTTGTTATAGGTATGAAAGAAAGGCATAAGAAATAACTTTATACAAGAACTTGTAAAGCAACTGTGTCTCGCAGACATAGTATCTCTAACGTCTTAGAAATGTCAAATGGTTTTTTAAGATTTACCAAAGTATTATATATTCTTCTAAGCGAATCTGTACTTCATTTATAATTTTTCTAAGATTTACGTAGCAAAATATTTAACCAAGAGTGTCTTAATTGACCATTTGTAGACTATTTGCGGCCGTAATACAGATAATACATATTGGGGAAGACACTATTCTCAAAACGTTGCACTTTGTATGTATCACTACAATTAGCATACCCAAGTATTCTAAAGATTGTTCAAGAACAAGTATAAATAAATTAAAAAATATATATATTCGTTAAAATAAAACGAATTCCTTAGAAGGAATTATTAAATTACATTTAAAATTTTTCTTTTTTCTCAGAGCAACGCAACCGCCGCAGCCGCCATATTGAAATGCATTTCAGCATTATCCCTAAGAGAGCCGGAACACAGTCGACAGTTTATAGACAGTGGCGTTTGTGAACCAGTGGTGGACTGTCTGAAGATACATCAGAATAATTCCAATGTTGTGGTGAGCTAAAATATGGTATTATATCGTACCTAATATCATTTTGATCAAAACGAAAGTAATAAACTAAAATGTACAAAAGTACAGCTTATTGTATTCTATCTGGGCATTCATTTGTGTGATGAACATACATGTTTGTTCTCGGGTCATGGTTGTTAATATTTATATACATATGTCTGCTTGTTCTGGGTTCCCCCCCAGATCGCTGTATGGTCATCCATTACTTACTGCCATACAGTTGGTGTGTGTTTGTCTGGGGATTTATTATTATTATCTATGTTTTTATAAATTATCCATAATTTTAATAGGGAATCTTTGTAAGTTTCGCGAAGTTACTTTTTTGAATAAATTTTGGAGAGTGCGCGAATGCTCTTTTTGATCAGGTTGAACCCACACCCTTCTTGCATCGGACTACTAGACGCAGACAGGCCTTCCATCCCTTCATGGTAGATATCCCAAGAAGTCGAACCAAACGCTTCGATAGTTCCTTATTGGTGCGGGTCGCCAAGGTGTGGAATGAACTGCCTGCGTCTGTTTTTCCAGAAAATTATAGTCCCAGTTCTTTCAAGCGTCGAGTGAATAGGTATCTCGTGGATAGATGTGACCTTCGTCTTCATCGTCACTTATCTTCAGGTGAGATAGAAGACAAACGTCTAATCCTTTTTCAGTAAAAAAAGTGATAAAATTAATGAAATCTATTCAATTCGGTAGTTTTACAGTTTATGAATAAACACAGAAACAGTCAAAACTTCTCGCCTTACAATGATAGTAAGAGAAGAATATATCTTGATATTATGTCCTTTTCTTACACTTTACAACATTAAAATTTCAAGATAACTTGCATAGTAGGGTAAATGCGTGAAAAACTTGAATATTCGTTTCATAAACAAAATGAACATTTACAGATTATTTATGTTTTACTTGTTGTTTGCTTTCGAAACACTGTATCCCTGAGTAGGTTTAATAAGATCGATTACAAATACACAAATAAATAAAACCTTATTATTTAAAAACTCTGCAAATTACTTTAATCCTTTTAAAAAAAGCTATCCAAAAAAAAAACTAATCAATTTGCATTTATTTCAGAAAAACGCTTGCTGGGCCATAAGAAATTTGATGACGCGATCACGTGACCAGAACTCGAAGTTTCTAGAACTAGGAGTGGAAGCCATTTTGAATTCCTGTTACGATAAATATTGCAAAGAGTTCGGTTATGATATAAAGTCAGCATTGAGAGAGTTAGATTGCGATGTTAAGTTAGATGAACAATGGACAGGGAAAGGAGTTCAAATGCAACAATAGATCATTTTTATATGGAAATAATTTGGAAATGTATTAAATGCTTTTTAATATTGATTCGCGGTTGAGAGTGAAGTATTAATCTATTTTTTATGGATTTTGTTTGACTTTGTAAGGCTCCATCAATGACATGTTACATGCAGACAGGTTATCCGCTCTAAAAAATGGCAACGCAAATGCAAGGCATTTGCCCGCTATTTAACTCTTGTCTTGTGCAACCCAGTGTCACGGCTAAACGTCAAACAAAATTTATTCCCTATTCTGTGTTTTTAATACCGTACAATGCCCTCTTGTGTGTTTAGACAGTGTACTAATTACACTGTAACTGTTAAAGATAGAAAAAAAGTTTCTTTTCATGCGTAAGTACTGTTTTTTTATAACTCTCTTATTTATTATTTTATTTTGCTATTTAAAATGACGTTTTAAAACTGACATGGCTACTCGTTTCAACAAACTCGAAGAGTGAGATGTAATATGATTTTGTATGTGGGAGTAAAAGGGACAACGCTATAGAGTTGCGACAATTTACGTACTACGTCACGTACGCTCGCGACCCATTCTTCGCATGAAGTACACACGTATCTCTTTCTTACAACAAGTGAACCGTATTATTCTTTCCTTCTCCCACAAATTACATTACTCTTTATATCAGGTAGGTATCTGTAGTTAAGTTGACGCCGTTGTTTTGTGCGGTAATGTTTGGGTATGACTTGTCTATATGTAATGTGTAATTGGGCTCGATAAGAAAGATACATATTCGAGGTATTTGTTGAAAACCATTCGGGAAAATTCTTTTAATTTTGATTGAATAGATTGCTTAAATGTAGGACTAGTATTGCATTTTATTTATTTTTTACCGATAATTATGTACTAGAAGACAAATGTTTATATTATTAGTTAATTTAGCCTTAAAAAGATACAAGCTTTGGAGACTGAACAATGCATTTTTGGTATGCTTCGCTCCTTACGAAATTATATTGAATATCATCCATGAAGACGCATGAAGATTAGTAGGGACTAATTTTTTCGTAGTGTGCGACCATAGAACGAACTGTCGTTTCGTTTTCAAAGATATTTGTTTGTTTGCATTTGAATACTTCAGGAAAGAGCTAAATCTAAATTTTAAGCCTTTTTAATGCTAATTTATGATACCATCAAATTATATTAATGTTTTCCGATGATAAATAAGTGCTCTTATTAATTTATACATATTGAATTAAATATTTTTTAACCCCTGAGTTGGACGTCATTGTTCATGTGTTTGTTTGTATGTCTGTTTGTGGCCCCATAGCTCCCGAACTGCTGAACCGATTGGGATTAAGTTATATCTGTTTAGAAGTTCAATGAATTGAGAGTGTTCTTAGGTTAAATTTTTTCTGTTAGTCGGGGTTTTTAAATTGGTGCTAACAAGTATTCCGTTTTATACTAACAAAATACTCATTCCAATTTAAAATTTTAGATTTTAATGATTCTGATGCTTAACTGATTTTTTTATGACAAAAAATTACAAAATAAACATTTTTATTTACTTTACACTGTGTTTTATTTGTAGTACTTATTAGTTACCAAGGATTGCAAAAGTATTATCATATGAAGGAATTTCGAGAAAGATTGCTTTTCATTAGTTGTTAATTTCCAGAACATGACGATAGTTTTAAAGTGGGTCATTTAAAGAATCTTTTATTGTGTACGGCAAGATGGCGGGACCCTCTTTGTTATTTTGAATTTCTTTTGAATGAGATTTAATACAATATTTTATACTTTTATTATCAAATTTGACGTACAATAAATTACAAACTGACTGACTCAAAACTAAACCTACAAAATTATAATACGATTTAGTACTATTACATCACGCCGTTATATTAATGAAAAGTTATATTGATATTGATAAAATATAAATATTGATTTAAAACAGAAACGCCCTGAATGAAAAGGTGTAGCAAAACCATAAATAATTTTCTTGCTTATACAAATAATGTAGGCGTTAAGTGCTCACCTTTTGCCAATTGTTTAATTGAAATTACAGCCTTCAAACTAAGTATAACTTTTTAAACTACCCTTACTGCATAATGTTAAGATTATTTTTTTGCGTGATCCCCAGGCCGCCTGGGCCTTTTTGGAAATGACCCAGAATTATGTAGGTTAATACTACGTTCGATGTGACGGCTGATCGCCTTAATCTTAGCTTTCGCAACGCAAACACTTTTAAGATAATCGATAGGAACCGAGACCAGCCAGGTTGATTCTTCGTGGTCTCAATCTCCGCAACGGAAGTGTTCTTGACGTCTTATTGTGTGTTACAGGTCGTCACATAAGACTGTAACGGACAACAAACAATAATTTTTGCGATAGGTACCTTGCGATAATTGCTGTTTAGCGACCAATAACAAAAACCCGGAGAGCCAGTTTGAACTTAGTACACAGTCTTCTAGAGCTTCTCAAGATCGGTTAGACTTCTTTTTGAAACAAGCACCGTGGCCTACGCCGAGTCGGACTCGCCCATGAAGGGTTCCGTAGCAGCAAGTAACATAACATAAAAGTTCTTGTAGTTCGTTGTAACTTTGATCGATGTTTTAATAATAGTGTATTTTTTTATAATAAGTAATTGATAAGTAAACGTTATAATTAGGTACCTAAATGATGGGATTTAGATCTAACTATATGCGAGCCCACATAGGCTTGTGATCGTTAATCAAGCTCATATATAAATGTTCTAGTTTGACAACAAATATTTCCAAAAATGTTATCAATTTGTGTGCCTCCTCGCGTAGTAGGACAAGGTGGTAATAACGTCCTGTATCTAGCGTTCTGCATGAATGACAGTATACAACTGTCTTCTAAAAAATCTTCGTTGAAGTCTCCAAAAAGTAATGTTGGCATATTGTTCTTGCAAAAAGCATTTTTGTTTATGAACTCCATTAAAGTTTTGTTTGTACATCTGGGCGATTTGTATAGGTAATGCAAATATTCTATGATTATTTTATTCAAATGAAACTGCTTAAACGTGACCAAAATTAATTGATTGCTGGAAGTCACTTCTGGGAGACGTGATTGTAACTCTTGTTTGACCCACGCTGAGATTCCGAAACCAGAATTAGAGGCCGCTGTCTTGGGTCCATTGGTTCTAACGATTTTTAGGAAATCTGGAAGAGAGAATGAATCCTCAGTGCAACCCCAAGTTTCTGATGTAAAATATGAGTAAGTATTATCGAAGTAAGTAGGTATATTATGTATTTAGATGTAAGGAAATGAACAGTCTCAAAACTTTTATTAGGTTGACGTTTTATAGTACTTAGTTACTATAGTACTTAAGTTTTATAGTACTTACCAATTTCTAGGCATTAAATGATTTTAAAAGAATAATTTCGATGTAAGTAGGGGTTTCCCCTACGGTATAGTTACTGGCCAATAACTATACTGTATCTAATTGAAATTAATTTTATCCAACGAAAACAGTAAATCATAAACGTATAATATTTAGCATTCGCAAATGTATCGAAAATAATTAGCACCGTGCGCACGAGTGTCACGAGGTCTGCCCTCACGTGACTGCCAGTTCGGGTAAGCGCATTCGGGAACCTGCCCCCCGCGTTCTCCGCACCCGCTACCGATCAAGCCACGCCCTGCACGAATTATAATTATTATTTACTTAGGCACCTATTACAGATTTATTATTAGAAAATAATGGCTCAGGGTTTATGTATAAGGTTTATGTTTATGAAATTAAATGTTTTTTTTAAATTTATTATTTTTATATTTCAGTTGATTGTACGAAAGGTAAATTGCGGTTTACGATTTATGACGTATAAAAAAACTACTTACTAGATCTCATTCAAACCAATTCTCGGTGTAAGTTTATATGGTAATGTAGGTACATCATATGTTTTTAGTAGTTTGATCATTCTCTTATTTCTGAAATATAGGGGAGGGGGACACATTTTACTACTTTGGAAGTGTCTCTTGCGCAAACTATTCAGTTCAGAAAAAAATAATATTAGAAACCTAAATATCATTTTTGAAGACCTATCCATAGATACCCCACACGTATGGGTTTGATAAAAAAAACCAATTTAGAGTTTCAGTTCTAAGTATGGGCAACCCCCAAAATTTACTGTTTTTGTTTCTATTTTTGTGTAAAATCTTAATGCGGT
The DNA here is from genome assembly GCA_923062675.1 of Marasmarcha lunaedactyla. NCBI lineage: Eukaryota > Metazoa > Arthropoda > Insecta > Lepidoptera > Pterophoridae > Marasmarcha > Marasmarcha lunaedactyla. Next base: position 18,609,082 of record OV281359.1, read on the forward strand.
TTACAGAATACATGTACTTACCAAGTTTCCACAGTATAGTTCTTAAAATTTCGGAAAAAAGTGGCTGAGACATCCGGACGGACAGACAGACAGACATGACGCAGGACAGCAGGACGAAGAAAAACAGTCCCTCTCAAATAAAATCCAAATAAAAAGTTGAGTCTGTTTGTAACAGTTTGAAATGAAATATGTATTTCTCAACATTGATAATTACTTGTTCTTATTGACGTCAAATAAGACATGACTCTGCCACCAGTTCAGAAAAACCTTTACTTTCTTAAGTTTATTTTGTAAGGACCTCGAATGTGGAATTGCTCCAGTCCTTCCTAGTTAGGCCATCATAATAATCACGTGGCTGTTCCGTTAAAAGGGAAGGAACAGCCAGTGAAATCACAGAAACAAAGGCATTCCCAACTGCCGTAGGGTCAGCAACGCATCATTAATCGGTATTCGAATACAATACTTAATTGTTTATCAATTTAAACATGGCCACAACGACCACTTACAATCACGTATAGTACACGTCACACAACATGGCGGCTCTGAAGTATCTGCGAGACGCTGCGCAGAACACGAACGTGGGTGTGAGCGGGGCGCGGGACGCGGGAAGCAGACTTTACACATGAACTGCAGCTAACTTCAGAGCCGCCATGTTGTGTGACACGTTATTATTGTTATTTTATATCGAGTGCTTGTTTGCTGTTTATGAAATAAGTAAAATAAAACATTTACATTCAAGTGACTTACTAGTAGTTATAAATCTACTTTACATGGAGGTTTTACCTTCGCGAAAGGAAGTAATTAATTTAAAATTAGCGAAAACTGATGTTACTAGCTCAGACATTAATAATGTAATTATCTTAACTCTCTAAAGATAGATGATTTTTAATCGTTTATAACAACAGTTCTATTATAAAAAAATTGTTCAAAGGGGTTACTTCGTACTATCTATAAAGTTGAGGAGGGCGTCGGCTGGATTCCGCGTTAACCCTTCAACGGACGCTGTCTGAGGCTGTTCTTCATTTGGATAGTTGGGGGAGGGAGACTTGCCGAGCTAACTGATGCAGATAAGAATAATTTTTTATAGACATCAAGAGACATTGTAAATTTATTTTGAAAAAAATATACCCGTGAAGTTTCTTGCCAGTTCTTCTTCACGAAGGCTTTTCCGAACTGGTTGTAGAGTCATGTTTTATTTGACGTCAACAAGAACAAGTAATTGTCAATGTTGAGAAATAAATATTTCATTTCATTTCTTGTATTTAAATACTTTTTTAAATTTCAAAACATTAGAAATATTTGTAAGGATAACTCTTAATTTTATACATGAAGTCCGCGCAGGTTCATCTGTTAACTCGTCACAGCCGGCAATCCTTATAACACACATATTTATTCACACAACACACACCACACATACATATATTCTTAATAATCTTACTTTTATTTACACAGTAAATTGTAATGTATAATTACAACAAGTCATTTTTAAATTAAAACTGTACATATTTTTAAGAAATTCAAATGGGAGACGGCGCTGGTCCCTAAAATACAAACTTTATTTGGTTTAGGGGTCAGAGACTTCACATAAGCATAATTATTATATAAAATTGCTACTTCATGACGAATGAAAATAAATTTGTTCTTTTCACAGGTTACGGGAGGTGGGATTTTTAAACGAATTGTTATTTTTTTCCTCTCAGTCTACCGTTAGTACCTTTTTAAAGCCGAAGTTAAGTTGTATTCACGCAATCTCCATGAAGATGAAGGAAAAGAAGACTTTCACCAAGTGTAAACATTTTACCTATGATGAAATAAAAAATTTTGACTTTAAAAAAAAAGCGATAGTTAACTTAAAAGATCATGAAATTAAAAACCAGACTGCTCATGTTATTGTCTCATGTAATTCCTATTCCCGTTTCGCTCTCACAACTGAGACCAATCTAATGACATGTTAAGGATTGAAACCCGTCAAACGGTTTAGACTGTAGATCGCATCAAAGAAATGTTTCTATTGATGCGTTCCGTTTGCCGATTACAGCGCTCACAGCGCTAAAAGTGCTCAAAACCGTTCCGATTCGTTTGAGCGCGCTAAAAGTGTTATTAGAGATATTGCAATCGGAACGGTAAATATCGCGCTAACATTCTGATTGTTCGTCGCTTAAGTCTAAAGTTACAATTTTATTAAGATCTTTGACCCTGAATGAAGCAGGAGCCATTTTTTCATATTATTACAAAAGAAAATTAATAAGCAAGCTTATAAAATCTTTAATCGACTAATAAAACCATCAACAAAGTAACGTCATGTGTCAGTTTTGACAGGCCGCTCACAGCGACCATGCTCCGTAGCTTATGGAAATTAAAATGAAAATCTTGGTGGAGCATCTTGAATTGCTTATCTAACTTGAACTTTTTGGACTGTCATGGAAACCAAAGCAAAAAGAAACACTTATCTTCTTAACTCTAGTTAGGTCTCGCAGTTCGAATCCTGGTAGTGACACACTTTTGGACGATGGTCACGTTTTTCTTTGTAATTGGACTAAACTAAGTATAGAAAATACTTAAAAGTAAGTAAATTACGTTATGCGGCAAGTCAGTTCTTAAAAGTAACCTCACTTATAAAAAGCATAAAGGGTTAGCATGGAACTATTTACCCGACTGACGGAAAGAGTTATGTTTTTCGAATGGATGTAGTATATTTCTTCTACGTCCTAAACCGTTTGGCGGAATTCAACATGTGAGGTGTCATTGTATTGGTCTCGGTTGTGAGAATTACATAGGATATTAATGAAAATAGGAATTACAACAGCAGTCTGGTTTTAATTTGATATTCCTTGTGGCAGTATAGGGTATATTGTCTCCCGGAACGCCCGTACGAACAGAGTTTCAAACGTTTAAGATCGTAGACCGTACCAAAGGAATATACAAACATGCATACATTTCAAAACATAACTCTCATTCTGACACTTGGGGTAAATAGTGCATAATTAAGGAAGTCATCTATAACACACAAAAAACCACACATACCTAGGAAATCCATTCAATAGTCAGTCAAAAATCAATCTATTTTATGAACAAACAAACGCCAGAACGCACGACCTGTTTATTACATAATGTTTTGTATTGAGATTCATCGGCTCGCGCCTAGCCTTGTGGACTGAATTTTATATAATTACGTCCTGCGTACGATTTCCCTTCGCGGCCGTATTCTGGTTGCGATGTTGCGTTTTTTTAAATATTTAATGTGATAGTTATTCTGATAAATGTCAGTTTTTTCAAAGTGATGGAAAAGGTAGTCGGAATATTTTTTGTGAATCTGTTTGGTGATAAGTACATACGACTAGTAAGGTAGTCAAGCGTTTTGTAATAACATTTTTACATAAATATAAAGCTACCCAATTAATATGCTGTTTGGGACGTGTTTCATAAAACATTAGTAAGTAGTATCTCTGTTCTGTTATTTGAAATATAAGAAGCCTTAGCTATAATAGTAGATCTAATGGTGGTCTCAATAAAATAATCGTAACTATGTATAAAAAGATATGTATTATACCTAAATAGGAACAACAGCAAAGGTTCAAATTATTTATTAACATTTACAGCAATAACACAGTTATCCTGCAAACGAAACCAAAGCCGGGTGGCTAAAGTTACTAATTGTGTACTATAAAAAAAATTTAAACCGTTTGAAACAGTTGTATTTAAAATCTTATTTTTGCATCAGAACGTCTAAAGCCCACTTGTGCAGGTTTGAGCTAGCCTAACCGGCTTTTATTTTAGCCTAAAGTGATATTTAGTGCTAGCTAATTCAGAGCAATGCAAGTGGAACTAAGTCAGTGAATCTCCAGGATAATAATTACAAAACCTTTATTCAGATCAACAATTTACTAATACATATAGAATTAAAACGTCAATTATTTGTTACTTGCTCGTTGCCTGTAGATCTGTTTGCCAATCGGCATTGGCTTCCGTTTCCATGCCCGCCTATCTTGACTCACTCTGTTCCATCCTCTCTCTCGAATCTCCAGAATACGCCCGTCAAATGGCGAGCGCGCGTACTAGATTCTTTATATTTAGGCGGTCGCTATTTACATAGATTCAGTCTCCGTCGAACACTAACTACACGTAACATGAGGGCCCTTGTATTGGTGAGTACTGTTTAATTAGTAACAAATAAATTAGTTAAATAATTCCCACGGCGCGGCGCCATAGTAAAGAATACGTCAATTACAACCGCACTGAGGAACAACAAATGGCATTTTTAAATGTAAATTCCAAATTCAAATATTTATTCCTCAACATTGACAATTACTGGTTCTTATTGACGTCAAATAAAACATGACTACTAGCAGTTCGAAGAAACCTTTGTGAAGAAGAACAAACTTTGGGGTATAACTTTTTCCAAATAAATGTTCAATTTCTTTAAACAAAATTGTTCTTATCTGCATCTGTTAGCTCGGCAAGTCTCTCTCATCTCTCCCGAAAACAAACATTGTGTTAATTACACAAATGAATGCCCCGACCAGGACTTGAACCTGGGACCTCCGGCGTAAGACGCAGGGCTGCTATCCACAATGCCCCTCAGCCACCAACGTAATATTTTTAGTCTTAGATGTTCATCAAATCATTTTTAAATTAAAGAGTTTAATAAAAATGAGAAATTAGAATTATCTTCACTTAGCCACGTTTTGATATTTTTATATATATTAAAAATAGCTGTACTGTAATAGTATTTAAATTTTACCTGGAAAAATGCAAAGGCACCAAAACATTGATAGAAACATAAAACGCGGGTACGACCAGTGTGCTCTTAAAACTTACCTCCTTTCTATGGGACCAACAGTAAATCAATACTGAAAATTACTTTATTAGCCAGTATTTCGCTACCAACTTGCAACCTACATATAAATTATGAGTGCGAAATTCTCCTTTTCCAGATATCCCTCTTCTTTATAATCCATACCGCCACCCCAACCGCAGACATCGACAAGATCGTCGACCATGCTGCTCACAAACTCCACGCCATCAAACACAGCTTGAAAGAAAAAGCCGTGGAGCATCTACACAAAATCGTCGAAGGCCTCGACTTGGAAAAAGTCAAAAAGTTGGATCTACTCCATCTGTTTAAACCCAAGCATCATTACGCTCATGGCTTCCCTCATCACCACGAACATATAGACCATCATATTCATCACGAGCATGTGGAGAAACTGCATCATCACGAGCCGCATCACCACCATTTGGGACATTTGGAGCATGAGCACCATCATAAAGAACCGCTGTTCATAGATCCTCACCAGGTTGATCGGATTAAGTATTATTTTGAGAAGGAGCATCATCATTTGGAATGAGTGAGTTAAGTGTGTGTGAATTCTACTGGATAACCTCAAAAGTGTTATGTTTTTTAACGAGAAATTCCATTTAGAAGATAGACTTGCCGAAATTGTTGATTCATATTTAGTACTTTTTGTTTTTTAAGGTTTCAGGCTTTAAGATGTAGCTACTTACATAGGTAACAAAGCTTAAATGGGTGTTAGAAAAATCATACCTGATTATAGTAAGTGCCATCCACAAAGGTACTACGATGAATAAACAAAATATTATAGGGGTGCGCTCTTTACTTTTTTGTTAATTGATCGTAGTGGCGATCAAAAAGTAGAAGGGGGCGCGTTTTCGTGGATGGCTCTCCCAGTACAGTTAACTGTCTAAAGCTAAACAGTCGGATAACAGTTTAAAATTAAAGATGCCATTGTCCAACCAAGCTACGAAATAATACTGTGTATGAACTTGTGTACTTAATTATTTTAATTTTAATGTAAATACAGCGTTCTAAAATTGCAAAACACTAAAATGGCTCCTAAGTATAGATTTGCTTAGCGAATTTATACTTTTATCTTTACTCAAAATGATCTATATTTGCTAAACTGTCTATAGTTAAGACCGCTATTATTTACTTACTAAAATTGCAATCAATTTAATAATGTTTGATATTTTTTTTATATTTTTGAGTTTAAATAACTATAATTTGCAAATTGTGAAATTAATCTAGCAAATTCATTCTTACTTACCTTATTTCAGTGCTCATTTTTATCTGTGAAATATTGTGTACTTAAACCAGTGTGAATTTATGAATGGAATATAAAGAAGAGCGATTGACGATGGTTCAAACCATAATACACTATAATATACTGTAATTAAGACTGTATTTTATACTTTTTACTGCCAGTAAACTAACCTGTAAATAACATCGAGTTTACTTTGTTTTCCTATTTATCTTCAAGACGATTTTTTTTGGTAACATACATCGAGTTTCGTGGCGTGCAACATTTTCGACTAAGCTTTTCATCATGCGTGGTCTTCCTCATAGCTTTCTAATGTGATCTTTACTTCTACAATGCAGAGGAATGTTTGTTTATATTTTATCGATGAAGACTGAAAGTTCTGAACTGTTAATTAGAAAATTATTTTACCTTTAGAATTATTCAGAAGTAATAATACATTAATGAATAGTGTTAATCTATTAATCCCTTAGGCGTATCGTATGTAGGAGTAGTTTAAGTTCTGACTAAGCGCCGTTAGCTCTAAGCTCTCTCCGGTGCAATTTAAAACGCCAGTAGGGCAATAAATAAACTCCATTTTGAAAAAAAAAAATCTATTAGGCTTGCTTAGACTTAGTTTTGACTCACCTCAGCTAAATGATCAAACAAATGCAACTTTCTCAAATACAGTACAGTGATCAAATCTCATTTAACAATTATGTTTCCAGAATATGCATTATACACGACATAAAACAAAGTTACTTTTTATATGACCAGATGAATCTAAGTACGCTGTATACATTTTAGCCTAAGAATACAGTTAGGGTTGCAATCGCATTATAAATGAATTTGAAATTTGGGAACCATCGGGCACAACATTTAAGAATTCTTATTAAGCGAACGTTGATGTTCTTCATTGCAACCACCGATACCGAAACGACGCCCCCGGTGGTGGCAAAGTGAATCTCTATTCCTTTTGTGATGTAATGTTTTTTTGAACATAAATACCTAGGTAGTTATTTCAGTAAAACACTTAAATATAATAATGAACCTGGTTTCAAAACCTATTAATATATTAATGTATTTAAGCAGACATTTATAGTACTACTAAGGTGCGAACTAGCCGTCCAGCGAGTCTACAATCGTAACGGCCCTGAAATTGGTTTAGATGTTTTTTGTAGGTAACATCACTAAGTTGGTGCTTATTAATTTAATAAAACTTACGTGAGACATTTTAATTCGATATTTAATAACGCGGCTTAGGATAGGTCCGACTATATAGTTTCGGACTCGTCTGGAGTCCATCCAACCGTATACCGTGATTAGCCGCGTTATTAAATATCCAATTAAGTTGATGCTGTTAAAATGAATACATTCCATATAGCGCAACCGGTGTTGTCAAATGAAATTCACGAAGGACGATTGTTAAGTTTTATAGAATTTAGCATATACATATAGTGAGTGCTATTTACGAAGTAAGTATCATCGCGAGTAATGCCTCACTACTTACAATGAATATACCAAAATAAAAGGCTGAGACGAGATAAAGCATACAAACAATCTTTCAGACGTTTCAAACAGATTTCAGACATCTTGTAAAGTACCTAAATAATCGTCTTGCGTAATTTTCGTCTGCCTAAGCGTGGATCCTCGCCAAGATCTTCCTCTTATACTCTATTTTATACTCTAAATAGAAATACTTAAAGCATAAAATGTGTTTAATTTTAGCTTGAATGAAAATATCAAACAAGTTTAATTCTTTGAGTGAAGCGTAAAAAACCAATGTTTCACATGTTTCAAAGTTGCAAGTTGTTGCGTGCGGACACGAAAATAGTTGTAGTAGAAAATGTTTGCTTTTGATGGTCGTATTTTGAGTTAAAATTTCAGAAGAATGTGGTGTTTTTCTATCTCATTAAAATTGTCAGTTATTGAACTACAAAAAAACATAGAGAAAAACATAAAACAAATTAATAAATTTGTTGAAATTAACCTTTGAAGTTACTTGGTTCAGGCGCAAGCGTACAAAAAGTTAAATCTTACTGACAGCTTTCCCGTACTACGAATCACGCAACGACAACAGTCGTCGACCAACTGACAACATGAATGCGTACGAGAGATAAGGACAGATATAATAATCGCTCGCGATCGCAATGTAACTCAGTAACGGTCAGTCTGTTTACGTATTTCATCTCGTCTGGTGCTTGTCGTGGACTTTTATTCTTTGAGCATTGAAAGGTATATTGTAGTACTTTAGAAACTCCGTCTTCTTTTCAGCCTACCTATCTTATACACTTGGATCAGATTTTCTTAGCGCCATCTACCGAGGTAATTGGAACATTTTTTTTCGATTTGATTGAGGAAAATCCCTCATTAGGTTTAAGACTGTGGTTAACTATGAGTATTGAAGGACTCATCGCGACTATAAATTAATAAGGAGCATAATGGTTTAGCTAATTAAGAGATCATTATTTCAGAACACCAGAACATCATTTACTTGGTAAAGAATAAGTTTAGTCTTCTATTAATTTGTTGATAATTCGCGTACGTCATTGCTTAAATACAGACAAAATAAAACAAACAACAAACATTAATTTATCAAAACACTTTATTAGTAGATTATCTATAATTATATATCTTTATTACTATTATTACAACAATAAATACAATTAAAAACTAATTCCAATCAAAAAAATAATCAACGTTATTTTTTTTCGCGCCAACATCCATTCCATTTTGAAAATCCCCAAAGTCGTCCATTTTTGTGTCCGCCAAACCTAATTCTGTCAAAAGTGTCAAATTGTCAGTAGTTTCGGTCGTGTCTTTATCAATCTCCGAGTGAATGGATGATTGAGTGAGTGAACTTAACGAATCGAGTTCTGGAAGCAGCTTTTCGGATTCCGCGGGTAGTTTGTTAACATTTTTGGAGCGGTTAATAACTTTTCGTTCTGTTGGTTCTAGATCGCAAATGTCGTGGTATTCTTGTATTTCTTTGCCGAATTCGATATCTTCATCTTCGTCTTGGTGGTCCTGAGAATGTATAAAACAGTTATTTCTGTATATTTGTCCATACTTGTAATGCTAAGTGTCTTATTAATAACAAAAAGGTTATTCTATGTAGAAAAACAAAAATTATTATCTTCGGTACCTGATCGTTTGATTTAGGATTACTGCTTTAAAAGCTACAGAAATCTGTAAAGACTTTTGAAAAAGATGCCGATTATAGGATCCAATCAAATGTTAAAATGCCCACCCTCCTTTCAGGTGTCTTCTTGAATTTATTAAGATTTTAATTTTGATTTTGAAGTAAATTCAAATATTTATTCTCAACATTGACAATTACTTGTTCTTATTGACGTCAAATATAATATGACTCAACCACCAGTTCGGCAAAACCTTCGTAAAGAAGAACTAGTAAGGAACTTCACGGGTATATTTTTTCAAAATAAATTTACAGAGTCTCTTTATGCATAAACAAAATTATTCTTATCTGCATCTGTTAGCTCGGCAAGTCTCCCCCCAAGTATCGTCGCGTATTTGTCGCGTTCATCAAATTATTCTCGAAAAACGTATATTATTTTTATTATTGGACAACTTCGGTTGAAGTTCTGTATCAACATCATAAACAATTATTTACATACCTGTATAACTTGACTTATTGATTTGTATTGGAACGCGTTCTGTGATAGATCCACTTCCACTGGGAATAAGGTTGAATTTTCTGTTAAATGTGCCACTGTTTCACTGAAACAAAGAAAAGTAAGTAAACACCGTGGTTATGCGAGAATTATTATTATCTTGAGGCTCTTCGTACCTATTCATATAAAATTTGATCGGAGTTCTGGTCAATGCTATGCATTGACCAATATTATTGTAAGGGATATTAAGCTAGTAAAAGGGGCTAGGAAATGTTCTAATCCTTATATTACGGTTCTTTAATCAGTATGATAATATACTTACCGATATATAGGTATACTTGATGATAATGGTGTAGTGGTGAGTAGCTTTGCCTCATACGCCGAAGCTCCCAGGTTCGAGTCCTGGCCGGGGCATTCATTTGTGTGCTGAACACAGATGTTTGTTCTCGGGTCATGGTTGTTTGTATTTATATATGTATGTTTATTCTGGGTATTATTCCCCCCAGTTCGCTGTATGGTCATCCACAACACAAGCTCTGTTCACTTTGGGGTGATACAGTCGGTATGTTTGTGTGGGGATTTATTTATTATTATTATTTTTTATACCTACTAAATCTTGATTTTTGCAAACAAATTAAACTGGACTTAACTTTCATCGTTGAATTATCGGAGAGGCATCATTTAGGTCTTTTTGAAACATATCGCTAAAGGTACAGAGAGCTAATGAAATACACGGAGCATCAAATGATATAACGATTTGCTCCTCCATTGTACATTGTATGTTTACGAGATTTCTATAGCGTCAGTGATCATAGATTGCAACTTGGCTAGGGCACCTGAATAGAGACTAGGATTTCAACTAAAATACCGCCTATGTTAAAATCTAATGGTGAAATATCATTTTCATATCAGTACAGCAGTTTTAGCGTTTATCAAACAAACCTATTTTTGTGTAATAAAGATAACCAAAATCGAAACTAATTCAGAAATTTTAACTCAAAATCGCAAAACTTATTTTCTATATGGGTTGTTTGATAGAAATCACTTATTTATAAGACAACCAATTTTGGTCCCTTTTTTGATTTACAAGAGTTTCAACAATAAAGTGTAAATAAATAAATTTATTTATTTAAAAATACTTACTTATGATAATCAGCCAACCCCTGTATGAATCTTCTGAGTTGGTACGTCACGTCCTGCGTTTTCTTGTTGTCTAAAAGTTCCAGTTTGACCAGAACGTCGGACCGGAGTTGAGCGAAACGTGCTCTCGCGTCTTGTCGACAACGGAGGATCAATCTGAAATTATTATTTGGTAGCTAATACAAATTTGGTATTTTAATAGGTATGTGAAATCAATAAATCCTTGCTAAAGTACTTGGACATTGACAGTACTTTGTTAGCGACATAAATATGTATATGGACTTTACATTCGCGCTCAAAAGCGTTCAGAATAAAGCGGTATATATGTTACGGCCAATGTGACTGAACTAGTCATTATACATAATCCCTAGATGTTATGCATAATGACTAAACTGCTTAGTTAATGGCGGACATTAATCACTTAGCTAGATATTATTCATAATAACTGCCTGGGATTGATGAAAGTATTAAACATTAACGGAAACGAGTGAGAATAAGTGATCAGATCGGTTTCACGCAGCAGGCCGTTGGTGTGCCGAGCAATATGATTAGATAAACGTTCAATATTTTTGAAACAAAGATCTTTTTTTAAACATTTTTTAACCTTTCGTCTGTGGACCGCGCTCCTGGAGTTTGATAACACATCGACTTTTTAATTTAGTCGTATTGTGTCGTATACTATATTTTTACTGCTCATACTTTCACAAAGTATAAAGAGAAAAACAAGGATGGCCTAAAGTCAAACATGACATGCACAAATAAGACGATTTTTTGAAGTTACCCTTCTTTCCGTGCGCTCGTGTCTCATACCTAAATGAGGTGTTTTCGTAAAGCATGTGGTGTAACAAAATGTTTGGAAAGGTGTTTCTTTTTTAATGATATGTGTAGAATGATACTGTAATTATATAATAAAATAAAATCTTTAAAAAAACATGACCTTTTATTAAAATTTCAACGACGTTTGTACATTATAATGGAAATGTTATTTATATTTTATGAAAATATAAATAACATATATTTTTATACAGTTCTTATATAAAATTTATGACACACACACAGCTCAAGGGTTATTATAAATTAGCAGGCGTTGTTGGTCGGATGATACACGAGTGTGCAAGAAGTACCCATTTACCATGGTTGAAAGCTCCACGGTAAATGTTGATTTAATAACGTCAATATATGTAGACGATCAGTTTAATTTATAAATTAAGCTATAGATACGCGGTTAATTACGATTTGGACGAAGTAACTTTATTTTTATCATTTTTAAATATTGTAGACCTTTTTTTTGTTACATTGTCACCATCATATCGAATTTACCTTCTTTCCAGTAATGCTAAGCGACAACATTATATTCATGTAACTCAACGGACTAATAACAACACATAAAATGTATTTCTCCTTTATGCTTGATTTGAAAGTTAACTTTTATAAGCCAACTAAAAAGTATACCTACAGAGCGTTGAAAAACATTATTTTTAATCCTGAATCAATAATTGTCCTAACTAAACAACTATCCCAAGATAGTTAATTTTAAATTAAAATTAGCGAAAAAAATGTTTTTTAATTTCCTCTAAAAATAAGCCAGTTATTTGGTGTTTTGTGTAAAACAGAACAACTTTTCTGAAGAAACGGAGTGATTGAAATGCATGAAAAGAAAAAAAAAAAATTTTTCTTCTGTAAAATAACGTGCTTTGTAGGATTTTGCTGAGCGTACTCAGCCGGAACTTAAACTACTCCTACACGAGATTTGCCTGAGGGCCGTTTGAGGGTGTTCGTCGTTTGGATACTTGGGGGGAGGGAGACTTGCCGAGCTAACAGATGCAGAAAAGAATAATATTGTATAGACATAAAGAGACTCTGTAAATTTATTTTGAAAAAAATATACCCGTGAAGTTTCTTGCCAGTTCTTCTTCACGAAGGTTTTTTCGAACTGGTGGTAGAATCATGTTTTATTTGACGTCAATAAGAACAAGTAATTGTCAATGTTGAGAAATAAATATTTCATTTTATTTCATTTCATTTAATTTCATTTCACCCGAGAGGGCACAAATGTCCAAAGTGTACGAGCGTGTTAGACATCGTCCATTTCTTACTACGAAAATATAGCGACAGTAACAGTGAAATGAACCTAATGAAAATGTAGAAAAATAAGTTTAATAAATTAATTTTCGACTTTATATGTTTCATAACGTTTTTCATTTCAAAACGAATCTTTTGCTTCGAGCTGAATTTCGTTACGTTTTCGTGTAGATTTTAATGTTGTGACCGCTTTAAAAGTTAGTTATTTCAGGCTCAAATGATGTTCTTTAGTTCTTTTGGATACTGGACATGTTATACCAAATACAAATAAAGACGCTATTATTGTTTCATTCATATTGAAATCTCAGAACATAATGAAATATATTAGAAATCAATTTTAACTCTAAAAATCCTTTTAAAAATCAAGATTACGATCATTTCAACAAATGAAACAAATTTTAACACTAACATTAATAATTATTTAATTATATCTATAGGTACTTAAGATCGCGTGTACAACTTAGAAAACCGCTTAAATGAGTCATGATCGTAAAGATTTCTACTCGGTGATATGAATCTAAGGAAATACTTCAATAATAACTGTTAAATTAAGGTTGAGTTGTGAATAATTAATGATAGGATGTATGGCTACAATATAACTACCTAACTGTCATATGAAAAAAGTTTTCATATGACAGCGAACCCCTAAGCCTTATCCCTAAAGATAATAATAAACTTGGCTGTTGAAGAAAATAAAGTTTTGTATTTCAATAAAATGTAACAAATGTGGTACCAACAAGATACAGGTTTTTGAGTTAATGCGATGGGTGGGCTGGTTTCTTTGCGCAAATTTTAAGTTAAGTCATCTGGCCACATTACGTGAATCATGTCGCCAACCCCCTACCATTGAATGGCGAACCCCTAGGGGTTCACGTACCCCAGTTTGAGAAACCCTGAACTAGAAAATAAAACTGGACAGGTACAGCCAATCTGGTAACTTTGTCTTTCTAACGATATCGGAAGTATTTTTTACTTAGCGTACACCTTATAAATTCATTGTTTTTTTTCAACTGTGTTTACAAATATTTTTGCTTTACTAAAAAAATATATGAAACTTTTCAACATTAAATTCAAAGTCAAATATGTATTTCTCAACATTGACAATTACCTGTTATTATTGACGTCAAATAAAGCATGACTCTACCACCAGTTCGAAAAAACCTTCGCGAAGACGAACTGGCAAGAAACGAGATCTTTAGAAAGGCGCTCTACAACCAATAGGAATGAAAAGCTGCATTCTGCCCGTTGGTTTAATTCGCTCGCTCAAATAATAAAAAGATTTTTCACCAAGTCTCGTACATCATGCCAACTCACCATTACCTACATATTTTTCCTAAAATAAACCATTTATATTTTACCTATATTCATAATTGCCCGTCTCAACCCTGTACAGCGGTTCCTGCATGGCGTTATAGCCGTACTCCTCGTCGTCCATTTCTTTAACTTTAAGGCAATAGGATAAATACTCGAATTTAGTGTCTGCATATTTACGAATGGTCAGTTTAGTGTCGGGTATCGCCTTGTTCAGGTACGTGCCCATGTCGCCTAGAATCTGTAATGAAAAAAAAATTACGTTGGCGAGAAAATATATGCTTCCAAATAAATTTATACATATTTATAGAAAGAATCACATCAATCAACACAATTTGACCACAACTTGACCACCACTTTTCCCTTAATAAGTAGTTATTTATTGTTTTGGTATATACAAGTTTTCCTTTTAAACAACTCTAGATTGTATATATTTTATTGTATTTTATTTTATTTATGTATGTATATGAGTACATGTAAGTTTATTTACGTTGTTAACTATATAATTTGTGTATGTATAAAGTAGGTAACACACTACTTTGTTACACACTAATCTCTCCTCTGGTCGGCTGGAAGAGATTTCTTTTAGAAATAAGCCGTACCTTTGTACATGTTTAGTCTTTAAGGTATTTTATATTGTTTTCATATGTGTGTACAAAAACTGTTAAATAAATAAACTTAAGATACCCGGGATAAAGTAACATTGTGTTGTTCGACCATGGATTCTACCCGTATGGCGATTTACTTCTAAATCTGTTTGCCGTTTTTTTATGTAATTAGGTATCAAATACGTGAACTAATATTAGAAATGTGAAAGTTGGAATATAATCTGCACATAATTTAGTTTTTGAATAAGTTGTAAACGTATTTTTTTAGCCCCTAAGCAGCACCCTCACGGGAGGGAGGAGGAAGATGCGTGATGTGGGACTCACCAGAGTGGCACCTATCACTAAAAACCACCTTGCCGGCTGTGGCATGGGAACGCTATGCAGCCTTCATCGGAGCGACACCCGGGTAGGGAGGTGGGTAAACGTGCATACAAATATATTGTATTAGTTGGATCACATCAACCAATCATCTAAAAACCAGCTAAAAAGTGACTCTTGGACACACACACATAAAAAACGAAATATCAAAACTTTTTGGCTCAAAATCAAGAACAAGATTTAGTTTTCTACAAATAATAATAAATCCCCAATCACACCAACTGTATGGCCTCAAAGTAAGCAGAGCTTGTGTTATGGGTGAGGGGGGTAGGAAAACCCAGAAGTAACATACATATTATATAAATATCAACTACCGTAACCCGAGAACAAACATCTATGTTCATCACACAAATGAATGCCCCGACCAGACTCGAATCTGGGACCCCCAGCGTATGAGGCATGGCTACCAACCACTACGCTACTCGATCGTTTATATACATATTAGGTCTTTACCTATGAAATTGCCGTTTTTCACGAAATAAATGAAGCGTAATTTTTTTATATATTTTTTATTTCTATTAATCAAAATAATCACCCATGCAATCAATGCATCTTTGCCAACGCATTGGTAGCTTATTGATGCCTTTCTTGAAGAAATCAGCTGGACGGGAGGCAACAAATTCTTCAAAGGCATTTTGTACTGCCTCTCGAGTATTGAATTTTTTTCCCGCCAAGAAGTTATCCAAATTCTGGAAAAAGTAGAAGTCTGTAGGCGCAAGGTCTGGTGAGTACGGCGGATGACGGAGAACTTCCAACCCCAACTCTTGTAGCTTGGAGACCGTCTGCTGTGCAGTATGAAGTCGCGCGTTGTCGTGCAGGAGCAGCGGAGCCGAACGATTGACCAAAGCTGGTTGGAGACGTGCGAGCTTCTCCATCATTGTGTTCAGTTCTTCACAGTACACATCTGCAGTAATGCTTGTCCCGTTTGGCAAGAAGCTGTGATGAATTACACCCGCGTTAGACCACCAAACAGTGACCATCACTTTTCTAGGGGTAAGTTTTCGTTTAGGGCATTGTTTGGGTGCTGGACCAGGGTCCAACCAACTTGCTGAGCGCTTACGATTGTCAAACAGGATCCATTTCTCGTCACAAGTAACAATGCGGTTCAGAATTCCTTCATTTGTATGCCTGCTGAGCAGTGCAAGGCACGTCTCCACGCGTACTTCGCGCTGGCGGTCATTGAGTTCGTGGGGTACCCATTTGTCAAGCTTTTTTACCTTGCCAATTTGACGCAAATGGACCAATATTGTTTTGATGCTAACGTCGAAAGCTGCTGCTAATTCAGCCGTGGATTGAGTTTCATCAGCTTCCACAATTGCCTTTAATTCGTCATTGTCGACCAAAGTTTTCGGACGACCACGGGGTTCATTTTTCAGGTCAAAATTTCCAGAACGGAAGCAGGTAAACCAATAACGGGTGGTGCGTTCGTTTGTAGTGTTCGCTCCGTAAACGTCGTTGATGTTGCGTGCCGCTTGTGCCGCTTTGCTGCCACGACGGTACTCATACTCCATAATTACTCGAATTTTTAACTTATCCATGATGACGAAAAATGTTCGAATGCGTTGAAAACAAAACACTAACTATTAAACAAATGACGATTTTAGAAAAAGAATTCCATGTTTGTCAAATAAAATTAATTTGAAATTAGAATTATCAGTCAAAAAAAAAAAATATTTTCATTTGAAATGGCCAGTACGGCAAAACGGCAGTTTCATAGGTAAAGACCTATTATAAATATACACATAAAATATTAAAGTACTTCTTCGAAATCTTACAATAAGAGGTATTCGCCGTTTGTAAGTTTATGATTATATCACGCAAATACGGCTTACAGCATTTGGATGATTTTAAGAACAATTTTATGAACATTTACGAATCTGATCTGAAACATCATATATACATTGACGTATTGAACAAGAACATATCCAAGGCGACGCGCGTGCTGAGCAATTACTTATTAAGTAAGGCTACACTGTAGAAGATTATTTAGACATTTTATATTACAAAGGTAAAATAATATTTAACTTAGTTTTATATAATTTATGGTACTAAATGAATAATTTGGATTCGAGTAACAGTATAATCATTGCCCCAGTGCTTGACTCTAACTTAATCGTGTTACATCTATAAGTGTGAACTTGTTCTACCTAGTTTAATAACTTAGAAATGCTGTATAACTATCGATTGTAAGTTTGCCATCAGAATAAAATAAAATAAAAATAATTAAAAAAAATTTAAACGAAACGGTCGGAACCTAGTGAAACAATACTTCATTAAATAGTCGAGTCTTACCGGTTTCAAAGCCTTCAACATCTTAATGCCATCTTTCTCCAACATCCTATGGTAATGACCGAACTTGCTGAACGCCTCAGACGCCCTGGCTTGAGGCTCTCTGACGCCAATAGTGGAGAATATGTCGCCCATCTGTCGATACGTTTGTAGAAGGTCGAAGTAGGACTTTAGCATTCTAGAAATTTAAAAAAAAAGATGGCTTTTACCTTTTCCCTTCTTTTTGAAATTGACTGTTCATTTATGGCATTTAATATTTAATTTCGGCGCTTAGCTGGAACTTAAACTTCTCCTACCGAGAGGGCACGGACCTTAGGACGTCGTATATTGAAACTACCACTGGTTTGGACGGGTCATCTACTGCCAAAGAACCAGCAAGAAACTCAGTAGGAATGCGTGCGCCGCGTTAGCCTGGCCCGCCGGTGGGTTAGGCGATTGGAGCTGCAATCTATAAAACCTGCTTTGTTTCGTTTCAGACTTATCTTAGCTGGATGATTAAATAAGAAGCGAACAATCAAAAGATGTTCGAAAGAGGAAACTATTTCATTTGTGAATAAATCAGGAATAAACGGCACAGTTTTCTTAGCGTTTGCGTGAAAAAAGTGAAAATACTATACTAAGAACTACTTATCCATGTTTTTCAATGAAACAATTTATTTTATTGTTTACAAAACTATTTGATTGACAAATAACAACATTACCTTTTGGCGTTCTCCACCAATCTTTTATAAGTATTTTCGGTTTCTCGCAATTCATTTAATTTAGCGACCAAAGTATCGTTACAAAGAATTGCTCTTGATAATCCCAAGGCGTCCGCGGCTTTTGACGACATGCTAAAAATATAAATAGGTTCGTACATTAACGTTTTTAAAAACAGTTTGTTTATGTTTAATATAACACACAATGACTTGCGAACACGTTTTAAAGCGTCCAAACGGAATGAAAATGCACAAATGGTGTTAATATTTTTTATTTATGCGACCTCTTGTTTTCTCAATAAATAATAAACGGCAATAATTCAAAATTAAAAAAAATAATAATAACTTTATTAATCGTTAAATGAAATAAAAGTCATCTCTTTTCAACAAATTTCAAGCAAAATCATAAAATGCTTCTTAAGGAGATGAGCCTCTACTCAAAGTGAAAATCAATCGACATTTTTTGCAGAAATATTGAACAAAAATAATATATTATAATTATTAAGGGGTGCCTCAGGGTAGTGTGCTTGGATATTCCTATTCCTGATATATCTAAACGAGCTTTGCAATTTAAATATGATAAATGCACATATATTATAAATATTTTCCTACGCTGATGATACTGCTGTCGTATTTAAGGGTAATTCCTGGGATACGGTAAAATTTTACGCAGAAGCTGGCATGAAACGCATTGCAACCTGGCTAAGACACAATATGCTTACACTAAATACCACTAAAACAAATTATATCTGGTTCAGTATACTAAATAAAAACCAACCTAATGAAAACTTTTCCATTAAAATACATGAATGTGATAATAGTAATGACTTAAATGACTGTAATTGTTCAAAAATTAATAAATTGACTAAAACGAAATACTTAGGAATTATCATTGACCAGAGATTGTGTTGGCACCCACATTAAGAACATGTAAGTAATAGAATTAGAAAATTGACATGGATATTTAGGACATTAAGGCATGTTGTACCAAAAACAGAACCCAATAAACTTATCAATCAAATATATACTGCTCTGGTAGAATCTATAATAGCGTATTGCATACCGGTGTGGGGTGGTACCGATAAAACAAAATGTATTAACATTGAAAGAGCACAAAGGGCCTTAATTAAGACTATTTTCTTTAAAAAAGTAAGATACCCCACAGAAACCCTGTATCAAATTAGTGGCCTCCTATCCGTTACAAAATTATACATTAAAAATATCATACTATTTAAACATAAATTACTAAACTACGACAAGAAGTTACAATCTAAAAGAAGAAAAGACACAGTTTGCCAGATCCCACAAACTCAAACAAGTTTCGCAGCATGCAGTTTAATAAACGGCCAGCACAGCTATACAACTATCTAAACAGAAAATTTTATATATATAGCAATTTTTATTCGGAATGCAAACACAAATAGATGTATGGTTGAAATCTTTAAACTATGAGGAATGCGAACAAATATTGAAACCTAAACTATGACATACATTCATGACATTACACACAACGCACGCAAACTCACACACACATACACTCTCGCACAAACTCTCACACACACATACACTCTCACACAAACACACACACACACACGCACGCTCACAATCGTGCGTGGGGTTTTTTATGTATACCTACTATTTAAAAAAAATATTATTGTCATTACATTAAACAGAATTAATATTGTATAATTTTTATTTTTAGGTCAATTGTATTTGTAAATTCATCTATTTAATAATATTGCCTCTAAACTTTCACTCGTAAAAAAGTTTAGAATAATAGATAAAAGTTTACATATTTAAGTTTACAGAATTAATAAGTTACATCATGTTGTTTTACGAGCTAAAATTTGCCATTTATGTATTCACATAATTTCATTATTATTATTTATTCATGTTGATATAGATATAACTTTATATTTTAAAATAATGAAGGAAGAGCGGGACCCTCTAACACAGTCATTCTGAGCTAAACAGAGGGCCCCAGATGATAACCCTGTAAACCTTGGTTTTAAATGAAAATAAAGTTATTATTGTTATTATTATTATTATTATTATTATTATTAATATAATTGAAAAATAAATTAATGTTAGACACCCTTATGAAAAAATTGCTATGAAAATATTTTACGTAGTTCAAATATTTTTTAATTTGCCCTCAAATGAAGCCAAGAAAAAAAAGAGAGAAATCTTTGGCAAGCAATTCCGATAAATAAGAATTTTTTATTATGCTGGTTTTATACCAAGCATGCGATATCATAACAGTCTTGAGTTGATTGAAACGATTTAAATTTCAAGTGATTTAATTTATTCATAATTCTGTAAATGCGTGGGTCAACTCGGTTTTTTTTTTTTTTTTTTGTTCCCCTCCGCGGGAAGGGCAGGAGGATAAAAATGCTCTGACGCATACTCTGGCGCGATTCCAAAATTATGTGGGACTCGTCCCGACGCCTACCAGAACCATACCCACTAAAAACCCCCTGTCGGCTCGTGCATTTTTGCCACTCAGCCTTCATCGGAGCGACGGCCAATTGGAGAAAGAGGCCGCGCTAGCGGGGCCCTTAAGGGGTCACCCGCTGGGATTTACATAGCACTGAAGGTGCTCAAAAATTAAAAGTAAAATAAAAACATTAAAAATGAAAAGTAAGTAATGAAACATTAAAAATTGAAAATTAAATTTGCATTAATTCGGATTTACGTTAGAATTAGAATTTGCGGCCTGAAGGGCCTCGAGATCTACGGTTATCTTCGAACGTTCGCTTGTGTGCGCGTTTCTCGGTCTAGCGATTTTGTATGCCGAATCTAGGACAGGAGCAGTATATGAGACTGATTTTCGAACAAGAGGATTGGCATGGGATTCGGCGCGTTTGAAGAACGATTCTGAGAGTGTTTTTAGATACTGTTGTACTGTAGGCAGTTCAAGATCTCTGTGCAGGTCCGCGTTGCGCACGTACCAAGGTGCGTTTGTGGCCCTGCGGCAGAAGAGGTTTTGAACTACCTGCAGTTTGTGCAGGACGGAGGGTTTGGCGTGAGCAAAGACTGGCGAAGCATATGACATGACTGGTCTAACGCAGACCTTATAAAGCGTACGTTTGTTTCTGAAGGACATTTTACTTTTTCTACCTAACATACTGTAAAGCCGGCCTAGGTAAAAACGTGCGAGTTTCGTTACTCTATCGACGTGAGGATTGAATGAAAGCGTCTGGTCTAATATGACGCCTAAATATTTGGTACTGCGCTTCCAGGGGATGGGAGTGCCTTGCATTCTCAATTGGAGATTGTCGGGGATACGACTGCGTCTGTAGTCGAAGTAAACCGCAGAGCTCTTCTCTGGGTTCACATCGATACGCCATTTTTTAAACCAAGCACCGAGGGTGTTAATAGCCTTTTGAAGTCTGGTGACGAGACCCGAGGCTCTGCGGCCTTTGGTGTAAAGGGCAGTGTCGTCGGCAAACAGAGCGAGTTCGACGACTTTAGCTGGGATGGGAATGTCGTTAGTGTATACGGTATACAAAAGAGGGGCGAGGACTGAGCCTTGAGGGACTCCAGCCTTTATGGGACGAGGCGCGGAGAGCGTGCCTTCATGTTTGAAACGAAACGTGCGGTCTTTGAGAAACGACGCGATTATCCTAACTAGGCGAGCCGGTAAGCCTATTTTATAGAGTTTATAAACGAGACCGCTGTGCCAGACTTTGTCGAAAGCCTTGGCTACGTCAAAGAAAACTGCGATCGTTTTCTTTCGTTTCGGATAGAAGCCGTCGAGTATGTACTCGACGATTCGATGGACTTGCTGAGGGCAGGAGTGCTTAGCGCGAAAGCCGAACTGGTGGGGAATTATGAGAGGATCGCCGTCTGTTGGAAACAGATGGTTCCGCATTCGAGAGAGTATGACTCTCTCGAGAAGTTTAGACATTGCCTTGAGGAGGCTGATGGGTCTGTGATTAGCCGGGACGTTCAGAGGTTTGCCCGGCTTGGGAATGCCTATGACTGTCGCTTCTTTCCAAGCTTTTGGAAAGTAGCTAAGGTCGAAGCAGGCATTGAAAATGATAGCTAACAAGGTAAGCACCTGTTGAGGCAGGTGCTTAAGTGCGTGGTTGGAAATACCATCCGCACCCGGAGCCTTTCTGGACTTTTGACTTTTGATGTGAAGCGAGATTTCATCATTAGAGACTGTGACGGGGTCGGCGGTGATGGGGAGAGAGTTTCTACGGAGGACTTCGGCCTCCACCGCTTTGATGTGATTGGGATTCGCGGGTTGCGTGCTGGGCGAGCATTGAGACGCAACGCTGTCAGCGAAGCATTCGGCTTTCTCTTCGTCTTCGAAGGCGATAGAGCCATCGGGACGAGTGAGAGGAGGGACGTGAGAGGCGGCGTCTACGCGTAAGGCTCGGGCCATTCGATAATACGCTTGGTGGGACGGGGAGATATTCGCCATGAGATCGTTCATCTGGGCGTCTCGAAGTTCCGCGAGGCGAGATCTAACTTTGCGTTGTAGCTGATTCGCAGCTGTTCTATAGGCGGGCGTGGGATATTTCTTGGCTCTCCGGAGAGCCGCGTTCTTAGCTTTAATAAGATTGCTAATGGCTAAGGGAAGCGTGGGTTTGCCTTTCTTAGCAACCTTTTCGTTTACACTGATGGCTGAGTTGATAGCATCAGTGAGAGAATTTACTAACGAATCTATTTTATCCGGGCTATCTAATTGATCGGGCGAGATCGCGAGCGGAGAGTTTGGGGCCTCTAAGGCAGAAACTATCGTATTTTTAAACCCTTTCCAGTCGGTAAAGGTCTTAGGAGAAGTGACGTTAACTTTAGGCGGTCCTAGCACGAGGGAGACGGGGCGGTGGTCAGAACCTAGGTCATCGAGCGGTTCGATAGACCTGAAGTCGAGGTTGATATGCTTGACGATTGCAAAGTCGAGGATGTCCGGAGAGTGGTTCGGGTTGTCGGGATAGTGAGTGGGAGTGATAGGGGAGACGACGTCTAAGTCGAGTAAGTTGGTGATGTCGAGGAGAGCTATACCGCTTTGGTTGGTTGATAGGCACGTCCAGTCAGTATGTTTGGAGTTAAAGTCTCCGAACATAATGACTGAACGGCCGAGGGCGAGAATGGTCTCAAAGTCGCTGCGGATAGGTTTGGTGCCACAAGGTATGTAGACTGAAGCTATGATGATGGTCGGATGACCAGTCATAGCCAATCTACACACGGTGGCTTCCATGTTAAGGAGAGGAGGGGTAGGGAGAGGACAGCAATGGAATCCTCTTTTGTAGTAGATAGCAGTGCCGCCGAAACCGTCGCAGTTAGGCCTATCGTTACGTGTGAACGCGTATTTAGGAATCGCGAATCCCCTGGAGCGATTAGGAGTGAGCCATGTCTCCTGGAGAAGAAAAAGATCTGGGTCGTTGTTCTGAAGGAACAGTTTAATCTCGGGAAGGTTAGAGCTAAGGCTACGAGCGTTAAAAGATACTAGGGATAAGCCCTTAGGTTTAATATGACTGGTCGCGAGATTCGCGGGTCTAGAATTTATTTATTTAAAATTTACAAAAATAAAAGAATTTACAACGAACTTAGGAGCGAGTGATGCTCGGCTAACGCGAATAAACGCTCTTGAGGAGAGCGGGCGGCTCGCAGTTTGCGTGCGAGTACGGAAATTTCGTTAATGTCGACGTTTTGGATGACGTCGAACACGGTCTTCATGTCCTCAGCCAACGACGACTGAGGGGAAGATGACAACGCGGGACGCGGCCCTACGGGAGCTACGGGAGCTGGGATGGGTCGGGAAGGTGCAGGCGGGACGGCCGGACGCTGCCTCCAAGACAGAGCCGGAGTAGGCGTCGGCTGAACGGGCTTTGCTTCCGGGGGACCCCGGTTGCGCAGCGGCGGGAAGTTAGCAGGAGTGAGTGGCGGCGCCGGTTTAGGCGCGACCCTCTTGGTGGTGGAGCGCGGAGCGCGCGGGCAACCCCTGTAGTTAGCTGTGTGGCCGGACTGGCCGCACAGCACACAGGCAGGGGGGGAAGTGGATTCGGGAGTGCGAGTGCACTCCTTAGTGAAGTGAGGATCCAGGCACTTTACGCACCTGGGGGGAGCTGAACAGTTAGCCGCTGCGTGGCCATATAGCTGGCAGCGGTGGCACTGCCCAGGGTGACCACGGGGGTTGGGACGCTCGACGGAGATGTTCGAGAGTCCGCAGATTGTGCGAGCCTCTTTGAAAATCTCCTTCGAGTTGGGAGTATTGGACAGGATTACTAGCGCTAACGGAAAACGCCTACCGCGGTTGGAGTGCATCTTGTGCACTGCTGTGACCGGGAAACCCTGGGACTTAAGGTCCTCGAGAATATCTTCGTTGCTGAGTTCGAACGGGACGCCCCGTAGTACTGCGCGGATCTTACGCTCCTCCGGGAGGGCGTAGGTGTGATACGCGATTTGGTTTAATCCGAGTAACCTGGTAAACGCGCGGAAGTCGTCGACGGTCACTACTTGAATCTTGATTGTATCGCCAGCGTTGGCGGCTTTTAAGTAATTAATTTTGTGCACTTTGCACAAGTTTGAAACCGCGGTCCAGCGCGCTTTTTCACGCAGGAAGACGGGCGGAGGGAGCTGAGGCTTCGGCGGGACGGGAGCGCAGCGCGTCGCTGGCTTCGATGTGACCGACGGAGACGCGGTTACTACGAGCGATTTTAACGGCGCGGGGGCTGGTGTTGAAGACACCGGGGAGGGCTCGGGTATTGAAGATACCGAAGCTTTCTTAGAGCGCTTCTTGGAGCGCTTGGCGACGAGTTGAAACGCGGGCTCAGGAGAGCCGGTTAAGGTGACGGCATCTGACGACGTATCAGACGCGGGTTCGGAGTCGCTCCCGGGAGCGGTACGCTTACGACGCGACGCGTGAGAGGATGCGACCGATTCGCAGTCCATCTCGGACGAGGCGGGAGACGCGGGAGAGCTTAAGACCTGAGGGGTCTCGACGTTGGAGGCCTGAAGGGCCGGGGTTGAGGCCTGAGGGGCCGGGGTTGTGGCCTGAGGGGCCGGGGACGCGATAGATGCCTGTAAGGCCTGCGTTATTACGTCATCTGATAAGTTGGCGCCGGACGCAACAAGCGCCTGGGCGAACGACCTAAGAACGCTTACAAGGTCCATTGGAGGGCTTGAATATGTAATATATAAATATATAATGTATGCCTAGGTCCCCTAGCAAACCTAGCACCTAATTAAATAACAAATGCCTAGAGTTCCTAAATAAAAACCTAGCAACCCTAGCGGCAAACCTCCCTACCAGCGGTAGGGGGGCTGGGAGAGAATAACTTAAAACTAACCGTAGTATGCGGAAGGCCACTACCTAGAAACCTAAAAAAAGGGTGCGCAGGTAAAGAGTTGACCGCGTTAGGGTCAACCTTTACCGACAGAAAGGACAAATACACACGAAAAAATAAATATGAAAATAGGAGAAAAATAAATAAAATAGAGAAGAGAAATAAATAAAAATAAAAAGGACTGGTTCAGTACAAATTCGTTGTCACCGTTAAGTATCCTTTGCACTGAAACCAGACTACTTACGCTGGGCACAACACTGCACTCAGCACAAGCACAACACTACTTAGCACAGCACTTTGAAGACTAAGGGGCTTAGTCGCAAAGAAAAATACGCACTTCGATAGCACTCAGAGGGAGTAGAAAGAACCTTGAAAACCGTAGCACGGAACCAACACGCTAAACCGTGACGTCAGTAGACTGAGCGCCACGGAGTATCGGGAAGGGACCAAACAACGGAGAACGGGGTCTTGCACGTCCGCACTGGGCGGCGATCGCAGCGAGAATGTACGGAATGTATGTAACGGAACGAGACTAGATAAACATAGAGATAAGAATAAATATATTTTTTCTTTATCAATACAAACTAAATTCGTGAAACAATATCATTTAAACGTTCAACACCCAAACCCAAATCTGTTGAAGACAAAATTTTATACCAGGAAAAACGCACGGTAAGTAAATTATTCGTTTATATTTAACATCATACAAAACATTTCCATCCTAAATACTTAAAAAAAATCTATTTAATATCCAAAGACATCACGTACTCCAAAAACATTCTACATAAGTTCCTTCACATGATTATTCAAAGCAACTTATATGAAAAATACAAACCCACTTATATCAAAATCGTCTTTATTCCTTACACAATAAAAGCCACACCTTCACTTGACACGCTTGTTGTACGTAAAGGATTCAGAACTTTGTATATTATAATCGTATGTAATAATACATAATTCATGGTCTTAAGTCGTTGTACTGTACAATAGGAGCATTGTGAACAAAGTCAGGGGTTATAGTTATGCGTCCGCTTTTGTAGGAACAGCGAGGTCGTTGCGTTGAGTACCTATTTAATGTGACAGGAATAAGTATTCATGTATTTTAATGTGGACCTCGAGGAGATATTTAGAGAAATTTAACACAAGAAATGTGTACTAATACTACAGGAATAATTATGTATAATAATTCTTTTAACTTTAACAATTAGGCCAAATTGTTTGCGCTACAAACTTTTAATTCGGAAATGGAAAAAAAAGTTCAGAGGAAGTCGGCTGTTTCAGAGTATTAACGGTAACAAATAAAAAGATTATTCAGTACAAAATTACTGTTATTAGTAGAAAGTTACTTAGGCATCTTCAGAAAAGAAAAACACAATAGCATTATTACTTTTACATGAGGCACCAGATCTGCTGATGGTAAGTGTCATCCGAGCCCATGGACATACCTTTCTACAAGCCTATGCTTCATCTTTTTCATAATAATGTCCAAAGATTTGCCCTGTTTCGGTTCCGCGTGGAGTTTATTGTAGTTTATTGTTACTTCATCCTGTAACAGGGATAACCAATTTAAAATTAAAAATCCCCTACTGAAGGCAAATGGCACGTACGAGCACATTTTGAATGACTAAACACATTTCATTCAAAGACGCCTGAATTAATTTCGGTTCATACAGGCACACACTTTTAACTTATAACAAGCTTCCTTTTGCGTTGATATATATCTATCCTTCAAGTTTAATTAGGGTTTTTAATATTAAATTAACTTGATTGTTCAAATGGGGACATAGAATGTGTACCCATTAAAAAAAAAAAATTGGTAAGGAGCTGTCTTCCAAGAAACACGTTTTCCTAGTTTGGAAGACAGAGATCATAATAAAGTTATTTTAGTATTATAAAATGTAGATTATGAAAACATAACACTACAGATAAATAATGGGAAATTATAAGTCAAGCCACAGATTTCTTTATTAGCCACGTGATCAACTTCTAATTTTATAACTAAGCCACGGGACAATGAGATAGCCTCTAACAAACTAATTCGTCTTTTTTGCAACGGCTTCTAAATATTTTATAGAAAGCGTAGTAGTTAAATTTGGGTTAGGTTCATGTAAGGCTGTATTTGTCGCATGCGCGAGCCGAGCGAGGGAAGCGAGCGTGGTGCGGCAGCACCCGGCGAAGCGCCATAATCGAAATTGGATGATAATTCAAAATTTTATAGCAAAAACATCATGCAACAACATATTTTTAGTGGTTAAGATAGTATCGTGCAGACGCTCGTAAATTGTGGCTGACTTAGGAATTTAGAAGGCAATGTAGATATTTAGAGGCGAATAATGCTATTAGAAAGAGGTCTGTTTAATTAGCACCCATATATAATAAATAAATAAATCCCCAAACAAACATACAAACTGTATGACCCCAAAGTAAGCATAGTTTTTATTATGGATGACCATACAGCGCACTGGGGGCAGTGCAGAATAAACCAAGACCCCAAAAACTAAGATGCTGTGTTTGTCAAACAAATAAAAGCCCCGACCAGGACTCAAACCTGGGACCTCCGTCGTATGGGGCTGGGCTACTAACCACTACGCCGCTCGACTATCGGGTTTTCCTTGGTTTGCGTGGAATGAGGTATATACTCACAGACAGCTAATATTATAACCAATTTTCTTTTTCTTCTAAGTAGTCCTCTTTACACTAAGTACATTCTGTGCTAGGCTGAGAGACAGTAAAAAAATACCAAACAGTCTTTGAAAAGAGAAGCTATAAGATTTAAAAAAATCCACTTTACCCGATTTCCTCTCTCACCTTAGCTGACTGTATCAACTTAGCCACTTCTACTTTAGTCTTCCCCTTCACGGTCTGTCCGTTGACCCCGATGATCTCGTCGCCGCTCTGCAGGGTACCGTCTTTTGATGCCGGCGTATTGTCGAATATCTGAAGAAGAAGAATTATAAACTCAATATGTTACTTTAAACATAGGCTAACCAGTTTTTTTACAATTAACTACAAAAAATAGCGGCTTAACATAGCCAACTAACAATTCTATAAGTTAATAGGAATTTATATTAAAGTTAATGAAAATAATGTTTACGAGTTAAGCGTTTCAACTTAAGGACAGTTGCAACGCTGTTCTTCCGTTGACACCGAAGATGGGGGAAAGTCATTGCGTTCAATTATAATTGAGTAAAATGAGAGACTAAATAAATAGTATATAACGTAAAAGTGCTTTGTACATTTTGTGTTAGTAAATTAGTTTTATCAATTATATATTGTATTTATATTAAATTCCAATGTATTATACATATAAGTTTAAGTGTTAGTTTTGAAAAGAGGACGCAAGACAAGTATTAAGGTAACGCCACACAGAGTTACTAAATTGTGAATTTTTTTTTGTTCCCCGTTTGGGCAGGAGGCAAAAAATGCATTTCCGCATGCCTCTCGCGCGCGTTACAAGGCATCCGGGACTAGCTCCTAATGAGCACTACCCACTAAAAAACCCCTGTCGGCTCGTGCAATTTTTTGCCACTCAGCCATCTGAGCGACGGCCAATTGGAGAAAGAGGCCGCGCTAGCGGGGCCGAGAAGGGGTCACCCGCTGGGATTACATAGCACTGAAGGTGCTCATAGCACTGAAGGTGCTCAAAATGAAAAGTATATAATAAAAAATAAAACAAAATTAAAAATTGCAAAATAAAATTCAATTAATTCGGATTTACGTTAGAATTAGAATTTACGTTAGAATTAAAATTTGCGGCCAGAAGGGCTTCGAGATCGGCTGACAGTCTGGTGGAAGAGTACGCTTGCGCATTCCTAGGCCTAGCGACTTTGAACTTCGAATCTAAGACAGGAGTAGTATATGAGACTGAATCACGAACTAGAGGATTGGGATGGGTTCCGGAGCGTTTGAAAAACGCTTCAGAGAGTGTTTTGAGGCGTTGTTGTACTGTAGGCAGTTCAAGATCTCTTTGCAAGTCCGCGTTACGCACGTACCACGGTGGCCCTGCGGCAAAAGAGGTTTTGAACTACCTGCAGTTTGTGTAGGAGGGAGGGTTTGGCGTGGGCAAAGATTGGCGAGGCATATGTCATGACGGGTCTAACGCAGACCTTGTAAAGTGTACGTTTGTTTCTGAAAGACATTTTACTTTTTCTACCTAACATGCTATTTAGGCGGCCTAAGTAGTGACGGGCGAGTTTCAAAATTCTATCGACGTGTGGCTTGAAAGAAAGCGTCGGATCTAATGTGACGCCTAAGTATTTAGTACTGCGCTTCCAGGGGATGGGAATGCCTAACATTCGAACGTGGGGATCGCCAGCGGGACGACGGCGTTTGTGGTCGAAGCGCATCGCAGAACTCTTTTCAGGGTTCACCAAGGGCGTTTACGACCTTTTGGAGTCTGGTTACAAGGTGCGGAACACTGTGGCCTTTGGTATAGAGTGCGGTGTCATCGGCAATGAGGACGAGTTCGACGCCTTTCGGCGGAATGGGAATATCGGTGTACACGGTGTACAACAGAGGGGCGAAGACTGAGCCTTGAGGGACTCCAGCCTTTATGGGACGAGGCGCGGAAAGCGTGCCTTCATGTTTAAATCGAAACGTACGGTCTTTGAGAAACGACGCTATTAAACTGACTAGACGATCCGGTAAGCCTTTTGTAGAGTTTATAAACGAGACCGCTGTGCCAGACTTTGTCGAAAGACTTGGCTACGTCAAAGAAAACCGCGACTGTTTTATAACGACGCGGATAGAAACCGTGAAGTATGTACTCGAAGATTCGATGGACTTGCTGAGGACAGGAGTGCTTAGCGCGAAAGCCAAACTGATGGGGAATAATGAGAGGATCGCCATCCGTTGGAAACAGATGGTTCCGCATTCGAGAGAGTATGACTCTCTCGACAAGTTTAGACATTGCCTTGAGGAGGCTGATGGGTCTGTGATTAGCCGGGATATTCAGAGGTTTACCCGGCTTGGGAATGCCTATGACTGTTGCTTCTTTCCAAGCTTTTGGAAAGTAGCTATGGTCGAAGCAGGCATTGAAAATTATAGCTAACAAGGTAAGCCCCTGTTGAGGCAGGTGCTTAAGTGCGTGGTTGGAAATTCCATCCGCACCCGGAGCCTTTTTGGACTTTTAATTTCTAATGAGAAGCGAGATTTCGTCATTAGAGACTGTGACGGGGTCGGCGGTGATGGGGAGAGAGTCTCTGCGAAGGACTTCGTCCTCCACCGCCTGGATGTGTGTTAGGCGGTCCTAGCACGAGGGAGACGGGGCGGTGGTCAGAGCCTAGGTTATCGAGCGGTTCAATAGACCTGAGGTCGAGGTTGATTCGCTTGACAATTGCAAAATCGAGGATGTCAGGAGAGTGGTTTGGGTTGTCGGGATAGTGAGTGGGAGTGATGGGAGAAATGACATCTAAGTCGAGTGAGTTTGTGATGTCGAGGAGAGCGATACTGCTGGTGTTGGTTGATAGGCACGTCCAGTCAGTATGTTTGGAGTTAAAGTCTCCGAACATAAGGACTGAATGGCCGAGGGCGAGAATGGCCTCAAAGTCACTGCGGATTGGTCTGGTGTCACTAGGTATGTAGATTGAAGCTATGATGATGGTCGGATGACCAGTCATAGCCAATCTACACACAATAGCTTCCATGTTGAGGAGAGGAGGGGTAGGGAGAGGACTGCAATGGAATCCTCTTTTGTAATAAATAGCAGTGCCGCCGAAACCGTCAGAGTTGAGATAAAATAACTAATGCTAACGGAAAACGTTTTCGAGCTCAAACGGGATGCCCCGTAATACTGCGCGGATCTTACGCTCCTCTGGGATGGCGTAAGTATGGTACGCGATTTGTTTAAGCGAGAGTAAACGAGTTAACGAGTAAACGCGCGGAAGTCGGCGATAGTCGCGACTTGGATTTTAATAGTATCGCCTGCGTTATTTGCCTTGAGATAATTGATTTTGTGCTCTTTGCACAAGTTAAAAACCGCGGTACAGCGCGTTTTCTCGCGAAGGAAGACGGGTGGAGGAAGCTGAGGCTTAGGTGGGACGGGAACGCTGGAACGGGAAGCTCCGTCCAAGCCAGCAACGCGCTGGCTTGGACGGAGCTGACATATTCGCGGTCACTAGTAGTGACATTAACGGCGCGGGGGCGGCTGTTGAAGACACCGGGGTGGGCTCGGGTGTTGAAGACACCGTTGCTTTCTTCGGACGCTTCTTAGAGCGTTTCGCGACTAATTGAAACGCAGGCTCAGGAGAGCCGGTTAAAGTAGCGGCGCCCGACGACGTTCGGACGCGGAGTCGGAATCGGAGTCGCTCCCGGGAGCGGTACGCTTACGCCGCGAGATGACGCGCAGTCCATATCGGATGGAATGGGAGACGCGGGAGGGCTGGTAAAGACCTGAGGGGTCTGGGAGTTGGTGGCCTGAGGGGCCGGGGAAGCATTGAGCGCAGATAAGGCCTGCGTGGATACCTCGTCAGAGATTGAGACGCCCGACGCGGCTAGCGCCTGGGCGAACGCTTTCGCGAAGTTAATTACGCTTTGCGAATCCGTGGGAGGGGTTGGTATGAATACTAAGGAATGTATATTTAAGTATATAAAAGATGCCTAGAGTTCCCTAAAATATGCCTAGCGAACCCTAGTGGCTAACCTCCCTACCTGCAGTAGGGGGGCTGGGGAAAATAACTTAAAACTAACCGTTGTTCGCCGAAGGCCACTACCTAGAAACCTAAAAAAAAGGGTAAGGGTAAGGGTAAAGGGTAAAAAAAGAGTTGACCGCGTTAGGGTCAACCTTTACCGACAGAAAGGACAAATACACACGAAAATACACAGATATGATAAAAATAAATATGAAAATAGGAAAAAAGTAAATTAAAATAGAGAAGAGAAATAAAATAAAAATAAAAGGACTGGTTCAGTACAAATTCGTTGTCACCGTTAAGTATCCTTTGTACTGAAACCAGACTACTTACGCTGGGCACAACACTGCACTCAGCACAAGCACAACACAACTTAGCACAGCACTTTGAAGACTAAGGGGCCTAGTCACAAAGAAAAATCACACTTCGATAGCACTCAGAGGGAGTAGAAAAACCTTGAAAACCGTAGAACGGAACCAACACGCTACACTGTGACGTCAGTAGACTGAGCGACACGGAATATCGGGAAGGGACCGATCAACGAAGAACGGGGTCTTGCACGTCCATACCGGGCGGCGATCGGAGCGAGAATGTGAAAATTGTGAATGTAATAAAAACGTTTTATATACGCATTTGAATCTAGATTTTGAGCCACACTCTCTAAAAGGCGGGGCAATATTGTTCCAACATGTTGTAGCACAGTATTTGAAAGTGCCGGTACGGTGTACAGAAACCGATGTTTGGTGTTCAGGTATGGCGAGGGGGGGGGGGGGGCGAGTGCATGACGCTACTGTATTTTCATTCCGCGAAGATCACTAGGAAACTTTTGAAAAAGATACGACGGATTTTTTGTGGAGATAACATTAAATAACTGACAGCATAGGAAAATATTTGGAGCAAACTCACAGACCTAAGAAACCATTTCAGAGGTATGTTTGAAAGTTTGTCAACCCGCAGTTGGCAGGCGTGGGGAAACCACCCCTTAGTTGGGTAAGCCTGTTATCCCTCCAGTGCGATTATTAAGGCTGTCGCGATGAACAACTATAGTTCAGCCGTTACAAACGTGCGAACTGAGGCATAAATCATTTTTATCAGATCTCTCGGTCACACTTATAGGCATATTGGAACTTTCGCTCGCACTTCTAGTGGAAAGGGGTTACACACAGTAACCCCTCCCCATCCCTTTGACGTAATGTTTTATGACTCAGTTCGCACGTTTGTAATGGCTCAACTTTAATAAAGTTTCAAACCCATGTACATATATAAAAAATTCTGTTAAATTAGGGTAATTTAAAAAAAAATTATTATAGTTACATTGTTTTGTTACCTACCTGTACAATATAAAGACAAGGGCACAACGGAGCTCCCCCTCCAATGCTGATGCCTATTAAGTTCTTCTCATCCTTGTTTAATGCCACACTGCCTGACGTCACCATCATACCCCTGAGAACGAAAAATACGAAGGGGTTGGTTTTTAAGGGGTCAATTCAAAATATAAGGTCACAAACATCTTATATTGAAATTAGGTGAGACTGAAAAGGCTTTAAGTATTTTTCTTTTTGTAGTAAGGTAATGCTGCTCTTTTTTCATAACAGATCAAAGGCTTATAATTTTTTAATTTAGGTTATTTTAGAGTTTCGCATAAACATACAAATTCGCAAAACTTATTCTTGTTTTTGTTTGCGACAAAGACTTTATTATAACAACAAAAATAAATCCCCAGACAAAGACACTAATGTAAGCTGAGCGACTATACAGAGAGCTGGGGGGAAACCCAGACTAAACATACATATATAAATAAATACATCCATGACCCGGCAACAAACATCTGTGTTCATCACACAAACGAATGCTCCGACCAGAACTCGAACCTGGGACCTCCGGCGTAAGAAACAGGGCTACAACCCAGTACGCCTCTTGGCCGTCATTTTTTAATATAAAACTCTAGAAGGAAAACTTAAAAATGTTATACTTAAAAATATTCCACATAATTCACTATTATTAATGATAACATACCTCAGTAACTAGCTTTCTAATATCACACGCTAATTCTAAATAATTAATGTAAGTAGTGATTAATACTTAATTACAAAACTACAAATTGTTGTTACTAATCAATAAAATTACATTAACATTGGATTCTTATCCTATAATCGATTTGAAACTTTATTAACTCAAACAGCCGCACTTTGCTTAGCGATTTTAAACATTATCTGTAAAGCGTCTAAGTCTAGATTTGCTTACCGAAATCTAAAATTAGGACCGACTTATGATTTCTTAAGCCCTCCACAAGAATGCGCTCTGTTACAGATACTTCGTTTCGGCCCTTACGTCAGAGTAGAAGCTTGGACATCAACACCCGTACTCTTAGTTTACTCGAGATTTCCTCCAGTCAACCTTGGCTGAGGAAGTTTTAAGGAATATCTCAAATGTCACTTGGAATTGGGATTCCTAGCCGTTAACTCGACCTTTCCCCCAGCGAGGTTGAGTGGAGTAGTGACGTCATTTTTCTGTTATAAGGTTGGCTGCAATTTATGTTGGTTAAGTTCATCTAAGGCCAGCTTTCATTGTCAAATGAACAGTCAGCAGACTTACTCTTAAAAAACTTTTTAATTCTAATTCTACGAGCCCCAATGCAAAGAGTTTGTCCAGTCACACATTGCAAAGGTTGCCTGTTTTCACCGAAACTACATTTTCATAAAACAGGCCTTTAAAAAAGAATCCATCTTATGAGGGTGGATTGAAAAGTTCGCGGCGTAACATAGATAGCGTTGTCATATTATTATTAAACTACCCTCATATGAAACCTAGACTTTTTGTCAGTCTCTGTGCAATTTTTCTCTGAGATACATGCGTAATTATTTATTTTATTGAACATTAAGTGAGAGTAAGTTTCTTAATCTTTTGAAAATGGATAGTTTAGAGCACCGTGCCGTGATCAAATATCTCCACAAGAAACACTTAACTCCATAGCAGATTCATGAAGATATGGTGGCTACTATAGGAACACCTGCTCCGTCGTATACAATGATAAAATAGTGAACAGCTGAATTTAAACGTGGACGAGAGAGCATCAAAGATGACCCCCGCTCTGAACGGCCTTCTACAGCTACGACTTCGGAAAACAATGTAAAAAAGATATGATCTCATAATGGGAGACAGAAGATTGGAGGTATCAGGGATAGCTGAAGCTATCTAGGCTAGGGATTTCATATGAATGTACACAAAACATGATCGTTACCGAATTAGGGTTCCACAAGGTGTCTGCAAGATGGGTTCCGCGGCTCCTTTCAGTTGAACAGAAACGAACTCGGCTCACGATTTCTAGACACTGTTTAGAGCTTTTTCAAGCTGATCCAAACGAATTTTTGGCAAGGTTTGTAACTACGGCCCAAACATGGGTTCATCACTATACTCATGAATCCAAACAACAATCCAAACAATGGAAGAGACCCGGATCTCCGACCACCAAGAAAGCCTAGGTGTGTTTTTCAGCAAACAAGGCAATGGCATCGGTTTTCTGGGATTCTAAGGGTTTCATCTTGGTTGATTACTTAGAAAGAAGTGAAACTATAAATTCTGCATACTACTGTACACTATTACGTCGTTTACGCGCAGAAATAAAGTCTAAAAGACCAGGATTGTTGACCAAGAAAGTTTTGTTTTATCAGGACAAAGCTCGTGTTCACACATCTGCAGAATCGATGGCTCAAATAGTGAATTGTGGCCTCAAATTGCTTTTTCATCCCCCTTATTCACCTGACTTGGCACCTCCTAACTTCCACCTATTTCCAAAACTGAAAAAACACTTAGGTGGAATGAAATTTTCTACCAATGAGGAGGTCAAAGTGGCCGTAGATGCCTTTTTTGAAGACCTTGAGGAGACCTTCTATTTAAATGAGATCTAGGCTTTGGAGGACCGCTGGACTAAGTGCTGTGACCTAGGAGGAGAGTAAAAAATTAAACATAAAAAATTGCACTATTCCTGTGTTTTCTTATTTAGGCCGCGAACTTTTCAATCCACCCTCGTATTGTTGTTAATCACGCACTTTCAAGGAAAATCTTTTACTAAAATATGTATTTATGGGCTCTTTCATTTAACGACCAAGTCAAAACAGTTCGTATAGTTCTTAATCGATGCAAAAGAGTTCGTCCATGTCTCTACTCTACCTGTTTTAATTGAAAAATGAGTAAAATTATATTTGAAAATAGAAATAATCTGTCACATGGTGCGTCACTGTCATTTCCAAATGTATAAAAACCAGAATTTCATCCAATTTTATCATAATTTTCAAACAAAATGGCTCGCGGAAAACCTATTGCCGACGAAGCACGAAAAATAATTATTCGCAGCCATAATAATGGAAATCTGCTTACCACATAGCCAAGTACTTATCCCTACCAAGACCGTCAGTTCAGGCCATCATCGAACGTCACAGGAAATATGGCACGGTTGAATGTTTGAAGAAACCTGGTCGGCCGAGAATCACAAGCGAAGCTGAAAATGGAGTTTTAATGAAAATCATCAACGCAGGAGAACTTACCTTGAAGTGGAGAGAGATGATTCACAAAGATGTATCTGTCGGTACCTGCAAGAGGGTCGTTAAGCGATTGCGCTATGGAGTTTATTCTGCTAAAGAGGAACCTTTAGTAGTAGTGTTATAGTAGTAAGTAACCTAACAACTCTCCAAAAAAAGGAAAGGCTGAAATTCTCTAAAGATCGTGAAAATTTGTCTGCAGACCCGTGGTGGCGTGAAATTATATGGAGTGATGAATCTAAATTTTAGGTGACGATCGGTGATGTACGGTAAAAAGTTATCAGAAATAAAGATGAAGCATTCCATACCGATTGTATCAAAATGAAAGTGAAGTTTCCTGAATCGGTAATGATATGGGGCTACATGTCAGCACAATGTCTGGGTTGTCTACATTTTGTAGAAAGAACTGTTAATGTAGCAGAGTACCAAAACATTCTGGAAACAAGTCTCGTGCCCTCGATTCCAACGTTGAAACATCGTAATGCCTACACCTTTCAACAAGATGGCAACACAACTAAGGCATGACAACTAAGGCTTGGTTTAATCGGAATCAGATCCATACAATGGAGTGGCCGTCAAGTAGTCCAGATTTGTCACCGATTGAGACCCTATGGTGGAAATGAAGAAAATGCTGCGCAAATATCCAGCAAGGTCTAAAAGCAATATAAAGGAAAAAAATTAAATCTGTCTAGGGCTCGATAACTACACAACAATGTGAAGAATTGGTAGCAACGATGCCACGAAGAATAAAGGCCGTGATGCTAAAGGTGACGTCATTGAGTGGTAGACGAAATATTTTGTGCCGTTGAGTGCGATGGACGAAGTTTATTGCGTGGATGGTTCCCCAAGAATTTAATATATTTTATTTAAATAGGGAAATATTGTGTTACTCTTTTTAAGTGAAAAAAAAATATTCAAAACCACTGATCTGAAATTTTACTTCGAATATTAGACACTTGTAATATTTGGCCCTAAACGAACTCTTCTTCATTAGGGCTCGTATACCAATCCAAGTTCAAATATAATTTAAACATCACGTGACTTTTGTAACTAAATTGTGACTAAATTTTGTAAGTAAACATTTGATTAAAATCGGGATTTTTTTCCGATTGCTTACTTGCGAGTGAAGTTGGTTACAATTTAACAATCAACAAACAATTCACACTC
This sequence comes from Marasmarcha lunaedactyla, assembly GCA_923062675.1. Lineage (NCBI taxonomy): Eukaryota > Metazoa > Arthropoda > Insecta > Lepidoptera > Pterophoridae > Marasmarcha > Marasmarcha lunaedactyla. The sequence goes on from OV281359.1 coordinate 18,646,893, forward strand.
AATATCACCGCAATTGACCTCTGTCAACTTTTGTCAACTCAAAAGTTGTGATTTGGCGTCTTTGGGTTAGCCAGTGTCAATTTCAATCTCATTTAGTATCATAACATTGCCATACATTAAAGAGACAATTGGCGCCAGTGTAGCACCCAAGAGTACGAAATATCAAAATCGAAACTGTTTTCGAGAGTAGGCCTGTAGTTGGCCGAGAGGAAAATTATCCAGTGTCAAAACACGTGAAAAAATTCAAGTATCTATCAGTCAACGAGGCCTGCAAACAATCTTTGACAAGAATTTGACAGCTCGAAAACGAACTACACAAGTCCTTAAATCGAGGACGACTTATCTAATAAACTTCTGAGAATACGGGTGTAAATGTGTTTTTTTTTCTCCCTTCCTTCACCGGAAAGACAGCCACTGCAAGACAAAGGCCTCTCCCAAGGATGTGCACGCCACTCTCTCTTGTGCGGCGCTCAAGTTTTCGAATTAGGATGAATGACGATGTCAAGGGTTTATGGACCGATAAAAATATCGAATAATTGAGTTTTGCGAAGATAAACAAAATTGTGGAAGCTTGCCGACAGCATAGTAAACGTGTGCAAGCTGTATTCTTATCAAGGGCAACGATAGGTAAATATGCCATTTATGATGTAACCAAAATTCCTGCGTTTTTGCCAGCCTCAGTAGCCAGCTAAAGCTCGCTTCAGAGTAGCACTTACCATAACCATCTTTCATCAGATGATAGATACTACAAAGTTTTCAAACTCAAGACTGAACCAGGCTTGAATTTTTTGTAAGTATAACTCAAGAACTTTTTGTAGCAAACATAACTAGAGAATATTTTACAGTGCCAGTGAATTACAATGAAAGAAAGTTGTTTAAATTTCATCGTAGGGTCGTCTAAGCGCATCACCACCACTCACCATTTATTTACATTATATAATATAAGAGTAAATTTTATATGACGTATCACCTTAGGTATATACAATGGGACCATTAGGGAGAATCAGCTTACTAATAACCTATGCAAAAGAAACAATTGATAACTAGGATGGTAAAACACACACCAAAACTAAGTTGGATATGAAACTAGCGTATTAGCCTACTGAGTTACTAATATCCACTCCATTTTCTATATATTTCTTACATCAAATCTTGGTGTTGAATCAGATATCGTTCCTTCCGGAGATCATTATAGACACACTCACTTGTTAAGTCCATAAAATCTGACAGATCCCTAAAAACACATGCTTGGCTGTATAAATATGTTACTCTTTGTCTTTAATTTAGTGACAAAAAAAACACCTACCCTTGTAATGGCGGTCTCTCCTGTTTTATGTCGGTCGGAATATTTATTAGAGAGCTAAAGATAATTAACATTATTAGACTTATAATTGAAAAAATTATTAACATAAATGATATAAAAGTTTTTAATATGTTACCTTTCTTCAACCAGAGGAACAAATAATTTAGATTTATCTTCCACTTGGCTATAAATAAATAAAAAAGTGAACGTTGTTTGTGTATAAAAGCAAATCTTTTTAATATCACCCTTATTAAACATTTTAAACTTACCCATCAGTGTTATTTTTATTTGCTCCGTCATATTGGGTGTTGCTAAATAATTATTAAAATCAAAACAAAAACCATTAAAAATAAACCTCATTCTTACTAATTTAGGTACATCTATCAACTATCAGATACTTAAACTATTTTATGTGCACTTAATTTATTCTTACTAATGATAGGGTGGGTATATTAATTCTTATACCACAGTTAAAGCCTTCACAGAACAAATTCTCCGACTTTAACAATAAACTACTAGGAAATCTAATTCAAATTACTTAATACTTATTCCGTTAATTGTAACATTATTTTACTGTATTCTTAGTCCTAAACTAAAAACCCAATAGAATTTAAAAAAAGGTTTGATTACATTTTATCTTCAAACATATGCGGTACCGGTGAGTGCAGTAAATATCTTGAATCGTTCACCGATAAAAACGGATTAGATGCTTGCCACATTGTAAATAGATATAATTCTTCACTATATTAACAAAAAATCAGAAAAGCACTTAGTAAGCACACACAATTGCGGTCAAACAAAACTTATCACTGAAAGGAAATAAACATAGATACGGGCTCAGTCGATAATTTCAATGTCATGTTATTTGGATACACTCAACTATAATATAGAAGAAATGTGTAACATACATTTTGTCCTCCTCGAAAAAGAAATCATCGTCGTATTCTTGCATCATTTTCGTAAATAAAATCAGAAAATTATTCCTGTTCAGTAAACGTCAAAATTGTTGGCGTTATTGATTTTTTTATGTTTTGAACTGCGCGCGCATCTATCTGATATAGGGTTGCCATACGTAAAATAATGTTAAATACTGACAATTAGTGTAATTTATTTACAAACTATTACAATTCCAGAATGTACATGTAGGTGTATTAAATAATTAATTATAACATAAAAATACGCTGCAAATAAAAAACTAAACCTAAACTAGAATCTATTGAAGGCAACGTAATTACGTATGTCAAACTGAAACAGCAAAAATATTGAAGGTTACAATTGTATATATATTTTTTTCTTTGGTTGTTACTACCTTTCTAGAACTTATGTTACTTATGCACTTGATGCGATAAATTGCTTGAAGTTTACATTATTTTTAATAATAATAATAAATTTCTTTATTGTAGCAACTTGGCCCACTTGTTAGAGTCTGTCAAGCGAGTCTAGTCCCATGAAAAAGGCGGTAAGTTCAAAAATCTTGAGGTGTCAACACTGATGTAACACGCTGAAAATTCTTGATATTGTAATAAAAAAAATTGTTGAGGATAAATAAAAGAAAAAGCATTTTAATGTAGGTATTTATTTGTCACTATCAGAACTTAGATCAGAATCAAGAAATTCAATGCCTTCATATGAAAAATCACTGTCAGTATCGTCATTACGTACTGAAATTATGAAGGGTTCCAACTCTGTTTTTGATATCCTGTCTCTTACTTTGTACTTATTTTCGACACTAATAGTGTGATCTGTGCATTTTTTCCAATCACTGGCTGTGACACTATTAAAACATTCCTTTATAAGATTCTCCATTTCTTTACCAGGAATTCCTAAATTTTTGCTGGCTATTTTTCTTTTAGCCAAACTCCATATCAGTTCAATTGCGTTCAGGTCACAGTGATATGGTGGAAGTGAATACGTCTGAATCTAAACCAAAACCGAAATGCTGATCACATCACTTTTAAAATACATAAAATTATACAATTGTGCTAAAAGTATCAACATGTTGTAGCCAACCTACTTGATGTTGAAACGATTTCATCCAAAAGTCGTCGTTTTTCCAATAACTCGCTGTCAATTTCATTCTTTACATGATTATGTTTATTAATCTTGTAAATAATAGGCTCCTGATACTGCTTTTAATAGGTTTCGGCATTATAAAATTAAAAATTCAACAAAAACAGGAATATTTCGAGGTTAACAACAGAATTTGTGACAATTTGTTTGACAGATAATAGTGTTGCCATTATAAGAAATCAGCAAAATGGTTGTGGACTAGACTCGCTTGACAGACTGTAGTTTACAAACTTATATATATATGTTAGTACAAAAACAATTAAAAATTTAGTTACATAATATGTCAATTAATTTCAATCTCAATAAACATATAAATTGTGTTAGTGATGTCATAAAAATTCTTAAATAGTCACAGTTAATCAAAAAATAAATTTAAGCAATTAATTACAAAATTAAGAAACGTTTCATTACAATGCAATAAAATTAAATTCAGTCATTAAAATACAATTAAAATACAATTAAATTGGAAGCAGCCGGATATGAATTTGAGATATAGTAACAGCATTTATTTTTCTGACAGCCCAGGAAACTGTATGCCTACAGGTAACTGGAAGTTCCACCCAATATTAACAAAAAATAATTTTAAACCTTATGAAAAGTGCATAAAGTCTGCTTTCTATTAAATTCAAAACTAAGAAATGGCGGTCTAGAGAAGGACCTACAGCCCTCGTCCTCGTCCCTCGTCATGGAATTAATACGTGACTACTTCTCTTGAATTCGATTTATTTATACCATAGTTATCATCCTAGACTAATAATAATATTATTTGTTTTTGTGTGTGTAGCTTTTGCAAATCAACTCCGACCTTCTCACTAGATTGGCACGCATTACAGATAGTAAGTAAAATGTTAAATAATACAGGTTGGCCGTAAAAGTGACGTCCAAAAATTTTTTTTAGTCGCCTCGTGTTGAGAGGTATCTGAATCACCCCTAAGACGTAGTCTTGATATTCGGCATATTCACATGTTTGACTAGTCGGAGTTTGCCGAGAATGTAATGCTAGAGAGTCGTTTGCCTTAGTTTTCTGTCTCTTTCGGCTAGCGTTCCGAGCAGAATTGGACCTTCCAGTAGTATGTTTTAATTCCATGGTGCTGACCAATCAAATTAGGATTTCATTGGTGGGAAATATATGTGAAATTACCGTGCAGCATAGTTAATGCTAGGTTGTAGCTAAAGATGGCAATAACGGCTGTATTTCCATAACCAATTATACTGTTATGTTACTAACTAATAACTGTTATTCTAAATTGCTGTTAGTTATATTGCTGTCGGTAACAAGCAAGAAGCTTTTATTCTAAATGCACTACTCCGTTAGGTCTTGGAATTATTGTAAACCAGAAATCCCAGTACACCCATTGCGATTGTGCATAGATGTACATACTAGGACAATTTAACCCACTATGCCCATCACGTTCTTTAACAATTTCAGTGGTCAGTTTAATAAAGCGGCTGAAAACTTGCGGCGCACTTGCATAAATGGGTATACTGAGATAATTTTATGAAAAATTGCGATTCCCAGTATATCTATTGTGATTATATATCCCATGGGACATATTGGGATCCGCCGGAAAAGGAGTTTTAACAATTTTAATATTTTCTTTTTCTTGTTCAGGATTGAACTGCATTGAAGGAGAATTATTTTGAAACGTAATTTGAATTAATTTTGTTTTATTGACGGCTTCTTTAAGTACATATGAGAAAGTGATCTGGTGGTTCACTCAACCAATCATGAAATCATGCAAAATAAATTCACAAGGTATCGATTAATGAACTTCCCTTCATACTTCACACAGGCTTAGGACTGTCAGAATGCATATTTTGTAAAAAAAAATACATAAATATATAAATTTTTATGATTTTTTTCATTCGGGCGTATTTAGAAGTTCATTGATCTCTATGTACATTATTTATAAAATATATTTACAGTTTTTACTTATTTTTATTTACATTATTCCAGACTATTAGCATTGAGAAACATAATTTGGGTCACTTTAGAGGAAGTAATTCTAGTTCTTCTGTCTGAAATTATGTACCCTGCTTTTGAGAATTCCCTTTCACACGGCACTGATGTTATCATAATATTGCAGTGAGTAACAAACAGCGCAAACAAGGATGGATAAATGTGTCGATGTTCTTGCCACCACTGTAATGGATTGTTGGTTCTGTTGATCACTGCTTCTTTGATGTACATTTCCACTTCTTCAATTGCTTTCATTGCAGCAGATTTGGGGGTTTGGACAGATATCACTTTTCGGTCAAATTCCATCCAAATTGAGTCGTTTTCGGGAAGATTTTCTGAAGCGAGAACTGTTATATTGTCATCATCTCGTAATAAAGCAGCTGCTTTATCGATAAGAATACATTTCAACGTTGCTAGAGCGTCTTTATTTTTGAACGCATGCTCCTTAAATCTAGGGTCTAAATATGTGCACATTCCCACAGCCACGTTATGTTCTAAATTTCTGAACCTAATTTTAACTCCAGTTTTTAAACTTAAAAGCACTTTTTTAATCGTTGAAAAGAATTGCCTATTTTCCAGCCGCTCAAATATTCCTGACAATCCGTGCGTTATTACCACCGCTTTACTCGCCGACAGATATTTTTCCGTGCTCATGATGGTCGTCACTTCATAAAAGGGCTTTAGTACCTGAACCAATTGGTCAATGAACTGCCACTCTTCCATTGTTATTACTGGCAAATCTGCAGGTAAATTGGGTATGGTTGCTCTAAGGGCTTCTTGCAGTTCAGAAAACCTTTGCAGCATTAGGTACGTAGAATTCCATCTGGTTGGTAAACTTAAAAGTACACTCTTTGCACATCCAGGTGAAATGTTTTGTGCACTGACCTGGTACTTAATTAACTTTTCCTTTGCTTGAGCACTCCTTTTAAAATGTGCAACCGTTTTCTGTACTTTTTGTACAGTTGCAGTAACTTCGGTAATACTAAGCGCTTCTTGCACGATGAGATTTAATTTATGAACATAACAGCCGTAATGTTCCCATCCTAATAAATTGGCAGCGCTGACCATGTTGGTTGCGTTATCAGTCACAAAAAAGTTTACTTTATTGGTGATTTTCCAATCTTCTGCTATCCTTCTTAGCACTCTTGCAATATTCACACCAGTATGGGATCCCTCCAAAGCGCTACACTCTAATAAAATCGATTTGTATTCCAAAGTGCCAGTGTGAATAAAATGTCCCGTGATAGCTATGTACTGTATAAGATTTCGAGAGGTCCAACAATCTGAAGTCAAGCAGATCGAATTACAAAATGCGTTTATCATTTCCTTAGCCGCGTGCAGGTGAGTTTCGTAGGTTGCTCCTAAAAGTCTATTAGCTAAAGTTTTTCGGTGCGGTAATTCATAGGATGGGTTTAAGGCATTCGTGAACTCCTTGAATCCTTCATTTTCAACTACACTGAATGGTTGAAAGTCTTTAGTTATTAATTTTAATAAACATTTATCAATGTAATTTTTCTCACTTACTCCTAATTTTTTAGGTATGTATGAGGACACCATTCTCTGCACTTTTTTCACAGGCCTATGTTCCATGGAACGCGTACAAGTAGAAGGTATGGCGATAGGCTCTATTAAATTTGGGTTAGTGACTATTACAGTAGATGAGCTTGAAGGTATAGTCTCACTATCAATAGCTATAGTACCGTCACCAAACAAAAATTCATTACGAACACCCGTCTCCACTTTTTCACATCGCATATCAGAAGTCATATCGCCATGCAAAATTTGAAGATTTCGATTACCGCCATTTTTATTTTCCGACCGACACCAATATGTTTTTTATTTAAATGTAGTTTTAAATTAGTTACCGTACTCTTGTACGAGAAAATATTTTTGCAGTAATTACAAATGGCTTTCTTGTTTGTAGCATCACTAATAGAAAAATAGTTCCAAATTGAAGCGGTAGTCGCCCTTACTTTCGGCATTTTAATACCTAGTTAATTTTCTAACTTATTTACAAAAACCACTAAAAGTCAAACACAATAAAAATCAGAAACTAAAGTATTTATATACAAGTATAACTCACTAAATCTTAAAATCTTATCATTAAATCTTAAAATCACTTAAAAAGTCCTCCTAGGTACTTCACACCTAAAAATAGAAAATCAGAGATTTTGTTTTTATTTCACGAAAGCGCGCGAAATGCAACTAATCTGAATTCTAACATAATTTTATCTTTTACTAATAAAATAGTTGAGTTCATTCCAGGCCCTCAATAAGCTTTTTATTTCAGTACTTTACGCAAAAAATGACTATACCTTAATTTTTATAACATTTTATAATAAATACTAAAAAGAAAGTCAGAACCAAATTATGTAAATAAATATATAAAAGACTTGAAAGCAAACCAAGGCATACGTAACTGCGTGCAGCTTTACCGATACAGACAAGGTTCTCGAACCATAGGTTAATCATTATGCAAAAAGAAATACTTGAGGTAATCTTTATGATTTAAAATAAATGACAAAGATATTCAGTTGAATAAATTACTTAAAAAAATTTCGAAATCATAACATATTAAATAATATCACTAAAAATATATTTATGTCAGCTTTATAGTCAAATATTTTATTTTTGTGCTTTTCGTTTGCTTGGGTTCATGTGCGAAATTATTTTCTTTGATCGGCAACCCTCAATAAAAAAACATTCGCTCTGTTTTTGTGCAACAAGGGGATGCTTACTAATGAGATAGCAAACTAACACAATAAATAATTAATTAGTAGTTAATTGTTTATTTTTCCTATTTTTCCCTTTTAAATGAAGTAACAAATATTTTTAGATTAAAGAATTTGTGGTGCAATACAATGTAGTTATTATAAGTTTACTCTAATGGTGGCTATTTTAACACTAAATAATAAAAAATCTAATTAGTATTTAGCTCAAGTGATTATAAAATATGGTATTAACCTTATTGATTATTATAATAAAAATAATTATAACTATATAATATACTGAAACATAAGTGGCCGACGGCACGAACATTTTGAACTCAACCCTTTGTATGCGTATAGTAATATGCGTATTAAATAAGTACTTTTCATTATCGCAATCAAAAACCGACTTTATTACAGTTGCCGGAAACACAAATTCGTACGTTAAGATGTTTACTTATGACGACTAAATGTAGTAACGCGATGACACCAAGCGACGCTATTGCTAGGTAGGAGTAAATTATGCAGATCTGAAGAGCTAAATTGTACTTTATTTTGTTTACTTTAAGACTGTAATTATAATCTAGCGTGATTAATGTCATGCTGTTATTCCGTTATTGGCATTTCTAAAAAGAAATTTGAACTTTAAGTGGTGGACTTTAAGACTGTATTCGTAATCCAAGGTTCGCTGTTGTTTGTGAATCATGTTATTGGCGTTCGACAGCAATAATCAACATGCATGCAGTTAGTCGGTTGCCGCGATTCGCGGCGACAACAACGTAATGAATTTGATGTTATTGCGTTGTGCGAAGTTGAGGTTGTTATCGGATAACTAATAATGATAGTATTCAATAATGTGTTTTAAATTGCGAAGGAATAATGGATTATATTATTAGTTATTGTAATAACGACCACCTCTAGTTGTAGCAGGTAGCGGCCTGGATGGCTCGAAATATGCACTGAGCTGGTTCAAATCCCCTTTTGTACTTAGTTTTAATAATATTCACGGTTATGTTTGAATAAAAATCTATATGTTTGAAATAAATTGTAATTTATATAACATGTATAACTGAATGTTTCATCAAAGAAACTGTATTTGTTGTTTGTTTATTTATGTTTGTGTAAAATATATCTAGATCTGTAAACAGCTCATTATATCTATTGCACATTCTGGTAATAGGTGATCGTTTACCAGCATTAGTTCGGCTAAAATTTGTTGAGGATAAAAGTTTAGATCTAAGATTTTTGTTTGGGACGCGGAAATCAACACTGCTAATGAGCTCAGAACAATCAAACTCATTATTAACAATCTTGTACAATGCGACTTGCTCCAGTTGGACTCTACGTTGTTCAAGAGACAGTAAATGAAACTTTTTAAGTAACTCAGCATTATTCCCGTAATGGTTAAAGCATCTATAGCTTGTCATTTAAAGATATTGTTTTTTTGAGTACGCTCTATACTGATTTTGTATTTGTTATAGTATGGGTCCCATATGACAGTAGCATATTCCAGTACAGGTGGTATGAGAGTGTTATATAGAGACAAATAGATGGAGGGTTTTTTAAAAACAGTACTTAATCAAGCAATGAATCCAAACATCTTAAATGCTCGACCAACAATGTTATTAATTTGGTCGTCGAAAATAAGTTTTGAGTCCAGTATAATACCAATATCTCTGATGCTATTTACTCTGACAAGAGTATGATTATTAATTGCGTATTTATAGTGTATGGGTTTTCTTTTTCTAGAAAAGTAAATATATTTACATTTAGAGAAACTTAGGTAAACTTTATTTTTGTGACAGTAGTTTTCAAGCGATAGTAAATCTAATTGTAGAAGAGTGCAATCCTGGATATTTCTTACCATTTTATACATATTGAAATCGTCTGCATATATGACAAAATCCGAATGTGTTATATAGTTTTGATATCGTTCATATACAATATGAATAAAAACTGTCCGAGGGTAGATCCTTGAATTACGCCGGATGTTGCTGTGAATGTTTCAGATTCATACCCATAGACAAAAATTTTTTGTTTACGATTATGTATATATGAGGAAAACCATCTCAATAAAGATCCCTTTACCCCAATAAATATAAGTTTCTCCATAAGAATTAAGTGGTCAACTTTATCGAAGGCCTTCTTAAAATCAGTAAATATACAATCTACCTGTTCTCCTTTGTCCATAGATTCAAATAACATAGTAGTAAACAATATAAGATTACTAATTGTAGATTTATTTTTTACAAAATGTCTACAGAAAAGTCTGCGACATCTTACTACACGCATTTTAATGTTAAAAAAATATTCAAATATGACGTGGTAATGGAGAGCTAATAAGACGCATACGATATTAATCCTTATCAAATTCAGCACGTGTGTTACCTTAAGCATCTCATGTTCATCATAACTGCACTGGACACCATACCTTAAGTAGGTTAAATAAGTTATCCAAATAATAAAACTATCACGCTTCGAAATAAATTATTAAGCTATTGCATAGCTTCTATCGCGGGCCTTGAGCGTGGTGACCGAATCCAGAAATTCTGTAACGAGAAAAACCTAACACGCTTGTCTCTTTAGTTCAGCAACCCGCCTTTAGGCGGCATTGGTTGTATTGGAAAACTACCGTAATCAGCTGTTTGTGAGAAAGTATATAGGTGTATAGGTATTTATCATTGCATAAGTTGATAAAAAATGCTATGCAATAGCTTTACCGCGGCAGTCTCCGAGTGCCACACGTCTTTTTTTTATTATTATTATTATTATTATAATTATTATTACTGCATTTGTTTTCTACAACGTGTTGTCTATGGTGCCCTGATTAGATACATCTGTCTTGGGTCATATATAAAAATGTGATGTTTGGTAAGTAGTCAAATCACAATCAATCAATCGTAAATACATATTATAAAACAAACTACCCCGGCCGTGTCTGTCTAACTGAGGTGATAAAGTCGAAAATTACCGAACGGATTTGCATACGGTTTATACCAATGGATATAATTCTACGAATACAACTGTACATTTGTTAAATAGGGTATTTGATCAAATTTTTTTTATTGCATATTTAAACAGTTTATCATCATGAAATTAATATTGCAGAAGTAACAGTATGTTTACAATTCATAGTACTCTACATACAGCAGTATGTTTGAGGAGCTGCTGCGAGTCGCCGAAAAACGCTCCTTACAAAACCGGACCGAGTTGGGACGTCAGAATGTGTAAATCATAATAAAAATTGTTTGGGCGTTTGGATAAAATATATACTAGCTACGTTGAGAAAGCGTTTACATGGATACTGTCATAATAAAAATAGTTTCACTTAATATCAGAATAGTACATTTAATATCAGTAAGCTAAGAATTAAAAAAAAATTACATATTTAATAACAAGTTTTTTGCTTCTTTTTTTAAATTTTGTAATCTACATACATTCGATATTAAATTACAAGATATTGAAAAATGAATAGCCGATAGGTCTTTGGACTCAGGACTCAGGACTTTGAGATCTAACAAAATAATGTATGGGGAAAATATGGAAAAGGGCTGTTCGCGCAATCTATCAGCTCGGTCCAAGGGTGTCACTTAGAAGTAAATTTAAGGAAATAAATATTCTTACCTTCCATTTACAATATATTTTAGAAAATTTAATGTATGTTAAAAATAACATAACCTTGTTCAATTGAAAAAAAAATTTGCACAATGTTAACACAAGAGGAAGAAATATGCTGGCAGCTCATAATAGCAGGCTTCATAAAGTCACTAACTCATTCATGGGTCAATGTATACGCTTTTATAATAAGGTTCCTGAGGATATCCAAGGTCTTCCTGTTGACAAATTCAAAGAAACTATAAAGGAGAAGTTGTGTGCTAGAGCATATTATAAACTATCCGATTATTTGGATGATAAAAGCCCTTGGGTATAATCCCCTCATTAACAGGATTGTACTAGTATTTGTAACAAAGCATGTGTAATGTGTCTGTTTGTGCGATGAGTTCTTCGTCCCGATGAATATCTAAAGCGTCATTGTCACTAAAGTACGTCTTCTTATGGTAGCGTCGGGTGACGGGTCGCTCACTTCCCTCTAATATGGTTGAGGAGGGCGATGGCTGGATCCCGCGTTAACTCGTGAACGGGTGCCGTTTGAGGGTGTTCGTCGTTTGGATACTTGGGGGGAGGGAGACTTGCCGAGCTAACAGATGCAGAAAAGAATAATTTTGTATAGACATAAAGAGACTCTGTAAATTTATTTTGAAAAAAATATACCCGTGAAGTTTCTTGCCAGTTCTTCTTCACGAAGGTTTTTTTCGAACTGGTGGTAGAATCATGTTTTATTTGACGTCAATAAGAACAAGTAATTGTCAATTTTGAGAAATAAATATTTGAATTTGAATTTGAATTTGAATTATGTTTCTTTTATAGGTCTACAGAAAATATAATATGGTGATTGGGGAGCTATTCAATATTAAACTTTATTCATATAAATAAGTGAGTTCCCTTAAACGTTTTACAACTAAAATTTATATCTTATGAGTAATCGTAAATATAAAACTATGGCGCAACAAAATAAATTCGCGCAATATTGCTACATAAGCCGAGCGGTTTCCTGCCTTATTGGCTTCACTGAAAGAATTTTTTTATTTTTGAGTTGTTACCTTTGGTGTTTGGTGCTTGATTGCTACTAATTAGATCTACTCAGGTCTTCGATCATGTATTAAAACGTTATGTGTGTTTGATGTGTAGTCAAATATTCTTTGTTTTATAATTTTAACTGAGTTTTTAGAAAGGTTGAAGTTGCGTTGGTTTTGTTTTAGATTGTGATTCATTTTAAAGTTCCAGGAGCATTTTTATAAGTTTAATTATTGAATGAAATTTACTTAATTATCCTAAAACTTAGGGCCTAAAACATGTCTTACATTCAGTATAATGCCTATGATTAGTGATGTCCAAGGACGCGGATACTACGTACTTACAGGTAGGTTGCTTGTTTGTTTGCCGAATATGAAACAAGTAAAGCAATGTAGATATGTGCTATATAATGAAATGAAAATACACTTAATTGCCAAACCAGCTACAAAAATTAAATACACAAAAAAAAATTAACTCACCAACAAAAAGAGAAGGACAATATAGGCTATATAAAGCGTTGAAATTACCAAACATTGCTATTAAGCGCCATCTAACGGATTTCTAGTAATTCTGTCGTTCTAACTGCAAACGAAGTCCACCATTTTACTGTTGTAGAGTTTCTTTGTTCAGATCTCGTCTGGCGCTACGGACTACGGTCCTTCCGTTTTGACTGCCATATGTTCACGTTAGCGTGTGTGTGTTCCGGTCCAAGGACAGGACCAGCCCGTGTAGTTACTGGAACAACTTCAACTGTAGCCTACGGTCGGTAATGCGGTTCTATATTTACTCAATTTTGTTATAATTTATTTAGGCATAGTGTTTTTAGGAATAATGATATTTTGGCATAACAACTATACGCATAATTGTGGTTGCATATTTTTTTAAAGCATAATCGGATATGGCATGAAATGGTTACATATTAATACTACGCACTAGATTGATTTCTGTATTGGTTGATATTGATAACATTGGTTGGTATTGAATATCCATGGCAACTATTTAAAAACATTTAAATCCGAATTTACATTGCAGAACTCTTACGGAATTCCTCAAGGTAGTGTACTCGGACCATTGCTATTTCTTGTTTTTATAAATGATCTTACAAATGCTATAACACACGAATCGATTTTATTTGCGGATGATGTGACGCTTGTAGTTAAAGAAGATAACAAAATTCCACTTGAAAAAGAAATAAATAATGCTTTACATTCAGTAATACTTTGGCTTAATAATAACAATTTAAAAATAAATATGACTAAGACAAATGTAATACAATTTAAACCATCTCACTTACCACAGACAAACGTTAATATTAATTATAACAATTTTAAAATAGTAAATGTTAGAGACACAAAATTTTTAGGTTTTATAATTGACGAACAGTGTGACTGGAGATCCCACATAAGTAGAGTGTGCGGCAAAATCGATAGTTTTATATATGTATTACGACGTCTTTCACAAAACACGAATAAACAAACGGCTAAATTAGCGTATCACGGGTATGTTTCATCTCTCCTGCGATATGGTCTTATTCTGTGGGGCAACTCAGTGGACTTCCACAGGGCATTCATAGCTCAGACAAAAAGTGTGCGGGCAATTTGTAAAGCAGATTACACAGACAGTTGTAAACCCTTATTTAAAGATAATAAAATACTCCCACTACCAAGCCTATACATTTTTGAAATCTTACTTTTTGTAAAAAACCATTTAAGACTATTTCAAATACAGAAACAATTTTATAATTTCAGAACTAGAAATAAAGCAAAATTAGATAACAAACTATATATGCCACAACGTCGCCTGCAATGTTTCAGTAGGAATGTGTATTGTATGGCAATCACCATCTTTAATCACCTCCCGGATTCTTATAAAAATCTGACAGCTTTAGAATTTTAACAGGTATTCAGGTTATTGATAGAGAAGTGTTATTATAGACTGGATGAATATTTGAATGATAATAACCTTATTTTATAATTAATAGAAATGACTAGAACCGTGAATGTAACTTTTATTTTTTATTGTAGATTGATTGACATTAGTAATGTTGACTTGAGAACCATTACTGTATGTTTATTTTTATAATTTTTTTTTTATGTTTAGACTGACATGTAAACTAAAAATTAAATTTTAGTGAGAGTTGGTAACCTACATGTAAACCAATAATATTTGCACGCCTATATCTGGCAGTTTGTGAATTGGGAATACTATTATCTACAACATCTTATTGTACACACATTCTTGCAAATAAATGATTATTATTATTATTATTATTATTATATTATATGACAAAATAGATTTTTGTAGTAACTTTTTACAACGGGGATGGGAGTGACACTAAAATTTGAAGTGGCCCTTCGCTGAGTGCTGCCAAACCAAGCTCGCTTCGCTCGCTCGGCTCGCGCGTATTTTCACCACACATCAAACCTAACCTAACACAATATTATATGAACCCCGGCGAGGAGAACTCGGCAAGTCGGGTCTACCCTATTTGGGACCAAGCAAGCTTACCTAAAAACAAAAATGGCTAAATACTATTATGCGTCTCCTCAATAGTCCAACGCTTAAAATTCTTTATGCCAAATTACGATTATGACAGTAAAGATTATGTAACAGTCAATATGCCTAAGAAAGAAAATTAGTCAAAAAAAATTTTGCGAGTAAAATGTAACCCCGGGAACGCATTATAGTCGATATAATAATCACAATTACAGTTAATAAATAAATCACCTACGATCTATCGAATCACACACAATAAGCTGTAGTAAGCCTTTATTATTCCTGTTATTTTAGCGGCTGTTCCTCCCCTTGTCAAAACAAAAGAAACATTTTAACGAGATGAACTATATTACATCAACTTACTTTGTAATGGCAACCAAAATTGTAAAAAACACTTGAATTATTAAGAGACTAAGAGTCTAGTGCAAATTATTAATAACTAAATTTAATTTTAATTATCAATACCGATTTGTCAATGATTTGACAAGTTACAATTTCACAAGCTACCCCAGATTAAAAACTGTTCTGGCACTTTTCATATAGCATATGTACTATTTTCAAAATAAATATTAAGATTAATAGTATATACGAGTGAAATCCTTAAATGAAGGCGCGGGATAAATCCATTTGATTTCAGCTCATGTGTTGAGTAATGAACCGTCAAAACATTGAAAAGGCAAAGGTAACAGGTGCGACTGAAAACTCCGGAATTTAACGGAATACTTAGACGGATTTGCTTTTGACATAACGGATAAAATCCTTTTTTATTCCTTTTCCTTGTTTGAGGAAGTATTGTGATAAACGTGACAATTTCTTTATTATGATTTATATAATTCAAAGTAATTTTACGCGCCAGCGTACTTATAAATATTGAGATAAAATTTATTTTTATATATTCGTATTGGCCTTATTTAACTTTTTAAATGATTTAGTGAACCGAATACAAGGACACGAATACAAACAAAATCATATGGAATCTAAATATCTCGGAAGCCCTTGTATTGCATCAAAGGGGAAATTGATTTAGCATTTCGGGCAAAAAATGCTTCAGAGCGATATGCGGCGCTGTCCACGGGTGGGGATGTCACTAACCATCCGCGTGTTCGTTGACAAATATGAAAACAGTAAAAATAAAAGCATTATTTATTTCATTTATGCGATGAATACATTTCAACTAGATGGAGTCAGTCCCTTACGTACAAACATTCAAGGTTTACTAAAAAAACAATTTTCAATTTTAATTTCAACATACTGCGAAATAGTCACAAATACTATTCTTTTACATTTGAAATATGGCACCTATTGTATAATGAAAGAAAAGAAAGATGGTATCCCATCATTAATCACACGAGTAATAGCATAAACTATTCTTATACACGATGAATAATGACAACCCAAGGTAAGTATTTAAATAGGTAAGTAGCTAACGTATGGCAATGGCGCGACGTATACAGCCACTGTGTTTAAGTCTGTAAGCAATCAGGCACATTCAATGTACAGTGCTGCCAAATTATCTGTTAAGTAGATAAAATTGTAAAAAAAAAACATTTCTTACGTGACTGAATGTCAAACTTTGTTTACCCGTAGAACGCAGCGCCGCCCTTTACTGAATATATAAGTAGTAGGCACAGTAATCGTGCTATTAAAAATATTTCGCAACAATTCGAATTGTTTTAAATGTATGTATGAGTTACTCGGGATTTTACGTGGCAAGGAGCTAGTCGCCTGTGCAGCCAAGTCACGCACTGTGGGCCTGTAACATGACGAAGTTGAACGTAAGTTGAATTTTAAAAAAGTATTTCGTAAAAATTTGGCGGCAAAAAGATTTTTTTTATTTAGTTTAGGAATGTGATAAAGGTTTTATTTGTGCGAATTGTGGATTAGTGATGTTTTTGTTTCATTCTTGGTGGGGTAGATTGTGAATAAGCTGAAAGATGGAAATAACTAAAATATGATGTTGATCGAAGTTGAAACTAAATATTTGAAGAACGTGGAAGTGATTCAAAATGTTGTGCACTTAAATATCAGGTATTCGTGTAATATTTCAGTATTTCATGGATGTCAATGAATTGATGTATTTTTATTATTATATTGCTTTCAATCATACCGGTTAAGTAAAATATATATTAAAGTGAGTGAAAGATACTGTAAGTTGAAACAATGAATATTTGATCAATTATTCGCAAAATATTATTCAATAAATCTAAAGTTATCGGAGACTTTAGGCTAGGTTTCATCTTTGTGGCCGTTTTTACTCGTTTACCGATTTTAGTTTATTCAAAAATCCAATCCTTGCTGTTAAATTAAACTTCCTAAATAATTTTCAAGATGCATTCAAATAAAATCCGCAAATTATGTACATTCAAAACCTAACACAAAATGTCAACTTTTTTCAATAGATTTTTAACTTAGAGTTCAAATTAGTTGAAGAAAATTGAAATTTTATAGTAAATGAACAATTTTAAAGTGTTATGCAATCTGATGCAGTCATGCAAAAATTATGTCAACGACTAATTATAGCTCACGGAACCTTGATAACAGGTTTCATTTTATGCGTACTCTTTCATTTGAGACTCATTTCATAGGATTAATAAACTTGTTTGTTAAGGCTATCAGTTTGTTAAATAGTCAGAATCCAAATTAAAAAGAAATAAGGTATTCAAACCTAGTGCCAAATGTTATTCGAACTTTGCGTGTCGAGCTCGGCGAGTACAGAGACCACTAGAGAGTTATATAATGCTAAAATTTGTAATTTAGTAAATTGAATAATTTTAAAATGTTTCGTTACGTCTTGTTTAAGTTAATTTTTAAAATTAAATAATATCAATGATTTCATTACCGTTATGAAAACAATAAGAAATTAATAATTATATCTTTATAACAAACAGGATCTTAAACCCTAAGGCCTTTGGTTTAGGTGCATTTTAGTCTGTGATTTATTTTTAACTAACTTATTTATTTATTTATTTTGGAAACATACAACTATTTAATGCAGTTAAGTTAAATAATAGTGGGTAACACAAAAGTCACTAGAGTTTCCACAGTCAAAATATTACACAAATCAAATAAAATTTGATTTGTGAAATCAATAACAAAAATTGAAATTAAAAAAAAGTTAATACTATAAACTAAACATTTAAATTTAAATGTCAAGTATGTATCTTCGCTAGGTTTCCACAAGGATCAAGTCCATTGTAAATTTCCTGTTTCTAAACCGAAACGTATCTTGAAGAAAAAAGTTATTAAGTATTAAAGTTAGAAAAAAGATGTTTGTTTTGTTACAAATATTTCCTGCTAATTTGAAAATATAATGAGCATTTTCCGCGTTGGTATAAGGCTTACAAAACATATATTTAAATGTAAAATTTCCTGTATATTGGAGGTTATTGAATTTAAAGGAAAGCTATGAAATTACACCATGACAGTTAATTATTGATGATTAGCATATTGTCATCTTGACAGTGACATTGTAATTATTTTATAATGACCGTCAGAAAATAGTTATAATTGTCATTTGTTCGCATTATTGTTGATTATCTTGACTTTTGCCAAAGGCAAATATAGACATTCGAGACTTAAGTAATAGAAATTCATTCAATGCATGTTTTCTTTAAGAAAGTATTGAAAAGGCAGTTATTTTGTTTTCTACTTATCGCTATCTTCATTATGTCAATATTTTTCTCTTTATTATAGCGAACGCTGCGATAGTTTAAAATTAAAGTAGCTATGAACTAGAAAGTCTATACCTTGATAAGCTGAAGTGTTGTAACAGCCATTGCTTCCCGCTATTCTTTTGTCACTTTTTACCATAAACAAGAAACTGAATATACGTATGCCCCAAATACATAAATAAAGCATTGGAAATGCTAGGTAGCCCATGGAATTGACAGGAGACATAATAGTGTTGAGTCACTTTGCCCTCACACAAGAGACAGACGCCCAAAGAAACGTTACTTAAAATTAACAACTTTTTTAACTATTTTCATAGCCGGCAATCGAGGATGCAACCCAGCTGGATGGTAAGTTGCATCCGCGCCCATGGACAGCATTAGTTGTGGGTGTTGTATTTATCAAACATGAATGTGATTCTAATATCGAGTATTGATGCGTTGCCGAACGCAGGCTTTAGTTGGAATTACTGGAACCTCTGTTCCAGTAGTTGCACCGGCTGGTTCCTTCCTTTAACTGGAACACACCCACGTTCACGTGGTTACTATGGCTGTCAAAATGGGAAGCACTATAGTGTCGCCCCAGACGAGTTCTAAACAAAATATCTAAAGCGACATTGTCCCTAAAGTACGTCTTCTTGCGGTAGCTTCGGGTGACGAGTCGCTCACTCTTCCCTCTAATATGGTTGAGGAGGGCGATGGCTGGATCCCGCGGTAACTCGTGAACGGGTGCCGTTTGAGTGTATTCGTCGCTTGGATACTTGGGGGAGGAAGACTAGCTGAGCTAACAGATACAGATAAGAATAATTTTGTATAGACATAAAGAGACATTGTCAATTTATTTTGAAAAATGTACACCCGTCAAGTTTCTTGCCAGTTCTTCTTCACGAAGGTTTCACCGAACTGGTGGTCATGTTTTATTTGACGTCAATAAGAACAAGTAATTGTCAATGTTGAGAAATAAATATTTGATTTAGAATTAATAGAAAATCTACTATCGCTCTCAATTTAAATAACAAATTGTTTTCTTTACAGATTTTTCTATGCCTCACTGTACTCTTCCACCTAACCTACTCAAGCGACCCCATAGGACCAGTGAGATCTTTTGTCCAAGCAAACCTGGTAGGTTATCCCGTTTTACACGAAAAGCAAACCTGGGTATTCGATCCCGAACTAGCTTTAAGAAGAAGAAGGCAGTTTATAGAATTAAATGGGGACAAAGGAGAGAGACTGATAGAAAGACTTGGCCTGGGTATGAAGAAGAGAGGCTGTACAGACAGAGGAAACGAGATGAGGGGCATTTGGGGGGACTGAATGATTATTTACCATAGACTTTCTCTTTAACTTCCTCTTGATCACCAAATGATATGGAAGACAGAACGAAATGAAAAAGAGTGGAATGAGTAAGAAAATGAACCAAAAGACGTTGAAAAAAAAACAAATATGTTTCTTTTGAAACCATATAATATTTAAAATATAACTAGCATTCTTTTAGAGCAATCAGATCATTGCCATTTTGATGATTTGACCAATTTTTTTAAGCAGTTGGATAAAATAAGATTTTCATTACATTGAAGTGTAAGATTGTTAATATAAGATTGTTTTTATATGACACGCAATAACGACATATTTCTGAAAATTTAACTATTTTTGAAGCAATTGTAAGCATGTAGTAGGAAAATTCTGTAGACAAACATCCCAAAGAATTTGTCAGTCACGTAAGCAAAGGTTAGAAGTTAGGTTAAATGTTTTGTTGTCAATGTATTGTGGTGCAAAGGTTTAAGTTGTATTATTTATTATGTAAGTGTTGCTCTGTTTTAAAAATAAACAGTTTTAAACAATTTTGAGTTCTCTAGAATGTTCTTTTAAGTATTATTTTTTAAGTCTTGGATAATCAAATTATGTGAACCTTAAGGACAGCGACAGTGATTAATTGTCTAGTAAAATATGATCTAAGTTTTTTTGAAATTTGGACTGTAACGGGACCTATTGTTCAATGGTGGTTAAATGGCGCATTTGAAAATTATTGTTTTGTCTTTTGGAAAAAAGTTTAACTAATTTACAACCCGAATAAAACACCATAATGTGTGGTCACTGTTTCATTGAGACAAACAAACACACCTACTGCATGGCCGCGAAGTGAGCACAGCTTGTGTTATGGCTGACCGTTCAGCGAATTGGGGGGCAACCAAGAGTAAACATACACATATGAATACAAAACAACCATGACCTTAGAACAAACATCTTTGTTCATCACACTAATGCATGCCCCGACGAGAACTCGAACCTGGGACATACGGCGTATAAGGCAGCCTTCTACCCACTACGCCACTCGACCGTCATGCAACATATACATTTTTACGTTAAGGTTACCTGTCCTTAAAAAGCTGTGCGATAAATCTTGGCAGTGTACTACGAAAATTCCCCTAATGGAGATAAAAAAACCTCGTTTCCTAAACTCAACTCTCAACACATCTCAAACAAAACAACTATTGATTCAGTCAACTCTTTCATAGGCGACCTAATACGGTTGGATTGGAAATATCTTCGGAATAATCTTTCATTTGATATAAAACTCGATTAAATAACTGATGAGTGGTACACCCATAACGGTTATTCACCTGTTTTACCTGGCAACTCCATACTTGTGCAGGAGGGAAAGTAGACTATTTTTATTTTTTATTCCTTGAAGATATATTGCCTCAGCTTATGCTCAATATTCATAAATAACAAATCGTAAAAGTTTATAGAAAAAACATTTCAAAATTATTTTGATACTTATTTTGCCATTTTTTTTTTGCAATAGGTTGCCCTGCTGTTATTAATATAGCTAAAATTAATTATTTTTATCCAGCATAATATATATTTTATCAACGTTAAATAACAGATATATATATTTGTTATACATGATCTTCAACCTTTACAAAAAAGTCAGTTATTTTTTATTTATAGTAAGGGCTGATTTTTCAACGCCCAGATTATAATTTTGAGAATTTGACATCATTGCTTTGGAGATTCTTGTCAAGTGTTAAAGATTTTCTCCAAATAACAGTTACCTGACGATTATAAAATCATCCCTAATACGAATTGTTCGCAAATCTTTGCTTGGTAGCCTTAGGGTGTTACCACACTAATCGATCGATCTTCGATCGATGTCATCGATTGGTGTGTTAGCACCCTAGATTGTCGGATGTATTTAAATTCGGTCAACATTGAAAGTTGCAGTTGCAATAAAACGAAGAGAATGCATTTTTTGCATAATATTGCATATTACACCGGTTTGAAGTCACATGTTGCGACTGCTCTCCTTTCGACGCAAAATCGACAAAAACTAGTTTTGTAATTATAAGGTAAGTATTACGCTGAGAAAAATGTAACCGTATTACTTCTTCTTATAGGTTATGATTTGCTTTGGCTATATCCAAGCTCTTTGCTCTTAGTATACAAGGATTTATCATAGCTAATTACATTTTTATCATACGGTTTATTCCTGCGACAAAAACAATGCGAATTTCCGATATAGCTTGCATTAGGGATTCAATCGCTCAGAGAAAACACAATACATACGCGTTAGGTATATGAGTTACCAAAATATAAAAATAAAATTTAACTGACTAACGGAGAGGATCAAGCTTCCATAACTTTTGAAGAATGGATAAGAATAGTTCTTGTACAAGTTGCAAAGCAAGTAAGTGGCATCCGCTCCATGAAGATCGGTAATCGTAGGTGTTTAGTTGATCTATATTGAATGTGATTATCGTATCCACTAATAATAATAATAATAAACCCCCAGACAAACACACCAACTGTATGGCCCCAAAGTAAGCAGAGCTTGTGTTATGGACGACCGTACAGCGAACGAAAAAAGCAGTACCTACCTTTGTACATTGTTTCGTCACTACTTTTTACACTTTAATTAAAACATGTGTGTACATAAATTAAAAAAAAAAAATTAAAATAAGAAAAGCTTCATATAAATTTCATTCACTATCAGAAAGTTACTTTATCCAAAATAATGAAAAAATGAATCCCCAGACAAACACAGTTTGTCTCTAATGCCCTCAAAATCAAAAATCAAAATCAATTTATTGCAGAAACATGGTAACATTTGGTGGTCTACATCATTTTTGAGCACATATTTCACTGTATTACCGCATGCAATATTAACCTAAAACTATCTAAAATTACTCTACAGTTGATTATTTTATATTTGATAGGTACTATTATATTACTATTTATAATTATAATCACAAGATTACACACGAGGAGCACAATTTATTAATATCAAACCAAGCAGAGCGTGTGCTAAGGATGACCATTTAACGAACCCAGAATAAACATACAAATATAAATACAAACAACCATGACCCGGCGTATGAGGCAAGGCTATTGACCACTACCCCACTCGGTTGTCAACGAGTTGCCCACCCCATGTTGTGTCTCAGTTGGAATTGACTTTTATCCAGCAATTGCACTTTTTTTTAAGTGATCCGAAGAGCATCCTAACCCCCTTATACGCGAGTCAGTAGCTTATACTGCTCCGTCCATGCCGTCGAGGTACAAAGTCCGTAGACCGAGAAACGCACTCTCGGATCCCCCCGATCAACTTTCGGCTAATCTGGACCAGCTTAAGGCTGCCCAGGCCGTATAATCATCAATATAAATGTCATTTGCACCTTAAGTGATAAGTATTCTCAGCGGATGACCCGCTAGTGGGTCCCTGCTTGCGCACCCACCTCCCTACCCGGGTGTCGCTCCGATGAAGGCTGACAGCATTCCCATGATACAGCCGTTTAGGTGGTTTTTAGTGGGTAGGCCACTTTGGCCACTTTGGTGAGTCCCACATCACCCCGCAGACGGCTGCGGTGGTATTCATGACGAATCTTCCACCTGCCTCCCGGAGGGTGCTTCGGCAGCAAGAAAAAAAAATAGCGGTTCTTTCCCTCTATCCCGAACATAACCACGTTAAGGGATTATTATGTAAATACCTCTCAAAACTCTATTAAATCTCGTTTAATCCAGTTTTCAAACGGAAAAGCACTATGATATGGTAACGTATCTAAAATGTAATGATACAATCCAAAGTGAATCATTGTCATTTAATTATGGAAGAGCGGGGCCTCCTTCCTTCATACAAGTATTTTTTGTAAATTTTGTAATATTGTATTTTGAATTTTTGCATTTTTCTTCTAAAATGGTTTACAGAAAAAGATTCAATGATTCAAATAAAATTAAAAATGAAATATTTCGTTACGTAAATGTCATTTGAAATAGTCTAACAATGATTTTTGTTATTTTCTTAAATGGATGCCATTTGGTGTAAGAGGTCTGCCTCATTGGTTCGAATCCTGGTCAAGGCTAAATGATTTATATATTTAACGATTTTCACAATTTTTTCCTACCGTGTTCTGCGACAAAATTGAAGATGCGACAGCGTCATTATTTTTTACAAATAGTGCTGTGTAGGAAGAACCAAGAAATTATAAAAAAATTTTAAATTTATAAATTACTGTTATGTCCCATATTTTACGTATATATTAGTTTAGTACGTACAATCCAAGCGCATTTAAGGCCGTCTTGCGTGCCTTTAACCTGGGTTAAAAACTTAAGCTAACTCGGGTCTCTGTCGGTTCTATAGAAATTGACACAGATGGATTTACGTTTTTAACTAAACGGGTAACTCCGTTACTTGGATCTGCGCAAGACTGCCTAAGTGGTAAGCTTCTTTAGTTCATTAAACATGGACGGTCAAGAACGTAAGGAAGTCGTAAATGTGTTTAAATTGGCAACATTTTGGACGAGGTCAGAGAACAATTAGTTTCGCAAGGAAATAACGCTAGGAGACTACGGTTATTTCTATATATAGTTTTATACTTTGTATATTTCACAGGAAATGTCTTTTAAAACGAAAAATCAATAAAAAAAAATCACAAACTCACCCGAAAACAATCTCCTTATTAAATTCTAACTTACCACTTGGCACTGAGTTGTCCCACGTAAGTTTAAATAAAAAATAAAGTTAACATTTTGTTACTTACTTGTACATGTGTAACAGACGTTATAAATACAGTTAAATTAGTTTGGTAATATCATAGTTACTAATGAATTACTGGACAATTACAAAGGCAATTTCAACTAAAGCACACGGTCGACAACGCATCACTTATCAATAATCAATCAAAAACATCTGCAATTAATGATGTCCATGGGCACGGATGACACTTACCATCAGGTGAATCGGGTTAAAATAAAATATATTTCGTAATATTATCTATAGTCGTTGATGTCATGATCACAGCACCAATCCTGATGAGTCAGTATAAACGCTATTTTTAAGAAATAACAAAGTCCAAAATAACAAGGTTGTAGGTGTCTAAGCCACGATGCTGTTTTTTTACGGCTGGTTTGCACGTGTTAATTATTTCAGTTGGTTGCAAAATTTTAATGTTACTATATTTCATTTGTGTGAAGCTCATAAGTTCAATGAAGAGAATACACTTTTTACTTAGATTTGTGATAAGCAGGATTTTAGACGAGTTCGGAGAAGAATCGGTTGGCTTTTTCTGAAGTTATATAATTCGTATATTTCACTAGAATTTTGTATTTAATTTTTTTTTAACAAATTAGAGTGCAAACTGTTCTTTACATTTTGAAAAAAAAAGGAGAAAATGTGAAATAAGTACAAGCTCTTGCCGACAACCGCTTTGTCAACTTACGCACCTACCTCAACCTTCTCTTCTCCATCATTTCCCATATTCAACCATCCGAACCTCACCTTCAGTACAAACATGGCAATAGATAGACTTTCTAGCCAAAGGAATTGCTGAATATTCCTGATAGCCCCGTTCGAAGTATACCATGTAGTAGTTGCTAATATAACACCTGCAGATACAATTTTAACCCCTGCAAATCATGTTGCGTATGTATATTGCCATCTTTACATCTTAAGAAATCGGTTACTGAAGCCCAAGTGAGTGCATGTCACTTGTGTGTCCAAACGAATTAAGAAGTTAAGCTCATGAATTCAATAAAGATGGTCGGTCGATAACTTAAGGAATTCTTGAATTCTGTACTTAGGTTTGTGATAAGCGGGATTTTAAACGAGAAGAATTTGTTACAGGAATCGAAATCTCTAGAATCTCTTTTTACTTCATATATTCCACAACCATACTTATTTTCAATATTCTTCAACGAATTTTATAGTAGAGTCTAAAGTTCACTCCGAAATTTCGAACAAAAGGTGAAATGTGAAATAACAAAAAAAATCATGTCAAAGAATCATAAATCGTTGAAATGAAATATTTATTTGATAAGATTTTCAAGTACATATAAGGTTTTAAACAATAAAATAGTGTAGGTAGAAAATCCATCATCTGAAAAAAAAAGAAAATCATCCAGGCGTTCAAATTAGGACAATTTTTACTTATCGCTAGTTTCAAAACATCACATTCATCATTACAAATTTGTTTAATTTTATTGTGTTTATTATTAAATTTAAAACTACATTTTAGCGACATGTCGTAGGTATTTAATACAATATACATAACACTATTATTATTTACATAAGACGTAAGTGAAGGCATGTCATAATAGTATAGCTAGTTTCAATAGCTATGTCAAGGGTTTATTATGCTTCGTCATTCAGTGAACTAAATTAAGTTATGTATATTTTATATTATTTTTGTATTCAAAGTATTCCTTTATCGCGTCGAAACACTTTTCAACCAAGAGATCAAATAACATCGAAAAGGAACAAAGATCACCGTGGCGAAATAAATGTGATGTGCAGCAAATCGTTATTTACCCGCAATTACATCTTTATAAATTGACTGCTCTAGGTAACATAAAATATCGCAAACGTTAGGTAGTTGCCTAGCTGTAGGTTTGCTCTTTAAGGTCGTCAGGCGTGCGTAAACGTCCCATAATTTTTAGTCTTCCTTCTGATACAAAAATATTTATTTCATAAACTTTTTACGAGCGCAACAACACGTCTATCCTGAAAAGCAGTTAAAATAGTTAGATGCGAAGGATCAAAATTATGAACAGCTATAATTTCACATTTCGATATTTCGGAGCCTTTTCAGATACCATAATTACTAGTCGCTTGATGTAAATTTAATGTAAACACAATTACACATCCGTAAAATCTGAGAGTACAAATAACACGAGAGGAGACTCGGGAACGATGTTACCAGTAAAATCATGCACAATAATAGTAATGTATCGATCACTTCTTCTAGTTAACTAGAATAGTTTATACGTTGACAAAATATGGACGGTTAAAAAATTGCTTATTTGACATAGCTCTGCAATAGAACCATCCCATATCTCGGCTTTTTTGTACCTCTCCACGGGGAGGGCAGGCAGAGCCACTAGCCACTAAAACTACCTGTACAACTCTGACAACCTATTGCCTCACAGCCTTCATCTGAAGCGACGTCCAGATGGAGAAAAGGCCGCGCAAACCATATCTCGGTTCAAATTGGTTATTTATTCAGATAGCCCTCCAAAGGGGTGCTTCTCCTCCTCAGAATAGTGAACACTGGTCAAAATAGCGCCCTAAAAAAATATAACGAGGCAGTCTTAGCGTACCAACCTCACAAAGTGCCTTTTTTAAAAACTGGCCAAAATGTTCTTCACTAGGTTAAAAGACATGAAAGAAAAAATTATACATTATAGTAACTGCTACCCCCAGAGATTAACAATATTTTCAAAGTTGGTAAACAATTTAAACAGAAATTAATAAAATATTTGTTAATGATAATGTTAACGAATAGCTAATTCAATTCCATAGTTGATAGTTCACTTCAGTCATTCATTTTATATTTTCTCAACCGAAGCAAATTTTCTATGGTTACAAAACCGCCATGTTTGTTTACCAAATAGGTAAGGGATAAAAATTACCCTTAAGGCGGTATTAAGGTTATTGGTGGAGGAATAGTGGTATACTTCTAACCAAGACACATATAAAATCTACTTAAACGCACATAAATATAGTGGTATCTACTGTCTGTAGATAAATCGACAAAATATATTTTTCACAGCCTGATTTAGTAACCAAGGTTCTGAGTTCGAAACTTAACTTTAATAGGCCTTGGATAAATAATTTTATTTATTTTATTGTGAGAATTTGTTTGAGTTATATTTATAAGTAATTTGCTATTTTGTTCACTAAGGCGCGATTGGATCAAGAAAGACTTAATGCGCCGATAATTTTTGCTTGAAGCATAGGTACTTAAACTATAATTTTTAAAAATGATATGAGTAAACAGAAATTATCCTACGGTTTTATTTTTTTTTTTATATATTTTTTATTCATACTAGCTTTAGACCCCGGCTTCGATTGCGTTATAGTTATTAAAGGGGCATCCATACTTATTTTGGGTTAGGAGGTTTTAACAATTTGCTTACCAAAGTTTTACTATTCGCATATATTGGTATAAAGAGTTCTTTATATAATTTTTGTTTTAAGAAGAAAATATAAAACTTAAAGATTGTAAATCAAAACTGAAAGACTGACTAAATGAAGACCAGTGTCTTCAAGTTATGTTTAATGACACAAACTCGTGGAAGTTCTTAAAAATCTTGTCTTGTCGAGCTGTCAACTATCGATCTTGAAGGTTTCGTGCGTAGCCGCTATTTGAAAAAACTCAAAATGGCGGACGGCACATTGGACCGAAAAATAACCCCTTTTTGAAATGACATTGCCATCATTGTACTTATTCAATCTACTTTCAAAAGTTCCGGTGGATGTAATTATTTCTTTGAAAATTAATTTTACTGCGCTTAAGTTCTATTCTAAACTATCCACTAAAGACAATTCTAAAAGTTCGAAGCAAAGCTTATAGGCACCATTAGTCAAGGAGCTTTGCAATAATTCATATACTTCGCCGTTGTTTTGTGAAATGGTCTATACGCACGCAATGTTGGTGATACAGAGAAAAAAAAACTTGTGGCTTTTTAACTAAGGAGTGGTCCTATAAGATAGTTACAGATAGTCACAGTTTTACCCGACTTGCAGAAGGACGGTTATGTTTTTCGAGAGTATGTATATTTCTTTAGCACGCTCTACAGCCTAAACTGTTCGACTGAATTTAACATACGAGTTGTCATTGAAGTTTCTTGCCAGTTCTTCTTCACGAGGGTTTTTCCGAATTGGTGGTAGTCATGCTTTATTTGACGTCAATAAGGACAAGTAATAGTCAATATTGAGAAATAAATGTTTGAATTTGTTTGATTAGATTTGTCTCAGTTGTTGGAATGACGTAAAGTATACCTACTATTTCCCGGAAATTTCATGGAAAGAGTATCCGAACTCCTCCGAAAGAGTATCCTAACTAGAGTATCCGCTGGAGTTTTGAGATAATATACTTACGTTCCTGCTTGCTAATGTCATGTGAAAGGAGAAGAATTTTCAAAATTGATTACTGAATCAATTTTTGTTCAGAGAAAATTCATCTTCAGAGTTTATTGAAGCACACAAATAAATATTTCCGCTGTGTAGTAATAGCACAGATGAAATTGCGGCGTTTTCTCAAATCAAAGGCATTTCAAATTGCTCAGAGGAAATAGGTATTAAGTACCTATATCGAAGTATATTTCTTTCTTATCGCAGTCAAATTGCTTGTTTGCAAAAGATTGCGAAGAGGCTTTTTCCCGACGGCTTCTTTTTCCTTTCGGTGTACCTTAAAGTCACAGTTAAGGTGTATTAACGCAATGATGATAAACGCGAAGATGATGAAGAAGATGAAGTAAAAGCAGGCGTTCATTAAGTGTAAACAATCGCTTTTCGTTTGCACATTTAGCTGAGATAAGTTTGAGACAAGTGTAAGCGCGTTTTACACATTTTAGCCTTGATACACACAGGTAATGATCTTTGTGGCCTAGCGCTGTCGGCGCTTAGCCGGAATTTAATCTACTCCTACATACGATATGCCTAAGGGCACCCGAGAGGGCACGGACCTCGGCTTGGGACGTCGTATATTGAAAGCAAGAAACTCAGTAGGAACAGGTACGCCGCGTTAGCCTGGCCCACCGGTGGGTTAGGCGATTCGAATGCCGTGTTGCCCTATTTCTAACTGGAGCGCCGGCGTTCCTTGTTGTAATAGCGTCATCGGGATCTGTTAAGACGTTGCGCGGACGCCCGTAACGAACCGGCGCATCGGGGTTGGCTGTGTAGCCAGCTGACTTTTTAACCAACGGGTTGGGATGGTGGGGAGCGTTGTCGAAGTAGCGTCTAGACGGCAACTTCGTGAATGCGGCAATGGTGGGCAGCGCGAGATGCGAGAGCGTATTTATATAATGATGGTAGAGATATTAATAGATAATAAAAATAAATCCCCAGA
Source organism: Marasmarcha lunaedactyla (assembly GCA_923062675.1). NCBI lineage: Eukaryota > Metazoa > Arthropoda > Insecta > Lepidoptera > Pterophoridae > Marasmarcha > Marasmarcha lunaedactyla. The sequence goes on from OV281359.1 coordinate 18,677,078, forward strand.
CTAACACACCAACTGTATGACCTCAAATTAAGCAGAGCTTGTGTTAGGGAAGACAATTAGCCAATCCAATGATTGTATTTGGGCGCCATTATATTGTTGTTTCTGTTAAGTAATTTAATACAAACCTATGGTACACCCTAAATTTGCTATTATTCGCACTCTCCAGTCTCAGCTCTGTTGGAAGAGATTCCTTTTAGAAATAAGCAGTACCATTGTACATAATTTAATAACTACTTTATATACTTTAATTTAAGCCTGTGGGTACATAAATTATTTGAAAAAAAATTAGACAAGCTCTAAAATACAAATTGCTACGCATCCATGTTCTTTTTGTAAGGAGGAAATATTTGTTGATATGTAATATGTATTGAGGAACAAAATTTTAAATTTCTTTCACTATCAGAAAGTTAGTTTATCCAAAATAGTGAAAAAATGAATCTCCAGACAAACACGGTTTGTCTCTAATGCCCTCAAACTAAGCAGAGCTTGTGCTATGGATGACTATTAAGCGAACTGGGGGGGAACCCAGAAAAAACATACATATATAAATATAAACTACCATGAGCACAGAACAAAGATCTGTGTTCATTAGACAAATGAATGCCTCTAACAGGACTCGAACCTGGGACCTCCGGCGTCTGAGGCGGGGCTACTCCCCACTACGCCACTCAGCCGTTATAGTTTCCAGCCTGCATAATTATGTCGGTCTTAGTCTTATAACAGACTCATCCCAGCTAAATCAAACAAAAAGCGACTTTGTTTTGTAACTTGTAGTGGTGAAACTTCGGTAGAAAATAATGGCTCCCATTGTAACAAGACTGGTGTCATGTTTTTGAAGATTGTATTCTATACAGTACAAAATAAAGGTGGTTTTTATTTGATCAATTTATCTGAGATAAGTCTAAGTATGCTCAATAGATGTTAGCCTCGGGTCGATACATCTTTTCTTAATATTTTTTGTGAATATTAAGAAAGAAATGAAATTTACATATTTTCACAAAATAAAATTGATGAAATCTTAAATAACCAACGATAAAATTTTTAAATGTATTTATTTAATAAAACTTACACATTTATTTTGAGACTTTTTAAAGTTGCCATAATATTTTACCAGTATCTTAAGCTAAAAATATTTAAGAAGTTTCTACTTAATGTTTTTTTTCTAGGTCCGAAAGTTTTGAATACATGTTTATATTTAGTTTTTAGACATTGCCATAACAGAAAAAATACATCTGAAATTGCAAAAATATAAAGTAAAAAATATTTAAAACTCTGCTCAAAATATACTATACACAAATACTTGGTTGTATTCTGTGGGTATAACATTCAAAGACTTAGCGGCTATAATATAGCTTAGTCCTTACTGAACTAGATGGCGCTAGTAGAGAAATAAAGTTTCGCTAGAAAACCTGTAATCTTTTACATAAACTCTAATGAATATATGTCTAGTATAAATTGTGCAATTCCTATAGTTAAAGAACTAACCTACTTTATAAAAAAAGTGATAAATGTAATCGAAGATTTAAATACAAGTTTAAATTTAAACCTCCAAGAATTTTATCGTTCGAGAAGACTGGTTTCTTCACCGTTTATATATTTGATGTGATAATTTGAAATTTTAGAACCAAGCTAGAAATTGGCTATTAAGGATAACTATTAAGTAATCCTTAATTAATTTAAAATAAAAAAAATTAAGTACGGTATTATTACTTAGATCAGATTGTAATCTTCTTTTTAAATGGGAAGTTAGAAATATATCTATAGTTTTCTTATTTAAACGGAGGTCTTATGCGTGGCTATTGCCATTCACGACGCTAAAAAAACTGGCGCGTGCTTCGTTCTCACGTTACTTTCGTAAGACAGCGGAAAATAGGTGACAAGGCCTCCAAAATCTTGCACCCGATAGCTTAATTTTGTTTGTCAGACGGTTTATTCCGGGAGTTCAGAATGTCAAGTTTTACCACATAGATAACACCATATAAATTGTTAGTTATTTTATTAGCAGAATGTAATGTTTGAAACATATTTTAACAAGGTTGTATCTATTTTGATTCAGTAAAGAAACCAGTTTACAAATAGATAGAAGTAAATTATTCTATGACTTCGTTAAGTGATAAATGCATAAGAAAGAGTATACTTCAATTAACTTAACTTAAGCCTAAGTTACGATTGTGACTGTTCTCTTAAAATCAAATAAGTTTTTTTTGTATAGCAAATAATAAGGCACCTTTCTTTTTTGGTTTCTTATTTTTATGATTTCCAAATTACGTTTCGTTTTATATCTATCGATTGTCTGTTTTAATGATTGAGAAAAATGATTATAAAGTAACTTGTTTTCTATTAGTTTTGCAATTTTGATAAAAAAATATGTAGTTGCATGATAACAGCCGTACACTTAAAATCTAAATTACAAATATTCCTTAATTACACCGTAATATGGCATTATTAAATTTAAATAACATATTGTTATTAATCATTAAGAGATCAAACAAATAATTTGTAATCAAACTTAGTATTTTTTTAAGTTTTGGTGTATATATTTTAATCATAATAGGTTTCACTGATACAAAATACTGTATTTTTAAACTTTAACTAAAATATGTGGCAATTATTTCATTTATTTTTTTTATTTTATTTTGTATATTCGTAACACGTCTATACAAAGTATTATATTAATACACGGAGTAGACCAAAATTGGAAAAGATTTGATTCGCGGCATCAAACATTTTTAATCATGTCATCCCTTAAAATAAAATGAATCAATATCGGCTTAAACGTTTAGGAGCTGCGATGTCTCAAAATTTAAACTTAATGCAGCTATTTTCGCTTTAAGGTTTGATACGGACTATAGCACGTATAAACCGTATAAACAAACGGTATAGACACAGCTTATTTCCTCAATTTTAATAAGTATGGACATAATTAGACCTTCTTTAACAGCAGATTTTACTGTTCCATTTTGAAGTTTGGCTTAGGTTATAAAAATTATGTTTAAAAAAAAATGATATATTGTATTATGAGGTAAACCAAATCGAACTAATTGAAACGTCTATTTGATTTTTAGTATCCTTTTAGACGAATAATATTTGGTCTTAGAAACTACATAGCAAAAGTTGATTTCCAGTTGCATAGTTGAGTAAATTATTTAAGTTTCTTTATCGTATTAAAAAAAATACAAAAGTGTGAAAAAACTCCATTTTAACATTTATATTTGGGTGACATTGTATTCTATCTTCTTTTATTCTTCGGTTTTTTCATCTGCCTCTCGACCTGAAATTAGAAATAAAAGATATTTAGAATAGAAAGTGCTAAATCAGTCAGTTTAAAACATCAGTTGGGCAATATACTAAGTAAATGTTTTAATATATACCACTGTTTATCCGTTCTGAATATTTAAAGTTATCAAGTAGTAACTGAAAATATTTTGTCATAAGTTGTTTTGATGTGACCTTATAGCTTGTTTTAGCCTAGCCACAGGTTTACATGTTTGTGAAGTATAATTATTATAAGAACGAAGGCAATTCCAACTGAAGCTTACTGTTGAAAGGAATCTACGATGAATGAGCTCCATTAAAGACTTCCACTATCAGATCAGTGATATAATATTAATAGGTTTATTTACTTATTTACAAGTTAGGTTTTCCAACAGTGAGTACAATTAAATAAAACATTATTAAAACACACACAATTAGATGAAATTGCCTCACTGCGTACAGGAAAACACAGCGTGCAACTAAAAAAGGATTACAAACTATAATCAAGTAAAACATCAATTAGCAAAGAAAAATAATCCAATAACAACGAGAGGAAAAAAAATTTGCCTAAATAAAGTGAACACAAATATTGAGGACACCAACAGCTTTTTCAAACATGGAATCGAAGAGTGTGTTAAGTCTGCCTCATCATCTGAGATCTTAGGTTAGAACGACATCTTGGTAATCGGAAAAGTTTGATATTTGATTTGTTAACTCTCTGTGATCTGTTGGGATTAGATATATTTTTATACAATTTTTATACTTGACAATAGAGCAAGCAACCCACCTGTCAGTAAGTTTCATTAGCACCTATGAATACAATTAATCGTAAATGTTTTATTTATAATTGATTAATTATATCGATTAATGATGCGCTGCCAAACGTATCACTCTCATTCTCATCTCATTGGTTGTTCCTTTAACCGGAACACACATAACCACGTAAATTTTATTATTTTTAGTAAGCAAAATAAATAGGACTGTATTGCCCTAAACAAGAACTTAAAAAAATAAATTCTACTACCACTGATATATTTTTGGAAATATGAACTACTTAAAAGGTGTTTTTAAGAACAGCACTATACGGAATATTTTCAAAGAATTCCACGTAAAAAGACAGTTATACGGGTCTGTGATTCCAGCCGTGACCTTTTAAGTGAAACAATGAAAATATTCTTCTCTGTAATAAAATAAAGAATTTGTTTGAATACCGTACATACCTACATAGCTCTAGGCAAAGTTTGACTCTTTTGACTGAGATTTCTAGGTCAAGTTGAAGAGTTGGTAACTTGTAGAGATTGATATCTATTTAGATGATGATTTGTATGTACATTTTGTCTTTACACATCGATATCGATGTCCGATTATTACGAAAAGGAAAGATTTTATTTTTTTGTAGTCGATAAAATATGAAACATTCTGTCACCAATAGTGAGGTAAATTATACAGAAGTAAGAAAGATAAATAGGACATAGTTAAAACCGTATTCCGTGTATTTTAGTTTGTTATATGATTGTAATTAAGTCAACCTTTTTGATAAAGGACAAAATGAAATAACAATATTTTTGGTTCTCAAGCTCGTAGGCCATTTATGCATCTAAAATTAGCTTCCTAATTCTTACCACAAACATTATTTTTGTGTTTTATGTTAGATACTAGAATAATCTGCACTACATCTTTAATAGGTATATTTTTTTGGAGACTCTCTAAATCAAAACAATATATCTTTTAAGTAACATTGTTTAACTGAGCCATCCTACACAGTCATATTCATCACAATTATGCATTTCTTTGTATTTTAACCGTATTTCCAATATCATAAACACTAATATTGTATTATTATAACTGCAAACTTTGCAGTTTAACTAATATACTACGAATCAGAACACTTTTGGAATAAAGCGAGCAAATTGTAAAGACAAAGTATTTTTAAATGACATTGGGATAAAATATGACCTTATTGAAATGTATGTAGGTTAATTAAAACTCTGGTATTGTATTTCTGTACGTCAATACTCTATTTGGTTGTTGGTTCGTGTTTTACTAGGCCGTCTATTACACCGAATTTGTAACAAAATATTCGCTTCTGCGGCTTTAATTTTAAGGAATTTTAAGCATGAAACATTTATCGACGATGCATTAAAGTAATTCTACTAGCTACCATCTTTGTCACATTAAATATTTTAGTGAAACATTCTGCCTTTACCTAGTAAAAGTTTTTGTTTTGTTTGTTTCGATTTTTTTATTGTTCATATCAATGTATTTGTTACGTTGTTTATAACCTTTTTTGTTTGTAAGCCGTGTGAGTACATATATTTAAAACAAATATATATTACAATTTTATTATTAATTATAAAAACATATAACTTCAAATGATAACTTTTTTTCATTAGTACGTATCAATTATTTAGAACAAACAAAATATTTCCGAATAATTTACTGACAAAACATTACAGACGAATTGCGGTGTAAATGCAGCCTGACTATCATCGTCAAATAAATAAAGTATCTTGTTGAATAACGGTTCTATTTGTTTCCTTTTTTGGACTGCACGAGTGAAATGGGAATATACCAGTTTTGTGTATTAGATAAGGATAAAACATATCCTAGTTATAGCTCTTTGCGTACTGCTATGATTAAATTGAATGTTGTATTTACATTTTATTATAATGGTAACTCGTTTAATTTAATTAGAAGTCTTTGTATTCGATGTTTAAAATGTTATTTCAGTTTAAGAACTGTTTTGCAGTCATTAAATTTTGCGATTGTAATTAGTAAACATGGATCTTTTTAGCAACTAAGAGTAAATATAACAGATGCACATTTAGAAATGCATGATTGCCTGTTCCACGAACATAAACCTAATAGCCGTTAAAATTTATTGATAAAATTAAGCTTATAGTAAACGAAGTCTGGGACCACGGGCATTGTAAAATGTACAGAATTAACGGCACATACCTTTTACAAAACATTAAATTCATTTGGTCAAAGTTATTAATTTTTACTAAAGCAATAAATAAATGCTTTAGTAAAAATTACACTTATATTATATTTTATCTCAATCGATGTATTCAAATTCTGTCTCATCGAAATTCTAACATCAAAATTTTAGGATCCGAACTTCACTTTTTTAACCTTTTATTTACCTTCTTGAATGAAAATTGAATTTGAACCAAAAATTTCAAAAAGATGCCGAAAAAGATGCCACGTCAAGATAATTTGCTACGGGTTGTCAAAAACATGAAGTTTAATCTTCAGAACGCATCGGTAAGCTAAATTGGTTATGAGCTCAAAATTCGCTTAGTTTTTTTTATAATAAAAGAGAAGAATTTGTAATAAAAGAGTTATTGATTTAAAAAGGTTTCATAATGGCATCCAGTTCTTGAAAGTTGGTATTCCTAACCGTTGGATTGCTTGATAAAGAGATAATTATTTATTTTACGATATCCTAGGCTTAGCCCGCGGCTCCGCTCATGTTTATCTCTGGGACAGCGATGTTTGTCTGAATGAAAAGCAACCTTTAGACAACTTATATGCAAATTCGATGACGCCAAACCAACAAGCAAACCCTTTTTCGCCTACATAATGTTATTTAGAATTGGAGTAATATTAAATGTTTATTCTGAGAGTTTGCTTTCGAAAAAACCCGCCAATGCTTTTTTAATGATTACCTAATAATCCGCATAAAATGAAATTGGTATTTGCTCAAACGAAACAGGTACATATTAGCAATATTTTAGGCAGTAGAAACAAATAAGAACACGACAGAGATTTAATTGAATTTTGATTTATAACTGGCGAAGCTAACATTTGAACTGACAATTATGTTGACGATATTGTAGACTTTGGCAGCGGAAACGAACTGTCTTTGTTGATTTTGTTTTATTTCTTATCTGTGGTAGAAAATAATACGGTGTTCTAAGACTAGATTCTATTGAAAACCTAATATTATTTGTCAAAGAAACCCTCAGATAATTTTTTTTTTTTTTTTTTTTTATTTATTGGGGTCAACAAACAGTATCACAATGTACATTACTTAATACTAAAAATAATGCATAGGCATAATCGTGACACCAATACCGTCAACCACAGATTATATATAACACAATGATTTATAATTTATAACAGTGTGAGTAAGAAGAGAGCGGATACATTTACAGATTCGCTATAAAAATTACAATATGTAAAATTAAAATGTTGAAGTTACAATATTACTATTTGCAATTGCAATACAATACTACTATTTTGGGATTTAACTGTATATAACTGTATATAGTGGGCATAAGCGTCTTTAGGCCATGAAAAGTTTATGTACTTTTAATGTTTAAGAGTATTACTAAGTAGAATTTTGAATGAGTAAGGTATTAAGTGTAGTAATCTTTTTAACAACAGTTGACTTAAATTTACCAGGCTTGGTTGCAAAAACATCAATATCATAAAAATATTTGTTATATGAGTCAGTGAGACGATACAGTGGTGAACGTTTTCCTGCATTAGTATGGCATAGTGGAACAGCGAATAATTGTTTAATTCGACTTGGCCGAACATGTGATCTGATTGGTACGCGATAATAGATATTATTAATAATTGATTTACAATCGTATTTGTTACTACAGAGATCATACAGAAACATTGCTTCAAACTGTAAACGTCTGGATTTGAGGTTCATTAACTTGTACTTTTTGAGCAGTTGTTCATACGACAGTCGACCATGATGACACTTGTAATGCATACACCTTAAGAATTTATATTGTACTCTTTCAATTTGTGACACATATTTAGCATAGAAGGGGGACCAAACTAAGACAGCATATTCAAGATGTGAACGAATCAGTGACCTATATAAATGAATATAAGTGGATGAGTGCTTAAAGTTGTTACTAGAGCGCATCACGAAACCATACATCTTATAGGCTTTGTTACAAATGTGTTCAACATGAGTGTCCAGCGTCAATTTACTGTCTAGAATAATACCAAGATCTTTAATAAATTGAACTCGTTCAAGTGGGACATTGCATAAGAAGTAAGAGAACTGTCGGATCTTTCTTTTTCGAGAGAAAGTGATATATTTACACTTGTTTAAGTTAAGCTGTAATTTGTTATTATTACAGTACTCACTGAATCGATTTAAATCGCTTTGTAGCTTTTGTTGATCATTTTCATCCGTTATAGTAAGATATATTTTCAGGTCATCTGCATAAAGAAGATATTGACAATGTTGGAAGCAGGTATTAATATCGTTAATAAACAAGATAAATAGAAGCGGCCCTAGTATCGATCCTTGCGGGACGCCTGACGTGACTGGTATTAATTTAGATTCATAACCATTGATGACAATTTTTTGTGTTCGGTTCGTGATATAAGATTTAAACCATCTCCAGAGATTGCCACGTATGCCATTAAAAGCCAACTTTTCAAGTAAAATTTTATGGTCTACTCTGTCGAATGCTTTTCGAAAATCTGTGTATATACTATCTGTTTGTTTTCTTTCGTCTATATTTTTAAAAATTTGAGTCGCATAAACAAAAAGATTTGTGGATGTTGAGCGCTTTTTCACAAAACCATGTTGTTCGGGAATAATTATATGGTGGAGAAGCGGATATAAACAGTTATATACCAGCCTCTCGAATAGCTTCGACAGAGCAGGTAAAATAGAGATCGGTCTAAAGTTAGAAACATCTCTCTTTGAACCACCTTTGTGAACTGGCACTATTTTGGCAGATTTCCAAATAGCTGGACAGACCCCATCCTTTAAACATATATTAAATATATGTTGCAGAGGTTCAGCTAGAGAATCAGCTGAATTTTTCAAAAATAAAGGAGTAATGTTATCGACCCCAGGTCCCTTGGAAGAATCTAGTGCTTTTAGTTCTCTTACAACGTCACTAGTTGAGAGAGTTATATCACAAATAGTGAAGTCCGAACAAGTTTTTAAGTCTAAGTCACTTATATCTCGAGTAGAAAATGTTTCATTAACGTCACTTGGCTGGAAAACTGATTCAAAAAAGTTGGAAAAAAGTTCGCATATATTTTCAGGACTATCAGATGTGCATCCCATATACGATACATTATTAGGTATATCAGACTGTGTTTTCTTATTTTTAATATAGGACCAAAAATATTTTATGTTTTTCTTAACGCTGGCTTCGACTAAAGTAAGGTAATTTTTATAGCAAATTTTAGAGTTTTTTTTATATCTAGCCCTATACATGGCGAATGTATTATAATCAGATACGTTTTTACTTTTTTTCCACTTAATCCATGCATTTTCTTTATTTTTAAAAATATGTGTAAGGGACGGAGTAAACCAAACAGGAAATTTAGATTTTCTGACATATTTAAAAGGTACATGTTTACTTATAACCTCATAGATACATTCATAAAGTAATTCCACACATTCTTCTGCTGATTTATTGCTAAAAAGTTCCTTCCAGTTATATTTAAGAATTTCATTATTAATTATAGAATAATCAGCATCTCCAAAACAGTATTTAATATGTCGTTTATTTGGTAAGTGTTGGTTATTGCATGAAGTAGGAATTAATATATAAAAAGGTGGGTGGTAATCATCGCGGGGGACTAGTGTTATTGGCGCGAGCGAGGTTTTACTATCAGTAACATTAGTTATACAGAGGTCCAACAAGCGATTCAGATTGTTTTTATGAACATTTATTTGAAGGCCGCTGATTGACAACAGAAAATTGAGTAGATAATTGTGTGGTGGACGTAGATCATTTGAATGTAATGGTTTCATGCATGTACCTACCTGAAACCACTCCATGTTAGGTAAATTAAAATCTCCTATAATGAAAAAGTTTGTGACGTCAAACTGTAGTAGGTAAGCCTGTAAGTAGTTAAAATACTCTAGGTAAACTTCGGTGTCGACTCGTGGTGGGATATAGGCGGCTGCAAAAACATACTTATTTTTACTTATACTAACTTCAAGCATCACATGGTCGACGATCGCAGGTATGTTGTGATCTGAGTGGATGGCGGCAGCGGCCGACGGCGGCGGGGGCGCGAGGTGCGCGGGTGCGAGCTCGGTGGCGGCCAGCGAGCGGCGCACCGCGATCAACACACCCCCGCCATCCAAACGCCCGGTACCCAAGCGATCCCTATCACTACGGTAAACATGATATCGCGAATCGATAAATTCATTGTTATATATGTCAGCATGTAACCATGTCTCGGTCAAAATAATTAAGTCGTAAGAATGCATCAAAATATTTTCGTAGATAGTGTGCAATTTTGTTCGCAGTCCACGGCAGTTTTGATAATAAACTGATAATAGGTCGGGTTTAGGGTTCGCGAATTCTGTAACATATAATTATAAATTTTACTAACTGAAGACTGCAAACACAACTGGGTATTTTACTTTTCAAATATAGTAGAACACTGTGGAACAGATGAGTTAAGGAATGTGGGTTGAATAGTTTAGTGAAAAGAAAACAGTACACGTCAGCTGACTCAATTAACATTATATGCAGAATAATTAAAAATACTTTAAATATAGTGCACGCAGCCGCGTTATTACCTGGGTTTAGTTTAGATTTCACCTCATACATTAGACACTCTGTATATAGCACGTCATTAAGAAGCACTTGAAACATATATTGTAAAGTACATAATATAAGATTATAACACGAGTAATTGCAATGTAAATACCTATCCCAGCTTTTAATGTTCGATAGTAAACTTGAATTAGTCTTTAAATTGCATTTATTTAGGGATATTTTATAAAGTCACTTGATTCTATTTAAGTCTAATTCAGAACGTATAGCAAGTACCGGTGAGGTTTCCGATTTGCGCGCGAGAATAACGCCGTGCTTCACCCAAACGAACTTATATTCTTGTTGTTTGGCTTTGTTGCGACACTCCCGGTACAATAATTTGTTTTTCAGTGTGAGATGTTCGTTTACGAAAACTCTGTGAGGATTTCCTGAGATACCTAAAGTCTCCGTGTCTAAACTCTTTAAGGCACGGCATGCAGATAGCAGGTTATCGCGCTGCACCCTGGTAGTCAGCTTCAATATAATATTTTTCGGGCGGGTGTCACTCCGGTCTGCGTGCGGCACTCGATGTACAGATACTATATTCGAAGGCGATATCTGCTGGTTAGTTTTTGTACCAAGATTCAATACGATACCGATGAGATCCTCATTACGCCTTTCCGGAACATTGGATATCTCGATGTTGGAGTCCCTGGCCTGCTGTTCCATGGCCGCTAGTTTGCCCTCGAGCAGCTCCAGCTTCCCCGCGACGCCGCCCAGGGGGGACATTTTGTTATCAAGGGACTTAAGTTGCTTATCTAATGTATCCTGTCGCTCGACGGATGCAGTAAGTGACCGCTCCATGTCACAGTAGCCAGCTTTCAAACTCTCAACTGATTCCTTCAGGATTAAATGATTTTCGTGTAAGTTGGTAATAGCATTGTTAATTGTGTTTAGTGTTTCAGTTATTTTTGAGAACTCGGCGGTAACCATAGATTTAAAAGTAGTTGAAATCACGTCTGTTATTGATTTTTCTATTTTGCTGTTCCATGCATCTAGTTGGCGATTAAACTTCTCCTGGAATATTTCCATCTGTTGGTCAACATCATACCGCTCAAACTGTTTGCGCTTACGCACACTGATATGTTCATCGACGGCCCCAGCTGACGTAGTATGTAGGTCGGGGTTTGATGAAAACTTTGTTGGCGAGCGTTCCATGACTACCGGACTTACACAGGTTTACTAAGAGTAAGTGAAGCAAAAATATATTGCCGTCTCTTAACCTGACGGGGGTGAGGACTGCCCCTCGTCTGGACCGCGCTGACACCACACACTAGACAAGTGATGCGCAAGAGGGATAGCAATTATTTAAAGAATTAATTTTGATCGTCTTTCACACTTCAAAAAGACACTTATGTCAACTGCTTTAGAGTTTAATTTTCAATGTTAGCACAGAGCGAAATTATAAACACGACCGCGCTCGTCAGACTCAAACTGTGCAAAATATGAATGAAATGATATGAATGATATGAATGAAATGAAAAATGATAATGAGCAAAATAATTCGTATTCCTTATTTCAGTCCCTTATTTAAGTATAACTAGTTTTTTTGCGCGGTTTCAATTGCGTCTCCCTCGGGTACATCGCCTTTTAATGGATGAAAATGCTTTTTTGTATTCCGTTACGTATTTAGAAAATTTGATGACATTCGCATAAGTAGCTAAGGCGTAATTACGTTACAAAATAAAGTCACACAATTTATCATATTACTGTATTTATAATATTAGTTAGAAGTTATACAAAGTGTTACCTCATAGGCACCATTTGCCTTACCTCAATGCAACCATACTTCAATACAAATACGTTCCCTAGAGTCTAGCTTTAAAACTAAGTACTACCATATAAGTTTTTGTTTTCGTTTTCCACGCTGCGACCGGAACTCAAAGGTTTTTGCCCTATTATACAAGATATGCGGCTTAATAAATAATTCAGTTTTTATTATTAGAACCGCCGGATAAGTCCAGCCAGAGACCTCAAAGAATAAAAAATAGGTGCGACAGTCAGGTGGAATGTTCAACGTTTTTTCTGGAAAAAATACCTACGTAAATGTTTTAATAGGACTTTGTTGTCTGTAAATTGTTATAAATACTGATAGAATCTTAAAAACTAGTTAGTATATTAAAGGTACATTTGAATTCTAATCCCAGTTATATCAGTGCGTTTTAAATCTCGTTAGTTTATTAAGTCACCAAGTATATTTGAAAATGCGTAACAAAAGCTAAAAGTGAAATCAATCCCAGATGAATTTTTATTTATTTCTCTAAATTTGCGTTACTGCTCATTCATTGAACATTAAAGCCGAAACAAACAACATCATTATTTCGCTGTAGTTTGTCTTTAGTTAATTGATTCTTATCGACAATCGATTTCATAGCTCTCCGGTTTCAAAAATGTCAACTGCATTCAGTGCAGCGCCCGTAGAATAGATTTACAACTAAAATTAACGCTAACCTTTTCCCGCTTCAACACTTTTGTATTTCTCGGTAAAAGTACTTTTTCCTATATCCTGTTATTTACTACTTACGACGTGTATGCACAATAAGTAATTAAGTGATGAGTAATTTAGACGAAAAGTAAAAGTTGTAATCGACAAACTCATTGTCGTATATAAAGATAATTATAAATAAAGTATTGTTCGTAAATAGTTTTTGTATTTTCTATTTTATCTGTTTTACCTTTCAGTTTATATCCTTTTAATTAAAAACAAATGGATATTATTTTAAACTTTAGTCATGTTATTCTTTTAGTGTGTGTGAGCAGATTAATAAAAACCAGCCTAAAAAATAAATAAATATAACATTTTGAACTTTTACTTACTTAAACTACCATTATCGTCATTTTAATGCTCCTTTAGTAAAAGGATAAAATAATAACTGTTTTAAACTATCGCGGTTATTTTCACTATAATTTCATGAATTTACGGGATTCTTGCCATGGTTTTCGATTTTTATTTCGCGCGTCCGATATTTCGATGCTGTTGCAAGCACCATGATCGCGTGCTGAATAATAAAAATAAAAATTGAAAATTGTGGAAAGAATCCAGTAAATTCATTAAATTATAGTACAAGAAAAAATGCCTCAACTGTTTTACCGCCCAGACTACATTTACCATACACATAAAGATCTTCTTACTTAGAAAAAGTCCTTTCTTAGACCTTTATAAATAAATACGACTACCAATTAGCAATGACTATACCTGGGTGAATCAAGGGGCAGGTTTTTATTTATTATCATGTTACCTATAAGGTGCCGTAGCAGGTTGGATGTAAGAACAGGTCTGGGGTAGAAAGAATGCCAATGTTATATAAGAGTCTTAAGCATAGAAATAAATACACCAAACGCGGATAAGATATATTTTTTATTTATGAATTAGATTTCTACGGTTTTACTTTTGACTTGAGGCCCATGTGTGGACTTAACTTCTGATCCCGTGGGATCAAGTTACTTGGATAAAGATTAAGTTACTTTTGACCGCCAAGTGGGGTAGTGGGTAGTAGCCCTGCCTCAAACGCCGGAGGTACCTGGTTCGAGTCCTGGCCGGAGTGTTCATTTATGTGTTTGTTTTCGAGTCATGGTCGTTGATATTTATAAATGTATGTTTAATCTGGGACCCCCCAGATACCAGCTCGGCTTTCTTTGGGGCCATACAGTTGATGTGTTTGTCTGGGGATTTATTTATTTATTATTTAAGGTAAAGTAGGTTTCGGATGGTGAAAGAAATTTAAACTTTGTTGCTCAATTACATATTACATATTAAAAAATATTTCTTCCTTACAAAAGTAGTAGGGTTGCGTAGCAATTTGTGATTAAGTGCTTTTCTTATTTATATATAGGCAAAGTACTTGACAGAAAAAGCAATATGGTTACTGCCAAATACATTTATTGGTTGTAAAGCAACACGATTACACTATTTGATTGACTTATTACATGATAAATTTAGCAATCATACCATCGTATTTTATGGTACTAATAAAGAACGTTTTATGTTAAAAACTTTATAATGAATGACATAATTATTTACATAGATTTTCACTTCAATTACTTATCATAACTTTTTATAACATAACTAGTGGTTTGTCGTGGATCAAACCGCGTAGTTCTAAGTCCTAAGACCCGAAAGACCAGCCTAGCCTTATTATTGAAGGGGTAGCTTTCTAATTATGAAAAGATAATTCGGTGAAGTAAAAATAATAAAATAATACTCAACTTATGGGAACTCATGTGTAAGCTGGTACATTCGGGTCGGGAGTATTTTTTGAAAAGCAAATCCGGTCTGAACCAAGTACTAAACATTTTTGTTTCGTGTAGTCTATTCGGGCTTTGTAGAGGTCGGCTCACAAGACATATACGACTTTACCACCCGAAACTACCATTGAGGGTGGCCCGAATATGTGCACCCTTAGTAAAGCTAAATTATTTAATAGAACTTTTTGAAGGTACTACAACATACCGGGACGTTGTGGTTTATTATGAATAAGTAGATAACTTCAAACTACTGAAGAATAATACTTCGATTTTCCTTTTACCACATATATTCTCACTTTACTTAGAAGCAATACAATGTTTTATTTACAATCCTATCGAGACGGCTGCCGACAATGGAATCCTAGAACAATCTTTATGTTTTATCTTTTAGTCAAATTATGTCAGAATTCTAAGCTGCCAGCAAGTTTGTTTGTGCGATAATGTCTTGTATTGTATAAAGCACAACCAAACGGTGCGGTCGCCCCTCTGCCGACAGGCCGACAGCCCTACAGGAATTTATACATATTCTTATTCAAATGACGACAAGTATTACAAAATATTTATATGTCTTACGTTATCTACTACCCCTATCAAAAGAGCCTTAGCCACAGAACCTGATGAAAATCAGCCAAGATCCCGGCTGGTTAATTATTAAAAAAAAATCAATCAAATTACTATTATCTGTCATACAATTCATGAATAATTGACAACTCCACATTGATTATTTACGTTAAACAATTCAACATATTCTAAGTTGCCGGCAAGTTTGTTTGTGCGATAATGTCTTGTATCATATATAGCACAACCAAACGTTGCGGTACTAATGTTTTTTTAAATATTATTTCATTTACATTAAAAGGACAGAAAAAAAAAATAAGCACAGTAACGTTGAAATTCTACTAGTATAACACATCGATAACAGCATAGGTATTTTACTCGCGCTCAGACCTATCTATAACCATACTTAATCTTTGACAAGGATAATAGCAAAAACGATGCAACGTGTTTTTCAAGTATTCCTTCCGTTTATAGTTAGGCACCTGAGTATCAATATTGATCTATGGCCAGTTTGCTGGGCTGTGGTCAGTTGATTGGCAACTTTTAAAAAGTGTGAAAGGAATTTGAGCCTTATTAAATGTGAAAAAGTTTTTTTTTAGTGTTGGTGATGGAGTTAATTGCGAATAAATGAATGTTGTTTTTCTATTTGATTCAAACCCTTAGACTTCGGTTCTGCATTCAAAAGCGTCCAGCATTCAAAAGGTGATTTTATTGGGCAAAAATGGAATGCAAATGCAAATTATGAGTGAATATCACACCAATCTTGATTTGATCGGCCACCCGACTACACGTCCATAATGACATATTGCTCGGTGAAAACTGTCAAGATTTGAACGCTCCAAGTAGTCGAAGCCGTATAAGGTGATTTTATTGTCAGTTTCGTAATTGCAGCTACATAAGGCGAAACATTGTGGCAAACAATAATCAGCTATAACACAGCGGCATAAAATTTTAATTTAAAATCATTACATTTATTTATGCTTCTGTAAATGTATGGGTTAATTCGGACACTTTTTACGTCAATTTTGTATTAGATCCACCGTCATTTGTTTTAATGTCTATGTAAGTAAAACAGCAGAAGATAGGTGATTCATGGTCGCATGATTTAACTGGTTAAGTGGTTTAGTCACTACACAAGCTGATCTGACAATATACAATGACATATTACATATAGACAAGTTGTCCACTCTCAATACTGGCAATGCAAATACAAGGCAATTGCCCGCGTTTTACTTCGTCTTTTCTTCATGCAACCCAGTGTCACGACTCAACGTCAAACAAAACTTATTACCAATACTGTGTTTTTAATACCGTACAATGCTTTCTTGTGTGTTTAGTCAATTTACTCTTACTGTTAAAAACAGAAAAAACGTTTCTTTTCATGCGTAAGGTCTATTTTTTATAACTAACTTATTTATTATTTTATTTTGCTATTTAAAATGACGTTTCGAAATTGACATGGCTATACATTTCGACAAACTCAAAGAGCGAGATGTAATATGATTTTGTATGTGGGAGTAAAAGAGACAGAGCTATATACTGCGACAATTTACGTGCGAAGCAACGTCACAAAGTATGCACTTAGATGTCTCTTTATTACAACAAGTGAACCGTATGTTTCTTTCCTTTTCCCATTTATATTACTGTATCGGGTAGGTATGTATAGTTAAGTTCACGCCGTTTTTTTGTGCGGTAATGTTTGGGTATGACTTGTCTGTATGTAATAGGTCATAGACAATATAGGTACGACGAATACAAACAAAAATTATACAGCTTTGAAATATGCCCAAGTCTGCAAGCCTTTGATTTCGCCTCATTTCATCTCTTTCATTTTGGGGAGTATAATTGAGTTTATGAGAGTGAATGTATCCAGAGACATTTTTCAGGTTTATAATGAAAGAACGTTACTTATCTTCAACTATTTTATTTTAATCAAAGTTTTAAACACATAAAATATCTATTACGGAATTTCGGACCCCTTTTTTCCGTTCGTGCGTACTTTCTGTACAACGTTGTTTTGAAGTTTTGAATCTGACAGCTGCGCCAAACTAAATGTAAATGCTGTCACTGCGTTTCTTTTTGCAGATGCCCCAAAGATTCGTTTCTTTCAGTGATTTAATAAAATGAATATATATTTTTGATGTGAGTCTTAAAACACCTGTCCTGGTTGACTGACTGCAGATCTTATACTGAAATTGGCATGCACAAATTATAGAAAGGAAAGGGTGTGGTAAAATGGCGATGCATTTAAGGCAGTGAAATGGGGCACTTAATATTGTGAGGGCAAATATTCAAAATCCATGCAATGGTGTGTAGAAGCTTGAACCATGCAGTTGATGATGCATATGACTCCCATAGGTGCTAAAAATTTGGATACATTTTGACACATAGGTACCTACATAGGCAAGATTTTGTGCCAATTTTTTTAGGAACGGGAACGTCAACGAAGTCGTAGGAATAGTGAGTGATTTTCTTCTTTTGGTTCTGACAAAACTTTAGTTCACAAGAATTTGTAAAATTAAATCTTAATACAGAACACATAAAGTCTTTAACCTAATCAGAAACAGAAACCCGATTTAATTGAATTTCAAAGTAAAGTTTTGCGTAAATTACATTCATATCTATATTCTTTTGAGATCACTTAACGGAATTACAGACTTGAAGTGTTTTGTGTAAATAAACAATTATAAGACAATAACTTGTATATGCGAATTGCACATGACGTAACTTGAAATCAAAAGCTTAGATCTTTAATATTACTTGATACATAGGTATAAATGCGTTAATAATAATAATAATAATAATTCTTTATTTTCAAGTATATGCGATACAATTTGATGGAATATAAATAAGACTAAATGTCCGTTCTCATACTGCTCACGTCAGCGTGCAAAAATTATGTCATAATTAATACCACAAAAGAAACATTAAAATCTATCAAAACTACTATAATAATTCAGCAATGTCACAATATTTTCAAATAGTAATAAATAGTTATTTATTTTTAAAGAAATGCCAACGTTATGTGAGATACATTATCAAATTAAAATTACAATATGTCCAACTAATAAAATTTATATAATTAATATCATAATCAAAATAAGATATTATATACAGTAACTGCGTGTGCGTGACAACAGAGTACTGATTGTACACGCACACTACAGCGACGAGAGCACGGGTTCACAAGATGGCGGCTGCCACACGTAGTTAAGTTGCATATTATTTGCAATCGCACATATTGGTCTGCGTGCACATATGACTTGAAGCACCTAAAAGTATGTAATACTAAAAAGTTCTTAAGAATATAAGTAAAAATTAATTTACATAAAACGCAGTTAAAATACAATAAAATTTCATACTTTGCATATACCAACATAAGTTTTGCCAAAAAACGCCATTTTACCAATTAATTTATCATCATAAAAGGTAGGGGCGCGCCTGTTTATTTGCACGCAATCTCACACCCAAGGTTATTATAGAAGGTGTACTGTGGAAATGTTTTCGGGAAAATTTAGTTTATTAATGTATGAATTTTGGGTTGAAATTTTGTATGAATTTATTAACTGCTGTTTGTTATATATTCGAAACTTAAGAAGATCTACATATCTCTTTCGGTTTTTTAGTATTTGACATGAGATACGTGCATAAAAAGTTATTCAATTCTTTAATATGATTATACTACATAAGTCAATAACGTTATAATCGGGGTTTTGAAAAGGCGTCAGAAAATGTAAGAAAAATAATATGAAATAAATTTTATTTTTATTTTATTTTATTGTATTTATTTCAATGTTTACGAAATAAGTAAAAAAGTATTTAGCTATGTAACAAATTATATTCAATACGCAAAATCAATAAAGATTAATACAGGTGCGTATTGTTAAATTTTTACGAGAAAACTGACATTTGTTTTTGTGTAAAAATATTTTTGTCCGTCTTTCGGTATAATTCAACATCGATATTGGACAAATAAGATCGATAAGGGACCATCACTATGTCAGATGTGCCTGTTTCTTGCATTTCACCTCAAATTAATAGCTAAAAAGTAAGTTATGTGTGATGACATTAATAAACTATAATAGTTAAAACAAAGAAAACTTGATCGCAGAAATAAACAAAACGTATCTCTGTCTGTCCTCGCGAAGTTTTAAATCCTCCCCATTCATTACGCATTTAACCATACGCTACCTTAAACATACAAAAGCATATTTTGTCATTACGCAACCGACTTACAACTGCCGAGACAATCAATAATCGGATGCATATTTCTAGCCGGGAATCTTGTAACATTTTGATATTTAGACATCGTACCATCTCCCTTATTTTGCAATGGACGCTAAAACTCGTGATATGCCAGTAGATTTACTTTGGAAACGAATTTATACATTTACTGTTCATATGGTCATGTGACTTTTGGTAATGGCCGCCAAAAGAGTAGTTTAGCGTTGAATTACTATGAATTACAAGAATTTTCTTGGTGTATAAAAGTAGTGGGGACGATTAAAAGCCGGTAAAACTTTATCTTGATTCTTCTTAATATTAAATAATTGATATAAAAAAATTGTGAGTTTCTTTTGTTCTTTTCTGGGCCTGCACCACAGTGCTTCCTATATTGACCGTTCTAATCACGTGTACGTGGCTGTGTTCCAGATAAAGGGATGGAACAGCCAGTGCAATTTCCAGAACAAAGGCAGTTCTACGGTCGGCAACGCGTTATTACTCCATCTAATACTTGTAATCATTCAATATTGATGAATAAAATATCTACGACTAATGATGTCTATAGGTGCGGTTGTCACTTTTCATCAAGTGGATCACATTCTCGTTTCCCGGTGATGATTATAATAAAACAAATAAAATAAATGCGACAAGGGTATCACAATGGAATTTTTTTAATTTTATTTTTTGTTTTTAATTTTAACTATGTTCACAATGAATGTTAATGTATATATTACAAGTGTCTTTCGCCAATATTTTTCCTAATTTATGTAAAATTTGATAGATAGTTGGTAACTATTTACCTACACACACATATACAGTTCCTGCAACCAACCGTAGCCGTATGAACTCTATAAGCATACCGTTACCTTTGCTAAAATAGTAACAACATTATTAAAATGGCTATAAAACTATTAATAGACGTATCCTGTTTTTAAGTACAGTTAGCTGCAATTTAATTGGTCGTTCGCAGACTAAGTTATAGTTATAGATACAGTAGATACTAATACGCTTTGCTCATTTATCCATTGTAAATAGATTCAAATTCAAATTCAAATATTTATTCTTCAGTATTGACAATATTTAGCTCTTATTGATGTCACATCTAGTACAATTTCGAAAAGACCTTCGTGTAGAACTGGCAAGAAACTTCACGCATCAATTTAAACCAAACGACGAACAGCTACGATCGGCAGGCCTTCACGAGTGTAACGGTGGAGCCAGCCATAGCCTTCCATAAACAGGAGAGTGAGTAACAGTAACTATTATATTATTATCCTTTTCTGAACTCATGTAAGCAAAATTGTTATTAGATCAGCTAATTTAGGGTGTAATATTAGTAGGGAAGAAGGAATCTCACCTGTTTTGTTAAAGATACAACGCTGGGATTCTCTTCTGCGCTCCGAGTGACAATTTAGTCCCAAGTTTCTTGTAATTTTCCGTCTTCTTCGGCTTAGGTTTCTCCTCAACTGGGCAACCTTTTAACTCCCAAACTAGATTAGTCAAAGATTTTGGACGATTAATCTTTCTAGATCTTTTCTCTGGTAGTTTTGGTCCATTATTGCCCGATTCTCCTGACGTACGCCCTCCAGAATGACTTGAATCTAAAGTGCCATCGAGTTCCATGGCTTGATGTATATTTGAAAGACTTTTATACCTTATATTGAAAATTGGAGAGTCACCTTTTGTCAAAGGCTTTATCGGACTAGTTATAGGACTAGGCTCCTTGGTAGGAGAACTACTGTTTTGGCGAAATATCCTAGTTTTGCTAGAAGTATTTTTAACGAAGAGTTTTGGTAAATTTGCTGCTGGTACTAGAGTTGATTTTTCTCTGTATACAGTTATGGGAGTTTCTTTTATAGGAGTTTTGCGTGTACGCTTCTCAGCTTTCTGTTGATTTAGTTTCTTTGTTGGTATAGTTTCTATTGGGGGAGGTTCTGGTTTAATTTCTGATATTAACGGCATGTGGATAGGAGTAGCAGCAGGGGAAGATGGTGCTGATTCGTGTTTAGTAGGAGTTGGTTCGTTACTGTAAGATGCTTTTATAGATTTTGGTAATGGAGCGAAACCTCGGACGTAATCGTAGATTTGATCTATTTCGTCGTACTCATCAGGGATACTGTTTTCATCACGATGGCAACTATAGATATGAGCATGTCGGGATACGTATTTATGTTGATTTGCAGTGTCTGAGGACGCACTCCGTCTAAGAAAGTATCCAGTTTTAATCAGTGGTGGAGCATGTAAAGGTGCATTTAGAAGTCGTTTAGGATCTCCTAGTTTACCCTCTAAAACATGCGTTCTATCTACAACGTCAACAAGTAAGCGATTGCACTTTTCCACTAGCCTAGAATACTCCATGAAGTTTTTTATGTGATCGTCGTTTCGACATCTTTGCATTTTCAGAGGAGCTGCCAAGGGTAAGGCAACTAAAGTATTACTCTCTTTCTGTAAAGGTAAAGCGAATACTTGTTCTTCTTCAAACATGGATATTAGTCTAAGTTCTGGTACGAAATGGCTTGCACTCTTAAGTCCTCGTGGAGTGCTACCATGGACAAGTCTCACTGTTAATGGCAATCGCTTCGTAAGCAAAGTCTTCGCTGTATGAACTCCACTAATATTTTCTTCTTTAGCAATAGCAGAAAACTTTCCTCTTTGATCTAGACTTAACAAAACCATATCACCTTTGCTGTCTATACATTTTAAATATCGACTTTTACCTAACATTGCATCGCCTTTTGGCATGATAACCTCACCAGCTGGTAAGTTTCTAGCGCCATCAGCCGTTACGTTTCCTTCTAAGTCAAATTTTCCACAGATAACTCTTACAGGCTCCCTAACTAAGCAACCATCTTCAAGTTTTCTACGGGCGAGTTCAGCTACAGTTTCTATACATCTTACAGCGCGACCTTCTTCACTTAGTAATTCAAAATATCCTTTATAAGATTCGGGGATGACAAGTCTTGGACCAACGCTAACCATGCGTCGTCCATCTTTGATTTTGATAGCTTGCGCGATGATTTTCTTTTTCTTCCCAGTGGAGATTAATAAGGCCGTGCTTTGTAAGCTAGGACTTGGCAGTGTGGGTACCCCAAGGCCTCCATACTGGCCCTTGATGATCTTGACTACAGTGGGTAGTCTCACTTTGTGTATGAATTCTCGAAGGTAGTGGCTTTCTTCAGACCAGCGTGAAGCTGCGATCAGGACCTGCCCATCAGTGGCTGCCATTTTGGGTTTAGTTACATCTGGAACAAGAGAAAATAATATTTTTATATAATTTGTAATCTTTCTGTAACCAGCTTTTGGGCATTTTCCTATTTTCTTGTTGGGTTTGAAGACTTAATAGATACGTTGTCATGATATATTATTATAAAGTAAGCTGGGTTATCTCTAGGCTTTGATATGATAATGAAAGGCCATAAGTAAAGTATGCCTTTTTATATTGCTGGGGAAATTTATCACACTAACTTATGAATTCCACCGTAAGGTTAATTTTGTCTAATGCAAAATATGAACAGACAAAACAGTTTCATGTTAAATACTCATTAGGTACGACTACACATAGCGTATAATTTATATTCAATTAAAACCTTCATTTGAAGCCAGCTAACTATGTATTGTTAGGAAGGGTTTTAATGACGTAGTAAAACAGTTGATACTTGCTTCAATTTATAATTGAACTTCAGGTTTTCACTTCACGGCATGCGCATATGTATGTTTTGTGATCGTTTATAAAACTTGTCATTAAATTCATTTTAAGGTTAATCTTAAAATCCACCAACGACAAAGCGACATGTGCCACCAACGTAAACTAAATAAAATATTCATAAGCCACACACATGACTATGCAGAATAAAGTAAGCGATAAAAAAAAAAACAATCTACGAATGTATCAGGCCTGACCGAATTTATTTTGAACTTGTAGGTATCTATCAAACCACAAACGGCTTTATGTTTTTTTAAAGTTTTGTTAAAGATGAGATCGAGACGCTATAGCAGAGTTAACTTGTGAACTCGTCGTTTGGATACTTGGGGGGTCCCTCCCCCTCCTCCCTTGCTGATCTAACAGATGCAGATAAGAATAATTTTGTATAGACGTAACAAGATATTGTATATTTATTTTGAATAAATTATACCCGTGAAGTTTCTTGCTAGTTCTTCTTCACGAAGGTTTTTCCGAACTGGTGGTAGAGTCATACTTTGTTTGACATCAGTAAGAACAAGTAATTGTCGACGTTAAGAAATAAATATTTGAATAGGAGTATATATTGCGATAGTTAATCAATAAATTATCCAAAAAGGTAAGTCGTGTTTAAGATACCAGTTTGTATTAAATTTCTGGGACACAGCATGCCACGAATGTAAATTCATAACATCATCATCAAATAGATATCAATCATTTGAGTATTTATTAAGGACTTGACATACACTGTTTTATAAACATTTACACAGTCCATCACCAAGTAGAACATAACACTGAAAAACTAAAAACGCACAAAAGTCTTTATTTAGTCTCCACATCCACTTATGCACTAACTACATTACGGTACAAACGACCAAAAAAAGTGATCTTCGGAGTTCATACGGATATCTGAGTAGCAGTAAAATAAAATGTTCACACAAACTTCTCTTTATTCGGTTGACATTTTTAGCTACAATCGCTCACCACAGTAGTCATACTTTTAGAAATAAAAATGAAAAAGAATTTATTTGAGGAGGCTATTATCGCTCCGATGAAGGCTGCTCAGCATTTCCATGCCACAGCCAGCAAGGTGGTTTTTAGTGGGTAGGTGCCACTCTAGTGAATCCCACATCACCCCAAAGAAGTCGGTGCCTGCGGAGGTATGAATAAAGCACCTTCCACGTTCCTCGTCCAAAAAAAAAATTGTCTTTTCAGAGCTAGTCTATGACGGGTGTTAACCACATGCTCGACCTGGCAGATTCAGGTAGGCACTATATGTTAAACGAAAAGGCCGAACCGGAGCTATACTTAACGTATAATATTTGTCTTGCGCCGATTGGGTAGTCAATTCGGGCATTTAGCAGAATCCGAACAGCTGTGTCCGGGCGACATTTCATCTATGCATTGATAATTTATTTTCCTAATTCTAATCTACCATTCACCGGAAGTATGCCTATGTAACCACATAGGCACAATTTAAGCAAAATCCAGGGGTGATCATCTACTTTTATCTACTCGTGCCTCTCCATTAACCCCCCAATTTCTAGTCTATTCTATTATAATAAGAAATGTAATAAAATACGTTATATTTTATCCCAAATCTCCCACAAAATTGGTAGCTACTTGAAAAAGCCACGAATTTACCGCCGTCCAAAATAATATCAAATTATCTCTTCACAGAGTGAAACAGTTACAAGTTCGAAATTGGCAAGTGTGATTGTTTCCCGTATGTAAACAGATCACCAAAAACAACCGTTACATGTATATTAAGGCCGTTTTCGTACTAAAAACTGGTGATACCCGTTCGGTTGTTAAAGTTGGTAGTACACTGAGTGCAGAATAAGAAACTAGTCGTACAAGACAACTAGACGATCGCTAACGTGAACTGTTTTGGGTACTGATATACTTAGCGGTACTTATCGCATAGCAATTTTTTGATTATAACATGTTAAGAATCCACCCCACCCTTTCGTCTGGCTTGGTCGTTATGATAAAAGTATAGTTTCTAATATAGTCTTTCTGGAGTGGCTTGTGGAGTATAAAATTGAATATTTTAAGAAATCCATAGTATAAACTAAAATTGTTTTCGAGAAGGTTTCCCAGTTATGTGATGTGAGTAATATTCCTTACAACAATTTGCACATAACATGTGCATGAAATAACTACGAATACTTGAACTTTGCTTGATTTATAGTGTAATTGAGAGATGGCCTAGCTATTACATTATCGTATTACTTACACAAAAAAATTACGAGTTATCAATTATACTTTTTAAGAACTACTAACTAAATATATGAATTTTTTTTTAAATTGCTTGTTTCTTCGACCATTTAAGATAATTTAGATTTATTAAGTTACACATTTCCCACGTATACCTATAAACACAAAAATACCACACATTCCCTTCCTCCCAGAGCACCGCCAACTTAACTGACGCAAGCGCAGCCGTCGACGCGTGACGCGGTTCGTTACATCACAGCATTGTGCTTGTACAATAACCTTCAATACGACCAAGGTAACTGGACCAGAGGGATTGGGACGATTTTTTGGCATATGATAGACATGTGGATACATGTCTTGTTTACTTTTGCTGAGAAGCATGTCACTAAACGATTGGTGAGTGAGCTTATTTTGCGCAATGTTCATCATTATTGATCCAATCCGGGATGTTCATCAGCCTGCTGGCCACTATGCCCGATGTACATAGTAATTTAGGCACTATATTATATATTTAATTCTTTTTCTTACTTAGTATTAGTGTAGTAGAGTTTTTTTGTAAAGATTTCGTCTGGGCGGTACTACAGTTCTTCCTATTTGACGTCACGTGGTTGAACCTACAGCTAAGAAAGAAACAGCCAGTACAACAACAGGAACGAAGGTAATCGAACTGAAGCCGACGGCCGGCGACGCACCATTACTCGACATATTAATTCAATATTACCGTTGAAAAATAAAATACCAACGATGAATGATGACCATGGGCGCGAATGCCACTCACCATCGGGTCGAACGCGTGAACCTTTGCCGGATATGAAATTAGTAAAAAAAAACATTATTGGTTTATCAGTTTAGGAATGGGAAATTATAAGTCAAGCCACAGATTTCTTTATTGGCCACGTGATCAAACTACTAATTTTATAACTTAGGCACGGGACAATGAGATAGCCTCTAACAAACTAATTCGTCTTTTTTGCAACGCCTACTAAACATTCTATAGAAAGCGTAGTAGTTAAATTTGGGTTAGGTTAATGTTAGGCTGCAATTATCGCATGCGCGAGCCGAGCTAGCGAAGCGAGCGTGGTGCGGGAGCGTCCGTGGATGTGCCATAATCGAAATTGGATGATAATTCAAAATTTTATAGCAAAAACATCATGCAACAACATATTTTTAGTGGCTAAGATAGTATCGTTCTGACGCTAGTAAATGGTGGAATATTTAATAATTTAGAAGGCAATGTAGATAGTACTTATAGGCGGGATTTAGAGGCGAATAATGCTATTAGAAAGAAGTCCGTTTGAGTAGCACCCTTTAGGCATTACTCGTATGATGCCACAGACGAACGTAAAATGTTTATTTGGGGTTAAAACAGCCTGAAAGTTATTTGAAATATATGGGTTTATTATTGGGCGCATTTTTCTCTGATTACTCTGCATTTTTCTTTAGCTTAGCTTTCACGGTAGTGCAATCATATAAGGATATGAGAGGACAAAAAATGTGTCACAAGATAAACTGGTGCAGACTTATTTGAAGTAAAATGGTGAAAAATAAACAACTTGATCTAAGCTAGATTAATACCATAAAATAAGAGTTTAGGCGAAATCGGGTAGATCAGTTTAGAGGCTACGACGCCTTACGTATTGGAGCACTTTTGACTTAATTTACTACTTTTTGAGGAGGGCGATTGCAGGATCCCGCGTTAACTCGTGAATGGGTGCCGTTTGAGGGTGTTGATTGTTTGGATACTTGGGGGGAGGGAGACTTGCCGAGCTAACAGATGCAGATAAGAATAATTTTGTATAGACATAATAAGTAAATTTGTTTGTTTGAGTAAAAACTCTGTAAATTTATTTTGAAAAAAAATATACCCGTGAAGTTTCTTGCCAGTTCTTCTTCACGAAGGTTTTTTCGAACCGGTGGTAGAGTCATATTTTATTTGACGTCAATAAGAACAAGTAATTATCAATGTTTTATATTTCATTTCATTCAATTTCACTCTTTTTGCGTAGTGTCGAAAAAAATTTTAAACTTCTTATTGATTGGCACATGACTGGACCAAGCAGGTTGTGACAATTTTCGGCATATATGGGAAGACAGATATATAACTGTGTGTTTTCTAATGAGAATTAAATTATGAAAAAAGGTTCTTCCTGCTAAAATACATACTACATTGCTCGATAAAGTCTTCAATCATTAACTGTTTAAAAAAACGTATTACGTATCAGCGACAGCAGCGCAATAGGATGTAGATTGCGCCATAAATCTAATAACTTTTATACTACTTATCCTTATTTATTTATTTTGTAAATGTAGAGAATTTTTGTTAATTTAAATTTAATTTGTTATGAAATCCCAATTATTTAACTGTGTATTCAACATTCTAAATTAACTAAAATTGTAAATTTTATTAGAGGATACTTTGCTGGATTGTGAATTATTTAAAGAATGTTGTTGTATTTAAAGTGGTTCTATTTGTTACCCAAATAAAGAAAAATAAATAAAACAATACCTTCTACGGCATTTCTTACGTAATACCGCGGGCGATTTGGAATTCAAATTACTCTCCAAAAAGGTTTCTTTTTTCATATTTATTGAAAATAGAAAACCCCAATATTGAAACAAAATACACGAAGAAAAGGTAAAACGGTGGGGTTTTTCTTTGGGCTCAATTGTATTATTGAAATCAATAGCTAAATTTGCCTATATTGAAATGATATTCTGATAAACTCTTTCTTGAGGAGTAGAACGACTCAAGCAAGTACTAGGAGAGATGGAATATCGACTTTTCTTCCGTGCAGACTGTAGGCTTCAGTTAGGACTGCCATTGTTCCAGTTATTGCACTGGCTGTTCCTTTCCTCTAACCGGAACACAACCACGTAAACGTTATTGTTATGGTGGTCAAAAGAGGACCACCACCCCAGAGGTGATATATAGGAGATAAATCCCCAGACAAACACACCAACTGCACGGCCCCAAAGTAAGCAGAGCTTGTGTTATGGATGACTAGCGAACTGGGGAGGAAACCAGAATAAACATACATATCAACAACCATGACCCGAGAACATCTGTGTTCATCACACAAATGAATGCGCCAATTAGGACTATAACCTGGGAAATATGAGGCAGGGCTATTACCCTCTACACTACTTGGATCAGACCTTAACAAAAGACCCTCCACCCCCACTAAGTTACCTATAATAGTACCTATATAAGTTACTTAGTTAAAGTTTACGATACTTAAAATATTAAAAAAACTGTGGGCGAAATTAAATATACAATGATCCTAAGCAAAACAAACAAAAAATCCTATCGAAATCTTATGATCCTTTCATAACATCCGTTCGCTTACTTTATTATTCAGAAAAGAAAATATTACTAAGAAAAAGTAAAAGCCAAACCATTTGTTTATATAAAACAATATGCCTTTAAATAAACAGTTTCTTATAAGAGGTCAAGGAAAAGCAATAAGTTTCAAACGTGACCCTTTTACAGATATTGAAGAAATAAAAGAGAAAAGAATGTTAATAAAGATGTCAGAAACAAAAGAAGAAACCGTTTGATGTAATGTATTGTTACGTGAAACTCTTTTTGGATGTTACTGTATTTAAATTACAAGAATACTTCAGAATCAGAACCAACATTACCAAACCAATTACTGTACCTATTTCAGGGCTAATTCACAAATTAAATATATAAATCAAATCCTTACAGAAATACATCAACTGTATGGCCCCAGCTGTACGACCATACACTCACCACATACAGAAATGGGGACATAAAGCGACCATAATTGTGAACAACCACCCGAGAACAAACAACGAGATCAAACCTGGGACCTCTGGAAACTTATTCCGTAAGTATGTAGATTTTGTATTAAAAAATGATGCCTTTTTGTGCTTAAAACAGCTTAATATAGCTTGTCTACGTGGGTTAAAATGAGTAGGAACAGAACATTTATTCAAAGCCATGAAACGTAAAACTATTCATACTTAACTAAAGACAAAATTACAACGTAAATAGGTTCATATATAAAATATAATAAAGGGTTACGAAACAGACAAAAAAATTGAAACTAAGTCCGCAGGCGTGATGGTTGCACTTCACATCACTTTTCGCGTTCACGTATTCGTCTTATTTGCCAAAATAAAATGACGTAAATTTTGCCAAAATAGCTAAATTCACCTGTTTTCAAAAACAAGACTTACACGCAAATACACGATCATCCGTATCGTATTATTCGGACTTCAACACACATGTAAGCAGACAAAAGCGAAAAGAAAAGATGTGAAGTCCCCCGTGATAAGGTGCTTACTCAGCAATATTACAATGCTACCTACAGCGCTGATATTCAATCAGGACCTGATTGATGCCTCAACTACACTAATTAATTACAAACTTATACACCCAACAAAAATTTACATCCCCTTTTACAATCACAAAACTAATCTAAAATCCACTACAATTTTACACCTACCAAGAAAACCGTTACATACAAACAGTTCAAATGATCTCTCGACCCAGGAAAACCACAGACTTATCAACACTTTACGCAGACGATTTAGAGATTTCTATAGTAAAGATATTGAATCAAAAGAATACCCATCCCAAGAGATATCGATATAAAGAGTCAATCTGTTTTGTTGCAGCATCTCTTGTTTGGAGAAAAGTACGGTGTAACGTGGAGGTGAAATTTGTGGAGTGATAAAATTTTAGGGACATTTTAATCGATATTCAAGAATTCTTTTTTTTTTTTGTATGAACCCGCAAAATTTCTTCTTTTAAAGTAGATTTGTTCTAGAATATGTTGCGGAAAGCTGTTTTGAAAATTGTACTTTTTAAAAATTGGGGGATAAATTAAAAGATAACGTTTTTCGCTCTGTTTTGCGTACATTGGATTTTTGAAGCAACAATTTTCATGTTGTTAAATCAGTTGCTTTAATCAGAAAATTTTTAGTAAGATACTAATCAATATAAATCGTAACTGTCATTAAGTTGTGGTTTGAGTAACTCACGTGAACCAATACTTCTATGTATTGAAATACGTTGAAAAATTCTAGCTTGTAAGATAGCAAGTTTCTTTGCGGGGTAATAAATTTTCCAGCTAGCTGCAGGTGGCACTAGGCAATTGTGTAATAGTCTTACAACACGCAATGGAAACCCATACTTGTGTGCATACACTTTTATAAAATAATTGCATTGAGCAACAGTTATTTTATCAAACTTGTTTATACCGTTTAAACAATGTTAGCCAAAGAATTACTTATTTAAAGCGAGAACGTTTTTTGAGAATTACATCCTAATATAAAAAGTTTATGATAATGTCAACGAAACAAATTTTTTATTTAAAATAAGTTAAAATTATATTTACTTGTCAAGAAGTACCACTTTCACATATCAAACCAACTGGACGTGTAAGTTAGAGAAAGATATCGGGCTTTCGATCGAGGTTCAAAATTTGACGTTCTGGTGACGTCAAAACTTATTTTTTAATTTTATAAAATTACCGATCAAGATACAGCTAGTGTTTCACAGCGTTGGAGATAAAAAAGTCCATAGACTTGCATCTCGAATTCGAGATATGTCTCTGAATGAAAATTCCCCTACAGGCATGATTTCTTTGACATTGATAGTGTTTTCAATAATTCCAGGAGAGTTCAAATTTTTTAAAAATAAGTATAAAAATATAAGTTAAAATTAAATTAGGTTTATAGATAGGTATCATTGCATTGTAAATAGAATATATTATATATTGTATATGGTCGATCATAGTGAGATTAAGGTTATTGTAAGTAGTAAATGTATTGTTTTTATTTATTATTATTATTTATAATATTAATGTTTATATATATTGAATGAAAGAAAGAATAAAACAATTTATAATAAATCATTGCAAATATTAGACTATATTATGTGTAGACTTTACACTGTACTCTATATATTAGGTCTTTACTTATGAAATTGCCGTTTTTCACGAAATAAATGAAGCGTAATTTTTTTATATATTTTTTATTTCTATTAATCAAGATAATCACCCATGCAATCAATGCATCTTTGCCAACTTATTGGTAGCTTATTGATGCCTTTCTTGAAGAAATCAGCTGGACGGGAGGCAACAAATTCTTCAAAGGCATTTTGTACTGCCTCTCGGGTATTGAATTTTTTTCCCGCCAAGAAGTTATCCAAATTCTGGAAAAAGTAGAAGTCTGTAGGCGCAAGGTCTGGTGAGTACGGCGGGTGACAGAGAACTTCCAACCCCAACTCTTGTAGCTTGGAGACCGTCTGCTGTGCAGTATGAGGTCACGCGTTGTCGTGCAGGAGCAGTGGAGCCGAACGATTGACCAAAGTTGGTTGGAGACGTGCGAGCTTCTCCATCATTGTGTTCAGTTCTTCACAGTACACATCTGCAGTAATGCTTGTCCCGTTTGGCAAGAAGCTGTGATGAATTACACCCGCGTTAGACCACCAAACAGTGACCATCACTTTTCTAGGGGTAAGTTTTCGTTTAGGGCATTGTTTGGGTGCTGAACCAGGGTCCAACCAACTTGCTGAGCGCTTACGATTGTCAAACAGGATCCATTTCTCGTCACAAGTAACAATGCGGTTCAGAATTCCTTCATTTGTATGCCTGCTGAGCAGTGCAAGGCACGTCTCCACGCGTACTTCGCGATGGCGGCCATTGAGTTCGTGGGGTACCCATTTGTCAAGCTTTTTTACCTTGCCAATTTGACGCAAATGGACCAATATTGTTTTGATGCTAACGTCGAAAGCTGCTGCTAATTCAGCCGTGGATTGAGTTTCATCAGCTTCCACAATTGCCTTTAATTCGTCGTTGTCGACCAAAGTTTTCGGACGACCACGGGGTTCATTTTTCAGGTCAAAATTTCCAGAACGGAAGCGGGTAAACCAATAACGGGTGGTGCGTTCGTTTGTAGTGTTCGCTCCGTAAACGTCGTTGATGTTGCGTGCCGCTTGTGCCGCTTTGCTGCCACGACGGTACTCATACTCCATAATTACTCGAATTTTTAACTTATCCATGATGACGAAAAATGTTCGAATGCGTTGAAAACAAAACACTAACTATTAAACAAATGACGATTTTAGAAAAAGAATTCCATGTTTGTCAAATAAAACTTAATTTGAAATTAGAATTATCAGTCAAAAAAAAAAATATTTTCATTTGAAATGGCCAGTACGGCAAAACGGCAGTTTCATAGGTAAAGACCTATTATGAGCCAGATATAGATCTTAACACTCTATGGACTAACACCTCCAAGTGACCAGATATCTGCAAGTTCGCATCCGATAGTACATCACGAAACGATTGCACGACTAAATCTATTGTGTGCACAATGATATTGTACTTAACTGTACTTGATGGTCGGCAGACAAATAAGGAGTGAGCGTTGAGGCTAGGGAATCCGCGGTATGGGAAAACGGAGGAGTATGGGAATGGTGTGGAAAATTTTGGAAGGATATTGGGTGGTGTTCAGGTAAATTAAGTGACAGCTACGAACTTAGGCCATGGATTTTTCAATTTTATGACCGCCGACGTAAAAAGGGTTCTGATATCAGTTTGACCTGAGTATGTGAGTAGCATATTAGGTCATTTAAACTTACCTATAGATAACTGAAATAAATAATTTTAGCTAGTAGCAATGCGGTCCCTTTAGCTATGAAGCGACAGACAGACACAATAATATAAATCGAAATTCAAATTCAAATATTTATTTCTCAACATTGACAATTAATTGTTCTTATTGACGTCAAATATACATAACTTTTGTGAAAAACCTTTGTGAAGAACTGGCAAGAAACTTCACGGGTATAGTTTTTTCAAAAATAAATTTACAATCTCTCTTTGTCTATACAAAATATTCTTATCGGCATCTGTTAGCTCGGCGAGTCTCCCTTCCCCAAGTATCCACTGGTTCACGAGTTAACGCGGGATCCAGCCATCGCCTTCCACATTCATATTAGAGAGAAATGAGTGACCCATCTTCCGACGCAATGCTTACAACATCCCTTCTTTTTAGCATCGCATCTTAAGATACAAATCTCCTTAAAAAAGCTTTACAATAAATAACTGCGTTTTCCTGCCCCCAGTTGAAGAAACTGTCCCCACCCGATAACTCAGTTCCCATGGCTGGCGACTTCCAGCTGATCGCAACGAGTTGTATGCTCCTAGATAACTAGCTGATAATGTTGCCAGTCTTAGATAGGGCCTAAGGAATGGTAATTTAGTAAGAGTATACAAGTCGTTGTGCAGTGTTCTACTTAGACTTTCAGTTTTTTAAAGTGTAACAACATTGAAAACTCCATGAGTTTTGTCATAAATTTAATGTGGATATGTTTTATATTTTACAACTATTGCCGCTCAAACATAAAACCTCAAAACAGACTCGGGACTTAAAACTTAATAGATAGGTAGATTTGTCTTCAAGAATTTATACTATTAAAATTGTATGCAGTAAGTAGTTTGTAGTGGTTGAATGCGGGCTCTGGACTAGATATTTTATTTCAAAAATTTACTACGCTAAAGGAATCAATAAAATAGTATTATGCAAAATATTCTACAAGAAAAGAAATAACAAAACAAAGTAAAACAGTGATACTTTCTACACGAAAACACATAAGCAGACCACTTTTACTTAATAACATGTAAAATATCTTTTAATAGGTAACGGTAATAACACCTTTAAAAATAGAATCTGTTAACAATTAACTAACTTTACCATTGAATAGAAAGTGACCAATTTAATGGATTAATAAAAGATGGATTAATAATCTCAAAAAGGGTTCCGTAGGAATTAAGGTACCTATTAATTTATAAACATAAGGATTATACCTTCGTCGGCCACGGGATTTTGGTATAATCTGGCTTAGGGTGTTACCACACCCTACCCCACACGTCGACCCGTCGACGTCAATTCGCGGACGATCGATTGGTGTGGTAGAAACCGTCGATCGACGTCGAATGTTCTATTCTACCATCGATGACGTCGACTGGTCGACATCGTTCGACGGTCGATCGATTGGTGTGGTAACACCCTGAATTTAGCCGAGATACTACGTTCGAATCCTGGAGAAAAACATTTTTTTTCACAGATTGTTGATTTAACAGGCAAGTAAGGCCCCAAAGTAAGTAGAGCTTGTGTTATGGCTGACCATTAAGCGAATTGAGGGGGAACCCAGAATAAACATACATATGTAAAAATAAACATTTCAGCCGCTCAAAGAAATTATATCCTAGAAAACATACTAAGTAATTTAAATACTTACCGGCCGCTGGCTAGCTGGCGGCCCATAGCCAAGTAATTTGCCGTATTGCGGTCGAGTTTAAGTTCATTTTTGCATGCAGTTGTCAGCGGTAAGAGAAGGTCTGGTTAACAAACTTCAGAATAAAACCGACTACTTAAGTTATTTTCCCGTGTAATTTCTATTCCCACGTGAGTTCCGAGAAATAATATACCCTATGTCAGACTTAAACAGTCTGCGCTAATATATATATATATACACTCGAAAAACATAACCCTCCTTTCGGCACAGTCAAAAACGTGGAATCGCCATTTTTTGCACAGCGTGATTTATTTGTTACGAAGTAATCTATGGCTATACATTGATGTGATTTTCTGAGTACTAGAAGTCTAGCACGGAATTGTCTGCGCCGTTCCCGATCCCCACGTAATTTCGGTAAAACATAAATAATCATTTACTCATGGACAGCGTTACCTTTTAAATGTGAAAGAATTTTCGAAATTGGCTCATTAGCTGCAGTGTATATTGATTACATTTAAATAAAAAAATTATTGGTTTTAATATTAATATTCTGTGAACACCTGACATGGTAAATTTTCTAGTGTTTCACTGAAAGGCTCCAAGGTCAATGACGTCCAATATTATGTCGCGATTTAAGACATTTTATAACCAGGTAAGTATGTTCACCGTTGAACCCTAAAATTCCAAATTCGAACATTTCGGAAACGCTCTAATAAACTTATTTAATTAATGAACCGTTGACAATGGCCGCCATTGAATTTTGTATAACATTGCGGGTCAAACGTGACAGAACTTTTTAATAAAAGGAGAGATAACTGTATGTGAAGAGACAATGATGGGTTTCATATTGATCTCGAATGATATCTGATGAATATTGCTAATCAGTTGAGATAAATGCTTTTACTCAGCATTCAGTATCTAAACCTAAATTTAGCTGCTTTTCTACCTCAGCATTATTGAATTGTTATTTTAATTTATCGCTACTTGTGTTGCCCTACATGTCATACATAGGATACGCTACGTTTAAAATTTTATAGAAATCTGTAAATTCACTTGAGCTTAAACATGAATCAAACTGGCACAGATTTTCGCCATCTGTGATTAAGATAAATATATAATTTTATATTAACCTAAAATTATCAAATTTACATATTTCCATGTAAGTTTCTTTTAATCTTTCATATCTGTGTTACTTAACTGTATTTGTCTGTAGTCCTATTTGTAACATTCATCAAATCCCTAGTCGTGTCATGTAAATTTGAAAACTAGCTTCTGCACCACAGGTTATGCTAAGTTAGAAGCTAGTGATACATCAACTTTGTACCGAAGTGTTTGTTGCAATAAAGATAATTATTAAATACGGCCTGTTTGGTGTGGAGGTAAGTACCC
This sequence comes from Marasmarcha lunaedactyla, assembly GCA_923062675.1. Taxonomy (NCBI): domain Eukaryota; kingdom Metazoa; phylum Arthropoda; class Insecta; order Lepidoptera; family Pterophoridae; genus Marasmarcha; species Marasmarcha lunaedactyla. The sequence continues at coordinate 18,713,472 of OV281359.1, forward strand.
TTGCCTTCCATGCCAGAGGTCCCGGGTTCGAATCCTGGTAGAGGCAGGTATTTTATTATATTTGCTTTCTAGTCATGGATGTGTATGTATGTTTATTTAAGTTTATTTCTAATATTTATAAATGAAAAAAAATATATCTAAGTGTGTTTATATATTTTTTAAGTTTATTTATCCGTTATCTAGTATCCATAACACAAGTTCTCAATGATACCTAATTTGGGCTAGATAATGTGGTGTGATTGTTACAAATATTATTATTATTAGAGTATAATTTAGTTTGTTGTCGAACTGACACGAAAATTTTCAGGCATTTTTTATCAGTGTGCTTTTCACCTTGTCTTTAAGCCACTTTACTATATTCGTTTGAGACAATAGCTTACTGTAGCGGTAATAAGGTTTCTTATGTTTAGATCTCGTCTGGGGAACTAAAGTCCTATCTATTTTAATCACCACAGGAATCAAGTTTACGCTGTGGTGTTCCAGCTAACAGGAAGGGAGAGCCAGTGCCACTGCTGGAACAGAGGCAACTCCAGCTGACGCTGCGGTCGGCAACGCGGCATTACTCGATGTAATAATCAGATTTAATATTGATAAATAAAACAACTACAACACAATGGGTGATTTACCAGCAGGCCGGGCGGCTGGAGCTTAGGGCGGCAGGTGTTAGGGCCTGGCAAATCCAGACCAAAACTTTTTGTTATCTTTTAGAAATGAAATACAAAAACACTATTATACACACGGAGAAAATGAGTCTCGAGAATTTAACAAAAATTACAATGTTTTGTAAGCGCCAGTCCGGGAACAAAAAGTCAGTAGGGCGGCAAATGTGTAAATCGGCCACTGCTACAACCAGAATCACGGCAAACCCACGCTTCCCTTAGCCGTTAGCAATCTTATTAAAGCTAAAAACGCGGCTCTCCGGAGAGCTAAGAAATATCCCACGCCCGCCTGCTGCGAATCAGCTTCAACGTAAAGTCAGGTCTTGCCTCGCGGAACTCCGAGACGCTCAGATGAACGATCTCATGGCGAATATCTCTCCGTCCCACCAAGCGTACTATGGCATGGCCCGAGCCTTACGCGTAGACACCGCCTCTCACGTTCCTCCTCTCACTCGTCCCGATGGCACTACTGCCTTTGAAATCGAAGAGAAAGCCGAATGCTTCGCTGACAGCATTGCCGCACAATGCTCGCCCAGCACGCAACCTGCTGATCCCTCACACATCCAGCCGGTGGAGGACAAAGTCCTTCGCAGAGACTCTCTCCCCATCACCGCCGACCCTGTTACAGTCTCTAATGACGAAATCTTGCTTCTCATTAGAAATCAAAAGTCCAAAAAGGCTCCGGGTGCGGATGGAATTTCCAACCACGCACTTAAGCACCTACCTCAACAGATGCTTACCTTGTTAGCTATCATTTTCAATGCCTGCTTCGACCATAGCTACTTTCCAAAAGCTTGGAAAGAAGCGACAGTCATAGGCATTCCCAAGCCGGGCAAACCTCTGAACGTCCCGGCTAATCACAGACCCATCAGCCTCCTCAAGGCAATGTCTAAACTTCTCGAGAGAGTCATACTCTCTCGAATGCGGAACCATCTGTTTCCAACAGATGGCGATCCTCTCATTTTTCCCCATCAGTTCGGCTTTCGCGCCAAACACTCCTGCCCTCAGCAAGTCCATCGAATCGTCGAGTATATACTTGACGGTTTCTATCCGCGTCGTTATAAAACAGTCGCGGTTTTCTTTGACGTAGCCAAGGCTTTCGATAAAGTCTGGCACAGCGGTCTCGTTTATAAACTCTACAAAATAGGCTTACCGGATCACCTAGTCAGGTTAATAGCGTCGTTTCTCAAAGACCGTACGTTTCGATTTAAACACGAAGGCACGTTTTCTGCGCCTCCTCCCATAAAGGCTGGAGTCCCTCAAGGCTCAGTCCTCGCCCCTCTGCTGTACACCGTGTACACCAACGACATTCCCATCCCGCCGAAAGGCGTCGAACTCGCCCTCTTTGCCGACGACACCGCACTCTATACCAAAGGCCACAGTGTTCGGCACCTTGTAACCAGACTCCAAAAGGCCGTAAACGCCCTTGGTGTATGGTTTCAAAAATGGCGCATCGATGTGAACCCTGAAAAGAGTTCTGCGTTGCGCTTCGACCACAAACGCCGTCGTCCCGCTGGCGATCCCCACGTTCGAATGTTAGGCATTCCCATCCCCTGCAAGCGCAGTACTAAATACTTAGGCGTCACATTAGATCCGACGCTTTCTTTCAAGCCACACGTCGAAAGAGTTTCGAAACTCGCTCGTCACTACGTAGGCCGCCTAAATAGCATGTTAGGTAGAAAAAGTAAAATGTCTTTCAGAAACAAACGTACACTTTACAAGGTCTGCGTTAGACCCGTCATGACATATGCCTCGCCAATCTTTGCCCACGCCAAACCCTCCCTCCTGCACAAACTGCAGGTAGTTCAAAATCTCTTTTGCCGCAGGGCCACAAACGCACCGTGGTACGTGCGTAACGCGGACTTGCATAGAGATCTTGAACTGCCTACAGTACAACAACACCTCAAAACACTCTCTGAAGCGTTCTTCAAACGCTCCGAAACCCATCCCAATCCTCTAGTTCGTGATTCAGTTTCATATACTACTCCTGTTTTAGATTCGAAGTTCAAAGTCGCTAGGCCTAGGAATGCGCAAGCGTACTCATCCACCAGACTGTCAGCCGATCTCGAAGCCCTTCTGGCCGCAAATTCTAATTCTAACGTAAATTCTAATTCTAACGTAAATCCTAATTCTAACGTAAATGCGAATTAATTCAATTTTATTTTGCAATTTTTAATTTTTGTTTTAATTATTGATATTCATTTTGAGCACCTTCAGTTCTATGTAATCCCAGCGGGTGACCCCTTCTGGGCCCCGCTAGCGCGGCCTCTTTCTCCAATTGGCCGTCGCTCAGATGAAGGCTGAGTGGCAAAAACGCACGAGCCGACAGGGGGTTTTTTAGTGGGTATGGTTCTGGTAGGCGTCGGGACGAGTCCCACATAACTCTGGAATCGCGCCAGAGTATGCGTCAGGGCATTTTTATCCTCCTGCCCTTCCCGCGGAGGGGAACAAAAAAAAACCAGAATGATTTGTATTAATTTTGTAGAACTAATATCGGTATCCAGGCTCCTCTTGTTAGGATGTGTACTGCAAACAACGAGTTACATATAAAGCGGCCTGATTTGGATATCTGTTTTGACAACACCGCGGCATTTAAAACTAAAGTGCTGAAACCACGCAAATAATAAAAATTAATGTTTATTCATTTATAATAGAATATAATAATGTATAATTATAATATAATGTTACGAAATCACCAACACTAACTTAAGTTTCAACTTAATATGTAATATATAATTGTAAATGTTGTCAACATTCGTAATTGCTTTGTTTGCAAAGAATTGTATTAAAATGTCCTTTTGTCTAATATATTATATATTATAATGTCTATATTAATTTATTTATGCAACACTTATTGCATAAATAAATAAATATTAAGTAATAAATGATGTCCTTGGGCGCAGAGGTGCTCGATTACCGGCTGTAAAAATTGTAAAAATTATTTTAAGTTACTGTTTAACCTTCTTATAGCATAGCGAAAACTCACACTCAGCACATTGATTAAATTTAGTATTAATCACTTGGATTGACCCATTAATACCACTTAATTTCCAAAGAAGATTTAACCCCTAACTGTTCCGGAGGCCTGTCGGACCGGTTGCTAGCATCCTGTTCCCGGGTTCTATTCCCATGTACATGATTTAATTTATATTGATGAGTCATTTAGCTGTCTTCAAGACGGAAGGTATTAAGATTGCCGTGAGGATGTTCTGTGTAATGCGTGCTAGGGCTGTCGAATCGTGGGTTAGAGATGTATGATCGGAATTGAGAAGTATTGCTTGATGATATACATTTCACAAAAACAGACTAAATGTGTGGCTACAAGGCTTTGATTAACGTAAAAAATGGAATATATATGGCCCGAAAATTGGCTCTGGTAATTCAAAATTTAAATTCAAATGTTTATTACTCAACATTGACAATTGCTTGTTCTTATTGACGTCAAATAAAACATAATTCTACCACCAGTTCGGGAACACCTTCGTGAAGAAGAACTGGCATGAAACTTCACGGGTAAATTTTTTTTTCAAAATAAATTTACAGTGTCTCTTTATGTATATATAAAATTATTCTTATCTGCATCTGTTAGCTCGGCAACTCTTCCTCCCCCCAAGTATCCAAAGGACGAACACTCTCAAACGGCACCCGTTCACGAGTTAACGCAGGATCCAGCCATCGCCCTCCTCAACCATATTAGAGGGAAGTGAGCGACCCGTCACCCGACATTACTTGGAGTTGTATTCTCTCTGCAATAACTACTCTTTTCTTCAATAGTATTTAAGCTGACTTATATTATCCAGAAATGAATGTAAAACTTTAATTTACTTAAAATTAAGTTATTTAAAAACCAAATATAACAAAAAAATATATCTCAGATTCGACCATAAACCATTATCTATACATAATAATCGAAGATATCAAGACCGCGGAGGATATAAGCGTTTAATTGCAGTTTTTTAGTCCAAAACCCCAGTGTAGGGCAATTTATTATAATCAAACGGCTGTTATAACTGTAAATGGTTTCATTGAAGTAAAATGATTTATTATACATAATTTATTTGAATTTTAATCAGGAGGTTTGTTTGGTGGAAAAAATTGTGGGTGATTCACTTTTAATTTTGATTTACCGAGGTGGCTCAAGTGAGACAGTATTTAAATGAGCCGAAAATTCAACATTAATACCGCCAAGTCTGAACCTTTATTGACATATTTACAAATGTACTTTATGTACTTAATACTGCAGCAGAGTTCATCGTTGATATGTGCTTTAAAAGTACGCGATAGAACCGGTGAAAATGGAACAATCCAGCGGTTGTCGACATCGAAAGAGTTAGTTTGGGATTGGATTGTCGTTCTTATACCACCATTTTCAGGTGAACGACGTCTGTAAAATGGATAACCATCCTCACCTGTAATAGTATCTGTGGTAAAAGCTTTAGGGAATATACGTTACTAACTAAATAAACTAACCTATAAATAATTTATCAATTTCAATGTAAATCTGAATATTGAACACAAATGTACATAATTTATAATTATTACTTAAAGGTAAAAAAGGAAAGCAGTAAAAATGTAACAAAACATCTCAAATCTCAATTTCAAAAAAAAAAAAATCAAAATCAATTTCTAAATGAAGGCGTTGAGACACAACCATCAGCAATAGCCCGCTCGCGCGTTCTGAGCCTTTGTGATATTGAATCGTTGGTGGGAGAAGTGGTGGGAGGCGCCCGACGTGAAGGCCCAGTGGTGGCATGCGCGTGAGCTGCGCGCGGTACTGGACAGTACTTGGACATTGCAACAATACTTTATTTTTCTAACATAAAATAATTTTTCTAAAATAAAAGTAGCCTCAGTTACTCCTTATTACATCAGCTACCTGCCAATAAAAGTCCGGTCAAAATCGGTCCAGCCATTTCAGAGATTAGCCGGAACAAACAGACAGACAGATAAAAATTGTAAAAATGTTATTTTGGTGTATGTACCTTGTATATATATATATTCTTATGCATGTAGTAAAAAACGGTTATTTCAATATTACAAACAGACACTCCAATTTTATTTATATGTATATGTATATAGATGTATAGATGTATAGATTATTATTATTTTACGATTTTCAAAAGGTCTTCCGTAACATCATAGGTTAGTGTGTTTGTATAATAAATTTATTACTTTAGTTTATTTCTAATATTTATATATTAAAAAATATATATCTTTGTGTGTTTATATATTTCCTAAGTTAATTTATCCAATATCTAGTATCCATAACACAAGTTCTTAATGATATTTAATATGGGCTAGATAACGTGGTGTGATTGTTAGAAATATTTATTTATTTATTATTCATTTAAAAAAAAAAACGCCTGGAACCAAAAATATGATAATTTTCTCAAAACAGCTAGAGGATTAAAATTTCACTGGTTATGTTAGAACCTAACTGTGCGGGAGTGAGATAACACATCTGACCTCTCGGAGTGAACGAAATAATTTTGACGTTGATGTAGAATCATAACTCATTTTGGCGGATGCCAATATATCATTGTTAGGGTTGTCACCATATAAGTTAGGAAAAGAGATTCTGCATTCGTAGTCAAGGCTATAGATATCTTATAATAGAAGTCTATTTTTGGGCTTAGTTTTAGATGCGATTTTTGTAAAAATTCAATTAATGGATTTGGAGTGGAGTTTTAGTTTGATATTCGATGTCATGCAGGTTTAATTTCTATTCAAAATGGCCAGTGGTCTAACTTTTATCATGTTATTTTAAAGATGAGGTTGCTGAAAAGCTGAATATAAAAACAATGCAAAGTTGAACTTCAGCTATCAAGTATTTTTTTTATTTTACATTATAGTTTTCGTGTGAAGAAAGTTTCACTCAGATATCTGACGCCAAGAAGGTTTAATTTTTATTTAAAATGGCCAGTGTGTTATAACGGCAATTTTGTATTAGCTTAATGTGAGAGACAACCCTAATAACGCGTTGATGATCTAGAGTTAGCGAATTCCGCTATGCACGCAGATTGCTTGGCTAGGAGTAATGCTCGTTGTTTTAAATATTTTGCAACTGAACGCGAAAATTGATCGTTTTGTATTTGCATGTTTTGAGTATAGTAAAAAATATTAATCTAACGCAACTCAATATTTTTTATTTAATTTTATCATTTTATTTACCTTTTTTTAAAATTTTAGCACTATTGGACACATAAAAGTAATTGCCTATTTCATTTTTAACATTTCTCGTAAGCGCTTAGTTAGTAAGTTAACTATATGTTAGTTACCTAACTTGAATACAATTTTACATGATGTAAAACTTATCTATATATATGGATTCTTATTTTAATCGTAGCGCCTAAGTTTGACTTGTACAAACTTTTTTACATATTTACAATTTAGAAAATTATTTATTATTATTTTCTATTAGCGGGTGCAGCCTATCGTTTGTGTCAACCAGGATTATAATTCCAGACCTATCTCATTACAACCTTTCAGATTGATTAATAATTGTACAAGGAAAGGGATGCTACCAGATAAGTTCTAACTACTCAAATTTCGAACAGTAACCACGTCTAATTGACACCTCCATAGATTCATTACCCAACAAGGTACTTATCATCGAAAGATTACAATCCACTTTTTACTTACTAAAAGATCTACATGTAACTATTAGATCCCCGATCGACATGATTACGCTAACAGATCGATGCTAAAGTTGCAGAGTCATCACTTTGAATCATGTAATGATGATATTTTTAATCACCTATCTTGCGTGTGATGGTGTACGGTATTTCCTGCATTGGAATACTGGTTATGTGGCATAACTGATAAGTAATTTGCGAATTAACCTCTGTATAGTACTATATCTGATGAAGCGACGTTTTTTTTAATCCCCGACAAAAGAGGGGTGTTTTATGTATGACGTGTCTTTGTGTGTGTTTGTTTGTCTGCGGCATCATAGCTCCCGAATGGCTGAACTGATTTTGATGACATTTTTTTTGTTTACAAGTTGAATTAATCAAGAGTATTCTTAGCTATGTTTGAAGAAAATCGGTTCAGCCAATCAAAAGCTATGCGTGATTTTCTCCGACAATGGGTTGTTTTTAATTTGTGCTTACAAATCACTTGGAGTTACAGTTTTCAGTGTCCAAACACGCTACAAACTTGAGGATGACCTGGCGGATCGACCAAATCTCGCGCTCACGCATACCTACACCCCTCGTTATTGTACGTATTTATTGTTGATTTACAACAAGTAAAGCAAAAATCTCTTTCTGAGATTTGAGATTGTAGAGGTCAACTCGGTTTCTATGTGCATGAGTTGTTTGCTGATATCAAGACAATTTGAATAACCCACTGCAAGTACTATAAGCCTCACTCGTCTAGAAGATGGTTCCAGGCAGTTTATAGTGAACCACGCACGTTACATATATTAATAATAATAATAAACCCCCAAACTAACACACCAACTATATGGCGCCAAAGTAAGCAGAGCCTGTGATATGGATGACCATACAGCAAAATGTGGAACCTAGAATAAACATACATGTATAAATACATACAACAATGACCCGAGAACAAACATCTGTGTTCATCACACAAATGATTGCCCCGACCAGGACTCAAACCTTGGAATTTTGGCTTATGAGGCAAGGCTACTTACCACTACACCACTCGGTCGTCATATTATATATATACGTATATAATATCTTCGAAATATTTTTTTAAGATTCTGGGTGTCCTTATGGTATTTTCCTTCGCCGTAACAGTCGGCTTGCATGAGAGCTGTAAAAACTCATGTCAGAGTCTTTCAATAAGTCTGTATTTTTACTGCCTTTAAAAAACAAATAATCAAATTTCAAAATAATCGCCATTTATGGCATAACACCGTTAAACTCCAATTAAACTCATATTATTACTATATATAAACTCACGTAAAATTACAAATAATATCGTACATAAGGCAAGATGGCCGAAAGCTGACAGTACTAGCGCTCCATCGAGCCCAATCGTTTTGAAATCACTAGTTCGAACTAATCCCTTTACCGCAACCATCAAACTTTTATTACACAATTAACCACTTCCCAAATTTCGTAGAAACCACCTTAACACGGGATATTGAATAACTTGGCGTTATTATAATTTGAAGTACCTAGTACAGTTCGACCAAGGCAGGTGGCAAAAGTGTGAACTAAACTTTTGTATCACATTTACATGGAAAACCAGTTTTACGCGTAGAATATTGCGCCACTTTTAGCTGCACAGATATAATGGTCGGGGTGTAAACATAATTTACACCTGAAACTGAGTAAACTTGGTTAATTTAAAACGGTACTAATTCTAATCTGAAGACACTTTTAGAAGGCAATTTCTTCCCGGAGAGAAGTTTGATCGGCGCAAATTATAGGCGGAAGCGTGCTGCTGTAGATTTTTATTTTTTTTAAATGAAAAAGGCCTAGACGTTTGTCTTCTATCTCACCTGATGGAAAGTGACGATAAAGACGAAGGTGTTATACGTCTATCCACGAGATACCTATTCACTCGACGCTTGAAAGAGCTAGGACTATAGTTGTCTGGAAGAACAGACGCAGGCAGTTCATTCCACACCTTGGCGACCCGCACCAAAAAGGAGCTATCGAAGTGTTTGGTTCGACTTCTTGGGATGTCTACTATAAAGGGATGGAGGGCCTGTCTGCATTTAGTAGTCCGATGTAAGAAGGGTGTGGGTTCAACCTGATCAAAAAAGAGCATTCTCATTCAGCACTTCAAAATGTAATCTGTAGAAGACTGCTAAACAGGCAACTTTCCGACGATGGTCGAGGCTTTGCAGTTTTTGGTGGTGAGTGGGATTTTCGGTCGACTGCGTCCATCGCTTCAAGTTGGTACTTTGCAGAACCATCCCAAAGGTGGCTACTCCATACAAGATCGAACTTGAGCTGTGTTCAAAAAATTCAAATATTCATATCTCAACATTGACAAACACTTGTTCTTATTGATATCAAATAAACCATGACTCTACCACCAGTTCGGAAAAACCTTCGTGCAGAAGAACTTCACGGGTATATTTGTTTCAAAATAAATTTGCAATGTCTATTTATGTCTATACAGAATTATTCTTATCTGCATCTGTTAGCTCGGTGAGTCTCCCTCCCCTGCAAGAATTCAAACGACGAACGATTTAAGGCAGGATCCAGCCAGTACCCTCCTCAACCATAAAACGCATTCTTCTATAACTTGGACCACACACCTACACTACTTAACATTGATTGAGACGGTTCCTATTTACCATTAATCGCGCGATTAACTTTAACAACGGGACGAACAACTAGCGGTATATAAATACGTTTTACTTAAGTTAATTATTAAGTTTCACTTACGTTAGTAGTATCCGAAGAAGTTGGTTTCGATGTAAAAATATTAAATATTCATGTTTTTAGTACTGATGAGACGAGACTCAGTTATTTGAGGGTAAGAAACGTTCCTTTTATAAAGACCGGTTTTGTTTGTGGTCACATAAAATTTGTGGTAATAACTTGTACAAGAATTTTTCAAAATCAAATTATAGTATAATAACTTTGGCTTTAATCCTATTTTAAACGTAATAACAGCTTTTTTGACGATTTATTTGCAGGCCTATTGGTCTTTTAAATATCACTTGACTTTGTGGCCTACATTATGATGCAGCTAAGGGCACCGAAAGGGTCCGTAGACGTCGTATGTTGAAACTGCCCCTGGTTCGGAAGGGTCATCTACTGCCAAGGTCTTAATTACAGCGTTTGCGTTCAAATTCAAATATTTATTTCTGAACATTGACAACTACTTGTACTTATTGACGTCGAAAAAAAAATAGTCTACCACCAGGTCGGAAAAACCTTCGTGAAAAAGAACCGGCAAGAAACTTAACGGGTAGGTATATTTTTCCAAAATAAATGTACAGTGTCTCTATATCTCTATTCAAAATTATTCTTATTTGCATCTGTTACCTTGGCAAGTCTCCCTCCCACCAAACGACGATATTTATTATATAACATCTAAGTTTAATGATGTCCATGGGCATGGTTACTCCAGAGCATCAGATGATCATGTCTTGGCAAAAAATGAAATTTATATATTTACCTTCACGTCACAGTGACGTTTTGATCTTTGCGCTTGCCTTTAATCTGAAACAAAAAAGAAAATATTTATAATAATAATAATAATAACCCCACACAAACATACCAACTGTATGGTCCCAAAGTAAGCAGAGCTTGTGTTATGGATGACCATACTGCGAACTGGGGCGAGGGGAACCCAGAATGAATATATATTCTTTTTTGTTCCCCTCCACGGGAAGGGCAGGCGGATAAAAAATGCTCTGACGCATACACTGGTGCGCGCGATCCAGGTTATGTGGGACTCGTTACGACACCTACCAGAACCCTACCCACTAAAAAACCCCTGTCGGCTCGTGCAATTTTCGCCACTCAGCCACGGGGCCCAGAAGGGGTCACCCGCTGGGATTTAAATAGCACTGAAGGTGCTCAAAGCACTGAAGGTGAATCCATAGCACTGAAGGTGCTCAAAATGAAAAATAAAAAATTGAATTAATTCGAATTTACGTTAGAATTAGAAGTTGCGGCCTGAAGGGCTAAGAGATCTAGCGTCAGCTGCGTCGCTACGTTCGTGTGCACGTTTCTCGGTCTAGCGATTTTGAATTTGAAATCTAAGACAGGAGTAGTATACGAGACTGAATCTCGAACTAGAGGATTTGGATGAGTTTCGGCGCGTTTGAAGAACGGTTCTGAGAGTGTTTTGAGGTGCTTTTGCACTGTAGGCAGTTCAAGATCTCTGTGCAGGTCCGCGTTAGGCACATACCACGGTGCGTCTGTGGCCCTGCGGCAGAAGAGATTTTGAACTACCTGCAGTTTGTGCAGGACGGAGGGTTTGGCGTGTGCAAAGATTGGCGAGGCATATGTCATGACGGGTCTAACGCAGACCTTATAAAGCGTACGTTTGTTTCTGAGGGACATTTTACTTTTTCTACCTAACATACTATGTAGGCGGCCAAAGTAAGAACGGGCGAGTTTCGCTACTCTGTCGACGTGTGGCTTGAAAGAAAGCTTCTGGTCTTAGGTGACGCCTTAGTATTTGGTAGTGCGCTTCCAGGGGATGGGAGTACCTAACATTCGAACGTGGAGATTGTCTGCAACACGACGTTGTTTACAGTCGAAGTAAACCGCAGAACTCTTGTCTGGATTCACATCGATACGCCATTTTTGAAACCATGCACCGAGGGCGTCTACGGCCTTATGGAGTCTGGTGATGAGACCCGGGATACTGACGCCTTTGGTGTAAAGGGCGGTGTCATCGGCAAAGAGGGCGAGTTCGACGTCTTTCGGCGGGATGGGGATGTCGTTAGTGTACACAATGTACACCAGAGGCGCCAGGACTGAGCCTTGAGGGAATCCAGCCTTTATGGGACGAGGCGTGGAAAGCGTGCCTTTATGTTTAAAACGAAACGTGGGGTCTTTGAGAAACGACGCGATTATCCTAACTAGGCGAGCCGGTAAGCCTATTTTGTAGAGTTTATAAACGAGACCGATGTGCCAGACTTTGTCGAAAGCCTGTGGCAACGTCAAAGAAAACTGCGACCGTTTTCTTTTGTTTTGGATAGAAGCCGTCGAGTATGTATTCGACGATTCGGTGGACTTGTTGAGGGCAAGAGTGCCTAGCGCGAAAGCCGAACTGGTGGGGAATTATTATAGGTACATATATAATATATACATGACGATCATGACCCGAGAACAAACATCTGTGTTCATCACACAAATGAATGCCCTGACCAGGCTCGAACTTGGGACCTCCGGCGTAAGAGGCAGGGCTTCTACCACTGGGCACTCGGCCGACAAAATTATTATTCCCTTATTAACTAATAATAAATTTCAATCTTTCATGGTGAATGCCAAATGTCTTATTTGAATTGTTTCAAAATAATTATGTACTTTACGCTTAAACGGAAACATAGTGAGGATGCCTGAATAACTAAGAAATCACTTCTAAACCGTATGAAACCGTCCTGTTAGTTATATTAGGTCTTTACCTATGAAATTGCCGTTTTTCACGAAATAAATGAAGCGTAATTTTATTAATATATTTTTTATTTCTATTAATCAAAATAATCACCCATGCAATCAATGCATCTTTGCCAACGCATTGGTAGTTTATTGAGCCTTTCTTGAAGAAATCAGCTGGACGGGAGGCAACAAATTCTTCAAAGGCATTTTGTACTGCCTCTCGGGTATTGAATTTTTTTCCCGCCAAGAAGTTATCCAAATTCTGGAAAAAGTAGAAGTCTGTAGGCGCAAGGTCTGGTGAGTACGGCGGATGACGGAGAACTTCCAACCCCAACTCTTGTAGCTTGGAGACCGTCTGCTGTGCAGTATGAGGTCGCGCGTTGTCGTGCAGGAGCAGTGGAGCCGAACGATTGACCAAAGCTGGTTGGAGACGTGCGAGCTTCTCCATCATTGTGTTCAGTTCTTCACAGTACACATCTGCAGTAATGCTTGTCCCGTTTGGCAAGAAGCTGTGATGAATTACACCCGCGTTAGACCACCAAACAGTGACCATCACTTTTCTAGGGGTAAGTTTTCGTTTAGGGCATTGTTTGGATGCTGAACCAGGGTCCAACCAACTTGCTGAGCGCTTACGATTATCAAAAAGGATCCATTTCTCGTCACAAGTAACAATGCGGTTCAGAATTCCTTCATTTGTATGCCTGCTGAGCAGTGCAAGGCACGTCTCCACGCGTACTTCGCGCTGGCGGTCATTGAGTTCGTGGGGTACCCATTTGTCAAGCTTTTTTACCTTGCCAATTTGACGCAAATGGACCAATATTGTTTTGATGCTAACGTCGAAAGCTGCTGCTAATTCGGCCGTGGATTGAGTTTCATCAGCTTCCACAATTGCCTTTAATTCGTCATTGTCGAAATTCAGGTCAAAATTTCCAGAACGGAAGCGGGTAAACCAATAACGGGTGGTGCGTTCGTTTGTAGTGTTCGCTCCGTAAACGTCGTTGATGTTGCGTGCCGCTTGTGCCGCTTTGCTGCCACGACGGTACTCATACTCCATAATTACACGAATTTTTAACTTATCCATGATGACGAAAAATTTTCGAATGCGTTGAAAACAAAACACTAACTATTAAACAAATGACGATTTTAGAAAAAGAATTCCATGTTTGTCAAATAAAATTAATTTGAAATTAGAATTATCAGTCAAAAAAAAATAATATTTTCCTTTGAAATGGCCAGTACGGCAAAACGGCAGTTTCAAGAACTATTATTACTAATAACAAATAACAAATATTTGTTGAAATGATTTCGTTCCAGAATATCTACTTTTGCACACGTAACCTAGTACGGACGAGTAGCGAAGTGGCTAATAGCCCTGCCTCATACGCTGAAGGTCCCAGGTTCGAGTCCTGGTCGGGGCATTCATTGGAGTGATGGACACAGATGTTTGTTCTCGGATCATGGTGTTTTATATTTATACGTGTATGTATATTCTGGGTTCCCCTCCATTTCGCTGTTTGGTCATCCATAAAAGCTCTGTTTAGTTAGAGTACATACAGTTGGGATTTATTTATTTTATGAATACAAATTTAATCGGGCATTTCTGATTCAGGTTTACGAGTTTAATTCTACAATCTTTCTTTAGGACCAATTATCATTCTGGAATTTTCTAAAGGTGTGGATATAACTTTTACAGCATTTTGTGGCGATTGTTATAAGCACTATACACAATACATTATAAATTTTAAATTAATATCCCCTTCTAATGCATTTTAATACTTTACTTAGTAAACTTCCTTCGCATAATATAATTGTGTAATTGAATATTAAATATCAAAATTGTAATAAAACCGATATAAATGTTGCAAAGCACTAAAAATATAGTTAGGGTTTGTATCTAGGTTTAATTTATAAAGGGAATGTTAATTTGTGTTTAAAAACAATGACATTAACAAATTAACAAAAGAAAAACAAGGGAAGACAAAATTTGTTTCGATAAAATACAGTGATTCAAGTTATACATAGTAAGTCCATAGGGCGAAATTAAACATATCAAAACAAAATGTTGTATGTTTCTAATGAATATGGCAGTACCTACTTAATGTTAAAAATGAAAATGCTTTTAATAAATAATAATAATAACTATAATAATCCCTAGACAAAAACCAATTGTATAGCCCCCGAGTTAGCAGAGCTTGTGTTATGGATGACCATACAGCGAACTGAGGGGGAGCCCAGAATAAACATACATACATAAATATAAAAAACATGACCCAAGAAAAAAATCTGCATTCCTCACACTAATAAATGCACCGAACAGGCTCGAACCTGGGATCTTCGGCGTATGAGGCAGGGCCACCACAACCACAAAGCCACTCGGCCATCATTACATGTATCAAGGCTCAAAATTTAAACTTTTTTAAGTATTTGCTATTGATAATTTTTGATAATTTTGCAACAATCCTTGAGCGAAGTATACAACCCCAGATTCCCAAGAAAAAATACTATCTTAGATTCTTACTTAAATAAGCCAACATATACTTCTAACTTTAACTTAACATATCCAAGACTGAAACGTGTTTCGAAATTTATCTCCCAATAAAACCTTCTCGCCCGTTTCTTATATAAAATAGGATTTATTCCCAGTTTAAGACATTTTGTAAAATGCCTAGGCGTTATTAAATAGTCAATTTATGTCGCAGTTAAACTGCCACACGATAGGATGGTGGGTTTCTTTACAATATACCTAGTTTTTTTGTTTGGATTATAAAAGTGATAAAGATCTATAAATGACAGACTTATGTTAAAGAAGAACTTGAGAATTGTATTTATGTTGTTGGTTTTGTTGGGAATAAATTGATTGTAGTTTAGTTAAATCCTTTTTTTAAATGTCGTATTACCTGTTCCCAAAAAGAGAGCATAAAAAAAAATAAAAGTGAAATTTAAATGCCAGAAGTAAATAAGAAGAGAAAAAAAATCAGCAATTGTGATCAAATACTAAAATTAAGTTAAGCGTAATCCAAGAAAAACTTATCACTTAAAAATTTTTTAAATTTAGATTTGGAGACAATAAATAGATTAATATCATTATTCTTATTGGTCTTAGTCAAAATGTTAAAAAAAGTACATTTATTAGAATAAATGCATTCTGCCTATAGTTAGTATTGCTGTGCGGTACTTTAGGATTACTTAACGAAGGTCTGTTAGCGCATAGCCCTAAATGCTCCAAAAGTTCTGGGCAGTCCACCGTTCCATTCGCTATGCTGATGAGATACGACAGATCGGAGATCTTTCTGCGTTCGTATAGAGGGCGGAAGGTTTGTTCTATGGTCACACGTTTCAATGTAGAGAGCATGAGTATGTAGAGCAGAAAATTGCGCTCACTATAAATACCCCTTTGTTTTAACTGCCATAATAACCACTCAAGGGAAGAAACAGCCAGTGTTATACTGGAACAGAGACAATTCTAGCGTAAGCCTACGGTTGGCAACGCATCATTAAACAATGACGCGCTATTCAAACCGACCAATCACAACGCGTGATCTACATCGCAATATCAACTTTACTTAAGCGATTAGAATATTTATGACTTTCTGACGATCCGATCTGCGTCCGGACCCGTTCGGACGTGTTGAAGGTCGCTCCCGGCTGCCGAGTCACGATTGTTGTCTCACGACTTCTCTCGTAGCAATACTCAAACGCCACTCTCAGATCCGTTCTGCGTCCGGCCCCGCTCGGACGTGTTCGCGGTCGCACCAGCTGTTGAGTCGCGATTATCGTCTCACGACGAAAACTCGTAGCAATACTCATACGCTGAGATTCGTACAAATCTCGCTTCGTCCTCGACGACTTGAGATAAGCCTCTGTAGGACTTACGCTGCGGCCGGTTTCGATCGGCTGCAACTAAGTCAGTCTCGCAGCAACAACAGAGCTGAGCTTACTACGGTCGATTAAATTCGATAGTAGTTCGCAAGGCCCGGGCTGTTTTTCTGGCTACGTACTTGACGCTTGGCGCCTGTTACGTAGTCAATCCCGCACTTTCAGTGCAACCCAACTTCGTCAGATCTACGGCCGGTTTTTGTTGTCAATTTATTGGCAACACACTCCGTAGTAGACTCGCGTTTGATTAGGTGGATACTTAACGGTGACAACTAAGCCTGATAGCGTTGCCCCAGTGCGCTTCCAAGGCCCTTCAGGCTAAGGAGAAACCGGCTGACCCGATCCCATTGCACTTGGGCCTTTCCCAGGGTGACGGTACAGTGCTGTCCGAATTAGGGGCACCACTTCGCGTCGTCCCCAGCCCCCCTACTCCGGGTAGGGAGGTTTAGGTGCTAGGTTTGTTAGGGAACCAAGGCATTATTTTATATTTATATTCTATATATTGTAGTCCCAAGCCCTCCAATGGACCAGCAAAGGTTGGTAAACTTTGCTAGGTCGCTCGCCCAGGCGCACGTTGCGTCCGGCGCCAACATATCCGATGACGTACTAACACAGGCCTTACAGGCAACTATCGCGTCCCCGGCCGCTCAGGCCTCCAACGTGTAGACCCCTCAGGTCTACAGCTCTCCCGTGTCTCCCGTCCCGTCCGAGATGGAGTGTGAATCGGTCACATCCTCTCGCGCGTCGCTTCGCAAGCGTACCGCTCCCGGGAGCGACTCCGAACCCGCGTCTGATGCATCTTCAGATGCCGTCACCTGAACCGGCTCTCCTTAGCCCGAGTTTCAGCTAGTTGCCAAACGCTCCAAGAAGCGCTCGAAGAAAGCCTCGGTATCCTCAATACCCGAGCCCTCCCCGGTGTCTTCAACACCCGCCCCCGCGCCATTAAAATCGCTCGAAGTAACCGCGTCTCCGTCGGTCCCATCGAAGCCAGCGACGCGCTGCGCTCCCGTCCCGCCGAAGCCTCAGCTCCCTCCGCCCGTCTTTCTCCGCGAAAAAGCGCGATGGACCGTAGTATCAAATCTTTGCAAAGAGCAAAAAATTAACTATCTTAAAGCAACCAACGCAGGCGATTCAATTAAAATCCAGGTTGCGACCATCGACAACTTCCGCACGTTCACCAGGTTACTCTCGTTAAAACTAATTGCGTATCACACCTACGCCCTCCCGGAGGAGCGTAAGATCCGCGCAGTACTACGGGGCGTCCCGTTCGAGCTCGCGAACGAAGAAATCCTCGAGGGCCTTAAGTCCCAGGGTTTGCCGGCCGAAGCAGTGCACAAGATGCACTCCAACCGCGGTAGGCGTTTTCCTTTAGCTCTAGTTATCCTGTCCAATACTCCCAACTTGAAGGAGATTTTCAGAGGCTCGCACAATTTGCGGACTCTCGAACATCTCCGTCGAGCGTCCCAACCCCCGCGGTCACCCTGGGCAGTGCCAACGCTGCCAGCTCTATGGCCACGCAGCGGCTTACTGCTCAGCTCCCCCCAGGTGCGTTAAGTGCCACTCCACACCTTACGAAGGAGTGCACTCGCACTCCCGAATCCACTTTCTCCTCCTGCCTGTGTGCTGTGCGGCCAGTCCGGCCACACAGCTAACTACAGGGGTTGCCCGCACGCTTCGCGCTCTTCAATTAAGAGGGCTGCGTCTAAACCAGCGCTGCCGCTCACTTCCGCTAACTTCCCACCGCTGCACAACCGGGGTCCCCCCGAAGCAAAGCCCGAGCAGCCAAAGCCTACTCCGGCTCTGTCCTGGAGACAGCGTCCGGCCGCTCCACCTGCACCTTCCCGTCCTATCCCAGCTCCCGTAGCTCCCGTAGGCCCGCGTTCCACTCCGTCGTTTTCACCTCAGTCGTCGTTGGCTGAGGACATGAAGATCGTGCTCGACGTCATTCAAAACGTCGACATTAAGGAAATTTCCGTTCTCGCACGCAAACTGCAAGCCACCCGCTCTCCTCAAGAGCGTTTATTGTATAAATTCGTAAATAAGCAAATATGTCTTGACCCGCAAATCCCGCGTCCAGTCGTATCAAACCTAAGGGCTTATCCCTAGTATCTTTTAACGTTCCTAGCCTTAGCACCAACCTTCCTGAGCTTAAACTGTTCCTTCAGAATAAAGAGCCAGACTTATTGCCTCTCCAGGAGACATGGCTTACTCCAAACTGCTCCAGGGGATTCACTATTCCCAAGTACGCGTTTACTCGCAACGATAAGCCCAACTCCGACGGTTTCGGCGGCACTGCTATATATTACAAAAGAGGCTTCCACTGCTGTACTCTCCCATTCCCCTCCTCTCCTCAACATAGAAGCCACTGTGTGTAGATTGGCTATGACTGGTTATCCGACCATCATCATAGCATCAGCCTACATACCTAGTGGCTCCAGACCAACCCGCAGCGACTTTGAGGCCTTTCTCGCCCTCGGCCATTCAGTCATTATGTTCGGAGACTTTAACTTCAAACATACTGACTGGACGTGCCTATCGACCAACACCAGCGGTATCGCTCTCCTCGACATCATTAACTCACTTGACTTAGACGTCATCTCTCCCATCACTCCCACTCACTATCCCAACAATCCGAACTAATCTCCTGACAGGATGTCAGGTTTTGCAATTGTCAAGCGAATCAATCTCGATCTCAGGTCGCTCAATTAGATAGCCCGGATAAAATAGATTCATTAGTCAACACTCTCACTGATGCTATCAACTCAGCCATCAGCGATAACGAAAAGGTTGCTAAGCAAGGTAAACCCACGCTTCCCATAGCCGTCAGCAATCTCATTAAAGCTAAGAACGCGGCTTTACGGAGAGCCAAGAAATATCCCACGCCCGCCTACAGAACAGCTGCGAATCAGCTTCAACGTAAAGTTAGGACTTGCCTCGCAGAACTCCGAGACGCTCAGATGAACGATCTCATGGCGAATATCTCCCCGTCCCACCAAGCGTATTATCGAATGCGCGAATCTTACGCGTAGACACCGCCTCTCACGTTCCTCCTCTCACTCGTCCCGATGGCACTACTGCGTTCGAAGTCAAAGAGAAAGCCGAATGCTTCGCAGACAGCGTTGCTTCACAATGCTCGCCAGCACGAAACCCGCGAATCCCTCTCACATCAAAGCGGTGGAGGACGAAGTTCTCCGCAGAGACTCTCTCCCCATCACCGCTGACCCCGTCAAAGTCTCCAACGATGAAATCTTGCTTCTCATTAGAAATCAAAAATCAAAAAAGGCTCCGGGTGCGGATGGAATTTCCAATCACGCACTTAAGCACTCAGCAGCCTCAGCAGGTGCTTACCTTGTTAGCTATCATCTTTAACACCTGCTTTGACCATGGCTACTTTCCATAAGCTTGGAAAGAAGCGATTGTCATAGGTAATCCCAAGCCGTAAACCTTTGAATATCCCGGCTAATCACAGACCCATCAGCCTCCTCAAGGCCATGTCAAAACTTCTCGAAAGAGTCATACTCTCTCAAATGCGGAACCATCTGTTTCCAACTTTCTGCAGACGACACCGACGTTTACGTTTACGACGTTTGTGGTCGAATTGAATAGCAGAACTCTTTTCTGGGTTGACATCGATACGCCATTTTTGAAACCAAACACCGAGGGCGTTTACGGCCTTTTGGAGTCTGGTGATGTTATACGGGATCGCTTGACTTTTAGTGTAAAGGGCGGTATCGTCTGCAAAGAGGGCGAGTTCGACGCCTTTCGGCGGGATGGGGATGTCGTTAGTGTACACGGTGTACAGCAAAGGGGCGAGGACTGAGCCTTGCGGGACTCCAGCCTTTATGGGACGAGGCGCGGAGAGCGTGCCTTCATGTTTGAATCGAAAAGTACGGTCTTTAAGAAACGACGCTATTAATCTGACTAGGCGAGCCGGTAGGCCCTTTTTTATAGAGTTTAAAAACGAGACCGCTGTGCCAGACTTTGTCGAAAGCCTTGGCTACGTCAAAGAGAACCGCGATTGTTTTTTTACGACGCTGAGAGAATCCTTCGAGTATGTACTCGACGATTCGATGGACTTGCTGAGGGCAGGAGTGCTTAGCGCGAAAGCCGAACTGGTGGGGAATGATGAGAGGGTCGCCATCCGTTGGAAACAGATGGTTCCGCATTCGAGAGAGTATGACTCTTTCGAGAAGTTTAGACATTGCCTTGAGGAGGCTGATGGGTCTGTGATTAGCCGGGACATTCAGAGGTTTACCCGGCTTGGGAATGCCTATGACTGTCGCTTCTTTCCAGGCTTTTGGAAAGTAGCTATGGTCGAAGCAGGCATTGAAGATGATAGCTAACAAGGTAAGCACTTAAGTGCTTAAGTGCGTGGTTGGAAATTCCATCCACACCCGGAGCCTTTTTGGACTTTTGCTTTCTAATGAGAAGCAAGATTTCATCATTAGAGACTGTGACGGGGTCGTCGGTGATAGGGAGAGATTCTCTGCGGAGAACTTCGTCCTCCACCGCCTGGATGTGGGAGGGATCCGCGGGTTGCGTGCTGGGCGAGCATTGTGCCGCTATGCTGTCGGCGAAGCATTCGGCTTTCTCTTCGACTTCGAAAGCAATGGTGCCGTCGGGACGAGTGAGAGGAGGAACGTGAGAGGCGGTGTCTACGCGTAAGGCTCGGGCCATTCGATAATACGCTTGGTGGGACGGGGAGATATTCTCCATGAGATCGTTAAACTGAGTGTCACGGAGTTCCGCGAGACGAGACCTAACTTTACGTTGAAGCTGATTCGCAGCTGTTCTGTATGCTGGCGTGGGATATTTCTTTGCTCTCCGGAGAGCCGCGTTCTTGGCTTTAATGAGATTGCTAACGGCTAGTGGAAGCGCGGGTTTGCTTTGCTTAGCAACCTTTTCGTTGTCGTTGATGGCTGTGTTAATAGCATCAGTTAGAGTATTGACTAATGAATCTATTTTATCCGGACTATCTAATTGGTCGGGCGAAATCGCGAGCGGAGAGTTAGGGGCCTCTAAGGCTGAAACTAACGTATTTTTAAAGCCTTTCCAATCGGTAAAGGTCTTAGGAGGTGTGACGTTAACGTTAGGCGTACCTAGCACGAGGGAGACGGGGCGATGGTCGGAGCCTAGGTCATCGAGCGGTTCGATAGACCTTAGATCAAGATTGATTCGCTTGATAATTGCAAAGTCGAGGATGTCAGGAGAGTAGGTTGGGTTGTTGGGATAGTGAGTGGGAGTGATGGGGGATATGACGTCTAAGTCAAGGGAGTTAGTGATGTCAAGGAGAGCGATACCGCTGGTGTTGGTGGATAGGCACGTCCAGTCAGTATGTTTGGAGTTAAAGTCTCCGAACATAATGACTGAATGGCCGAGGGCGAGAATGGCCTCAAAGTCGCTGCGGATTGGATTGGAGCCACACGGAATGTAGACTGAAGCTATGATGATGGTCGGATGACCAGTCATAGCCAATCTACACACCGTGGCCTCCATGTTGAGGAGAGGAGGGGTAGGGAGAGGACAGCAATGGAAGCCTCTTTTGTAATATATAGCGGTGCCGCCGTAACCGTCGGAGTTGGGCCTATCGTTGCGAGTAAACGCGTACTTAGGAATCGCGTATCCCCTGGAGCGGTTTGGAGTAAGCCATGTCTCCTGGAGAAGGAATAAGTCAGGTTCTTTGTTCTGAAGGAACAGTTTAATCTCGGGAAGGTTAGTGCTAAGGCTACGAGCGTTAAAAGATACTAGGGATAAGCCCTTGGGTTTAATACGACTGGACGCGGGATTCGCGGGTCTAGACATTAAAATTTAATTTATTTACGAATTTATACAGAAATAAAAGAATTTACAACGAACTTAGGAGCGAGTGATGCTCGGCTAACGCGAATAAGCGCTCTCGAGGAGAGCGGGCGGCTCGCAGTTTGCGTGCGAGTACGGAAATTTCGTTAATGTCGACGTTTTGGATGACGTCGAACACGGTCTTCATGTCCTCAGCCAACGACGACTGAGGTGAAGATGACAAAGTGGGACGCGGCCCTACGGAAGCTACGGGAGCTGGGGTGGGTCGGGAAGGTGCAGGCGGGACGGCCGGACGCTGCCTCCAAGACAGAGCCTGAGTAGGCGTCGGCTGAACGGGCTTTGCTTCCGGGGGACCCCGGTTGCGCAGCGGCGGGAAGTTAGCGGAGGTGAGCGGTGGCGCCGGTTTAGGCGCGACCCTCTTGACGGTGGAGCGCGGAGCGCGCGGGCAACCCCTGTAGTTTGCTGTGTGGCCGGACTGGCCGCACAGCACACAGGCAGGGGGGGAAGTGGATTCAGGAGTGCGAGTGCACTCCTTTGTTATGTGTGGATCCAGGCACTTAACGCACCTGGGGGGAGCTGAGCAGTTAGCCGCTGCGTGGCCATAGAGCTGGCAGCGGTGGCACTGCCCAGGATGACCGCGGGGGTTGGGACGCTCGACGGAGATGTTCGAGAGTCCGCAGATTGTGCGAGCCTCTCTGAAAATCTCCTTCGAGTTGGGAGTATTTGCCAGGATTACTAATGCTAAAGGAAAACGCCTACCGCGGTTGGAGTGCATCTTGTGCACTGCTGTGACCGGGAAACCCTGAGACTTAAGGTCCTCGAGGATTTCTTCGTTCTCGAGCTCGAACGGGACGCCCCGTAGTACTGCGCGGATCTTACGCTCCTCCGGGAGGGCGTAGGTGTGATAAGCTATTTGATTTACCGAGAGTAACCTGGTAAACGCGCGGAAGTCGTCGACGGTCGCTACTTGGATTTTGATTGTATCGCCAGCGTTGGCGGCTTTTAAGTAATTAATTTTGTGCTGTTTGCACAAGTTTGAAACCGCGGTCCAGCGCGCTTTTTCACGCAGGAATACGGGGGGAGGGAGCTGAGGCTTCGGCGGGACGGGAGCGCAGCGCGTCGCTGGCTTCGATGTGACCGACGGAGACGCGGTTACTACGAGCGATTCTAACGGCGCGGGGGCTGGTGTTGAAGACACCGGGGAGGGCTCGGGTATTGAAGATACCGAAGCTTTCTTAGAGCGCTTCTTGGAGCGCTTGGCGACAAGTTGAAAGGCGGGCTCAGGAGAGCCGGTTAAGGTGACGGCATCTGACGACGTGTCAGACGCGGGTTCGGAGTCGCTCCCGGGAGCGGTACGCTTACGACGCGACGCGTGAGAGGATGCGACCGATTCGCAGTCCATCTCGGACGAGGCGGGAGACGAGGAAGAGCTGTAGACCTGAGGGGTCTCAACGTTGGAGGCCTGAGGGGCCGGGTTTGAGGCCTGAGGGGCCGGGGTTGAGGCCTGAGGGGCCGGGGTTGAGGCCTGAGGGGCCGGGTGTGAGGCCTGAGGGGCCGGGGACGCGATTGATGCCTGCAAGGCCTGCGTTATGATGTCATTCGGGATGTAGACGCCTACCGCAGCAAGTGCCTTGGTGAACGCGTTAATAACGCTTAGCGGATCCATAAGGGAGAGTTGGGACAGTAATATTAATAAATATAAGTATAATAAAGATGCCTAGTTCCTAAAAACCTAGCAAAATCCTAGCGGCAAACCTCCCTAC
The DNA here is from genome assembly GCA_923062675.1 of Marasmarcha lunaedactyla. NCBI lineage: Eukaryota > Metazoa > Arthropoda > Insecta > Lepidoptera > Pterophoridae > Marasmarcha > Marasmarcha lunaedactyla. The sequence goes on from OV281359.1 coordinate 18,737,616, forward strand.
CAGCGGTAGGGGGGCTGGGGAGAATAACTTAAAACTAACAGTAATACGCCGAAGGCCGCTACCTAGAAACCTAAAAAAGGGTACGCAGGTAAAGAGTTGACCGCGTTAGGGTCAACCTTTACCGACAGAAAGGACAGATACACACGAAAACACACAAATATGATAAAAATAAATATGAAAATAGGAGAAAAAAAATAAATAAAATAGAGAAGAGAAATAAATAAAAATAAAAAGGACTGGTTCAGTACAAATTCGTTGTCACCGTTAAGTATCCTTTGCACTGAAACCAGACTACTTACGCTGGGCACAACACTGCACTCAGCACAAGCACAACACTACTTAGCACAGCACTTTGAAGACTAAGGGGCTTAGTCGCAAAGAAAAATACGCACTTCGATAGCACTCAGACGGAGTAGAAAACCTTGAAAACCGTAGCACGGAACCAGCACGCTAGACTGTGACGTCAGTAGACTGAGCGCCACGGAATAGCGGGAAAGGACCGATCAACGGAGAACGGGGCTTGCACGTCCGCACCGCGTGGCGATCGGAGCGAGAATGATTCAGTGCTTTGAGCACCTTCAGTGCTATGTAAATCCCAGCGGGTGACCCCTTCTGGGCCCCGCTAGCGCGGCCTCTTTCTCCAATTGGCCGTCGCTCAGATGAAGGCTGAGTGGCAAAAAATTGCACGAGCCGACAGGAGATTTTTTAGTGGGTAGTGGTTGAGGTAGGCGTCGGGACGAGTCCCACAGAACCTGGATCGCGCGCGCCAGAGTATGCGTCAGAGCATTTTTTATCCTCCTGCCCTTCCCGTGGAGGGGAACAAAAAAAAAACGTCGTACCGTGGGCCGCGGCCTGCTCACGCTTTTCCATCGGTGGGAACGCGTTCCCTAAAACGATATAATAATCTAATAATTTATTTATATATTAATAACATCTACGATTATTGCTGTCTCTCCGGCACTTACCATCAAGTGGACGTTTGCCGACTTATAAAGTTAAAAAGGTTCTTTACGGTGAAGCATCGCTCGTAATGCCGTAAGAGTGTTTGATGAATTAAAGGCAACGATGCTGAAGCTGTCCATTAAAAGAATTAATAAAATGAGTTAAGCAGTTTTAAAACACTTTGATCAAAAATACGCAACCAAATCTTGCCTTTTCTAAACCCCGACTCAAAAGGAGGAGTAAGTTTAACGTATCTGTGTTGGCGTTTTCTCTTCCATATTGATGGATCGATTTTGAAGCGGTTTTTTTCGTTTGAAAGCTGAATGGATCGAAAAGTTGTATGCTATGTTTGAGGAGAATAGGTTGAGTCGTTCAAAAGTAATGCTTGTGTTTTTAATTTGTAATATAATATTACTTTAATTTTACATTAAACAACATGCAAATATTATAAATAATATAATATACTTCATAAAGATTATATAATACCTTGGGATTCAGATCTTGTTAACAAATTACACAAAATGAAATCTACGTGAAATGATCACTTGTATTTTAACAGTAATATAAGACAATTTGCACTTCCTTACGTGAAATAATATACTTGTTGCAATGGAGTTTTATCTTAATGATTGTACCGTCGACAAAACAGAAAAATATTTTTTTTACACCAACATATCATTAAGGTTAATGAATCATACGATTGGTTACGTCAAATGATGTCTTAAGGTGCACCTAAGTCTTTGCTTTGGGAGTTTATCATCAAACTCCTTACTACTAAAAATTACTTACTTACCGTTTACAAAATTAAAATACACTTAGACTTAAACTATAAAAGGATAACAGTGTGGGCGGCCTTATCACTAAAAGAGTTGTCTCTTCCGTGTGTGAAAGAGGTCAAATGCTTGAGGTAGCTTAGAAATATAAAGTTTTTACCTCACCGTACCCTTGACATCTTGATGGGTACAGCTGTTGACTGAAAATAGGCGTCGTACAAACGACTTGTGCTGAGTCGGTCGCTTTGTTCAGTTAGTTTAAGATATAAAAATAAGTTTACCTATTAGATTGTAGTATTTTTCAAAGTTTCATGACCTTGATAACGTATTATACTTATCAACTTCATGATACTTAAATAAATAACTTTCTTTCTTTGACGACCGAGTGAGTGGCTAGTAGCCCCTCCTCAGACGCCGGAGGTCGGGGCATTAATTTGTGTGATGAACACAAACGATGTTTGTTCTCGTGTCATGGTTGTTGATATTTATATATGTATGTTTATTCCAGGTTCATCCAGTTCGCTGTATGGTCATCCATAACATAAGCTCTGCTTACTTTGGGACCATACAGTTGGTGTGTTTGTCTGGGGATTTATTATTATTATTATTTCAACCTGCCTAGGTTGGTTTCAGGTTATTTAAAGTCAATCATGTATGCCAGTTGTGGGTTGACTTTGCACATACCTATGAAATGAACTCTTAGGAACACATATGGTTTCTTCACAATGTTCTCCATCGCCAATCTCCATCGCAGTCGGTATAAGGCACCTAAATTTGAAAATTCATAGATACATTCATCGGGATCGAATCTGGGACTTTAAGACCCAGAAGCGATCGTCTTGACCACTGCACTACCGAAGCTTTTTGAAAATGTATATTTATATTAAAATTTATGAGCAAATTTAAATAGTTCTAGTATACTCCGACCTGTTCTTCTGTCGGTACTTGGTAGAGTTAAGAGCTGACCTTTGACCTCGTATCGGTCAATATCTCATTAACGGGCGATTTCGAGCTGGTATTGGCATAAGCGGAAGCGATTTTATTAACTAAAATAGACATTTATTCGATAGGCGCGGCCGAGTGGTGTAGTACCCACTACCCAGTAGCCGTGCCTCATGCTCCGGAGGCCCCAGGTTCGAGTCGTGGTTAAGGCATTAATTTGGGTGAGAACACAGATGTTTTTGGTCGGGTCTTGGTTGTTGATTCTCATATCTATATGTATGTATGTATGTATATGTATATTCTGGGTCTCCCCCACTTCGTTGTATGGTCATCAATATGGTTTGTCTGGGGATTTATTATTATTATTATTAGTTAATATTTATTATATTATTATTACTTTTTTGTTAAAGTGATAACAAAAAAGGAAAATCATTGCTAACACCATGCAGATAAAGTTCAAAGTGTGTTTTTTACGGGTAGTATGTTCCATCCATCATCATCAACGTGGTAGGGCGGGACTTTGCGGACGGTACTCGCTATAAAGGTATTACAATGAATTAGCTTTTCCAATATTTCCGTCTTTAAACGCATCTGTTTATTAATGCTAAGACGAGACAAGTATAAGACCAAAATATCGTCAAGCAAAAGACGTATGTTGTTCGGACCTTAACGAAGTACAACTAAAAAAAATAGATCGTATTCGCTTAATTTTTTTTTCAGTTAAAATCTACACAGCGCTACTGACCTCTCCAATTGATCGATGGTCGACTGGTAGAGAATGCCTTGTGGCACTAAGTCCGCCCTTTGTACATTTCTTTTTTTTTGTGCTGTAAAGTTGAATTAAATAAATAAAAAAATATCGTAAAGTAAAAAGAGAATAACAATATTCGCATTTCTTAAAAACTTAGACCAAATAACATGTCGGCTCGTAATGTAAGGCGTCCTATCGACACGATATTGATAATAATGCGCAATATTATTTACAGCGAAGCTTTAATATGATTTGCAATCATAGCAACGCGAACAAATAACAATGCTATACGGTACAAAATAAAATAGAACGTAATAAAAAGATATAAGTACTCAATTACTATATTATTTAGGCTTTTGCGCTCAAAGTGTGGGACCCTAAATAGGTCAGTGTAAAAATTCTGAAACGCAGAACTTTACTACGAAGTGTCAAAATTAAAGTGTGATTTGGTTTGTATTTACATCGCGATTACTGAAGGCGTACGTTTCTTCTTAAAGGTCTGAATGTCGTAATTGTGCGAAAAGACCGCTGATGAAAGATTGTAGCAGAGCTTCAGAGTACGCGGTAGGAAGCTCCACGTAAAACTTTAGTGGACCGCCAACCATCCAGATGGTATAACATGTAATAGAGATATTAGATTTAGATGCCAGTTCCGGTAGAAAAAGAAAGTTTGATGATCATAGATGTTAGACACAGATTTTATTTACTATGCATTAAAACCTCTTTGTGCGGAATTCGCGTTAACCGATAGGATGAAATGTCGCTCCAGCACTCGTAATTTCTATAATTCTATAAAACTGAGAGAGAAATTTGGAATATTTTAACCCTGGTAAGCTAATCCCGTGGTAACTCAGGTATGCCTGAGTGGGTCTTACGGCACTCAGAGACGTCAATGTTACTAAGGGCACTCTTAAATACAGATTTTGCTAAGCCAATACAGATTTAGATCAGCTAAAGATAAAGTATTAATTCGCTTTACCAAATCTAGACTTAGGACATCTTAAGTAACTTTTGTCGTCTGTAAGTGCGAGATGAAAAAAAAATTATTTGCGGACATACCTACAAAATAAGATCATAATTTAAATTTGGAATATAACCCCTTATATTTGATTCACTCTTTACTTATTTTTAGGGACTTCTATACAATAGTACACGCTAGCCTCATCCTACCCCATTACAAGGTTATATTAAATCTAATATACGTTGGACCCCCTTTTTTAATCATCGTGATATTCAATTAGACAATCTACAGCTGGTTGTACCGCTGCTGGGCCAGCGCGGCGCCGGGTAGCCGTGATAAAGGTGCGACAGATTGCAAGCGGTTATGATTCTGTATCTGTAAACAGAACACATATCCAAACACAAGCCGTATGTACGCCTTTGCTGTCTATGACAATGTTGCAATTTTATTTTTAAATAAAACTTTTGGCAATTTTATGTATTTGAGGATGAATGTAATGTATTTGCAACGGGATGTACTTACTACTCGTAACTTATGCCTTAAAAATTGGTATCACGAGTGTAGTAATGGAAACAATCAGTTGACATTTGTGGTGATAATTTTTTTTTTCTTATGTTACGTAAGAAAAAAACAGTAACCCCTAGCAAATAAATAAAATTTAAGCAACGTTTCGATGTTTCCATCATATATGAAAATGTATTATTAAGTTTTATTTTAGTTTTACCGTTTTGGTACAAAATGTATCTTTTTTTTGTATTTTGACAGTTTTCCGCGTATGTAAGTTAAAAGGCACAAGTTATAACAGAATAACTACTAACATGTTCTTAGTAACATATTACTAAGCCTAAATCGAGCTTGCCAGGCCTAATGTAAGATTCTATTTGATTCCCGCTAGCAATCTCCCCACACCTCAAAGGTTGTAATCCCGTTAACTTAATCCCGAAGGGTCAAGAGGAACCTAAACTATTTACTACTGTAATTAAGTTGAGTAACTTGGAGTTAACTTGGCCACGTGACCGCTATCGGATAATGGCTTGTAGGTGCTACAAGTAAGCCGTGTATTCCTATTATTTGCATAGCTTTAATTATTTGTGAGTCCAGTTGGAGGTAAGTAGCTTGGATTTTATGCATGCCTTGAATTATGGAGGTCACAGGTTCGAGTCCTGATCGGCATATTTATTTGTGTGTTGATCACTGTTGTTTATTCTCGGGTCATGACCCGACCCGGGAATAAACATCCATATATCTCATCCATATTTATATGTATATATATTATGTATATGGACATCCTAGGTTCGAGTCCTATATAATAATAGGTCTTTACCTATGAAACTGCCGTTTTGCCGTACTGGCCATTTCAAATGAAAATATTTTTTTTTTGACTTATAATTCTAATTTAAAATTAATTTTTTTTGACAAATGGAATTCTTTTTCTAAAATCGTCATTTGTTTAATAGTTAGTGTTTTGTTTTCAACGCATTCGAACATTTTTCGTCATCATGGATAAGTTAAAAATTCGAGTAATTATGGAGTATGAGTACCGTCGTGGCAGCAAAGCGGCACAAGCGGCACGCAACATCAACGACGTTTACTGAGCGAACACTACAAACGAACGCACCACCCGTTATTGGTTTACCCGCTTCCGTTCTGGAAATTTTGACCTGAAAAATGAACCCCGTGGTCGTCCGAAAACTTTGGTCGACAATGACGAATTAAAGGCAATTGTGGAAGCTGATGAAACTCAATCCACGGCTGAATTAGCAGCAGTTTTCGACGTTAGCATCAAAACAATATTGGTCCATTTGCGTCAAATTGGCAAGGTAAAAAAGCTTGATAAATGGGTACCCCACGAACTCAATGACCGCCAGCGCGAAGTACGCGTGGAGACGTGCCTTGCACTGCTCAGCAGGCATACAAATGAAGGAATTCTGAACCGCATTGTTACTTGTGACGAGAAATGGATCCTGTTTGACAATCGTAAGCGCTCAGCAAGTTGGTTGGACCCTGGTTCAGCACCCAAACAATGCCCTAAACGAAAACTTACCCCTAGAAAAGTGATGGTCACTGTTTGGTGGTCTAACGCGGGTGTAATTCATCACAGCTTCTTGCCAAACGGGACAAGCATTACTGCAGATGTGTACTGTGAAGAACTGAACACAATGATGGAGAAGCTCGCACGTCAAAACGGCAGTTTCATAGGTAAAGACCTATTATTTACATATATAAATATGAATATCCATGAACAACATATATCATATAAATATGATTGCTCTGGGTTCCGCCTGAGTTCGCTGTATACCTTCATATAATACATTGGAATACATAGAACATTACAGCGCCTACAATATGAAACCAATTCACAAACTTTCTAGGACCAGAATCAAAAATTTGGTAATAATTTTGCAATAACTTTATCCTCACGACTCAAAAATTTAGCACCTTATTAACACTGATCATAAACAGCATTAACCTAAGTGTCAAAGTCACATTTTGACAGTGACATAAATAACGTTTCATCGTTCAAAAGTTCGTTCAAGAATGGACGTTGTGTAGCTGGGTTAAAGTTGAATTTGCTTTGTGATATACAGATAATGGCGACTTGCGCAATACATCAGCTGTCAATTTCGTCACTTTAACTTTGTGGTATTCGTAATGTAGTTAAGCTGCTGATGAACCTTTGAATTGTTCGTAGAATATATTAAGTTGCAAATCTTGTGCTTTACGAATGGACTTACAAAGTGTGACCTTAAAGAGCCATACGACACATACGATTTTAATTAATCTCTTTCAAAAAATTATATAATTATAATATAGAAAATATCTTAAAACATTTGCAAATTAATGTTTTATATATGTATGGTATTTTTCAAATCGCTTTACAAGTCTCAGAGTTTATGCATTCTCTAAGATAAATCTGTCCTAGAAATAGAAACAGTCAAGGATAGTACAAAACGTCTATAAAAAAGCGATAAACGCAATTCTATCTAAAACTTAAGGCAAAAATATCTGCAGCTGAACGATACTTAAGTAAGTGATCCATGATCAATAGTAACAATACCAGTTGATAGGATTATCGATTTGCGTACTAAATCAATGGATTTTGTCTTTGTGTAATGCCATTAAAATGTGAAAGTTGTAAGCTTTGTTGCCAAATAGAGTAAGTAGTCATTAATTGTGTCAATTTTGGTACCCAATATGTACTTAGCGCCTATGATTATAAGGGCCTAAAAATTTTGATTATTGCTGTAGTTTTCGATGGTGAGAATATTACTTATATATAGAAATACAATCTTAAACTTATCAAGTTATGTTCTCAAAGTAGGCAAAGGTTTTATTATGTAAAACAATTCACCTGACAATACTCTAGCGAGCATTGGTCAACTGCACTTTACAATTAAGGAATAAATAAGAGAAAATAAATAGTTATATAGTTTGACGACCAAATGGTGTAGTGGTGCCTGCCTCGCGAGAGCTTGGTCATGGTTGTTTAAATTTATATATCTATGTTTATTCTGGGTTCCCCCCAGTTCGCTGTACGGTCATCCATAACACAAGCTCTGCTTACTTTGGGGCCATACAGTTGGTGTGTTTGTCGGGGGATTTATTATTATTATTTATTAAACTTTGCTTAACTAACCAGGTTAGCCACAAACTCAACTTAAAAACAACAAATCACAATTAAACCAACCGTGAAGAGGCGTGTTAATTTATCACAAATAATAATAGCAATATACCACAGTCTGAGTCGCGTCAGGACTCGATCCCAGGTCGGTGGGGTCACCCTCGAGCCACTCAATTGTAGAGTACTACTCAAACAAGCGAATTAGAAGAACGATGGAATGCCGTTACACCGTTAAATCCTTTACTTCTAATAAACAAACTAAGGGGCCCTCAATACTTTGGTAATTTAGACGGCCACGTAGCGTAGTAGTAATAGCCCTGCCTCATATGCTGGAGGTCCCAGCTTCGAGTCCTGGCCGGGGCATTCATGTAATGATCACAGATGTTTGTTCTCGGATCATGATTGGTCCCCCCCGCCCTATAAGCTGTATGGTCATCCATAACACAATCTCTGCCTACTTTGGGGCCATACAGTTGGTGTGTTTGTCTGGGGATTTATTATTTTTATTAATTTAGTCCGGAAAATAATATACTTGCATTACATGAGTATGATAGTGTGTATCCGGGTGGGGCTCGTATGATTGAGGCAGTAATTAATGTCTTGAAAAACACTTAGGTAAGGTTATGAAAGTAAGCCTTGTTCAGTCACATCTGGAATATAAAGATGTAAAAACCAGAATTTACAAAGAAACTGAAGTTATTTGGATTATGTGGCGCGATATCTTCAAATTTTAACAATTACTTACTTATGAAATGTGGAATTATAAAAATATATTATAAGAATTGCATTCTACTTTTACATATTTTATGTATTGTTTACATTAAATAACGTCAAATATGTTTATTATATCATTTATTTATTTATTTACTTCTATTTGGGCGGTTTACAGCCGTTTACACATAATAAACTAACAATTTAATCGCTTAAGGCTAATAACGAACCTCCACATATAGTGATGATTAAAAAAAAGCAACTAGTATGTAACAAAAAACTAAGATAAATCAAATGAAATTGACCAAAGTGCTGTAACATTAATTATAATCATATGGCATGCTGAGAAAAGTAAATGTTGGCTAAATATTTAGTAATAAAGACAGGCTTACTGTTGAATAAGTCTAAGTCCGGGGCATTTTTAACAGTAACATTAAATGTACAGCAAGCGCGAATTGTAAAACATAACATGCAGAACTATTGCACGCTACAAATATTTTCCGCACAGTATTGCATTTTCGTGTGTACGTAAATTCTCACATACATAATTAAAAAACAAAATAGTCTGGTTGTTTAACTCTTAAATAATATTCAATACTGAAATGTTGATGTTCTATGATGCAAAACAAACAACGTGCGCAAATCGTCATAACTCTTACTACTCTAACAGTTCCAAGGTCTTTGGGTCAAATCTTCATGAGACCTCAAGGGAACCTACATCTCGAGGCGGGTAACGGACAGCGAAGTGGCCGCGGCAAATGACTGGGTCTCTTGAGGCATTGTGGGAATTGGACGAAATGGGAATTGGGCGTTTTGAGAAGTAGGCTAGCGTTATTGAAGTTATGTTTTTCTTGTTCCTTGACTTGAAAGCTTCAAAGATATCTTGATGCTTTGAACAATTAACCTAACACAATAATGATAAATAGCTTAATAGATTGAGTACTCAAATAAACACAATAATTTATTCCTTTTTGGTGCGGGTCGCCAAGGTGTGGAATGAACTGCCTGCATCTGTTTTTCTAGAAAACTATAGTCCTAGTTCTTTCTAGCGGCGAGTGAATAGGTATCTCGTGGATAGACGTGTAACACCTTCGTCTTCATCGTCATTCTCCATCAGGTGAGATAGATAACAAACACCTAATCCTTTTTCAATAATTTTATTTTTTTATTTCAAGTATTTATTTCTCAACATTGAAATTATTGACGTGAAATAAAGCATCTACCACCAATTCGGAAAAACCATAATGAAGAATTGGAAAGAAACTTTACGCGTATAATTTTTCAAAATAAATTCATAACGTCTCTTTCTGTCTATACAGAATAAACTTATATGGATCTGTTAGCTCGGCAAGTGTCCCTCCCCCCAAGTATCTAAACGACGAACACCCTCAAACGGCACCCGTTCACGAGTTAACCCGGGATCCAGCCGATAAGGTTTTAAAGGCGCTACTCACACTTCCGGGTCGGCCGTATTGTTGAACGGCAATACCTTTTTTTTTTATTTATTTACACGATACAAAAGAAATATACAGACTTTTTTATTACTATCTTAAAATCTAAATTAGATTTAACTTTTAACCCGAGCCATAGTCCATTCGGGCTTTATAAAGATCGGCTCATAAAACTCGAACGGCATTGCTCGGGCGGCAATTTTAACTGCAGTGGACCCGCAGTTTTAGCATCGTATAAAATAAAGTATAATAAATTATAAATGTGGTGATTTGAAGATCAAGATCAAACTAAACACCTTTTCTTCGTATTAGTTTATTATTATTATTTTACACACTCAACTTTAATTAAACACCGTAGCCATCTTACGTCTTTTTCTTCCGCCTTAAAACTAATAATCCCTTCCACCCACACTTTCCTTGCTCACTCACTCATTCATCAATCCTTGTACACATTCACTTCATTCACCTTACGTTCCGTTACTACATGAAGTTAAGAATTAGCTTTCGTTTGACAACCACAGTCAGGGGAATCGTCGCGTTCAAATCCCCTGCATCGTCACCGCTCCTTATTACGCGAGGCGCCTACAAAAGTCTGAAGAACCCGTAAGCGATTCTCGCCTCAGGGAGCCTCCGCGAAGTTACCCGAGTGTACATACATGAAAACGTGTACGTTTAGGTATGAATAACACCAAATTACTTACTGAATGAAAGTTTTTATACTACGAAAGGTCATTTACATATTTATTTAACCAATTTAAAAAAACCTTGGAACTAAAAACTTCTCATCAAATAATATTTTAAGTAAGCGGTAATTTTACTGTCAATAAAAAAGATTAATAATAATTGCCTTTAGAAAAGCACAAACGAAGTTTTTTATTTATTGAATGGTAGATGCAGTCAAGGTTTTACCTCGAATCGCGACAGGGACAGACATTTGAGTGAAGAACTTAGATATTAGTATTTAAATCCGGAAGGTTTTTTTTATAGAATTAAAATTCAAATATTTATTTCTCAACATTGACAATTACTTGTTTTTGTTGACGTTAAATAAAACATGACTCTACCACCAGTTCTGAAAAATCTTCGTGAAGAAGAACTGGCAAGAAACTTCACGAGTATAGTTTTTTCAAAATAAATTTACAATGTCCCTTATGTCAGTGCAAAATTATTCCTATCTGCATCTGTTAGCTCGGCAAGTCTGCCCCCCCCCAAGTATCCAAACGACGAACGCCCTCAAACGGCACCCGTTCACGAGTTAACGCGGGATCCAGCCATCGCCCTCCTCAATCATATTAGAGGGAAGTGAGCGACCCGTCACCCGACAATGAAACAAAAATGTTTACTTTATTATTAGGTAACAAGAGCTTACGTAGAAAATTATTAAAACCGATACAGCCATTAGGTATACATTATACATCAAAAATTTTAATGAAATCAGAAGTTAATTTACTAGATACTAAACTGCCATTAAATTCAAAATAACCGAACTACTACTACAAATCATAATTAATTCGCACTAATAGCTAAAAAACAGTTACAGAATTAACTTAATTAACCTAAAATATTTTATAAATGGCTATGTTTTATGTTCACACACATCGCCATTAAAAAATTTAAAAAACTGCAAATTAAATGATGAGATAATTGATGGTAAATTCGTAACGGTTTGTCAAATTTTAGTACCCATGATAGTTTTAAGGATACATTGGAACCATTAACTGGTCATGATTATTCATTTATACGGAATCAATTAATAGATGGCGTTGTGTGTAATTAAAAAACGATAGATGTTTGATTTTATTTAGCACTGGTTATTTGGTGTTTCCTTTGATTATCTCCAGAATTTTTCAATAGAATTTAATGATAAATAATTATAGAAACCTTTTTTTATTCTAAAAAATAAATAAAGAATCCTGCCTTGATCCAGTAGTATAAACGAATATGAAATAAGATTTCAACAGTTTGTTTTTATCGACGTCTTAAAATTATAAATTTACAATGTTAACTAAACATGTTTAATTGGAAAGAATCAATAAAAAAGTATTTTCTATTTTTAAATTGTTTTATTTAAGTATATATTTATAAAAGAGCTAAGTACCTAAGTAACCAATCGCAGCACTAACAAGAACATAACTAAACAAAAATATTTTTCCTTTGGCCATGTAAGAATTTGGGCATCTTATTGCAGAAGTTATGCCTTCTTATCGCAATCTAACTAAAGGACTGACAAAC